>CM060430.1:115633916-116905166 GCA_030545235.1 Helianthus tuberosus | reverse complement strand
TAAATAGTCAAACAAGTTATTACAGATAACATCAAAACAAATATTCTGTTCCGACAACTCAGATTTAAACATAACTAATTTATTCGTTGGTTTCTAGGACTCCAGTTCCTAGCTTCAAGTTCATCACAGCACAAAGAGCATAAAAGCAACCTAAGCACCTGTCACATACGTTAAAATAAAGTCAATACATAAAATGTAAAGGTGAGCATACAAGTTTGATAATAGCATATAGAGTTCGAATTCGTTTACGCATAACCAGCACGTACACATAGTGAAATGAAGCACATTAGTTATCGACATAGATCCATCGATACCAATGACTGCGGGTTGACTGCCCAAGGCAGTTCGCAATACATGATTACCACCGTAATCCATGCAAGTAAAAGATCCTTAACAACCCCCGTGTGAACGGGTGCTGAGTCCAAACTATAGTACTATCGTTGCTAAGGCAGGTAGACAGCATTCCATGTGTAAACATAACAAACAAGCATTCATGAGCCACGCATAACATGCATAAATGGTCTAGCGTTAAAATAGCTTGAGTAGTGTGATTGTTGTAGTTTGAATATTCGTAACGTATGTAACACCCAAAAGTGCTAAAGCAAAAAGGGTTCGAGTATACTCACAGCGATTATGGATTGAAGGGAGCGCTTTTCAGCGAGTACGGTTAGCCTGAATAGATTCGATAACGTAACGATAAGTGGCGCGTAAAACAGTACAAAGTGAGAGCGGGTAGGATAACTGATCGTGCGGATCAACTATCCGTGGGAGGAAGTTATCCGTGCGGGCGAACTATCCGTGCGGATGGTGATCCGTGCGGATGGTGATCCGTGCGGATGGTGTCCGTGCGGATGGTAATCCGTGCGGATTAGTCGCTCGTGCGGATTGCTTATCCGTACGGACAAGTTGTTCGTGCGGATAAACGTTCAAGTGGATTGTTTCTTCCTAAGTTAAGGATGTGTTTGTGTATGATGGCTTGTGCTTTGGAGTTTTCGTTGTAGCATTTAGAAAACACCTAAGTTTCTCTACCTTTCAAGCCGGTCGCGCGGACAACAATCCGTCCGGATGGCAGTCCGTGCGGACAACGCCTTTAAGGCTGAGTCACTGAGTGGATTAGGTAATCCGCCCGGATGGTAATCCATGCGGATAGTGACAATCCGTCCGGATAGCTTACTCGTGCGGACAGTGACAATCCGTCCGGATAGTCTGTCCGTACGGGCAACCTGTCCATGCGGATGAACATGTTGGAATTTGTTTTAAGGCCTTAGTATCTCATGATCCGAAGAGTAATCCATTCAGAGGTCGTCCGTCCGGATTGCTCGATCGTCGATACTCAAACCTTGTTTGGAAGGTGGGTCCCAATGTGTAGTTCGTCCGGGTGACAACCGTCCAGATCGTCTGTCCGCGCGGACAGCGGACAGCTGGTCCGCGCGGACAGTCTCTCGTCTGGTTGTTCCGTTCGCCTACTCTTGGTTTCTGTTGTCGTTTATCGAGACGTTCTGGTTACGTGGCAACCACTTGGAATTGTATTCTCACCCGTGTGACTAGACCGGTCAGGAACCACCCTAACTTGGCCTGTCGGCGACTCAGAATGGTCATTCCGGTTGACCCCGAAATCAGGTGTCTGGTGGGTAGAATCCAGATCGGGGACTAGTGCTTCACTATTAACGAGTAGAATACTAGAACCGGTCAGATTCGTACCGATCTTAAGGGTAAAAGAAGGAGAGAACTTAGGTTTATTTCTTTCAACTCTTTTATCCTTAGAAAAGTTTAGATTTAGGTGAAGTTGTTGTGAAAACTTATGGAAATCGTTCAGATCTGAGTTATTCTTGGTGGAATGAGGTCAAGCTTGAAGTTCATAAGAACTTCATGATGACGTCACCCGAGAATACCTCAAATCTTGATGATTTCATGGTTAAAAGTTGAGATTTGAAAGATGAAAAGGTGTAGAATTGTGTAGTGATCAAGAATGTACAAGAATTAGTGCAAGATCTTACCTGGATTGAGAGAAATCTGAGAAAAAGTGAAGAATGCGTGCGGTTCGGACGTCACTTGCCAAAAGTGGAAAAGTTGGAGAGTGACCCGTGTATTTATAGGATGCTAAAAGGGGAAAGGGTGAGCCGTGCGGATGGCACGTAACCCGGATAGGCTATCCGTCCGGATTGGTCATCCGTGCGGATTGGCAATCCGTGCGGATTGGCAATCCGTGCGGATTGGCAATCCGTGCGGATTGACCATCCGTTCGGATGTCGCCTGATTTGGTGCGTTCGGTGCGACGACGCTTCGGCTTCGGTTTTCGAGTGATTCGATAGGGTTTCCTAGTCAAATTACTTTCAGTCCCAACTACTTCTTATATGGTTCGACTCAGAATTCGGGTTCGGGTTCGTTTACATTCGAGTTAGACTTCTAGTTCGATTGAGTTCACTTGATTATCACAACATAACATAAAATGAACATGCACAGGTAACACGTAAGGCACACACACACGTATAGTGACGAGTAAAATACGTAGCTCGAGTTACGATTTGATGTCGATTCGATTAGCATAGCTTAGTTAACTTTATCGCATTGTTACTTCCTATCATTCACAGTCGTAGGTCGATTGAAATACGATTAATATGATGTGATTATTGTAATGAACGACACTTACTCCACATAATATAATTAAAATAAAAACATTTCTACGAGTCGAGTCGCGCGAAATTGGTCGTTGACTTTTACCTTAACTTTGACTTTCACTCGTGAAAACACGGGGTGTTACAGCCTCCCCTTGTTTAGGGAATTTCGTCCCGAAATTAAGCTGAAAGCTGTAACAAGGTCGTGAATCACGTGTGATAGTTCTTCGTTTGGGCCACTGGAAATCGTTAAATTAATCGACTTTTTACGGATAAAATTGCTGATTTTTGGATATGTTATGCGAAATTCTCTGATCTAAAAGCCTATAAAGTTTCAGATCTTAATTCATAGCCATTTGTGAGAAATTTGAGTTCGTTAAAAATGTGGAATGTTGCTGTTGATGTTCACCGTACGGATGGCAATCCGTGCGGATAACATATCCGTGTTGACTTTTGTTGACTAGCTTATTCGCATGGATAATTGTCGACTCTGAGTCGTGCGGAATCCGTGAACGATCGTGACCAAACATAATTGTAACGGAGTCAAATCGGGACCTACATGTGGTATCTGAGCAGGTGCTCGATTGCGAAGGTCAAACACACTCAGATTTGACAAATTCTCTTTACTTCTTTTATCTCTTCACGTTTCTACTGAAAATCACCAAATTAAACGACTTTTACGGGTAGAAATTGCTAAAACTTGGATATGTTGTGCAAAAACACTTGATCTATAAGTCTACAATTTTTCTTAATTAAACAACTGTGGGTACTTTGCCTTCATGTCGCTTTCGAGTTCCCAAGTGAACTCCGCGCCTCGTTTGCCTTCCCATCGGACTTTCACAATAGGAATGCGTGAGCGCCTGAGTTCTTTGGTCTGGCGATCGATGATTTCGACAGGCTTTTCCACGAAGTGTAATGTTTCGTTCACTTGTAGATCATCTAGAGAAACATGTAAGTCGTGGTCGACGATGCACTTTCGGAGGTTTGACACGTGGAAAGTCGGGTGGACATTGCTAAGTTCCTCCGGTAATTCGAGTCTGTAGGCGACTTTTCCGATCATTTCCAGAATCTTAAAAGGTCCAACATATCGAGGCGCGAGTTTCCCCTTCTTGCCGAATCGGACTACACCCTTCCAAGGTGATACCTTTAGGAGTACGTAGTCACCAACGCCATATTCACGGGGTTTGCGCTTTTTATCGGCGTAAACTTTCTGTCGATCCCGAGCTTTCGCTAGGTTGTCTCGAATTTGGAAAATTTTGTCTGTCGTTTCTTGTAGCAGCTCCGGACCGGTTAGTTGCGAGTGACCGATCTCGTGCCACACAATAGGCGATCGACATCTTCTTCCGTATAAGGCCTCGAAAGGTGCCATCTGGATGCTAGCCTGGTAGCTGTTGTTATACGAGAATTCGACTAACGGAAGGTGTCTATCCCAATTACCACCGAAGTCTAGAACACACGAACGGAGCATGTCTTCAAGAGTACGAATCGTTCTTTCAGTCTGATCGTCGGTTTGTGGGTGGAACGCAGTACTTAGATTAAGCGTTGTACCGAGTGCCGTTTGGAATGTTTCCCACAATAGTGAAGTTAACCGAGCATCACGATCAAAGATGATGTCACGAGGCGTCCCATGTCGACAAATGATCTCGTCGGTGTAGATTCGGGCTAATCGTTCTACCTTGTAGTCTTCTCGTATTGGCAGAAAGTGAGCTGATTTAGTCACACAACAACCCAAATGCTGTCGTGACCTGATGACGTGGTTGGAAGCTTGGTTACGAAATCCATAGCTATGCTCTCCCACTTCCACATGGGAATTGGTGGTTGTTCGAGCAAGCCAGAGGGTCTTTGATGTTCAGCCTTGATTCTAGCATAGGTTAGGCATTTTCCGACGTAGAGGGCGATATCCCGTTTCATACCCGGCCACCAGTACCTATAGCGAAGATCATGGTACATTTTGTCAGCACCGGGATGGATAGAGTATCGGGATTTGTGGGCTTCATCCATGATAATCTGTCGCAGGTTGGTTCGCTTGGGAATCCAAATTCGGTCTAAGAAGTGGAATATCCCGTTTGATTTGCTTACTAGTTGGGCTCCATCGTGGAAGATTCTTTCTTTCTTCAAGGTGCGTTCGTTGAAACATGCATGTTGGGCGTCGCGGATGAGAGCTTCGAGGTTGTGCTGGGCTTGAACATTACGAGTGCTAAGCAGATAGCTCCGCTTGCTAAGTGCGTCGGCAACAACATTTGCCTTGCCTGGGTGATAACGAATCTCACAGTCGTAATCTTTGAGAAGTTCTACCCATCGGCGTTGACGCATATTTAGTTCCCTCTGATTAAAGATGTGTTGTAGGCTCTTATGATCGGTGAAGATCGTACACCTTGTACCATACAGGTAGTGTCGCCAAATCTTTAATGCAAAAACAACTGCGCCTAGCTCGAGATCGTGGGTTGTATAGTTCTTCTCGTGGACTTTGAGCTGACGAGATGCGTAAGCTATGACCTTGTCTCGTTGCATGAGGACACAACCGAGACCAAGGTTGGAAGCATCACAGTAGACAATGAAATTATCGTTTCCATCGGGTAGTGTGAGAACAGGAGCATTGCAAAGCATGTGTTTGAGGGTTCGAAAGGCAGACTCTTGTTTGGTCCCCCAGACAAAAGGTTGGTCCTTATGCGTGAGAGAGGTAAGTGGTACAGCAATCTTCGAGAATCCTTCGATAAATCGTCGATAATAGCCCGCTAATCCGAGAAAAGAACGGACTTTAGACGGATTCTTAGGCGTAACCCAGCTCTTAACAGCTTCTATCTTCGCAGGATCGACGTGAATACCCTGACTATTTACGATGTGACCCAGAAACTGAACCTCCCCCAACCAAAATTCGCACTTGGAGAATTTGGCGTAGAGTTGGTTCCCCTGGAGTAACTCGAGAACCAAACGTAGATGTTGCGCGTGCTCGGCTCTCGTTTTGGAATAGATCAAGACATCGTCGATGAACACGATGACGAAACGGTCAAGATATGGTTTACACACTCGATTCATCAGATCTATGAAAACCGCTGGTGCGTTGGTTAGGCCAAAAGGCATGACAACGAATTCGTAGTGGCCGTAACGAGTACGAAACGCGGTTTTGGGTATATCCTCCTCCTGTATACGCAGCTGATGATATCCGGAACGTAGATCGATTTTCGAGAAACACGTAGCGCCTTGTAGCTGATCAAACAAATCGTCGATTCGAGGCAGGGGATAGCGGTTCTTGATAGTCAACTTATTCAATTCCCGGTAGTCGATGCACATCCGGAACGACCCGTCCTTCTTTTTGACGAAAAGGACTGGTGCGCCCCAAGGAGAGGTGCTCGGGCGAATAAAGCCTTTCTCAACTAATTCCTGGAGTTGGGTTGAGAGTTCGCGCATTTCGGACGGCGCGAGTCGGTAAGGAGCTCTGGCGGTAGGATTAGCTCCGGGAATGAGATCAATGCGAAAATCAATATCGCGTTTTGGAGGTAGTCCGGGAAGGTCCTCTGGAAAAACTTGAGGAAATTCTCGAACCACAGGAACGTCTTTTACTTCCTTCTTCTCTTTCTTTTCCTTCTCCGCTGCTACGACGTTAGCCAAGAAAGCCCTGTATTCCTTGCGGAGATACTTGCTGGCTTGGAGGCATGACATAAGCTTGAGACCCTTCGAAGTAGTATCACCATAAACGCGCAATGAATCACCGTTTGCGAGTGAAAAACGAATCATCTTATCGAAGCACACAACTTCGGCATGGTTTTCTCGAAGGAAGTCCATGCCTACTATGACGTCGAAACTTCCGAGTTGCATCGGAATGAGGTCGATTGAGAAGATGTGATTGTTGAGCTCGAGAGTGCAATCACGAATAACAGAGTTCACCGCGACGGTTCTTCCGGTAGCGACTTCGACATCGAATGCAGAGGAGAGTCGGGAACGTTTACGACTAAGGAGTTTCTCAAATTCGAGCGACACAAAGCAATTATCGGCTCCAGTATCAAACAAACATGAAGCATAAATACCATTCACAAGGAACGTACCATTGACCACGTTGTTGTCGGCCTGGGCTTGGCGCACATTGAGATTGAAAGTTCTGGCGCGTGCGGCCTGTTGTTGCTACTGCTGTTGCTGTTGTGGTTGCTGCTGTTGCGGTTCTTGTTTCACTACCCTGTTCGGGCACATGTTGGCGAATTGATTCGGGTCGCCACACGTGTAGCATGCTCTGGCTTTGACTGCGGGTGCCGGAGGAGCTGGTTGACCCTGTGGGGCAGCGAGTAGAGCTTGATTGGCAGGAGCTTGGCGAATACGGCAGTTGGCAGTAAAGTGGCCGTATACATTGCAGTGAGCACAGAAGCGGCATTGAATAGCAGTAGGGTGATGATAGGTGCAAGTAGGGCAGAGCGGGTGTGGTCCAGTATATGCATGCTTTGCAGGCGGTGCATTGGCCACAGGCGCCGCTACTTGACGCTGTTGGGCAGGTACAGCTTGGATTGGTGCAGCAGTAATCGCACAGTTCTTGTTGGTGGAGCTGTTCTTTCTCTTGTTGCTCGACGAGGTGGTTTCAGCGGTTGGTGAGGTAGCGGTGGCTTGATGCAGATGTTTGGAGGTCTTATCCCACACCCCAGCCTTGACCCTTTTGTCATTGATTTCAGCGACTAGTAGATAGGTTTCTTCGATCGTGGTAGTCTTAGCCGCTTGCACGAAATCAGCAACGCAGTCGGGCAAAGCTCGGATGTACTTCTTGATGGTCATCTCAGGGGTCTTGACCTGGTCGGGACAGATGATGCTGAGCTGTTTGAAGCGAGCAGTAAGACCAGCATTGTCTCCATCCTTCTGGTGTATGTGCCAAAATTCATCTTCAAGCTTTTGACGCTCGTGAGGAGGGCAGAATTCCTCTAGCATGACTTCCTTGAGCTCATCCCACGACAAATCGTAGGCTGCATCATTCCCTCGCTTGTTCCTCTCGGCCGTCCACCATTCTAGAGCACGGGACTGGAAGACGCCAGTAGCGTTCAGAGTTCGAAGGTCATCAGGGCAACCACTTTGTCGCAGAGTAACCTCGATAGAGTCAAACCAGTGGAATAGTGCAGTAGGACCTCCTTCGCCTGTGAATTCTTTCGGCCCACATGACTTGAATTGTTTGAAACTGAAAGGTCTCGTGACAGCTTTAGGACCTTCAGTCCTCGATTCCTCGGATGATTTGCTGGCATTCTCATAGGCATCGCTCACAGCTTTTGCCACACTTTTCGCGATAATAGAGGCAAGACGTCTGTCCCTCTTTTCCTGACGAGTGAGTGTATGACGAGATCCAGACGACATTGTCTGCAATTGACATCGCCACGGAACTCAACACATGTATTCGAATCTCACCTCACACGTCTACTACTACTAAAGCTCAGTAACACGTACCATGTAAACGCAGATAGTCATAACATCACAGAATTGCACAAAATCACATAAACACATAGAGCACATAATCACAATATTCCTAAACATGTAAGCACAATAGCAAAACACACACATACCTTAGTCACTAGGGGTATATACGAGCATACAAAGCATTCTGAATGCCCCTATTGTCGATTTGTTAGCGATGTGTTGTGTGGGTTTTGGGTTTTAGCAGAAGCAATAGTGCTGGGTCGAAACCAATAGTACCTCAAAACGTTAACAAATAAGCAGAAAATACGTAAAATTTTCTTAAAGGTAGATTGTCTGCGGCTAATAGACTTCGACTAACCAAAGTGGCTCGACTATTCGCAAGGATCCTGTGTGCACAATTACCTCCAGGACTATGCCTTTGCCTCGATTCTTGGGCGTTGGCACAATTCCCATTGGTTATATTGTGTCTTTAGATCGTTGGAGTCCATCGAAACTTTGGTGGGAGTTTTCTTGTATAACAGCAGGATGAGTCGTCAAGGTTAGGGTTTCACCCCTATCTTGCAACTTCTGTCCTTGTTTTTGAAAAAAATTGAGGAGATTATTCATCAAAATATGGATTTCACTCCTAATTTGGTATGATTCTCCTCGTTTGTAACTAAAACGCAAGCTGATTAGGCAACTTTAGTCGAGAGTTTGCGGTTTTCACACCTATTCTCGGCCTTATTACCTGTTCATAACTTGAAAATTCGAGTGCAGTGATAGAAAAGAGTGAGTGATAGTGGCGAGTTTACGCATACGCGTGAGTTGGTCTGTTGGTTCTTAACTATAGACTAGGTCTCTAAGACTTCGACCCGGACTAGGTCGAGTCTTGCCTAATTCCCTATAGTTATGGCTCTGATACCAATCTGTCACACCCCAACCGATGGCGGAATCATCGGGGCGTGGCACTGAGCGAAACAGATTGTTCAGAAGTTTCCATAACAACTATCATTACCATTTAATTAAATCAATACGTCCCATACCGTATCTTAAATAGTCAAACAAGTTATTACAGATAACATCAAAACAAATATTCTGTTCCGACAACTCAGATTTAAACATAACTAATTTATTCGTTGGTTTCTAGGACTCCAGTTCCTAGCTTCAAGTTCATCACAACACAAAGAGCATAAAAGCAACCTAAGCACCTGTCACATACGTTAAAATAAAGTCAATACATAAAATGTAAAGGTGAGCATACAAGTTTGATAATAGCATATAGAGTTCGAATTCGTTTACGCATAACCAGCACGTACACATAGTGAAATGAAGCACGTTAGTTATCGACATAGATCCATCGATACCAATGACTGCGGGTTGACTGCCCGAGGCAGTTCGCAATACATGATTACCACCGTAATCCATGCAAGTAAAAGATCCTTAACAACCCCCGTGTGAACGGGTGCTGAGTCCAAACTATAGTACTATCGTTGCTAAGGCAGGTAGACAGCATTCCATGTGTAAACATAACAAACAAGCATTCATGAGCCACGCATAACATGCATAAATGGTCTAGCGTTAAAATAGCTTGAGTAGTGTGATTGTTGTAGTTTGAATATTCGTAACGTATGTAACACCCAAAAGTGCTAAAGCAAAAAGGGTTCGAGTATACTCACAGCGATTATGGATTGAAGGGAGCGCTTTTCAGCGAGTACGGTTAGCCTGAATAGATTCGATAACGTAACGATAAGTGGCGCGTAAAACAGTACAAAGTGAGAGCGGGTAGGATAACTGATCGTGCGGATCAACTATCCGTGGGAGGAAGTTATCCGTGCGGGCGAACTATCCGTGCGGATGGTGATCCGTGCGGATGGTGATCCGTGCGGATGGTGTCCGTGCGGATGGTAATCCGTGCGGATTAGTCGCTCGTGCGGATTGCTTATCCGTACGGACAAGTTGTTCGTGCGGATAAACGTTCAAGTGGATTGTTTCTTCCTAAGTTAAGGATGTGTTTGTGTATGATGGCTTGTGCTTTGGAGTTTTCGTTGTAGCATTTAGAAAACACCTAAGTTTCTCTACCTTTCAAGCCGGTCGCGCGGACAACAATCCGTCCGGATGGCAGTCCGTGCGGACAACGCCTTTAAGGCTGAGTCACTGAGTGGATTAGGTAATCCGCCCGGATGGTAATCCGTGCGGATAGTGACAATCCGTCCGGATAGCTTACTCGTGCGGACAGTGACAATCCGTCCGGATAGTCTGTCCGTACGGGCAACCTGTCCGTGCGGATGAACATGTTGGAATTTGTTTTAAGGCCTTAGTATCTCATGATCCGAAGAGTAATCCATTCAGAGGTCGTCCGTCCGGATTGCTCGATCGTCGATACTCAAACCTTGTTTGGAAGGTGGGTCCCAATGTGTAGTTCGTCCGGGTGACAACCGTCCAGATCGTCTGTCCGCGCGGACAGCGGACAGCTGGTCCGCGCGGACAGTCTCTCGTCTGGTTGTTCCGTTCGCCTACTCTTGGTTTCTGTTGTCGTTTATCGAGACGTTCTGGTTACGTGGCAACCACTTGGAATTGTATTCTCACCCGCGTGACTAGACCGGTCAGGAACCACCCTAACTTGGCTTGTCGGCGACTCAGAACGGTCATTCCGGTTGACCCCGAAATCAGGTGTCTGGTGGGTAGAATCCAGATCGGGGACTAGTGCTTCACTATTAACGAGTAGAATACTAGAACCGATCAGATTCGTACCGATCTTAAGGGTAAAAGAAGGAGAGAACTTAGGTTTATTTCTTTCAACTCTTTTATCCTTAGAAAAGTTTAGATTTAGGTGAAGTTGTTGTGAAAACTTATGGAAATCGTTCAGATCTGAGTTATTCTTGGTGGAATGAGGTCAAGCTTGAAGTTCATAAGAACTTCATGATGACGTCACCCGAGAATACCTCAAATCTTGATGATTTCATGGTTAAAAGTTGAGATTTGAAAGATGAAAAGGTGTAGAAATGTGTAGTGATCAAGAATGTACAAGAATTAGTGCAAGATCTTACCTGGATTGAGAGAAATCTGAGAAAAAGTGAAGAATGCGTGCGGTTCGGACGTCACTTGCCAAAAGTGGAAAAGTTGGAGAGTGACCCGTGTATTTATAGGATGCTAAAAGGGGAAAGGGTGAGCCGTGCGGATGGCACGTAACCCGGATAGGCTATCCGTCCGGATTGGTCATCCGTGCGGATTGGCAATCCGTGCGCCTGATTTGGTGCGTTCGGTGCGACGACGCTTCGGCTTCGGTTTTCGAGCGATTCGATAGGGTTTCCTAGTCAAATTACTTTCAGTCCCAACTACTTCTTATATGGTTCGACTCGGAATTCGGGTTCGGGTTCGTTTACATTCGAGTTAGACTTCGAGTTCGATTGAGTTCGCTTGATTATCACAACATAACATAAAATGAACATGCACAGGTAACACGTAAGGCACACACACACGTATAGTGACGAGTAAAATACGTAGCTCGAGTTACAATTTGATGTCGATTCGATTAGCATAGCTTAGTTAACTTTATCGCATTGTTACTTCCTATCATTCACAGTCGTAGGTCGATTGAAATACGATTAATATGATGTGATTATTGTAATGAACGACACTTACTCCACATAATATAATTAAAATAAAAACATTTCTACGAGTCGAGTCGCGCGAAATCGGTCGTTGACTTTTACCTTGACTTTGACTTTCACTCGTGAAAACACGAGGTGTTACATTAAGAGGGAAGTGAAAACTACAGAAGACGACAGAGAAGATGATGCGTTGATTGCAGTGTAGAGAGCAATGCTGATTCTTGAGGGATGGATTATGGTGCATAGTTTCATGCCACCCACAACATGGAGGCGATAAAGAATCTGAAAGTTGGAGATTTTAGTAAGGTACGACTTGCGAACAATAAGGTTCTAGATGTAACAGGTATGGGGAACATTGACTTGAAAACTTTAGTAAGAAGAACATGTACTTTGAGAGATGTTATGGTCAATCCAGGCACAAAAAATATGCTTATCTTAGTCGGGTACTTGGATGATTAGGGTCAAGATGTTAAGTTTGGTGGTGGACAATGGTAGGTGATCAAGGGGAACTTGGTTATTGCTCGTTGCAAGAAAAGGAGTTCGTTGTTTATAGTCGAGTTATCCTCAGAAGAACTGATTCAAGTTCTGAGAAGGAGAAGTCCGGTTCTTAGAATCTCGTGGGTAGAAGAGGGTTGCCTTTGCATGAGAGATACCCAAAGCCAATATGAAGATTCAAAATGAACAAGCATGGAAAGGTTTAGTAACCGTGTTCCGTGGAAGGATTTCGCAACAGTGGGAGCGGTATTGAAAAGTGTTCAGCTGCAATTCCAGGTCCATAATGGGTTAATAACATTAGTAAACCAGTTGTGTAAATCTCCCAAGTTGATTTCTTACTTAAAATGGAGAGTGTGACTTCTCAGGTTATCTTTAAGGCTACCAGAGTAACATATTCGTTACAATGGGAGCAGGTAGAGGCAAAGAACAAGTAATTGACAGCTGAAGTCATGATTGGTAAGTTAAAACTCGAGGAGCTTCAACGGGTCTTCATGCTAACTGATGAGAAGGTCGCTACAACTAGTGTAAGAGATCACAATATAGTACGCAAATGAATGGCAATTTGAAGTTTATTGAAGACTCCAAGTGGAAGATTATAGGGATTGTGGTATCTTTGAAAGAATTAGGGTAGTCGGCCCTCATAATTAATGGGATCAAACCTTGATTCAGTTTCCTAGATTATAGTCTCTTTCTCAACAAGTTGTTTACCCTAATCTAAATGTAGTATATAGATGATATGGCATTGTAATTCTCTTAGGCTCCTTGAATAAACGATAAACCCTAGATGCAGTCGTGGACGTAGGTCAAGTTAGACCAAACCACATTAATTCATGTGTTTGTTAATTTTTGCAGTTTGATTGTTTGTGTGTGCATGCAATTATCTTGAATCACTTCCCTAACAAAAGCTTGTAAATATTATGATCATCCAAATGTATATATTTGACTCAAGACATGGCCATTAATCCCCTATATTGCATTTGAGTCGAAGGTTTAGATAATGTGGTTCGACTCAAGGCAATGATTTAGGTTCAAACGTCTTGATAGAATATGAGGTGCATGTTGAGATGCCTGACTTAAATATGGATGAAATGTCCGTAGTCACGGTCCAAATTTCTGAGGTTTAAAACAGGGAACACCTTGTCGGAACTGGAGTCCAAAGCCCGAGTCTTTAAAATATAGAACAACTGGTTATAAACCGAGGCCCAAATCTTAGAGGCTTTAAAGTATCGAACGTCTAGTCAAAGACATGGTCCAACGCCATGCAGATTTAAAGTAGGGAACACCCTTCCGTGTATCTAAATAAACCATAAAGACGAGTATTGAATACTATTATAACATATAAACCTTTTCACTTGCATCCGTACTGTATCACTTTCTATACAGGTCCAACACCGCAAAATACTTAATAAAAGTATGGTATAAATGCCAACTGGCATGATGTAGTGACGATTTTAATGACTAATTCACACGCACTTTAAACCTATCTCTAAATCTGTACATATGTCTACCATAGGACTTGAACCCTCAAGCACATGAGAATGAATATCACTAGGCTACAAGCCATTGGTAACCGATAGATCTTACTAATCTCCCCAACTCTTAAATATTTGACAAATGGTGCTCCAGTCCCTTTGTACCACAACAAAACTTGTCTTATTGATTGTCTCAACCTGAAATCTACTATCTTTACTCCATATACACTTTGATTACGAGAATTGTAACTTCTTGCACCTATAATGTCAGATATCACATGATGATGATGAATGTGGTGAGGTGGAGCCTGGTGGTTTAATTCACACTCAACTCATTGCTTCAGATTCCAGAAGATAGAACAACACATACATCTTTAATTGAGAATTTACTTCGTACCTTCTAGTAATTATAAAGCTACGTAAAGTTTTATTTATAACGAGACATTTGACTCGTAACATCGATGTAAAGAGAGAATGGGTGAGTGACATGACACCACAATTCCGCTAAACATATAAATGGTAAGTTTCTATTTTTGCAAGGATAAATTGCAAATTTTCTATCACAAAGATGATATTTTATTTTCTTTATAAGTATAAGGGGTTGGTTAAACGCACCCCCTCTTTTACTGTTTATACCCCCTTGCTAAAATTAACAATTTAAAATTATCAAATTCACCCCCTTTAAAAACCTTTATTTTTTTTAAAAAGGTTTCTTTTTTAATTCTCCTATTCATAAATTATAGGTATCTTTATGTAAATAATAAATAAAATTAATCATTTCATCTCTTATATTAACACTTAAAAAATCAATTCATCCCGTACCAACTTATCATGCCTAAACTCTTGGAATAAAAGTTATACATGATCGATAGAAAATGCAGACATCTTTTTATATGAGTTTTGATGTGTTACGGTGATAACAACTTGCCTATGATAAACAATATACGATCCGCGATAAGTATTAATACCATATACCAAATTCAATTTGTGATTTGGTGATATAATAGTTTGAACGGTAGTAAAAAGAATCGAATAAATTAATATAAGGGCCGACGATGATAACCATTTTGAAGATAAATTCAAATTAAGAAAAGCATCAATCTGATGATAAATATTAAAATATGAGTACTGGGCATCACTGATATTATGAATTTATAATATAAAACTACGACTAAAAACATTTTGTATTTATCTATAATTAGTTTATTTGCTCGTGAATTTTTAAGAATATACAAAAGGCACCTATGGTCTCGTTGAATTTAAAACAAAACTCAAAACACATCAAATGTTGATATAAGTATGAACGGTGATGACGATTTTGTGGTGAGAAATTCATTTTTTTAATCCTATAAATAAGGAGTTCATTATGATATTTAATCACTAACATATATCTTTTTCAAACTTAAAACAAATGTAAGAAAACAAAATAAAAGGTTTATTTGTATTTAGTTTAAAAGTTAAAGGGGGATGTATAACCAGTAAAAATAAAAAAATAGGGGGTGCATTTAGAGCACCCTAATTATAAATATACATAACAAAACGTGATAAACATAACATAATTCTTTAACCCGTACGCGTAACACTCATATTTGATGATTACATTTGTGTAATAGTGGACCTAAATGTCTTTCTTATCTTTCTTGTCATTAACTAATATAATTTAAATAAATAGTTATACACCGGTCCTATTATTAATTTAATAAAAAAATAGCAATAAAAGTTTCTCATTTAAATTTACGATTATTTTATAAACCGAATTTATTTGTGATTTATTCTTATTTAACGTATAACTTTGTTTTTTCTCATAGCTTTTGATATGTAATTGCCGTAAAAAGTTGCACAAACACATACATTGTGACTATATAATCGTAACTTTAAGGAACCTTTAGGGTGTAGGGAGTGGGGGGCGGCAAACCCACTTCACCGATTCGGTGAGTAGTGGCAAACCAATGCCAAAGAAGTTTACCGATCAAACCTTCACCAATTCGGTGAGTGATTGCCGACGCGGGGAAGGAGGAAGGAGAGAGACATGGTAGTGTGGGGTGGGGTCCATTCCAATCTCAACCAATCACACATTTTTTTTTTAAGTTTACCATTTTACCAAATGTCTAAACCATTGCCAACACTTTTCACCAAAGTTTAAACACTTTTCACTGATTGACGTGGCGCACTCTGATTAGTTGATTTTTTTACTTTGTCACTCTCAAGTGTTTAACCACTCCTTACACCCTTATAAAACAAAATAAAAATATAATTGTAGAAAGTTAAATAATAAGCAATTTATTTAGTATGGGTACAGAAAAATAAAAATAATTATAAAAAAAGAACCCAAGTAAAAAACAAAATAAAAAATAAAAGAGAACGTTACAATTATAAGACTAAAAGAAATAAGAAGTAACTATAGAAGTCAAATAATTAAAATAAATTTATTTCGTAAGTGCAAAAGAAAATGGTAAAACCAAAAAGAAAATAAAAAGAAGAAAACGAAAAATCAAAACAAAAAAGGAGAAAGGAAAAGAAAAGTTGGAAACCCTTCATTTAAAAAAAATTCAAAAGTAGACCTTAGGTTTAATAAAAAAAAATCGATGCGAAAAAATCAAGAAAGTAGACCTTAGGTTTAATATAACTATACCCGTGATCAATATTTTCAGAAACATACTAAACTTTTTCTTAAAAACTGATTTGAGAAGTTTTGAGAAAATCAAGCAAGTTGACCTTAGTTCCGTTGGCGGGTCAATCATCAAAACAAGCAAGAGCATCTTCCTCCAATGAGTAAACGTCTCAAGGTAACTCAGATTCCCATACACATATCGAGCAGATCAACAGATCCAATAAGGAGTTTGATGTCGATCGTGAAACGATTTGGCTACCTAGGAGGAAGAGTAAACGGAAACAAACAACACCATCAACGGTTGTGGAATTCGGAAAAAAAGTGTGGAAAATTAACAATCTCAAAAGCTTATTTTAAATTTAATTATAGGAGTTGTATTTTAATTTTAATTTTCATGTATTGTTGTGTTAGTTTTAAGATTAATTATAAAAATATTTGTGCTTTTTTAAAATTTATAAGTCAGTTTCAGTATTTAATTGCAATTTAAATTATTAAATTAATAGGTAAAGCAATAATTACAAAATATTGAAAGTGCACACATTTTACATGAACCACAGCACCCTCTTTGTGGTAAGGGGTGTTCTTCGGATTATTTTATCGAATTTCGGGCTAGGTTGTTCGGGTTTTTGATAAGAAAAATTTATCCGATAACCAACCGATTTAAAGTTAGGGTTGACTGGGTCCAGTTTAGTTCGGGACGGTTGTTTGGTTGTCGGATTTAGATGTAAAATGAAAAAAAATGTTATTTCTTAACAAAATATCATCAAAATTCAAACATTGATCATATGATATGATGATGTTCAAAAGTCCTAAACCTAACATTTTCAAGCATCAGAGATTCCAAACCAAAACACATCTATAAAAAATATACAATAAATGTATAGGTTTTTTTTTTTCAGGATTTCGTGTTTCAGTTCAGGACGGGTTGTTCGGGTTTTTAGCTAGGAAAAAGTGGTCCAATAACCGACCCATATAAGGTTCGGGTTATTTAAGTATTCTCCAATTCAGATTCAGATTGTTTCAAATTTAGACCGGGTTTAGGTAAAAAAAGACATCCCTACTTAGTGGTGTGAAATGTAAAAAAAGTGTGTTTATATGAAAAAAAAATTCACATTTCACAATCACATGAAACATAATACATAGTCAGGATTTTTGTTATTTAATAGCCTATAAAAGTCCTTTTTATATGTATAAGAAAATTCGATGCCTTCAATTGTAAATTTTACAACCTCAAATGAAGTATCAAATTATCAATATTCTTCCGCCCGTAGTGGCAATGATTTTGAGTGTTTTTTTTCAAAAAAGCACGCCCCTCCACGTCTTGTAAGCCGCCTCCCGGGGCGTTTTTGAGCAATAATTTGGGTGGAGCGTTCTTAAATCCACGCATTTCTTCACTTTTTTTGGCCAATCACCATACATTCCCAATCTTTGTCCAATAACATTTTTTGGTGGTTTTTTTATTTAATTTTTTACACCTCTTTTAACATAATACCCCACAATGTCCACATCCCCACTACACCCATTTTAGAAAAACGCCCCATAACTCCCCATTGCTGACTGGACTGCCACATGACGCAAACGCCCAAAGGTGGGGTGTCTTCCACTACACATGGTCTTATATACCATTAAATGCAGTGGCGCAGCATGTGAGGGGCCGGGGGGGGACGTCCGCCCCCCGGGATTTTTCGCTCAGTAGTGTTATATATGTAATTTTCGTATAGAAATTTGTGGGTATATACGTTTTCACCCCCCCCCCCCCCCGGTTCTATAGAAATTTTTGGGTATATATGTTTTCACCCCCCCGGCCGAAAAATCTAAGCTTCGCCACTGATTAAATGAAGTTAGTTACCTAATCAATTAGACTATACGATATCATTTCTTTTGAACGGGATACTCACCTGCTTTAAAATAATCTTAGATTCGCGTCTTACAAGATTTGATCCCTTCACCTCGTAATATAATGGAAACACCTTACTATCCCACCGTATCTCTTAGTGACCTATACGATATCATTTACCCAAACCATCCTAGGACTCATAGAGATGTCCAAAGTAAGGCCTTTTCCAAACCATCCTACGATATCACTCTTCACTTTTAATGGTTTTGCGGTTTAATGGTTCGGTCCAGTCTGGAACCTAAAATCAATCGTGTAAACTAAATCAACCGTTTAATCTTCATTATGTGTGATATATATATATATATATATGTGTGTGTGTGTGTGTGTGTGTGTTTTAATCTTCATTATGTGTGATATATATGTGTGAGTGCGCGCGCGTGCTAGAGGAGTGCCAACGTGATGCAACGGAAAACACAGACACTAATAACAAATAATCATGTTATTTTTTTTAAATAAAAAAACTATAATAATAGGATACTCAAATCAAAGAAATTAAAATGCTCATTGTTATTGTGTAATTTTTTTAAAACAAAATTAACCTAAGAATATTTTTTGTTGTTTAAGAACCATGGAGAGAAGTTGGTTTAAAAGTTAATAATATGTTTAAGATGATTTTAAGTATATGTTTTAAAAGTGGTAATTACTTAAACTATTAAAATTATGTATTATATCTTTTTGTCTTATTGTGTATTATAATACAGTGTGTATATATATATATATATAGTTACGTATCTATACTATATAATAAAAGAAACCAACTTTGGGACACTTGTCATTATTCTAGCATCCTTAATTATAGATAATTATTATTTAATTTAAATTATTAAATATCAACTAAATTAATATAAATCTTATCAACCCTAAATTATTGGGATAAACTTAACTTCAAATCATAAAGTCTTATCTAAATTAAAAAGCATTGTTTCACCTAACAGTAGATAAACATGCATATTATTTATTGTTAATGTTATTATTGTTAACTATGAGAAATTATATTAAACAACTTATTAATCAAACCAAAAATTTAAAATAGTATTAACCTAATTTAAAAAATAATAAAAAAATCCATTTTGATTTAGAAAGATTTTTTTAACAATAGATAAACCCGTTTAATATACAGGGTTTTTAAAGATATAACATTTTTTATTATTTGCTATATAAAATTAGATTTATTAAACCCGTACAATACACGGAGTTTTTTTTAAATATAACTTTTTTATTATTTGGTATATAATTGCATTTCTTCAACCCGTGAATACATAAGGTTTTTTTTAAATATAACTTTTTTATTGTTCGGTATATAAATTTACATATAATTTTAAAGATTTTTTTAACAATAGATAAACCCATGTAATACACAGAGTTTTTAAAGATATTTCATTTTTTATTATTTGTTATATAAAATTAGATTTATTCAACCCGTACAATACATAGAGTTTTTTAAAATATAATTTTTTTATTAGTTAGTATATAAAATTATATTTCTTCCACCCGTGAATACACAGCTTTTTTTAAAATATAATTTTTTTATTGTGTGGTATTTAAAATTACATTTATTCAACCCGCACAATAAACGATGTTCTTAAAGATATAATTTTTTTTATTATTTAATATATAAAATTATATTTACTCAACACATGTAATAAATGAGATTTTTAAAAATATAATTTTTTTAGTTAGTATATAAAATTACATTTATTTAACCCGTGTAATACACGGGGTTCTAACCTAGTATGTGTTATAATCATGAACCAAGTTATCGTCTAATCTTCTTTTTATCACATAGTAGCCCACTTGGTAGATGCTCTTGCATCTTAGTTGGAGGTCTTGGGTTCAATCCCAAGCAAGGTGTAGTTTAGAATTTTGGTGTAATTTAGAAGATGTAAGATTTGCCATTCAAAAAAAAAAAAATAATAATAATCCTGAAATCTATTAAAAAAATTCCAAAAAAGTATGGTTCAGACCATCAAAACGAAACCGTAATATTGGTAATGCCGGTAGATTTGGTTTTTCGTTCCTCAAAATCGAAATTAACGATTTGATTTAGAATTTTCGTGAGCCGGGGGTCTCAATGGAAGCAGTCTCTCTATCCTACGGGGTAGAGGTAAGATTGTCTACATCTTACCCTCCTCAGACCCTACCTTAGATTTGCTATTGGTGGGATTTACTGAGTATGATGAGGATCTAGAATTTTCATCAAAACAGGCCGAACCAGGTTTGAACACCTTTTTTGAACTGTAACTTTCATTAGAAATAGAAGCCGACCCAAAACCGGGCCGACAAACTACACAAGACCATTAGATAAATACAAATTTACATCAATTAACCCAAGTGACATCCTTATGTTTCGACCTATTGTAGAACCATAAATACCCCACCACTTTAACTTGACTGAGGATGCTTTCTATCTTTATCGGCTTGTTCGAGTATTTGAACTCGTTCCTTACTTTCCAGTAACACCCGATCTTAATTATACCATAAAACGCTTCCTTAGCCTGATTCGGAAGCCCCATTGTCGCATGTACCTCCAAGAGATCTTTAAACGAAAAGCAAAAATATTTGGCACCTTGCATAAAGAACTAATATGATGCCAAAGCGTCACCGCCACCACGCAAGAAGTGAAAATGTGATCAACAGTTTCTTCTCCGGAATTTAAAAAAGGTTTGAACACCTAAATATGGATGAACCTAGATGTTTTCCTAGATGTTTTATGTTGGTGGTAATCAAACGGTGCACTTGAAGAATTAATACAAATGATTAATTATAGTTGTTAATTAGCATTTTGGAATTGATTAGGAAACAGACATAATTAGAATTTAATATATATTAAAACCTTAATAGACATCGTTCAGGTTGTTTGTACATGGCTGACATGTGACAAGTTTTCACGAGACATAATTGTAGATGACAAATTCAGATGTTAGTGGGTCCAATTGCTGCAATTTGAAGTAAAGCATGAGTTTTGTTGGTACACACTATGTGGCACCAAAATGCAAAATTTACTCCACCTTCAATGTACCACATTATATATCGGCTATATATTTGATGTTTTTAAACAAGGCCATTTAAATAATTAAAATCGGTGATAACTGTCTCTCCATGGCAATTCGCGGACGCTATACGATGGCATTGCCGCACAATCACCACCACCCCTACGGTGACCAGGGGCGAAGCTTCTTGGTAGTGTTATATATGTAGTTTTCGTATAGAAATTTTTGGATATATACGTTTTTACCCCCCCCCCCCCCCCCCGATTCTATAGAAATTTTTGGGTATATATGTTTTAGCCCCCTCCGTTTTCTCCGGCAAGCTTCGCCACTGACGGTGACACATCTGTTATAGTCGAACTCAGACCAACAACTTCTTCTTTTCATTTGTTTATGGATGAAGACTAATAGAACGCTAACATGTGCCCTATAAACTACATAATTAAGGGCGGCAACTCCTTATATGACCCAAACACGTTATAAAAAATAAGAGTAAACTGTCATTTTGTCACTTTTACAATTTTCGTCTAAAACTCAAACATTTTAAATCTGGGTCCCTGTAGTTTCACTTTTATTGCCATTTTGGTCCAAAAATTAAATCATCTGATATTTGGCTAATAAAATCCTGTTATTTTGCTCTTTTCCTCATAGGCAAAATGATCAATATTAATTAAACCCTTTGATTATTAAAAAAACACAAAATATTAATAATTAATTAATATATACACACACATAATTACATACTTTCTCTCACTCTTCCCCCAACCTCCCCTCTCTACCTCTCTCTGCATCTTCCACCCAACACCACCGTGCACCACCACCACTCACCACCGTTTGAGTCCGTGAAAGAGGCTGTGACCCGATTCGGTGGAGTCGGGTCCTGGAAACCCCATTCTAAACATCTTCATGCTTCTGAGGGTCTCTCTTTCTCTGTGACTATGTATATATTTATGTGAATTATTATTGGTGTTGTTTGCTTGAATCATCATATTTTGTCATCATTTTGCCTAAAAATTATTTTTTTTAATTACCCTTTTGGGTTTGATCTTTGTGTTTGGTTATAAAAGTCAAGAAATTGAGTATTGAACCAAAAAGGTTCAAGCTTTCAATTTTATAAACCTGGATGTGTTCATGGAAAGGATGGATTACGAATGAAGCACAATCTGATGATCTAATTTGGTAAATTATGATCTTGATGCGTTAAATTAGTTGAAATTATGCTCGATTTGAATGGATCTGATGATTGTGTTGCAATTCTAATTTGGGGATGTTGGTGGTGATGGGTTTTGATTAGGTAGTGGTTGTGGTGGTGATTGTTGTGATGGTTGAGGGAGAGAGACATGAGAGAGAGTGGGGGTTGTGAAACGGTGGTGAGTGGTGAGTGATGGTGGTTGTGAGTGGTGGTGCACGTTGGTGTTGGGTGGAAGATGCAGAGAGAGAGATAGAGAGGGGAGGTTGGGGGAAGAGTGAGAGGGAGTGTGTAATTATGTGTGTATATATTAATTAATTATTAATATTTTGTGCTTTTTAATAATCAAAGGGTTTAATTAATATTGACCATTTTGCCCCTGAGGAAAAGGACAAAATAACAAGATTTTATTAGCCAAATATCAGGTGATTTCATTTTTGGACCAAAATGGTAATAAAATTGAAACAACAGAAACGTTGATTTTAAAGATTTGGGTTTTGGACTAAAGTGACAAAAGTGACCAAAACTCAGGGACCAAAATGGCAGTTTACTCTAAAAATAATAAGCTTTTGGGTTATCATATTTAACCTTCTAATAAGCATGTTATTTTTGGGTTTACCCGTTTTAACATGTTTAATATAACATGTTGCCTGATGGTTGACATGTTTAATCCTATAAATAATAGTGTCGACGTGTCTTAATTCGTTTAGAATTAGAACTATAAAAATTCTATATGGTCAACTCGCTTGTCCGTTTTAAGGCTCATGAATCAAAATAAGCCCAAAGTCTTCTAAACCTTCGCCAAACTCAAAGACCAAAGGACTTCAAACCCAAAATACACGATCTTAAGTGTCAATGTTACGTCGTTGACAGGGGCGGACTTATGCATAAACTACGGGTTCCCGGGAACCCAGTCTTTTTTTTATTTTTAGTGTAAATATATATAAGAAGCTGAAAAGGAACCCATAAGTATATTATAAAAGGAACCCATAAACATAAAAGGCATTGGTTCCAGTGGTTATTCTGGCGCTTTTCTTCCTAACCTACCCGAGTTCGAATCCCGTAATTGCTGTTTTTGTCCGTTTTTTTTTTTAATTTCTCTTTTAATTTTTTTTCTTTAAAGTAATAAAACATTAAAACCCATTTAGGGTTATATCAGAAAACATATACGCCGCACATAAAGAAGCAGCGAACAGCGATCAAACAACATCAGCACGCAGCAGCTCCGCCTCCACCCTCGCCCTCCGGCTACTCCGCCTCCGCCTCCGGCTGCCGAAACTTTGTTTTTCTTATCAATTTATCATCATCACAGTGATTAAGGTTAGTTTTATACGATTAATTGATTATTAATTTATCATCATCTCAGTGATTAGAGTTTGTTATACTGAAAGTTTCTAAGTTCATATTTGTCGACGAAATGTTATTGAAATTGGACAGTTGAGCTAAAGGAATTGTTTATATTTGTTGATTGAAGTGTACCCTTTTAAGGAAATTATTATTTAACCAAGATATTGATAATAGAGAGTATTAATTAGTTCCGGTTAGAGTTGTTGATTATTCAGTATGTGGTGAAAGTAGGTGAGGATGTGAGATCCAACATAGCAACACTTAAATCCACACTTAAGTCAAGAGATAGAAAATTATGACATAAGTTGCAGGTATCAAACTGAGAATTCTTTTTCTTTTTTTCATGCATTCAATATGGCTTTTTTGATCTTTAACTCTCTTGAGAAGACCTATGGCTGGCTAGTCCAAATAACTGTCATTCATAGAGTGCCAATGCATGCCCAGTGAATTCAATTCTATTACCATCCAGTCCGTACATATTTATTTGCCTGCATAAAACCAGTCAAACATCTGAAAATATTATCCAATGAAACTGAACATGGTTTGTTGAACACGTTACTTCCTGAACCGCCGACATTTTGTGACACTAGTGTGAATAAGAACGCAAACTAAGGCACCACTAACCACTGACTTGCTTATGTGTATGAGTTCCTTGTATCGTATTTTTATTATGTGACGAACCTTACCCGATCCGAACCGTCGAACCGGCCCGAATTTTTTATGTCAGTCATATGATTGAAGCATCTATAAAAGTGAACCCGGTGACAAAAATTCCTGGATCCGCCACTGGTCGTTGATGCCTTTGGACGAGTGAATATAGATATGTTGTGTTGTGTTGTGTTGTGTTGTGTTGTGTTGTGTTGTGTTGGGGTTTATCAATTGAACCTGCTAACTTGAAAACGTCAAAGCAACATAATTTGTCACCCCAAGCTGTTACGCACTACCAATCACAATAGTAAACTTTTTGATAAATGTTGGATGTGTTGTGTTCTTTTTAATAACATTATGTATTTAGTTTTTTTCTTTTGATTTTTTATGTGTAAATATCAGTATGCATACATATATGCATATGGATTGTAATGCACAAATGCATACCAATATGTGTGCGATTTTCTTAAGAGATATTTATTCTATGTCGATATATTTATACATGCTATTGTACACATCCGTATTATGTTCATGTAAATATGTATCCAAGTCAAAAAAAAAAACATAGAGATGTTCATTTCTAAAAGTAAATTACAAATATTGTTCTTTAAGTATATTCAAAAGAGTAAATTACAAGTTTTCTCATTTATGTTTACACCAAATTGTAGGCGTTGTCCTTTAGCGCAAAAGTTGACAAGTTATTTACTTAGTGTTCCAAAATCTTGCACGTTATGTCCTTTAGGCCAAACCCAGTTAGATTTTTTTGGTTAAAACATATTACACAAGGATAATTTGGTCATTTTTTTTTGAACGGCCAACAAACTTAATCCCGAGCACTCTCGGTGCACCCACTGGACAAACGGAGTACTCCAAGAGTAACCCGAGTCCTCCACCAATTCCGGGGAAAACCCGGTAACCCACCTGCCCGTAGGCACGACGGTGAAATTACCGGTAAAACCCATTTGGTCAAGGATCTAACCCAGGTTTCCCTGGGTCTCCTATCATTGCCCACCAGTGCCTCACTCTGCACCAAGTGGGGTCGAACTTGCATCTCTCAAGAGAAATGCAAACCCTCCACCACTTGATCTGGAGATCATTGGCGATAATTTGGTCATTTAACTCAGTCTTTTTTAATATTATTTAATAAAATATAGCAAAATGATATATACAACTCTACCTCTCTCTACCCTCTCTCTCTCTCACTCTCAGACTTCACCTACCTCCCACCACCATCACCACCACCCACCCCACCCCACCCCATCCACTGTCGGACTGAAAACTACCACCACCTCATCTACGGACCACCACCAATTCCACCACACCACCTCCACCTATCGACCACCACTACCCCACTACACCCACCATCACTGCCGCACCCAAATCACCACCATAACCCAAATCACCACTGCACCCACCATCACCACCGCAACAGTCCCATCATCACAGTTCATCACCCACAGCCACCCCCGTTCAGATCTGAAAATCCTTTCGGATCTAATTCCACCCACCATAATAGTCTTGTTTTGATAACCAAATGACCAAACTACCCTCATTCAATTCATCTTCTCTTTCGATAAGATCGCAACCAATTCATCATCTCCAAACCCTAATTTCACCACTTCACCAATCAAACCCTAACAAACCTTCATCACCTCCCCAAATCCCCCACAAATCACACCAAAATGACCGATTTAACCGACAAATTATCATACTTTCAAGCAATCACAGGCGTAGAAGACATCGATTTATGCACTGAAATCCTCTCCGCCCATAATTGGGACCTCGAACAAGCCATCTCCACCTTCACCTCCACCTCAACCACCGTAAAAATGCTAATAATACTCCGGCCACCACTTCCACCACCAGTTCTGCCACCGTCGCCACCACTTCCTTCACCGCCACAGGTAACAATACTCCGATCCATACATTTCAACCACCGGAAACAGTTAACAACGGTAACGGAACAAGTCTAGTCTAGAATATCATTACTCTTCCGATTGCCATAGTTTTCGGTAGCCTAGGGTTAGTTTCTAGTGAAATTGGATTAGGTTTTTGGATTGCTAATGGTGTGTTGTCATATACTTTAGGTGTATTAGGGTTCAGTAGTTCGGTCTTGCCTTGTATAAGTTCGAGTTCTGCGAATTCGGTCGGTGCTGAGGCAGTTGAGTTTGTTGAGATGTTTGAGAGATATAGCAGATAGGTAGAGAGATGAGGGAGGGAGAGAACAGAGATAGATGAGTTTAGAGAGATAGAGATTAAAGATTTTTATTTTTTTATATTTTACACAAATAGTCCCTTATTATATTTATTTACTCAATAGTCCCTGGGAATATAAAATGACAAGAATACCCTCATGTACAAGGCGTATGACCATATTTAACTAAAAAATCTAACTGGGTTTGGCTTAAAGGACATAACGTGCATGATTTTGGAACATTAAGCACAGAACTTGTTGACTTTGCGCTAAAGGACAACGCCTACAATTTGCGCTAAAGGACAACGCCAACCTGTCACACCCCGATTTCCACGTGTCACCGGTGGGCCCGGTGGGGGAGTATCATGACGTGGTTGGCAACGTAATAGTCAAACAACACAATATTTAATATGCACAGCGGAAGCAATTTAAAAAGATATAATACAACCGAATTTAATTATTGTAATATCAAGTATCACAACGTTCGATTGTTTATCCACAGAACGGATCGAAATAAAATATGAAACGATAGTTCAATAGACTTCAGGCATCTTAAGCTTGCGAGACTTCTATGATGCTAAGGAGACAACCAGCCAATTACGCCTAGTACCTGCATTTAATCTCTTTGGGAAAATACGTCAGTTTACACTGGTAAATACATTCAACTGACTCATTTTGGAAAATGATTGAAAATTGGTTTGGATGCACGTGGCATAAACATTTTATTTAACTTGGGAGAATTATTTAATATTATAATCTTGTGAACGAATTACATGTTACTTGTGCGTTCAGTAGCCCGGATCTTGTCCGGGTTAAAGATCAATAGACACGCCACATCATAGAGTTATACACTGACAGGTGTATGCCTACACCCCGTGCTCAAGTCGTGGCCATCTCGTAAGATGATGCCAAGGATATCCGGGACATGGTCATTAACCCCCCAAAGGCTTTAAGTAATCAAGACTGTTTAAACGAGCCGATCAAATTTATTCAACTACCCACTCAACTGTGGAGATTTGATGCTCGATCAAGCGGTATGCTACATACCCTAACCCAAGCTCGTATAGGGAAAATAAGTTAAAAGTATTTACCTGAGTAATGTATAAATCACAATAAGCAAAATGCACGTAGCTTTTACTGGTCCTCCTAATCTGGAACGAAGGTTTTATAATAACCTATTAGAATCCTAACGGGTCTTTAATTAAGCTTAAGCTTAGACCGGCTAGTTTTAAAGATACGGTTCGTACGCACGATTAAGCGAAGACCGGATAGAATGTGGTTTAGACCCGAAAAGTTTGAAGACTTGTTTAATATGGGTTTATTATTCACATTCTGGATTTTGAGATAAAATCGTTAAGGTTTGACCCGTTTCGGCTAATTTATGTAAACTTGTTACATAAACCGAACCGTATGCGTAATAAGTGTGACGGGTATTCATTAGAGCTATATACAGGTTTCCTAAGTTAATTATACCTCAATTATGTTGTGACATCAGTAAGATGTCTTTCATTATGCCCGAAACGTTTTTAAACACAAACTAGGCCCTGTAGGGGTAGTTTGGTCATTTAAAAGTATATAAAAGAGTTTAAGTAACAACCTGAGTTACAGGTCTGATGTAATCAGCAGAAATACATAATTTGCTAAGTTATATCAGTAGGATAAAGCATATATGTGAAATTTATCATTTTCAACCAAACTATGCCCCGTAGGGGTAATTTGGTAACTTCACATAAGCCGAAAAGCTCAAAACTGAAGTCTGAGTTTATCAACCTTTGCTTACTGTTAAAATATTATAATTTGCCTCATATATCAGTAGGTATCAACCCGGGTGTGTCCAATATAATTTTAATACATACTTTGCGTTAAAAACGCTTAATAAGGCGATTAAAGGCCATTTCCGGGTTCGATACTTAAATCTGATATTTTTATATTTCCAGAAGGCTTTAAATAATTTATTTATCATATGTGATCAGTAGCAAAAGGTTTGGAGTCGTTTAGATATGTAAAACTCATTTTATGGCCCGTTAGGGCAAAACCGACAATTACCGGATTAAGCCTACGACTACTAGTTATGCTCAGCCTAAAATTTATTAAAAATCTTTAAAATTCCCAAAATAATATATTACATCAGTGGGTAAAATATTTGATATCAAAAAGTATGTTTAAGTAGGCTATACGCTAATTACGCCATTTTATTAACATAAAGCATTCATTTTGCGATAATGAGCATAACTCTTAATCTACACGTCAAACTGATGTCAAATTTTGCATACAAGTTTATATATCAGAATATAAGGTTTCTACTCTTTTACATTTCCAAAAATCACGTTTAAAGTAATAAGGGCATAATGGTCAACATACGAGCAATTAACGGAAACATGCATATTAATTGGATAACTAATGAACCAAGGCGTATAATCACAGAGGGTTGTACTAACATGTAACCTAGTCCAATTAAAGCTCTGAGGCATTTCTAAAACATGCCTAAACGGGTCAGAACTGAAAGTCAAAGTGAAAGTCAAACTATGTGACTTTCGGTTCCGAACCGGGTCTAAACAGGAAATTGTCGGGTTGAACATGTTTAGACATGTTCTTACACTTATTACCAAGTTATAACAATGATCCAACAGGTTGTATATGGTCTATAATGTTAATTATGCATAAATGGTAGTTTAAGTATCCTGTTGACTTTTTATAAACTAGTTTGACCCGACTTTTGACCTGGTTAGAGTGGTAATCAGGGGGGACCCTTTTAAGGGTTTATTACCCATATAATTACCTACTTATATCTGCTTTTAATTCGAGATATGACTGAGCCATTGTTGACTAATCTCGAAGTCAAACCGTAATTACGACGGTTTGACTTTTAGCTAAATAACTAAGCTAAACTCAATTAAAGAAGGATTAGAACACTTACTGAAGTCCTAAGCTTGATTAGAGAACACTTGAGAGGAAGTTTGAGCTCCAGAAGTGATCCACAAATGCAGATGAAGGTGTGAGGAATTGTTTGAACACTTGTGGCCTTTTATAGTGAATTCAATCACCACAATTGGTTGACAACAAGGTCTAGCACACACCACAACTGGTATACACATGTCCCTAGTGCTCTAGAACAGTTTAGGGGTCGCCCACAATGCAAAAAGATCGGATAAAAGTCGAATACCTGCTAAAACAGGCTGCTGGTCGAAGTTTCTGCATCTGGCGTCCTGATGCGGGCCGCGTAAGATGTCTTAAGAGTCTACGCGGGCCGCATGGCCCTTCTGATCAGCCAAAAACGTTTTTGAGTTGTTGCATCACACCTCTTGGCCCTTCCGAAAGGTCAATTGAGCTAATTACTTGCAATTTGACCCCTTATTATTTACCCACAAGAGCTTTAGGACTTATACCCGCTTTGCCAAGTCCCTGGACACTTCCGGTTAACCCGAAAAGTCTTAACTTTCAATGTTTACGCTTTAACCCCTCGCACACGAATTTGATCATAACTTTCTCATACGATTACGAAACTTTATGAAATTTATATCGTGCATTCTAGTGAGCATAATTAACAGTTACAAAGCTTCGGGTTTGTCAAAAGGTCACTCAGAGGTATATCTTTAAACATGTTGACACATTTAACCCTTGTAGTTTGTAATCTCTCACTTTTAGCTTCGCATGATCCATGATTTATTCGATTGATGTTATAAACATCATGTAGGGTTGTTATGAAGTATATTTATTCACTGTTGACATTTAGAACCCGTATAATCACATACTTTCCATGTTTGTCAACTTTAGTCCTTTTATAACATTCTTTCACACGTTCGAACTTTATGACACGTGTCAACACATTCTAGGACGTGAATTTTCGAGGTGTTACATGTGTTTAGTTTACCCATATTAAACAAATATACAAGCTTGTCGGATCTAAACCACATTCTAATCCGGTCTTCGCTTAGTCTTGCGTCTGAACCGTGTATCATCCTCTAAAACTAACCGGTCTAAGCATAGGCTTAATTAAGACCCGTTAGGAATCTAATAGGGTATTAAAACCTTCGTTCCAGATTTAGAAGCCCATTAAAAGCTACCCGTACTTGCTTGGTGGTATACGGCTGGGATAAATTGTATAAATTTGCTCAGGTAAATACTTTTAACTTATTTTCCCTTATACGGGCTTGGGGTACGGTATATAAAATACCGCTTGGTCGGGCATTGAATTGTTAATCGTATGAAGGTTAATGCATTGAAATGACCCGTTTAATCTGTTTTGTTTGCTTAAAAACCTTTGGGGGGTTAATGACCATGTCCCGGATATCCTTGACATCATTCATAAAAATGGCCACGACCTAAGCACGGGGTGTAGGCATACACCCGCCAGTGCATATATAAATAAAAAGGTATAACCACCGGTTTCGAGAATAACTCGCCGTGGGACTATATCATGTGGTGTGTCTATTAATCTTTAACCCGGTATTCAGCCCGGGCTACTGAACGTATAACGAACATGTAATTCTTTTAGAAGTTTATATATAAATAATTATCCCAAGTTATAAAATATTTTGTGCCTTGTGCATTCAAATCAATTTTCTAAAACATTTTCAAATTGAGTCAGTTAATTGTATTTACCAGTGTAAACTGACGTATTTTCCAAAAAGGCTAAGTGCAGGTACTAGACGGAATAGGGTGGCTAATTCTAGCATCAATAAAGAGTCTTGCAAGCTTAGATGTTAAAGTCTGTTGAACAATTATCTTTTAGTTGATCTGCCTGTGGATCCTTTACATTCTGTTTGTAATACTTTGATATTACTTTATATCGGTTTGTAATATTTTATCTTTTGCTTCCACTGTGCATTAAATTATGTTGTTTGACTATGACGATATCAACTACGTCACGATACTCCCCACCGGGCCCACCGGTAATACGTGGAAATATCGGGGTGTGACATAAGTTGTGCTTAGTTTTAACTTGGTTCCCATTGCCTTTTGGAAACTTGACAAAAAATGAGAGGTAAATCGGCTATCTCTATCAGAAACAATTGATAAAGGAATTCCATGTAATGAAACTATTTCATTTACATATAGTTTAGCTAGCTGTTCCATGCTGAAAGTTTCCTTCATTGATAGGAAATGAGCTGACTTGGTTAGCCTATCTACAATCACCCAGACTGTATCATTTCCTTTCTTTGTTTTGGGTAATTTGGTAACAAAATCCATTGTTATAAATTCCCATTTCCATACTGGTATATCTAATTGTTGTAGAAATCCTGAGGGTTTCTGGTGTTCAGCTTTGACTTGTGAACATGTTAAACATTTAGAAACATGGGCTGCTATGTCCTTTTTAATTCTTATCCACCAGAAATTTTTTTTCTTAAATCTTGATACATCTTATCATTTGCTGGATGCAATGTATATTTGGACTTATGGGCTTCTTCTAATATACGATGACGTAGGTTTCCTAATTTAGGTATCAACATTCTCTCTTTATGGAATCTCCAAATTCCATCTGTTCATTGTTCTAATTCTTTCAGCATACCTTTTAATTTTTCAGTATCATCTTTGATTACCAATTCTTGTGTTATTCTAATTTGCTCATTTAAATCTACTTGTAGATTTAATTTAAGAGAACGTACCCTTTTTTGCTTTTCATGATACTTTCGACTTAAAGAATCTGCCACTACATTTGCTTTTCCTTCATGATACTGGATATCACAATCATAATCACTAAGCATTTCCATCCAGCGTCTTTGTCTCATATTCAACTCCTTTTGCTTGAAAACATACTTTAAACTCTGATGAGCAGTGAATACAGTAAACTTACTACCATAAAGGTAATGTCTCCAAATCTTAAGAGCAAAAATTATAGCTCATAATTCTAGATCATGGGTTGAATAATTCTCTTCATGATTCTTAAGTTGTCTAGATGCGTAAGCTATAACCTTTTGACGTTGCATTAGTACACATCTATAACCTAATTTAGAAGCGTCACAATAGACTACAAAATTTTCAGTTCCTTCTGGTAATGCTAGTATGGGTGTATTAGTTAATCTTTGCTTAAGAATTCTAAAAGCTTCTTCTTGTTTTGGTCCCCATTCAAACTTAATGGATTTACAGGTTAACTTAGTTAAAGGAATGGCTATTCTAGAGAAATCTTGAATAAATCTTCTATAATAACCGGCCAATCATAAGAAACTTCTAACCTCGGTTGGTGATTCAGGGGTTTTCCATTTAGTAATCGCCTCGATTTTTGTTGGATCCACATGAATTCCTTCATGATTGACTAGGTGTCCAAGAAACTGTACCTGTTCTAACCAAAACTCGCACTTTGAAATTTTAGCGTAAAGCTTTTCCTTTCTTAATAGACTTAAAAGTGCGTGCAAATGCTTTGCATGATCTTCCTTATTCTTAGAGTAAATGAGAATATCATCTATAAAAACAATTATGAATTTATCCAAATATGGCTTACATATTCGGTTCATCATATCCATAAATGCGGTTGTGGCATTGGTTAAACCAATTGGCATGACAGTAAATTCATAATGGCCATACCTTGTTCTAAATGCGGTCTTAGGAATGTCCTCTTCCTGTACCTTTAATTGATGATATCTTGACCTTAAATCGATTTTAGAGAAAAATCGAGTTCCTTGTAGTTGATCGAACAGATCATCGATTCTCGGTAATGGGTACCGATTCTTAATCGTGACTTTGTTCAATTCACGGTAATCAATGCACATACGCATTGATCTGTCCTTCTTTTTAACGAACAGTATCGGAGCTCCCCATGGTGATGAACTTGGTTGTATAAATCCTTTCTCCAACAATTCGTCTAATTGTTTCTTTATTTCTTGCATTTCTGCGGGTGCCAAACGGTAAGGTGCTTTGGCAATTGGTGCTGTTCCTGGTATTAAATGGATTCTGAATTCAACTTCTCTATCTGGAGGTTGCCCTGGCAATTCTTCTGGAAATACATCTGAAAAATGAGACACTACTGGAATGTCTTTTAGTTCTTTTCCTTTAGTGTTAGTGATTATGGAAATCAAATACACTATAGAACCTTTTCTTATATAACTTGCAGTTTTCATCACAGAGATGAATTTTGTGGATCTAGATGGTTTATCTCCTTTAATTGTGATCGTTTTACCTTTTGGTGAATTTACTTGAATTGACTTTTGATCACATAAAATACTGGCTTTATTGGCTATTAACCAATATATTCCTAAAACGACATCAAATCCTGCCAGATTCATGGGATAAAGGTTTGCAATAAATTTCTGATTTAAAATTTCTATTCTTGCTCCCTACAAGATTTCAGAAATCCTAACAGTTTCTCCATTAGTTGTCTCTACTAGACATTCTTGTGGTAGTTTAGTTAATGACTGATTTAGAAATTTGCAAAATGAGGTATTAATAAAACTTTGGTTTGCACCAGAGTCAAATAATACTTTAGCAAAGACATCATTAACTAAAAACGTACCAGCTATGACATCTGGAATCATTTTGGCTTCATCTGCAGTCAGAACAAATGCTCTAGAATTTTTGGTATTCTTGTTGTTTGCAGCTGGAACTAATTTCGGACAATTAGGCTTGATATGACCTTTTTCTCCGCAGTTGTAACATATCCTGTTGTTAGCTTTCTTCCTGCAGTCTTCTTCCTTGTGTCCCGAAATTTTGCAAAAGTTACAGTATATGGGGCATCTTTCTGAATGCTTTCTTTTGCAATTCTTACAGTAAGGTGTAGAGGTAGAACCTATATTTTTCCCACGATTAAAATTTCCAGAACGAAATTCGTGTGTGAGCTTTTGGGTTAGGTTCCTCCTTTGATCCTCTTCTTGGGTACGGACTAATTCATCTGTCAATGTATTTGCTAGTTCTACAGCTTCTTCTATGGTTTGAGGTCTAGCTGCCTTGACTACGTGTCTTATCTCCCCAATTAATCGCCAGATATAACGGGAGATCAATACTGGTTCAGGTAAAGCAAGAGTTGGCACTATTCTAGCATATTCGAAGAATAATTTAGTGTATCCCTTACTATCCACACCAGTCATCCTAAGGTTTAAGAATTTGTTTGCTATCTGTTCCTTTTCATTGGGTGGGCAGAATTTCCTTTCTACCTTGTTCTTAAATTCTTCCCATTCCATATTGTAAGTTCTATCACTTCCTCTTGATTGGAGGATAGTGTTCCACCATTCTAGTGCTGAATTCTTAAACAGATTAGAAGCAAACATTATCTTATCTTCTTCAGCACACTTGCTTATTCTTAAGACTGCCTCAGTCTTCTCTATCTAGCGTAGGGTTGCAATGGCCCCTTCGTTGCCCGAGAATTCCATTGGTTTACAAGACCAGAATTCTTTATAGGAACAACCGTAAGACACAGTTCTTCTCCTTTTGGGAATGGGCATTTGAAGTACAGGTCCATTGTTCACGCTATTTTCCGGTTCGATTGGTCGCTTACTGCTATGCTTACTTTTATTATTCGCTTCTTGAATCGTTTGAATAATAAATGGCATGGCATCTATGATTCCTTGTGCCACTATATGTTGAACGACACTATTATCCATTTGGTTTCCATTGTTATTGATGCTTGGATTCTCATTAACCACATTAATGTTACTCTGGTTATCATTATTCAGATTTCCTTGATTTCCTTCGTCGGCCATCTGAATTTTAAACATTTACCAATCATTAATAGAATAATTAAATAGTTTAAGTAACAACCACATAATACACATATTGGTCAAAAACGTCGTGCATTGCGACTTTACTCTTTTTGATATAGTATGCGTCAAATACACACTAAAACAAAAATTAAAAATTACAATACTACTATGCCTCGTTAACCACAGAGTGGTCTATACTACGATATATTTATTATTATTACACATATTTCATTTATTTTATTATTATTACTAACTTTATCATCTCCTTCATGGATATGGATTTCCCCCGAAATCCATCTGGCGCTCATCGTATTTCCATACGAGTTGCTCTCCTACATACCTCATCCTCTCACTACTTTCTATGATTTCTTCTCCAAAATTCCGGAGTTCTTGCAAATTATCTGCACTCATTGGGGGTGCAGGTACTGGTATTGGCTCTGGGTACTGAGGAACTAGATTCTCCTGAGGGTATGGAATTTCCAAAATCTCCCTAATGTATTCATCGTTGTCAAAATAGGGATTTAGAGGGTCCAAACCTGGATATGCTGCTAAGTTCGGCAAGGTTTCTTCGTTTAAGTGATAACGTGGCACATAATCCCTAAGATCATCAAACCATGGATCATAATTTGGATCTAGAGGATTACGGGCTGGTATCCTAGGTATCTCCTCAGGGTTAAAATCATGCATTTCTACTTCCATTGGTTGAGTGGGAATTAAAGGTAAGGGTTGTGGGGCTACTAGTTGTTCCAGACTTGGGTCAGCAGCAGTTGTAGCTAGGATATGGAAATTTTCTAGGCTTCTATTAAGCATATCCTGTGTATTGGCATCTGTCTTTCGCTTAGCGGCTGCTAGGACTCTTTGTTGTTGCAACTTTCGCATTCTTTTCCTACGTGCAAATGCTTCCTTACTAACCATCCTCTCTTTTTATGAGGGAATGGCTCTTCCGACTGAGCTTTAAAGGCAAACATCCCTTCTTCCTGATCAGCAGAATACCCAGAAAGGGCAGGCTGTGAAGAGGTACCTTCACTCCTAGGTGAATCAGACAACTGACGACACATGTCTGAGGGTCCTTGATCACTCATACTGTAAACTAACAAATAGTCAAATAACACAAAACACATAATCACATAAATTATTTCCTAACACAAAATTTATAATTTAAGTGTCAGCAGAACACTTCTTTGGCTTAGACCAGTGGCTAGGCTCTGATACCACCTTCTGTCGCAACCCCCGATCCCTTATCTGTCCCGGAACGGGCGGACGCGAACTCAGAATTTTGGTGGTATCAGTTGGTTAATTTGGCAACGGAAATTACATCAGGACCGTAGTTAGGAAATGTTTATCAGAGTAAAACCACCACATTTGATATTAATAATCACATGGGTAAAACCCAAGTTTCTTATTACAATATGTTTATAGGGATAAACCCTATTTTATTGAATTTAAAACATCGTCTTTTAGGTAACTTTTATAGCCACATTTTCCCAAGCCTTCAGTGCTCTCCAGCTGGCGTTTTACTAATTGGCTGTCACATTGGGTTACCTGAAACGCGTTTTAAAAACATTTGTCAGTGGGAAATACTGGTGAGTGAATCCCAGTTTAATCAAGAAACATTTTATCAATTAAAACAGTATTGAGAGCGATCACATTGTTTATTTCTACACAATTACTCATTCAGTACTGTCAATCCTGACTGGTGGGTCATATTACACATTGGCTAACTCGTTGTCCAATGGTAACGTATTGTCGTCCCGACTTACTACTCATGGTGTAGTAAATTTTGTATACAAAACCCCAACATACCGGCAGTAATTGAAGAACTACAAAGACTCAATCACCGCTTAATCACATTGTAAAGCATTAAGGTTTTGTAAATATTACAAAAAGTTTAACAAAAATTGGATAAACTCACATTGCTATCTTAGACTTCGCGTAAGGGTTTCCTGGGATAAATCTATAATTTATACAAATGTACATAGGTTAGTATTAATAACCCTTTGATAATATTAATGATACCCTCCCCGAGACGGTATTCCAACAACTACGTCGGGCAGAACCACGACAGTAGTTACGGAACCCTAAATCAATCGGGCAGCGTATCTAATACGAAACTGGGTTTATAATACTTACAACGGAGCAGAACCTTGCTAATTAGGGGGTATACTACTCGAATATTATGCCTATAACTTCAGAAGTCGAGATACAGAAAAGATTTTGAACGAATTGAGTTGAAAGCCGATGCATTCTTTTTATAGTGCTGATATCTGGGTTTCTCGCGGCCCGCGTAAAGGTAAGAAAGGGCTTACGCGGCCCGCGTCGTAGCCCGGGTAGGGTTTAGGTGATCCGGGTCATCGCCTAGACTCGCCACGATGGTGACACGTGTCATCATCGGGCGGCGCCACCTTTTTGATCTCACGCGCCCCGCGTAAACTAACGGGAGGACTTACGCGGCCCGCCTGGACTTAAAATTTACAGAAATCAGGTTTTAACCTTGATACCGCCCGCGTAAGGGTTGGGGTGGGTCTACGCGGCCCGCCTCAACTTAGATTTTCAGTTTGTAATTATTTTTAATACTATTTAATGTATTTGAGGCTCGTTTTTCACGTATGGGGTGTATTTAAAAACATATTGGGACATTTTAAAATATACTAGGGTGTCGGAAATATTATGAGGGTGTCGGTTTTATTGAGGATTGTTACACCCTGCTACCAGGGGCGCTGCCCCCGGACCCCCGCCAAGATCGTAAAACGCAATAACTAAATCAAAAACCCAGATAATAAAAATGAAATTAAAGAATTTCTTACATGGATCGAAGTCGGTTTCTTCAACGATTGACGAAATTTGAATGATTGAAACACTTATCAGAGATCGAATCGAACAGATCGAGTGATTATCTTCAAAATCACCGGAAAAAACGAGATTTTGTATGAAATTAAACTGGGTTTTCTTCAAAAAAGCTGAAGAACACGTTGATCGGGTGTTTGAATCATTGATTGGTGACGAAAATCGCACTATAATGTAGTGATTGATGAGATAGAAAGTGAAGAAATGGTTGAAGATGGTGGGTTTTGAAAATGGTGGGTTTTGATGTTACTGGGAAGAAGAAGGAAGAAGAAAAGGATAAGATTGACTAAAATACCCTTTCTCTTTATTTTAAATTTTGCCACATGTCCTAATCCTATTGCTTGTTATACTTCCTAGCCAAAATAAACTTTCTATTTGATCCTCACCCTTCAGATATATAATATAATTATCTGAATTATATATTTTTTGAGGATTAAAGTTTGTTGTTTACATGAACTTCTCTTATTACGACGAATGTACCTTTTTAAAACTAAAACACTAGTAACTATATTCATAGCAACTGTTGTAATCAAATCCCCGTAGCGATAAGCGTAGCAAAGTTTCATAGCAAAATCGTACTTAAAAGTCCGTGCCAAAAATTATAGCTAAAAATTCATAGCAAAAATTAGGGGTGCTAAACGGGTCGTGTTTGTGGGTTGACGGGTTCAACCCGACCCGAACCCAAACATTTTACACAAACCCGAACCCGACCGAACCCGAAAATCGTATCATACATAAGAACCTGAACACGACCCGAAGTTTCGTGGGTTGACCCGAACACGACCCGTTCAACCAGAATTTTATTATTTTTTCTGAAATTAATATATTAAAATTAAAATTTACTTAAAAAACAAAAATGTATATAATCATATCATATTTAAAATCATAAAATTTATGTTAATTTCTTTTTTTTTAAGTTATATTCATTGCATAAAATACACATCCCATTTAATTTATGACATAAAATATATTGTAAAAAATATAATATACTATAAATGTGTTAAACGGGTCAACCCGCCAACCCGACCAGGTTGACCCGAACCCGGCCCGTTAACCTAAACGGGTTCGCGGGTTCAACCTGAAACTGACCCGAACCCGTTTAGAATAAACCTAAACCCACAAATTTCGTGTTAGGTTCGTGTCGGGTTTTCGGGTTGTGTCATAAATTCACACACCCTAGCAAAAATCGTTGTTAGAATTAGTAGCAAAAACAGTACCTAAAACTTTGTAGTGAAAATCATAGCTAAAACCCATAGCAAAAAATCATAGCTAAAAATCCATTGCAAAAATTGCAGCAAGAAAGCCATAGCTAAATATCCATAGCAAAATGCGTAGCGATCATTTTTTAGCAAAATCCCTTGGTAAAATAGCGACGTTTATTTTTTAGCTAAAATCGTCGCAAATATCATTTCCCTAGCTAATGTTGGTAGCAAATAAATTAGCTACAGGACTTGTAGCTATGGACAAAATCCGTAGCTAATTCGTAGCAAAATAGGTGTTTGCTACGGAATAGCTACGAATTTAGCTGTAGCAGATACCTATTTTTGTAGTAGTGAGTAGTAATTTCGATTCAATACACACATAATTGGTTAACTTGAATGAAAATAAGTATTGAACGTATCTACATACTCATAATTGGTTAACTTATATATAATATGTTAGCAATTTAACACTTTTTATGGATCTAAATCATATAAAATTATTTAAATTATATTTAATTTGATGATAGTATTTCAATATGGATTAGCTGATTAGTTGTACATAAATATGTACGAACATACAAATGACTCATTTACAAAAAAAAAAAAAATTAAATAAATCTACAATAATAAAAGAAACCAAGTTTTGTACATGTGTCATTCATAGAAGGTATCATCAAATCTATACTTATATTATATTAACTAAATAAATAAATAATAAATTAATATTAAATCTTATCATACTTTAATAAAATATTATCATCAAATCTAAATTGTTAATTTAATATATTTTTAAAACAAATATCTCTCTTTCCTACTTATCTTATATTAAATATATAAATAATAAATTAATATTAAATGTTATCCTAATTTATTAAAAATATAAATTTTTTATTGATTGGTATACAAAATTATATTTATTCAACTCGTGTAAAACGCGTGGTTTTAAAAATATAACTTTTTTATTATTTACTATACAAAGTTACATTTATATAACACGTGTAATACACGAAGTTTTTAAAGATATAATTTTTTAGCATTTGCTATGTAAAATTAGATTTATTCAACACGTATAATACACGCGGTTTTTAAGGATACGATTTTTTTATTATTTGGTAGATTTTTCAACCCGACTACACACGGGTTTTTTAAACATACCACATTTTTAGTATTTAATATACAAAATTACATTTATTTAATATGTGTAATAGTGTAATACACATGGTTTTTAAAAATATAACTCTTTTTTAGATCTATTCAACACGTGTAACATACGGGGTTTTTAATAATGTAATATTTTTATTAGTTGGTAGATTTATTCAACCCGATTATACAATGGTTTTTTTAAAGATACGACGTTTTTAGTATTTAGTATACAAAATTACATTTATTTAATCTGTGTAATACACATGGTTTTTAAAGATATAACTGTTTTTTGTTATTTGATATATAAAATTACATTTATTTAACCCGTACAATATACATGGTTCATAAAGATATAACTTTTTATTATTTAATATATATAATTACATTTATTCAACCCATGTAATACACGGGGTTCTAACCTAGTAAAACTTATATATAAAATCAATATAGGTTCTAGATCATACATGTAATGATATTAATATAATTTATTTAAAATCACGCTTATAATCAATCTTATTTTTAAAATTATATTTTGTGACACTACAAAGATTAAATTTTAAAATTAACAATTTAGTCATAACAAACTATCGAACCATAAGCTTTTACTAACATAATTAAATCATTTATTTTGATAACCTCATACTTCAACAGTTTGCCATTTCCTATTACTTCAAATAATGTGTTTATTCATTCACTCAGGTGTGCCAGTTAGTTCATTAAAAATATTTATATTGAATCAATATTTGTTATCCAATGAGAGTAACCATATCATCACCATCCCAAACAACTTACTGTAACATAATTTCCCATTTTCCCATCAAAAACTTATCACATATCCTGCGTTTTCATCATTAAGCATAAAAGAAGATATATATTAGCTTTTAAAGAATCGCTATATGATTTTTTTAGGAGTTATTTATTTATTTATATAGCACAAAAAAATCCAGTACAAAAAGTTATAGTACAAACAATCTAACACAAAAAATTCAGAAAAAAAATTAAGACAAAAAAATTCAGCACAAAAATTTTAGCAAAAAAAATATAGTACAAAAATCTAGTACAAAAATGTTATACAATATAGAAACACAACACATTTTTGTGGGATTTTTAGTTGTCAGGTTTTATATAACAATATTCTACTCAAACTAAAGATAAATAGACACTCAGTTTTATGGTGATTTTTTTATGAAAAAAAATAATGTCATATAAAAAAGTTATGAACATTTAAAAAATGAGGGTGAAATATGCATGTGTTTTGCACGTGGAGAGATACGGTCAATAAATAGAAATTTTCCAAAATACCCTTACATTCTCTCTTTTTTTTTTTTTTTTTTTACATTTTCATCTTAACCATGAATTTGAAAAATGAATAGTTGAGATTTTTTCTCATCCTATGTAGCCAAAAAAAACTTTTTATTTGATCTTACCCCTATATATATATATATATATATATATATATACAGGATAGGTTCATTTGAGAAATAAAAATAAATTGAGAATAAAAAGAACAAATGGTACAATTGTAAAACATTAAATAGTTTTTCTCTCATTTAATTTATTATTATCTTTGATTAATTAATTAGCCATAAAGACTATCATCCTACACACTAAATTTTTTTGCCTACACACATCAAAATTTATCCTGCACCTTTTGAAATTTATCCTACACATATTGAAATCCATCATACAAAGCTCGTAATTCATCCTACACACTTCGTAATTTATCCTACACTTTAAATCATTTTTTTTCTTCTTCTTTGAAAAGATATATATATATATATATATATATATATATTTGAAATTAAATTACAAACTTAATGTAGTTAGCTATTAAAAAGGAAGACTATCAATTAATTATCTATCAAAGTTTACTAATATACCCTTACACTAATATTAAATACAAAAATTAAATAAAGTAAATAAAACATTTTTATTGATTGAAATTTCTTTTTTTATTCTTAAAATATATACTAGGTTATAGGCCCGGGCACGGGTTTAATGATAAAAATTATATAACTTAATAAAGTATACACAACTTTTTTTAGCAATTTACGCATATACATATCTATGATAGATGTTATATTTACTTTTTCTAATCAAATATCACAAATATATGATAACCGTACCATATTTAAACATACCTAAAGTCATTTCAATTATAATTTTCAAACCCATTTCTTTAACTACAGGATTTTACTTGTCTTTCCAAATTATTAGGCGTGCTTCTAAAATTTTAGCTCACGAAACACTTCTTATAAATATGTCTAAATCATTTTTAATAATTCATCAATTATAAAACAATTATGCCCTCATCTTACTTTCTTATCTGTTGTGGAGCTGCTAAGCCATTACGGATCCACGCTCGTTTGGTGCTGCTATATTTTTTACATTGCTTGGCTTTGTTAAAATTTGATTTGATTATATTTATGTTATACATAACTTTTACATATTATTGTAACTTTTTTAAAAGTATGTTTTATTTTTCTCACCTATAAAAACTATAATATCAGAGTGACTTATTTTTTGTTTTGAAATTGTACTTATTATTTATTAGCATTTAGAAGAGGTCATGACCAAAAATAAAGTTACATTGCTTCATACCTCTATTACCCCTCAAGTTGTATGAAAATTATTTAGTTATGTAAATTTGTGCATACATTATTAAATTATAAAATTTTTATCCGTAAACTCGTGTAATAACCAATTTTATAACCTAGTCTTCAAACCCGTGTAATTCACAACAGAATTTTTAATAAAACTTATATCGAACGTAGATTAAAATAAACATCTTAGAACACTATACTCCAAATTTTGTAACATAAAATATTTTAAAGTTATAAAAAAATAAACAGGTTAAAAGTTAATTATAATAATAAATAAAATAAAACAAAAACCTAAAGCCACCATGCGTATACTCTACTGCTTCAAGAGATTGTAATTTAATAATTTCCAAATATCAAGAAAAAAGTTGAAATATTGAAGAAAGTTAATAAATAAACGTAGATATTTTATAATGATTGTTATGTCTAGCTATTAGAACTGATCGAAATCTTATATAGAGTATTCCTAAATTTGAAGTAAGAAGCGTCTAAAGGGGATTTGTAAACCCAGAACTGAACCATATACATATGGGTCGGGAGTCGGGACGGGTTATTAACGGGTATGGCGGGATGGGTTCACGGGTTTCATGGGTATGGACCAGTAAAGCATTGGGCTATATAAGAAAATTTGAAGTTAGCCCCTAAATTTAATTCTCATTTTAAAGAATAGGCTAAAGTATGAAATTTAATTTTTTTCTCAGGTTAAGATGAATTGCCTCCACTAGAATTACAACATTTTTGCCAATGAGTTTTGGTTCATTGAGAGTCTCATGACCTTTTAAAGTAGAGGTCATGGGTTCGAGTCTTTGTTGGAGCAAAAGTGATATGAGATGAGCCAGAAATTTTACCACAGTGGGTTTTCGGACGGTGGATTTCCTTTAAAATGGTGGTGGGTCTGGTCACTAGCGTCGTCTGTGTTCGCAGACGTCAGTGCCCTTTTGACGTTGGATTTATCCGAATGATTGGGCTCATGTTGATCATTTAAAAGAAGAACTTTTGAGATATCTATGTTAACTTTTCTCTTTTCTTTATTCCTTTTTCTTGCCTTCAAAATTTGGATATTATATATATATATATATATATATATATAAAAGAAAGATCCGTTATAAACCATCCTTTATTGCGAGAACCATGAAAAGCAGTGTGAACACAACAAAAAAAAAACATAAAAAAATCAAAAAGACACTCAATTTTTTTTAATATTCTTTTTAAAAAAAATCGCTATATTTCGTCACTAAAAACAATCGAGTAACAATTATCCATGCACATGTGCATATGTATCATTTCTTTGACAAATTCCTTAATACATTACTAATATCAGACAATTGCACTTTCATTTACACTACCATTCATAATACACTACTTTTTACATTAACAATATTAGAAATGCACATGTGCATCTATATGTATGAACTTGTTAGAACATTAACAACATTAGATATGCACATGTGTATGAACATGTTATAACGTGTTTTGGTACACCACTTTGAATACACTTTCCCTTTCATCTATCATACCATCCATAATACACTACCATTACCTCCTACCATCCGTAATGCAATACCAATACCAATACCATTACCTCCCACCATCCATAATATAATACCATTACCAATATTTCATTTTATTACATGTACATCAACTCCCTTTATACCATTCAAACAACATATTACGTCATCAAGTGACAAATATAATCAAACCATCAACCACTAGATATAACTAACCAAAAAACATGTATATGGGCCTACTTCATCATTTAAAATCACAAACTTTTTGTACCAAAACACGTTATATCATGGTTATACATAATGATCCACATGTGCATTTTTAATATTGGTAATGTAAAAAGTAGTGTATCACTGTATTACGGATGGTAATGTAAATGAAAGTGCATTTGTCTACTACTGGTAATATATTACGGAATTTGTCCAAGAAATGATACATATGCACATGTGCATCCATAATATATTACGGAATTTGTCCAAGTTTTTTTAGGTATTTTTTTGTGTTCACATTGTTTCTCGCGATTCTCGCAATAAAGGTGGTTCTCGCATGAATCCTATATATATATATAGGTTCAAATGAAAACCACTAGTTATCGCGAAAACTCGAAAACTAACCAAAAAGGCCTAAAAAACATACCAAAATTTTTTTTTGCATACCAATTTTCGAGTATTATATTATATAAAAAAGCTTTTTTTTCAAAAAAAAAAATTGTGTAGTGCACATGTGTAATATTACACATGTGTATGTGTACTACAAAAAAAATTTTATGTAAAAAAACTAGCACTTTTTATAAAAAAAAAAAAAAAAAAAAAAAAAAAACTGAAAAAAATTGTGTGTTTTTAAGGCTTTTTTAGTTAGTTTCGAGTTTTCGCAATAAAGGTTGTTTTCATTTGAACCATCCCCTATATATATATATATATATATATATATATATATATATATATATATAGGGTAACGCTATTGTAAAAAAAAGGTTAAAAGTGTGAGAAACGTGAGAAATATTGTGGAGATAACATGTGTCCTAAATTTAAATTAATTCAAAAGGGTAAACAAGTAATTTTATCATTAACTCAATTAATTAAAAACTTCCCATAACCGCCACCTTAATTATAGGAACTAGATTTCTTTTAAAATATATCTATAAACACCATTCAGCAAGTATATAACACCATTCAGCAAGTATATAACATCATTCAACAATTATATAACACCATTCAGCAAGTATATAACACCATTCAGCAAGTATATAACACCATTCAGTAAGTATATAACACCATTCATGGACTAAACATCTGATCGAAACATATTTTTTTCTCTATATAAGTATAGCAATATGATACTCATATTAAAGATAAAAAAACGCTCGTTATTATGGTGTAATTTAAAAAAAAAAGTTACGTATAAAAAGTTATTGACGTTTAAAAAAGACGGGGGGAAGTTACATGTGCATTAATGTTAGTTTCTTAATTTAAAAATGTTAAATTTACCTATATACCTTAATCTAGAAAATTAATATGTTTAATAGTAAACATATTTTACAATTTTGCCATTATGATCTCAACCATTAGATCAAAGATCTAATGTTGTAGATTCTTTCTTACCTTTCTCACAAAAAAAAAACATTTTTTTTTACAGGAACCTCTATATATATATATATATATATATATATATATATATATATGGTGGGGTTTTAGAGTGAACACTAATGTATTTGCGAACTAAGTGAACAAATCTTGGCAATTGATTTACACACATGGATGGCTAGGATTTCATCATCAAATCGTAAAATACACTAGTGTATTTCATAATCAAATCCTGGCCATTGATCTATACATATGTATGGCCAGAATTAGTTCGCTCAGTTTGCAAACTACACTAGTGTTCATTTCTTAAACCTAATCATATATATATATATAGGGGACCGCTAGAATGAGAATCACCCCGAGTTATGAGAACCGCGAGAACCACACCATCCGGGGCGAGGTGGACCAAATTTTTTTTTTACAACTAGATGTGTGTATTACAAACACATATGTAAAAAAAATTCAAAAAAAAAATGCCGTGTGGGTAGTTTTTTACACCACAAGTTTGGTGTAAAAAAAAACAAAAAAAAACAAAAAACACCAAACTTGTGGTGTAAAAAACTACCCACACGGCATATTTTTAATTTTTTTTTTTTACGAATGTGTTTATAATACACACATCTAGTTGTAAAAAAAATTTTTGGTCCACCTCGCCTCGGATGGTGTGGTTCTCGCGGTTCTCATAACTCGGGGTGGTTCTCATTCTAGCGGCCCCACATATATATATATATATATATATATATATATATATAGGGTAAGGTTATTGTAAAAAAGACCAAAAGTGTGAGAAATGTAAGAAAGAATCTCAGCCATTAGACCTAAATTAATTGAAAAGGGTAAACAAGTAATTTAATCATTAATTCAATTAATTAAAAACTTCCCATAACCGCCACCTTAATTATAGGAAGTATATAACACCATTCAGCAAGTATATAACACCATTCAGTAAGTATATAACACCATTCAGCAAGTATATAACACCATTCAGCATTCAGCAAGTATATAACACCATTCAGTAAGTATATAACACCATTCAGCAAGTATATAACACCATTCAGAAAGTATATAACACCATTCAGCATTCAGCAAGTATATAACACCATTCAGCAAGTATATAACACCATTCAGCAAGTATATAAACCATTCAGCAAGTATATAACACCATTCAGCAAGTATATAACACCATTCATTGACTAAACATCTGATCGAAACATATTTTTTCTCTTATAAGTATAGCAATATGGTACTCATATTAAAGATAAAAAAACGCTCGTTATTATGGTGTAATTTTTTTATAAAAAAGTTACGAATAAAAAGTTATTGACGTTTAAAAAAGACGGGGGGAAGTTACATGTGCATTAGCTAATTTCTAGTGGGTTTAAAAGACTATATTGCCCCTAGATATTTCAAATCAGTCCAATTTAATGAAAATATTTTACAATTTGGTCCCTATTGATCTCACCCATTAGATCAAAAGATCTAATGGCTGAGATTCTTTCTTACCATTCTCACACTTTAGGCCTTTTTTAGAGGATCCTCTACCTATATATATATATATATATATATATATAGGCTAAAGTTAGGGAGAAAACCCTCCATTTTGAGAAAACCCGACATTTTTTTTTTTGAAAAAAATAACACATGTAATATACATGTTTTTAAGTGTTTTGGGCAAAAAAAAAAAACAAAAAAGCGCCGAAGGATTATTTAAAAAAAACAAATTTCAGCAACTTTGGTGACTAACATGTGTTATACAAAAAATGTTGAAACTTGTTTATTTTTTTTTAAATATTCGTTCGGCGCTTTTTTGTTTTTTTTTACCCAAAACTCTTAAAAACATGTATATTACATGTGTTATTTTTTTCAAAAAAAAAATATCGGGAGGTTGGGTTTTCTAGGGTTTTCTCAAATTTTTAGGGTTTTCTCCCTAGCCCTACCCTATATATATATATATATATATATATATATATATATATATATATATATATATAGGGTAGAGTTCATTTCAGAACTCTAAATAAGTACAGAACTTTCAGAACTCCTAATAAACAATCATTTTATATATAAGTTTTTGTATTTAGGATCTTTTTATCATCTATTATATGTATTTCTTTGATTACATACATGTTAAAAGTAGTTTACATATGTTTAATTACCAAAATTATATATATGTGTCATAACTAATTACATATATGTAAAAAAACTAGTTTACATATGTGTAATTATAAAATTACATATACAAAAAATGATAAAATTACTCTTATCATGTATGTAATCGTAAAAATACACATAATAAATGATAAAATTATCCTAAACATAAAAATATATAAATAAAAAGATTGTTTATTAGGAGTTATGCGAGTTGTGTAAATATTTATGGTTCTGAGATGATCTTGGCCCTATATATATATATATATATATATATAGGATTAGGTTCAAACGTGAACAAAATTCTAATAGTGAACTGCGTGAACTGATCTGGGCCCTTGATTTTTATGATCTTGAGATTAAAGTGAGTGGCATGATGGTAATTATTTGGTTAATTTTTTTCATTTAATTAAATACAAAAAGGGTATATGTGTAATTTCAATCTTAAATTGATTGCATAAATCTCTCACAAATCAAGTAATCAATTATCCTCTTAAATTGATTGCATAAATCTCTCACAAATCAAATCAAGGATTAGGAAAGATGTAACTTAATTCAATTATTAAAATAATTATTTGTTTAAATGCGATGTACACATGTGTATTCTGATTTTGCCCTCTTTTTAATGCGATGTACACATGTGTATATCATCTGTTTTTGTGATATCTCAGAATTTTTTTGTATTGAATGTTGATGTACACCTGTGAATTACTGTACACATATGTACGATGCTGAGTACACATGTGTACTGTTCTATTTATATCCAAGTACACATGTGTATACCGTTGAAATATGAAGGTTACGTGGATCTTAAAAATCAAAATTTGAATTCTGGTGATGAAATCTGAAATAAAAATTAAAATTGAAATATGGTGATTTGTTATTTGTTTTGATAATTATCTTATTAATAAATAATCATAATGTGGATAATGAATTTAAATTAGGAAAGATGTAACTTAATTCAATTATTAAAATAATGATTTAAATCTAATTTTTTATATAATTACAATCATACCCTTAACAACTAAAAAGGAAATCAAGGGTTCATATCTGTTCACGCAGTTCACTCTTGGGAGGTTGTTCACGCTGGAACCCTACCCTATATATATATATATAAAGTTGTATTTCCCATAGGTATGAAGAATCACTATTCATTTATTCAACAAAAGTAGCTAGTAGGATTTTTCACACTATGTCAAGAGAACTTGATTGGTAGCGGTTTAACTAAGCTTTTGGGTTCTATATTGTAAATTTAAATTGACTTGTACATACATGCTTACAAAACTTGTACCAATGAGTTGACATAGTGCACAGGTTTATTGCGGGGACACACACCGACCATTTAACCCATTTTCTAAATAAGTTATTGGTAATGTGTTTAATAGTGAATATAAGCGTTACTAGTATATATATGATGTGACAAAACTAAGGGTGCAAACGAGCTGAGTCGAGCCCGAGCTTGACCAGGCCTCGATTAACTTATGAGAGCTTGGGCTCGAGCTCGGCTCGATTCGAGCTTTGTTTTCAAAGTTCAAACTCGACTCGTTGGTATTTTCTCAAGCTCAAGCTCGGCTCAGGCTTGGCTCGTTTATTATCTATCAATTAATATATTAGATAAAATAATATACATAATAGACTTTTTAGGTTCGTGAGCTCGATAAGTGAAGCTCGAGTTCGGGCGCGTTTACTAAATAAGCTTATTTTTTTGGTTCCAAGTCGGCTTGTAAACAAGTTTAAATAAGCTCGGCTTGACTCGGCTCGTTTACACTAAGACTCGATAAGGATCGACGAGCCTAACAAGCATCACATGTGAGACTCGAGCTCAGGCTCGATAAACGAACGAGCTTTATTTTAGGCTCAAGCTAGGCTCAGGCTTGATAAGACTCGGTTCGTTTCGAGCTTTTTCTCGAGTAGCTCGCGAGCTGCTCGGCTCATTTGCACCCCAAGACAAAATTAACATTATAACGACTAACCTGTAAAATGAAAAATGGAAAAAGAACAAAATGAAATTATGAAAGTTTTTTTTCTTCTAAATACTTAAACGGGTTTACGGGTCAAACCGATTTTTATACGACTCAACCAGAACCCGACATGCTTTTAAAACTTGTCTCCATGGACAACACACGTTTTTTAACGAGTTGTGTTAGCTAACCCAAAACATGTTTTTCTTTTTGTGCATGTCAAAAATTGAAGCCCCTAACCCATAGTGAGATGTGAAACTCATTAGGGAGGAAGGACGCCTAAGGGTACTATCCTTACTCTGACCAATCAATCCGCGTCACGTCAAATTCTTTACAAAGTACCCTTGCAGTTCAAAAAATTGGCGGCACGTTACCCTAAGTAAAAAAAACACACACAATATATCAATGACACAAATCTAATTAAACAAAATCACGATTAATAGTCTCATCAAAAGAAAGGGGGGTTTATAATATATTGATATGGTGTTTCTTTTAATTAGGAATATTAGTTCAATTTTGTCCAGACACTTGCATTAGAAATGATGATCTTGAAAGCGATTGCTATTGTTATCAAGCGATATCTAACATCCTTTTATCAAGGTGGCCGTGCACGACCTTTGGTCCTGGCTGGCTGGCTATAATTAATAGCTAGCTAGCTAGAGAGGCAGTTAGGAAAGGTAAGTTCCAAAATGTATCTAGCCAGCCACGCAATTAAAGACCTGGCATGGGCATGAGTCTATGTCTACATCTAAGCCAGCTGGTCCATTGGGTCATGGTTCTATCATTTTCCCTTTCGATTAACGTATAACAAATCACATGTAAGTTGTACACGGAGTTTATATTATCTATGTTTTAAATCTCTCGTTATGATTCTAATGGGCAAGTTTCGACCCATAAAATCACATGAAATAATAGTGTCAAAAACAGTGGCGGAACTAGACATTCAACTCAGGGGTATCCCAAAATTTTTTAGGGGTGTCCTCGTACTTGTTCAGGGGTGTCCTGTGTATAAAAATCGGGAAAATTTTTTTTTTACACTACTCGTAAAAACTTGAGCCGTAGCCCGGGCTACGCCCGTTTACACTACAGGTCCGCCCCTGGTCAAAAACGAGTGCTTACGACTAGATAATTATTTTCCGTATACATACTTTTATGACTTTCACTTCACACTCCAAAATGCACTTTACATCAATATCGCAGGTAAGCGAGCAACAAGCTGCGTCGCTACCCCTTTCTGGATAGCAAACCCTAGCCTATTAAAAACAAACCCCTGCCCCCTTGTTGATGAGCCACTGCTGTGGACAACCTGTTGGACCCTAGTCAGCAAACGGATAGCTTCTGGAGCCAGGGATCCAAAGGTGTCTAAGTATATAAGTATATTTTTATATACTTAGAAATTCGAATCCAAACTTTCCACAAACTCCGAATACTCACACGCCTTCGTTTCCCATGTAGGGTAACTCCAGTCTTCCGTCTCCAACAACTTATCAACTTCGCGGTTTAATTGGAAAGCTACGCAAAACCGTGAGTGTACATGACCCTTTTTATTTTAACACTTTTGGGTGCAATACATATGCTTTATCAAACTCACACAATCACATACTTTATGCTTAAAACACAAACAAACAATCCAATATAAATGTTTAATACATTATGCTTGAATTCGTATATGCTAGACTATTCTTATGCATTATACTTGTCATTAACTTCGTACAAGTCTCCCTTAATATGTATAACGCTATAGGATTAACGCACCGCCTGTATTCTTGAATTTATGTTGAGTAAACAAAACGGTCTATTCATTGCAATGATTAGATTATGCTAGCGGAATCTTTGGGTTAACATGTAGTTGCATGCTAGTATTATATGATAGTTTTAAGTTAACAATTATGTCATGTGGATTCGTTTAAACTTTTATACTTATGCTAGTAATCAATTTGTATACTCACCAATACTTTTGTGTTGAACTATACTTTAATACGTGTTGCAGGAATTTGATGACGATGATGGTGAACGGAATATAGTAGGATGAACTAGAAACCCACTTTTAATTAAGAGCTTATGTTGTAATTTATTTCCTTGATTATGTAGCTGTACTTTATTTCCAAACTATTTGATTTTAGAAATGAAATGAAATATCGTAATTTAATACTTGCCATAAATAGTGTTATGAAGTCTCTTCTAATCTCGTTTTCGTCTCACTCCGATGTTTCCACCATCGCTTGGGGTGTGACATTCTCTATCTCTCTCTTTCTCTCTCTCTCTCTTAATATTATTGGAAGGGATGGATGGCGATGGATGAGGAGACCATTTCTTCTTGATGGGGGATGAGCAAGTGGTAAAAGAAGGTGGTAAGTGATACGTGGTTGAAAACCGGAGCTTTATTATGTTTAAGTTTATGTTTTTACATAACTTTTAGTTTCGAATGGCCTACTTTCGATTAGAATTGTATTTTGCAGGTCTAACGGAGTTTAAGGAGCTATTCGGAAGCTATACGGAGCATCGGGAGCAAACGGGATCAACTGGGTATGCGAGATAAGCAAAACATGAAAACGCACCCTACAAGGGGAGTCACCGACACCACCAGAGCCGTCGTTGACGCACCCGCGTCAATGGAAATGGTGTAGGCAGCAGATTAGCACGTCAGCAGAAATATGGCATTTCTGGGGGGGGGGGGGCGTTGGCGACGCCACCTCCAGCTAGCCAACGGGAATTTCTTATGTTTTGCGTGTTTGAACGAGTTAAAACCCAATTTTTGGGGTCTTTTGAAGGGAGTTACGCATTATTTAAAGTTTGAACCATCTCTTGGAGCCAAGAACATCCCCAATCTCAATTCCAATCCATCCGAATCATCTACCATCATCCGTATTCATCATCTTAAAAGATTAGGTATTGAGAAATTCTCTAATAATATTATTGATGAAGAGAACCCCTTTATATAGGGAAATACAAGCTAACCCTAAACTATAATTAAGGAAAGGATACACCCGAATAATTTCAATGCCTATCTCTAACATAAATACAATATTTATCTAAATAATAATAATAACAATAAGATCGGCTAAGACTCCCCCGCAGTTTGAACGGGAGAAGGTCCAACGCTCAAACTGGATATGAATGACTGAAACAACTGCTTAGAGAGCCCCTTTGTGAAGATATTTGCATACTGAAAAGCAGATGGAACATGCAATACCCGAATGCATCCTATTCGAACCTTCTCACGGACGAAGTTAATGTCAATCTCGACATGTTCCGTACGTTGATGTTGCACTTGATTATCCAAGAGGTAGACAGCCGACACATTATCATAATATACGATGGAGGCCTTTCGCAAAGGGGTATGTAGCTCAAGCAATAAGTTGCGTATCTAAGTGGCTTCCGCAACGGCGTTAGCAACCCCATGGTACTCAGCTTCAGCACTCGAACATGAAATAGTAGGTTGCCGTTTTGAAGACCAAGACAATAGATTATCACCCAAAAACACACAATAACCACTAGTAGAACGTCTAGAATTAGGATAACCCCCCTCCCCCCCCCCCCCAATCAACATCGGAGTAAGCAACTAAGTCATGAGTTCTGGATTTAATAATACGAATCCCGTAATCAAGCGTACCCTGTATATACCATATGATGCGCTTCATGAAAGCATAATGGGGTTCCCGTGGGTCTTGCATGAATAAGCAAACCTGTTGGACAGCGTAGGAAATATCTGGACGAGTAAAAGTCAGGTACTGTCAGGCCCCCGCAAGACTGCGGTAAAAGTGGGATCCGAAACAAGAGGAGCATCAGATGCACTGAGTTTAGACGAGAGGTCCACAGGTGTGTTACTGGGCTTACAAGCAGTTATGTTAGCACACACAATGATTTCCTTTGCGTACTGATGCTGTGATAAAAAATACCTATAGAAAGCTGATCAACTTTGATGCCAAGAAAATGATGAAGACGTCCTAAGTCGGTCATAGCAAACTCTCATGAGAGGGTGCCAATGATATCATGAAGTAAAGTGTCATTAGAAGTTGTTAACACAATATCGTCTACATATAGCACCAAATAAGCAACATTTACGGGATCCCGCTAAGAAACAAGGAGCGGTCACATGCACTACTAGTAAACCCTTGCGATGTGATGAAAGTGGCAAACCGTGTATACCATGCTTGTGGCGCATGTTTTAGACCGTATAAAGACTTTTTAAGGCGACCTAAAAACTGAGGATATTGTTTATCAATGAAACCCGGGGGCTAGTGCATATAAACTGTTTCATTCAGATGTCCGTGTAAGAAAGCATTTTTGACATCTAGTTGATGAATCGGCCAAGTCCTGGTAACTGCTAAAGATAAAACAGTCATGATAGTCGCTGGTTTAACAACCAGACTAAACGTGTCCTTACAATCAATCCTGACAGTATGAGAATTCCCGTTGACAACCAAACGAGCCTTATAGCGTTCCAAAGAACCATCAGACCGAAATTTATGTCGAAATAGCCACATGCAACGTATAACGGGGCGGTCTATCGGTCTGGGAACTAATTCCCAAGTATCATTATCCTTTAAAGCAATAAATTCGGTCCTCATAGCACTCGACCAATTAAAATCATCAAAGGCCTTGGCGTAGGTTTTGGGAACCGGTGAGATGGTATTGGGAGTGAGATGGACATAAGTGGATGTGGAACTAGGGATGGCAAAAAAGCCCAAGCCCGACGGGTATACCCGAAACATACTGGTCGGGTATACCCGAAGCCTAATGGGTATGGGCCGGGTACGGGCTTAAAAAAAGAAAAAATAGTGTACGGGCATGGGATTTAGTGATACCCGCCTGATACCCGACCCATTTACCCGAATAATACCCAAAAGTATCATACTATTGATTCCCATATATACGAACTTAGTACATATACTTATTACCTTCTTTATAGTTATATGTGGATACGTATTTGGAAGGTGCTTAGTGAATAAATTACTTATTTTTAAGCATGTATATTGGATATGAAAGCTATCACCTTTTATTATATGGATGTTTATGCAATTAGGTGGTCCTGATACAATTACTTAATTAAGTAATTGTTTTGATTTAGTTTGGTATATGTGGTCTGAATATGATATGTAAGTTATTAATCATATTTTCATTTGTTATATTCATTAAAATGTAAATTATATAAACATCAAAATTAAAATTTGCACATTTGTCCCAACGGGTATTTTTATGAAATTAACGGGTATACCCGATACCCGACGGGTAATTACCCGACAAATACCCAACGGGTAACGGGCCGGGTATGAGACAAAGAATTACAACCGGGTACGGGCTTGGGATTACCAATATCCGGCCCAAGCCCAGCACATTTCCATTCCTATGTGGAACGGGTAGTCATGGGATGTTGATTAATAGGAGGTGGGCCGGATTGGTGTGAGGCCGTGGGTTATGTGGGAGGAATTTGGGCCGTGGAAGTATGTGATTGGGAGTTTGGATAGGCTGTGGGGGGTGGGACAGAAGGCGTAGGTGGAGGCCGAGGGCGACGACTGTAAGTTATTGGGTATGGTGTGGTAGGTGAGGGGTGAGTAGGTGGAGGAGGGATGAATGAAAAACCGGGAGGGGGTGAGCCATCGAGAAAATGGTAAGTGGTTGGTGTTTGTGGAATGGTATAAGGAAAGGTGGTTTCGTCAAAAGTAACATGACGGGAAATATGGACCTTACCGGTGATAGGGTCGAAGCACCGGTATCCTCGGAAGTCCGGAGGATAACCGAGGAAAATGCAACGGATGGCTCTTGGGTGAAGTTCATGTGGTTGGGTGGCGGAAGTGTTGGGGTAGCGGGCACACCCAAAAACGCGTAAATGTTCGTAATCGGGTTGACGAAGATAGAGGCGAAGGTAGGTGTGTAGAAATTTAATCGTTTGGTGGGTAAGATGTTATAGAGGTATGAGCTGGTGTGAAGGGATTCTACGCAAAAGATGGGGGGAAGGTTTGCGTGGATTAGGAGGGCGCGTATGATGTCGTTGAGACGACGAATCATGCGTTCGGCCCATCCATTTTGTGAAGATGTTTTGGGGCAAGAGAAGCGAAATAACAGGCCATGGTGAGTGGCAAAGCTTTTGAAGGCATGATTATCGAATTCGCCCCCAAGGTTACATTGAAAGGTTTTTATTTTACGTTGAAATTTTGTAAGAATTAGTGTATGGAATTTAGCAAAGGCGGGAAAGGCGTAGGATTTTAATTTAAGTGGGTAGACCCAAACGAAGTAGGAGGAATTGTCAACGAGCACCATGTAATATTTGTAACCGGTTTTGCTCGTGATTGGTGAGGTCCATAAATCACAGTGTACAATGTCAAAAGGTGCAAAAGTAAAAGAATTAGATACTGAGAAAGGTAAACGTTTACTATTTGAAAGTTGACATGAGTTGCAAACATGAGAAAAATTCTCTTTATTACAAGAAAAATTAATAGTACGACGTAATAAATCTAAAACTTGAATCCCGGGGTGGCCGAGACGCTCGTGCCAAGGTATTGTTGCAGTTGAAAGAAAACATGCTTGTGAAGGGAGTTGTGGTGGAGTGAAAGGATAGAGGTCCACAGTACTGTTGTGTCTTGAAAGAGTCCGTTAAGTGTAGAGATCCTTCAAAGAAAAAAAAAAACAGGTCAAATTCAATTGACACATTGTTATCACGAGTGAAACGTCGTACAAAAATAAGATTTCTAATGATATGAGGGTTGTGAAGGACATTGGGTAAAATGTATGTTCGATTTGGTAAAGAGTGGAAACCAGTGCCCGTGCTTTTAGTTGGAATGCAAGTACCATTACCGACCATAATTGAACTGCGTACTGGACATGAATTGGGAAGAATTATTTTACCTGGATCACGTGCCGAATGGGAGCCTGCTCCAATATCCATGATGCCATTAGTCCAGGAGTTGTTCGGGTTCATCTGCATATTGGAAAACGCTGCACTTAGATCTGATGAGCTCAGGGCATCGTACCTGTATGGTTGCGACCCAAACTGAGGAGAAGAGTACTGGCCCGAAGCAGCAAAGTGGGCTGGAGCATGAGGAGGGACCGACTGATTAAAAACAGAACTGTTAGTGGGCCGTCAATTGTTTTGGGTTGGGTAGGGGCAGGGGGTGTGGTCCACCAGGCCCAATTAGGGTATGGTGAGTTGTATGCTAATGGATTTCCTGCTGTCCAGAATGAGCGGTCGTAGCCAGCCCCACCTTCCCTGTTGTCGCGGGGACCTCCTCCGCTATAATTATTTTTTCCACGTCCACAGCCCCTCCTCCTTGATTGGCTACTGGTATTTGACTCGGGAGGGTGATCAGATGGAGTGGCCGTTAGGGCCGGCTAGGGTGCAGAGGAGTTGCTGCTGGAGTTCGGTGCTATCATAACAGATGAAGTTGTTACTTTTCGTGCTTCAATGCGAATGGGATCATATTGAAGGAAAGAAATAGCAATATCCCAGTCGGCTTCCTTGTTATTGATAAACAAGGCGGTGGTGTTGTACTCAGCAGGAAGACCACAAACCAGTTGTAAAACTAAGCGTGAATCCGTGACCGGGTGATCGACATCTGCAAGTTGAGTTGCAAGGTTTTGCAATTGTTAACAATAATCATCCAAGGATGCATAAGCGGAGAGGGACAGATTGCAGAATCGGGTTTCGAGTGCGGCTGCTCGGGCTTTCTTATTGCTGAGGTATATTTTTTCAAGTTTATCCCAAGCTTGTTTAGCCAAAGTTGTATTGGGCAGGATCCTAGGCAGAATGTTGTCCGAAATAGTTCTTAGGATCCACTACAGGACAAGAGCATCAAGCTCTTTCCATTGAGCATAGGTAGGGTCGGCTTTAGGTGGAGGAGGCGTGTCGTCGATGTGATCGGCAACCATGTACGCAACGACGTGGAGTTGGAAAAGCTAAACCCACGAGGAGTAAGTGATCGTGGAACCGTCCAAGGTACGAATCTTGGACTGAATATTTGTGACGGAATAGGCCGCGTGTAGGGTGTTCGGTTTGGTGTTCGATGTGGAAGACTGGGTTTCATCAGGTTTAGTCAATGGCTGTGATTCGTACAGAACAGAGATCGGAAAAAGGTTAAAAAGACAGGTATGGCCGACAGGACAAAAAACAGAGAGCTCAGGTATAGAACCGAAGCTCTGATACCATAAAAGATTAGGTATTGGGAAATTCTCTGATAATATTATAGATGAAGAGAACCCCTTTATATAGGGAAAATATAAGCTAACCCTAAACTATAATTAAGGAAAATATACACCCGAATAATTACAATGGCTATCTCTAACATAAATACAATATTTATCTAAATAATAATAATAATAATAACAATAATATCAGCTAAGACATCTACCTTCACCCTCCTAAGTCCTAACCTTAATCACCATCATTCCCATCATCCCATCAATCGATTCTCCATAACCATCCACCACAACCCTAACCTTACTCATACTCATACGCATCCTCAAGACTTCAAGATGTTCGTGTTTGAGCTTCAATCATCCGGTGATCAAGTTCCGTCTACCATGAGCGGCTAATTCTCGCGGGTTTCACCCTGGTGTAGGTTTTTGTAAGAGTTTAGGGTTTAAACTTTGTTTTGAGATTTGATTAGTGACAAATTGTGTTTTGGTTTTGAAGCTTTTGATAATTGTCGTGTATTTGAATTGAATTCGTGAATTCTCGAATGATTATAAAATTTGATTTTGCGAAATGAATTTGTGCACTTATGCCTTATCAATTGGTAGGATTTACATGTTCTAGGTAACGAAGTGCATTTTGGTCCGTCGTCTACGACGTTGATAGCTCTTGGCTCCTAAGCCACGCGACACTATATCCGTTAATCATATATGCAAATGAATTAAATCTAAAACGTGTAGAAATCCTAGGTCTTCAATTACCAAACCGGGTGTGAACCTTGTTTTCCAATCATTGTTTAAATCAATCAATCAAGTTTTCGCATAATCACAAGTACTCTAGTTTTTGTAGTTAATCATTTTAATATTAAACTTATCGGTTCAATCCGACACTCTCCTCAATCAAACAAACAAACTAACCAAATTGCAAGCTCATAATAGTGACAAACCAATATAATCAATCTTGTTCGTACACAAACTACAAACTCTTCGTGGTTCGACCCCATACTACCACTAACTCATAGTTAAGGGTAATTCGGGCTTATAAATATTATTTTTGATCGGGGCGCGACACTCCGATCAATGAGGTGGAGGTGATGTGGAGGTGGGGGAAAGGGGACCATACCCCATAGTCCAAGACTAGTTTTAGCGAAAAGGCAATGAATTCCCCTTATGTGTCTTCTGACCAATTCACCGACCAGTTGAGCTAGAAAGAGATACGTGTCCTTCTAACATCCCAAACTCGATATTTTCTAGTTAAAAATGAGTACGCATTAACGGTGTTTACGATTCGGTTTAAAACCGTCTAAACCGGTGGGTGGTTTGGTTTCACGACTTGTTTTTTTATTTACTTTTGGTTAGTCGGTTTCAAAACTTTTAGCCCGTAGCGAATGGTTTCGTTTACGGTTTCAAAATTTTCAAAATATAGAGAACTGGACCACAGAACCAGATCATAAAATTAAAATACATTTTAGCTTTTATAAATATTCTATTTTATGGATATTTGATAATTTATATATTATTTTCTTTAACTTCCACTAAAATTATTAGTTCGCGTCCCATTAAGTCTCTCCGTAATCATATGTAGTTTTCTATATGTGCATGACTATACTAAATTTTTAAACCATGTAATTTGTTAACGATTAACTAGTATAGTGAATGGCCATGAGCTTGAATACAAAAACAATCTTGAAGATAAACAAAACAAAAATTATCCTACAAAACAATAATTTTATATCCATTTTAAAATTACGTTTTTACCCCCAACTCAAAATAAAATTACGTTTTTTTGTCTCCATCTCAAAATTACGATCTAGCCCTCAATTCAAAATTACGACTTTGTCTGGCACTCTCCCATTGGACCAACCAGTTTATTATTTTATATCCATTCTAAAATCACGCTTTTGTCCCTCTTTAAAATTACGGTTTTGCCCCCAGCTCAAAATAAAATTACGCTTTTGTCCCCAGCTCAAAATTACGATTTTCCCTCCATTCCAAATAAAATTGTGGTTTTGCCCTCAGCTCAGAGTTACCTTTTCGCCCCCAGTTCAAAATAAAATTTTGTTTTTGCCCCCACTTAAAATTTACGATTTTGCCCTCTGTTCAAAAATGTGATTTTTCCGCGTTTAAAAATTATGATTTCGCCCTCAATTCAAAATTACGTTTTTTCCCCGGTTCAAAATAAAATTATGTTTTCGGCCCCAACTCAAAATTACGATTTTGCCCTCGGTTCAAAATAAAATTGTGCTTTTGCCTCCAACTTAAAATTACGCCTGCGCCCTTAGTTCAAATTTATATTACGTTGTTACCCCAAGTTCAAAATTACGAATTTGCCCCTGTGAAAATTTACAATTTTGCCCCCGGTTCAAATTTACAGTACTGCCATTACTTTAGGTTTTGGCAAATTACGATTTTACCCCAGTCAAAAAATACAACTTTCCCTCAGTTAAAAATTACAATATTGTCATTGTTTTAGTTTTTTTTATCAAAACTATAAAAGTGTTTTGTTTTAATTGGTTGACTCGATTTAATTGTTTTTCGTGTCAATGAGCTAACTAACACTCGCTTATTATTCGGCTATCGCCCCGCAACGCGGGCGGGGCATCAACTAGTTAAATACAAAAACACCATTTTGAAGCATGGACCACGACCTTGAAAGTTCAAATTACACCGAAAACAAAAACATCATTTCTTATAAAGGTCCTATTAACTCAAGTCGTGAAACCAAACCATTAGTAACCGTTTGGTTTTGGTTGCCAACGATACCATTTCGGTTTTCAATGACCAACAATATATCGTTACCAGGGCCGGCCCTGAGAATTTATGTACCCTGTTCAAGCTCGAAAAAACGTGTCCTTACGCCTTAACGAAATTGGGTATTGGGCTAATTAAAGGTTTAACCCTAATGATAATGGGCTAATAACTGATCTAAACCATAAAAATAGTTTTGTAACGTATCCTTCGAGTTATCGGGCCCTGGCTGGTGATCCTCCCCGCCCACTCTAAGGGCCGGGCATGATCGTTACTAAAAATATTTTTGGTCATTAAGTATACAAACAAATTTGGTGCACTTATTGATTTCTGTAAATTAAGTATATAATTTTGGTCAACATGTCTCTGCCATTGAATTTGTAACATCAACCTTTTCATGTTAACCAATAATGCGTCGTTTTTCCATCAAAAAGGCTTATTTGTGGAGTTCTCATGTCATCCATATCCATAACTAAGACCGCCCAAAACGCGCTAATAGTTTTTAAGGCCAAACACTCATTACAAGCTCGATTTCTTCTATAGACGAAGGATGTAAGATTTGCCTATGTTGTCACTACATTAGTAACCCTATTATATTCAACTTTAGCACTGAATCATAAAGGTATGGAGTTAACCGACATTTATCCTAACAACCTCCCCAGTCCGCATCCAAGTATGCTGAGAGTCAGGATTTTGTGAGAACGGTAAAAGAGTATGTGACAACAATATCATCCACATACATCTAAAAAGACATGTTATGCCGTGGCGTGTAGATAAATAATTAGTGACGTACTTTGCAAGCAACAAACTGATGTTACTATGTAGATGCCACTTGCTTGATACCACAAAGATTTATGTGGTGAAAATAATCAGGGTGGGTGATGAGAGCCCACAAAACCCGAAGGTTCGTGCACGTACACAATCTCTTGAAAAGGTCAATGAAGAAACTTTATTTATATCAAGATGGTGAGTAGGTCGAAAGCGAAACACTCTTGAAACTAAGGCCCTGATATTAAGCCAGCCGCCAGGGGACCATTTGCATTGAGCTTACAATTATATAGCCACATAGATCTAACCACACTCATCTTGGACGTTTTAATAACCAAGTCTAGTCTTATTTTTAATAAGACCATTGTATTCATTACATTGTTGATATGCATATTACGCTTTTGATTTTTAAATAAGTTTTTGTGACGATTTGTTGGGGATAGATTAGTGTATGGAGGATGTTGTATCCAATGGTGTAGTTGTTAGGGTGGGCAGGGATGATGGGCCACAATTGTTGGATGTCACATTATTGTCTAGAGAGGATGGAGCAGCTGGTGTGTGACTAGGTGAGGGGATGTGCTCTAAAAGGTTGGCTATAATAATGGGTGGAATCCTGAAGACAATCGAACCGAACCCGATGATTAAATCCTAAACATTTTGGGCGGGTATGTGGGTATGAGATTGATTTAAAAAATATCCGTGGGTATGAATGACTTATGAGACAAATTGGAATTGGGTGATACCCGAAAGCACAAACCCGTTTATGGATATATATACCCGAATTTTTTAAGTTTTGTTTTTATTTTCACTAACCATTGTCTAGTAACGGTTAATTTGATAGTTTCATTGTGTGTAAAATTATTTTTTTTTTCTTTTGAAATATCTGTTTTATTAAATTATTTATATTTTTATGATATATAATAGTAACTTATCTTTTGAGATTTATATGATTATAAATTTATCTATTAGATACTTCAAACTTTTGTAGCGATATTGATAATTTGATATGTATGTAATTAACCATATTTTAAGTTATTATAGTTGTTAGAGAAAAATGCAATTTGCGTCCCTGTGGTATGTGCCAAACATCAACCTCAGCCCCTAAATTCATTTTTTGGTTTTTTTATGAGCCCCTGACCTTATAAATTCATAACAGTTTGAGTCCTTCTGTCACACTGCCGTTTGACTGTTTGACTATTGTGAAATGTCCTTTATACCCTTAATGATACATACATATAATCCCTAATTCCCTAAATTGATCAAACTGATTCATATTCACAACTGATAAACACATCTTCACAACTGATCTCATACGAACCCTAGAACCCTAATTCCCAAATCGATCGATCCAACCTGATCTATTATAAATATGAAACTCTAAACGCCAAAATGGGATTCACACAGCATCTTCCCGACAAAAACCGAACCGTCGCAAAGCTTTTTTTGCTTCTTCTGTGTTAAATCTCAACCACACAATCAAAACATTGACACCCAATCTGTCACTAAAACTTCTTTCTCTCTAATTCCTCAACGAGAACAGCAACAATTTCTTTGCAGAAATATAACTAACAGTGAGTGTACTATGATGATTAATGGTGATTGGAGGTGTGAGACGAAAACGAAGATGGTGTCGGAGATCGCTCGAAGATGATGGTGTCGTGAAGTGTGGAGGTAAGAAGGGTGGTCGGAGAACGGCAGTGGTTGGCGATGAACTAAGGTTGATGGAGAAGATGAACGGTGTACGGTGAACGGTGAACTGAACAGAGGATGAAGATGATGAATGGTACAGTGACGATAACGGAGAGTAACGGTGAACGGATGATAATGAACGGAGATGTAATATTGTAATGGAGATGACGACCAGGAAAGTTTAATGGAGAAGAACGGAGACGAAGATCGGAGAAGGTGAGGATTAACGATGGTGCCAATATGTATCATGGCTAGAACTTTTACTGCTGCCCAGCATCTACATCGTCATCAACAACAACCGGTAAACATTAAATTAGGGCTTAATAAAGTTATTTGGGGTTTTTAGAAGGGAAGAGATGACAAAAGACGGTCTTACCCCTGGCTCAAACAGTCAAACAAACGGAAGATTGACTGAGGGACTCAAAGTGTTATGAATTTATAAGTTCAGGGGCTCAAAAAACCAAAAAATGAATTTAGGGGCTCAGGTTGATGTTTCACACATACCACAGGGACGCAAATTGCATTTTTCTCTAGTTGTTAAGAACATATATATTACGAACAATAGCGGAGCTTGAAAATTTCCCCCGGGGGACGGAAGTCACTGAACCTAAAAATTCTATATAAGTAATTTTTTTTTATAAAAACGGTGGGTCGAAAACGTATATACCTAAAAAATTATACACGAAATGTACATACATAACACTACTGAGCGAAAAGTTCGGGGAGTCGGGCGCCCCTCCCGGCCCCTTGAAAGCTACGCCCTTGATTACGAAATCCCAAAGGATATTTTTTTTAACAGTAACGGATATACCCGATACCACAATGCATTGGACTGGTTATGAAACACAAATTTACAATCGAGTATGAGAGTGAGATTAATAATATTGGTTCCATACATGGCCTATAGCAATCCTTAAGGCCACCAAAAGTAGTGAGCGTGTTTTAAACTATTAAGCTTGCTGGTACCCACTAAAACTGGTTGAGGTCTTTGTGGAAAAATGAGAGTTGGTAATTAGTTGCATCTAGGAAAATATCTACTTTCAAGATGTTTGATATTAAATGAGGTTTCTAAGTTCTATTTTTTCTAAAAATATAAACGGCCCGGTTGAATTTATTTGAGTCTTCTCCATTTAACAGGCCACTTAATTGTCTAATCAATTACCTACGATCTAAAGGTTTAGTGGTATGATGCTTACTTCATAAAAATGATAAAATTTAAATCCTTACAAATAAAAAGTTACGTGATATTTAGGTTTAAAAAATTGTTGTTTTAAAGAAGGATAAAAAAGCTTGTCGGACCGATTGAATCAGTAGCCTGAATCAAGTGGTCAGGCTTATATTTTGTTTAAATTATTTATTACGTTATTTATTTTATAAAGCGGTAAGTAGACCGATAAGGTGATTAGTTGATAACTATCATATCATGAAAACATTGAGAAATGGAGGTAGATAGACAAAAAGGCGAAACCACCTTGGGGTGAAAGGGGTGCTCCCCACGTGGGGAGTATTCCCCACTTAGCCACAACCAATCAGGTTATTCCATGTCAACTCCCCTCTTAGGCCATGCGTAGTCATAACGCCCCTTTGTGGGCGTTATGCGCCACGTGGCGCGCCACGTGTGCAGGTGGGCGTTATGGGGCGTTATGCATTTAAGTCCGTAGTCATAAAGCTCCTACCCATCAATACCTAATTATTAATTTTCGTTTTTATTAAATAATTATAAAAACATTAACCTTTTTTTGATTAGTCCAAGCATTGAAACCTTCCCCCCATGGCGCTGCGATAATTATAGCGCTCCCCAATTTTTTTTGCCTCATACCGCCCCCCGTCCCGGTGTTCATGGCCCCATGCGGCGCTATGTTTGGCTTTGGGCGCCATATGCAGCCCCATAACAGGGGGTCTTAAGTCCCCATTTTGCACTCAAATGTTAGCATCACTCCACTCACACAATTATTTTTTTATAAAAAAAAAAGAAAAAAATATGATTGGTGGAAAAAGGGTGGACCCACATTAACAACCAATCACCTCTTCTCTCTCTCCTCTCTCTCAATCGGTGAGCACACACCGAGCTAAACACAAACCGCGCGGTATAATTTTGTTGGTGGCGGTGTACCCGCACGGCAAAATCACTCCCCGCATGGGGTCACCGAAGGTGCCCCGTGCACCCTTATGAGTTTGAGAAAAGGAGGTAGACAGACAAAGACGAACCCACCTTATGAGTAACGAGTAACGACACCTCTTTTTATATTTTACATATGTCATCGAAAATCAATTATGATGATCCTTCTCAACGATTTAATTTGTGTGACCAAACAAACTGATTCAAAGAATCTACAAATCTAGGTTCAGAACCTTGCAAGTTGTTTTTTTATTGATTCCCTTCTTAGGCTATCTCCAACGCAAGAGAAAAACCCAGATCCATTCATGCCCTTGATGATGTGGCTGGATGAGAGAGAGATGAGAGAGAGGGGGAAAATCTGAAGCTAAGGGCGTGACATGTTGTAGAGGAGGAGGGTGTTGTGAGAGGAGAGATGGGACCCACTATTCTTGCGTCCGTTGCACAGAAGAGGGAGAATGGTTGGGCAGCTTAGGTGGCATTTGGGCAGGAGATAAGGGCGGAGGGGAAGGATCCAATGCGTTGAGATAGTCCTATGTCAATACAAAAAATCAAATTTAAAATAAGTCCAACAACTACAAAATCAAATAAGCGTAATAGTTTTTTACCCGATTATCATTTAACATTGTTTTTATATGGCCAACAGATTCAATCTCTAACACTTTCAAATGTTTCGGTACCGTATCGAACCAAAAATACTGGTACCGAAAGTCAAAAAATAGGTACCAAATCGATAAAATGTTTCGGTACAGAAAATTCGATACCCGTACCCGTAACCGGTATCAAATGCTCATCCCAAAAGCCAACCAACGGGCACGCTCTTAGACCATCGGGTATGGGGGTCGTCCCCTCCCGTCTTTGCTCATCCCCCTCCGTCGCACACCGCCCCCTTGGGGCTCGGCACGTCGCCAACGTCTTCTCCAGGACGTTTGAGACGATCCAAAAGGTGGGCCCCCCCATTAATTGTGTGTATTGATTTGTGATAAAGTGAGTCTCTCAGCTAGTTGATTGTCTATCCTCTACATCCTTGGGTAGTACTCAAGGGGATGATCCTCCTCCCGTGGTGATATGACGCCTATGTGGCGGGTGGTATCCAAAAAGACTAACCAAACACACCCAATGGTCTTAAAGAACCTGTATCCAAAAATGTTTTGGTGACCCGACCCGAATCTCATCGAAAAACTTCATTTAGCAAGTCTTCCTCGGTTTCGGTATGTAGGAGGGTTTTCAGTTTGCATTCTTCAGGTATGCTTTCATCTTCATACCATCATAACATGTTTTAATCTTATGCTAACTTACATCCATTTCTTTCGTATTTTTTGTTTTTGACAAGTTACCTGAAATTAGGGTTTTAATTTGATCAACAGTGGACTAATTTATATGTAGTAAGTGGGTGTTTGGGATTTAAAGATAGTGTTTGGATAAAATCATACTGCTTTTTTATTATCTGATCCGGGAATTAATATGTTTAAATGTTAAATCTTGCTTATTATGTTTGGATAGAAACAAACTGTTTATCATCATTTAATCTGGTAAATGAGAATTGAGATTTTACATATTGCTTATGAAGATTAAAATATATATGTTCTCAGTAGGATTATTATTCATATTACCTTACATATCTTCAAGATCTTGAATCTTGATAAACCTATATCAGTTGAGATCCACAGTTATGTATATTGTATAATTGCAGGCTAAATATATGGATTCTGAGTTGGTAACACACAATGGCGGATGCCACTGTGGACGTGTGAGGTGGAGAGTTCGATCACCGGCTAGTGTAACAGCCTGGCAGTGCAATTGCTCAGACTGTGCCATGAGAGGAAACACTCATGTTATTGTACCGTCGCAAAGATTCGAGCTTTTAGAAGATTCGAAAGAGTTTCTGACCACCTACACTTTTGGGAGTCACACAGCGAAACACACCTTCTGTAAGGTGTGTGGGATAACATCTTTTTATACGCCTAGGTCGAACCCGGATGGAATCGCGATTACATACAAGTGTGTTGATCCTGGAACACTGACCCATGTGGAGATCAAGCATTTTGATGGTTTGAATTGGGAGAAATCGCACAAAGCAACTGGCATTTCTTCGTGTTCCAAGGAGTAAAATAATTGTATAACTTCTGTATTTTTACACGTTGTTAAGTACAATTGGTTGGTAACATGTTTTGTAACTTATTATCCACCTGTAATTGCTTATATTATTTGTAATGCTTTACAAAGATTCACGGAAGCCAAAAAAGGGTGTTTGTTGAAGTCCTATTTGGCTTTTGGCAATCGAACCTTTCGATAAGGAGAATTTGTTAGGTGTGTATTGTAGTTTGCTTACGGGTCAAGAAAGAAATGTGGTTCATTTGGGAATCACACTGCTTGCACTGTTGAAATGGTTTCTATAGAAGAGTTGTATGAGGTTGCTGTTATTGATGAGATTCAAATGATGTCTGATGTGTATTATAGAGGGTATGCGTGGACCCAGGCTTTGCATGGTTTGCAAGCTGAGGAGATACATTAAGTTGAGATCCAAGTGTTTTGGGTGGTGTTAGAAAGATTTGTCTAGAAAAACCGGTGATGAGTTGATTGAAAATCATTATGAAAGATTCAAACCGTTGGTCATTGAAGCTAAAACCCTGTTAGGAGATATAAGAAGCGTTTGTTCTGGTGAATATTGTGTTGCGTTTTTAAGAAGAGAGATTTTTGAGGTGATATTAGCTATCGAAAGCACACGAATAATATATATTGTGTTATTTACGGTGCATTGCACCTGAGACCCATAGACATCAAGCTAACTTGTTAATGAATAAGGTAACGAATATGACATTGGTTGCAAGTGATGCAGTGAGAAATGAACAGGGTAACCAATATGACATTGGTTGCAAGTGATGCAGTCGGAATGGGATAAATTGTATAGTTTTTTACAGTCTTTCAAAATATAATGGTGATAAAATCGTGCCTACTCCTGCATCACAGGTGAAGCAGATCAGGGTCGTGCTGGTCATGAAGGAAGTAGTTATCGACGGGCTTACAATACGGATCTTACTTCTTGTGTAAACATGATCATATTAAAAAGGTTGCTAATATGACTCTTGAAGACGAGACCTTTTCAGTTTCTTGTTTTGATCGGATTAATATCAGGAATCCAAACGTGCCTGTTAGTTTAGCTATGGGGATGCCAAAGTGCTCTGCTAGAAACGATACAGAGTTGTGGGATCTTGAGTGTAAGCATCATGTCGTGTGTATGTATCCATGGCTGTCGAATCATTTCAAGGAGGAAACTTTTCCATATGTTATGAAAGCCAAAGCAATAGCCACAGATATTGCTGAGTTATTAGGCGAATCGCTTGTTAAAGCTGACTGGAAACCAGAATCAAGAAATCAAGGGAAGAAGATGAACGAACGATAAAGAGGGATGGTTATGAGAGGCCAAGATCAATGGTCAAGATGCAAAAAAACTATGTTGCAGAAGGCTAGAAAAAAAATCGAAACGTATAGAGAAGGTAACAGAATAGGAGAAATAAGGCAGCAACAGTATTGAGTATCAAATGATGTTTACAAATCAATAATTAATGTCAAAAGTTGCCATTTATGAGCATCAACTCTACTCAGGGCAACCATTTTCTCCCCTCTATTCTTTCATCTTAAAACCACAATTACAAAACAGAGTATTTCACCACTCAAAACAGTGAAATCAGATACTTTATTAGTACAACTTCCAACAACCACCAACTTCACTTCTTCAACAAAGCACTACATTGAGCCATTATCTTCGACGCCCTCGTAATCGCATCAGTCATGTAAAAATTCTCAACCGAAACACCAAACGGTGTCGCACTCACCTTGCTCGACCCCTCGGGTTTAACCGACCCAGAAAACGTAGCCGCTTCTCTTTCATCCACATGCAAAAGGTTTGGTGCAACGGTTCTTATACGCGACCGCACCCCAGTAATCGTATCGTAAGGAAGTCCCACCCCGCAAACCTCAGAAAGCGCCCTAATAATCTTCCAATCTTCTCTAGCATCGCCAACTGTCGGTACAGCTGGCACGGTTTGCTGAGCTGTCCCTTCGGTGTTCACATACGTCCCTTCCTTTTCGCTAAATGCAGCTCCCGGCAGAATCACGTTAGCCCGGTACACACCTTTATCACCATGGTGTCCTTGATACACCACGAAAGCATTCTTCGGAAGCTTCTCTAGATCGACATCATCAGCGCCCATTAGATAAACGAATTTAGCTGATTCAATGCAGTTGTCGGATTCCGGCACAAGACCGAGGTCCAGGGCGGCGGCTTGGGCGGCGTTGAGGAGGAGAACGTTGACACCGTTCCAGTCGGGTCGGATTAGGTTTGGGTGCTTAGCGGCGATTGATTGGATGACTGAAAAGATGGCATCTTTATCTTCACGTTCAAAGACTCCGGCACCGATTATGATGGCAGGGTTTTTGGCGGTTGAAAGTGCCGAGCTGAAGGAGTGGCGGCCCTCAGCTATTTCCGCTAGGGTTTCTGGTCCTGTGCCAAGATGGTCATGCTCGTAGTTGAAATCAGCTGGCGCACCGATGTAGCCGACTTTAGCTTGCGTGGCTCGAACCGTTTTCCGGATTCTTGCGTTTACCATAGCCGCTTCCACCCGTGGCTGGCATTTAAAATTAAAAGTTTTAAGATGAATAATGATCAAATAAATAGTGTTTATAATTTTGAACGGTGAAAATAAAAAGAGTAAAATGTCATTTTCGCCCCTGAGGTTTGGCCAGTTTTGCGACTTTCGTCCACAGGTTTGTTTTTCCGCATCTGGATCCAAAAGGTTTGACATCTTGCCATTTTCATCCGGCTTGTTAACTTCATCCATTTTTCTCCGTTAAGTCAGTGGTATTTTCGTTTTTTTTGTTAACTTAAAGGCAATTCAGTCTTTTTTCACTTTATGTACAAGCAATTCGGTCTTTTTTCGCAAAATTGGTCAAACCTTGGGGACAAAAATGGCATTTTACTCAATTAAAAATTTACCTGAGTACCGACTAGAAGAAAACAGTCAGCTTTTTCCAGTCCATTGATACCACTATTTAAAAGATAATCCGACCGTAAATCTGCATTCGTGTTCTTACCATTTCCTTCACACCATACATTATTTGATCCCATTTTGTTCAAGAAATCTTTTAATAACATCATAGATTCTGCATCGCTTAATTTACCAGCAACTCCAACAATTTCGTCAGGCTTGACTTGATGGATGACCTCAGCCACCACCGCAAGAGCGTCCTGCCAGCTCACAGGCTTAAACCGCCCATCACTACCACGAATCATGGGATCGTTCAATCTCTGTCTCTTCAGCCCATCATAACAAAATCGCGTTTTGTCCGAAATCCATTCCTCATTAATGTCCTCATTTAAGCGTGGTACAATTCGCATGACTTCTGGGCCCCTACTATCGATACGAATGTTGGAACCAACAGCATCGGTTACATCAATGGTTTCGGTTCCTTTCAACTCCCAATTTCTTGCTTTAAAAGCAAACGGTTTTGATGTAAGTGCACCCACGGGACAGATATCGATGACATTTCCGGAAAGTTCACTTGTCATAAGTCTTTCAACGTAAGTGCCGATTTCTTCACCACTTCCACGCCCTAATATGCCAAGATCTTGAACCCCGGCTATTTCATTTGCGAACCGAACGCACCGGGTGCACTGGATGCACCGGGTCATCACGGTTTTGACTAAGGGACCGAGATTCTTATCGACGACGGATCTTTTGGTTTCGGTAAAACGACCTCTGTCGGATCCAAAGGCCATGGATTGATCTTGGAGATCACACTCACCACCTTGATCACAAATCGGGCAATCCAGTGGATGATTCATCAGTAGGAACTCCATCACTCCTTCACGCGCCTTTTTTGCTATTGGAGTATCAGTCTTTATCTTCATCCCTACAACCAAACAAATTTCAAATCCATCAGGATATTCATACCAAAAAATGAATGAAAATTGAATTTTAAGTATATAACAAAATGGTCTTTGTGGGTTGAGGGCAAAATTAGCTCTTAAGCCTAACGGAAAACAAAACGTCTGTTAAAATTTTGCAAACCACATAACCATTTGCGTAATAAACGAATTGAAAGGACGATCTCCGTAACTTGACTAAAACACACAGATAAATAATGTTATTTACAATTAGTGTTTACTACAAAAACTAGTCGAAGTGTCTTGCTGTCCAAACTTGCAAACATGATTAGTATTAAAACATCAACACAATTCAGACCTGATTCAGATGCTACTTTGAAAATGTATCATTTACTTGTTCCCAAACCAAATCATACATTTACGTTTACTAATGCTGTTGACGCTTTATGACTAACTATTGGCTAATGAAGCTTGACAAAAATGACTATACATAATTACTATAATGAGCTAAAGATCAAGGAGACATTAAGTATGAAAGAAGACACGTTTTGTTTGATAGAAATCACAGAACCAGTAAGCAACCAAACATTAATACCGATGGTTAACAAACATAGTTATGTTCATAAGAAACTAGAGTGAGTTAGAATTTTGTACTTTTCTGTTGCAAACCAATCATCATACTTGTGAAAATGCACTGAACTGAACATAGAAATAAAATCTTAACTCGCAATAGTCTGTTTCTGTCCTTGATTGTAAAAAGTCATTGCAATTCAAGAATGTGTGACAAGAAAACCATTACTAAGTGGCAAAAAACAGTAAATTTTAACAAAACTACACGTGTTACTGTAATTAGCTGCTTTGCAAACAAAGGGTCATATTTTTAAATGGCAAAAGAAACTCTTGGTAGAGAAAAACAAAATACAATCAATCACCGAAGTTGAAAGCATGGGTGTTAACTTTTATGCATTCTTATTTCTTCCATCGTAAACAAAACAGATAGCAAAACCTGTCCAATTAAGCAATGTTATCAATATTTTTAACAAGTTACATTCAGCTCGTCCAAAATTTGCTAGCGTCTGCTTTTAAGCTTTCTCAGTAAGTTTCCAATGTACTTTTTCTTCTTTTCTTTCAAATATTAGTAACTGTTACACGACATTGATAATAGGCTATCACAGCATTTTAGATAGTTGATAGTCAAAACTCTCTCTTTAAACTAAATGCCAAGTCAGATGTTGGATTTCTTCGCAAAACACATTTCGGAACTTATGGTCGGGTATAAATACAAGGGAGGAAAAAATTAATTAACCAACTTGTTGAATAAGGAATGCATTTTAAAAAAAAAGAAACCACAGCATAGACTTTTAACTTGAGCAACATTTACTTTTTATCGTTTGTTAACTAGGCATACCAGAGACTTAAACAGATAAAGGTCTCCCTCGGTCTCTCAAATAAACTTGAAAGTAAAGTTTTAATCAACTAATTCGTACAAGATAATCAATCTATCATTAGGTCACAAACAACCACACAACTACAACAGAACAGAACATCTATAGCTATCAAAATACTAATAATCCCTTGATTTTGCAGGCTAATTTACCAAAATTCTAAACTTCAATTATGTTCTGGTACATAACTAATCAGTAACTCCAACAAACATCTATACCTATCAAGAACCAAACACATCCTGCCAAAATAAGATCTATACATCAATTCACATATCAAAAACCAATTTAACCAAAAACCTAACCTGGAAGTGCAGGCATTGCACACGAAGCAACAGGTTTCGGAGACTTCTCAACCTCAACAAGACACATACGGCAGTTACCAGCAATAGATAACCGATCATGATAACAAAACCTCGGAATATCAACACCTGCAACAGTACACGCCTGCAAAACAGTCATCCCCTTGGGGATCTTAACCGGATATCCATCCACAAAAACCTCGATGACGTCATCTGGATTGGGGAAATGAACCCTAGCTCCGGCAACAGGTGTCCGCTTCGGGAGATCCGGCTCAACCGCCGCCGGTTCAGCTGCGGCTTCCGGTTTGTGGAGGTCCGGTGTTGAGACGATGGTTCTGACATTTCTAGGGTTTGTGTATAGAAGCCTAGATCGGAGAGTTCTGGAAGCTAGCAGCCCTAACCCCATTGATTTTTAGATCAGTTATGTCAACGTGTGGAGGAATTTAGAGATTTGTGAAAGAAGATTGAAGTTTTATTCGGGTGGAGAAATGGCGTGGGGCGTGTGTGCGCCGTGCAAAACGGGTGGGGCGAGTAGAGTGGACTTGTTACAACCCGGATCATTAGATTAGTTTTAAACATCGGTTATTACTTTTTGCTTGAGTTAGACTAAAATGTTAATTGTAATAGGTCAAGGGTACTAACATGTAAATGTTGTCCTCTATGTATACTGTATAGGACACCTTTGTAACACCTAATAATTATAAACAGCTTGCCTTTGAAACCCAAGCAGACGTCGCCACACTTGCGATCGTGCCCCTCTAGAACAACAGCTGTTTACGAATAGTTTGATGCACAAGCTACACAATTACAATAGTGAGAAAGTTGCACCTCGCGCGAAAGATGCAATCATGCAGAGGTTGCAGGCGAAAGCCAACACTTTCGTATGAAGATTGCAGGCAAAACTTGTAGGTTAGTCGCCGCCACAAGCCGCTTAAGACAACTGGAAACTCTAGGAGAATCATGCCCCCATCCATCATTAGGGTTCAGGCCGATGTATGTCGTCTGAAAACAAAAAATAATCGCCTTTCACATTTCAAGCTACAATCGCTCCCGTACTTGGCTTGCAAAGGAAAAGACCAGAATGTTAATGTCGTAAGCTAGGAATACTAAAAATGTAATAATTATCAACAATAATTAATTAATACACAATACATTATGTGGTTTTGTGTAGGAAATTAGTTTGGATTGGTATGATCATTGTACATGTAGTTTAAAACACGTAACTATGATTTTTTTGAGAAGCATCAAGATTAAGAATCACATATAAAAGCTGTGTTATATTGTACAAGCTTCGTAAATTACATAAACAAAGCACATAATCAAATCATCCAGACTTTTAATTATGTACATACAAAGCCACTCCTTTTTTTAACTTATTGTTTGATTGTAGCCAAAACATTTTATCTATTTGCTTAATTCCTTTTCAAGCTCATCAAATTCCCAGTCGCCGATCTCTTCCTCTGTGTACTCACGGTTAACTTTACCGAACTCAGATTCCAGCTTAGCTAGTTCAGCTTCAGGGTCAAGACCCTGACCCTGATCGCCTTTTGCAGTGGGTGACTTCGCCCGTTGCTCATTTGTCCGGGTCTCTGTCTGGATCTGTGTCTGGGTCTGAGGTTTGTCTGCTGGCTTGGTGCTCGTTTCAGCATCAGTCGTCTCCTCTACTTCATCAGGATTCTCCATTTCAAGATTCGGCCTTTCGATTGAATCAAACTTTATTCTCAACTTCTCAATATTTTCAAACAGTTCTTTGATTCGGGTATCTTCTTTCCTGTATGAACCTAACACGTTATTTAAGGCTCTCCAAAAACAATTATAAAATCCGCCAGATTGGCAAATTCAAGCATACCTGGAAGCTTTCCCGTGTTCAGAATAGAACTGTTCTTTCATGTTATCCACCACGCTGAAGGTTGTAATGATCTGCAATAAATAAATAAATAAACATTGTATTTTTGCATCAACTTTTTTTAATAATGTATCCGAGACAGAACTTCAAACGAGTAACCGCTACCTTTGCTTCATAGTCTAGATATTCCTCCTCTAGGCTTCTTCTAGGATTTATCACTTTGGAAGCTTCTTTATCCACATTGGATGGTGGATCTGACCTGTATTAAGAAGATACAGATTGTAATTCATTTAAACATTAAAAATCTATTGCAGCAAAGATATGTAAGTATATATTACCCTCCGCTTAAGCTCTTCAAGTTCTCAACATATTTCTCGATACGCTCAACAGAAGGCTTCAATCCCTCCTGTGTATATCATAAAAAATATTAATAAATACCAAACCATTGTATAACTGGGAACCTATTTTTAGAATACAAAGTACCTCATAAGCGGAAAGCAGTTTAGCGACCAAGTTGACAAAATAACTCTCGTGTTTTGCCAATTCATCACTTAAAAAAGTTGAAAGTTGGAGATTAACCACTGTTTTCAAGAATTATTTAAAAATATGAGTAGAAAATTTTTAAGTATGAAAACGTACCTGACTTGCTTCTCCTTGGTCTCTGTATTAGCACGTTGAAGAACCCATGTATCTTCCAAGAAATTGACCCAAGTATTCAAGACATTCACTTCTTGCTTACAGGAGCTAATGGATTTCACTAGCTCGTCTTCCTATATATACAAGTAGAATAAGAAAACGCGGTTATTATTATTTTGCAACACAAAAAAAATGCATGCTTAAACTGAAAAATATACCTTTGTTTTCAAGTGTGCAACAAGTTGATCATTAGCTTCATAAAACTGGTCCCTCTCTTCCCTAACATTCTGAAGCCGTCCATTGGCAGCTGCCAGTGAGATGTTGACCTAAAACATAAGTCCACATTATTATTTTTGTCAAAATAACAAAAATTAAGTTTTTAAAAAACAAAAAAGAAAATATATCAAATAGCAGCCCTATGTGAAAACTCCAATATAATGATACATATCAAATTGATGCATATACAGACCCGTTTTAGTTCAGCTTCAAGGTCATTTCTCTGTTTCTCAAGACCTGCAACCTCAGCAGCCAATTCCTATAAAATAAAGGAATAATTAGAGTATGTACTATGCGAAAAAGACCGTTATAACGTTATTACAATTTACAATCATTCTATTAGATATCAAAAATACCTTCTCTATTTCATCAACTTCACTTGCTTTAGAGACACGGAAATTCAAAGCTTCCTCTTTCTGAACTCTGCCAAAAGTTACAAAATAAAAGAAAACAAAGGAATGAAGTATAAACTGGCGTGCTACTTTTTTCTCTATAAATGCTCTTTGTCCATCTATCAACAAAGCATTTGAAATGAAAAAAACTTATGAAATATAATATATACTCAAATCATATGTAAATATCAGAAAAGAATATATAGCATGTATGAATACCTGTTATCAGAAATACGCTTTTCGGCTTTTGTCGAGGAGCTAACAAGAGACTCCGACAACACTTTCAGCTTATCCACCTGATTGGACCCAAACACACCACTTCTACTTGTCAAACTTTTTAAAGACGTTTTTTTTTAAAGTGAAAGATGAAACGAATAGTAAAAAGAACGCAACAGAAGTTTTGTAAGCATAGAAATTTTTCTCACTGTATATTCCCATTGCCTGTTTTGTTATCTAATGTCCCTTTAGGTAATTTTCACGCTCCACAAATCCCCTTAATGTACATTTTTTCATAGGTTTCTCCCTCATGATAAAGTATTAAAGTGTAATCTCTATTGAGTATAATAATACAGATAAATGATTAGTTGATATTGCATGTTGGAGAATATACAGAAATATCAGCCAATAACATGTATAAGTGTATAACGCTTAAAAGAAAAACTACCTTTTGAGCATGAACCTCAGGGGTTTCTCCACCATAAAGCCTCTTCTTCTTCAGTAGAAGCCCTTCTAGCTTAGAGCAAACTCTAATATGCGCCAGAGCCTTCTTCAGAGCCTACTAGAAAAACGTAACATTTAGATTACAAAGTACAAATCTCCCTAATATACCCTTATCATATCCATTGACTAAATACTAATGAAACTTTAAGTACTTAAAATCTGATAGACAGATTCACCTCTATTGTAGCAATGGTTGCTTCTTTAGACGCTTTTTCATACCCGTCACCAATTATCTCCCCAGATGATTCCATTCCATCAAGCTTTTCCTTGAGCACAGAGGCTTCAGCATCTATTCTGAGAATTATATGACTCACCACATGTTATTATAGTTTCAGAATACAATTACATCACATGTTATTATACTTTCAGAACATTTGGACTTTTACCTTTTAAGCTCTGCATTGACTTTTAAACCAGTGATGGCACCTTGTGCAAACTGCAGTAACTCCTCACGCTTCACTAAAACTTCATCTTCATAGCCTGAAAATGCTTTTGCCAGATCCTGGATGCTACTGACTATCGCGTTATGAACTTCTTTTCCTCCAGTAAGACAGCAACTGTGAAACACAAGAATGATCTACGTTATCCATGTGATGTAATGATGTAAACTCATATAAAATATGTTAAAAAATACTTGCCCGAAAAATTCCAGAAGCAGAGAAACCTCCTCCTCATTTGGCGGTACAAGAATCTATTAAGGGGAAAAAATCTTAAACTTTCTAGCCAAATACAAGAGTAAAATGTCATTTTCGTCCCTGAGGTTTGGCCAGTTTTGCGAGTTTCATCCAAAGGTTTGTTTTTCTGCATCTGGATCCAAAAGGTTTGAAATCTTGCCATTTTCATCCGGCTCGTTAACTCCATCCATTTTTCTCCGTTAAGTTAGGGGTGTTTCCGTCTTTTTTGTTAACTTAAAAGGCAATTCAGTCTTTTTCAGGGGTATTCGGTCTTTTTACACAGAGTGAAAAAGACCAAATTGCCCTTTAATTTAGCAAGAAAAGACGGAAATACCCTTGTCATTTTACATAGAGTGAAAAAGACCAAATTGCCCTTTAATTTAGCAAGAAAAGACGGAAATACCCTTGACTTAACGGAGAAAAATGGATGGAGTTAACGAGCCAGATGAAAATGGCAAGATTTCAAACCTTTTAGATCCAGATGCGTAAAAAAAGACCTTAGGATGAAAGTCGCAAAACTGGCCAAACCTCAGGGATGAAAATGGCATTTTACTCCAAATACGAAGATGATGTTAATATTATAATTTTCGTCAATAATCATGAGAAGCATGTAAGCTAAATCTTATTGAACAGAATCAGATGACCAATTACAAATTTACAATCTTGCCTTTAGTTCATGAGAAAGCTATAGAGATACATATATAGTTATACACAACAGATGCTGCGGACTGCAGTGTCTATTCGTGCATTTCAAAAAAACAATAAACATTACAATTGTTCTTACCATAGATATTGTAATACCCTCCAAAGCTTGACTGTAAAGAAAAACATCACGGAAATTCATTGGATCTCCCACCATATCAGAGTCATAGTACAGAACCTGCCATGATTTCCAAGTATTAGCACAAGAAATGAAAAAAAAAAAAAAACATATTTATTTCTATTATAACTACACCACTACTGAAGTGAAACTACAATAAAACAAAAAGAAAGATACTTTATTATTGGAAAGAGAAACAAGATAAACTAAGTGGTGGGCCATCAATCAAATGTAGCATACACTAAAAATTGAAAAGTATCACTATAAAAGGTAGATTTACTCACTAGAGATGGCTTTTTCGGATTGTCATTCAGTTCTTCAGAAGGAAAATGTGGTTCTTGATTCTTGTCATCATCTTCAAGAGAGCCCCCTGAAAATCTTTCGGTTTCTTTTAGCGCAGCAAGCCATCTTCGCATCAAGAGTATCCTTTCTGTACCTCTGGCGGAAATGGATGCTTCTTCTAATCTTCTTACAGTCTGCTTAAAGCTTTTGAAACTTCTAGCCCCCTGTCATGCTTAGCTTCATCAAAAGATTGAAAGAAACAGCAAGTAGATAGATGAATGAAATGTCAATAAGCAATAGAATAACATGTTGGAATACTAATCAGTATATGAAAATATCAATATACACCAATCAATAAACCCAAATGAATATATCAATATAATCACATTCTAATGGCAACTTTACACTCTTCATAAGACTGCCTTCTCTGCTGCACAGGTGTCTTGGTCATCCACATCATCATCCTTTAACTTTATGATTTCCAATAATTCTCTTCGTATTACTACAAACTCACAATCTATGTCATGTACCACTTGTCCTTTGGACAAATCTACAAAGTTACATTTGTCGGATTCTAGTTTTCACAGTTCAAATTTCTGTAAGTTATTGTGATGTTTGGCGGCCGCGCCTGTTTTGTCCAACTTAAGCACAATCTAAAGGCATCTAACAACGTAAAACAAATATAATTTTTCCTCTTATTATCAAACTTAACTAAGTTTAATCAATAGGATCTTCAATTCCACTACAAAATATTATTAGGTTTACGAAATAATATTACATCTTAAACGCACATAATAAACTTGCAATTAAATGTAACCTAATTTATCAGCCAAATAATAAAGCCCTAATTCCAATCAACCAAACAAACATTCACAATCAACATTTCACAAATTGCAAAACAAACAATAACAAAACGAGCAAATGTTACTAAAAATACTGAAGTCAAATAAGAGCGTCACTTACGAGTCGGTCATGGAAGATTTTAGCGCCGCCGGCAACGGCTTGACCGGCGTGTTGAACAACAGTATCGGCGTAATTCTTGACGGTGCGAGTGAGGTTGTTCTTGTTACCGACCTCGACGGCCTTGTTGACGGCAGATCTTAACCACGACATTCGTAATGGTGGCGATTGGTGGTTCCGGTGACGGATCGTGTGTGAGAAGCTGAGATTGGAAGCGGTGGTGGTAAGAAGTCAAATTGTAGGGTGTGGTTTTGGACGGTTGTTGTTTTGTAGAGTGGTATCAACGACTAGGGGATGTGGTTTTTACCCGATCGTCGGTAAATATCATGAATTTTCGCCCCGTTGACCGGATAAAAAACATTTACCTTGAGATAAATAAAAAAAAAATTTCGAACGATGGCTATTCATAAAATAGAAAGGCGGGCCACCAAGAAACTGGGGGTCCCAAACAAACAAACACAAAAGAAACGAAAGACAATTACATGATTACATCCCTAACGTTAAAGTCTCTCCAATTCTCCCAGGTCACGTTCGTATATGGGGATCGGTATTTAATCCACATAAACGAGTCTTCTTTTATACCTTCTACCACATCGCCAACTGAGAATGGAATACTATCAAACAGTGCATTGTTTCTTCCTTTCCGTATCCGCCACCAAGTAGTATAGAAGATAGCCTCAATAGTCTTTTTCCATTTCCTAGAACCCTTTATCATAGCAAGTTCCTCTAAGACGCCTTGCACAGAGGACGCTTGCATATTAATAGTGTCACACCCCGATTTCCACGTGTCACCGGTGGGCCCGGTGGGGGAGTATCGTGACGTGGTTGGCAACGTAATAGTCAAACAACACAATAAAATAATGCACAGCGGAAGCAAATTTAAAATAAGATACAACCGAATTTATTTATTGTAAACAAAGTCACAATTTTCCGGTGTTTATCCACAGTAGGATCGAAACAAAATAACATTTAATTGTTCAACAGACTTCGGCATCTAAAGCTTGCGAGACTTCTAATGATACTTAGGAGAATCCCAGCCTATTTCGCCTAGTACCTGCATTTAATCTTTTTGGGAAAATACGTCAGTTTACACTGGTAAATACATTCAACTGACTCATTTTATAAAATGATTGAAAATTGGTTTGGATGCACATGGCATAAACATTTTATTAACTTGGGAGAATTATTTAATATAATAATCTTGTGAACGATTTACATGTTACTTATGCGTTCAGTAGCCCGGAACGTATTCCGGGTTAAAGATCAATAGACACACCACTTATGTGAGTTATACACGGGAGTACGCCTACACCCCGTGCTCAGGTCGTGGCTATCTCGTAAGATAATGCCAGGGATATCCGGGACATGGTCATTAACCCCCCAAAGGCTGTAAAGTAAACACATCTGTTTAAAACGAGCCGATCAAATTATTCAATTAACCACTAAGCGTGGAAGATTTGATGCTCGATCAAGCGGTACGCTATGTACCGTAACCCAAGCCCGTATAGGGAAAATAAGTTAAAAGTATTTACCTTTGCAAGTATAAATCCTTTATCGAATAAATTGCAGATAGCTTTTACTGGTTCTCTTAATCTGGAACGAAGGTTTAATATAACCTATTAGAATACTAACGGGTTTTTAATTAAGCTTAAGCTTAGACCGGTCAGTTTTAACGATACGGTTCGTACGCACGATTAAGCGAAGACCGGATAGAATGTGATTTAGACCCGACAAGTTTGAGGACTTGTTTAATATGGGTTTACTATTTACATTCTGGATTTTGAGATAAAAATGATATCGTTTGACCCGTTTCGGCTAGTTTATGCAAACTAGTTACATAACCCGAACCGAACGCGTATAATGCATAACGGGTAACCGAAAGGGTCGCGAACAGGTTTCCTAAGTTAATACGCTTTAAATATGTTGTGATATCATTATGATATCTTCCATAATGCCCATAACGAGTTTATTCCCTAATTATGCCCCGTAGGGGTATTTTGGTCATTTTAACGACCATAAAAGGGATTTATAGTACTTCTGAGATACGGGTCTGATTAAATCAGAAAAACATCTTAACTTAACAGGTTATGTCTAATGGTATTAAGTCTTACGTGGCAAAATGGTTTTAATACTAAACTACGCGTTTAATACGCGTATAAAGCCGTTTTAAGCGACGTACGGGTTAAAATACCAATCTGAGTTTTCTAATCAGCAAAACAGGTTCAAAATACTATATTTATTATTTTAGATCAGTGGCAATTGGATTGGTATCAATCGGATTCGTAAAACTCGTTTTATGGCCTAAAAGGGCATATTCGGTATTAACCGAATCAATGCGATAAGCCTAGCTTAAGACCAGCCTAAAAATAATTAAAAATCTTCAAAAATCCTAAAATATTATTTAACATCAGCGGGTAAAAGTTTTGGTACCGAAAATCGGGTTTAGATAGGCTATGCGCTAATCGCGCCGTTTAATTAATAAAAAGCTTATTATTTACGCTAATGCGCATATCTCCTAATCTAGACCTCCGATTGACGTGAAAATTTACGTACATGTTTAATAATCAGTAACTAAGATTATTGTACTTTCACATTTTCAAAATTCTCGTTGTATGGTCATAAGGGCGTTATGGTCCAATTTAAGCGATTAACGGAAACGTGTGCATGCATCGGATAATCAATGAAACAAGTACAGAGACTTATACTAGCATGTAACCCAACCCTAATGAGACTTTAAGGCATGTCTAATTCCAACTAAAATGGGTCAGAACCGAAGTCAACGCAAAAGTCAAAGTTTTGCGCCTTTCGGTTCCGAACCGGGTTTAAACAGAAATTTGTCGAGTCGGGCAAGCGTAGACAAGTTTTCATACTTATTATCATGTTATATTAAGGTTAAAACAGGTTGCACACCTTTCGGATCATTAATTGTGCATTAAATTGCATTTTGTATTTCTGTTGACTTTTTCGGTCAACGTTTGACCCGACAAACGACCTAGTTAGGTCTGGAATTAGTACTTGCCCTTATAAGGGTTTAATACCCATACAATTACCTATCTAACGGTACTTTTAATTTGACATACGACTGAGCTATCGTTGTTTAATCACAAAGTCAACCGTTAAGCCCGATATATTGACTTTTAAGCTAATTACTAAGCTAGAATTAATTTAGAAGGGTTAAGCAACTTACTAGATGATTAATGGATGATTAGGAAGGCCTTCAATCAGATTGTAAGCTCCTCCAATGCTCAGATTGTTTGCAATTGATGTGTGGAATGGTTGTGACATTAAGGGGTCTTTATATACAAGAATCAAGCACCACAAGAGAGTGACAACCAAGTCTAGGGCCATCCACAATTGATCAACACTTGTAAGTAGTGTGTAGGGATGTCTAGGGGCCATGCATGTGCAAGAAAAACCGGCCAAGGGGGTCACAATCGCACACAACAGCCAACAGCAGGTCAGCTGTCGCTGGGCACACCCTCGCGTAGCGCGAGGGTCCGTCGCGCTACGCGACGCCCTACTCTGATCCGAATTTTTGTTGTTTGTTGGTGGTTTGAAAGGGCAGCCGTTATAAACGACTTGTGGACTTATTTTATCAGTAGGGGGCCTCCCATAAGTGTCTATATGTTTGAACATACCCTACCATTATCCAATGTTTCAAATGAATGCATAAACAAGACCCGAAAACATCGGTTTACCATTGCTTTTCATCGTGGGATCACATCATACTTTTGAAATTCCTTTATTGGCAATAATTCCCTGAATTGAGGGTGCATAGATGTGTAAAATATTAAATCGGGTCTTGGGATTTATAATTGAGGTCGTTCAGAGGTAACGATTTAACATGACGCCACTTTAAATCCTACCGAAACATCTTTATTAAATCCGGGTTTCCAACGCGTTTTTGTCTTACATGACACGTGTCGTTTTAATATTAATCCCGAAATTTGCGAGGTGTTACAAATAGGGATCTTGAGCCATATCCTGACATGCCACCAAACTGCTCTGTCTAAGACACACGATGTCGCCAAGTGCTCCGCTGTTTCCGACCCGTACCCACATAAATTACACGCCGCATCATTCAAGCATAATCCTCTACCAATCAAGGTTGTCTTAACTGGTATACTTTCCTGTATCAATTTCCACACAAAATAGGAGACTTTGCTCGGAACCCAAGAGTTCCGTTTGAAAGCTCCCACCTCCATTTTTAACCCGTTTTTTCTGCTATTTGTCTTTTAAATTCACTGACCGAGAAGCCTGGTTGCTGGCCATCCGCATCGTTCCTGCCCAAAGTTTCAGTCGTCATAACCCCTGCTTTTAACACGTCTTTTTCGACTCCTAAAATGTCTTTCCACAGCCCTGTTACATCTTTTTTTATCGGAACCTGAATGTTGTCACTTTGGTGCCCATGAATAGCCTGAATAACTGAAACCCATAATTGGTTTGGGTAGTTTCAGAATCTCCATCTCCATTTATAGAGGAAAGCCCAATTTAAGCTTCTAATTTCTCCCAACCCGAGACCCCCCCCTATGCTTTGGCGCTTGAATTTTACCCCAAGCTACCCAATGCAGCTTATTCTTCTCCCCCACTTTCCCCCAAACAAACGTCCTTCTAATTCCTTCAAGAGTATTAATAACCTTAACCGGGGATTTAAATATAGAGAGATAGTACGACGGGAGGTTCCCCAAAACTACCTTCGCCAAGGTAATTCTCCCCGCCATTGATAAGTTTCTCGCTTTCCACCCCGAAAGCTTCTTATGAAATTTATCTATAATGGGTTTCCATGGTTTTATACGTTTCATATTCTCCCCAATGGGCATGCCAAGGAAAATGAAAGGAAGAGAGCCCGGTTGACATCTAACCTCTTTGGCCATCAAATCCACTGCGGCATCATCCACCCCGACACCCATAAGATTACTCTTCTTCATGTTGACTTTAAGATCCGAAACAAGTAAAGGCAACGAAGAATACGCTTTAAATTTAAAATATTTCTTTTGGACCACATGCCCAAGAAAACCATGTCGTCAGCGTATGATAGGTGAGTGAGTACCGGGCCTCCATTCGGTAGCGTCACACCCTTGAAAAAAACCCAATCGACACGCTCTTTTCATGAAAACCTCTAGAACTTCTAGAGCAATAATGAAGAGAAACGGTGAGAGCGAGTCACCTTGACGCAAACCACGCTTAATAGAGAACTCTTTAGATGGGGAACCGTTTACCAAGACTGAAGCTTTTCCAGACACCAGACAAGCCTCAACCTATTTTCGCCAACGTTTCGGGAAACCCATCATTTTCATATTGTTCAACAAAAAGTTCCAGTTTACGGAGTCATATGCTTTATCAAAATCGACTTTGAAAATCAATATTTCGGTTTTTTGCTTCTTCGCCCAAGAAACCACTTCACTAACAATGATTGGGCCATCAAAAATATTTCTTTTGGCCACAAACGCAGATTGAGTCGTAGAAGACACCGAATCGATCACGCCTTTTAGCCGATTCGCCAAAGTTTTTGCCACCACTTTGTAGATGATCCCGATAAGTGAAATGGGACGGTAATGAGATAAAGATTGAGGGTCATTGACTTTAGGAATTAAAGTAAAGAAAGATGAATTGCATCCCCTACTAATTCTTCCAGTGTCGTAAAATTGGGCCATCATCTCCAAGAACCTGTTTTTGAGGAGGTGCCAGAACTTTTTTAGGAATTTAAACAGAAATTTGTCGAGTCGGGCAAGCGTAGACAAGTTTTCATACTTATTATCATGTTATATTAAGGTTAAAACAGGTTGCACACCTTTCGGATCATTAATTGTGCATTAAATTGCATTTTGTATTTCTGTTGACTTTTTCGGTCAACGTTTGACCCGACAAACGACCTAGTTAGGTCTGGAATTAGTACTTGCCCTTATAAGGGTTTAATACCCATACAATTACCTATCTAACGGTACTTTTAATTTGACATACGACTGAGCTATCGTTGTTTAATCACAAAGTCAACCGTTAAGCCCGATATATTGACTTTTAAGCTAATTACTAAGCTAGAATTAATTTAGAAGGGTTAAGCAACTTACTAGATGATTAATGGATGATTAGGAAGGCCTTCAATCAGATTGTAAGCTCCTCCAATGCTCAGATTGTTTGCAATTGATGTGTGGAATGGTTGTGACATTAAGGGGTCTTTATATACAAGAATCAAGCACCACAAGAGAGTGACAACCAAGTCTAGGGCCATCCACAATTGATCAACACTTGTAAGTAGTGTGTAGGGATGTCTAGGGGCCATGCATGTGCAAGAAAAACCGGCCAAGGGGGTCACAATCGCACACAACAGCCAACAGCAGGTCAGCTGTCGCTGGGCACACCCTCGCGTAGCGCGAGGGTCCGTCGCGCTACGCGACGCCCTACTCTGATCCGAATTTTTGTTGTTTGTTGGTGGTTTGAAAGGGCAGCCGTTATAAACGACTTGTGGACTTATTTTATCAGTAGGGGGCCTCCCATAAGTGTCTATATGTTTGAACATACCCTACCATTATCCAATGTTTCAAATGAATGCATAAACAAGACCCGAAAACATCGGTTTACCATTGCTTTTCATCGTGGGATCACATCATACTTTTGAAATTCCTTTATTGGCAATAATTCCCTGAATTGAGGGTGCATAGATGTGTAAAATATTAAATCGGGTCTTGGGATTTATAATTGAGGTCGTTCAGAGGTAACGATTTAACATGACGCCACTTTAAATCCTACCGAAACATCTTTATTAAATCCGGGTTTCCAACGCGTTTTTGTCTTACATGACACGTGTCGTTTTAATATTAATCCCGAAATTTGCGAGGTGTTACATCCTCACCCCCTTAAAATAAATCTCGACCCGAGATTTACTGAAACAAGTAAGGGTACTTTTCTTTCATGGTGGATTCCAACTCCCACGTATACTCGGGACCTCTTCGGGCATCCCATTTGACCTTTACAAAAGGTATGTGCTTTCTTCGAAGCTTCCTTACCTGTCGATCTTCAATCGACAAAGGTTTTTCTACAAACGTTAAGCTCTTATCTATTTGCACATCTGTATGTGGCATGACATGTGAATCATCAGCGGAACACTTCTTTAGATTGCAAATGTGGAACACATTGTGAATTCCACTGAGCTCTTCCGGTAAGTTCAACTTGTAGGCAACTGACCCGACACGTTCGATAACCTCGAAAGGTCCTATGTATCTCGGGCTTAGTTTGCCTTTCTTACCAAATCGCATCACCCCCTTCCAGGGTGACACTTTAAGTAGGACTTTGTCACCTACTTCGAAGTGAAAGTCCTTACGACTTGGATCCGCGTAACTCTTCTGCCTATTCCGGGCAGCTTGGAGATTGTTACGAATCTGGACAATCTTGTCCGTCGTTTCGAACACGATCTCTGGTCCTGATAACTGGACTTCTCCAACTTCCGCCCAACAAACTGGCGATCTACATTTTCTACCGTATAATGCCTCAAAAGGCGCAGCCTTTATGCTGGTATGGTAGCTATTGTTGTAGGAGAATTCGATCAAGGGTAGGTTCTTATCCCAGCTACCTCCCAAATCGATCGCACATGCACGCAGCATGTCTTCCAACGTTTGAATAGTACGCTCACTCTGACCGTCAGTCTGAGGATGGTAAGCCGTACTAAAGTTCAAACGTGTGCCCAAAGATTGCTGGAAGCTCTTCCAAAAATGTGACGTGTACCTAGTATCCCGGTCAGAGATAATAGCTACAGGTATGCCGTGTAGGGCTACAATCTTATCAACGTATAACTGGGCTAACATATCGGAGCTATAAGTCTCCTTGATGGGTAAGAAATGAGCTGACTTAGTCAGTCGGTCAACTATAACCCATATTGTATCATTTCCTTTCCTTGTCTTGGGTAACTTGGTAATAAAATCCATAGTTACCATCTCCCACTTCCACGTAGGAAGTTCAGGCTGTTGTAGCAAACCTGACGGTTTCTGATGCTCGGCTTTGACTTGCGTACATGTCAAGCATTTTGCTACATGGGCGGCCACAGACTTTTTCAAGCCTATCCACCAATAATTTGCCTTTAAATCCTGGTACATCTTATCAGCTCCAGGATGAACAGAGTATTTGGAACTGTGGGCTTCTTGGAGGATGATATCACGAAGTCCTCCAAAAATCGGAACCTATATTCGTCCGTTTAACCGTAAAATTCCGTCCTTGCTAAGAGTTAACTGATCCTCAGTTACTCCTAACTTTTCATTAGGATAGTTAGCTTCCAACACAGCTTCCTTCTGTGCAGCTAACACCCTTTCTATCAAACTGTTCTTTACCTCCATACGCTTGGCGTTAATTCGAATGGGTTTAACCCTTTCCTTTCTGCTCAAGGCATCAGCGACTACATTCGCTTTGCCGGGATGGTATTTGATTTCACAATCATAATCATTTAAAGTTTCCATCCAACGGCGTTGCCTCATGTTTAATTCTTTCTGGTTAAACAGATGCTGGAGGCTCTTGTGATCAGAAAAGATCACAAACTTGATTCCATAAAGATAATGCCTCCACAGTTTTAGTGCGAACACAACGGCACCCAATTCCAAGTCATGGGTGGTGTAATTCTTTTCGTGCACCTTTAACTGTCGGGATGCATAGGCAATCACCTTGCCTTTTTGCATAAGCACACACCCCATGCCAGTGTGTGATGCATCACAATAAACTACAAATTCTTCAGCGCCTTCCGGTAAGGTAAGCACAGGAGCGTTGCTCAACCTTTGTTTCAAAACATCGAAGGACTCTTGCTGCTTAGGGCCCCAAACGAACTTTACTTTTTTCTTGGTCAAGGAAGTTAGAGGTGCAGCAATCCTTGAAATATTTTCAATGAAGCGCCTGTAATATCCTGCCAATCCTAGGAAACTGCGAATCTCCATAGGTGTCTTTGGCTCTTGCCAATTCATAACAGCTTCGACTTTAGCGGGATCCACCTGGATACCACGCTCACTGACCACATGTCCAAGGAATTGGACTTCTCGTAGCCAAAATTCACACTTAGAGAATTTGGCGTAGAGCTTCTCCTGACGTAGAAGTTTGAGAATACAACGAAGGTGTTTCTCGTGGTCAGCTTGGTTCTTAGAATAAATAAGGATGTCATCAATGAAGACGATAACAAATTTATCTAAGTAAGGCTTGCAGACACGATTCATGAGATCCATGAACGCGGCTGGTGCATTGGTGAGCCCAAAAGGCATCACTAGGAACTCGTAATGACCGTAGCGAGTCCTGAATGCAGTCTTGTGAACGTCTTCATCCATAACCTTCAACTGATGGTATCCTGACCTTAGATCAATCTTTGAGAAGTAACTTGCCCCTTGAAGCTGATCGAACAAATCGTCGATCCTGGGCAATGGATATCTATTCTTGATCGTGACTTTATTAAGCTCGCGATAGTCGATGCATAGACGCATCGATCCATCCTTCTTCTTGACAAACAGGATTGGTGCTCCCCAAGGAGATGAACTAGGTCGAATGAAACCCTTGGCTAGCAATTCATCTAGCTGCGTCCGCAACTCCTTCATTTCCGTGGGTGCCAATCTGTATGGAGCTCTAGCAACTGGTGCCGCTCCGGGGATGATATCGATCCTGAATTCGACTTGTCTATCTGGTGGTAGACCAGGTAGATCATCAGGAAACACTTCCGGGTATTCCGAAATGACAGGGATGTTTTCTAACTTTGGTTTAGGCTCGTCAATGATCACTTGCGCCATGTAAATGACACATCCCTTTTTCAAACACTTTGAAGCCTTGAGCATAGTCACGTGCTCAGGCAGTCCGTACTGGGTATCTCCCCGAATGGTAAGTGATTCACCAGACGGAGTCTTTATCACTACTTGCTTCAAGTTACAGACGATTTGGGCCTGGTTATGAGATAACCAGTCCATACCCAGAACTATGTCAAAACCGGCTAACTTAAAGGGAAGTAGAGATAGAGGAAAAGAATGGTTCTTAATGGATATAGCACATCCATCTAACTCAGTAGAGACGGCTTCAATGGTACCATCTGCTAACTCTACCTCATAATTCACTTTTAGGGTTTTGACCGGTAAATTCAACAATTTACAAAATTTATGATCTACGAAGGACTTATCTGCGTCTGAATCAAAAAGTACTCTTGCAAAAACATCGTTTACAAGGAAAGTACCTGTTATGACGTTATCATCCTTCACAGCCTCCTTCGCATCCATCCTGAAGACTCTGGCGTTAGTCTTCTTAGCCTCCTCAGGCTTCTTGTTGTACTTAGGGCAGTTAGTCTTTATGTGGCCCTTTTCATTGCAACGGTAGCACATTGCATCTTTCATCTTCTTGCAATCCAAGGTTTTGTGTTCCTTGGACTTGCACAAACCACAAGCAAAAGACCTTGACTCGTTATTCGAGTTTGATTCGAGTCTGCACTTTCCAAAGTGCTGTTTCTTGCAAGTTTTGCATGTGGGCTTCTCTCCAGAGCGATGCCCATCCTTCTTCGAATCCGACCCCTTCTTGTGATCACCGCTCCCACGGTGCTTCTTGTTCGACCTACGCGAACCATCATCTTCATGCTTCCTCTTCTCGGCCGCCTTATTCCTCTGCGATCTCTGCCGGACCGCATCCAGAGTGAGGGATAAGGAAAGGTCAGTTACAGACCTGAAGGTAACTGGCCGAGAAGCCTTTACACTGGACTTGATTTCGGGTTCCAAACCACCAATAAAGCGAGCAATTCTTTTTGGCTCCGGGGTTACCAGATAAGGTACCAACCGGGATAGTGTATTGAAGCTCGTCAGATAAGCTTGACAATCGAGGTTCTTCATTACCAGTGATAGGAAGTCATATTCTATCTTTTCCACCTCATGTTGAGGGCAGAAATTTTCCTTGATCAAGGCGATGAATTGATCCCACGTCATGCTATACAACGGGATCTTTCCGGAGGCCTCCATCAGAGATCTCCACCAAGCTAACGCCTCACCCTTGAAGGACTGTGAGACAAATTTAACCACATCACCTTCAGCGCATCCGCTGATGTCCACGACCGTGTCCATTTCATCTAGCCACGTCATGCAGTCTACGGCTCCTTTCTCTCCCGTAAAATCCCTGGGTTTGCAAGACACAAAGTACTTATATGTGCAACCCTTGTTACGGTGTCCCTGATGCAGTACCAACTGCTGAGATGGATTACTTTGGTGGTTGGTGGACTGGCGATCATCACCGTTTTTCTTTGGCACATCCTTTTTGGGAGGAGGCTTGTTATGAGCCTCTGAATGTGTCCTTGGCTTTGAATGGGATACAGAGTGAGTCCTACTTCGGGTACTACTGTATTCTTCATACTGTCTATCCAGAGCTTGAGTAACAGCACCGTCTATTATTGCTTTTAGCTCGGCACCCGTTAATGTAATCTGGGCGTTCTCATTCGGCTCCACAGGATGGCTATTAACTTCATTAGAGTTAGCCATTTGTATTGAACTGTTGCAGAAAACAAGGACAATAATTTATTTGGGAGTTTATTATGGAATTACCCCTTAGGGTAACTCGTTAACCATGGTAAACAGAGACCATATTTGGTTAACTTATTAATCGTATTAATTTAGGATTTCAATTAAAATTTATCCTAAACATAAACAATAACAATATATATTAGCACATAAGGCTTGGTCACATGGACAATTTAAATTTTAAGCTATGATTTCAGAGAATCAGGACTTTTAAGGTCTGAACCTAGTTCATTACCTTTTTAGACAGGGAGTCAAAGCTACCACTGTCTTTTGGCTCATATGGAAATGAGCAGGGCCCGTAGGCATTATATTACCACGTATGGTAAAATGTGATCATCTTAATTGATGATGTACCCAGGATTTAGAGATCATTAAACTGGGTTAGGAATCTTCTAAAGACTTCCTTTATAAAATGACGTATGTGATTTTAACGAATCACTTCTGCCAGGAGTGTTAACATGTTTTAAGATGTTAACAGGGAATTGAATCTTTTAACCAGGTCTTACCATTTTGGCCCGGTCTTATATTTGACACGTGGCTAGGTTTCACACTTTAAGATCCTTAATTAAATAAATTTCATAGGCAGATTAATTTAAAAGGAATGATTTTAATTTATTTATTTCATTTATAATTTATATATGCACATAATGGCAAACATGAAATTTATAAAACAAACATTCCATTAATTATACGTAGGTTACATATTGCCCTAAACGGGTCTTTTCACACAAACTATTTCCCACGTAGGGGTCAAACAAGTACTTACCCGCGCAGGGGTTAAATTTAAAACACAAGTCCTCGCAGGGACTGATTACTTAATTAGATGTCCACGCAGGGACTAGGTACAAAGATAAATGTCCACGCAGGGACTACATACACACATAAATGTCCACGCAGGGACTTAATTTTTAAAGTAGACATACACACATAAAGGATTTACTGATCCTTCTTGCTCTTTCCCTTGATTAAGTTCGTCAAGGTCTTGAACATCCCCTGGTTACGCCTTCGGTCTTCCCGTGCCTCATGCCGCACCTCCCTAATACTTTGTAGGATTTCCTGATGCAGTGGTGGCGACATCTGCAGAGACGGCGGGGGTTGTTGGTAGTACGGGGGTTGTGTAGGCATCTGGTATCCCTGTGCTGGGTAGCCTACTCCCCAAGGACCTCCATACGGTCCCTCCTGGTTAAGGGCGTTGTAATTAGCTGCTCCCAAATACGGGTCGGCTTCAGCGTAACCGAGGTTAGTGTGAGTCGGTGGCTCAAACGGGTTGTACATCGAAGGACCCGTGTATGCTGGTATCTGATTATCGAAACCCATTGGTGGCGGTTGCTGCGCGTAGGGGTTTGATGGTCCACCTATCTGCGGAACTCCTTGTTCCGGCTGATAATTTCTGCCACTTGATTGTAGAGGAGAGTTGAAATGAAACTCTTCTCTTCGTGTGGTCATCCGGGGTCCGGTTCTCATACGTCTTTGCGGTTGCGGAGGCGCCGGTTGAACTGGTGGCGGTGGAGGCGGTGGCGTAACTGCCACAAACTGGTGATTCCCAGAGGAATCTTGGTGATGCTGCTGCTGCTCATGCGGCGAAGAATAGTGAGGCTGATGCTGCTCATGCGGCGATGAATGGTGAGGAGGTGTATAATACCATTCGTGCCGAGTAAAGACAGCCTGGAAGCTATCTGGACCATTATAGGGTGGCCCGTGATAAATGGAACTATCCGAGACCTCGATGGGATGGTTGGGAGTTCCTGATGCGGTTTCTTCGGGGTCGTCTTCCTCATCCATATCATTTCCTCCAGAAAAATGGTCCTCCGGCCCCAATGGGTTAAAACCCACTGGTTCCTGTATATAATCCGCCGGGTTAAACTGGCCTTGAAAGATTGGAGTGGGGTCTCCAAAAGGGCGGTGCGACATAGATCGCTGTAACGGTATGTGCGAATGGTGGGGGTCTCTAGGCTCATTTTCTGATTGTGGCCCGTAGGAGTCTTGAGCGGGAGTCGTAGAGCTGTTCGAAACCGACCGTCTTGCCGGTTGAAAGAGACCTCTCTGGTTCCGCCGAGTACCGTCACTCTCGGCGGGGATAGGAGCTTGTGTATTGGACGGCCCAGCTTCATGGTCGTTGGGGGCGGTGGTCGGCCCCTTTCCTCCTCGTCCTCGCATACGTAAAAATCTCGGAGGCATCTTTGTTATTCCTGTCAATAAAACATAAGATAACAATAACAAAAATATAAAGTTTTTAAAGGACAACAAAAACCGAATAAGGTGGAATTTGTCCTATGTTATAAGTCTAGACTCGAAAGTTTAAATATGTGCAATTGTGTAACTGAGATTAAACACAAAAGGCTAGTGTTTAATTCACTCAGAGTTGGCTCTGATACCAACCTGTCACACCCCGATTTCCACGTGTCACCGGTGGGCCTGGTGGGGGAGTATCGTGACGTGGTTGGCAACGTAATAGTCAAACAACACAATAAAATAATGCACAGCGGAAGCAAATTTAAAATAAGATACAACCGAATTTATTTATTGTAAACAAAGTCACAATTTTCCGGTGTTTATCCACAGTAGGATCGAAACAAAATAACATTTAATTGTTCAACAGACTTCGGCATCTAAAGCTTGCGAGACTTCTAATGATACTTAGGAGAATCCCAGCCTATTTCGCCTAGTACCTGCATTTAATCTTTTTGGGAAAATACGTCAGTTTACACTGGTAAATACATTCAACTGACTCATTTTATAAAATGATTGAAAATTGGTTTGGATGCACATGGCATAAACATTTTATTAACTTGGGAGAATTATTTAATATAATAATCTTGTGAACGATTTACATGTTACTTATGCGTTCAGTAGCCCGGAACGTATTCCGGGTTAAAGATCAATAGACACACCACTTATGTGAGTTATACACGGGAGTACGCCTACACCCCGTGCTCAGGTCGTGGCTATCTCGTAAGATAATGCCAGGGATATCCGGGACATGGTCATTAACCCCCCAAAGGCTGTAAAGTAAACACATCTGTTTAAAACGAGCCGATCAAATTATTCAATTAACCACTAAGCGTGGAAGATTTGATGCTCGATCAAGCGGTACGCTATGTACCGTAACCCAAGCCCGTATAGGGAAAATAAGTTAAAAGTATTTACCTTTGCAAGTATAAATCCTTTATCGAATAAATTGCAGATAGCTTTTACTGGTTCTCTTAATCTGGAACGAAGGTTTAATATAACCTATTAGAATACTAACGGGTTTTTAATTAAGCTTAAGCTTAGACCGGTCAGTTTTAACGATACGGTTCGTACGCACGATTAAGCGAAGACCGGATAGAATGTGATTTAGACCCGACAAGTTTGAGGACTTGTTTAATATGGGTTTACTATTTACATTCTGGATTTTGAGATAAAAATGATATCGTTTGACCCGTTTCGGCTAGTTTATGCAAACTAGTTACATAACCCGAACCGAACGCGTATAATGCATAACGGGTAACCGAAAGGGTCGCGAACAGGTTTCCTAAGTTAATACGCTTTAAATATGTTGTGATATCATTATGATATCTTCCATAATGCCCATAACGAGTTTATTCCCTAATTATGCCCCGTAGGGGTATTTTGGTCATTTTAACGACCATAAAAGGGATTTATAGTACTTCTGAGATACGGGTCTGATTAAATCAGAAAAACATCTTAACTTAACAGGTTATGTCTAATGGTATTAAGTCTTACGTGGCAAAATGGTTTTAATACTAAACTACGCGTTTAATACGCGTATAAAGCCGTTTTAAGCGACGTACGGGTTAAAATACCAATCTGAGTTTTCTAATCAGCAAAACAGGTTCAAAATACTATATTTATTATTTTAGATCAGTGGCAATTGGATTGGTATCAATCGGATTCGTAAAACTCGTTTTATGGCCTAAAAGGGCATATTCGGTATTAACCGAATCAATGCGATAAGCCTAGCTTAAGACCAGCCTAAAAATAATTAAAAATCTTCAAAAATCCTAAAATATTATTTAACATCAGCGGGTAAAAGTTTTGGTACCGAAAATCGGGTTTAGATAGGCTATGCGCTAATCGCGCCGTTTAATTAATAAAAAGCTTATTATTTACGCTAATGCGCATATCTCCTAATCTAGACCTCCGATTGACGTGAAAATTTACGTACATGTTTAATAATCAGTAACTAAGATTATTGTACTTTCACATTTTCAAAATTCTCGTTGTATGGTCATAAGGGCGTTATGGTCCAATTTAAGCGATTAACGGAAACGTGTGCATGCATCGGATAATCAATGAAACAAGTACAGAGACTTATACTAGCATGTAACCCAACCCTAATGAGACTTTAAGGCATGTCTAATTCCAACTAAAATGGGTCAGAACCGAAGTCAACGCAAAAGTCAAAGTTTTGCGCCTTTCGGTTCCGAACCGGGTTTAAACAGAAATTTGTCGAGTCGGGCAAGCGTAGACAAGTTTTCATACTTATTATCATGTTATATTAAGGTTAAAACAGGTTGCACACCTTTCGGATCATTAATTGTGCATTAAATTGCATTTTGTATTTCTGTTGACTTTTTCGGTCAACGTTTGACCCGACAAACGACCTAGTTAGGTCTGGAATTAGTACTTGCCCTTATAAGGGTTTAATACCCATACAATTACCTATCTAACGGTACTTTTAATTTGACATACGACTGAGCTATCGTTGTTTAATCACAAAGTCAACCGTTAAGCCCGATATATTGACTTTTAAGCTAATTACTAAGCTAGAATTAATTTAGAAGGGTTAAGCAACTTACTAGATGATTAATGGATGATTAGGAAGGCCTTCAATCAGATTGTAAGCTCCTCCAATGCTCAGATTGTTTGCAATTGATGTGTGGAATGGTTGTGACATTAAGGGGTCTTTATATACAAGAATCAAGCACCACAAGAGAGTGACAACCAAGTCTAGGGCCATCCACAATTGATCAACACTTGTAAGTAGTGTGTAGGGATGTCTAGGGGCCATGCATGTGCAAGAAAAACCGGCCAAGGGGGTCACAATCGCACACAACAGCCAACAGCAGGTCAGCTGTCGCTGGGCACACCCTCGCGTAGCGCGAGGGTCCGTCGCGCTACGCGACGCCCTACTCTGATCCGAATTTTTGTTGTTTGTTGGTGGTTTGAAAGGGCAGCCGTTATAAACGACTTGTGGACTTATTTTATCAGTAGGGGGCCTCCCATAAGTGTCTATATGTTTGAACATACCCTACCATTATCCAATGTTTCAAATGAATGCATAAACAAGACCCGAAAACATCGGTTTACCATTGCTTTTCATCGTGGGATCACATCATACTTTTGAAATTCCTTTATTGGCAATAATTCCCTGAATTGAGGGTGCATAGATGTGTAAAATATTAAATCGGGTCTTGGGATTTATAATTGAGGTCGTTCAGAGGTAACGATTTAACATGACGCCACTTTAAATCCTACCGAAACATCTTTATTAAATCCGGGTTTCCAACGCGTTTTTGTCTTACATGACACGTGTCGTTTTAATATTAATCCCGAAATTTGCGAGGTGTTACAAATAGGGATCTTGAGCCATATCCTGACATGCCACCAAACTGCTCTGTCTAAGACACACGATGTCGCCAAGTGCTCCGCTGTTTCCGACCCGTACCCACATAAATTACACGCCGCATCATTCAAGCATAATCCTCTACCAATCAAGGTTGTCTTAACTGGTATACTTTCCTGTATCAATTTCCACACAAAATAGGAGACTTTGCTCGGAACCCAAGAGTTCCGTTTGAAAGCTCCCACCTCCATTTTTAACCCGTTTTTTCTGCTATTTGTCTTTTAAATTCACTGACCGAGAAGCCTGGTTGCTGGCCATCCGCATCGTTCCTGCCCAAAGTTTCAGTCGTCATAACCCCTGCTTTTAACACGTCTTTTTCGACTCCTAAAATGTCTTTCCACAGCCCTGTTACATCTTTTTTTATCGGAACCTGAATGTTGTCACTTTGGTGCCCATGAATAGCCTGAATAACTGAAACCCATAATTGGTTTGGGTAGTTTCAGAATCTCCATCTCCATTTATAGAGGAAAGCCCAATTTAAGCTTCTAATTTCTCCCAACCCGAGACCCCCCCCTATGCTTTGGCGCTTGAATTTTACCCCAAGCTACCCAATGCAGCTTATTCTTCTCCCCCACTTTCCCCCAAACAAACGTCCTTCTAATTCCTTCAAGAGTATTAATAACCTTAACCGGGGATTTAAATATAGAGAGATAGTACGACGGGAGGTTCCCCAAAACTACCTTCGCCAAGGTAATTCTCCCCGCCATTGATAAGTTTCTCGCTTTCCACCCCGAAAGCTTCTTATGAAATTTATCTATAATGGGTTTCCATGGTTTTATACGTTTCATATTCTCCCCAATGGGCATGCCAAGGAAAATGAAAGGAAGAGAGCCCGGTTGACATCTAACCTCTTTGGCCATCAAATCCACTGCGGCATCATCCACCCCGACACCCATAAGATTACTCTTCTTCATGTTGACTTTAAGATCCGAAACAAGTAAAGGCAACGAAGAATACGCTTTAAATTTAAAATATTTCTTTTGGACCACATGCCCAAGAAAACCATGTCGTCAGCGTATGATAGGTGAGTGAGTACCGGGCCTCCATTCGGTAGCGTCACACCCTTGAAAAAAACCCAATCGACACGCTCTTTTCATGAAAACCTCTAGAACTTCTAGAGCAATAATGAAGAGAAACGGTGAGAGCGAGTCACCTTGACGCAAACCACGCTTAATAGAGAACTCTTTAGATGGGGAACCGTTTACCAAGACTGAAGCTTTTCCAGACACCAGACAAGCCTCAACCTATTTTCGCCAACGTTTCGGGAAACCCATCATTTTCATATTGTTCAACAAAAAGTTCCAGTTTACGGAGTCATATGCTTTATCAAAATCGACTTTGAAAATCAATATTTCGGTTTTTTGCTTCTTCGCCCAAGAAACCACTTCACTAACAATGATTGGGCCATCAAAAATATTTCTTTTGGCCACAAACGCAGATTGAGTCGTAGAAGACACCGAATCGATCACGCCTTTTAGCCGATTCGCCAAAGTTTTTGCCACCACTTTGTAGATGATCCCGATAAGTGAAATGGGACGGTAATGAGATAAAGATTGAGGGTCATTGACTTTAGGAATTAAAGTAAAGAAAGATGAATTGCATCCCCTACTAATTCTTCCAGTGTCGTAAAATTGGGCCATCATCTCCAAGAACCTGTTTTTGAGGAGATGCCAGAACTTTTTTAGGAATTTAAACGTGAAGCCGTCTAGCCCCGGGGACTTATCCCCGCCACAACCCCAAATCACCGCCTTAATTTCCTCTTCAGAAAATCTTGTCGTTAACCTTCTCGCTTCTGACAGAGAGAGTTTTTTAAACTCGGTAACAATCAAGGAAGGCCTTCGTTTGATCGGCTCATCGAATTTTCTTTTGAACACAAGCCTTATAGCTTCTTTCATTTGCATCGGATCAGAAAATCTCTCCCCATCAATATCGATACTGCTGATACGCTTCTTCGCTGTTTTAATCTTGACCAATTTGTGAACGAAGCTCGTATTTTCGTCCCCATATTTCGTCCAATCTACCCGAGCCTTTTGGACAATCTCCTTACTTTTATTTTTATCAATTTTCTTCAACACTTGTTTCCAATAAACTCTTTTGGCTAGCTCATCACTACACAAAGAACGAGATTCCGCAGTGGAATTTAGCTCTTGTAACAACTTAGTGGCCTCAGACAGTTCATGCTCTTCTCTCGCCCGATGCATCTCCTTCCATTTTTTTACTGCTTCCTTAATTTGTTTCAAAATCAAGTTGATCGCTACATCCCCTCTTACCCTTGTATTTCCCAACACTGAGGCCCCCATAACAATTTCCTCAAGACCATTCCAGCCCAACCAGTGGTTGTAAAATTTGAACGGGACCGGCCCAAAATCTTTTTCGCAAGACGAGAGGATCAAAGGCCGATGATCAGAAAGCTCCCACTCAAGCACTTTAACGGAAGCATGTGGCCAAAGGGCCATGAAGTTTTCACAAACTAACACTCTGTCAAGCTTACTCAGTTTCTATACACCAATTGTGTAGATAGCCACCCAAAAAGTGTTTTTTTCCTATATGCACACCCTGCAGTGTCGAGCTGTGGCCAAAGCACGGCGTTTTGGTCCGGTCAACCAGACAAAGACTGACGGGTGTCTGACAGGTCTGTTGACCGGACCAAAACGCGGCCAAAGCTCGGTGTTTTGGTCCGGTCAACAGACCCGTCAGTCTTTGTCTGGTTGACCGGACCAAAACGCCCTGCTTTGGCCACAGCTCGACACTGCAGGGTGTGCATATAGGACAAAAAACACTTTTTGGTGTGCATATAGGCACATTGGTGTACCAATAGGTACACCCATAATAAATTGATTAAAAAGATGGGTCATGCTATTCACACACGACCAAAATTATTTTCACACCTCAAAGCGCCGCGCTTTGGCCATAGTGTGGCGCTATGCTCGACAAAAGGTGCTTTGATTGACGTTTGAGACATGGGTTACTGTTTGAGATACATAAAGCTGAGTACCATGTTTGTCGTTAACCCTAAGCGCCGCGCTTTCGCCATAGCGCGGTGCTTCGACACCAAATTTTCACTTATAAAGACAAGACAGTTAGCGTTCGAGACATCAAGCACTGAATATTGAATAGGGTCTATTGAATATGTTGTTTACAAACATACGGGGGTTTTGTTGTTTGTCGATTTCCAATTTACTTGTGTTTCTTCAAAATAACGCGCGGTTTTGCTGTATTAGTTACGTGTCTTGAAAAAACGATGTCGTGGTTAAGCAACTATCTTTTCGGTCCATATTCTGACGAGTCAGTTGTTCCTGATTCTTACGAGGGGACCGCTATTTCTGACTCGTATGAGAAACCGGTCTCGTCCAACTTGAAGGAGGCAGAGGTTGTATCTAGCATTCGTTATCGTGATAACACGGTGACGCTGGATTTGAATACCCCTGTGGAGGACCCTTACGCACAACAAGGTTATTCGAATTTTGGTTACGGTGGCGAGCACAGATTTGTACAGCAGGAATGTTATCCAAATCACAGTTACGGTTGTCAACAGAGCTTTGAACATCAAGTCTATTCGGACCTCGGTGACGATCGTGAGCCGGAGAATGTGTCTGTTGACGAGGAAGGGTGTTACCCGGTTACATTTTCGTTTGATACAACGCAGACCTTTTCGTCACGTAAAGAGTTGGTGCGTTGGGTACAAGACACGGCAAAAGACAATGGTTACCTCATTGTGATTAAGAGGTCGAATAAAAGAGGAGAGAATTACAAGATTTGGTTTCAATGTACTTTTGGTGGGGAACATAAGAGTATAGCTACACAGAGGAAAATGGGTAGCAAGAAAATAGGCTGCCCGTTCGAGATGATCGGGTTTTCGGAATCATCCGGAAGTGTTTGGAGAATCGAGGTGACGAAGGCGAAGCATAACCACACTCCTATTGAAAACTTAGAGGGTCACGCGTATGCGAGAAGGCTTTCTTCGGAGGATACAAAACTGGTTAAGGAGCTGGCAGAGCAAGATATTCCCAACCAAAGTATATGGCGAACGCTGACGAAAAACAATCCGGCTAGAAAGCTTATTCCGAAAGATATACACAACGCTGTTCAGAAGATCAACGCCGGAAAAAATGTTGGTAAGTCTCCGATGCAAAAACTTGAAAACATTCTTCTCGAAAAAAATTACACTTATTACATGCGCACGAATGAGATATCGAACGCAGTTGAAGATGTCTTCTTTGTTCACGAAAAATCATTCACTATGTGGTGTGCCTTCCCGCATGTGCTAATGATTGACGCCACCTACAAAACGAACATGTACAACCTGCCATTTGTTCAGGTCGTAGGCATGACGTCGACAAACAAATCGTTTGCGGCTGCTTGTGCGATAATTTCCGCTGAGAAGTTAGAGAACTACCTATGGGTGTTGCAGAGGATCAAGTCTATGCTGGTAGGATGTATGGAACCGCACGTGATTTTAACAGACAGGGAATTTGCGCTAATTAACGCGTGTGAACAGGTTTTCCCAAAAGCGCATAAGTATCTTTGCCGGTTCCATATTCAACAAAATATTAATAAGAACATCAAGAAGAAATTCTCTGACAAGCAGTGGAAAGAATTCGTGCGTACATTTTGGACATTGTGCGAGTCTACGACCGAGGAAATATACAGGTATAACTTGGAAAACCTTGAAGCACAGCTGAAAGAAGATGGTCGTGAACGTGAGTATTTCTTACATAATTATGTTCAAATTTTATATAATAACAAAAACTGACTATTTACGTTTTTTAATTTCAGAGGTTTTTGATTATTTGATGAAATCCTGGTTGGATCCGTACCGTGAAAAGTTTGTATCTTGCTGGATTAACAAAACTATTAACTTTCACCAAACTACGACCAACAGGGTTGAGGGCATGCATGCAACACTAAAAAGTCACTTTCCAAGTCATCGCAAAACACTGGATAAACTTGTACTGTATGTTGATCATGTTGTTGATAGACAATACGCCGAGATTAGTAGTAGCTTTGAAACAAGCCTCCGAAAAGTGATGAAGCACCACAAGGATCATCCCATGCTTGCAAATATTCTCAGAAAGGTTTCAATATTTGCGATTGAGCTTTTGAATATGGAACTAAAACGTAAGGAAGACGGGTTGAGAGCCTACGGTGCAAGCTGTGGTTGCCAACTTTTTACCAGCTGTGGTTTGCCATGTGCCTGTCGTTTGGAAAAGTTGGAAAATAACGGTAATTAATACTTTTGACCTTTGTCGTTATGATTTTGCCACCTAATTTGTTTTCGTCCACAGGTCAGCAAATCCGTATCAATTTGATAGACGTGTTCTGGAAGAAGCTTGACTTCAAGCCTGCAAGGACTAAGATAGAGGATATCGATGTAGACGCGAAATTTGAAAAATTGAAACGACAGATCGATCCAACACCCCCTCAAGTAAAAAGGAGCTTTTTTGAAAAGTTTCAACAAATCCTCAATCCAGGGAACAATAACAAAAATCCTCCGGTTGTTTTGAAGAAAACTCGTGGTCGCCCAACATTGAAAACGCAGGAACAAAGGAAGGTTGAAGCCGATAGAAAAAGCTCGTACATTCCGTCGGAAGAAACTTGGGTCGAGGCCTCAGACGATCTTCCCCGTCACAGCTCGTACGTATCATCCCAAGATTCTAGAAGACAAAAGAATACCAAACCGCTCAACCTACACCCTGATTTCCCGATGATCAAGCTCGGTCCTAAGACGGATATAGCGATCCGCAACTACGCATCTCAGATTCCCAAAGTGATCCATCCATACATCGTGAGAATAAAGGACGTGAAACCAGATGGTCATTGTGGGTTTCGATCGGTGGCTGTTGGGTTAGGAGTGAAACAAAATACGTATTTGATGATCCGAAAACAACTTAAAATGGAGTTACGTAATAACGAATCGCTTTGGAGGCAGTTTTTCGATCCGGAAAACATAGGACATTATGATGCGCTGGTTAGACGGATCGATTTCAAGGGGGTGGGACGAGCAGGTATCGAAAATTACATGACGATGCCTGAGACGGGGTTTCTTATTGCCCAACGATACGGTGTGATTGTTCATACCTTCGACTTTCGTGGGAACGATACAATTTTCCCTCTGCTGGGTGGGCCAAACGAAGCTGAGCAACCTCACCTGGTGGTTGCGGTTGTGTTCGTCAACGATGGGCATTTCATACATGTAGAGCTTGGAGGATGTTATCCAATGCCTCCCCCAAACCTACTCTAGACAGTGAACAGAACAGAGCGCGCAGCAGCCTGGCATACATTATACAGGGATTAGATCAACGCGTACGAAATGCTTACGTATCGTCCCCCTGACCTTAATGTAACCCCATATGTTCAATATGTATGTTAAATGTGTTTAATAATAATCACGTTTGTGTTTGTTCAATATATGCGTTACATCACGTTAAAAACCGAATGTCACCGACACGACCCAATCAGATTCAATACGCACTTGTACGACCCAAAATGACAATATACATCATAATACTACAATTAATGAAAAAATACGTCATGTACATGTACGGTAGGCGGCTGATACACATAACAGTACTCATAGGAGTACTTGTGCTTTCAAACCAAAATGATACGATATAATGGAATAATACATCACACGTAACCGATTTGATCCGGAACTTGCAGTATAGTCCATATATATTAAAAAAATGATGTATAATGGAAAAAGCGTAAAATTTAGACTATTATCGACGCGTTTGTAAATTAAAAACAATTTTTAAAAATTTAAAAAAGGCCCAAAGCGCCCCGCTTTGACCTAAGAGGGGCGCTTTGCCCTTAAACATGAACCGAAGCGCCCCGCTATGGCCAAAGCGGGGCGCTTTGGTCCCTCGTTTAACCTGAAGCGAGGTGGCTTCTCCCCCACTTCAACACAAAACACACACACACAAAAGGTGCGATTACACACACTCAACTCGCGATCGTGTTTTTCCAGATTTCAAACGCTATTAGGTACGATCGAACTTCATTTATTGTTTTGGTTCAATTATTATGTTTGAAATTGTTTTGATTTGGGGGGTTTCGATCGGGGTTGGGTTCTGTTTTTTAGAACGAAGAACCAAAGCGCCGCGCGGAGGCCAAAGCGGGGCGCTTTGGTTCATGTTTAATTTTTTTTTCTATTATTTATTTATTATTTGTTTATTATTTATTTAAATTGTTTAATAATAGTATTTGTTTATTATTTTTTATTTAATATTATTTGTTTATTATTTATTTAAATTGTTTAATAATAGTATTTGTTTATTATTTTTTTATTTAATATTATTTGTTTATTATCTTTTATTTAATATTATTTGTTTATTATCTTTTTTTAAATTGTTTAATAATATTATTTGTTTATTATCTTTTAAACGTGCAGGGATGGATTCCGATGACGAGATTGAGCATATGGACGCTGAGGGAGGGGTGGGAGAGGTGGGAGAGGAGGTAGAGGAGCTATGTCCGTACCTGCAGTTTCCGCAGGGGTCACGGGCGGCGAGGAGATGCGCTAGGTTGCGCACCGTGGAGATTGGGGGGCATGTAGGGATAGACTGGGACCTGCTGGAGACCGTGGGAGAGGCCGCGCGGACGCGTGATATTGTTGGACTAGATACTCCTTGGTCGCGCCTATTTCAGACAGCGATGGAGGACTCGTACCCTGAGCTTACGGTCGAGTTTCTTTCTACGTTTACATACAGGCCGCATCCGGCGGATTACGTGGAGGACCCGGATTTTCCAGTCCACGAGGTTACATTCTGTCTCGCCGGTCAGCAGTTTCAGATGAGTGTGCGGGAGTTTGCTGTCCATACAGGTTTGTACACAGAGCCCGAGCTTGATACTGATTTATATACGCAGGCGGTTAGGGCGATGGACAGGCAGACGCTTATCAGTTTCTGGAGGGCCATTTCCTGGGTTCCCTTTGGGAAATCCTGGCAAAAGGCCACCACCATTAGAGACCCCTTGTACCGATACCTGCACCATATTATCGCGTCATCTATCGTGCCGCGGGGTACCAGCAGGGAGAAGGTCATCCTCAGTGACCTTTTCTTTCTATACTGCCTACTTCGCGGCCAGCCCTGCGATCTAGCAGCCTGCCTGGCAGATTACTTTGCCAGTGCATACCACCGGCAGCTCCGCGGGCAGCTGCACACTGGCTCATACATCACCGCCATTGCACGGTCGCTAGGGCTCGTGCCCGAGAATGATCCGGAGCTGTCCGATCCGATCCCGTCAACCAGGTTGGGCCGCGCGTCAGTATCTAGCATGCAGATCACCCGTACCTTTGATGTTGGTCTGAGGTTTAAGGGCCGTGACGGGCTGATTTGGCATCCGGAGGTAGTGCCGGAGGTCATCCCGGTTGTTATTGAGGTGAGGCCTGGAGTGTTAGCCCCTCCTCATGTTCAGGAGGCCGCTCGGCAGCCTCAGCTACAGGCTCTGGGCCTCGATCAGTTCCCGGGCCAGCCTCAGGATCAGGTTCAGGCTCAGGCTCAGGCTCAGGCTCAGGCTCAGGCTCAGGCTCAGGCTCAGGCTCAGGCTCAGGCTTAGCCTCAGGCTCAGGCTCAACCTCAGCCTCAGGCTCAGCCTGTATTCGAGGATCCGGCTCAGGAGGAGCATGTCGAGGAGATCCCGGTACCACCAGTTCAGCCAGCTCCTGAGCCGCCACAGTACCCGCAGCACGTTTACGCTGACCTGCCTCCGGCAGCGCGTGAGGTGGCTCGGGACTTCGACCGGCGCCTCAGACGCCAGGGCGCACGCATTGACTGGATCGTCGAGACGCTCGTTGCTCTACGAGAGCTCGCTGGGTTGCCTCCACTTCCCCTCCCACCGTCCCCACCGCACGAGGATTAGTACCTTAGTTTGTTTGTTTAGTGTTTTGTTATGTATTATGTACTCAGTTCATCAGTTGTAACTTTTTGTTTTGTATGTACAAACTAATATATATATATATATATATATATATATAGGATGAGGATCATTACAGAACACTAATTATTGCGAGAACAAAAAGAACAACTCTAAATCACTAAATTTTGGGATTTAAGGTTCATATTTTTTAAATTTTATATTTCTTACATTCATATGTGTATTATATATACATAACAAAACCATATATTTTTACCTACACATAGGCCTACATACATGTTGGAAATTTAACATACACATAACCTACATATGGGTAGGTTATATAAAAATTGAACATTTTTCATATTTTGCTTTGAATTCTAGTGTGAGTAACAATACATCTTATATTTGTAACATTTTCATATACTTTTTAGGTTTTTAGGATTGTAAAAATGGATGATTCATTTTGTTCTGCATGTTCTCGCAATATTTAGTGTTCTGCATAGAACCTTCCCCTATATATATATATATATATATATATATATATATATTGCAGTTAATCTTCTATTTACATCACGTTGGTTTTGGATTGTTTACGTTTAATTCTTATGGCTTTCTGTACATTTTAGTTAACGTGTTCGTTTAATTTAACAAAATAAAATAGGTTAACAGTTTATAAAGACGCACTTATATTTTATACGTTCTATAAAAATAATGACGTAAAAAAACGTAATTATAAAACAACTATGAATTATATGTAATACTAATATTTTATAATAATAATAATAAAACTCAAATACAATTTTTTCCTCCAAAAAACACTACCAAACTAACCCACATCCCACCTATTTAAAAAAAACAACACAAACTCATCTCCACTGGCCATTTGTCTTTTTGCACATCCAAAGCGCCGCGCTTTGGCCAAAGCGGGGCGCTTTGGGATAAGTCAACAGACAAGGTCTCCCCGCTTTGGCAAAGCGCGGCGCTTTGGATGTGCAAAAAGACAAATGGCGTGTGCGAATAGACCAGGTCACATTCTCCCAATTTATATCATAACTAGAATTGATTCTCGGTGGGGTCAGTTTCTTTAATGTGACTTGAGTGTCCTAAATGTTTTTGCAATTGTTTATCAAACATGATCATAACATAAACAACTTAAACTTATGCCGTCATATATAAAGATAAACACATAAAAGTCAAGTGGGTCAAAATAACATATTGCAAACTTTTTAGAAAGTTAAAGGGGTGTAAATGTAATTATAAAAAGCTAAAAAGATAATTTTTAAAAGCAAAAAAATAAAAAAGATAGTCAAATCCACTTTAGCTAAGTGGTTGATCTTTTATATTTATAATAATTAACATTTTACTTTAGAGGATTTTAATAAATAATAATGGGATAACTGAAACCTATTATCATAAAAAGAGAGTAAATTACTGTTTTGGCCTATGTGGTTTAGTCAGTTTAACCCTTTTAGCCCAAAAATAATATTTTAACATATCAGACCCTGAGGTTGCATTTATAACGTTTTTGCCCCCTGACACTAACTTTGTTACTTTTTGTAGTTAAGTGTAAGGGTAATTAGGTCATTATATACCTTAGGGGCTGTTTTTGATAATTACATTTAGGCTAAATTGCACTTTTCGTCCTTTATGTTTGAAACATATTGCAGGCGCTGTCCTTTAAGTTTAAAAATTGCACTCCATGTCCTTTATGTTTGCAACCTATAACGGGCGGTGTCCTTCCCTTCAAACCCAGTTAAATTTTCTAGTTAAACACTCTCACATGCATGTCACGTGAGGGTAGTATTGTCTTTAACCCACCCATTTCTGTATAATTATAAACATGTATTTTTATGTAAGGGTTGACTAGGTCAAACCTATCATCCCCTCTGTCACTCTCTCTCCCTCGCTCTCTATACATCCGACGACCACCATCACCTCCCGAAACACTGCCAGCCCTCCTCAAATCAACCAATGCTCGACACCACAAAACCACCATGACCTTCATACTAAATAATACCACATTACCCTCACCCGCCTTCATCTGTTTCCAACACACACCCTTCTCCCGGTCATAAACCTGCAACTCCCCCGTCACAACACCACTGTCACTAACCTCAAATTATTCACCTGCTGACAACCAAAATGGTCCTACATTCATCTTCTTTTCTCATCATCCTCCGTTCACCCAGATCTTGCGGCGATTTGTTTGATTTTACCGATTGATTGGGGTTTGAGATTTGAAATATGTTCGCATTATCTAATTGAATTGAGATGGTCGGAGGGGGATCTCGTGATTACTTGATTTGTTTAATTTAGTTTCTTGATTTGATGATTGCATTGTGGGTTTTTGTTTTTTTTGTTTGGAATATGAAGAAAAGTGAGGAGATAGTGCAGATGGTGATAACAACAGAGGGTAGGAGAGATTACAGAGAGAAGAAAAAAGGAGAGATTACCGAGGGCAGCAGGGGACGGCAGAGATGGAGTTCAGCTCAGGCGGCGGTGGCGGAAGCGGCGGTGGCGGCGGAGATTACCATTTGCCTTTGAAGGATTGAGTTTTCCGGTGACGGTTTCGTGATCGCCGGTGACGGTTGCAGTTTCCGGCAGCTTCATTGCAGAGAGGAAGGGTGGGCATGTGTAACTTTAAAAATTACACATATGGTCCCTGTTGTTAAAGAGTTTTACAAAGAGGGGTTTTAACACAAAAAAATTAACTGGGTTTAGCCGAAAGGACACCGCCCGTTATAGGTTGCAAACATAAAGGACATAGAGTGTAATTTTTAAACTTAAAGGAGAGCGCCTGCAATATGTTGCACACCGTCAATCTGTACCAGAAGTTCTTTGACTGAGAACAGCCAGCACCATCACACCATGAACGAACCCATCAGATTCTGCAGGTCAACAAAAAAAAAAAGGAGTTGTCTGTCAGACAACCATGTAACCATGCCAGAACCCATCAAATGGGCTGGCAACGATCCTCTACTAAGCCACGGTCAAGACCATGAGCTCTGTTAATCACGCTCTGGTTACATGGTTATGGCTCATCAACCAGACATGGGTTTCTGTCTTCTTAGGAATCAAGAATACAGAGGTACGAGCCTATAGAACAGATCCTGTTCAAGTAAGGTCGTGCCTGCATATTTCTATCTTCTGTTTATATACATAATTCTATTTGCTCTTTCCACCGATGTGGGACGAGACATACCCATCCTTTTGGGTTTAGTCAACGAATTTTCACTCACATGCAACATTTTTTTTTTTATAAAAAAGATTTGTTACACCCTAATTGTTGTACCAACATAGATTACAAAAACTCATTCTATCCATTTTTTATCAGAATCGATATAAATTTGAAGTTGAAACCCAATATTCATGGCAACTCTTACTACCTAAACTTGATTCTGTTGTATCATAAAAGCCACATATTTGCCAAATTGGAGACAGAAATAATAAGACTTAACACTTTATATGGTTAGTCAAACTAATTCAATACACGACTTAAAAAACTTTTAAGAACAAATAAAAAGTATGTTTTTCTTCAAGCCGCAAACGGGCAGCGTAGCATAGGCAAAAACCAACACGACGCAAGCACCCTGCACATAAGGTTATAGTGATCCACCATAGACCTATGGTGCAAGTGTTGTGGCACTACACATCCACAAACTCATGCATAAGTTCCGAAAATTAACAAGTTACCTAAGAAACCCAAAGATCAAATCAAAGAGCATCTGCATGTATCTTATGATAAGAAGCCTCCTTATATCAGTCACTGTCACTGATGAGGTTCATACACCGTTGATGAGCTCATGAAAACTGCAGTTGGATCATTAGGAAAACAGCTTTTGTATCGTCAACTTATCATGATAACACAAGATGCAGGTATTATGTAGACATATATCTTTATATAAATATTTCAGTTCTTCAACTTATGCATAAGAATCATGAAATGACGCTTTTGAGAAGAGTTGAGCGGACGAAAAAAAGAGGACCGATCCTTGCAAGCTAAAGAACCGAATCAACAAAAAAAAGAGAAGTTGTCTGTCAGACAACCATGTAACCATGCCAGAACCCATCAAATGGGCTGGCAACGATCCTCTACTGAGCCATGGTCAAGACCATGAGCTCTGTTAATCACGCTCTAGTTACATGGTCATGGCTCATCAGCCAGACATGGGTTTCTGTCTTCTTAGGAATCAAGAATACAGAGGTACGAGCCTATAGAACAGATCCTGTTCAAGTAAGGTCGTGACATTGTGTCACTCCATTGAGTCTATATACATACTCCCGTTTGTACATTCCACCGATGTGGGATGAGACTAACCCTTATTTCACCCTATTGAGTTTACGTTTAGTCAAGAAAATCTACACTTCGCATGTTCCTTTCTTAAAAGGGAACATAAATCATAAAAAAACATCTCATTTGTTCCCTTATCCACCATTTATCAGTTAATATAAACAATCTAGTCCCTTTATTCAGACCACTAAACACATAGTTTGATGTTTTTTGAATTTGACATTATTTATGGCTTAGTTTGATTTTCATGTCAACATAAGATATATTTTATCCTGTTTATTCTGCTTTTTTTGCATGTTAAGTAAATCCCGGTTAACTACAATAAAATGGTGAGGTGACACTAAATTTATCAACATAAATTGTTACATAGTGATTTCAAAACATGGTATGTATCAAAGTATATTTGATTAAAAGTTTTGATCTAGATGCACATATGTTACTTCTCTTGTGTTTGAATATTGCCTCCTGAAGTAAGTATGATTTTGTGACTTGAGGTAGCAGCATCACCATTTAAATTTTTTGAAGGGATATCAAAATGATTTTTATGAATGTTAATTGTCTTTTTTTTTTTTTTTTTTTTTTTTTTTTTTTTTTTGCGTGTGACATTAGCTTAGGCACAACATATGCACATGCAACATAGACCTACAAAGAAGTGTGATTCTTACCTACCATATCGTGACCATACGATGGGAAACATATTTTCTGGGTACTATAGACAATGACAGACTGAAGGCATATCATACAGGGTCAAATGACGACACAAAAAATAATTCATATGTAGCATCTATACAATTGAAATCTGTAGGACTCGCAAGTTTTTTAACGTGACCCATCAAAATTATTTGCATGATATGTAACCAAAATTAAGATATATCACATAGCTAGGGCATGTTTGGGTAAGCTTTTTGAAACAACTTATTGACTTATTGGCTTTTTGAAAAGTCATAAGCTTTAAAATGATGTTTGGCAAAAAGGGTGTATGTGAGGGGAAAAAGTCAATAAGTCAATAAGTCACAAAATCCTGACTTTTCCAAAAAGCCAATAAGTTGTTTTAAAAAGCTTACCCAATCTCACTTGCCATAACACTCTCAATCAAGGGTCAAGAGTTCTAACCTCCCACTCTGTAGCTTTTTGTGTTATATTTCTTTTAGTTGCATTGTAGTGCCTTCAAGGCCAACCATTTTCTTATTTAATTTATTTTCCAAATTGACCTCTTTAATATTTATTTAATCACATTAACCTTTTTTAAATTTACTAGTTAGATATTAATATCTAATTTATTTGTATTATACTCTAAATTCTTAATGTACTAATTTACAATAAAAAATGATATTTCCTTTGTATAAATACTAAAAAGTATATGTTTAAGTTATTCCTTATTTACCACCAATATATTACCACAGTCAATAAATGCTTAAATATAAAAATTAGGACTTAAAAGTAGGCGTTTTTTGCCCAATAATGCCTAACCACGCCCGACATCGGCCCCTAGGGTGTTTTTTTGGCAAAATTTGGTTTAGGCGTTTTATTTTCCAGGGCCAGTTTCATTTCTTGTGTCCAGTCACCTTCTTCTTTCTTTTTGTAAAACCAATCAGGTTTTTTATGTTTTTTTATTTAATTTTATTACAAACATAATGCCCCACAATGCCCACATCCATACTACACCCATTTTAGGAAACGCCCCATAATGCCCCATTGCTGACTGGGCTGCCACATGGCGCAAAACGCCCAAGGGTGGGGTGTTAACCACTACACATGGTCTTAGTGTTTTCAAATTGTCGAGGTATTACAACTAGCCATCAGTGGCGGACCCAAGATTTTTTTCCTGGGGGTGAAGAATATTTTTTAACATTTTAGGCCCCTGGCTATATAAAAGAATTCGGTTCATAGCGGGTCAGGTCATATAAAATAAAAGAACATCAAACTAAAACTTATATAATCATAAAAACATGTCAAAAGTCATTACAAACATATTTAAAAAGGAAAAATTACAAGTTTTGTCCTTTATCTTGATACCATATTTCATGCGGTGTCATTTTAAACGAATTTGACAGGTTTTGACCTTTATAGGGAGTTTGTTGCACATTTTGTCATTTGACCCTAACCTAGTTAGATTTTCTTGTTAAATCTGTTTACGTGCAAGTCACATGAGGGTAGTTTAGTCTTTATACATACAAAGGACAATTTTTGTAAATACCACCCATTATATAATTGAATCTTGACTTCTTCACCAAACACCAAAAACCCACACAGATTCCAGAAACCCTTTGAATCTTTCTCTCTCTACACTTCCACCATCGTTCATGGCGGACGACCACCACCCTACACCTCTCGAACAAGCTTACCAGATCATCCACTGCTATGACTCATCCTCCTCAGAAGACACCAAAACTCGCACCATCTTCCAATCCACCATCACGAACTCGACACGTACCTCCAAGCCATGGATGAAATCCAACGCAACATGGACTCAATCACCGTCTCCGACAACGGCGGAGAACAAATAGAACAACAGTCAACGCCTACATCCAAATCGCCATGGCTCGTCAGCCGTACAACAGAGACGTCTCTGAAAATTCACGTACCATGTTCGAGATTAAAAAAATGTACCCTTCCATTATGTTTTGTTATTATTTAAAAAAAATCAAATTAGCATTGTGCTCAATAAACCTAATTTCAAGTCGGCTAATTTCTAAACTGTCACACCCCGATATTTCCACGTATTACCGGTGGGCCCGGTGGGGAGTATCGTGACGTAGTTGATATCATCATTGTCAAACAACACAATATATAAATGCACAGCGGAAGCAAAAGATATGAATCACATTACAAACTGAATAAATAGTAATATCAAAGTATTACAACGGACTGTAAATGGTTCACAGGCGGATCAAAAGATAAATAAAATCATTGTTCAACAGACATTAACATCTAGAGCTTGCAAGACTTGATTATTGATGCCTGGAGTAGCCAGCCTATTTCGTATAGTACCTGCACTTAACCTTTTTTGGAAAAATACGTCAGTTTACACTGGTAAATACAATTAACTGACTCATTTTGAAAAGAGTTTAAGAAAATTAGTTTGAATGCACATGGCACAAAAATATCTTTTATAAGTTGGGATAATTATTTAAAAATAAACTTGTATACAATTTTACATGTTTGTCGTCCATTTAGGACCCGGTTAAAAGAGCGGTTTAACAAGATTAATAGACACACCACATGGTATAATACCCACAAGAAGATACCCTTCTTGTGGACTACCCTTTTACATACGCTACTGTCAGGTGTATGCCTACACCCCGTGCTTAAGTCGTGGCCATTTGTAATGAATGAGCCGAGGATATCCAGGACCCGGTCATTAACCCCCCAAAGGCATTGCATCAAACAAGACAGAATAAAACGGGTTATGCATCTTTTTAATCAATATCTGATTGTACGACTTCATACACGACCAAGCGGTATTATTATAATACCGTACCCCAAGCCCGTATAGGGAAAATAAGTTAAAAGTATTTACCTGAGCAAAGTATAAATCACAACCAGCAAGTGCACGTAGCTTTTACTGGGCTCCTAATCTGGAACGAAGGTTTAATTAACCTATTAGATTCCTAACGGGTCTTTCTTAAGTTTAAACTTAGACCGGTTAGTTTTAAAGAAAGATATATGGTTCAAAACGCAAGATTAAGCGAGGACCGGATTAGAATGTGATTTAGTCCCGAAAAGTTTGAAGACTTGTATAATATGGGTAAACTAAACACATTCTGGATTTTGAGGTGAAAATGATAAGGTTTGACCCGTTCGGTCAATTTATGCAAACTAGTTACATAAACCGAACCGGACGCGAATAACGCATAACGGGTAACCAAATGAGTCATGAACAAGTTTCCTAAGTTAATATGCTTTAAATATGTTGTGATATCAGTAGGATACCTTCCATTATGCCCAAAACGAGTTTAATCTCAAATTAAGCCCCGTAGGGGTATTTTGGTCATTTTAAGGATTATAAAAGAGATTAAATATAACTCTGATGTTCGGGTCTGAAATAATCAGTAAAATTACTTATTTTAATAAGTTATATTAGTTGGAGATAAGTCTTATATGATGAGAATGGTTTTAACCCATACTACGCGTTTAAAACGCGTAAAAAGTCGTTTTAAGCGACTTCCGGGTTATAATAGGAAATCTGAATTTCCGGATCAGTTTATAAGTTCAAATTGCTTCATTTATCATATAAAATCAGTAGCCAAAGACTTGGTATCAAAATGTTATGTAAAACTCATTTTATAATCAAAAAGGGTATAATCGGTAATTACCGAATCAAGGCAATAACCCTATATTATGATTAGTTTAAAAATAATTAAAAATCTTCAAAAATCCCAAAATATTATATTACATCAGTGGGTAAAAGGTTTGGTGTCGAAAATTGGGTTTAGATAGGCTTTATGCTAATTGTGCCGTTTAATTAAATAAAAAGCTTTCTAATTACGCTATTGAGCATAACTCCTAATCTAGACCTCAAACTGATGTGAAATTTTAGGGACATGTTTATAAATCAGTAGAAAAGATTATTGTCCTCTCACATTTCAAAAATTCTCGTTTTAAGGTCGAATGGGCATTATGGTCAACATTAAGCGATTAACGGAAATGTGTAAATAAATCGGACAATCAACGAGCCAATCACAGAGGGTTATACTATCATATAACCCGGTCCTAATGAAGTTCTAAGGCACTTCTAAATCATGCTACTACGGGTCAGAACTGAAAGTCAAAGCATAAGTCAAATTATGCGACTTTCGGTTCCGAACCGGTCCTAAACTGAAAATTGTCGGGTTGGACATGCGTAGACATGTTCTTGCATTGATTACCAAGTTATATGAGTGGCAAAACAGGTTACACGTCTTCTACATTGCTAATTGCGCGTTAATTTGAAAATTAAGGTTCTGTTGACTTTTTCGGATTAAGTTTGACCCGACATTTGACCCTGTTAGAGTGGAAATCAGAGGGTGCCCTTTCAAGGGTTTATTGCCCACCTAATTACCAACTTATAACTACTTTCAATTTGACTAATCACTGGACCATTAGTGATTAATCATTAAGTCAAACCTTAATTACAACGGTTTGACTTTTAAGCTAATAACTAAGTAAAACATGATTAAGGAAGGTTAAGGAAGCTTACCAAGGTCCTATGCACGACTAGTGATGCTTAGGGAAGGCTCTTGTGCTCCAGAAATGATCAGAAGTTGGGTTTGAATGAATGATCAAAAGTTGCAACATTGAAGTCTTTATATAGTGCTTTTGATTCATCATGATCATGACAAACAAGCCTATGAGGGGATCCCTGATTGATTACAAGTGTCCCTAGAGCCTAAAAACAACTTTGTGCAGCACATGGTATTGCAAACTAGCAATATAAGTCGGTTAACTTGTTATAACAGGCACATGTCATGTTTCTGAAGCTGGGACTGCCTTACGGACCGTAAGGCTAAGGCCATACGGTCCGTAACCGATGACCAGAGGACAAAAATTTGAGAATCTCTTGAGTTTGACCATGCAACTTTGATATTACGAATTTGGGCCTTTATTATCAGTATGGGGCAACTTGATCATGTCTGAACAGTTATGACAACCTTTCCATGCTTTAAAATTGTCTTGGATTCTTTTGAAAGGGGCCATGAATGAAGGTTTGTCGTATACATTCTCATAGGATCCAATCTTTGCAATTTGAATCAATTATTACTAGTATTAACCGAATTTGAATACATATCAGATGTTTATAACATAGGTTAAGGTTTGGGATTTATAAATAGGTCGTTCAGAGGTATAAATTAACATGTCGACACTTTTAAATCCTAGCATACATCTTTCAACTTGATCCGGGTTTATAACACGTTTACTTACCATGACACGTGTCTTTATTTTATTGGGCATGATTTTACGAGGTGTTACACCCTCACCCCCTTAAAATAAATCTCGACCTCGAGATTTACTGAAATAAATGAGGGTATTTCTCTTTCATTGTGGACTCAACCTCCCACGTGTACTCGGGACCTCTACGGGCATCCCATTTAACTTTTACGATTGGTACATGCTTCCTTCGAAGCTTCTTAACCTGTCGATCCTCGATCGACATAGGTTTGTCACCATCTCCCACTTCCATGTGGGAAGTTCAGCCTGTTGTAGCAAACCTGACGGTTTTTGGTGTTCAGCTTTGATTGTGCGCACGTCAAACATTTGGCCACATAAGTGGCTACAAATTTCTTCAAACCTATCCACCAGTAATTTGCCCTAAGATCCTGGTACATCTTATCAGCTCCAGGATGAACGGAATATTTTGAACTATGGGCTTCCTGGAGGATAACATCCCGAAGTCCTCCATAAACTGGAACCCATATTCGTCCATCTAACCTTAGGATTCCGTCCTTTCCATAGGATAACTGTTCTTCAATTACGCCTAACTTTTCATCAGGATAGTTAGCTTCCAATACAGCTTCCTTCTGTGCAGCTAACAACCTTTCATTCAAACTATTCTTTATCTCAATGCTCTTGGCATTGATTCTTATAGGCTTCACTCTTTCCTTTCTACTTAAGGCATCAGCGACCACATTTTCCTTGCCAGGATGGTATTTTATCTCACAGTCGTAATCATTCAATGTCTCCATCCATCGACGCTACCTCATGTTTAAATCCTTTTGGTTAAACAGGTGTTGGAGGCTCTTGTGATCAGAATAGATCACACACTTGATACCATACAAATAGTGCCTCCACAGTTTTAGTGCAAATACAACGGCACCCAACTCCAAACCGTGGGTGGTGTAGTTCTTTTCGTGCACTTTTAACTGTCGGGAAGCATATGCAATAACTTTTCCCTTCTGTATAAGCACACATCCCATGCCAGTGTGCGATGCGTCGCAGTAAACCACGAATTCCTCGATACCTTCAGGCAATGTCAAAACAGGAGCATTGCTCAACTTTTGTTTGAGAATGTCAAAGGATTCTTGTTGCTTAGGACCCCAGTCGAATTTTACATTCTTACGAGTCAATGAAGTTAGGGGTGCAGCAATTCTTGAAAAAATTTCAATAAAACGCCTGTAATATCCTGCCAATCCCAAGAAGCTGCGAATCTCTGTGGGCGTCTTCGGCTCTTGCCAATTCATGACAGCTTCTACCTTAGCGGGATCTACCTGGATTCCGCGTTTTCTAACCACATGTCCAAGAAATTGGACTTCACGAAGCCAAAATTCACACTTAGAGAATTTGGCGTAGAGCTTTTCTCGATGAAGCAGTTTCAGAATGCAATGGAGGTGCTTCTCATGGTCAGCTTGACTCTTCGAGTAAATAAGAATATCATCGATGAAGACGATGACAAATTTATCCATGTAGGGCTTGCAGACGCGGTTCATGAGATCCATGAATGTGGCTGGTGCATTAGTGAGTCCAAAAGGCATCATTAAGAACTCGTAGTGACCATAACGAGTCCTAAATGCAGTCTTATGTACATCTTCATCCTTGACCTTCAGTTGATGATATCCTGACCTTAAGTTGATCTTGGAAAAGTAACTTTCTCCTTGAAGCTGATCGAATAAGTCGTCGATCCTGGGCAATGGATACCGATTCTTAATAGTAACCTTGTTAAGTTCCCGATAATCGATGCACAGACGCATCGACCCATCCTTTTTCTTCACAAACAGGATTGGTGCTCCCAAAGGAGATGAACGTACTATCCAAACCCTAGAGGACATGCTCCGTTCTTGTGTCATCGACTTTGGTGGTAGTTGGGATGTGCATTTACCTTTGGTCGAATTCTCGTACAACAATAGCTACCACTCCAGTATTCAAATGGCTCCATTCAAGGCATTGTATGGTCGCAGATGCCGATCTCCTTTAAGCTGGCACGAGATTGGTGACAAACATTTTACTGGCCCTGAGATCATACAAGAAGCAACGGATAAGATTCTCCAAATCCGTGATAATCTACTCAAGGCTCGCAATCGTCAAAAGATCTATGCTGACAAGGGACGCAAACCTATGGAATTCAACGTTGGGGGTCATGTTTTACTTAAAGTGTCTCCTTGGAAAGGAGTGGTTCGTTTTGGTAAAAAGGGAAAGCTTGCCCCTCGCTATGTTGGTCCTTTCAAGATACTCGAAAGGATTGGTAAGGTGGCTTATCGACTCGATTTACCTCAAGAGCTCAACAACGTTCATCTGACGTTTCATGTCTCCAATCTAAAGAAATGCCTCACTGATGAAGGACTTCATGTTCCTCTCGAAGATCTCCAAATCAACGAAACTATGCATTTTGTGGAGAAACCCGTCGAAATCATGGATCAAGGAGTCAAGTTATTGAGGCGCAGTAAAATTCCTATCGTCAAGGTTCGATGGGAAGGTAAACGTGGCGCTGGATTCACTTGGGAACTCAAGAGCGATATGAAGACGAAGTACCCTCATCTTTTCACTACATCTTCCTAAATTTCGGGACGAAATTTCCTAAAGGAGGGGAGACTGTAACGCCCGGCTCTTTTGTACCTTCCATTTATAGAAAGTTTTGTTCGTATTTCTATTTTTGGAAACTTTGTATTCTCGTAATCGTTCTTTCCTTGTAATCATTGTAAACCCGAGACTTGAATCATGAATGAAACTTTGCAATTATTTAAACTCGTGTTATACATACTCTATACATGTTTGTACGCTTAAATTGAGAAACAATTTGGTGTTTATTTGAGATGTTTGCAAACTTATGATAAACTATTACACTCGTGACATTTATGTTTTATACGAAACTTATACTTAATCATATTCAATTGGATACTTACATAACTTTTGGAACATGTTACTTATACCTTAGAACCTTAAAATAATCCCAAATCCCGTAACTTTTAACTTGGGGACGAGTTACAAATTGAAACAACATAAAATAAAAATTCTGAGCTTCTGACCATGGCTTACGGACCGTAAGCCACCACCCTTACGGTCCGTAAGGGTGTCTGGGCGGACAGAAAACTCAGCAGCCCGCGTTTATGCAAGAAATCCCAACATCCAACCTCACCCAATCAGCTCTAATCCACCTCTAATCACCTCCAATCATCCCTAACCTCTTCCCCTATAAATACAACCCTTCTCCAAGCATTTTTACACTTTCACAACTCTCTACAACTCACAAACAAATCACTTGCAAATTCAATTTCTGGACAGATTCATACTCTTGCACTAAAGTGAGTATAACTTGCTCATTTCTCAACCAAATCACTTGGTTCTTCTTCCTACTTCTTTGGATAATCTTGGGGTTTGATTCCTTGGTTTCTCCTTGGAGAAATCAGACCTGGAATTGCCCTAAATATGTCCGTAAACTTTCTGTTTTGTTTATACTCTTTCAAAACTTGTTTAAACTCATCAAACTTGGGTCTAACTCATCTCAAGTGTATGTACTAATGCTTACAACCCTTCTTATGGTTGATTAGATGTTAGAAACATGATTGAGACATACAAATCAGAGGTTAAAACCTCAAATACTTTCTGTTTTGTTAGGGTATTTTACCCACAAGTCATGTTCAAGCTTAGGTCTTGATGTAGAGTGATTGTGGAACAACTTGGGTTGTTCCAACATAAAATCCTCACATGATTTGATGATTTCTCTTAGTTTAGATTATCTACATACTTATACTAATCATAGTTCGTGACCCTCCTTGGTTGTTCTTACATCAAGTGAAGTGGTGAACACACAAGGGGTTCCTAAACGGAAGCTTGTTCTTCCTACCCCATACATGACTTCCATGATACTAGAGGTGCCTAAATGAAGATTTAATCTTCTACCTCCTACTTGACTTATTGGACTAAATAACATATAATACTTAACCTAAATATATATATATACACTCATTCGAACCTTTAATGTTAAACTTGTTAAAGTAGTAGAATATCATCTAAGACCTAAAACTCTAAGTATGATTCTAATGGGCGTACTACCCATAAAAACATTCTAACCATATTGGTTACATAGTGTCATACAAGGGTTATAAAGTTAAAGATGATTATTTTTAATATCATACTTTATGTTATGTTAAACTCCAAACTTATAATCTTCCGTTAAACGCCAAACTCACACACCTATGTTTCCTCGTGTAGAAGGACTAGGTGCTCCAAACTAATCCATCCACCAACTCACTCGCGGGAATTCCAAGTAGGAAAGCTTGCAACCACCGTGAGTATACTCGATCCTTTTTTCCCCTTTACACTTTGGGATGCAACATGTATAATTATGTAAACAACTTTTAAACTCAATTAAACTTACTCTATCCATGATTAAACATGAAACTAATGTGATTTACTTGTTATTCTCGTATGCTATGTGAACGCTTTGGAACGTTATATGCTCATTAACTTTGCTCGCCCACCTTAACAATTATAGCGCTATAGGATTAACGCCCCGCCCGTTATACTTTTGGGTATTGTTAAGTTAAACATTACCACCCCGCTAAACTCTTGGGATTAGGCTCTTTTATGCGTTGTATTCTCGGGTTTGATCATATTGTACGCCAAAATTGCATACTAGTAATCACATATTATGAATCATGTTGGACTTGAGTTTTTTTTATTCTATTATGCTATGTAGTTAAACTTGTATACTCGCCTTTGCTTTTGCATTGAAACTCTATTTTAATACATGTTGCAGGTTAAATTGTTGAAGTATGATGAAAGATGAAACAAGTATAGGGTGGACTAGATACACACCTATAAATCGTTTATCTTTTAATGTTATGTTATTTGTTGAAACAATGTTGTATTTTGTTTTGATTATTGTATGACAATTTAGCAATTGCAATGAAATTCGAATTTAATTAAATATTGTCACATAGTGTTATGAAGTCTCTAGCAATCTATACACACTTCGTCTCATCCCGATGTTTCCGCCATCGATTGGGGTGTGACAGATTGGTATCAGAGCCATAACTATAGGGAATTAGGAAAAAATTGCCATGTTTTTGCCCTAATCTATAGTTTTAGGAATTTTGCCTCTAATGTGTTGTTTAAAACTTTTGTACTCTACCATGCATGCTTCCTAGCTATACTTCTTGTTGATTAAATTTATATGCCTTTCCTAAGGTTAACATGAATACACTTTTGTTTATTTGTATACTCTTGTAAAACAAACGAGACAACTTTACCAAAATAGGCGTGAAACCCACAATTTGGTAAACGACTCTCATTCTACCTTAAACTATTTTTGCACGAAATTTCTCCATTGAGCTAGGAGTGAAATCCACAACTTAATGGTAATTTCCATTTCAACTCTAGTAGACCCTCGTCAAAGTGTCGAAATTTTATTTTGACCCGACGAGTACCAACCACATTTAGGGTATGAAATCGTCAAGTTAGGGGTGAAACCCGCATCTCGTCGATTAAGTCCCATTCCTCGATTTTCAATCTCGCCAAAGTCCAGATTGTTCCAATCGATTAGAGATGTGTAGTAACCGGAAGGGTAAGATACCGTTAATCGCTTCTCGACGAGAGTATCTTACCTATAGGCCAAAGCACGTTTTCTCTAATTCGAAAGGACTTTCGACCCACTTTGGAATAGTCGACGTTTCTCTACCCGAAACAATCCTATGTTTTATTGAGCCTCTCTTTTATGTATCTCAATTTATATGTGATTTTATACTTAAACGTTCGTTCTTTTCAAATTTTGGTTTACTCATTTCGCACGTTGATCGCAATCACAAACAATAATAATCCCTCGTGAACAAACTAAATTTACAATGCTTTCATTTATTCATGCTATGCTATGTGGAACTCATGACTATGCTATATGAGACGTCTAAACTCTTTATGTTATGTGAATCAATTTGAACCTTTTATGCTATGTGACACTTTATGCTATGTGAATCAATTTATGCCAACAATTTTCTTAAACAAACATTATGATCAAGTCTCACCTATACGTTCTTTTGAATCTTAGATGTCTTCCCGTCACTCCAAAATGTCTAAGAAGTCAGGGTCTCGCTCCAAGAAGAAGATGATGGTCTTCACGGCCAATCAAATTGCGCGCATCGTCCCAAAGGTCGTTACCGAAATTCGAGCTTCCGAAACTCCGAACTCCTCCGTCGACTCTAAGGTCGAAGCACGCAAGCCCATTTCATTTTAAATTCAAGCACTTTTCGTCGTGCAACCCCAAACCATTCACTGGCAATGATGGGGTGACCGCCATGCTCGAGTGGTTTGATGGCATGGAGGTCATGTTCATCAACAGTGATTGCCCCGATTGTGACAACCCGTGATTTACGGCACCTAATTACGTGATTAACAAGTAATTAACGCGATAATAAATAGTGTTTACAGCACAACTTAACTTAATTAGGCCTTTGGAGTGCCTAGGAACGTCTATCCGACTTTACAGTGCGCGAATGGTGATTTGCGGAGAAACATGCTAAACGTTAAGCGACAACGAACTGATCCCGTACAAAATACTGACAACACCAACAAGTATGGATGTTACTTGAATATTTTATGTTTATGAAATTAATTCTGTGAATTTATTGGGCTTCCGTGCGATACAAATGCAACGTGAACTAAAAACGCGATAGCAGGAAACGCATCGGCAACAAAACGGAAGCTACGGAGACGCCTGTCACCTTCAGAACTTACATTTTACGCTAAATTTAGCTCCGTAATAAAATTTTAGCAACTACAGTCGAAACCGGATTAGAAAACGGATTAAAGACGGCAACGATACATTTTTTCGTGATTATTACCGTGACCGACGAACGGGCGCGCAAACAACGACTACCGACCGTATTTTTGTGTATTTTAATTTTTGACGTTAAACAGAGTTCAGGATTTGACAACGGGTCTCGTAGGAATTACGGGCCACTTACACACGAGATGGGCTTGTGGGCCCTGGGCCCAAGCCCAAAACCCACAAGCCTAAACCCGCACATAATATATTAGATATATTAAGATCTCTAGAAGATCTACTCAAAACTTATAAATCTATATAAAATCTTGTGAAATCCCTTCAAAATCTATCCAAAATCTCTATGAATCTTCTCAAAGATCATATTAGATCTCATCCACTTTATAAAAGGGACTACCCCCTTTATTTTTTGAGCAGGCAAGTAACCACACACACAAATAGACAATTTCACTCATTTACCCTCTATCTCTCCCTCTCGATGATATACACAGACAAACCAAGTTCACATGAAACCCTCCATCTTCAAAGAACAACATACACACACACAAAATCCATGCTCTGCCTCTCCCTTCTCGGTGAACCCACAGCCGACTCCTCTTCTTCTCTGGTTGCACACGACAGCACCCCCTTGATCCAGAAACGGACCGCCACCACCACCACCGTCTGGTGGTGGCGCGACTGCGAGACAGAAGAGAGAGAGACATCGAGGGAGATCAGGAGAAAGAAGGAGGTGACGGAGCGACTGAGGTGCCGGCCACCATACGCGGCGGCGCGTGATGGTGACGGTACGGTGGTGGTGCAGCGGTGCGACACAAAGAGACAGAGAGAGATCGAGATGAGAGAGAGATGTCGAAGAGAGAGAAACGGTGGCGCGTGGTAGCATGTGGCGGCGCGTGACGGCGTGGTGTGACGGAAATCGGTGTTGCAGAACCAACGGGTTCTGTCCGGTAAATAGACTTTAACCGTCATTTTCTTTTGATCTGTTTCGGTCCAGATTTCGCGGCTCAGTCGGTTCGAGTTTTGGTTCGGTTTGTTTTGGCTCGGGTTACAAACTTGGTTTTGGTTCAAGAGGTGATTCAGTTCGAGACGGGTTTTGGGTGACGTCTCGGTTCGGGTTCGAGTCTCGGGTCAGACACAGTCGGGTCAACAGGTTCGGTTCGGTCAGTGGTTCGGGTCAAGCGGCTTCGGGTCAGACTCAACCTCTGTTTCGGTTGACTCGGTCAAGCCGAGTCAACTCAGTCAACAGATGGGTTCGGGTCAACACGGGTCTTGGTTCAGTTCAGATGGCTCGAGTTTCGCGGCGTGGTCGGTTCAGGTCAACTCAGCGAGTTGACTCAGTCAACTCAGCCGGTCAACACAGTTGACCCGGTCAAACTCAGTCAACTCAGCGAGTTGACTCGGTCAGCTCGGCTTTCGACACAAGAAGATGGTAAAGATTTTACGGCACAATACATTTCATTATTCTTATAATCTTATTTATTTCGTGAACGAGCTCGAACCGATACAAACTAGTGCTTAATTTACATTTTGTCGCTTTTACGAAAATTATACATATTGATATTGAGAATATTGTTGAGTTTGACAAAACATATCGACACGTGGTTGTCGGGGGCGTCCAAAAACAGAGGAAACTCTGCCCGTTTTTCGAGAAAATCCGCAAACACAAAAGGCGTTTTATTATCGGATTCGAATAATCTTTTACAAAGACGACAATTTGGATATTATTCCGATAATGCTCTTATAAAATAAAACATGAAATAATATTTTCAATTCTTTTATTACTTTCGACAATCCTTTCAAGTATCAAACAATACGAAATCTTTTCGTAAACTTGAATATAGTTTATATGCTACTTCAAAATATCAAACGACACGACGAGTCGGAAATTTATTTACAACAAATAAATATAATTATTATATTTATTATAAAGTTCGGAATTTCGACAACTCCTTTATAAAGTCAATATAATTATTTATATTGTTTCAAACGCCGAACACACATTCGTTTATAAAAAAATAAATATAGTTATATATTTATTTTCAAACACGACAATCCGACGATTCTTTCATGAATATGACTTTTTATATTCACGTCAAACGCCTAAATGGCATAGACATACACTTTGATAAATATCATACGAGACGTATATATGATACAAATTGGTTATACGTTATTTTCATACAAACTTTTGAACATACACGTACGATTTCTCGAGACAACTAACGCGATTATAACAATATATTTTTATACTTTTATATAAATATTCATACATTTTAAATCTCTCGAGAACTAAGTCTTTACAAGACTTATTAAACTATTACCGACATTAGGCGAAACCTAACGAGTATAACTTAATCGTTACTATTAAGTTATCAATTTACCGTTGAATCGTTCGGTTAACGATTCGGTAGAGCTCAGACACGTAGTTTAGCTACGTTTATATTAGAAACTTATTAGATATTCCGTGTTAGGAATATTGTAGAATGCACGCTAGCGAGTCTCGTCTTGGAAACGACATCACGAAGTCGTATTTAGCTAGCTTTGCACAGGAATATTCAGGTGAGTTCATAACCCCACTTTTTACGGTTTTACATTTTTGTAAATGTTTTCGGGGTGGAAAGACATGCACGTTTTGCAAAAACATACAAAGTTTTGAACAAACGCAAAACTCGTATTTCTAAATCATATTACGAAGGGATTTCGAGGAACACAAATGATTTACGAAAGGTTTATACTAAACATACCGGTTTTTACAAAACAAATGCTTATTTTCGAAATGTGAATAATTTTCGGTCAGGGTGACCAGGGATTTGGTCAGGGAGACCAGGGATTCGGTCAGGGTGACCAGGGATTTGGTCGGGGAGACCAGGGATTTTTATACATGGTATGGTTAGCGTAAGGAGGGTTTACTACTTAGATCATGTGAGTGGGTAGGCGCAACTTGGGATCATTAATCCTCATTGTAGGACCGAGGGACAGGAGCGATAGATCTATCTGGGTGTAGCGAGCCCAGCCCCAGGCCAAACAGAACGGACCTCGGGGTGACTTTGTGCCCGACGCATATGTTGGTGCACACATCTGTCATCTTCGTCTTATGTCGAGTCTCAGTCTCGTTGCGGATATGGAAGAGGATGATGTCACCATCTTTGATGATGACATCATACTAGTGATGTCATTATTACATCACTACATATGAGACAAAAATATATTACATGTGATAGATCTAGATCTAGTCCGTATGTTATTAAGATGAGGTTCGCTCATGTGTCATTGTAATAGTCTGGACCGCTCATATGTCCTAGTCTGGTTCGCTTATTAGTCAAGTGTTCTGGATCGCTCTTATGGCATGTCATACGAGCGGACCAGAATGTCTATATATAGTCTGAATGAGCGGATCTCAGTAATAGTGGTAGGTGATTGTCTTCCGGTGAGCCACGAAGTGCTGCCGAAGTGTTGTAAGGTCTGTAATCGTTTGCATATCAATATAAACAACAGTTAAAGGTGAATACGCGCTGAATTACGCCGAAACACTTGTTTCCGCCTCTTGTTTTGGTGAAAAACTCTTCTAACCGACTCGTTCGGATCCGAAATCGATCCTACAATTGGTATCAGAGCCAGTGAAGAAGAGTTCTTTACAATTTCAGCCGATAAATCTGTTTCTACACCTTTCTTTTCCGAAAAACAAAAATTTTTACGGTCGAAATCGCTTTAAATTCACACAGTGTGTTCGTAATCATGTATAAGTAAATCCTTGAAAGTTTCAAAGCTTGAATCGACCTAAAACCTTGGATTTTTGATGTTTCGCTCATACGGACTCGTGATATTGATGATGTCATCAGCTGGTTCGCTTTTTAGGTCTGCTCATCTGGTCCGCTCATTTGAATAACTTCTGGTCCGTTCATTTGATCATCATCTGGTCCGCTCATTTGAACATTTGAGGTCCGCTTTTAGTGACACTTGAGGTCCGCTCATAGTGACACTTAGGATTTCAGCTCCAAAGTGTCAGTATTTCACGTGATTGTTCATTGAAAATTGTGTAACATTGACTTCAAAGTTGTCGGATGGTTGGGATAAGATATCACATGTTTGTGTTGGTTTGCATTTAAAAGATGATATAGAAGTGTAAGTCGGTCTACATGTGAAAGATGATAAAGGTGTCAGCACACTAAGAGTTGTCGTGTTAGTGGATTAAAGGCCCAATCATAGTCTTTGAATTAAATTGAGGTCCAATGAAAAATTGTTGATTTTAATTGACAGCCCACATGACTCTTATTATGCGGCCCAATCATTATTAGTTGATACATGTGAGGTTTGTCAGAATAAGAGATATGTGTAAAAGGTTACGGTCTCGAGAATTGAACTTGTCATTTTAGTGGTCGGCATTTAGGTCCGATTTTGGGTATTGAGGTTGTCAGTTTTTGGCATATGTTTTAAAGTAGTGAGGCCAAATCAGATTTTATTATACATAAAGTCGTCGGATTGTTCAAGCCCAATTAAAGTGCCTAGTATTCTAAACAGTTTGACATAGCATTGGCCCATGTAACTTGAATTTGGGTTAAATACACAAAGTTCTCGACCCAATTTTATAATGACATTTGTTAGAATTTGCGGCTTCATTTACAGTCAAGGTAGACCCAGTTTGTTTGCTAAATTGGTTCAGCCAAAGTTTTTGAAGGTTTAAACAGGTCGCGTATTAAAGTCAACTACTCATTTGAAATCTTTATACGGTTTAGAGTTCAAAGGTCTCAAAGGGTCAAGTCGTTCAAATTGCATCCGGGTCATTCAGTCAGTGGGTCATTCAGTCAGTTGGTCATTCGGTCCGCACAGTTGGTTATTCAGTCTGCACAGTTGATCGTTCAGTCTACATAGAAAATCATCAGTTCGAGTACCAGTTTCTTTCAGATAATTGATAAAAAGCTTAAAACTGATTGTGTTTTGTTTGTGTGTTGTCAGGTAATTGTCAGGTATTTTTACAAGGCGATACAACTCATTTGAAAATCCGAATCATGGATAACGAGTTTTACAACGCGTTTGCTACTCCGACTACTCCGGGTTCTATCGCTCAGAATATGAACTTGGAAAATGAAACTGGGACATCTCAGAAACCGCCAAAGCTCTTGGATATTGATGATTACAATGCGTGGTCCGAAAGATTTGGGAATTGGGTTGAAGCTTATCATTTGGATGCGTGGGAACACACTAAAGTACCTTAAGTTAAACCCACAACAAATGGTGTACAGCAAACAATTCGAGAAATGAGTACGGAAGATAAAAAGAAATATCGTGATGAGAAATTGATGGTGAGTCTGCTTCAGCAAGCGATAAAAGAAGATATTCTGATTTTGCTTCAACATGATGGAACTGCTTATTCTATCTGGACAGAATTGGAAGCAAAATTTGTTGGAAGTGATGATATGCTCAAAAATAAAATGTCTCTCATGAAGAAAGAATTTGATTTGTTCCGTGGTTTGAGATCTGAAAATACCAAGCAAATAATTGATAGATATTGTAACTTGGTGAGAAATATGAAAAAACTTGGAATTAAGAAAGATACTGATGAATTGATTGAAAAACTTGCAGATGCACTACCTCATGAAACTTGGGGAACGTTTCTGATGATGCTGAGATCCAACAGAAAAGATTATAAAAATATGACACTGGGAGATTTCATCAAACATTTGGAAGCTCAAGAGATGGAGCAGAGAAAGATTGCCAGGATGAAGAATTACGATGGAGAACAAGATATCAGCTTGTATTACAAAGGTGGTGTCAACGAAAAGTCAAATTTTTCTCCAAAAATAGAAATTGCTTACAGTGTGAAAGATTCTTCTGAAAAGAAATCATCCCAGGGATCAAGCAGCACTAGATTTTCATCATTCGATCCAAACATTTCTGCAACAAAGAACGGAAGAAAACTTCAATGCAATATTGTATTAAATCTTGAAAGTGATCAAGATTATTCTGAAGAAGTAGCCAAAAATCAAATGTCTTTGTTGGGAATGGTTCTAGAGTCTTATAGTAGTTTTGTGGCCGGAAAGATCGGTAATCCAATGCTCACGAAAGAGGATTACGATCAAATCGATGCTGAGGAAATGGAATTGATGGATATTAAATGGTGCATGGCCAGTGTGTTGAGAAGAGCCGAAAAATTTAAACAAATTACAGGCTGAGATGATTTTCTTAATGCTCATGTTTCAACTTTAGGCTTTGATAAATCTAAAGTTACATGTTTTCGTTGCAGGGAAAAGGGGCATTTCAAGAGGGAGTGCAAAAATCGTGAAGCTACCGGAGCCCAGAATCCTTTTGGAAACAACGATTATCACAAAAAGGCGATTTATCATCAAATCACACCACCAGCACTGCATCAGGCACAAACTGCACATGGAATGATGGAGATTAAAGATTCAAAGAAAGCTTGTCTGGGAAAGGATGGTAGATTCAGTTGGGATAATTACATTCCAACAAACAGCAAAGTGTGTTTGGCAGAACAAGATGATGAAAAACTGGCTGAAGGTTTCAATTGGGACAATTTTTGCCCAGATCAAGAATTTATGGCCAAAGAGATGTCCAAAGACACTTAAAATGCTAAAGCTTTCATTGCAAATGCTTATGATTTGAAATGTGCTGAAAGGTGCAGAAAAGTCATGGAAGCTGCTGAAGCAAGAAGAAGAAAGCTTGAAGAAGAGGAAGAAGAGGAAGAGAGATTAAAAGCTGAAGCTAAAGCTGAGAAAAAGAGAAGAGCTGAATTTTTACAATCAAACCGAACAGTCAAAGAGGTTCCTGAATTTGAAGTCAAAGTTGATGCAGAACCTGTCAAAGTTCCTGAAAAGTGCATGAATTGTGATTCTTTAATCAAGCAAAACAATGAGTTGTTACACAACATAAACAGATTGAAAGAATCATATGATACAATGAACAGAGAAATCAACAAGTATACTGATTCAAACGGTGAACAAGTTGTGGCAATGAATACGCAGAAGATAGCATACCTGAGACAGCTGGATGAGGTCAACTTTCACATAAAGAAATGTGCTGATCTGGAGTTGAAGTTGGCAACACAAAAGATAGAAACTGAAAGAGTCAACAAGTTATTAGAAAGTTACTCATGTTCTACTTTTGTTGTTGACAGGATTTATCCGGTTGTGGAGAATCTGAAGACGTTTGAAGAAGTGAAGACGTCCGAAGAAAAGAAATCTGTGACAAAAGATGAAGATAAAGTGAAGATTTCTGGTAAGAAATCAAGTGTGGTCTACACTAGATGTCCGCCCCCGGTCAAAAATGGATTTTTACCTCGAAATCCAAATTCCGAAAGAGTCGAAAAGGCAATAAACTTACAATGGGAGTCTGGGCCGTCAGATAACTTGCCAGAAAATATTGATGTTACGTACACGTCGTCCGACACTGATCATGAGTCAAAGTTGATAAAAAGTGTGGTCGATCAGGTGTTAGATAAAGATGATTGTGAGGAGTCAAAACCGGAGTCCAAATCCGAGTCAAAGTCTGAATCTGATGCGTCAAAGTCTACAATCAAAAAGGACAAACGGGTTTATGACAAACAATTTTTGCTATCGAAATCTAATTTGAATGATGAATCGGTCAAAGTAGCATATACTTTGAAAGGTTCTGACAAATTATATTCTGATGAGATTTTTCCAATAAGAAGTGTTAGATTTGAAATGATTCAAAAGGTTTTCAAAATCACAGAAATTAATATTTCTGAAATAAAAGATTTAAATCTTAATGGAAAACCTAAACAATACACTTCAAGAGATCAACAAAGATTTAACAAGAAAATGGGTTACAATTATGGTTACAGTTTCCAAAAGAAACCAAACCATAATCGTAATTTCAAAAAGAAAGGATTAGGTTTTGTACCACCGAAAAACTATAAAAATGAAAAATTTTCTAAACCAAAAACTGTGTTTGTTTCAGGAAATTTTTTAAATGATGAGAAAGAGCAAGCATTTAGAAAGCAGACAAATCAGGAATTCCTTGCCAAGAAGCAAGAAGAGTTGAAGAAGAATGTTATTCAGAAAAAGATTGAAACCAGAACCTGTTTTCATTGCAAGATTGCTGGTCATGTTGCTAGGAATTGTCCGAAAACATTCAAACAAAAACAGGAAGTATCTGGTAAATTGAAAGAGACAGTTGTGGAGAAAACTGAACTTACAACCAAACCATTTACTGGCTTTGAAAATTCGACCTTTGAGATTGGTGAATGTTCAAAGAATGTGGTAAAAAGAAAAGAAAATGTAATAAATCAAAAATGGGTTGTGAAAGGTTCAGGTAATAATTCTGGTGATGAATCTGATTCCACAAAATCAGAGGAGCCACGTATTGAGAAAAAGGTTGATAAATCAGTTCCAACTATGAACGATGAGAATTTTCCACCGTTGTGTGCTGAAATTTTTATGAAGAAAGTTGGAAAAGTTGAAATATCAAATCAATTTTATTCTGATAAGAAGAAATTTGATGTTGATAAGGCTTTCAATGGAACTGTGAAACATATTTTTGGCAAAATGGTAAATGGTAAGGCCAAAGGTGTTAAAGAATTTTACGCTGCCAAAAGAGTAGTTCACAGGTTTGTTGAAAGAAAAGATGAAAAAGAAAATGTTGTTACACCCAAAGAAGGTCAGGCTTGGGTGGATATATTTTTCAAAGAATAAAAATCTGACTTGCCGGAGATCCCAAGTTGGTAATCGTGGATCATGAATCGGCATCATTCTTTATCATGTTTAATGTGTTTTTTTTAAAAAAAGCAGGACTTGCCGGAACTCCCAGGTTTGTAAGCGAGGAGTATGAATCGGCACCTTGAGAATTCAACCTACATATGGTAAATTGGTTGAAAAGCAGGTTTGAGTTGTATGATTGTGAGTTTTACAAGTGGTTCAGAATTTGGATCAGATTGATCTTACAAGTGGTAAATCAGGAACATTAAGTTGTATCTGATTTTCTACAAGTGGTTGAAAAACAATGTGATGAATCAATCCCCTAACCTAAAAATGGTTAAAATCAATCAACAAAACTTATTTTCCGGAAAAACCATTTTGATTAAAACAAACTTGAGTGTTTTGAAATCATTATGAGAAAATAGTTTGTTGTGAGGGGGAGTTCTGATTGTTTATGCCAAGTGGATGGCGAATTGAAGTGATTCGATATCAGTTGTCATGTTGTTGTACAGTTTGTTTTCAAATTTCCTAAAATGTTTTTGCATTTTAGGGGGAGTAAGAAATTTTAGAAAATCCAAAAACATTTGAAAATTTGAAAAAGCCAAAAACATGATAAAACGGAAAAATGAGTTTTGTTGCATAAAAGAGGAAATGATAGTACATCAGTGGACGATCACAACACGCTAAAGAAATGGAAAGTTAATATGTGATAAACAATCTCACTGTGGATGTGTCAGTAGGTTTTTACACATTTAGTAGATTGTGACGAGATATAAACCTAAATTTCAAACTTGCTTGTTCTGTGGGTTAACACAAACTTGGATATATAGGTAACCCCTGAAATCTTGTTTGAAAGGTCCCTTATTCTGAGATACTAGGTCTTTATGCTCAGTGATATCTGGGGTATTATCCCGGGACTTCTGCTGAAAGAAATTTCTGACCTAGTCCCCGGATAATGCTTTCTGCAAATGCTTGAAACATAGCATCGCCCTCAGCATGCCGATGATACAATAAAATTGATAGTCGCTGCTGTTGTAATGCAAAAGATCCTCTAAAGGGGACCCACCAAAAGTCGAAGCCGTCATCTCTCTGCGTATCGAAAGATCGACCTGAGCTCTCACGGCCCTCGTACTATAATTTATTCCCCTGACAGATATCATCTGTGGTATACTCACCTGTAAGACTGAATATAGGGATCTGGATACGGGAGTATATTCAAGTAGTGGGACACACGAATAAGTTCAAGAGCTTAAAACATTAACCTCGTATCTCGGATCAATTGAACTTTGTGTAAAAATTTAAGTGGACAAACATACTGACAATCTAAGTGAATTGTTTAGAACTTAAAATGAAATGAAGCTTAACGGTGTTGGTGATTTGTCTCAAAAACTGATATGATCCTCTTGCACGAACTCACAAAAAAATATTGTTTGTAAATATTTCATTTCTGCATTTATTTTCTTTCGGAAAATTCAAAAAGATTTTAGTATGTTTTAGCATAAAAGTTTGAAAATTCAAAAAGATTTTCGACAACTGATGTTGAAAAGCTGATTTTCAAAATTCAGAGTGCTAAACATGATGAACAAATGGTTTGGGTGAAATTGTTTGAAGATTGTTGAAATGAAATGAGAAGATGTTTTTGAAAATTAAAATGATATTCCTGCAAGTGGTTCATCAGAGATTATAAATGTTGAATCATTTTAAAATTTGCTCTACAAGTGGTCATCAGAAAATTTACTTTTGGGTAGAGTTTATGCAGGTTGACCAGATTTCGATCCAGAGCAGGATGAAAGCCAGGTTATGATCTTGTGAATTCCAGACTACGATCCCAGCAGATTGAGAGGGGGAGTCTGAAGATACCATGATATTCAACATTTGAGATAGAGGAGTTTGTTGAAGATAAAGATAGAGAATGAGGATTCTTGTAATGACAAATACTTCAGAGGAAGATCGAAGACCGATAAAGACTGAAGATGCAAAGACTCGACACTTAAGACTCGTCAACATCTGAGGGGGAGTCTGTTGGTGCACACATCTGTCGTCTTCGTCTTATGTCGAGTCTCAGTCTCGTTGCGGATATGGAAGAGGATGATGTCACCATCTTTGATGATGACATCATACTAGTGATGTCATTATTACATCACTACATATGAGACAAAAATATATTACATGTGATAGATCTAGATCTAGTCCGTATGTTATTAAGATGAGGTTCGCTCATGTGTCATTATAATAGTCTGGACCGCTCATATGTCCTAGTCTGGTTCGCTTATTAGTCAAATGTTCTGGATCGCTCTTATGGCATGTCATACGAGCGGACCAGAATGTCTATATATAGTCTGAATGAGCGGATCTCAGTAATAGTGGTAGGTGATTGTCTTCCGGTGAGCCACGAAGTGCTGCCGAAGTGTTGTAAGGTCTGTAATCGTTTGCATATCAATATAAACAACAGTTAAAGGTGAATACGCGCTGAATTACGCCGAAACACTTGTTTCCGCCTCTTGTTTTGGTGAAAAACTCTTCTAACCGACTCGTTCGGATCCGAAATCGATCCTACAGCATAAATCCGCTAGGTTTGAGTCTTCCTACTTGCACTTCACACATATCAATGGCCTTGCAAACCATTGGTGATCTCTTTATTTCCTTATTTGCTACATACCAGGGATATATATACTTACGAAACTACTTGTTCATACAAATTAAATACCATGTTTTATACAAAATTCAAAGCACAGGATTATGCGGGTATGGAGTCAAAGTCAGGGTGGGCATTGACGGTTATGCGAACATTACAAATACATGGTTTTTATGAACATACTGTGTTACAAACACAACGTTTCCATATAACTTGGCAAGAAAATGACTTTTGATTCGTTTTCTCAATACTATTTCAAAAACCGGTTATTCCAAAGATTTATTTCAAATCTTTCACAACTCAAAAGATTTATTTCAAATCTTTCATAACTCAAAAGATTTATTTCAAATCTTTTACAAACAAACTATGGACTCGCTCAACTTTATGTTGACTTTTTCGCATGTTTCTTTCTCAGGTTACTTTTCTAAGACAAGGCACAGTTGGAATAGGAGAACCATTGGAGACTCGAGTACTTAGTGGGCGTTCAATTTCTAAAAGACTTAGCTCTTTTGCTTCCGCTGTGCAATGAAGATACCAGTCCAGTCACGCCAATGATCTGATATTTCGGGGTGTGACACCGATGAGCTCAGAACGCGTAGTGCGACTGGGGTATTCCAAGCCCGAGCTCTCGAATGGTGGACGAACGAAAGGAACATCCGCTCGAATGAACTGGCCTATGCGTTGACTTGGGAAGAAGTTAAGGCCCTAATGATTGACGAGTTTTGCCCTCCACATGAGCAACAAAAGCTAGAGGAAGAATTTTGGGCGCTAAAGCAAGTGGGTGATGAGAACCTAGCCTACACTACTCGCTTCAAACAACTTAGCTTCATTGTCCCTCACCTCGTTATGACCACCGACCGCAAGATAAGGAAGTACATCAATGGGTTACCTTCTAGCATGCGCGATATGATCGAGGCAGCCAAACTCGACAAAATCGAAGCTGTTTACCATTTGGCCGCTTCCCTAAACAACAACCGCATTCGCGATAAGCAAGCCGCAAACCCCATTTCATTCAAGCCAGCCAACCAAATTACCCAACAGTCGAGTAGCAATAGGGGGAAGAAGCGAAAGCAATCGAACCCCGTTTGCAACGCGATTGTGCCACCCGTTAACCCAAATCCTGTTGCTCCTGAGAACACTCAAAAGTTGTACACTGGGATTCACCCCAAGTGTGCCACTTGTAATTACCATCATCCCGCCAATGCCAGGTGCCGTCGTTGTGGCAATTGCTACCGTTATGGACATGACACCGCCTTTTGCTGCAACTATCAGCAGCAACAAGCACCAACAGCTCAGCAAGCGCAACAAGCTCCACCCGCTCCGCAAAACGCAAGACCCTCTAGAGCTTGTTTCAAATGTGGGGACGTCAATCATCTTCGTCCTCAATGCCCACAATGGAATCAAGAGCAGCAACAACCTCCTCGTGGACGCGCTTTCAACCTGAACGCAAATCAAGCGCGCAACGACAATGATGTCGTTAACGGTACATTTCTTGTTAACCATCTTTATGCTTCAATACTGTTTGATACTGGTGCGGACAAAAGCTTTGTGTCCTTAGAATTCGAATCGTTGTTAAAATGCGCACGCTCTAAGCTACCTAAGTCGTTTTCCGTCGAAGTCGCCAATGGCAAGTCCATCTTAGTCGATTCCGTACTTCGTGATTGTCGTCTTACTCTTAACGAACATGTTTTCTCTATCGACCTCATACCCATGCAACTGGGTAGTTTCGACGTCATCATAGGCATGGACTGGCTTCAAAAGAACCATGCTGAAATCGCTTGTCACGAGAAATACGTTCGTTTGCCTCTTCCATCCGGTGATGTTTTGCACGTCTATGGAGACCGACCTTCAAAGGGACTGAAGTTGATGTCCTGCACACAAGCAAACAAATACTTACGCAAACAGTACTTTGCCTTTTTAGCCCACGTTGTGGAAGAAAAGGGCAAGGGAAAGAGTTTAAGTGATGTTCCAGTGGTGCGCGACTTCCCTGACGTCTTTCCTGAATATTTACCTGGTCCTCCTCTACCTCGATCTGTTGACTTTCGTATTGACCTCGTACCTGGTGCGACTCCTGTTGCTAAAGCTCCTTGTCGTCTTGCACCTTTTGAAATGCAAGAGTTATCTACGCAGCTTCAAGAACTCCTCGATAAGGGTTTCATTCGTCCAAGTACCTCACCTTGGGGTGCTCCTGTACTCTTTGTCAAAAAGAAGGATGGTTCTTTCCATATGTGCATTGATTATCGTGAGCTCAACAAACTCACCGTCAAGAATCGTTACCCTCTTCCGCGTATCGACGATCTCTTTGATCAACTTCAAGGCGCTACTTGTTTTTCCAAAATCGATCTTCGTTCTGGTTATCACCAACTTCGGGTTCTCGAAGAGGACATTCCCAAAACCGCTTTTCACACTCGCTATGGACACTACGAATTCGTGGTTATGCCTTTTGGCTTGACCAACGCACCGATGTGTTCATGGATCTCATGAATCGTGTTTGTAAGCCTTATTTGGATCGTTTCGTGATCGTCTTCATTGATGACATTCTCATTTATTCTAAATCTCAAGCCGATCAGGAACGTCATCTTCGTCTTATACTCGAGCTCTTACGTATTGAACGCGTATATGCTAAGTTCTCCAAATGCGAGTTTTGGATTAAAGAAGTCCAATTCCTTGGACACGTTGTTAGTGAAAAAGGAATCCACGTTGACCCTTCAAAAATCGAAGCTGCGAAGAATTGGACCGCGCCTAAATCACCTTCTGAAATCCGTTCCATCTTAGGATTGGCAGGTTATTACCGCCGATTCATCTCGAATTTTTCAAAAATCGCTGTTCCTCTCACTTCATTGACTCAAAAAGAGAAACCTTTTGTTTGGGGTCCTGAACAAGAGAAATCTTTTCGAACTCTCAAAGGCTTGCTTTGCAACGCTCCTATTCTCGCTCTCCCTGATGGGAATGATGACTTCGTGGTGTATTGCGATGCCTCAAATCGTGGTCTTGGTTGTGTTCCCATGCAATGAGGCAAAGTCATCGCTTATGCCTCTCGCCAACTCAAAATACATGAGAAGAATTATACTACCCACGACCTCGAGCTTGGCGCAGTTGTTTTTGCGTTAAAGATTTGGCGACACTACCTATACGGTACAAAGTGTGTGGTTTTCACTGACCATAGGAGCCTGCAACACATCTTTGACCAGAAAGAGCTTAATATGCGTCAGCGACGTTGGGTGTAATTACTTAACGACTATGACTGTGAGATTCGCTACCACTCTGGTAAAGCGAATGTCGTGGCCGATGCACTTAGCCGTAAGACTCATGTAGACTACATTCGTTGTTTTCACATCTCGAGCGATCTTCACAATTGCATTCGTGAAGCGCAATACTCATCTATCAACGAAGGTTCCATGTTTGTAGAAATACGTGGAGCTACTGAAGACCTACTCACTTCGAAATCTGATGGTCTGCTCTACTGTCGTGATCGCATCTGGGTACAAGATCGCGACAATCTCCGTGACCTCATTATGAACGAGGCACACAAATCTAAGTACTCAATTCATCCTGGTGCTGACAAGATGTACCATAATCTACGTACGTCCTATTGGTGGCCCGGTATGAAGAGAGACATTGCTTTATACGTCTCTAAGTGTCTTACCTGTTCGAAAGTCAAAGCCGAGCATCAGCGACCTTCTGGTCTACTCGAACAACCTGAAATCCCTGTTTGGAAATGGGATAGCATTGCGATGGACTTCATAACCAAACTTCCTCGAACGCCTTCTGGTCACGATAGTATTTGGGGAATTATCGATCGTTTAACCAAGTCCGCTCAATTCATCCCTATTCGCGAAGATTTCAAGGTTGAACGACTTGCTCGCATCTATACCGACGAAGTCATACGCCATCATGGTATTCCTCTCGACATCATTTCTGATCGCGATGGTCGATTTACTTCGCGTCTCTGGCAAACTTTTCAGTCCGCTATGGGTACTCATTTGAATCTCAGTACGGCTTTTCATCCTCAAACGGATGGACAGACTGAAAGTACTATCCAAACCCTAGAGGACATGCTCCGTTCTTGTGTCATCAACTTTGGTGGTAGTTGGGATGTGCATTTACCTTTGGTCGAATTCTCGTACAACAATAGCTACCACTCCAGTATTCATATGGCTCCATTCGAGGCATTGTATGGTCGCAGATGCCGATCTCCTTTAAGCTGGCACGAGATTGGTGACAAACATTTTACTGGCCCTGAGATCATACAAGAAGCAACGGATAAGATTCTCCAAATCCGTGATAATCTACTCAAGGCTCGCAATCGTCAAAAGATCTATGCTGACAAGGGACGCAAACCTATGGAATTCAACGTTGGGGATCATGTTCTACTTAAAGTGTCTCCTTGGAAAGGAGTGGTTCGTTTTGGTAAAAAGGGAAAGCTTGCCCCTCGCTATGTTGGTCCTTTCAAGATACTCGAAAGGATTGGTAAGGTGGCTTATCGACTCAATTTACCTCAAGAGCTCAACAACGCTCATCCGACGTTTCATGTCTCCAATCTAAAGAAATGTCTCGCTGATGAAGGACTTCATGTTCCTCTCGAAGATCTCCAAATCAACGAAACTATGCATTTTGTGGAGAAACCCGTCGAAATCATGGATCAAGGAGTCAAGTTATTGAGGCGCAGTAAAATTCCTATCGTCAAGGTTCGATGGGAAGGTAAACGTGGCGCTGAATTCACTTGGGAACTCAAGAGCGATATGAAGACGAAGTACCCTCATCTTTTTGCTACATCTTCCTAAATTTCGGGACGAAATTTCCTAAAGGAGGGGAGACTGTAACGCCCGGCTCTTTTGTACCTTCCATTTATAGAAAGTTTTGTTCGTATTTCTATTTTTGGAAACTTTGTATTCTCGTAATCGTTCTTTCCTTGTAATCATTGTAAACCCGAGACTTGAATCATGAATTAAACTTTGCAATTATTTAAACTCGTGTTATACATACTCTATACATGTTTGTACGCTTAAATTGAGAAACAATTTGGTGTTTATTTGAGATGTTTGCAAACTTATGATAAACTATTACACTCGTGACATTTATGTTTTATACGAAACTTATACTTAATCATATTCAATTGGACACTTACATAACTTTTGGAACATGTTACTTATACCTTAGAACCTTAAAATAATCCCAAAACCCGTAACTTTTAACTTGGGGACGAGTTACAAATTAAAACAACATAAAATAAAAATTCTGAGCTTCTGACCATGGCTTACGGACCGTAAGCCACCACCCTTACGGTCCGTAAGGGTGTCTGGGCGGACAGAAAATGCAGCAGCCCGCGTTTATGCTCGAAATCCCAACATCCAACCTCACCCAATCAGCTCTAATCCACCTCTAATCACCTCCAATCATCCCTAACCTCTTCCCCTATAAATACAACCCTTCTCCAAGCATTTTTACACTTTCATAACTCTCTACAACTCACAAAATACTCTCAAATCTCTTGCAAATTCAGTTTCTGGACAGATTCATACTCTTGCACTAAAGTGAGTATAACTTGCTCATTTCTCAACCAAATCACTTGGTTCTTCTTCCTACTTCTTTGGATAATCTTGGGGTTTGATTCCTTGGTTTCTCCTTGGAGAAATCAGACCTGGAATTGCCCTAAATATGTCCGTAAACTTTCTGTTTTGTTTATACTCTTTCAAAACTTGTTTAAACTCATCAAACTTGGGTCTAACTCATCTCAAGTGTATGTACTAATGCTTACAACCCTTCTTATGGTTGATTAGATGTTAGAAACATGATTGAGACATACAAATCAGAGGTTAAAACCTCAAATACTTTCTGTTTTGTTAGGGTATTTTACCCACAAGTCATGTTCAAGCTTAGGTCTTGATGTAGAGTGATTGTGGAACAACTTGGGTTGTTCCAACATAAAATCCTCACATGATTTGATGATTTCTCTTAGTTTAGATTATCTACATACTTATACTAATCATAGTTCATGACCCTCCTTGGTTGTTCTTACATCAAGTGAAGTGGTGAACACACAAGGGGTTCCTAAACGGAAGCTTGTTCTTCCTACCCCATACATGACTTCCATGATACTAGAGGTGCCTAAATGAAGATTTAATCTTCTACCTCCTACTTGACTTATTGGACTAAATAACATATAATACTTAACCTAAATATATATATACACTCATTCGAACCTTTAATGTTAAACTTGTTAAAGTAGTAGAATATCATCTAAGACCTAAAACTCTAAGTATGATTCTAATGGGCGTACTACCCATAAAAACATTCTAACCATATTGGTTACATAGTGTCATACAAGGGTTATAAAGTTAAAGATGATTATTTTTAATATCATACTTTATGTTATGTTAAACTCCAAACTTATAATCTTCCGTTAAACGCCAAACTCACACACCTATGTTTCCTCGTGTAGAAGGACTAGGTGCTCCAAACTAATCCATCCACCAACTCACTCGCGGGAATTCCAAGTAGGAAAGCTTGCAACCACCGTGAGTATACTCGATCCCTTTTTCCCCTTTACACTTTGGGATGCAACATGTATAATTATGCAAACAACTTTTAAACTCAATTAAACTTACTCTATCCATGATTAAACATGAAACTAATGTGATTTACTTGTTATTCTCGTATGCTATGTGAACGCTTTGGAACGTTATATGCTCATTAACTTTGCTCGCCCACCTTAACAATTATAGCGCTATAGGATTAACGCCCCGCCCGTTATACTTTTGGGTATTGTTAAGTTAAACATTACCACCCCGCTAAACTCTTGGGATTAGGCTCTTTTATGCGTTGTATTCTCGGGTTTGATCATATTGTACGCCAAAATTGCATACTAGTAATCACATATTATGAATCATGTTGGACTTGAGTTTTTTTTTATTCTATTATGCTATGTAGTTAAACTTGTATACTCGCCTTTGCTTTTGCATTGAAACTCTATTTTAATACATGTTGCAGGTTAAATTGTTGAAGTATGATGAAAGATGAAACAAGTATAGGGTGGACTAGATACACACCTATAAATCGTTTATCTTTAAATGTTATGTTATTTGTTGAAACAATGTTGTATTTTGTTTTGATTATTGTATGACAATTTAGCAATTGCAATGAAATTCGAATTTAATTAAATATTGTCACATAGTGTTATGAAGTCTCTAGCAATCTATACACACTTCGTCTCATCCCGATGTTTCCGCCATGGGTTGGGGTGTGACACCTTGAGCATGGACAGTTGCTCAGGCATTCCGTACTTAGTATCTCCTTGGATTGTCAAAGGCTCGCCACGAGGAGTTCTGACAATTACTTGCTTCTTAGCACAAATGATCTGGGCTTGGTTGCGAGACAACCAATCCATGCCTATTACTATATCGAAACCAGCTAACTTCAAAGGAAGTAAGGATAACGAAAAAGAGTGGTTCCTAATGGATATGAAACATCCATCTAACACGGTTGAGGAGGTTTCTATGGTACCATCAGCTAATTCCACCTCATATTTCACACTTAGGGTTTTAACAGGTAAATTCAGCAACTTACAAAACTTATTATCTACAAATGACTTATCTGCCCCTGAATCAAATAATACCCTCGCATAAACATCATTTATAAGAAAGGTACCTGTTATCACGTTATCGTCCTGCACTGCCTCCTTAGCATCCATTCTGAAGACCCTAGCGTTGGTCTTTTTACCTTCTTCTGGTTTCTTGGCATATTTTGGGCAGTTCGACTTAATGTACCCTTTCTCGTTGCAGTTGTAGCAGGTCGCATCCTTCAACTTTTTGCAATCTAAGGTTTTGTGTTCCTTGGACTTGCATATCCCACATGCAAAAGTCCTTGATTGTGTCTGCGAGTTCGATTCCAATCTACACTTCCCAAAGTGATGTTTCTTGCAAACTTTACATCTGGGTTTCTCACCCGACTGTTGGTTACCTTTGTTGAACCCTGAACTCTTCTTGTTCTCATGGTTCCCCTTGTGTTTCTTGTCTGAACGACGTGAGTTATCATCCTCACGCTTTCTCTTACCTTCTTCAGAATTCTTTAGCGATCTCAACCTGACCGCATCTAAGGTAAGAGACAAAGATAGATCAGTTGCTGATCTAAAAGTAGCAGGTCTTGAAGCCTTAACACTGGCTTTAATCTCTGGGGCTAAACCCCCAATGAAGCGAGCAATTCGCTTGGGTTCCGGTGTTACAAGGTAAGGAACCAATCTTGACATCGTGTTGAAGCTTGTAAGATAAGCTTGGCAATCTAGGTTTTTCATAACCAACGATAAGAAATCTGACTCAATTCTTTCAACCTCATGCTGAGGGCAGTAATTCTCCCTAATAAGAGCAACAAACTGATCCCATGTCAGATTGTAGAGTGGGATCTTTCCGGCGGCTTGAATGAGAGACTTCCACCATGCTAATGCCTCTCTCTTGAATGATTGGGATACATACTTCACTACATCCCTTTCATCACAACCGATGATATCGACCACGGTGTCCATTTCATCTAACCAAGTCATGCAGTCAATTGCCCCCTTCTCTCCAGTGAAATCCCGGGGTTTGCAGGAAACAAAGTACTTATAAGTACAGGACTTGGTACGTGGTTTATCATCAAATACTATCCTCTTGGATGGAACACTATTTTGGTTTGAGGAATGTCGATCATCATCTTTCTTTGGCTCATCTTCCTTAGAGGGCGGCTTGCTGTGAGCCTCTGAATGAGTCTTAGGCTTGGAATGCGGTGGGGATAGGGTCCTACTTCGAGTCCCGCTATATTCATTATACTGCCGCTCTATAGCTTTTGTAACAGCATTGTCTATTAATGCTTGCAGTTCTGCACCCGCTATGTTGATTCGGGCATTATCATGATCCTCCCTTGGGTGACTGTTGATCTCATCCGAGTCAGCCATGTAGTTCGAACTGTTACATAAGATATTGATAATAATTTATTTGGGGGTTTATTATGGAATCGTCTTTTATGGAAATTCATTAACCATGGTAAACATAGACCATATTTGGTAAATTTGCTAATCATATTTATTTAGGATTTTTATTATAATTTATCCTAATTATAAAAATAACAACAATATTGGTGGCACAAAAGGCCTAGTCACAGGGACATTTTTAAATCATAAGCCATGATTTCAGGGAATCAAGGCATTAAGGTTTGAACATAGTTCTTTACCTTTTTCTGACAGGGAGTCGCAGACTACAACTGTCTTTTGTCGTATTTGACATTTATTAAGGCCCGTAGGCACTACATCACCAATGGATGTTTAATATATGATCATCTTAATTGATGATTTAAACCCATGATTTATAGATCATCAGGTTAAGATAGGAATCTTTTGAAGAATCCTATTATAAGAATGACGTGTGTGATCTAAAAGAATCACGTCTGCCAGGAGTGTTAACATGTTTTCAGATGTTAACAAGGATTTGAATCTTTTTAAACAGGTCTTACCATCTGGGCCAGGTCTTATAATGGCATGCAGGCTAGGTTATACCCTTAAGATTCTTTAATTAGTATTTAATAGGCAGATTATTTTAAGAGGAATGATTTTTAATTTATTTATTTCATGTATGATATATTTATGCATATAATGAAAAATGAAAATTTTAAATTTAACATTCCATTAAACATTAAAGGAGTACACATTGCCCTAAACGGGACTTTTAACAGAAATAACTTGCCCACACAGGGGCTAAACTGATAATACAAGTCCTCGCAGGGACTGATTACTAAGATAGGTGTCCACGCAGGGACTAAAAAGACAAGTCCACGCAGGGACTAAGTACATAGATAAATGTCCACGCAGGGACTAAAGAAATAAGGAAATACAACAATACATATAGGGATTTAATGATCCCTCTTCTTCTTTCCTTTTAATAAGCTTGCTAAGCCCTTGAGGAATCCTCTGTTGTTCCTACGCTCTTCTTGAAATTCTCGTTCCACCCTGTTTAGCCTGTGGAGGATTTCCTCCTGTTCCGGTGGGGAAAACCGTGGCGGCTGTGACTGGTGCTGAAACGGAGGTTGAGCAGTTGTTTGATACCCATGAGCTGGGTATCCCACTCCCCAGGGGGTTCCATATGGTCCTTCAGGATGAAGGGCGTTGTAGTTGGCTGCTACAAGGTATGGGTCGGCTTCAGCATAATTGCAGTTAGTGTGAGCCGGCTGCTCAAATGGATTATACGTCGTTGAACCGGCGTATGTAGGAATTGGGTTACCAAAACCCACTGGTGGCGGTGGTGGCACAACTGGTGCAGAATTCACTTCTGAAACTGGATTTGAAGGCCCACCCATTTGTGGGTCTTCATGCAGTGGCGGATAGTGACTGCCACTTGAGTGTTGGGGGGTGCTAAAGTGAAAATCCCTTTCTCGCACGGACATTTGTGCGCCTGTTCTTCTACGCCTCGGTGGTTCTGGAGGTGCTAGTTGTACTGGCGACGGTGGTGGCGGTGGCGGTGGCGTGACTGCCATGAAACGCGAATCCTCGGAGGGATCCTGCTGCTGCTGCTCGTGAGGCGATGAATGGTGAGAGGGTGTAAAATTCCATTCATACTGGTTAAATCTAGCCTGGTAGCTGTCTGGGCCATGGTAAGGTGTGATCCATGGAAGGATGACCCATCAGAAATCTCGATGGGATGAGTAGGTGTCCTAGAAGGTGGTTCAACAGGATCCGTGTCTTCATCTATATCCATTCCCTGAGCTTCGGGGAAATGGTCTTCAGGACCCAATGGGTTAAAACCCACTGGTTCTTGAATGTAGTTTACCGGGTTGAACCGGCCCTGGAAGACAGGAGTGGGGTCGCCAAAGGAGTGGTGCGACATGGATCGCTGCAACGGCAAGAAGGAGTGGTGTGAGTCTTCGGGCTCGTTCTCTGATTGCGGCCCAAAGGAGTGACGATAAGGAGGCGTTGAGCTAAACGAGGCAGATCGCCTAGCAGGCTCCGAATAGATCCTCCGGTCTCCTTGAGGACCGGTACTCATGGTAGTAGAAGGAGTTCGCCGGTGTGAAGGCCCGGCCTCGTGATCGTTGGGGGTGTGGATTGGCCCCTTGCCTCGTCCTCCTCTTTGGAACCTCGGTGGCATATTTCCTGTCAAAACAATTGAAAGAAACAACAAAAACAATAAAGGACAAATTAAAACAAATTAGGAATCGTCCTAAGTTCTTTGTCTAGACTCGAAAATCTTGGAATGTGCAACTGTGTAACTGAGATTAAACACAAAAGGCTAGTGTTTAATTCACTCAGTGTTGGCTCTGATACCAACCTGTCACACCCCGATATTTTCACGTATTACCGGTGGGCCCGGTGGGGAGTATCGTGACATAGTTGATATCATCATTGTCAAACAACACAATATATAAATGCACAGCGGAAGCAAAAGATATGAATCACATTACAAACCGAATAAATAGTAATATCAAAGTATTACAACGGACTGTAAAGAGTTCACAGGCGGATCAAAAGATAAATAAAATCATTGTTCAACAGACTTTAACATCTAGAGCTTGCAAGACTTGATTATTGATGCCTGGAGTAGCCAGCCTATTTCATATAGTACCTGCACTTAACCTTTTTGGAAAAATACGTCAGTTTACACTGGTAAATACAATTAACTGACTCATTTTGAAAAGAGTTTAAGAAAATTAGTTTGAATGCACATGGCACAAAAATATCTTTTATAACTTGGGATAATTATTTAAAAATAAACTTGTATATAATTTTACATGTTTGTCGTCCATTTAGGACCCGGTTAGAAGAGCCGGTTTAACAAGATTAATAGACACACCACATGGTATAATACCCACAAGAAGATACCCTTCTTGTGGACTACCCTTTTACATACGCTACTGTCAGGTGTATGCCTACACCCCGTGCTTAAGTCGTGGCCATTTCTAATGAATGAGCCGAGGATATCCAGGACACGGTCATTAACCCCCCAAAGGCATTGCATCAAACAAGATAGAATAAAACGGGTTATGCATCTTTTTAATCAATATCTGATTGTACGACTTCATACCCGACCAAGCGGTATTATTATAATACCGTACCCCAAGCCAGTATAGGAAAAATAAGTTAAAAGTATTTACCTAAGCAAAGTATAAATCACAACCAGCAAGTGCACGTGCTTTTACTGGGCTCCTAATCTGGAACGAAGGTTTAATTAACCTATTAGATTCCTAACGGGTCTTTCTTAAGTTTAAACTTAGACCGGTTAGTTTTAAAGAAAGATATATGGTTCAAAACACAAGATTAAGCGAGGACCGGATTAGAATGTGATTTAGTCCTGACAAGTTTGAAGACTTGTATAATATAGGTAAACTAAACACATTCTGGATTTTGAGGTGAAAATGATAAGGTTTGACCCGTTTCGGTCAATTTATGCAAACTAGTTACATAAACCGAACCGGACGCGAATAACGCATAACGGGTAACCAAATGAGTCATGAACAAGTTTCCTAAGTTAATATGCTTTAAATATGTTGTGATATCAGTAGGATACCTTCCATTATGCCCAAAACGAGTTTAATCTCAAATTAAGCCCCGTAGGGGTATTTTGGTCATTTTAAGGATTATAAAAGAGATTAAATATAACTCTGATGTTCGGGTCTGAAATAATCAGTAAAATTACTTATTTTAATAAGTTATATTAGTTGGAGATAAGTCTTATATGATGAGAATGGTTTTAACCCATACTACGCGTTTAAAACGCGTAAAAAGTCGTTTTAAGCGACTTCCGGGTTATAATAGGAAATCTGAATTTCCAGATCAGTTTATAAGTTCAAATTACTTCATTTATCATATAAAATCAGTAGCCAAAGACTTGGTATCAAAATGTTATGTAAAACTCATTTTATAATCAAAAAGGGTATAATCGGTAATTACCGAATCAAGGCAATAACCCTATATTATGATTAGTTTAAAAATAATTAAAAATCTTCAAAAATACCAAAATATTATATTACATCAGTGGGTAAAAGGTTTGGTGTCGAAAATTGGGTTTAGATAGGCTTTATGCTAATTGCGCCGTTTAATTAAATAAAAAGCTTTCTAATTACGCTATTGAGCATAACTCCTAATCTAGACCTCAAACTGATGTGAAATTTTAGGGACATGTTTATAAATCAGTAGCAAAGATTATTGTCCTCTCACATTTCAAAAATTCTCGTTTTAAGGTCGAAAGGGCATTATGGTCAACATTAAGCGATTAACGGAAACGTGTAAATGAATCGGACAATCAACGAGCCAATCACAGAGGGTTATACTATCATATAACCCGGTCCTAATGAAGTTCTAAGGCACTTCTAAATCATGCTACTACGGGTCAGAACTGAAAGTCAAAGCATAAGTCAAATTATGCGACTTTCGGTTCCGAACCGGTCCTAAACTGAAAATTGTCGGGTTGGACATGCGTAGACATGTTCTTGCATTGATTACCAAGTTATATGAGTGGAAAAACAGGTTACACGTCTTCTACATTGCTAATTGCGCGTTAATTTGAAAATTAAGGTTCTGTTGACTTTTTCGGATTAAGTTTGACCCGACATTTGACCATGTTAGAGTGGAAATCAGAGGGTGCCCTTTCAAGGGTTTATTTCCCACCTAATTACCAACTTATAACTACTTTCAATTTGACTAATCACTGGACCATTAGTGATTAATCATTAAGTCAAACCTTAATTACGACGGTTTGACTTTTAAGCTAATAACTAAGTAAAACATGATTAAGGAAGGTTAAGGAAGCTTACCAAGGTCCTATGCACGACTAGTGATGCTTAGGGAAGGCTCTTGTGCTCCAGAAATGATCAGAAGTTGGGTTTGAATGAATGATCAAAAGTTGCAACATTGAAGTCTTTATATAGTGCTTTTGATTCATCATGATCATGACAAACAAGCCTATGAGGGGATCCCTGATTGATTACAAGTGTCCCTAGAGCCTAAAAACAAGTTTGTGCAGCACATGGTATTGCAAACTAGCAATATAAGTCGGTTAACTTGTTATAACAGGCACATGTCATGTTTCTGATGCTGGGACTGCCTTACGGACCGTAAGGCTAAGGCCATACGGTCCGTAACCGATGACCAGAGGACAAAATTTTGAGAATCTCTTGAGTTTGACCATGCAACTTTGATATTACGAATTTGGGCCTTTATTATCAGTATGGGGCCACTTGATCATGTCTGAACAGTTATGACAACCTTTCCATGCTTTAAAATTGTCTTGGATTCTTTTGAAAGGGGCCATGAATGAAGGTTTGTCGTATACATTCTCATAGGATCCCATCTTTGCAATTTGAATCAATTATTACTAGTATTAGCCGGATTCGAATATATATCAGATGTTTATAACATAGGTTAAGGTTTGGGATTTATAAATAGGTCGTTCAGAGGTATAAATTAACATGTCGACACTTTTAAATCCTAGCATACATCTTTCAACTTGATCCGGGTTTATAACACGTTTACTTACCATGACACGTGTCTTTATTTTATTGGGCATGATTTTACGAGGTGTTACATAAACCATAAAAAATGATTTGTAAATGAGCTTATATTGGAAGTGGTATGTGTTTACTTTTTAAAAAAATTAACATATACGTATCGGGTTTTTTTAAAATCGCACGCCCCTCGAAATCGCGGGCCTTGTGCGGAGGTCCTCCCCGCACACCATCAAAGCCTCCCATGCGTACAGTCACAGACGATGATGATTTCGTTTCCGTTCACACAACGAGGATGATGACTTCAGCCAAACAGACAACAATTCCGTTTCCGTTCGCACTACCGGAGACGATGAAGTCAGCAGAACAGATATAGGAGATTTTATATTTGATGAAGATGAAGGTTGTGGATGTGAACTCGAATCTCCGGCCGTGATGGTGGTAGAGAGTGAAGCTAATTGTATCGTGGTTATAGATCTTGGGTTTTGGTGAAGGTTGTGGTGGGTTGATGGTGGCAGAGAGTGAAGCTGATTATGGAGGTTGTGGTGGAGGCAATGACTGATTTGTGGTGGGTTGATGGTGGTGGTGGTGGTGGGAGGTGGTAGGTGGTGGGTCTTGGGTGAAGCTGATTGTTTGTGAGAGAGAGGGTGGTAGAGAGAGAAAGTTGTAGGGAAGAGAGTGGTAAATAGAGAGAGGGTGGTTTTATTTTTAAAAATGTTTTGTTTTATTTTTATATAATATTAAATAAAGGGGTAAAAAGACTAAAATACCCTTGGGTAACCATACATAACAAAAAAATCTAGCTAGTTTAGAGTCTAATGACAAAACATGTAACAAAATTCCCTATAAAGGGCACATACCCTCATGTGCAAGGCACATGCTATAGTTAACTACAAATTTTAACTTGGTTAATGCTAAAGGACGTAGGGTGTAATAGGTTTTCCAAATAAAGGATTGTGACTATAATTATTGAAGTTAAAGGTTATCCATTGCAATCTAATACAAACATAAAAGACGAAAAGTGTAATTTACCCCTTTAATTTTGATTTGATTTTGTAGTTTAACTTCTTTAAGACTTAGGGGCTGTTTGGCAACTTATGAATAGTTAAGTGTTGAACCAGTAAGAGGTCTGAACCATTAAGTGTTGAACTAGTAAGAGCTCTAAATCATTAAGAGACGGTATAATGCTTAATCATTCAGAGGCAAATGTCTAACCAATTCATATTAGACGTCTTAACCATTCAGAGACAAATGTCTGAACCATTGAGACATTTGCTCGCGAAACAAACAGTCTGAACCATTAAATGTTGAACTAGTAAGGAGTTTGAATAATTAAGAGCTAAACAATCAGCAACTTATTTAATTATGTTAACCTATTTAGTATTCATTTAATTACATTAACATCCTTTTCAATTACTAGTTGATTTTAACATTTTATTATATCACTAGTTTAGAAACCCATGCATTATACGGATTGAATAAAGAAAATATTAAATAACTTAGTAAAGAAAATTTAGAAATCTTAAAACGATACTTTAAGATAAGATGTGACTGAAATTATATATTGAAGAGTAAACTTCCGTTTTGCTCCATGTGGTTTGGCCACTTTAATGGTTTTGCCCCAAACCTTTAAAAATAGTCAGTTTACTCCCTGATCTATGAAGCCTTTCTCCATTTCACTCATCACCCCTAACTCTGTCTAAAATGTATGTTAAAGATAAGGGCACTGTTGCAGAAATCGGCCTAGGCGGCCGATTAATCGGCGCCTAGGCGCTAGGCGGTTGGCTACTGATTAATTTTAAGCTAGTCGGTGGAATTAATCGGTTTTGGTCAAAGTCGGTCGTAGGCGGTCCTAGGCGGTGAAAATCGGTCCTAGGCGGTCAAAAATCGGATTAATCGGACTATATTAATCGGTCAAAATCGGTCCTAGGCGGTCCTAGGCGGTCCTAGGCAGTCCTAGGCGGTCCTAGGCGGTCAAAATTGGTCAAAATCGGTCAAAATCGAACCATACTATCTGAAACTTGAAGTATTTATGTGAATTTTGAAGTATTATTTTTATATTATTGGGTATATATATATAATTTTGAAAAAATACATATAAAAATCCCATTCCGATTAATCCCGATTAATCCCTATTAATCCCGATTAATCCCTAGGCGGTACCTCACCGCCCGACTAGCGCCTAGCGCCTTCTACAACATTGGATAAGGGTATTATAGTAATTTAAAAAATAATGATTTAATTATATATAAGTTACCAATTACCAATCTCTTGCTCTCTCTAATATACATACATATATTAGTATAGTTGCCAACAATCACCATCCCTGATTTTCTCCATCTTCTAATCGGACACCACCACCATCCTGCCGCCGCCACCTGCCATCATCACCAGTCCACCACCATCCTCCATCACTAAACTTCCCAACCCACCTCTCCTCCCCCTCTCCCTTCACCACCACCACTATCACCACCCATCAACCACCTCTGTCGCCATCACCACCCCACCACTAAACTTAATGTTAAACCCTTATCGTCTACCAAAACTAACTCTAGAATCAAACCCCAACTTTTATAATCAAAATCCCCAAATACATTAAATACATGTACAATGTAATTTATCATTTAAAAAACCCAAGAACTTGTAACAAAGTTCTCTTTAACGGGTACCAGAACTCAACCTACCAGCACCACCAGATGATGCAGCAGATAGCGACAGCCGCTTGGCCGGCCCCACAATTGATTTCTTTTTTGCAGTCCCTTTCTTTCCAAATCCTAATGGGCTTGGGCTCGGGCTACGACCCGGGCTCTGACTCTGGCTCGGGGTTGGAACCATGGACTTGGTTTTAGTCGACCTTGGTGAGTTTCCGGCGGTGGTCTTGGCTGGTGTTCGATTAGATGACGGCGGTATTAGGGTTCCGGTTAGGGTTCCGGTTAGGGTTCCGCTGTGACGATTCAGATCAACTTGGGCTTCTGATTTCAGATTGTGGGTTGCAGAGGACGACGACCATGGTGGTTGGCAAGCGGCAGTGTCGAATTTAGTCATGAGAAGGTGGTGGTGAGGTGGTGGCGATTGGTGGTGATGGCGGTGGTTGTTGGGGATGAAGAGAGGGATGGTATATAGAGAGAGAAGATAGGTGGTTGTTCTGATTTCAAGGTGGTGGTTGATGGTGGTGGGCGGTCGCCGGCGGTGATGATGGGGCTGATGGTGGCTGGGTAGGGTTAAGACTTGAGAGAGAAGAGAGTGCAGAGAGGGTAGAAGAGGATGAAGAGATGATGGGTTTGTTATATTTTATTATTATATATAATATAATCTTTTATTCGTAGTTTACTAAAATACCCTTAGTTTTATATTTGAAATTACCAAAATACCCTTTCAGTTAACAAATAATTTGGATGGAGTTAGAGGCGGGGAGTGAAATGGAGAAAGGCTTCATAGATCAGGGAGTAAACTGGCTATTTTTAAAGGTTTGGGATAAAACCGTTAAAGTGACCAAAGCACAGAGAGCAAAACGGAAGTTTACTCTATATAGAATTATGATATATGGCACAACTAGTTATATGTTTATTAGGTGGATTTTTTTTTTGTTTCTGAATTCTGAATTTATTAATTTACAAAAAATTAAAAAAAAAATCATTTGTATTAATTTATTATTTTAGGTTCTTCCTTATAAGGGAAGTATCATCTGAGAATAAAATTTAATTGAAAAAAAATACAATTGTAAAACATTAGATAATTTTTCTCTTATCTCATGTATTATTATCTTTGACTAATTAAATAGTCACAAATACTATCATTCTCCACACTATAATTTTTTGCCTACACACATCAAAGATTATCATACACGTTTAGAGATTTATCATACACATTCCAAGTTTATCCCACACTTTATCTTACACAACTCGTAAGTTATCCTACACGCCTCGAAATTTATTCTACAATCTATTATTTTTTAATATATATTTTGTATAATAAGTTACTGTAGTTGGCTATTAAAGAGGAAGACTATAAATTAATGATCTATGTAACTTTACTAATATACCTTATGATAACATTAAATACAAATCTTCCTATACTAATAAACGAAAATCAATTTTGTACATGTGTCACTTTCTGGTGCTTTCTCACTTTTTTTTTCCATTTATCTCTCATATTAAATAATAATAATTTTAAACAAAATATTAGATAAGAATAAATATTTAGATAAAGATAAACGTTTGTTTTTATTATGATCATATTAAATAATAATAATAATTTAAAAAATAGATAAGAATATAAACGTTTATTTTTATTATAATCAAGTAAATAATAATAATAATAATAATAATTTGAAAAAAAAAAAATTTATACTTCATTCAAAGAGAATGAAATTCTTGATTTTACGGTATAATTCAAATTTTTTTTTTGATGAAACATATAAAAACGTGGGGATTGATCTCCACCTTTTTGTATCGTAAACTCTTTTGAATATAAATTTAAAACGAGTGTATTATGAATGAAATAAACAAATAAGCATAAAGGTGCATAAACTAACTAAAATAATTGTATCTCATAATTTGAATGTATAATAAAAACGGGATTCAACCACATGTAATACATCAATGTTTATTTTTAAAAGATAAATCTTGATGACTATTTGTGTTAACATATGATATTATATTTTATTTAACATGTGCAATATACGAGTTTTTTTTTAAAAGATACATCTTTTTTTATTATTTATCTTATAAAATTAAATTTATGCAACCCGTGTAATACACGGGGTCTAACCTAGTATCAAACGAAGCAAAATGAAGCATTCTTATTGGTTGAATTTTTTTCTTCTTACAAAGAATTTCTTCACATTTGAATGCATATACCATCAATATTTTATCCCTTTTAATAAATGTTTAAATATAAAAGTTGAGAACTAATATTTATAACTATTATGGTATTTTAATGATTGAGCTTTTCAAATTCACCAGGTGCTACAACCTAGGTAGTTAATGTGGTAAAATATCGGATATCGGTCAAGGACCGATAATTGAGATATCGGTTATCGCGGTGGGATATCCGTGAGATATCGATAATTTTAGTATCATGCTAAATTTATATATGTAGCAATTTAGCACTAAAAATTATTACAACCTAAGTAGTTAATGTGGTAAAATATCGGATATCGGTAAAGGACCGATAATTGAGATATCGGTTATCGCGGTGGGATATCGATAATTTTAGTATCATGCTAAATTTATATATGTAGCAATTTAACACTAAAAATTAAGTATACTCTCCTACCATTAACAAATTAACATTTTGCAACTAGTAAAACACTAACAATTGTAGCAAGTGTGAACTAACTAAGACATAAAACACCAACATTTAAACAATTAACAATTAAAACTTAAAACACTAATAGCAGCAATAAGAAGAAAGACAAATGGTAAAACTAAGAAGAAAAATACAAATATCGAGAAAATCGGTGATATATCGTTGGTATTATTGGCACCGATATTTTACATCAATATCTTGGTAGGGGACCAATAACCTATATATCACTGATATATTGGGATATTAACTACTTACGTTACGTTGCAACACCACCCATCTTAAACAAATTATTCTTTTCGAGAATTAAATTTACCAATTAACTAGAGATGTCCCATTGGCTCAACAAAGGGACTCACATGATGAGAAGAATTTATGATATTAAAGTAGAATTATAAACACAATTACAAAACCTCATGTTGCACTACATAACAATACTAAAATTCAATGAAAAGGTAAAGGAAAACTGATCTAACCCGAAAAATATGTAAATAAAAAAAGGAAAAATTATAAGTTTTGTCCTTTATCTTTATATCACTTTTCAGGCGGTGTTCTTTTTAACGAATGTTGACAAGCGGTGTCCTTTACAAATTACAAGTGGGATCACTCCGGCGGTTGGGAGGATCGTGCACTATCCCCCCCCCCCCCCCCCCAACCCACTTAAAAAACCCTGTTAATTGTTGGGTGTAAATGACTAAACTTGCAACAAAATACCTAGGTAAAGGACTAAACTTACAACAAAATACCTAGTAAAGGACACCGCCTGTCAACAATTAACAGTGTTTTTTAACTGGGTTGGGTGTAAAGGACTAAACTTGCAACAAAATACCTAGTAAAGGACACCGTCTGTCATTCGTTAAAAAGTACACCGTCTGAAAAGTGGTATAAAGATAAAGGACAAAACTTGTAATATTTCTATAAAAAAATTTGTAAATCAAGTTGATAGATATTGTAACACCAAAGCTTAATTGATTTTTTATTTGGGTCTGGTAGACATGTAAGTTAAATGCAAAAAGAAATCTGTTAGAATTAAGTAAGCATAATGAAATCACACAATATTACTTCCTACGAAAATTGGGAGTAAAAAACACCAAAGGTGGATTACGTGTTTTTGTAATAGAGATTCACTTGCCTATCTATTCTATTATTATATATAATAAACAAAAAAAAAAAATTGGGACACTTGGCACAATATTAGGGCTTCAAATATCAGTTTTGGCGGGAAAATCCTGGGTCGCTTTCCAGTGATGCGGGATCCGAATCCATTTTATTGACCCAACTTTTCGAAAAGTGGATCCTTTATATACCATTTTCTCATAAACTCATCGTCCTCTCCATCCTATAGCAAACCCTAGACGCCACATCCTCTCTCAGAATCGATCTCCGCATCTTCATCTTTCCCGATCAATCTTGGTGTTACTAGATGGTTTTGTTGTGGAAGAAACCCTAATTGGAATCAACTTCCCGTTCTTGCCGCTGCAACTCCTCTTGCCTCTCAAGTCGCCAATGTTGAAATTTCTACTTGGAAATTATAGTGGATTGGTTGATGATTTATCAAGGTTCCACTTTCTGTACTGCAAATGATTACAATTTCAGGTCCTATTCTTCCCGTTTCATCAAGCAATTCCGTCGACGCACGAGGATTTTCATCCTCTCTCTGCTCTTTATCTCTGTTTTCGCCCCAATTCTTCTGCTATACGGTACGCTTTTACTGTTATTGTTTGATCGGTTTTACAAGTGCAATTTGTGTGATGCAGAATCAAATGGATTGGTTGATGATTTATCAAGTTTGGTATGATCTAACCGCCTATTTATGTTTTCGTTAAGCTATTGTGATTATTGTTGTTAATCAAACTGTATGTGTGTGTGTGTATTTTAAAATCTGATTCTATGTGTGTGTGTGTGTATTTACTGTTATTGTTTGATCAGTTTTACAAGTGCAATTTGTGTGATGCATCTGTGTTTTCTGATGCAGAATCAAATGGATTGGTTGATGATTTATCAAGTTTGGTATGATCTAACCGTCTATTTATGTTTTCGTTAAGCTATTGTGATTATTGTTGTTAATCAAACTGTATGTGTGTGTGTATTTTAAAATCTGATTCTATGAAGTTTGAATCAAAGTAAGTTTGTAAGGGATGATATCAAAGAATGATTGAACCACAGTTGTTTTAAACACTTTTGTTGATTTTGTTATGATTGGTGTTGCTGGTTATCATGGAGAATAATTTATAATATTTTATTATTAATTTATTTTGCAGAAAGGTAGGAGGGATCTGCTGAAGCTGAATCTGATAAAGCAGGTAATTTTTTTTAATTTTTTTTTTTGTAATGTTGGTTTCTACTTTGGTTTGATTGAAAAATTTATGTGAATGAAATGTGTTTGTTATTGTTATTACTAGGAGGAAGGTGTTGGGTTAAGAGAACCTATTTTAAAGGTTTACAAAGATATTAAGGTTGATGTTACTGTCGGTTCTAGAGTCGCGGATTCGGGTATTAAGTCTGACGATGTTGGAAGCCGTGGAAATAGTGATTTGATGTAAGGAAATGGTTGGTCTCTTGAGTGTCATTGAATGTAACTTGATTGGTAACTTCTAATGTTTGATTTATGCTTTTTTTTGTGCAAGAATACAAGGGTATCTATTGTCTAACAATAGTTAGTTATAAATGTGTTAATTATTTATATTTTTGCCTATGTAAAGTGTGAATAATTCATGATTTTTCTTTGTTTTGATGACGTGGTAGGGAGAAGTTAGTCGTGCAACACTAGGGCATGATCAGGATGTACAACCACAAGCACGGAGGGTACTAATGGATACGAAGGTTAAAGAGATGAAGGATCAGCTGATAAGGGCCAAAGCTTACTTGAGTTTTGCAGCTGATAAGGTAATTATAGTGGGATCGCATTTTTGGAGTTTTTTTTTTCAACTGGATACGGATGGATCGAGCTCCTTCATTCCTTCATGGATATTATACCCCTCGAATTACTATTCTTTTATTGGCTTTCTTCTTCCAGTTTTATAACTTAATATATGCTTCCTTTTTTTTTGCTTTATGAGCTTTAAATTACTGTCATGTATGATTTGGGATAAGAAAGTTTTGATTTTTTTGTTGTGAAAGTGGTTTAATTTTGAGTTCAAGATTTGTGGGGTTTTGTTTGAAATGAGAATTAGGTTCTTCATTGACTGCATATGACATAGAAATGTAGAATCTTGATTGCTGTTAGAAGGGTGTTTGGATTTAGTTTGATTGATAATTGGTGTTTGATTTTTGAAAAGATTACAGGAGGTTGATGAAAATCAAAGAGTGGTTTGATAGATATAAAATAAGTTGAGTGGGAGTTTGAGGAAGATAATGATGAAATGCTTTTAGTTTTGGGGAACAACTAGAAAGGAAGGAGATGAAAGCTTTTTCAGAATCTTTAGTAACTCAGGACTCTTCGGCTAGCAGGTATTCTTCTGCCCCGGTGAAGCTGATCTTAAAGTGGACACGCATAAATTTATTATACTTTAAACATATAATAGCAAAATTGACATTTTCTTCATTCCAGTTTTGGTTCCATTTTACTAATTTATGTTGCACTCTTCACATTTAATCGTTGTTTTAGGACCGCCAGAATGCTATAAACTCACTTTTGGTCGTGTGAAGGGAAACAAGCTTCAGGTCAAATCTTTTTTTTTTTGCCTAAGGTTTTCATTCCTATTTCCAATTTGTTATGGCCTTTACTGTTTTGTGATCATCAACACGAAAGAATGATAATTATAAGCATAGTTTGTTTTGTTTGCTAATTTAGTAATATGAAACCTGTATGCACATTAGTCATGTTACAAAGCAAATCATTCCTTGGAAAAATTAAACAGGGCAAAGTTTTTAAAGTAAGTTCGCCCCTTTTGCAATCTTAAAAAAACTATAACTTTTGATAACCTGCATGTTTCAATTCATCATACAGTGATTACATTTTGAAGCCCATAAACTGATATGTCCCGATTGTTATATTTTCCAGCCAAAACATCGAAGACATGGAAGACGAAGATGTTGAAGAGCCATCAACTTTCAGTGCATTTTGTACCGTCTTCTTCTGGTGGGTTTTAAGGTTGTACCGTTGGCGACATTTCATGTAGGTATTATACTATTATTGGTTTGGTTTTCTAAGCCTATGAAAGAAGCTTTATTTAAAAAAAGACTATTTTTTAAGGTATGATGTAGTTGATGCTTTATTCCTATGCAAATTTTAAGTTTTTTCTAATGTAACGTCACAAATAACAAATGGTTGCTTTTTTTTTTTTTCATTTGCTTGTGTTATGAACAAAGATTAAAATCTTTGGACAAAAAATGTTCCTGCACGTACTTAAATTACTCATTTTGAGCCAACCTTAGGGATGAGCAAATGGTACCAAAACCGAACCGGGTCATTTTCGGTACCCATTTTTTATGTTTTTTGGAACGGTACTTTCAGTTCGGTTAAGTACGGAACTGTACCGGTAATTTGGGTTGATTTACCTTCGAGTACCGTACCAAACAATTTCGGTACAGATGCCTCTTTTTTATTGATTATCAGAATCATACTTTCGGTACCGGTACGTTACCGAGCTCATCCCTACCCAACCAGTTTGACGTGCTATTGTACTAGATCTACTATTTGTTATAAAAAGACCCGTTCTTTTGGTTTTTAGCTCTTTTTGATGTTGTTTTCGCTGCTGTTTCGCAACTTCTTGCTGCGTTTTTTTACATTTTTTTGTTGTTTATCTATCTTTGTTTAAAGCTACATCATTTACCAGCATGGCTAAGCAAGTGATCGTCTTCAGTACCAGCCTTCTTAATACCTCACCACCAAATGACTCGGTTAAAGGGAAATGGTAAGCCATCGAAGACAAAAGGTATGTGTTGCCCCAATCTCTTATCATGCCATAGGTTGCTGCCTTAGTTTGGGGAGGACACTAATTACTAACACCTTGCTGGTCAAGGGTTTGTATTTTTTTTTATTGCCAACACTTCAACTTTGGTTTGGGTTTTAGATAAACGGGTTGGCACAACAACCCATTTAAATTTAAATAAAAAGATATATACAACTTATATCTTCAACACACCAACATGTTTACAACCCTTTTAGATAAACAAATTATGTGGTTCGTGTTCGGGTACATGGCTTAAGCACGTCTAGGTTGCTAACTGAATTTTAAATAATTATTGCTTTGTTATTTCCACTTGATTAATACGAGCACACTAATGCTGTCAAAATTGAACTTCTTCAAGAAACTTGTATAATTCAAGGGGCGTTTTAGATATCAACTTGGCCAAGTGAGCTTATGGTATAGATTATACTAGAAAACTCAAAAGACAAGACTCAATTGCATCTCATTTATGTTATTGTCATATACGAAGGGCAAACTTTTAAAGGTGTATTGGGTTTTTAAATGCTTTTTGCTGGTGGAATTTGATGGTAAATGCATAATTTGGGTTTTGGGTTCGGGTTGGATGATGGATTGGAGTTTGAAGATGGATAATTAATATAAATTTCTTTAGCCAGGAAAAAAATGGTGTATACGATCATGCAAATGGCGATTTGGAAGTGTCGACATAACATACTATTCAACAAAAAAAAACAACCGCACTTTGTAAGCTTAACGGAGGAGATTAAAGGCTTAGGTTTCTTGTGGCTTATGAACTAGACAAAAGTTCTAGAATGAACATGGTAACTTTGGTATAAATGTGTGTTGATCAGTTCTGTTTAGACATAATGGAAAACAAGAAAACATACCTTTGATTGCATCAATACAGGCCAGCAGAGAATCCAGATGGAGACGCAGCAACAATGTTTGACATGATTGTCAGCTTGATCTGGTTCCTCCTTAGGGTGCAATCTAATGATGGTGATGAAGAAACCGATAAAGGGGAATCGGTTAGGAGAGGAGGTCGATTGATGTTATGAGAGTAATTAGGCTATGTGTCTAACCTTAGAACCTCTACATAAGTCTCCTTATATATGCACCCAAGAGGAAACCCTAATTAGTTAATAAGGGTAATTAGGCCCATCAACAATTACCAACTAATTATTTAATAGGTTGTTATATATTTTGATATACACAATGTAAATGATTATAATGGCTACTAGATTAAATATAAAATAATATATTTAATCATACATTCTCCCACTTAGCCGAGTAATCATTTACTATGAGTATTAGATAAGCCTGATCAGGAGTTAACACTCATTTTAGCCTTAAACAAGTACTATAACAGAGAAATACAGCCGTTGAATCATCATGCGACTCAGGACCCCTATTAGTCATACTATAGCCTTAATTTAAAACCTAATCGTTATGATCAAAATACGCATAAGCCCTTTGTTTGATTTGTAATTTTATTTGTCTATATGCCATTATGCCGACTTGACATATTCTTAGAGACATACAAAATCAAACTGATGAGGAAAATTAACTAATACTTAGTCATTCATAGTACGATATGCAATTGCGCACGGCCATTAATTAATACCCGTCTATGAGCTCTCTTAATAAGACTTATGGGTAATAGCCCTTCAGTTATAGGATCCTTAAGCATATCATGAATGTATTCGATACAAAGACTTAGTTTCCTCAATTCGTTCATAAACGAATAATTAATTGCGTATCAAAATTTAATGCAGCACCTCTTGAACTGTTACTGTTCAAGGAGTCATGGTAGCTGACTTTATCACACTAAGTCTTCAAAATATTAATTATATGGAGTTAATAACTTATGAGTCCACTGATAAATTTCCAACAACATTTAGTGACTATATTATGTCGTTATAACTTAGGTTGTTGATATCAGTCCATTATGACTCCTCCAAGAGATTGGTTTTGTCTGCTGACATAAAGATATACCCGAAATTACATTTTTGTCATCTTTGAATATTACAAAGTTAAAGTAATAAACCGGTTTTAGTTCTCACTTCTTCTTCAAATTATAGCCTCTCGTTTCTTTTAAAGATATTGTAATACTCTATCAAATGCTTCACATTAATCCAGACATATCTAGTGTGTTGCAATGTGAGTAATATCTAAACGAGTATAGAGTTGAACTTACATAAGGCTTCAAATTAATGAAGCGTAAGGAAAAGATCTCATTTATCCTATTATCCTCTAAAGAAGAGCAGTATTGTTTGTTACATATGTAAGGACCCATTTAAGGTTAAACTTATGGAACGGAACTAATGTCCCATTGGATTTATCTTGGTATGTTATGATATCTATTACATAAGAGATATCTCTGAGATCTATTATATCAAAGTTTGTGTTAACAATGCTTTGACTTATGTAACATATACTTGTCAAAAGAATGTCATCTATATAGACAAGTTTATTTTAGTTGCTCCAACTCATTTTGAGGTAGGTACATTAATCCACTTGGTTGTTGATGAAAATAATTACTCTAAGTTTTCATCGCATTATGATGTTTGCATTAACCCGTACATGGATTTTATTGGCTTACAAATAAAGTGTTCTTTAACCTTTAGTTTGGAACTTTCAGATTGTTTTATGAACATGGAAATATGTCAGCCATTTGTTAGGGAAAATTGTTTTTAATGTTCATCTAATGTAGCTTTAAACTATTATAAGCTACTAGAACAGTGATGATCCTTAAAGAAATCTTTGATAATTTATCTCTTCCTAAGTATAACCTTTGACAATCAATCATGCCTCTTCTTGTCTTAACGCTTATACCAGGATTTGGTTTAGTTATGAACACTCTTAGGTAATCAAATCCCAAACGTTATACGAACACATAAAATCAGTTTTACTAGAAAGCAATTTTATTTCATTCAGAGGATTGATTGACACTAATGGCTTAATTTGAAGAGATAGGATCATTAATCATTTCCAAAATCCATTTCAACTTCATTAGGGAGGTTATGTAATCATCAAAGTTAGTAGGCTTTTAAACCTAGATGACCTCCTGAGTTAATTATTGGGTTTTATTAGAAGTTTCAGTTTTATGGATTAGCTCTTGGTTAGGTTGCTATCATTTTCAGGATTCTAAGTTTGTAAGAGTTGGTGCAGTATGGTGTACAAAAGGTGTAATCGGAGTTAAATTCGGAGTGAAATTTAATGACACTCTTCCCCCCGCCTCTTGTATTCCTTGCAAGTCATGATAAGGAATTTGACTGCTCCCACTGACCTTAGAAAACTTTAGGAACTCAGCATGCTTAGGGTCAATATGTAACGACCAACGACCAACAAATTCTAATAGAGAAACAGGTTAATGACGTTAGTCGTTGTAGTTTCTCTTGTTGAGGAGTATGTTAGTTTAGGTAAGAAATCTAAGTGTGCCCACAATTAAGCAACAATGAAACTTTTGTAAGTGTAGCTTTATATTTTAAGGAGACAAGTTATGATAGAATAGTGTCATAATGGAGCAGTGTCTTGTACAAGAGGTGTAAATTGAAGCAATATAAAGTTTTCACTCCCCCACCTCTTGCAACTATTGCAAGTTATTATTAAGTCACTTAATGCTCCCACTGATCGTTAATATCTCTAGAATGCTACAAGAGAAGTTTCAATGAGGTACGTGACGTGGGAACCTATCATATATATGTTAGACTTTATTTGATTTCTTTAATATCCAGATATCATAAGAAACTTTAGAGACATATTTAATAGAAATCTTATTAAGTGTATATATGAATAGATTTCTTCTAAGACCGTGGGCCATATGCGACAAAATTTAGATACAAGTTGGTAGTCTTTAAATGATAAATGAATTATGTCTGAATATTCCATTTGGACACATACTTATTCCTTAAGCCAAGTCATATTTTAGGGCTTTAATGTCATGATTTAAAATCACTTAGAATGAGATTAGATGAAAATCATCCTCATTAACCATGTCATGTTTTCTCATGAATTTCGGTTATAATGGATGAAATTTATAGGTCTCATTTTCCATTTGTCAAATTCTCATTTGCATGATAACAAAAGTTGTGATAGTGTAAGGTAGCATCTAGTTCCATCTTAATAATGTTTCTATCCAGATATTGAGAACAAATAAGATGAGAGTTTAAGGTAAGTGTGACTTTATGCTGACTATGCGAACCTCACAACCTTCATAACATAGCCTAAGTAATGATACCGTATTCTGATTAATCTTCAGAATTTGTAAGGTATCGAAAAGCTTTGTTAGAAGACTGCTTATTATGGTTCTTATAGCCTTAACTTTTAATTTTTTCACTAACTCTCATGTTAGTTATTTGTTTAGTTCTAGTAAGGAAACGTATGGGACTAGAGTCAACTAATCATGTGTTAATTGGAATATTAAAATTAGTAGACTTAAATATCTTTAGTAAGCGACTATCTAATTAATTTATCCAACTGTTCTTTAGAATAATGGATAGTCTCGTTGCTTATGTCTAGTCTAATGGCATAATTATGCACTGAGATTTTCCCTTAAAGAACCTTAAAGTTGGAATTTTTACTTGTAATTTGTCTATGGACCTTTAAACAATCCTCTTTTAAAGTTTTAAGTGGTTGTAAGGTGAGTAACAACTTATTTTCCAGCTTCAAACTTTTATTTCTTTTGTACATATGTTGCTTATCAACACAATCATTATACTTTGGTACTTTTGAGTGTTATAGTTGATTTATAAGGCATCAAATTGTACAAGTGAAAATCTTAGTATGTAATGTACTGGAAAGATGTACTTATTTCCATGCGTAAGCCCTTAACTTTATGGGTCATGGTATTGTACATTATTATGTATTCACATATACCACTTAGCTTATAGTTTAAAATTTTAAATGAAGGCATACATCTTAGGAATTCTTGTGATTATTTCACAATAATAGATTAGTCTTAGGAAAAACTTAATCTAGAATAACCTTTTAGTGATAGCATTTATGTTAGAGAGATCTTGATTATCATAAGAGACATCATGTTTGATTTGTCCTATTCATCATGCTCTACTTTTCTTCTGTAGTACCTTTATCAGAAGAGAGCAATAGATTATCGTGTCTTAAGTGATAATCAAGGATTTAATTTAAGAGCTAATCTTATAGAAACTTTAAATAAAGCAAAACATTTTAGGTTTAGGAATTAGAGTGGATGAGATATAGATTTATAGAAGAAAATTATAGTGAGTAAAGTTATGGGTACAAAAAATAAGACAGACGAAATGATCATAAGATTAATGAAGGATCATTAATGTGAGGATTATTATGTGAAGAGGTTGTGATATGTCTATTACTAACATCAAAATAATAGACTTAGTTAAAATTCTACTTAAACGAAGACAAATCAGCTTTGGCCAGAAGTGTAATCATTTAAGCATGTGTGCAAAGTAATCGTGATAAATCAGCTTTGGCCAGAAATGAGACAATCACTTTAGTTATGCACTTGTTAAGAATGCTGTACATGAATGAATTAAATCAGCTTTGGCCAGAAATTAAGACATTCACGTTTGTAATGCATACTCAACATGGCTTTTATAATACTTGAGCAATAAATAGATGTATCAAATCAGCTTTGGCCAGAAATGATACATCAGAAGCTCACCTAAGTAAAGCCATTTTGGTTTTGTAAAACATTATCTGATTCTGATTAATTAACTAATTACAAAACCAATTATTTATGTAACAACTCTCATTAAAATTACTATTTCTTATCTTATTATGTTTAATAGGAAACCCTAATTGAGACCCCCAAATAATATTGCATGACCCCTAAAATTTCCAGAACAATCGGAACTAGGATCAGGGCTCCTAAAACTCAGGGGGGGTATTCCCTAATTGATATTATCTAAACAGTTCGTTGTCGAATTCGAAATTTAACAAACCGTCGTCTCACCCAAGCTAGTTAGACACGAGGCAACCTTATGCTAGAGGGGGTGCCCTCGCGCCACGCGACAGGCTCTCGCGCCACGCGACAGGCTCTCGCGCCACGTGATGGAGCCAATTTTTCAGTATAAATGTAGGGCATTGGCACTTAGATTTTGGCGTTGGTTCGACGTAAAAATTCGTTTTATACGTTGAGATATCGTCTGTTTACTCCAAAAACACACACAAGCACGAAATTCTGCCGCGATAACAGGGTAACAACTCGATCACTGCTACGATTTAATGTCCGATCGATAAAAACCAATCCGATGGATGTTTAAGTACTACCCGTAATGGGGCTATACTTTGTCATTCGTCGTGAAGGTTTTGATCTCGTGAGTTGTCGTAAAAGTTGTATTAAGTTACTGACCTAGTTTTCGTGTGCATTGTTATTTGAATTAGGTTAACCAGGCTAAAATCAGTAGGCTAAACGCTGCCCGTCTAAACTTGCAATGTGAGTCATTCTCTTTTTATCAAATTGTTTCCAAAACCCTATTTATTTTCAAAGTTATAATTACAGGGATTAAGTCTTTGTAATCTTCAATTACTGCCGGTATGTGGGGTTTTGTATACATTACTTGATACCCGTCACCATTGGACAACGGGTTAGCCAATGGGTGATCTGACCATAGCCACAGACATTGTCGAGTGACAAATACCGATTTGGGGTAATTGGTTGATAGAAACAATGTAATCACCCTTAATACTGTATATTATAACAATGTGTCGTTTTATGCACTTGAATGACTCGCCAGTATTTCCCTGCTGATAAAACCTTTTTAAAACATGTTTCAGGTGATCTGCTCTGATCAAGGAAAAAGTGCCATGTAGCACTGCAAGCTTGAAGAAGTGGCTCAATAAAATAAAGAAACATGTTTTTGTAAAACAAGGGATTTCCGTGAGAAATCACCTTTATTGTAAATTATGGGTGTTATCCCCAAATTATGAAATAAGATAATTGGCCATTTCTGTTTTCATGATTTCAATCCCAGAATTAATGGATACGAAAACAGAACTGACTAATCAACATATGCTCCGATACCACATGTTGATCAGTTCTGTTTAGACATAATGGAAAACATGAAAACATACCTTTGATTGCATCAGTATAGGCCAGCAGAAAATCCAGATGGAGACGCAGCAACAGTGTTTGACATGATTGTCAGCTTGATCTGGTTCCTCCTTAGGGTGCAATCTAATGATGGTGATGAAGAAACCGATAAAGGGGAATCGGTTAGGAGAGGAGGTCGATTGATGTTATGAGAGTAATTAGGTTATGTGTCTAACCTTAGAACTTCTACATAAGTTTCCTTTTATATGCACGCAAGAGGAAACCCTAATTAGTTAATAAGGGTAATTATGCCCATCAACAATTACCAACTAATTATTTAATAGGTTGTTATATATTTTGATCTACATAATGTAAATTATTATAATGGCTACTAGATTAAATATAAAATAATATATTTAATCTTACAATGTGATCTATCGTGTATGAAATTGTAGTTTTTTTTATGGTTGTAGTTTTTTTAGTGGTTGTATTGTAATATCAAACATTTTTAGTTTGTTGTTGGTATAATTTGGTAATAATATCTACGATTTTTTTGTTGGTCGTTAAAAAATACAGGTGGGAAGATGGACTGGGTTGACCTACTAACATTTTGTTTATCAATTTTTTTAGTTATATTTAATGAACCGATAGATGAGTAAATTATGATTAGTTGGTTACAAAAACAATACTATCACATTAAAGATCGAGATCTTTGTTTGATCAATTTATGTAACATGGCACTTTGTTTATATTATATAAATACACTTAATGTTTATCTAAATAATTTTCTCTAACCCGGGAAGCAGTCCCGGGTGATAACCTAGTTGATAGAATAGATAAGAATAAAGAAACTAATTGACCATTTTTAATAGGCCTGTAAACGAACTGAACACGAACACATAATCAAACACATTTTTTGTTCGCGTTCGTTCATTAAGAAATCAGGCATGTTCGTGTTCGTTTATATTCGTTCGTTTAAAGCCTAAATGAACAGTTTACGAACATTAACGAACACAAACGAATATAAACAAAAAAAGATAACTGGGCATATTTGAATAAACATAAACAAACATAAATTAACATGAATAAACAAACATTAACGAACACAAATGAACATAATTGAACAAATATAAACAAACACAATTTCACATTAGTGAACACAAACAAGTCTAATATATTACAGTTCACCAAAAAACACATCTAAGTTAGGGTTCATAGATACTAAAACTAAGTATTTTTTTTATAAATATTAAGTAAGTGATCAGCTACAATCTAAGAAAAATTTTAAAAGTTCATTTTTTATTACAAGAGAACTCAATCACTAAATAGTTATATTTATATAAGCAATTAAGAAACCTAATATTTATATAAGTATAACTATTTATGTATATACTAAAATTTAAACGAACATAAACGAACGTTCACGGACATAAATGAACGAACGCTCACGAACATAAATGAACGAACACAAGGTTTATTCATGTTCGTTCATTTAATTAAACGAACAAAATTTTTTGTTGGTGTTTGTTCGTTTATTAAATAAACGAACATAAACGAACTTCCCGCCGAACAAGTTCCCGAACAGTTCATGAACGTTCGGTTCGTTTACAGGCCTAATTTTTATAGAGCGAAAAAGGAAATAAAATGGAAAGATACAGATTTAATCCCTAAGTTACGGCAATATTGAGTAGGGGTTTTCAAAAAAAAAAAAAAAATTGGATCTGAAACCGAATTCGAAATATTCAAAAATTCGGATATCTGAAAACCGGATATTCGAATTTTCAGATTCGGATATGAATTTAAATAATTTCGGATAATCTGTTTATCCGATATCCGAAACTAATTTTGTTTTTATAAATATATATAGTATATGAGCATTATATTTAGTTTAAAATATAGTAAATAAACGGATTCAGATGTGAATTGTTGAATGTTTTTAGTTTTCAATGTTGAAAATTTGGAAAATCAAATATAGGTTTAGTTTTAATCTATGCACAAAACATATTTTTTTATTTTTTTATAAATTCGGATATCCGAATCTGTATCTGAAATTTCGGATATGAATTCAGATATTAATATTCACTATCCGATCTCAAAAACCTCTAATTTTGAGATTATAAAAAAACAAAACAAAAAAGCAACCAACAAGATAATATAAAAATTGGTATGTGAAATATAAAATTCACCATCCGATCTCGAAAACCTCTAAACAAAAAAGCAACCAACAAGATAATATAAAAATTGAGTTAAATGAAATGTAGTCCCTGTTGCTAATTTAGTCCAATGAGACTATTTTGTTAGTTTAGTCCGAATGTTTCATTTTTCATCTGTGTATTAAAAAATGTTTCACCGTTGCTAATTTTGTCCAATGAGTTAACTTCATACATTTTTTCTGTCAACGAGAAGGGCAAATAAGTGATTTTACATGTAATTCTGTTAACTAGAAGGGCAATTCGGCCATATAAAATGACCGAATTACCCTTCTCGTTAACAGAAAAATAGATGAAGTTAACCTAGTGTATTAAAATGGTAACGGTGAAACCTTTTTGAACCTACAGACGAAAAATGAAACATTTGCACTAAACTGACAAAATAACTCAAACCACAATGATTAAAATGACATTTAACTCTATAAACAGGATCCTCCTCTGCTAATTATTTCCACATCTACATCATACAAAACACCATTTCTATTTCTCTCTTTCGTTACCCTTGATTTGACACCTTTGGATCACCATGTTCCACAACCATCTTCTTCTAAAACAAAAACAACACATATTATTGGTCCAATAATCCTATCCTCTCATACCTCCATATATTGAACTAACACCCGACTAAAACTAGTTAATCACGGTTCATTAGTTAGTAGCTGTACTGACCACAGCTTTGGTCGATTATATTTTATATCCGATGAGGAGCGAGATCGCGCGGCGGAGTACGACGGTGGAAGAGGCGGAAGAGTACAGAGTGGAGAATCTCCGGGATGGTGAGCGGTTGGGAAAACGACGGAACGTGTTCACATTGTTGGAGTGGGACTTGGGGCTGGACTCGACTCACAGAGGGTTCAACACAGACAAAGTGTTCGATGGCATCAAAGGCTTCTACATCCCCCCACAAAACAGGTTTCCTTTTTTGCTTCTTCTTTTAACATTTTGTTTTTTTATGTGAGCATATCTATAATTACACGTGGCAGTAGACTAGTGGATAAAACCTCAGGGTGACTATAAACGAGCTTGAGCCGCTCGTTAGCTATTCAAGATATGTCTGTTGAAACGTCAAATCAAGCCGTGCTTAAATGATCTTGATTGTTTATTGAAACAAGCTTGAGCCCAAGTTTCACATGTGAAGCTGAGCTGGCTCACGCGTCTAGCATAATTTTTATTTAATAGATAAAATTTATATTTGTAATAATTATTATTATATATATAAAATTAGGATAAAAACATTTGAATTGAATAGACTTTATTATACATAAAAAATAATTATAAAAATAAATTTGTGAGATAGTTATATATTTAATAAACGAGTCGAGTCTGAGCTGAGCTCGAGCTTAAAAAGCTATTCATGAGCTAAACTTCTAAACTCTCTATTAATTAAACGAGTCGAGCTCGACCTTAAACAAGCTCAGGTCTAACTCGCTTACACCACTAGTGTTTCAAACCATCAATGATAAGTGATAACATTTATAAATAAGTTTTACATCCTTGTACATTAAATTCACCTTTCTATTTATATTCTTTGTTTTAGCGATCAAGATTATTAATTCCGACCACTCCACACACACTCACGTTTTTTAGGTTGGCAACGTGTACACATGTATAACCTAAAAAAAAAAATCAAAGGATGTACCTTAAAATAGAATCAAACGATATTTTATGCTTGAATAATTGTTTAATTAGAATACACACCAATTCCAATGTGCAAGCAAATCCGTCATTGGAGCTTCACACGGCACCCAAACAACATTACGAAATCCTATGACGATGTTTGGTACATAGTTGTATTGTTTATAAATAAACAAACATAATTAACCTTCATAATAAATCGATTTATTACAATATCTTTTCTTTTAAGAAAAAGAAATATATAGTTAACTTTTTAAATATAACAAACGTAACAATACAACTATGTAACTTTAGTTTAATATCTAAATATTCTTCAAAATTGATTATGAAATAATTGGGTTAAACCGAATGAACCACTAATGCGTCTAATATGATGACATGTCCCGTTTTTTAAAACAAAAGGTAGATGCGATTATTAGATTCATATGAAAAAGTCAAATATAGCTATGATCGTGCCAAATTTTATCATTTACATTATTAAATATAATACATTATTAACCCTAAAAATTTACATTTAATAAATAATATTATTATTTTATATTACACCTGTGAATATGAGTACGTCATTGATTAGTATGTTTCAATGTTTCATACTTGTAATTATGAAATAACATGGCTAGATCCAATCCAACCACTGCACTCTGGTTGGTGGTTCCATGTTAATGGTGTGGTATAATTTTATATCAACTTAAGAGTCTTAGAGAGTTAGAGATGAGAAAAAATAAATAAATAAAATTTGACGATTATAAAAAAAAAAAAAAAAAAATTAAGAACAGATTAAACATTTAAACCTATAGTTATTTATAAAAAAATCAAAAGTTCTTATGGATCGATCGATCGATTAGTTAACTCACTTTCTATGGTTTCGGTAGGAACCGTTCGCGTAATTAAATAAAATAAAACAGTTTTTATTAAATAATTACAATACAGATAAAAGAAATCAGGAACAATACCTTACTTTTACAACTGGCTGAGGGTTGTGTTTAACACAGGCCCCTTAAAACAAATTCCGAGTCTCCCAGGAGAACTCGTTTTGTTTTCTAGGGTACAACAACCGAAGCAGTGTGTACTACCGGAGCTGACATGAGGACCCGAAGCCTACCTTGAGAAAAGCAAGAAGAAGATCAGAAATGAGAGGATGATTGTTTGCATAAGTTGCTGTTGTTGCTGGTGTATATCTGCAGTGAAAATGATGTTGTATTTATACAACATATGAGTCATAACAGTCAAAAACGAATTAAAGAAGAGAATTAAATTTCATTAAGCGTCTTCAATGCACTTTAATTCGTCATTTAATTCTCAGTCAAAACCGTTGACTCGTCTGTTTCGAATGCTGAAATGAAACTGCTCAGTCATTAATGTCACAAGGTGCCACTTTCCCAATTTTTCAGCATACAATGTTTCAAACACCAAACTTTGAGCATCGATATCTCTTTCATCACATAGAACACAAACCCACAAATAATTATATGAAATCTCCTTCGTTTCTTATATTTATTTCTAGTCCAAAAATAGGAAAAATGCATTTCCTATATTTGTGCAAAATCTTATTTTCACCAAATTTCCAACAGTTCCCGTTTCCAAAAAGCTCACGCGACCCGCAAATATCCTACTAACCAATGAGATCTAGTAAAATTGCAGTTAGCGATGGACAGGTGGTCTCTAAAAGGTTATGGTAATAGATGCTTACCGCTGCACCACCCTTGAAGGTTTTTTTTTGTAGTGTTGTGTATCATAAGATGAAAGTGTTAAAGTTGCTCTAAAATATGACATTTAAATAAACTCTGAACATGATGCTTAAATCAAGACTTTTATGATGCAGATGGTACCGGATATGGGAGAAAGTAATATTAGTATGGGCAATCTACTCTTCTTTCTTCACTCCCATGGAGTTTGGCTTCTTCAGGGGCTTACCCGATCGCCTCTATCTATTAGACATATTCAGTCAAGCCGCTTTCTTCTTCGACATCGTTGTTCAGTTCTTTGTTCCTTACCGAGACACCCAAACCTACAAGTTCATCGTTAGCCCACGACTCATCGCTATTCGGTCAGTCTTTCGTCCCCAACACATAAAAAAAACCAATACTGTCGTTCCAATGTTTACATTATGTTAACTTCATTGTTACAGGTACTTGAAATCTCATTTCATATTTGATTTACTCGCCTGTATGCCTTGGGATATACTTTATACGGTACAGCTTTCAAAACTCCATATAGGCGCAAACAATACTTTTTAACTAATAATGCGCGCTTATAAGTTATAATCATATTAATCAGGCTTCTGGGAAAAAAGAAGTTGTGAGATGCCTTTTACTAATCAGGTTAGTACGGGCACGTAAGGTTCTAGAATTCTTCTCCAAGTTAGAGAAGGACATACGGGTCAAGTATTTGTTTTCGAGGATTATAAAGCTTATTGCTGTTGAGCTCTACTGCACGCATACGGCTGCATGCATATTCTACTATCTGGCTACGACTCTGCCACCTGTCGAAGAAGGATACACATGGATCGGGAGCTTAACACTTGGTGATTATAGCTACTCAAACTTCAGAGAGATTGATCTTTGGAAACGTTATACAACGTCATTATATTTTGCAATCGTTACTATGGCAACAGTCGGTAAGTATTTGCATAAACCAGTTTAGTATATGTGTATGAGTGTATCACATATGTTATTTGAATTTTGAATGATGAATGTGACCTTGCTTATGCAGGCTATGGTGACATACATGCGGTCAACTTAAGAGAGATGATATTCGTTATGGTTTATGTCTCGTTTGACATGGTTCTTGGTGCTTATTTGATCGGTAACATGACAGCTTTAATCGTAAAAGGATCAAAAACAGAACGATATAGGGACCGAATGTCAGATCTTATCAAATTTATGGATAGAAATGAATTGAATCGAGACATATGCAATCAAATTAAAGGTCACGTGAGGCTGCAATATGACAGCAGTATTACTGATTCTGCCGTTATTCAAGACCTTCCAATCTCTATTCGCGCCAAGGTTTTAATGTCGATTATTTTAAACATTGTTTAATTATGACTATTCTGTTAAACTGTGTTTTTGTTTGTTGTAGATATCTGAAAGTCTCTATAGGACGTACATCGAAAAGGTTTCGCTTTTCAGGGGCTGTTCTTCGGAATTTATCAATCATGTTGTAACTAGAGTGCAAGAAGAGTTTTTTCTTCCTGGTGAAGTAATCCTGGAGCAAGGGATTGTTGTTGATCAGCTTTATTTCGTCTGTCATGGCAGCCTGGTACTTTTTATTTACGGGTGTTAAATGGGTTGTGTTCACGGGTTGAACCCGACACGAACTTAAAGATTTGACATGAACATCAACGAGTTTTCATGGGTTGACATGAACATGGCTGTTTAACCTGAAAGTTTGTTTGTTTGTTTTTTTTTTTTTTTTGCATATTTGTACTTCATAATGATTTTTTTTGAAAAAAACTAAAATATATAAAAATACCCTTATGCTAAGTTTTCTTTTTTCTTTTAAATGTTGCCATAAAATACTCAAATCAGTTTAATTAGTGACATAAATAACACATTTTTTAAAGAAATTTGAAAACAAACGGATTAAACAGGCCAACACATGAACCCATCAGGTCGATCAGCACACAACCCGTTTAGCTAAATCTGTTTGAAGGTTCGACTCGAAACTGTTTAGACTAAAATCATACCCACAAATTTCATGTTAGGCTTCGTGTCAGAAATTCACATCCCTATTTTTGTTCCCATTATATTAATTTCTTGTTTATTAAAGTTAGAACTTTGAATTAAATTTGGTACAGGAAGAAGTTGTAATATGTGAAGATGGGTCAGAAGAGATAGTATCAAATCTAAAACCTCATGACTCGTTTGGTGATGTTTCGATTCTATGTAACATTCCACAACCATACACAGTTCAAGTTTGTGAACTTTGTCGACTTTTGCGGCTTGATAAACAAACCTTCACTAATATTCTTGAAATATATTTTCTTGATGGAAGGAAGATTTTAAATAATCTACTAGAGGTAAATACTTAACTCTTTAAACTGATATTAAAACTGTTTTTTTTTTTTTTTTTTTTGTATTTAATCTTGGAACATATTCTTGCAGGGTAAAGAAAGTGACGTTCGAATGAGGAATATGGTGACGGATATCACAGTTCATATCGGAATGCAAGAAGCAGAACTTGCACTAAGGGTCAACAGTGCGGCTTTTAATGGAGATCTGTCTCAGATAAAAAGCTTAATTCGATCCGGTGCTGACCCAAACAAGAAAGATTATGACGGAAGGTCACCCCTGGTATGCTTTTCATCCAACGATCTTACACAAAAAAATGCGTTAATCGCATAAAACTTACTAACAATCTGTTTGACATGTACAGCATCTCGCTGCAGCAAAAGGACACATGGATATTGCGGTTTTCCTAATTCAAAACGGTGTAGACGTTAACATGTCAGGTAAACCGTAAACTTCAAACGAAGTCTTTATATTTTTAAATCATTTAAACTAAATACATATACTGATATACTTTCATGTTATTGATAGATAACTTTGGAAACACACCGTTGTTAGAAGCGATCAAGAACGCAAATGATGACATTGCATCCGTACTAGTAAAAGAAGGGGGGTCGTTAAAGATAAACGACCCTGGCAACTTCTTGTGTTCATGTGTGGCGAGAGGGGACATAGATTTCATCAGGCGGCTTTTATCAAACGGAATTGACCCGAATTCTAAAGACTATGATTTTAGAACTCCACTTCACGTTGCCACGTCACAAGGATCGTGTTTAATAGCAAAGCTGCTAGTTGAAGCTGGAGCTAGTGTTCTATTGAAAGACAGGTATAAGTTTGTTATCGAGATTTTTTTTTGAATGAACGACATAAAACGGAACTTATGGTTTGACTGTGCAGATGGGGTAACACTCCCCTTGATGAAGCAAGATCATCTGGAAACAAGATACTGATAAAACTATTGGAAGAAGCCAGATCTTTGCAGTTGTCGGAATTCCCTACATGCTCTCAAGAATCAACAGGTACTTAAAATCATCATACTACTCGAAAGTTCATCATCATAACCAATAGCAAAGCTAAGGTAGGGTCTGAGGAGGGTAAATGTAGACAGCCTTACCTCTACCCCGTAGGAATAGAGAGGCTGCTTCCAGTGAGACCCCCAACTCGATAGTAGTTTTGCACAAGCATTGGACATAAGGCACATAACACTTGGCAATCGGGACAAAGGCCGATTAGTGCATGTATCTCCTTGTCTTTCGGCCCACGTATCTAGATTTCATCGTTTTCCTTTGATTAAAAGGTTGTCGTTCGTTACTTTGGTAATATATATAGTCAACACGGCTATTCTCGTGATTTTCCCTGTATCATTGGGTAGATAAAATATCTTTCATTTCTTTGATGAACCATTCTAACTATGAGCTAATTCGTGTTTAGTGACAGATAAAACGCCCCAAAGAAAATGTACTGTATACCCGTTTCAGCCATGGGAACCGAAGGATCAAAAGACGTTGGGGATCGTATTATGGGTTCCGGAATCCATTGATGAACTCATCAAAACAGCAGCAGATCACTTAAAGTTGGACCTTCCTCCCACTTCTTGCATCATAATAACAGAAGATGCAGGTCAAATTGCTGATGTGGATATGATTAATGATGGACAAAAACTCTACTTAATTACTACTCAAGCATGAGTTATGCATTATTAATTTCACCATGTCATGCTGCAATATTAGTGGCATTACATATAAATTGGTACAAGTCACCAGGTGACATCATACTTATAATACTTTTTGTATATTTATGTGAAGATGAAAAGTTATTATATGTGTAAAATTTCTTATCTAAAATGTTTTATCAAGCTTTTCTTTAAAAAAGATAAGAGATAAAAAGGATTTAACCTAAAACTTTAATCAAGCTTTTTCTATACTTGATTCCAACCTTTATATGATTCCGGTATGGAGGGTAAATCAGTAAATGCATCTAACAAAATCAGAAAACTTCAAAAAGCCAAGGCACTTGGGACTCACAACATGGTATGGGTTAGACACAATTTATTGGGTAGACGCTTGAGTTAGACACACCGTTGTATGCATTTGTTCACTAACAAAAAAAACTAGCAATACTACATTGGAATAAAAAAAAGATGTTTGTTTTTATGGTATAGTTTTTAATAAAACAACAAAGTTATGCGCACTTAAAAAATAGGTGAAACTAAATAAAAAGTCAATAATAGGGGTTGTTACCCTATTGCCACTCCTAACCATAAGAACACCCGTAGTGGGGTAGAATTGGGCGTGGAATGCCCCAAAAACGCCCCATAAAGCCCACCACATCGCCCTCGGGATGTTTTTTTTTTTTTGCCCTTTTTTAATGATGTTTCCTCAAACTTGCCTGAGATGAATTTGAATAGCCAATCAGATCCTCCCATATCTATTTTGAACTCTTTTTTAACTTAAAAAAAAGAGTTAAATGCCATTTTAGTCCCTGTGTTTTGGGCCATTTTGCCAGTTTAGTCCAAAGGTTTCATTTTTAACATGTGGGTCCAAAAAGGTTTCACAGTTGCCATTTTAGTCCACTTGGTTAACTTCATCCATTTTTTCTGTTAACGAGAAGGCCAATTCGGTCATTTTGTATGTAATTCTGTTAACTAAAAGGGCAATTCAACCATATAAAATGACCGAATTGGCCTTCTCGTTAACAGAAAAAATGGATGAAGTTAACCCAGTGGACTAAAATGGCAACTGTGAAACCTTTTTGGACCCACATGTTAAAAATGAAACATTTGGACTAAACTGGCAAAATGACCCAAACCACAGGGACTAAAATGACATTTAACTCTAAAAAAAAAGATATTAAAAATCAGATTTCCCCACATCTTCGCAAATCTCCACTATACCCCTTTTCACTTCACATTCCATAAGGCACCTATGCCACATGTAAATTCATGCCTAAGGATGAGGCATTTGTTTCACTCACCACTACACATGGTCTAAGTAACTTCTATTTTATGACGTTAACTGTCACTTACTCATCTTGAACATTGATTTACCTTGATCGATCATCAAGATACCCTTCTGTCAATTTTGGTCTCTTAGGTTAGGGGGTGTGGTTAAAGCCCTTAGGGGCTTTATTACGCCATGTCAGATCCACATCAGCGCCATGTCACATAGGGGGCTTTAAAGCCTCTCCCTTTAACTTGCATGCAACGGTTTAAATTCCCTTATTAAACAAAATAAAAAAATAAAGAGAAAAAGATTTGATTGGTTGAAAAGAATGAGTCCCACCTCCTTTTCCCTTTAACAATCGTTACTGCAATGGCGGAGCTTGGATAGGGCCCCCTTTATGGCAGGCAGGGGATGGGTGTGGGGCGCCATAGGACGCTAACGACGATGATGTAACACCCTGCTTAATTGTACTTTCCATTTATAGTAAGTCTTGTTCGTATTTCTATTTTTGGAAGTCTGGTGTTCTTGTAATCGTTCTTTCTTTGCAATCATTGTAAAATCTGAGACTTGGATCATAAATAAAACTCATATTTTGTTAAATGCATGATATACATACTTTATACATGCTCATACATTCAATTTCGTGAAACAATTGATGCTTATTCGTAATTCTTGGAAACCATGTACTAAACTTGTAAATACGTGAAACTTGTGCATAAAACATATTACGAACGTATACGATACTTAAATACGACATTCATATGCTTAATTATACTTTGATTATACTCATCATACTTTATTTGGCCTTAAACTATGCTTGTATGGCGAAACTAGTCCCTAAATCACTTAAAAACACAAAATAACAAACTGCAGGGGCCTATTTGTAATTAAAAGAAACTTGGCCCTCCTCCCTTGTCACGGCCCGCGTACACTTACCCCCTCCCTACGCGGCCCATGAGAAACCCCCCAGATCAGACTCCTTTGACCAGCTGCGAATTTGAGCGCGATTTTGGGTGTTGTTTGAAGTTTAAACTCGTTTTAGCATTAAATAACCCACCAAAACCAACCCTAATCACTTCCTTATAAATACCAAGTGCCTCCCAAGTCATTTGCACTTTACAAACACTCTCAAATCACTCTCAATCCCAAAATCGTAGCTGCAAGTTCAAATTCGGACAGAAACATCAAGCTCCACTAAAGTGAGCATAACTTCTTCATTTCTTGTCCGTTTGAGCTCATTCTTTTTTCAGAACACTTGGATCGACCTTAGCTTCGATTCCATGGGTATTCCACAGTGAATAAGTCCCTGGAACTCCGGAAAATAGGCTCCAAAGTTCACTGTTTGAATCTGATTTCATTTATCTTTACTAACACTTGCTTAAACTTGAGTCTAACTCACTGAAACCCACATCCTTATGCGCATAACCACTTGTATGGTTAGTTGGGCTTAAAAACGGGGCTGAGACATACAAAATCAGAGGTTAAACCTCATATACTTTCTGTTTTGCTTAGGGTTTTTAACCCACAAGTGATGTTCAAGCTTCAAGCTTGATAAAGGTGTGATTGTGGACTAACTTGGGTTGTCCAACATAAAATCCCTACATTGCTTGATGATTTCTCATAGTGTAGTTGTTTACATTCTTGTATTAATCTTAGTTCATGACCCTCCTTGTATGTTTTTACATCAAGTGTAGTGGTGAACACTTAGAGGTACCTAAATGGAAGCTTGTTCTTCCTACCTCCTACATGAATTCTATGACATAATAGAGGTACCTAAATGAAGATTAAACTTCTACCTCATGCTTGACTATTATAATACATAATCTAAATAATACCTATATACATTCGAACCTTTGATGATGAATTCGTGTTCCTTTGTCAAAGTAGTAGACTAACATCATCTAAAGACCTAAACCTTGTTATGACTTTATTGCCCTTGTGGTTACATAGTGTCAAACAAGTGATTATGTGTCGAAGATGATTATTTTCATATGATACGTTCATGTCTTTTTAATTCCTAATCCTTGACTCTTCTGTCTTCCCCAAAACTCACACACTTTGTTTCTTCGTGTAGAAGAACATGGTGTTCCAACCTCCTAAACAAACCAACACTCTCGTAGATTTACCAAGTAGAAGACTTGCAAAACCGTGAGTACACTCGACCCATTTACATTTTAAACCACTTTTGGGTTGTAACATGTTACCATACAAAATTACACTTACACACACTTAAACATGCTTTACGAACTCACTCCGTTATACATGCTACTTGTTTACTTAGGTTCATGCTAGATTATACATGCTTTATGCCATTACCATGCTAAGCCCTCAACTTAACATATATAGCGCTATAGGAGTAGCACACCACCCGTCGGGGTCATGTTAAGTCATTATGCTAAAACGGTCTCGTTACTTTTGTGGCGAGAGATGCTAAATACTAGTGGACACTTGGGTTAGACGTGATGTTATGCATGCTAGTTACCTTGTTTACAAATTGCCATGTGGATCCGAGTAAATGCTTTATACATATGCTATACTATTTAAACCTTGTGTACTCGCCTTTGCTTTTGCATTGAACTTTATTTTAACATGTTACAAGTTGAGGATGATGATGCTATGAAATGAAGTAGCAATGCTGCCTAGATACACATTTAGACGTCTTAGGTTTAAAATGTTGTATCAATTTTGTTATGTTGTTATGTACTTTCGTTGAACTTGTTGTTATTTGAGATTTCTATGTAATATTGACAATTGATGTTTTGGAATGAAAATGGTTAACTTAAATATTGTCACAAATAGCGTTATGAAGTCTCTTGCAATCTATTTCGTCTCATCCCGATGATTCCGCTATCGGTTGGGGTGTGACTGATGATGTGGCCAGGGGCAGTATATCACACCCCCTGGCCTTATAATTCTTTTATGCTCCGACTAGTTTCTCTTGTTTTCACACCCATGACTAAGCACAAGGGCCCACCAAATTATCTTGACAGAACCATGAATCGTAGTGTGGATAAAAGAGAGAAGTAATTTGTTACAATACTTTAAGAGCATTTTAAACGGGCATAACTTTTCATACAATAATGTATATTTTTTAAATTATATCAAACTAAAGAGCATTTTATTTTCTTTAAAAAAATTATTGTACGAAAAATTATAACCATTTAAAAATTGTGGAGAAAAGAGAAAAATGAAAAGTCTACCTAGCCTCTTCCTCACCTTAGCCCCCGTGGAGCCTTTAGTCTCTACACCAATGTTTATTTTTGCATTTCACATTGGTAAAGGTCATTTTACCGATTTTCCTTTATATTAGTATAGTATTTTTCAAACTTGATATATGTCACTCATGAATTTCCCAGTATGTAACACCCAAAAAAATGTTGTATTCGTTCATAGTAGATACGTCGTGACATAAAGGATATTCGACTTCAAGTGACACTGACACATTTTAGATATGTTCGTTGTGGAAAAGAAAGAGACTCCGCGTTTAAACATGCTTGATTAGAGTAACATATGATGGGTGATGTCCAATATAATTAAAAAAAAATCATGAGCTCCTCGTGGATAAAACAATTTGTTGATATGGAAAATCAGATGATACACCACATATTCAATTTTTTGTTTATTTCACACTACACTAGCTATTATATTATATAAGAATATAAAAACAATGTACGATAGAAACATCTATAAGAGTGACAACATGCTTGAAAGTATTTGCACCATTAGTCAAAGTCCTTCAAATGGTTGATGTGGATTGGAAGCCTTGAATGGGTTTTATATATGGTGAGCTTCAACGGGCAAAAAAAATATCAAAGCTTTGAATGATAATAAAAATGCATACAAGCCTATTCTAGATATTATCTTAAAAAATCATCCAAAAGGCTTGATACTTGTCTACATATGACGGCCTACATTTTAAATCCATATTATTTTTATAATAATTCAGAGGTACGAGATGATTTAGAAGCCAATGATGCGGTGGTTGAATGTGTTGGTCTTTTATTTCCTAAGATTTATGATATGCAATCCCAAATCTTGTCGGTCGAGTTGCCAATCTACAAGTGGAAGCAAGAAAAATTTGAACGTCCTATTGCACTTAAAGCATGTGAGATCAACAACAAGAACTTTGATCCGGGTAATTTAATGATTAACATTATTTTTGTTTTAGAATTTCATATTCGTCATATGAATATATTATATGTTTGTTCGTAGCAAATTGGTAGGAAACGTATGATAACTCAACACCAAATTTGAAAAAGATTGCTATGAGGGTCCTTTCTTTGACTACAAGTTCGTCGGGATGTGAAAGAAATTGGAGTATCTTTGAAGGGGTTGGTGAATATAAATGTTTAAAGTTTAAATATATTGAATTTGAACCTATTGTTGAATTTAATGTTTATTTTAAACTCCTTAGGTACATACAAAAAAAAAAGAAATAGACTAGAGTCGAGTAGATTGAATGATCTTGTTTTTGTTCAATATAATGCAAATTTGTTGCTGAAAAACAAGAACAAAATGTACAGAAATCGTGAGATATTTAAAGTAGAAGATGCTAGTGAGGCTAAAGAGTGGATTGAGGATAATGAAGAGGAAGAGGAAGTTGAGTCGGGGGTTAATGAAGTCGCGGGTGTTGATGAAGTATCATCTAATCGAACAAGTGCTAGGAAACCTGCTAAGGCGAGACAAATTTATGACGAAGAATTTGAGTCGGAGAAAGAGAATGAGGTAGACGCGGAGATTGAATACGAGTTGGATGGTGCGAAATCATTGAACACTACGGGGATGACGATTACATTTGAACTATTTGTTAATGTTCGAATTTTTAAGTACTTAGACTTGTTATGTTATGACTTATATGTAAGTTTAATTTGAATTACTTTTACCTTTTTAAGTATTATATTGATATGGATGTGTGAGTATACATACATATTCATAAAAATAATAAAATATACAGATAAAAAATTCCGATCCGGTTAATCCCGAGTAATCCTGAGTAGTCGTTAGTCCCCACCTCACCGGCCGACTAGCGACTAGCGAGTTCTCCAACCTTGATAAAAAGAGAAATGAAATTCGAAAGTAAAAAAGCAAACAAAACAACTTCTTACAAGATGCTAATTGTGACTTTTTTAATCCACAAATTATGTCTAAAATAATAGAAGTTTTGTATATAAGATACAAGATAATCAACAACAGGGGCGCAACATAGTGGGGGCGGCCGATACCCTGAATTTTTCGCTTAGTTGTGGAGAGTATGTAATTTTCGTATAGAAATTTTTGAGTATATACGTTTTTTACCCCCCGTTTTATGGAAATTTTTGGGTATGTACGTTTTCGACCTCACGGCCGAAAATATCAAGTTTCGCCTCTGATCAATGATGCACAGGAAGGACATAGAATATATTCACATAAAATTGACCGATGATGCTAAAATCACCTAGATTCCTCCCACATTATAGTGTAATTCTTAATTTACAAAATAACCACAACAAACAATCAAACACCTGTATAAGTGAAAGGCAAATTGGAAATAAATAATCTCAGCTAACTCAATTTGGTCAATAATAATTCCAAGTCAGTTATTGGCCGATAATACAGGTCAATTTTTTTTTTTTTTTTTTTTTTTGTAAAATAGTCCGCCGTTAAAATAGCTTAACAGAGTTAAGTTTTTTTCTGAATTACAAACCGATGTTTTAGGGTGAGAGGGGCACTCCCCTCTTAGGGGAGTCCCCTCTCTTACGCACACCTAATTACGTTATGCCACGTCAACTCCCCTCTTAAACTCCCCTCACACCCTAATTTGATGGCGGCACTCCCCTCTTAGGGGACTTGGTTTTTTAATTTTTTTTTGTTTTTTTATTTGTTGTAATTATGCATGTTTATAAAAAAATATTAATAAAAATTAAATAAAATTTAACAAAAGACATTTCAAAGTAGAAAATAAAAATAAAAATAAAAATTAAATTCAAACTAGAAAATTAAAATTACATTCAAACTAGAAAATAAAAATTACATTAAAACTAGAAAATAAAAATTTTAGAAATCGCACGGCCACCCGTACTTGTTAGCGATGTCGCGCTTTCGGGCGAGGATGAACGACAACATATTTGGCGGAGCATCGTCGTGCAGCTTGAGGAATGTTTCCATATCTCGATCGTAATTGTAGTTTCTCATCGTCTCGCGTTGTTCCGATATGAGCTCGAGAGCCTGCGACTCTCTTTTCTTCCTCAATTCAATCGCCTCCAATTCAATCGCGTGCTTCTTTTCTTTCATGGCGGTGTACTCTTTGAATTGTGCCGCCAACTCGGCCGAGCTTCCCTCGGACGATGTCGCTTGACGCTTGTCTCGCCGTTGTGTTCTTTGTGGCGAGGGGTCTTCGTTCATATCGGGTATGGAAGGGTCCACCTCAACGGGCTTTCTTTTTTGTCCCGAACCTTCCCCTTCCTCACCCAACAATGGGACTTGGGCCCATTTGTCGTGTTTTCGAACGACCTCCCATGCCTCGACATGTTGAAAACCGTTCGGATATTTTTCTTTAAATTCCTTTAAAGCGACTTTCATCACGTGGAGATCGCTACACCCGCTTCCTCGTGTGCGATCCTACATATTATAAAATAACAAGTGTTAAAAAATATATTTTTTTACATATTAGTAAACAAAATTAAAAAATATACAACGTTAAAAATATAATTTTTACCGCTTGTTGGTATAGGCCGTTGAACAAGTTTATTTTCGTCATCATCGGGTCCCATTTAGACCGTACTTGATGCACGGTCCGGTTACTTCCACCAACGGTGTCGTTAAAATGATTTAAAATCTTACGCCAAAAACTATCGCGGTTTTGTTGATTGCCCTTTTTTTGTTGGTAGAGCAATGTACCCACGCTTTCGCCAACGCCTCTTCTTGGACCTTTGTCCATTTTTGGCTCTCCATTTTTCCCGTTGGTAGAGCGTCATCTTCTTCGTTGCCGGCGTCTTGATCCACATTATATTCATCGTCGCCGGTGTCATTTTCATAGTCGCCCAAATTTTGAGTTTCGGGCACTACTTCCTCGTCCTCATCATCGTGAATAGGTAGAGGACGTTCAACATTTTCTCGTGTATATGGAACTTGTGGGGAACGAAAACCATACGGGTCGAAGGCGGGGGATTGAGGTGGATCCATTGATAACAAATTTTGATAATAGCCGAAAGGGGGTTGTGGTTGGGTGTTGTAAAAGGAGGGGTGTGAAGGTTGTTGGTAAAAAAACGGGGGTGGTTGTGAAGTATATCCGAAAGGGGGTTGTGGTTGTGCACTTGCACCGCTCGAACCACCACGAGACGGTTGCGAGCCCCGTCCCTTAGTTTTTTTCTTGGCTTCGCGGGGTTGGTTCTCCATTGCTCGGTTTGAGAGTATAAAAGTTTGAGAGTGGTGGGTGTGGTAAAAGTTTGAGAGTGGTGGGTGTTGTAAAAAATTAGTGAAGTGGGTGTGGTTTGAGAGTATAAAAAATTAGTGGTGGGTGTGGTTATTTATATTTGTTTAAAAATTGATTTTTTTTTTAAATTTGACCGTTTAAAAAATAGCCGTTCCTCAATATTTGTGCCATTTCATCGCGGTGAACAAGCCCCGAAACCCCTCCCCGAATCGGGTCCCCGCGGTGATGGCGGCGGTGTTCCCGATCGGGGAATGGGGTCACCGAAACCCCTCCCCGCGAGTTCCCCGATCACCCTTAGGGCTTTTGATCAGAACGAGGATACAAGTCGATTAATGTAAAACTTACCTCGAAATACTGCCCCAACCCACGAAAACGGTGCTTCAATTCGGGTGTTTAAACTTCCAATTAACAAAAATCAAGCCATTTCGAGCACAATTCCGAGGTAAGTTTTACATCAATCGACCCGTATCCTCATTCTGATCAAAAGCCTAAAACATCGGTTTGTAATTCGGAAAAAAAACTTAACTTCGTTAAGCTATTTTAACGGCGGACTATTTTACAAAAAAATTGACCAGTTCGGATTATTATCGGCCAATAACTGACTTGGGATTATTATTGGCCAAATTGAGTTAGGTGAGATTATTTATTTCCAATTCGCCTAAATGAAAATGAATTAAAGATTGAATTTCTATATTAGTATATTATACATTTCAAACACTTCGAGAATCATGGTGTTTTTAAGAGTTAAACTCTTAAATATTATACATTTCAAATACTTAGAGAACCATATGATATTTTAAGAATTAAACTCTTAAATAAATGTTTAAAAATTCAAGTCCACACCTTTTGAAAAGGCCACACTTTACACTTATATAGGTCTCTTTTAGTCTTGCACCCATAGTTGCACTTTTAAAAGAACTACTAAAGATAACTTCAGCCTAATTTTCACTTGTATGTTCGAACACATATCCTAGAATGACGTAGACGTGTTCCAATCTCTACAAGACTACAACCAATTTCTTGCTTCATGGTAAACTCCCACATTAGCCATCCAAGTTTGACTAAATAAAGTTTATCAAAAGTTACCAACTTGCCACTAGAAAAACTTTCACCATGCATGAACCAAGAATTATTTGTCATGACATTGAATTTTTAATTTCTTTGAATCTAAAACTCATAATAGATCTACCGATTACCTCTCTTGGTAAGACTTGATCCTCACCAACTAACACCAGGTTGCTTCAACCAATTAAATCCAATGAAAATTTCTTCAAACTTGCAGGATTTTAATCTCGGACTGTTTTCCCTTCTTGGAAAACGACTCTCAAACCGGCTAAGCTCTGATACCAATTGTTGGAAATTAGACTCTTGATCGAACACAAAAAACACGAGATTGAACAAACCGTTAGACTATTTTATTATTTATCAATGAAAGCACACTAATTCCAATGACCATAACCCTCTATTTATAATAAACTTTTTCTAGTCCTGACCTGACTCAAACTCTATAAATATAAATAAATAATCAACTAGATAAACCTATCTAATTTAAACTAACAATTATACCTATACTAATTCATCAAGAATTATCTATAACTCTTTTTATCTTTATCTCCTAATTCAAAATTAACTTCTTCAATCAGATCCTCCCACATCTATTTTGAACTCTTTTTTAAGTTAAAAAAAAGAAATTAAAAATCAGATTTCCCCACATCTTCATAAATCTTCACTACACTCATTTTTCACTTCACATTCCATAATGCCCCATATGTCATAAGTCAATTCATGCCCAAGGTTGAAATACTTGTTTCACTCACCACTCACTACACATGGTCTAAGCAACTTCTAATTTATGACGTTAACTGTCACTTACTCATCTAGAACATTGATTTACCTTGATGCTCCAACTAATTTTGGTCTCTTATAATTCTTTTATGCTCCAACTAATTTCTCTTGTTTTGGCATCCATGACTCAGCACAAGCGCCCATCAATTATCTTGACGGAACCATGGAATCATAGTGTGAATAAAAGAGAGAAGTAATTTGTCAGCATTTTAAACGGGCATAACTTTTCATACGATAATATATATTTTTTAAATTACATCAAACTAAAGAGCATTTTATTTCTTAAAAAAATTATCATACAAAAAATTATGCCCATTTAAAAATTGTGAAGAAAAGAAAACAGAAAAAGTCTACCTAGCCGGCTAGCCCCTTCCTCACCTTGAAGCCCCAATGTCTAGCCTTTAGTCTCTACACCAATGTTTATTTTTGCCTTTCACATTGGTAAAGGTTGATTTTCCTTTATATATTGGTATAGTATTTTTCAAACATGATATATGTCACTCATGATATATTGGTATAGTATTTTTCAAAGTTATATATGTCACTCATGAATTTCCCAGTATGTAACACCCAAAAAAATGTTGTATTCGTTCATAGTAGATACCTCGTGACATAAAGGATATTCGACTTCAAGTGTCACCGACACATTTTAGATATGTTCGTTGTGGAAAAGAAAGGGACTCCGCGTTTAAACATGCTTGGTTAGAGTAACATATGATGGATGATGTCCAATATAATTAAAAAAATAATGAGCTACTCGTGGATAAAACAATTTGTTGATATGGAAAATCAGATGATACACCACATATTCATTTTCTTGTCTGTTTCACACTACACTAGCTATTATATTATATAAGAATATAAAATCAATGTACGATAGAAGCATCTATAAGACATATAAAAAGAGAAATGAAAGAAGATTATTCGAAAGTAAAAAAGCAAACAAAACAACTTCTTACAAGATGCTAATTGTAACCTTTTTAATCCACAAATTATGTCTAAGGGGGTGTTTGGCTAAGCTTATTTAACTCAAAAAAGCATTTTTATTAAAAGAACTTATTAACTTATGACTTTTTGAAAGAAGTTTTTAAAAAGTGTTTGAATTAGCTTATGTGTTGGGAAAACCAATAAGTTAATAAGTTGTTTTTTAAAAAGTGTTTGGTTTAGCTTATTCATGTAAAATGAATAAGGAGCTTCAAAAAGCCACCATGTTCTATGAAAAGTTATAAGGAGCTTCAAAAAATCACAATATTCTAACTTTTCAAAAATGATTTTTCCTCTCCACACAAGTCATTTTGAAAAGTACTTTTGAGTTTGTCAAACACTTTTTCTCCTTATTCACTTTTTATAAAAGTCAATAAGTTATAAGGAGGTGTGGAAAACCTTAGCCAAACACCCCCTAAATAATGAAACTTTTATATATAAGATACAAGATAATCAATCAATGACAGGGGCACAACATGGTGAGGGTGGCCGATACCCGAACTTTTCAATTAGTAGTGGAGAGTATATAGTTTTTGTATTGAAATTTTGAGTATATACGTTTTCAGTCCCGTAGTCAAAATTTTAAGCTTCGCCACTCATCAATGATGCAAAGGAAGGACAGAGAATATATTCACATAAAATGGACCGGTGATGCTAAAATCACTTAGATTCCTCCCACATTATAGTGTAATTCTTAATTTACAAAATAATCACAACAAACAAACAAACTCCTGTATAAACGAAAATGCATTAAAGATTGAATTTCTATATTAGTATATAATTATACATTTCAAACCCTTCAAGAATCTTGGTATTTTAAGAAGGGTCCTAATATTAACACATGGGAAAACTTACTTACACATGGTGTATACGGGCCGTATAATGTTATACGGCCCGTATAGAATAAAACAACTGACAAAGTCTGCTGGCACAGACTTTGTCAAGTTGTTTTATTCTATACGGGCCGTATAACATTATACGGCCCGTATACACCATGTGTAAATAAGTTTGACTGGTCGTATACAATGTATACGAACGTATATACGGGCCGTATAATAGTATACGGCCCGTATGGAACGAAATTTTGATTTTTAAAATATTTTAGAGTGGTGAGGTGCTCAAAATAAAACATCAACAAGTAATAAAGATTGAAGAACAAGAAAACGTGTCGTATGACTGTAATAAAACGGAAGCTATCAACGCGGGATTACGGGCATGGTGTTATTCTTTATTTAATATTTATAGAATAAAAGGAAGGGTGAGGCATTTGATGAGAGTTGTAAGGAGTCTGAATAAAACGGAAGCTATCAACGCGGGATTACGGACATGCGTTTAAATCCCAACATATTTGTTTTGTCACGTACATTTCGTAAGAAACTTTTCGTGCACTGAACCTTCACCTCCAATCATTTCCTGGTCAAATCACACACTATAAAGTTTAAACTTATCGTGTGTTGTAGTTTGGAAAGATGACCGAATAGAGATCTGAATAACAAACTGTGGAGAACTTGTTTGCGTTATCCACCAACAATCCGTTCATTATCTGTTGTTATTTAAAACAATAGCAATTAACGTTCGGTTGAGATAACGGACATCCAACTTTCAAAATTCAAATCAAACTAACACGAAGTATCTCGAAGGTATCATATTCTTGGTTCAATACCAACTGCTCGAAATCCCTTTCGTTTCATGGATTTCCCTTTGGTTGAAACTTTTCATCACCGGTTTCTACAGCACAAGCACATACACAGGGGATAATATTCTCGAAATTGAAGGAAAAGAAAAAATGGTTGTTGATGTTTTTTCTCTATCAGGATTTTGTTGAGTCGTCGGGAAAACTTTTCCTCAGGGGAGGGTGAGTAGTATGAGTCTGAGTCCATTGTGGTTCGTGAATGTTGGAAGAACCCGACACGTCTTCTGCTGCCTCTTCGGTTGGTAAAAGACATAGGATGGCTTTTAATACAGGCTCTTTGTCGGTTGTGGTTGATTTATAGGAGGAGGTTATGAAACGAATTATGCAATTTTCACAGTGGTACCAATGTCCTGCTACTACAATCCTTCCAACGATCATTGTCTTGAAAGACAAGAATACAACGTTCATGTATCACAAGGAATGACCGATCTAAGGCAGAGAACCTGATTTAGATACACAAATTCATCACCGGTTTCTACAGCACAAGCACATACGCAATGAAGTATTAAAAGATGTTAGTTTCTTGACAGTATGGTTTCTCGACAAATGAAGTATTATCTGTCCTTCCTGCCTCTTCAGTTAATAAAAGACATAGGATGATTTCTCTATTACAGCAACTAAAAAAAGGAAAGAAAGACCTTATTTTACCATTTTTACCATATGTATACGGGCCGTATACAGTTTATACGGCCGTATACGCTCGGTAAAAAACAAATTTTACCGATCGTATACAATGTATACGATGATTGGATACGGGCCGTATATTCTGATACGGCTCGTATACTATGGTAAAAAATGGTAAAAAAATGGTGTATTCTCTTTAATCTCTTAGAACGATCCTTGTAATGAGAACCCAATTCTGGTTTAAACAATGGAATTTGTGATTCAACAGAAATAACTGAAAATAACTCGCCATTCTCTTGTAAACTCTTCTGAAAGACAAGATAATGGTTTCTCAACAAATGAAGATGAAGATGAAGAAACGAGAGTTTGTTTTGAGAAATTTACAAGGTAAACCTGAATTTTTAGATTTTTAGACACTTACTTGAACATGAGTCTGAGTCCATCGTGGTTCGTGAATGCTTCGATTTCAACAAATCTTTCAAGGTCTTAAGTGATGGACAACTGGTTAAAAGATGTAGAAGAGTTTGTGTAGAGATCTTTAATGTGAGATTCTTCAAGTTTGCACATTTTGAGAAAATACCAATGTGGTCATTTTCAAGTGTGAGATTAGCCAAACGAGGATGAAAGATACTCAAACCATCTGATCCCGTTGTTGCAAACTCCTTTAATGTGAGATTCTTCAAGTTTGCACATTTTGAGAAAATACCAATGTGTTTGTCAGATTCAGAAAGCAGATGTTTAGTAGTGTTTGAGACAATTGATTTCTCTTGCGGTTACCAGGCCTATCATCTCCGTCTACGTTTGGTTTCTTCGTTTATTAGATCGTTCTAATAGATTAAAGAGGTTTTTACCATTTTTTACCATATGTATACGGGTCGTATACGGTTTATACGGCCGTATACCATTAGTAAAAAATATTTTTACCGATCGTATACAATGTATACGATGGTTGTATACGGGCCGTATATTATTATACGGCTCGTATACTATGGGTAAAAAATGGTAAAAAATGGTAAAAAAAAGGGTTATTCTCTTTAATCTATCAGAACGATCCTTGTCGTGATGATTCGAAATATTCACGAACCACAATGGACTCAGACTCATACTACTAGCAGTAGAACCCGACACGTCTTCTGTGATGATTCGAAACATTCCGAATAACTAGCAGAAAAACCCGTATACGGTGATTGTTTATCCATACTATTCTTCATAGCCATATTCCCACTCACAATTTGTTGATCCATACTATTCTTCATAGCCATATTCCCACTCACAATTGAGTATTTTTTCTAACTTTATGCTTGCATCCACCACAGTGAATATTAACTTTGTGTGAAAGAGTTTGGAAACCGGACGAAATCTATGAAGAAACTGTTGGAATTTGTGGATTTCGGTTGGTTCAGAAACTTAACAAGAGAAGCAACTAAAAAAATACAATTGATTTCTCTTCCGGTTACCAGGCCTATCATCTCCGTCTACGTTTGGTTTCCTCAACGAAGAACCATCAGCCATTATCAGCCCTTTTTTCCTTTGGTTTCTGGTTGATTTTTTAGGGTGAGGGTTTTGAATTGATTCCTGCGCTCAAGTTGATATAGGAGTGTTTGTTTGAGAACCTGATTCAGATACACAACGGTATCTTTGCTTCGTCTACTAGAACTATTTGTGTATGCATTCTTTTGGTAGTTAACAACGCTAATTAGAAAAAAATCTGAAAAAATTAATCATATCGATTGCAATAACAGGATGGATGTGACACACATAGATAGATAAAATGTCACAGTTGTCAAGACTGTTTGTCGGGTTTCCAATGCTCACACAGGGTGATAAACAACGCTGATACACGTAACATCTAGTTATATTCAGATTTAAACAATGCCCGCCTCAATCTTGAACCTGTACCGAAGAAACCAAATTCGCATGGATTTTCTTGAACCTTCACCCCCAATCATTTCCTGCTCAAATCACACACTATAAAGATTAAAGGAAAAGAAAAAATGGTTGCTGATGTTTTCACTATCAGGATTTTGTGGTTCGTTGTGGTTCGTAAAAGACATAAGATGGCTTCTAATACAGGCTCTTTGTCAGTTGTGGTTGATTTATAGGAGGAGGTTATGAAACGAATATATGTTTATGCGAACATCCTTATTTTCACAGTGGTCCCAATGTCCTGCTACTACAATCCTTCCAACGTCTGACTCATATACTCTCGGTTAAAAAATGCTAAAAAATGGTTTATTCTCTTTAATCTATTAGAACGATCCTTGTCTTAAGAACCTGATTCTGATTTAAACAATGTAATTTGTGGATCAACAGAAATAACTGAAAATAACTCGTCATTCAATACAAACTCTTCTGAAAGACAAGAATACAACGTTCATGTATCACAAGGAATGACCGAGTATGGAAACCGGACGGAATCTACGATAAATAACCAACACGAAGATCTCTGCGATCGCTAAGGTTTTCATCAACGGACTGATGAAAACCTTAGGTGATGACGAGTTTAGAAACCCTAGAATGATTGTGTTTTTATGGGAACAAAACGTGATACTTGAAAAAACGCCAATATACGGGCCGTATACAGTTATACGGCTCGTATACATGTGCTAACATCAAAAACCCACAAAAATAAATCAATTGAGCCGTATACGTTTTACAAATCGTATACACATGTATACGACTCGTATAACTGTATACGGGCCGTATATAATAAAACAAAAAAAAAACATTCTCTGCGCATTTTCCTATTCAAAAACATTCTATACGAGCCGTATACATTGTATACGGCCGTATACAATAGGGGATGTGAAAATAAGATATAGGGTATGTGGAAATAAGGCACCCCTTTAAGAATTAAACTTTTAAATATTATACATTTCAAATACTAATCATGGTGTTTTAAGAAATTAAACTTCAACAATTACATTCACAGTACTATTTTTCGTAAAACTAAATTTTTAGTTAAGTATGACACATCCATGCTTTGCACATGATTACATCTTTTTACTCCAATCTATTTAAATTAAAAAATTAATATACATCTCCAGTCCTTTATTTTTAAGCCATCTTCAATCTTGAGACCCTAGACTTGCAAATCAGTTGATCATCTTTTCTAAACGTGTTCTTGCAGTGATAAATCCCTCCACTATTTACCAAATATTACCAAAAAAATAACTTTTTTTTTATACAAAGTAAAAAAGAAAAGAAAAGAAAAGAGTGAGTGTGCTGAAAAAAAAAATCGTGTACATAAACCTATATATCTGCTATTCATGAGTGCAGTAAGGTAAGGTAAGGTAATGCAAACGCGATTTTTACAGATTTGATTCAAACACGCGAGGTGAGAGGATTCAAACGCGATTTTACAGATCTGATTCAAACGCGATTTTGCAGATCTGATTCAAACGAAGGCGTTCTTATGGTTATCGGTGAGGTGGAGCTTGGTGGCCGCCAGATCTGAGGTATCGTCCAGAGTAGTTTGGTGGCTGTCGGATATGAGGAACCGGTAAGAGTCATTTCTGGTGGTGGTTTTAGGCGGTGGTGGAGATGGCAAGATGGTTGTGGTGGTTCATAGAAAGATAAATGGGAGAGACAGAACTGAGGGTTGTTTATTTGCTTAAATATATTTTAGAGTTAATTGCCAAAATCGTCCCTGAGATTTGGGCACGTTTGCCATTTTCGTCCAAAATGACACTTTTGTACCAAATTGCCCCCAACGTTTGTAACTTTTTGCCATTTTCATCCAAACTACTAACTTAGTTTATTTTTTCTGTTAAGTTGATGATATTTGGATGAATCTGGCAAATATAAAACCACATGGACGATTTTGGCAATTTACTCAAACCTTTTTTAATTTCTTTTATTTAATTACTTTTGTTACATATATAATAAAAAATAATATACATAGAGTTTTTAGAAAAAAAAAATTAATAGTTTTGTCACATAATTTTTATAAATTTTCATCCAAATCACTAACTCAGTTTATTTTTTCTGTTAAGGTGAAGGGTATTTTAAATTTTATAAAATTTATAAAATTTACAGCTTCTTAATATAAATCAGTTTTATAAAGAGAAAACGTCATTGGTGTGCAACACATAACAATCGATTACAACTTTTAGTATTTATCAGTTGTAGAGATAGAAAAAAATTGTAAAACGTTACATATTTTTTAAATGTGTTGAGCAGCTAGGAAATATGTTGGTAGAAATAAAATATTTATTTAATTAAGATTATGAAGGTAACTAACTAATACTTATTCAGAGTGACTTGAGTAAAGAAACTTTTGGTTCATAGCATTATAATTAAAATTTGGTGGGTAATTTTAAGGTTTGGTAACGATACGTTGTTTGATAGAGGGGGCGCACTGGCTTCTGTTTTTCCTTAGGAGCGAATTTAAAAGAGTAGAAGATGAATTACAAACTTGATACATATGATAAGATTTTTTTATTTGACCTTTTTCAATAAGGTCACCAGAATTTTAGTTTTATAAAACTTAGAGGTTTAAATAGATTTTATTTTTATAAAACTGATCTATATAAAAAATTAGAAATTAATTTCTAGAGTAAACTGCCATTTTGGTCCCTGTGGTTTGGTCAGTTTTGCCACTTTAGTCCAAATCTCAAACTTATTACATCCAGGGCCCTGTGGTTTGGTTTTTATTGCCATTTTGGTCCAAATCTCAAATTTGACTAGATTCTCCTACTTAAACCCTATTATTTTGTCTTTATTCTCAGGGGCATTTTGGGCATTTTGTATTATAACTCAATTATGTATATCATATATATAATATATACCTACACAGACAACATCTCTCTCTCTCTCTCTCTCTCTCATCTTTCTCACTATCTCTCTCTTTCAGAACTACCACCACCACCCCCACATCATCCCCGCCACCACCATCGCCACTGTCGCCGCCAACACCACCGTAACCCAATCGCCGCCAACATCCAGATTACTGATTAGGGATCGAAACACAAAGATCTAACCCTAATTTCACATCTCCGATCCGAATTCCATCAATTTCACTCCAGATCTCCATCAACAATCGTCGATTCGGCATTCAGAGGTGATGAAATTGCTCATTTCTTCGGATTCCTCGGTGCCGCTTTTGCACTCGTCTTCTCAACCCATTTCTTGTTTAGTGGTGGTGGGGGTGGTGGTGGTGGTGTGGTGGTGGTAGTTCAGAGAGAGGGAGAGAGCAGAGTGAGAGATGGTTGTGACACTTGGTGGGCTAGGAAGAGGGTTTATTGCCGGTGGCGGTGGTGGGGATGATACGGTGGTGGGGGTGGTGGTGGTGTGGTGGTAGTTCAGAGAAAGAGAGCAGAGATGTCTGTATGGTGACAGAGAGAGAGAGAGAGAGAGTTATTACGGTTGTGGTGGTGGGGATGATGCGGTGGTGGGGGTGGTGGTGGTAGGTCAAAGAGAGGGAGAGAGCAGAGTGAGAGACTGCAGCGGTGGTGAGGTCCGGCGGCAGAAAGGGATGTGTGCTGAAGATGTGTTGGCGGTGGTGGTGGTCTCAGGGGAAGGAGAAGGAGGTGGCGGTGGTGGTGGTGCTTGTGGCGGCAGAGAGGAGAGAAGGAGAGAGAGTGGTGATGGTGAGAAGGGGGAGGAAGTGTGGCGGTGGTGCTTCTTGTTGTTGTTGTTCTGGCAGTGACATTATTGTTGTTGTTCTGGAAGTGGCATTATTATTTATTGCTAAAAATAATAATCCTTCACATATGGCGGTGGTGTTAATGGCGGTTAATGCCCCATGGTCCGGAATCATCCTTCACATATGGCGGTGGTGTTCGAGAAAGAGGAGAGAGAGAGAGAGAAAGGGGGTGTTGAGAGAGAGAGAGAGAGTGCAGAGAAAGGGGTGTTTGGGATTTATAATCAGAGTTTAGGGGGTGTTTGGGATTTATAATCAGTTTAGGGGGTGTTTGGATTAATAATCATTTACAATAAAACCAAAATGACAAAAATACCCCTGGATATAAGGACAAAACAGGGGGTTGAAATTGGGAATTCTAGTCAAATTTGAATTTTGGACCAAAATGGCAACAAAAACCAAACCACAGGGCCCTGGATGTAATAAGTTTGAGATTTGGACTAAAGTGGCAAAACTGGCCAAACCACAGGGACCAAAATGGCAGTTTACTCTAATTTCTATCTTAGTTTATAAACATACTTTGCCTTAATAGAAAAATTAACTTAGTTAGTGGTTGGATGAAAATTTATAAAAATTATGTGACAAAGCGATATTTTTTTTCATATAAAAATTGCATGTATATTTATTTTTATTATATATCTAACAAAATTAATTAAATAAAAGAAATTTAAAAGAGTTTGAGTAAATTGCCAAAATCGTCCTTGTGGTTTTATATTTGCCAGTTTCATCCAAATATCCTCAACTTAACAGAAAAAATAAACTAAGTTAGTGGTTTGGATGATAATGGCAAAAAGTTACAAACGTTGGGGGTAATTTGGTACAAAAGTGTCATTTTGGACGAAAATGGCAAACCTGCCCAAACCTCAGGGACGATTTTGGCAATTAACTCTATATTTTAAATATAATAGTAAAATTACTAACCTACCCTTATGTGCAAGACACATGCTACATTTAACTGAAAATTTGAATCCAGTTAGTACTAAAGTAAGTAAGGTGTGATGAGTTTTACAAAAAAATAACAGTGGCTGTAATTATTGAAGTTAAGGGACATCCATTGCAATCTGATATAAACATAAAGGACGAAAAGTGTAATTTACCCTAACTCTTAAATGTTCAAAAAATGCAAGTCCACACCTTTTGAAACGGCCGCACTTTACACACAAATTGAAAGTTATCTTTGTTTGAGATTTGTGTAATTTTCAATGGACTTGTATGTTGTTTAATTTGTTATGTATTGATTGCTTGTTATCTTTATAATATTATTAACCATACATAAATGTAGAATTATATGATTAATACAACATTAGATGGTAGCATACATCTAATCTAATGTGAATTTTATGTTATATGAGATAGTAATATACATAGCAATATTAATAGTTTCCAACTCATCTCCCATTATGTAGCCTTGATCAATCAATCTTGCATCAATAAAGATGAATAATTTTGTTACTTGAGGAAGGGGTAGGAAAGTTGAGATAGACATATGACACTTCCGTGAAGCTCATGCAGCCTAATAATTCAACTTTACTTGTTTACCAAGCATCACTTATTCTCTCACAAATTTCTCTTTTTGTTTCTGTGAAAAAGGATCAATTATTTGATAAAAGGTTATTTGTTTTTAATAAAAATAACAACAAAATGACCAAATTAACCCTCTTTCTTTCTCTATATAAAGTGACAACTTCATTGCCATTTTCCATTCAAGCAAGTACCAATATTTATCTCATTCCACTCTTACTTTGATAATCAATTCAAAACCAAAGGAGTAGAACAACATGAATGATACACATAGTTCTTCGATTCCCCTTCTTAGTTGTTTCCTCAACGTCTTGTCTATTCTCTTCTCCTCGCTTCATGATGACGATGATCATCATCGTCACCATCCCATCTTGCTAGAAGACACACTTATAGGTGAAAAGAATAAGGTCTCGTCTAATATCATGGCTCAAAAGCAATTCCGACAACTTCATCAAATAAAAGGGCCATGAATCCCATGATCAATGATGTCTTGCAATAAAAGTTTTTCTTTACCGTAAACTTATAAAGTACTATGTGCTTCTGAGGTGCAAAGTCCAGTCACGAGCAACTATTATCGAATGAATAGATTGATGACTAGATCGAATTAGTGTTGGAGCTAGAATATCATCTTACGAGTTGTTCAATGGATCTTTTAAAGCATCCAATGGAGACAGTTACAAGTTTCATATCTTAAAGTTGGTTTTTCTTTTATATTATTTTTGAAATATAATGTTGAGATTTAAGTCAAGAGTATGAGTATTAATTGTAGACTTTTACGTTTGAGGAGTAATAAAATACAATTTTTTAAACAACGACTTGATTGTGTATACTCTATTGTTTGGTCCAAGAGTTGAGAACTAGGCTTAAGCCCATCTTATTTATGTATTTGGCCCATGAAGAGCCTATATAATCACCTAGTTCCTGGGCTAGCACGATTTCATTGAATTATCAAATATCAACCGAGATTTCTCAACGTGTCCGGGGCTTAATTGACACCCAAAACTTCACGCCTGCACGCTACAGGACAAATACAATTATACAAACAGCGGCGGATTTAGAATTTTTTTTTTCTTAAGAGTAAAAAGTTTTTAGGTGTGTATTGTCATTCGAGTCAGGTTTAGTTGGGTCAAGTCACATAACAAAAGGATAAAAAGAAAATCAATTATCATTTGAAAATTATAATAGAAATACAATATCGTTAATAAATGATAATCCATTAAAATAAAAAGTCATAAATTGATATAAATATTAAAAATATAAAAGGTAACCCTACATAACTTCTCCCAATTAATATAATCAAAAATATAAAAAGAACGTTATAATTAGTTTACAATTTTCGAAAATCTACAAATATAACATGTTCAACCAAATTAAATAAAAGAGTAATCACAACACATTTTATTTTACAACATTAATAAAGATACATGCACCTTACATATCAAAAAGAATATCCAACAACCTAAAACTAAGCCCATGACACATAATATATATCTATTAACTTACATTAGAAACTAGTCATCTTTTCTAACTCATCAAGCCATGCTGTAAGTTTTCCACCTGAAAACTTTTCCTCTGGGTCCTCACATGCATACAAAACACAAATTATAACATAACAAAGCAAGACTCTATTAACCCTTTGTTGTCATTATCATTTTCACATTCACGATTGCCTTTTTCACTCGTCGTTATCAGCCGCCCTTAAAGACATGTAGCAGATGAACCTATTATGATAATTTTGTTTTCTAAAAGTCTCATTTGAAACCAAATCCATTGGGTTGTAAGTTACATAGTTACATAATACATCATGAATAGGCCATAAAATAGATGTAAGTCTTATCATAATTAGTTATTGAAGATATAGATTATGAATATAGTATAGATAATAGACAATCTCGTCCTCCTAAAATGTATTATAATGTAGTATAGATAAATAAAATATGAACACGTGTCTTGTTTGTTCATTTACGTTTGTGAATGTTTGTTCCGTTTAGGCTAACATTTTTTTATGTTTGTTCTTTTACATATTCATTTAAGAAGTTGAATCCAGCCCATTTTCAAACTATAGGCCCACTTCAACTCGAAATTGTTGTTTCCTGTTCAAATGTTGGATGTCGTTAAATCATATATTGATATTTGTGTAAAAAAGATATTTATGAAAATACCATACAGCTATAATAAGGTTATGATAAATGATCTTACAATACTTTGTTACAATAAAAAAGAAATCGTTGTATATAAAGAGACACACGCGTGTGGTGAGAGTTCGGTCGTTATCACTAATCACTACATAACGGAGGGTTCAAATAAGAAGAATTTTTTTATAAAAATAAAAATATGAACACGTGTCTTGTTTGTTCATTTACGTTTGTGAATGTTTGTTCCGTTTAGGCTAACATTTTTTTATGTTTGTTCTTTTACATATTCATTTAAGAAGTTGAATCCAGCCCATTTTCAAACTATAGGCCCACTTCAACTCGAAATTGTTGTTTCCTGTTCAAATGTTGGATGTCGTTAAATCATATATTGATATTTGTGTAAAAAAGATATTTATGAAAATACCATACAGCTATAATAAGGTTATGATAAATGATCTTACAATACTTTGTTACAATAAAAAAGAAATCGTTGTATATAAAGAGACACACGCGTGTGGTGAGAGTTCGGTCGTTATCACTAATCACTACATAACGGAGGGTTCAAATAAGAAGAATTTTTTTATAAAAATAAAAAGAATAAGTTTTAAACCAATAGAAATAATTCATTTAATGTGAATTTAATGTTATTGTAACGTCATATATGTAAATTTACAATTTTAATTAATTTATTGTATTTCCTTAAATAAATTAATTAATTAAACTTGTAACTTAATTTTAAAATATACTCTTTCAACATAATTTATGCTGAAGGACAATTTTCGATATGCGTAACATAAAGTGTAGGATAAAGTGTATGACAAATTTCGATATGTGCATAAGAAATTTTAAAATATGTAGAATAAAGTGTTTTTGCCTAATTAATTGAAGAGAAAATAATTAATAAGAGAAGTTATAAACTACTTATTGGTTTACCATTATGCTTCTTTTTTTTCTTCTCACGTTCTTAAATGATCATTCACCTATCTGTGTGTGTGTGTATATATATATATATAGGCTAGGAGTTGGCTAGAAAGTCTAAATTTCCTAAAAATTGTAAAAAGTCATAAAACACCATAATGATAACCATAAAACACACGAAAAACCCACAAATAACATAATGAAGATTACTAAAACATCATGTATGTGGGTTTTGTGTTGTGTTTTAGATGTTAAGGCTCTGATTATGGAATGACAAATATTATTGTGTTTTATGTTGTTTAGCCTTTTGTGTTTTAAATTCATAGTTCTACGATGGTGTGTTTAAGTTTTTATGGACTATTAGAGTTTGAATATGGTGTTTTAGTAATCTTCATTCTATTATTTATGAGTTTTAGGTGTGTTTTTGTAATAACTCTCATCAAAAGTCATATTTATTAAATTAATTTGTCCAATATGATTGGCTAAAAATAGCCCTTGTGGCCTAAGAGAATTCATTTATTCATTTAGTATAATAGATAGATTATACATTTCAAACCCTTCAAGAATCTTGGTATTTTAAGAATTAAACTTTTAAATATTATAAATTTCAAATACTTAGAGAATCATGGTGTTTTAAGAATTAAAACTTCAACAATTACATTCACAGTCTTATTTTTCGTAAAATTAAATTTTTAGTTAAGTATGACACATGCTTTGCACATGAGGGCATTTACGTCTTTTTACTCCAATCTATTTAAATTAAAAAATTAATATACATCTCCAGTCCTTTATTCCCTCCACTATTTACCAAATATTACCAAAAAAATAACTTTTTTTATACAAAGTAAAAAAGAAAAGAGTGAGTGTGCTGAAAAAAAAATTAATATACATCTCCAGTCCTTTATTTTTTTTTATGCAAACGCGATTTTTACAGATTTGATTCAAACACGCGAGGTGAGAGGATTCAAACGCGATTTTACAGATCTGATTCAAACGCGATTTTGCAGATCTGAATAAAACGAAGGCGTTCTTATGGTTATCGGTGAGGTGGAGCTTGGTGGCCGCCAGATCTGAGGTATCGTCCAGAGTAGTTTGGTGGCTGTCGGATATGAGGAACCGGTAAGAGTCATTTCTAGTGGTGGTTTTAGGCGGTGGTGGAGATGGCAAGATGGTTGTGGTGGCTCATAGAAAGATAAATGGGAGAGACAGAACTGAGATAGAGAGATAGAGGAGGAGAGAGAACTAAGATCAGGGTTGTTTATTTGCTTAAATATATTTTAAATATAATAGTTAAATTACTAACCTACCCTCATGTGCAAGACACATGTTACATTTAACTGAAAATTTTAATCCAGTTAGTACTAAAGTAAGTAAGGTGTGATGAGTTTTACAAAAAAAAAGGACAGTGACTGCAATTATTGAAGTTAAGGGACATCCATTGCAATCCGATACAAACATAAAGGACGAAAAGTGTAATTTACCCTAACTCTTAAATGTTCAAAAAATGCAAGTCCACACCTTTTGAAACGGCCGCACTTTACACACAAATTGAAAGTTATCTTTGTTTGAGATTTGTGTAATTTTCAATGGACTTGTATGTTGTTTAATTTGTTATGTATTGATTGCTTGTTATCTTTATAATATTATTAACCATACATAAATGTAGAATTATATGATTAATACAACATTAGATGGTAGCATACATCTAATCTAATGTGTATTTTATGTTATATGAGATAGTAATATACATAGCAATATTAATAGTTTCCAACTCATCTCCCGTTATCTAGCCTTGATCAATCAATCTTGCATCAATAAAGATGAATAATTTTGTTACTTGAGGAAGGGGTAGGAAAGTTGAGATAGACATATGACACTTCCGTGAAGCTCATGCAGCCTAATAATTCAACTTTACTTGTTTACCAAGCATCGCTTATTCTCTCACAAATTTCTCTTTTTGTTTCTCTGAAAAGGATCAATTATTTGATAAAAGGTTATTTGTTTTTAATAAAAATAATAACAAAATGACCAAATTAACCCTCTTTCTTTCTCTATATAAAGTGACAACTTCATTGCCATTTTCCATTCAAGCAAGTACCAATATTTATCTCATTCCACTCTTACTTTGATAATCAATTCAAAACCAAAGGAGTAGAACAACATGAACGATACACATAGTTCTTCGATTCCCCTTCTTAGTTGTTTCCTCAACGTCTTGTCTATTCTCTTCTCCTCGCTTCATGATGACGATGATCATCGTCACCATCCCATCTTGCTAGAAGACACGCTTATTGGTGAAAAGAATAAGGTCTCGTCTAATATCATGGCTCAAAAGCAATTCCGACAACATCAAATAAAAGGGCCATGAATCCCATGATCAATGATGTCTTGCAATAAAAGTTTTTCTTTATCGTAAACTTATAAAGTAATATGTGCTTCCGAGGTGCAAAGTCCAGTCACGAGCAACTATTATCGAATGAATAGATTGATGACTAGATCGAATTAGTGTTGGTGCTAGAATATCATCTTACGAGTTGTTCAATGGATCTTTTAAAGCATCCAATGGAGACAGTTACAAGTTTCATATCTTAAAGTTGGTTTTTATTTTATTTTATTTTTGAAATATAAGTGTTGAGATTTAAGTCAAGAGTATGAGTATTAATAGTAGACTTTTACGTTTGAGGAGTAATAAAATACAATTTTTTAAACAACGACTTGATTGTGTATACTCTATTGTTTGGTCCAAGAGTTGAGAACTAGGCTTAAGCCCATCTTATTTATGTATTTGGCCCATGAAGAGCCTATATAATCACCTAGTTCCTGGGCTAGCACGATTTCATTGAATTATCAAATATCAACCGAGATTTCTCAACGTGTCCGGGGCTTAATTGACACCCAAAACTTCACGCCTGCACGCTACAGGACAAATACAATTATACAAACAGCCGCGGATTTAGAATTTTTTTTTCTTAAAGAGTAAAAAGTTTTTAGGTGTGTATTGTCATTCGAGTCACATAACAAAAGGATAAAAAGAAAATCAATTATCATTTGAAAATTATAATAGAAATACAATATCGTTAATAAGTGATAATCCATTAAAATAAAAAGTCATAAATTGATATAAATATTAAAAATAAAAAAGGTAACTCTACATAACTTCTCCCAATTAATATAATCAAAAATATAAAAAGAACGTTATAATTAGTTTACAATTTTAGAAAATCTACAAATATAACATGTTCAACCAAATTAAATAAAAGAGTAATCACAACACATTTTATTTTACAACATTAATAAAGATACATGCACCTTACATATCAAAAAGAATATCCAACAACCTAAAACTAAGCCCATGACACATAATATATATCTATTAACTTGCATTAGAAACTAGTCATCTTTTCTAACTCATCAAGCTTTGCTGTAAGTTTTCCACCTGAAAACTTTTCCTCTGGGTCCTCACATGCATACAAAACACAAATTATAACATAACAAAGCAAGACTCTATTAACCCTTTGTTGTCATTATCATTTTCACATTCACGATTGCCTTTTTCACTCGTCGTTATCAGCCGCCCTTAAAGACATGTAGCAGATGAACCTATTATGATAATTTTGTTTTCTAAAAGACTCATTTGAAACCAAATCCATTGGGTTGTAAGTTACATAGTTACATAATACATCATGAATAGGCCATAAAATAGATGTAGGTCTTATCATAATTAGTTATTGAAGATATAGATTATGAATATAGTATAGATAATAGACAATCTCGTCCTCCTAAAATGTATTATAATGTAGTATAGATAAATAAAATATGAACACGTGTCTTGTTTGTTCATTTACGTTTGTGAATGTTTGTTACGTTTAGGCTAACATTTTTTATGTTTGTTCTTTTACATATTCATTTAAGAAGTTGAATCCAGCCCATTTTCAAACTATAGGCCCACTTCAACTCGAAATTGTTGTTTCCTGTTCAAATGTTGGATGTCGTTAAATCATATATTGATATTTGTGTAAAAAAGATATTTATGAAAATACCATACAGCTATAATAAGGTTATGATAAATGATCTTACAATACTTTGTTACAATAAAAAAGAAATCGTTGTATATAAAGAGACACACGCGTGTGGTGAGAGTTCGGTCGTTATCACTAATCACTACATAACGGAGGGTTCAAATAAGAAGAATTTTTTTTATAAAAATAAAAAGAATAAGTTTTAAACCAATAAAAATAATTCATTTAATGTTATTGTAACGTCATCATATATGTAAATTTACAATTTTAATTAATTTATTGTATTTCCTTAAATAAATTAATTAATTAAACTTGTAACCTAATTTTAAAATATACTCTTTCAACATAATTTATGCTGAAGGACAATTTTCGATATGCGTAACATAAAGTGTAGGATAAAATGTATGACAAATTTCGATATGTGCATAAGAAATTTTAAAATATGTAGAATAAAGTGTTTTTGCCTAATTAATTAAAGAGAAAATAATTAATAAGAGGAGTTGTAAACTACTTATTGGTTTACCATTATGCTTCTTTTTTTTCTTCTCACGTTCTTAAATGACCATTCACCTATGTGTGTGTGTATATATATATAGGGTAAGGCTATTGTAAAAAAGGCCAAAAGTGTGAGAAGGGTAAGAAATATTGTGGATATTCTTAAATGATCATTCACCTATGTGTGTGTGTGTGTATATATATATATATATATATATATATATATATATATATATATATATATATATATATATATAGGGTAAGGCTATTGTAAAAAAGGCCAAAAGTGTGAGAAGGGTAAGAAATATTGTGGATATGACATATGTCCTCAATCTAAATTAATTCAAAAGGGTAAACAAGTAATTTTATCATTGATTCAATTAATTCAAAACCTTCCATAACCGCCACCTTATTTATAGGAACAAGATTTTTTTAAAAGATCTCTATAAAAACACTACGAATAACACTGTAACCACCATTCAGCACATATATAACATCATTCAGTAATTATATAACACCATTCAATAAGTATATAACACCATTTTAAAAGATCTCTATAAAAACACTACGAATAACACTGCAAATCACCATTCAGCACATATATAACAACATTCAATAAGTATATAACACCATTTTAAAAGATCTCTATAAAAACACTACAAATAACAGTGCAAATCACCATTCAGCACATATATAACACCATTCAATAATTATATAACACCATTCAATATGTATATAGCACCATTCAATAATTATATAACACCCTTCAATAAGTATATAACACCATTCGATACGTATATAACACTATTAAAAACACTGCAAAACACCATTCAACAGTTCAAAACACTACAACCCCGTAATGGTGGGCGTCTGAAATAGCAACGACACGATGACGGGTGGTCGCACCGGTGGCGGAGGTGCGACAACTTGAGTGGTTCTCGGTGGAAACCGATCGGAGCAGGTGGGTGGTCAAATTCTAAATCACAGAGACAGAGAGGAGAAGTGAAGAAAGTGTGACGTCTGATGAGGAAAATAATCTGATTGAAAGAAACATACCGTCATGGTTCCACCAGAAACCACTCAGTTAATTTTCGAAAGTCCACAATTGACGTTGCGATGGTGGCAAGATGGTGCGGCGGTGGAAAGGAAGTGCGACAATGCGGTGGTGGCACGGTGGCGCGACGGTGGTGCGATGGTTGTGCTGTGACGGAGATACAATGTTAATTATGATTCAAAACCATTTCTGGAAAAGAAGAGATTCGAAATTTTAGGGATTTGATTTACAGTTTCCTATTTCAAGTGGATATAAAAGACTCTATTACCCCTACAATTTTCAAATCAGTCCAAAAAAATAAAACACATTTTACAATTTGGTCCCTATTGATCTCAACCATTAGATCAAAGACCCAATGGCTAAGATTCTTTCTTACCCTTCTCATACTTTTGGTATTTTTTACAGGAACCTCAATATATATATAGACACACACACACACACACACACACACACACACACACTTCTTACACTCTTTAGGATTTTGAATTTTGTAGCCAACTCTTAACCTATAGTATTGGTTTGTTTGTTACCATAGGGGTATGATACCGGTACTCGGTATAAGAACTTGAAGAGATATGCCTGAGAAAATATCGACACATGTTTTACATTGACCGAAAACCATGAAAACAAATACTGGTACATGTTTAGATAATACAGATACCAACATTGGTGTTATTCGGTCAAAATCGATTTGGTTCGTCACAACACCCCTAGGAACGTTGAGAAAACCATAAACAATGAATACAAGCACCGTTACCGATGTTGTTCTGATCGGTTTAATTGGTCACTTTGAAGAACAAAATGTTCATTTGTATTAGACCCATTCGATTTTGAACAAAACTTTTATTAATAACGTAAGTAAAAATAAGCACGGGTTAAAACATTTTTATTTGACCCGTTTAATTTTGAGAAAAACCTTTATCAAAATGTATATAATAATAAGCAGGTTGCAATCAGGGCCGGCCCAAGCCCAAGTATTTTGAGGCTTGGGCATTGGGCCACCAAATCTATAGGGCCTCAAGATTTAAAAAAAAAATATTATATATTATATGGGTATGAGCCTTGTCATTAAAAGGTTGTGGCCCAGTTGGCGCGCATGTCATCTGTGTACCTTAAGGGGGCGGGTTCGAATCTTGTTTAGGCCGATCGACCGTCTTTTATTCTTTTTGGATAAGAAAAAAAATAGGCAAGAAGGCCCCAATTTTGAAACTTGCTTTAGGCATCTAAAATGGTTGAGCCGGCTCTGGTTGCAATGATATATTTAGATTTGATAAAGAATTACATTATATTATTAGCGTAACAACGGCATTATTTTATATATAAAAAAGAGTAAACTGCAATTTTACCCCCTGAGGTTATATGTGATTGGCTCTCTTACCCCCTCCCAGGAAAATTTTGCTGGCTTACCTCTCAACTATTGAAAAACACTGCAATATTACCCCCGATGTTAAAAAACTGAACAGTTAAGTTCAATGGTATGTTAAATGGCTATATTACCCTTTCTTATTACCCCCTATGCTTTGTTGTAAGAAAACGTATTACCCCTGGTGTTAAATGACTATATTATCCATTCTTATTACCCCCTATGCTTTGTTGTAAGAAAACGTATTACCCCCCGGTGTTAAATATTTCTTTGCTTCCTTACCCCTGCAGAAATCGAAACCATTCCCGGATGATATTAGTTAACGGATGATCAATGATTTATATGTAAATGTTAATGGATGATCAATGAATTTGTGTTTTGGTATATTGGTTAGTTTTCCAGTATATTAAGTTAATACAAGATCAATGAATGCATTTGGTTGTTGACTGAGTTGGTAAATTGGTAAGTGTAAAAGTTAGTATCTAATTTGTTGCATGATCAATGGTCACTGCATTTGGTAAGATTGCATGATCAATGGTTGCTGCAAGCTGATTAAATGAAACTCATTGCTGCAAATGAACTGATTCAATGCAATTTATTAAACTAATTAAATGAAACTGATTGATGGCTACAAGTCTGCAACTAAGGACTGAAGTTGTAGTTTACTCAAAACATATTTACAATTCTCTCAAATTGGGGATAGTGCACACTGCAAGTTTGCAACTATCAAACAACCCTATTTTCCGATTAACCGGAGAACAACCCTATTTACTCTTATTTGTAGCTAACAAGTCACTAGACTTTTATTGATTAACAATGACGTCGTATCACCGGTCTTCTTCCTTCAAACAATTGAAACAACCACAACATAAAAACCTCATTATTATTTTCTTACAAAACATGAAGAAAACGCCACCAGAACCATAAATGCAATTGATAAACACTTACATATCACTTACTGTGTGTATATACACATTCATTATTCTCTCTGCAACCAATCATCCATCATCAGATCCTTCTAATTTCCCCCAATTTTGTAAGTTTGTAACACAATACCTTCCTTAAACCCTAAATTTTCAAATTGATACCTTCAGGAACTTGAATTTCTATAAAAATCAGAAATTTGATCGATAAATTGTTGTTAGATGAAGTCGGAAGAATCCTAGGATATAATGTCATGGCGATTAGGCTGGAAAAGGCCCTCAGATGTCTTTCATTTATCTCTATATTATGGTTCCGATGAGTCAGGATTAGATGATCAAAACAATGATGATAATAACAATAACAATAATAATAATAATTGTTGTAATCAAGAGCTAGGGTTTCGGATTGATCTTGATTGGAATGGTGGAGATGATGAAGATTAGGTTGCTTTGAGGCTGCAGTCTCAGGTTATGGTGGCGTTCCCATTGCCGCACGATGCGGTTGTCATTCGGTTATTGGAGAGTGACGGTTCTAGTCCGGTTAGAACCAATGAGGAAGTTGTTGTGTCAGGGGATGGGAATGTGGTGGTGAATAAATTGATCAATCAAGTGAGTAATAATAGTTTAAGACTGGTGGTTGTGGAGTCAGAGGGCTCGGTGGTGGGTCTCGCAGGTGGAGGTGGACTCGGTGGTGGTGGTCGCCGGAGTTTTTAACTGGTGGTGGTGGTCGCCGGAGTTTCCAGCAGCAGCTGTTGTGTCTCTGATGAAGAAGGGGAGGTTGGGTTTGGGGGCAAAAACGACTTTTCACACATTATTAACAGTCAAACAAACGTTGACTTGACATAGTTGGGTGTCAGGGGGTAAGATTGCAGCGTTTCGCATTCGTGGGGGGTAAGACATCAAAATTTTCCTAGGAGGGGGTATGAGTGCCAATCACATATACCACAGGAGGTAAAATTGCAGTTTACTCTATAAAAAAAATAGTAAACCGTGAGGTAGATTTAATAACATATACACTTGGGCTTCCATTACTTATACGTACTACTTACAACTCTTTTTCATAAAAAAAATGTATATCGAGGTGTAAATAAAAATAGACACGTTGCAACGTATACTCGAAATTTTTATAAAACATCATATCTTAAAATTAAAAAAAAAACAAAATATGTTCAAAATTAATTCTAATAATATAATAATAAAATTGAAACAATTGAAAAAAACTAATATGTTTACAATAGCACTATTCATTTGGTATGGATACATTATATATATATTAGGGTAAGTTAATGTACAAATTAATGACTTTTAACGTATAAAATGTACAAAGTAATTACGTATGAAGAAAAATAACAATTGAAATTTACTCATGAATTGAAGGAAATCTATGCATGAAAAAAAATCAAAATTACGCATCCTGTAAAATCATTTTTACACTTTATACGTTAACAACCCTTTATATTTGATCCTTTTACTATATGTTTGTGTGTTTATAATTTCATATTTTTGTTTACTTTTAACTAATGTCTACTTATGTCTTTTTTTCGTGTTTATTTACATGTATTTATAACATTAACAAGTGAACATAAACATTCACGAACACATTTATTTTCTTAACAAATAAACAAGAATAAAAAAACTCTTTTTGTTTAAGAGTCATCGTCGGTTCAATTGTTTGTTAAATCTAAACAAATAAACACAAACAAACCTATTTTATTCGGTTTAGTTATAAAGCTAAAACAAAAAAGAAAATTATCAACAAAAAACCGGGTTTATAAGGGTACTTTTGTAAAAATAATAATAATAAAAATAAATAAATGAAAAGTAAAAAAAGAATCCTAAGGTTAATTGAACCTTATTTTTCTTTCTTATCAATTATTACTCGAGCTCTCATTTAGAGTTAAATGTTATTTAAGTCATTATGGTTTGGGTCATTTTGTCAGGCTAGTCTAAATGTTTTATTTTTCCTCTGTGGGTCCAAAAAGGTTTCACCATTGCCATTTTAGTCCACTGGGTTAACTTCATCAATTATTCCTGTTAACGAGAAGGGCAATTCGGTCATTTTATATGGCCGAATTGCCCTTCTAGTTAACAGAACTACATGTAAAACAACTGAATTGCCCTTCTCGTTAACAGAAAAAATGAATGAAGTTAACATAGTGAACTAAAATGGCACTAGTGAAACATTTTATGACCCACATATGAAAAATGAAACCTTTAGACTAAACTGATAAAATAACTTAAACCACCGGGAGTAGAATGGTATTTAACTCTCTCATTTATTATTCAAAGTTTCTGGTTTTTTCTAAGGGTGTCCGGAGTGGGCGGTAAAGGGGTGCGGTAAACTCGGTTTGCCGAGCGGGAACACCGCCGGCGACCCCTTTACCGATCGGTGAGGTGAAGGGTGCGGTGAGTGATTGCCGACGCGGGGAAGAAGGATGTTTGGAATGTGGGCCAAGTATTAACGGTAATATTACCGTTACAAATAAAAAAAAATATTTTTTCTTTAAAAAATTAAACTATAAATATCAAACCAAACCATAACCAAATACCTTCAAATATATACCCAACCAAACCAAAAAATACCACCAATTCTTCCCAAGAAAAGACGTCGAACGGGCTTTTGGTGTTATGAAGGCGAAATGGGGTGTATTGAGTAGACCGATGCGAGCAAGATCCGTTAAAAAAAATTAGGAGTGTTGTGTACACGTGTATTATTTTACACAATATGATTTTGAAAGATGAAGGAAAGGCAATAGCACCGGTGCACATTCGGGATCCTCCGGTCGAGCCCGCTCTAGACGATACGGTGTTGGGCGAGTTGATGGATGAAGACACGCATTGGAGACTAAAACACGATCTCATAGATCATCTCGCAAGTCAAGATTTACTCCACCTTTTGGTCGATTCCGACGAAGACTAGTTTAATTTATTTCAAGTTAATGTAATTTTATTGTTTTTTAATTAAATGTAATTTTAATGTTTTTAATTTAATTTATGTAACTTTATTGTTTTTTAATTTAATGTATTTATTCTACATTTATTAACTTAAATATTAAATATTCTAGATTACAAAAAAATAAAAAAATAAAAAATAAAAATAAAACTTTACCACTTCAACAAGTGTTTAAACCATTGCCAACACTTTTCAGCAAACTTTAAACACTTTTGACTGATTGCCATGGCGCATTCTGATTGGTCGATTTTTTAGTTTGCCACTCCAAAGTGTTTAACCACTCCTTACACCCTAAGAGCATGGACAATGGTCATTTTTTCTCATTTTTACATGTCCACGTGGAGCTTAAGAAAAAATGAAAGTGGGGGGACTTGTGTCAATGGGTAGGGCCGGGGGTTGGGTTATAAGAGAAAAAAAATAAGTTTTTATTTATAATAAACATTTTATTTAGAGAATTTAAATTTTAAATATTAAAAGATTAAGGGTAAATTACTTTTTAAGTCCCTGTATTTTAGATGTTTTACCCACTTAAGTACAAAATCAAAATATTTAACGCCCTAAGTCCTTATAGCTACTTTTCTTAGTCATTTGAGTTCAAATTTCTAACACCATACACCAAGTCTGTTAACTATAATGGTAATTTGGTCATTCACACACAAAGTACAACTCGCATATGCATAAGAGTATAATGAACAAGTCTTTAATGTATAAGAGTTTAATATTATATATAAAAACAATTATGTAAAAAAATATAAAAGTATGTTATTCACACATTCACACACTGCACTTTCTCTCTCTTTCTTCATCTCTCTAGACATCCTATCACCACCAGACCCACCACCGCACTACCACCATCCCACCACTGCACTACCATCATCCCCACCATCCCCATTTGTAATTAAATAAGAGATATGTAAAAGGAAAACAGACGAAAGATGTCGGACGCACCGGTTGTGAGAGTTTTTATCAGGCCATTACGACGGCCTTGGTAATCTCTATAAACTTCTTCGGCGGTTCTCGGATTGTTATACACCACCACGACCTCCACCGACCATTGTCTTCGTTCTCCGTACAGATTTGTTGCAGTAGTTCTACAGATTTGGAAGCAAACCCTAGATCGGTCATGGCAAACCCATCCTAATGAAGATGATGGGGTTAGGGTTTCAGTGGTGGCGGCAAACCCTAGATCGGTGATGGTAAACCCATCTGATGAAGATTAGAACCAGTCAGATGAAGATGAGAACCCTAGATTGAGTTTCAGTAAGAACCCATCTTTTTTCTGATTGCTCCGCTTCAACTTCACAGCTAACCCTCATAAAAGAAACACTCATAATCAGTTTCAGTGATGGTGGCGTTAGGGTTTGAGGTGGTGGAGGGGCAGTGGTGATGGTGGTGGTCGAGGTGCAGTGGTGATGGTGGTGGTGGTGCCAGAGATGAGTATTGCAGCGGTGATGGTGGTCTGGCAATGATGGTGATGGTGGTGTTAGGGTTGAGAGAGAGAATGAAGAGAGAGATGAAGAAGAAAGAGGGGAGAAATCAGTATGTGTGTAAGATGATAAAAATAATAGTAATAATAATATACAGGGGCATTTTAGTCTTTTAATGAAAAACTAACAAAAAATTCAAACAGAGTTAAAAAATTGGACTCAAATGGTTAGCTATAGGGACTCAGGGCGTTAAATATTTTGATTTTGGACTCAAGTGGTTAAAACCCCTAAAACACAGGGACTAAAAAAGTAATTTACCCAAAGATAAAGATTTATGAGTTTAAATTTAAATGAAATTCTTTATGTATATTTTGTTATAAAACGTCAAGCATAATCTCTATTTAAATTAGGCTTGTTCTATTATCCCTAAACTTTTATTCCCACAAACTTTTCATTCTTCTATATATAAAGAGAGAGAGACAGAGGAGGTGAATCTGTGAATATTAACACCCTTAAATTAAAGAATCTTTTTATATATTTTATTGAAATAAAAAATAGATAATTAAAGTAATGTAAAGAGTGGTGATGATGTGGCTATGTTTTTTTTGGTGTTTTTAGGTTTTCTTATTGGGTGAGTTTTAAATGTTTTTGAAGTATAAGTGTTTTTCTGACGTGGCATGCTGACTAGTCATATTTTTATTTTAGGCATTTTTGAGGGGTTTTTTTTTTTTTTTTTTTTTTTTTTTTTATTGTGGATACTCTTACTTCTAAGGTTGGCTCAATTATTTTTCGACTAGTTATATGGAATACTGGTCCTGGTTTTGACCCAAAAGCAAAAATATACGTGTTATACACGTTTATTTATTTCAATTAAACATGTGAGATGATAAAACCAAACACTAACTATGCAAAAGCAAAATTATACGCGTTATACAAGTCATATTTTACGTATATTTTGTAGTTTTGACTTTGGCTTTGGTTGTAAATTAAATAAATCATAGAGAAAATGTGTGAATGGTAACTGCGAGTGATATAATATCGTCCCATTTCTACTATCAAGTTTTTCACGATTCTTGTAGTTACTCATAGTAGTCTTCCAAATTTCTTAAATATACATAAGATATTAAAAAAACATTTGTGAAACTAGAACTCTACAAGGAGAATAGTAAAGATAAGATAATAAAAATGGGTGTCATATACGACCAAGTCATGTAATTGATCAAAATTGTTGTGAAACAGAAACTAAAAGTATGCATTATTTGTTATCGTTGAAAGTTAAATAACCATTTTCATATTTCTATAAAGTATTTTAAAAATATGTGATTTACTCCATAATATTGAAAAATGCAACCAAAACACCCATAACATTTATTGTTGATAATTGCGAGTTGCAACGTGGATTTCTTCGGCCGTATTTGATGAGATGAGGCGTGCATGAATGTCAACTATTGAAAGGTTCATACATTTGTCAAGTCAACTTAGAAGATTAGAAGAAGGCACTACTAATATAGCTTATGGTTGATTTGGTCAACTCTCTTGTTTGTTTCTGTTGGTCGTGCAATCAAACATTCAAAAGTCGGTTACTTTAGTTTATTATGCCATCCGGTGCAAGTCAAATAAAACTTTGTTACTTTATATAGTCACCTATTCATTTCAACTAAATGCCAATGGGATATCGTAATGGTTAAGTGGTTAAGTAATGTATATTCACAATTAAAAGGATATGAGTTCAAATCTGCAACGTAGAAGATGTGATGTATTTATTTTAGAAAACCTAATTAAAGAAAATATAAACATGTTTGTATGGTGTTTTAACGAAAATGTTAAAATTAAAAAAAAAAAAACTGTTCTTCTACATACTTTTCTTTTGATCTCTTTTCTCCTCTATTTAAAATATAACAATATGCAATACGGTATAGGAGTAAAATCAAAATTTCATAATTTTAGGTTTTGCTTTTTCGATGCGTATACGTGTCGTATTTTGACGTATTTTTTTCATTACATGTCATTTTATGAAGAATACCTTCTATACATGTCGTTTCGGTGACGTTCGGTTCCATGTGGTATCGTATTCTATGATTACGTGTAATTTTGTTTGGAATCCACTTGTACTCTAACGTGTCGTGTTATATGTATACGCATTGTACGATATAATCAATTGACGTATTTTGTCGTTAAATGTCGTATTATGACGTATATTGTCAATATGTTCGGTATTATCACATATATTGTCCGTACGAGTCGTGTCGGCGACGCTCAGTATTGTCACGTTTATTGTTTGTAAGTGTCGTATTAGGGTGTAGATTGTATATATGTGTCGTGTTATCACGTATTATGGCGTAGTATGTCTCTACTTGTCGTATTGTTCCGTATTATGGCGTACTATGTCTATACGGTGTCGTATTTTGGCGTATATTGCCGGTTACTTTACGTGTTGTATCCATTAAACAAACAAAAAACACTTTAAATACATTATACAAATAAAATATCTTTAAAATTACAAATTAACCTATACGATACATATACAGGATCTTAACTACACCTACATATGCTCATACGGGACCTATACCTCACCTATACCATACTACATTCTACATGGTATTCTTAAAAAAAAATTAAGTTAATTTTTATTTAAAAAAAATTAAGGAAGTTTTTATTTAAAAAAATATTTTTTAGAAAACTTTGTTAAAATCATAAACAAATGTACAAAAAAAATTGTAAAAAAAAAACTCAACCAATACGACTCGTATAGGTCCACTCAAAAAGACAAAATCTGACACATCAGTATTTATTGAAAATTAAAAAAGTAATACGACCTGTATAGGCCTATACGATCCGTATTGAAGGTGTCGATTTAAGGATTCAGGTATGCCAATAATAAGACCCATATTTCTAACTACAACAAAAGTAAGTGTCGACGGGAACAGAGATTCCCATTGATTGGAGAAAAGGGGCGACAAGGGAAATAGTGCCAGGCACCTGCCTGACACTTCCCTATTGGCCCAATTATTTTATGATTTTATCCCCGCTTTAAAATTACGATTTTGCCATCAGTTCAAAATTACGTATTTGCCCACAGTTAAAAATAAAACTACGCTTTTGCTCCCAGCCAAAATTTTCAATTTTGCCCTCGGTTCAAAATTACGTTTTCGCCCGTTTAAAGTTACAGTTTTGCCATTAGTTTCCAATGGGGGAATACTGCCAGGCAGCTGCCTGACACTTCCCCATTGGACCAACCAGTTAACTATTTTATACTCACTTTAAGATTACGTTTTTGCCTCCAGTTTAAAATTATGTTTTCGCCCCCAACTCAAAATAAAATTATGCTTTTGCCCTCAGCTCAAAATTACGATGTTGCCCTCGGTTCGAAATTACGATTTTGGTCGCTGCGCAAAATTACGATTTTGCCCTCAGTTCAAAATAAAAATATGTTCTCATTAAAAATTATCATGTTGCTCCCAGTTCAAAATATATTTATGCTTTTTCCTGCAACTCAAAATTGCAGTTTTGCACTCAGTTCAAAATAAAATTATGTATTTTCTCTAACAAAAAATTACGATTGTGCCCTTAGTTCAAACTCATAAAACGATATTACCCCAAGTTAAAAATTACGAAGTTGCCCCTACACAAATTTACGAATTTGTCCCTGCTACAAATTTACACTCTTGCCACCACTTTAGCTTTTGGAAAATTAAGACTTTACCACAGTAAAAAAAAATACAACATTGCTCTTAGTTAAAAATTACAGTATTGCCATTGCTTTGGTTTTTTTTGCATAACTATAAAAGTTTTTTGTTTTAATCGGTTGACTCGATTTAATTGTTTTCCGTGTCAAGGAGTTGCCTATCACTCGCTTATTAGTCCTGACAAATTACTGTTTTGCCCTGTGCTCAAATAACGGTCTTCTCATCGTTTTAGTTTTTTTTCTTAGCAAAACTATATGACTGTTTTTTAATTGGTTGAGAATTATTCGGCCATCACCCTGCAACGCGGACGGGGCATACCTAGTCTAATACAAGTCACAATTTGAATCGTCACATTGATCATTATTTATTCTTTATTCAAACCTTTAGACCGTTTTAACTCCAGAAGGGGTTGGTCAGCACATTCGAGGATCAAATTAAATGAGTAGACTATGTCCTCTTGTTGGCTATGCCTTTTTTAATTAACTAATCTACGTGTTTCTTAATAAGATACTAGTCTAAGTTCCCGTGTAATACACGGGTGGCTAAACAACAAAAAAAATATACTTTAATACGTAAATACTTTATTACATCCTGATGATATTGAGCTATAAGAGAGTAACTGAGTGCTTCTCTTTGACATCCTGAAGTTATGTATATTGATCGTAAACAAAATTTTACCATGGATATAAAATAAATAATGACCCAACCTCGAATTAGTGCTGAAGGACTTCCACATTACATAAGCAATGATTCCCCTAATAGTAGAAACAAAAAGGCCCCAACATTGTATCTAGTTGCAACATCCGATTATCGGAGTTGTGTTTGCGTGTCAACCCAACCCGGCTCGACTCATCCCATACCATAAAAGAAATCAAGGAAGCCTATTTACAAAGAAAACCTCAAATTAGGCATGCAACTAAAGTAATTAATTCAATCATTTGTTTTTCTAAACGGGGACGACACCCCATCAAAACTTTATTAATAAAATTAAAAAATAATAGTTACACCTAAAGAGCATTGGGCCTTCCGAGACATACCCCAAGAACACCAACCCTAAAAACGCCGAGGGGCCTTACAGAACGGGTTTTAACAAACCCCTACCCCAACCACTCTAACCAATAACAATTACTACTTCTAACTCTACTCGTGACCACACACAACCCAAGTATTACAAACATAAAACCTATTCAAAATCCAAACAAAAAACAAACGAAAACAACCAAAATCAAGACAAAATACAGTTCAAACAAAAAACACCAATCTTCAAAACTCTATTGGCTTTCATACGCATCAGCAACAAACTTCAAGCTTCTAGCCATTATCCAAGTCAAACCCAAGTCCAATAACCTGCACTTACCACCAAACCCAGCAATACCTATCAGCAAATAAACATTCAATGTGAGTTTAATCCCAAGTCCCCAAATTCCATGCCAAAAACTAAACAATTGGTTGAAACTTCAAGTGATTTCATTTACAAAATAAATCATGAATCAAAGTAGAAAGCTATAGGAAAACCGAAAATGCATAAACATATAATATCTATCGGCATTGAAGCCCATGTAGATCATCATTTTTGTTCTAGACCTTTCCAAAGTTGGGCTTCACGTCTAAGGGTCGCCGGATAGATACCTTAAGGCACCAAATATTAAAGCACCAAACAAAACTTTAGAATGATAACAATATGCTTTCTACATTCACTACATTATGGTTATCCTCAACTGGAAAACTAATTATAACGGGTCAAATTATTTGAAAAAAGAACATCATCCAACCAGCTTGCATAATGCCTTTAATGCAAATATATATATTATAACGGGTCAACTGGATTGAACAGGTCACCAACCTGACTCAGCCCATCTTGATCTTTTACCCAGCCCAACAAAAATGATATGAAATGATATAAGAAATCAACTTACCTCCATGAAAAGCGATTAATATGAGAGCCCGTTAACTCCCCTAAACAACGACCAATATGTGTAGCTCCATAAAATTACCTACAAAACGTGTAATGCTAACTGATGTTAGCATCTTTAATTGACAAAAGGCGAGAAAATTAAAACATAGCAAATAATCACTGTAAAAGATCACAAAGGGTCCGAGAATTCATGCTAACTGATGTTAGCACCTTTAATTGACCAAAAGCAAGAAAATTAAAACATAGCAAATAACCACTGTAAAAGATCCACCTTAGAGGATATCTTTCATTTTTTTGTTAGTATTGTATTGCATTATGGCATAACTTTGTTATAACTAAATACAAAACTTGGAAATATTCTACAAAATGAATATTTTGATTTACCTCGAAATCTCCCAAAGTATAATCTACCTTCAGATTATGGAGGATGGTTGTTCCTTGATTATTTACATTCTTTAGCATGTCCTTCTAAGGCTAGATAAGGAAAAGATCAAAAGGCAGATTAAAAAAATCGAGTCAAAACTATACTATTAATGTTTTAATGCAACTAAATATATAATTTGTCAATGCAATTGATTAACCACCGCTCTTCAAAGAGATCGGCTTGACGTATAATCAAATAAACGCGGCTAAAGAGTCGAACCGGCGACCTCCAAGGAGGAAGCCGGCCAACTTAACCCCATGGGAATAACCCACTGGGCCACGGGAGGAGGATGGTAAAAACTTATTAAATAAGAATGGTAAAAACTACATTTCTAAATAATGACTGAAATTTCTAATAAAGCGATTTGTAATGAATAATACCAATTAGAAAATAAGGTTTCTTAACTTCAACTATTTTCGAAATGTTAGTGCAAATTTATTTTATTTCAACGTTAATTTAAGGCGACTTTCAAACCCTTTTTATTTGCTTGAGGTCCGTATAAATGTGGCATCCCATAATTATATACTAAACTTTTTACCAGAAAAAGATTTACCTGCTATATGTCAGTTTGTGAGCAAACTTGTGAACTCAAATACATAAATAATTGAGGCAACATGTAAAAAATCATTTGTTGTTGATTTCTTTTCTAACACATCCAATTGGTAAATTAAAACTTTAGACCATTTAGAAACTGTCAAAAGTTTAAGTAATTTATCTAATCATAAGTAATAAAAGGGATGCACCTTCAAGATCAAAGATCAATGAAGATATTTGTCAATTCTTTTCTGAATATATGGGCATCCCTTGCTGCTGAATCATGCACCCATGGCGAACCTGCAATGTATAACACGACTTTCAAAGTCAAACATAACACTCTTTAAATTCAAAATTCTCTTTTATGGTTTTATAATTTCTTGTCAATCTTTTCCCTAAAATAGTTAAATTTTCGTGAAGACCAATATAGAATAAAATACATATTTGAAAATACATTTATTCTAATTAATTTTGAAATTCTACACTGTTATCTTCCACTAAAAAAAGTAAAAAGTGAGCTATATTTTATAGATGTAGATGGCCTCTAGTGCACAAATACATTAGATGATTATCATTTTAAATTAATGAATTTTGTGGCCTTTTAGTTTTTTCTTTGATAATTATGATTTTAATTTGGGAACACACAATAGTTGGATGATTAAACTATAATGAATTTAATTCTAAACAAAATCATTTCATTTCAAAACTACCGACTCATTAATAATAGTATATTGAGGAATCTAGAAGAAAGAGATTACCTATTATGAGGATCAATTCCAAATGCTTTCTAGATGTCCATCTTGCAAGATCTTTAGTCTATTTTTAACCCAAATGGTACCTCATCATACTCTATCTTCACAACACAGTTCCATTTTGGAGTTTCCAAGTCAATTTCACTAAAAGTAACAAAAAAATCATCCATATTTTAAGTAACTTTTTAGATAATATAACAATATCAAAATGACCAAACCGAATCGACCCAGTTTCAAGTTTCAGATGTTAGGACTTTTCAAGGCACCCCACCAAAACATACCTTATAACCTAATCTCAAATCTCCCTCAAATACCCCAGTTGTTTCAATTAATTCTTGACCTCAAGGACACCCAAAAAAATGATCTCCTGCACTATTCTTTCAGCTCTGACTATATTCAGAATATAACATGAATTTATACATATAATGATGCATTAACATACCTGCATCTGGTTTATCCAACCTTTAATTGCTCTGAATGAATAGTAGATTCCTTCATTAATCCAATATTGAATGGCCTCATGAGTATTCTTCCATCTGACTTCTAGAAAAGGAAACCTCTCTCTAAAGTCATTAGCTTTTGTAAGTATGAAGTAGCATTTTAATAGCTTTTAAAATAAAGCATCCCAAACACTCTTACAATTATTTCTCCAAAATTAAAACGCAGTTAAAGCAAAAAAAATGGCATAAAAGCCACAGTTCTGCACATAGAAGCAGTAGCATCAACACTTGATCCACATTCGGCATAGGAGGTTTATTGCCAACACTTTTAAACTACGTTAAAAACACCATGAAAGTTTTTCTTTGAATGGACGCAATTCAGAGAAAATACACATTGGACAACACTCTTAACTGTTTTGACTTGTTCCCCCTTTAGCTACATTTTTTTGGTTAAATGCGTCTAAAATGTCATTATTTGTGGGACGGGTCGAGTTGGGTTGACCCGCTACTCTGAAAATAATAATTACTTGCTACTTACCATGAAGTTATTTTAGTAAAATACAAAAAGGTACTAACCAGAAGTATCAATGGGTCCAACAAATGGCATTCCAAATAAGCTTGTGGTAGCCACACAGCTTTGGTTGATATGTAATTCTTTATTCCCCTGCTGAAGTCCTGTTATCAGCTTCCGAACTAAATCTCAATTACAACGAATAAGCATGAAATAACACTCCCAAAATTGGAAAGGGACTGCAAACATAGTAAGAAATATCTTACTGAGCTAATTGATCTTGAAACAGAAGTCTTAACGGTTAAATGGGTGAAATGGGTCAGCTGTTTAAAATGGATCACCTAAGTGTATTTATAATGCATAAAATTTATTCAAAAAGTTAGTTTAATAAAGTTTTTTTTAATCATATGAAATCATATTTACCAGACTACTTGTATATAAAAAACTAAAAATTGGAAGATAAAAAAGCATGTGTTTGCAGTTCATAAAAAAACTAAAAATTGGGAAAAATCATGTGTTTTTAGTTTAACCCATCCCAACATGTTTTAGTATAGACCGAAAAGTAAACACCATTGATTTGTTGTCCAAACCACATGACACGCCGTATTGCCATCTTTGATGGGTATATATTTTTTTTTAGAAATGAAACCCCAAATGAGATCTTTTAATTCAAATTTCTCCAAATAGTGGGAACTCACAAGTGTGACTCGAACATCATCTGGTGCAGCTGTCTTTCGGTGAGAATAACACCATGAGATACCACAGCCTTCGATTCTCTATCTCTGTTATTACCCATTAGCACATTGCACAACATTTGCTTATAACTGAGAGTCTATAGAGTAACGGCTAACCCTCATTCATCATCAGTCACATGGACTATAAACGCAGTCCACGTGTTATGCGTGCATACCTCGGCGTTCGGTTATTTTTAACCCGATACCGTGCGATCAGAAGTGTCAGACTTTATTGAGGTGGTAAAGCTAGTTTCAGAGCCAAGAACCTGAAATAAACTTACTTTCAAAGGCTTGTGCAGTTGTGCTGTACAACTACATTTGGGAGGAAATCTTTTGTGAACCAAGATTTAAAAACAAAATATTTACCTTTTGAATGTAATCCAAGATCTCTTCATCGATAATTTTGTTCCCTTCTTCATCATGCATATAGAAATACTGAGTTTTTAACGCTAGATACAACTACCCTTTTGAATTGACTTCCCCTTGCTTCCCAAATTTAGTGCGCCCAATCATACATGTTGAACCCTTATCATCTGTCAACACTACCTTCAGTTCTTGTGTCCAGTCTCCAACTGTCCGGATGTGAACAATGAGGTAATTGTCTCCTGGTGATGAAGTAATTGAAAACGGGCGCCTAATACTTTTATTAAAAAGTAGGAAAAATAAACATAAGCGACACTATTAAGAAATAATGGATACATTGAGGACATACGTAATATATCTACCATTCGAATGGCGAGATTGATGGTGAATCAACTTCCTCGACGTCCATGGTTATGAATATTTTTTATTAGTTCTATATTGAAGATGGTGAAGAGGCTGAACCAAGAGCTAAAGTTAGGTTGTACTGAGTGGCTCGTGTGGTCCAAGCATGACTGCAATATAAATGACAAAATTCAACCAAATACGATTATATGCAAAAGAGGTAATGCATCCTATAATGCTCTACCGTTTTTATCCAGTGACCCATTAGCTAGAAGTTCGAATGATAACTCAATATTACTATAAACAATCGTTTGTAACTTTGTACATTTATATTATGGTTATTCAATATCACAATGACTTTCAAAAACATGTCCAAAAACCCCACAAAATACCTGGTACCACAAAATAGATAGTAACAAAGGCGTTGACCTGTGAGTTAAACGTCTCTGAGATTTTGACTGTGAGTTAAACGTCTCTGAGATTTAGACCTCATACCTTGGTACTATTTTTTTCCCTTGAGTTGCTTTGATTGCTCCACCAATATTGCTACCACCACTCTACTCCAGCTTACAAACTTTACCAAATGCTGCTTTCATGCTAAGTTTTAATGGATCACCAGCATAAAAACCTGAAATATGAGAATTCATGCTAATTACATGTAAAAGACCATTTAAAACCAAAAGGTCTATCAAGAGGCTAGACACCCTTCTTATTGTAACACCATTAAATAGAACAAAATGATGAACAAACGGATCTAAACATACTATTTGTATAAAAAATAAAAATAAAAAATGGTCAGATGTAATTCCACAGGAATATGGGAATTTAGAAAAGTGAAAATTTAGAAGAAAAAAAAATCCACCTTCAGGAAAGTAGGACAACATGGATATATACCATTGTTAGAAAACAAAGTTCCAACAAAAAGCTGAGTTGTATAATTTTAACGATGGTATATATTAGATGCTTTTTAAATTGAACTTTAATTGCACAAAAGAAGTATTTCGTATCAAAAGCAGAGCATTCTTATTTTGATGTGATTGTACGCGCCAAAACTACCCGCGGAATTACATCTATATTCTATAGTCCAATATATTAATCCAAACGCTACAATCAAATTACCTACAAACAAACTAAGATGGAATTAAACAGGCTTATAATCCTAAACAATAACACACAAATGTATCAATAAACTACTTTTTTTGGTGGATTCAACATGTGGTTTTCCCCTCCAAATCAGGATTTGATATTAGGAAGACATTTTTACCGACCTAAAAAATTAAAGTAAATAATGCAGTCACGAGTGTGAGAGACAAACCTAGATTTGTTGATGAGCAAGGGGCGATACTGATTCTGGATTTGTGGCAAGATAAACAGAGAAATTAAAGTCGTAAATAAAACGGAGAAGACGTGTGTGTATGAAAGAGAGAGAGAGTGTGTCACCGCTGCTTGTGTGACCGAACCAGTGCTACAATACGCCTTTTGTGGATTCCCACCATGCACTTCACGAAAGTCCGTATCCCAATCGTGGCTTCGCTATAGCCCAACCGCACACCACCCTGGCCGACTCTCTCTCCTTCACGCTCTCTTCCCTAAAGTATTAACACTTTCCCTATCAACTCAATAATAAAACAGTAAAACAAAAAAAAAATACTTCTCATCATTTATAACACTTCTACTTTATGAAATATTATATTCTTTCATTTTATAACTTGCATAGTATATAATTAACATATTACATATTATGAATCAGGATGCCAGTAACCATTGAAGAAGGATAAATGCATTTTCAAACTATACACTCCACCATTTGTACAATTAGACTATCAACTGTAAGATAAAAGTTTACAAAAAACAAATATCAAAAATTGTTTTTTATCATTTAAAGAAAAAACAAAATAAAATAAAATTCAAAGCAGTGAGTGGTTTGATTATTGAAGCCATCACATAGAATCTGTTTATCCTAATAGATTAGAGAACCCTAAAACCATAAGATTATGTAGAAATATGATGCTTCAAATATTATGTTTGGAAAAGTTCACGATAACCCTAAATTCGTAGACGATTAAAAAAATTCTGAAAGCCTTAAACCTTACATGCTTCTGATCGAAGAACTAACCAAAATAAGATTAGCAAATCATCAAACATACTACAAACTGGACTCGATTTTCATAACAAAACTAATGAAAACATTGAACCCGATGATTGTGAATGAATGAAAAACATAAAAAAAAAACAAATATAATCAACATAAAGAATTAAAATATCAAGATGATTAATAGAAAAAAGGGGATCAAACCTTGATGTTGAAGATCTTTCCGCATGCGATTTAGGCATGTGTGTTATCAGATTGGGATGAAACATATAATATGCACAACTTTGTACTTATCTATGAAAACTCCAGTTGATTCCAACCACAACAGAGATGACGAAGATCTAAAAGATGGTTTCTTTTCACTTTCTTGAATAAATAGAACAATCAAAATAGTACTTGAGCCAACTCAGCCAACAATTAAAATTTGTAAATTGAAAGAAAATGAGATGATAATCTCTGCACAACAAACATAAGTCAATTCATATAATATTTTATTTCTAATAGCTCAAACGAATGAAGTCGAACCCGAAAATCAGGTCACATATGCATAAAGACTCTGTTTTAATACCTTGTATGGGGATCTGAGAACTTTTTTTATGCTTTTAACAGAGTTGTCAGCAACCCCGGGCGAGCGATCATTAAACCCAAAATTAAAACTTTTTTACAATATAAAAGACAATATAAAAAAACATGAGATTTGGGATGAAATAAAAACCTAAACCAAGAATCTGAATCCAGAATCACAAACCATAAATGTTTTCACCATCATAAAATCAAGAAATTCCAAAATCGAATACCAAACCTACAACATATAAGAAGCAGCTACCTGTGTTTAACCAAATAAAAATTGTTGGTTGCAACATCTTTGATGAGAGAGATGTAATCGATTAGATCAATGTTTGCAGATGAGAAGGCTGTGGAAACAAACATTATACAAAATCAATTTTAGGGTTTTGAAATATAATGATGGATCGAGATTTAAAAAATAGGGATAGAAAGCTTACTCTCCGATTTTGAAATAACGCTGATTCAAGATCTGTAATATATTCAAACAAATAAAGAAATAACAACAATCAGTAAATAGAAACATAGATTGCAACACATTACATAACCCTAGAACTAACTCCTATTCAGATTCACATAAAAAACAACCAACAATTAATGCTAATTTAACATATAGAGAAGGATCTCAAACCTGATCAATTTTTTCATTCAGAACAAAACGTTGATGAGTGGTAGGGTTTTGATGCTTGCTATCAATCATATAGAATAGATTTAGGGCAAACAAAACTACGAATCGATACATAGATCGACCATCCTCTCTGTTGTTGCTTTCTTCAGATTGCAGAGGTTCAAGCAGAAGGAAAGCACCGTGAAGGAAAAAGATAGGTTTCAAGCAGAAAGAAGAAGAAAGCGCCATGAAGGAGAAGACATTGAAGCGATAATAATGGAAACGGATTCATAATTTGTAGAAAATTTTGAAGGGATTGATGATTGATTGGTGTTTCCATATAAAGAACACCGTTTCACAATTGAAGAAAAATGGAGGAAAAACCTTTTTGCCGCCCAAATACCCATTTCTCTGGCCAAAGAAAGCAGCCACCTCAAAGTCAAAAAGTCAACCTTTATTTTGCTTTAGTATAATAGATAGATTTACTCATAATCTTATGTTTAACGTGCAAAATTATGTATTAAAGAATTTGGCTAGGTGGCAATAATCAGTAGTTAAGAATTTAAGATGCTAGAAACTCATGTTTAGTCAACACATTCTTCAAGTGTTAAAATAGATATATTTGATAAATCATATTAAACTAGATTTACCACCCGCCGTAATGCGGCGATGCGTAAAACCGTATCGAATAGTACCAATGCCCCACCATCGCCAGCGACAAACGATACTGAAGTTAACGACGTGTTAATGCGAAGAAATTAGACTGCAACGTAAAACATAGAAAATAATAATTAAGTCGATTTAGGACCTGTGCGTTGTAAAGAACCTGTCAAACGGGAAAAAAAATAGACGACATAAAAATGTTGAACCACATATTAACTCTCAAAATCTAGTACGGAGCGTAAAACAAAATGTAAAAACGTTGAATCACACACGCACGTTACGCTATGTTAACTCATAAAATTTAAAACGAAATGTAAAACATGAAAAGTATGGGGGACAAAAGTTGTGACTTTAAATTGAAAAAGATAAAAACTTTTGGGTTAAAAGAAAACAGTCAAATAGCTTTGGGTTAAAAGTGTAATATCATTTTTTTTTGAAAAACTCTCAAAGCATTCGAGTAAAACACCTGTAGGGGAGGTTCATTTGAGAAGAAAATTAAATTGAGAAGAAAAAGAACAAATGATACAATTGTAAAACATTAAATATTTTTTCTCTCATCTCATTTATTGTTATCTTTGACTAATTAATTAGTAAAAAAGACTATTATCCTCCACACTTAATTTTTTTCCTACACATATCAAAATTTATCCTACATGTTTTGAAATTTATCTTACACATATTGAAATTTATCCTACACAGCTCGTAATTCATCATACACACCTCGTAATTTATCCTACACTTTAAATCAATTTTTTTTCTTCAATGAAAAAATATATATATATTTTTTTAAAAATAAGTTACAAATTTAATATACTTAGCTATTAAAAAAGAAGACTACCAATTAATGATCTATCTAAGTTTACAAATATACCCTTACACTAATATTAAATACAAAAATTAAATGAAGTAAAATTAAGGATTCTTATTGGTTGAGATTTCTTATTTTTTATTCTTACAAAACATTTCTTCTCATTTGAACCCTCCACAACACCTATATACACAATTATGGGAGGCAGGGTGGTTGTTTTTTTCAACCGTGATGAAAAGTTCCACGCGTGGTGGGTTGCCTTTTTCCACCGCCACCAAATGGTTCATCAGGTTATCATATGGTTTTCGTGAAGTTTTTCATGCGTGACAAAGGTTTGAGTGATGGAACATGTGACGGGGTGTAGGGTTTAGTGTTGGGTGTTGTGAGTGATGACCATTACCACTAAAAAAGGTTATGAGTGATGGAAAAATGATTGATGAAATGACGGAACTTGATTGAGTGTTGTGAGTGATGAGTGTTGACCACCCCCACTCCCCTTGTATTGCTAATTTATAGTTTATTAATGGAAAGACTTATTGTGTGAGATCATATGGAAATCCATATTTTTAATAAGCTTTGGCTTTATATAATTGTTAAGGTTTGAGGATAGAGGGAGTAAATGGGTTGGTTTTCAGCATGTACCTTACTCCACGTTGGGTGTGTGGAAAAAAGCCAAAAAAAAAAAAAAAAACCTTAGAAAATTGAATTGTATTCATAACCGGACGAATACACCGGAAAAATCAAACCGAATTGTGAATTTGGTTTTCGGTTTCACAAATCTTACTTATTCTGATAAATGAATTAAATTCACTCGAATAAACTGAATAACATATAACCATTTAAATTGGATAGCTGAAGCGAATAAACCGATTTAATTTGTTGAATTTATTTATGTTAGACACATTTCTAATTCAGATCGGTTTGGTTATCAGTTAGACCCAAAAAATAAAACCCGAATCAATATCCCAACCGATGAACACCCTGTAACTCTCAGTCCTTGATCCCGTTTAGATCGGCACGATTGACTCACAAGACTCGAGCAATGACTTTGCTCCGAGCGCCAAAGATTACTTGAAGTAAAACCAGAACCGAGACCTTATTTATAAGCACATGTTTGATTGATCATTTGATACATTAAATGAAATTTGGAGACTTTAACATATGTGTAGGTTATAGATTTATGGAAAAAAGGATGCAATATCTTTCAGTGACTCAAATGCTAGTTTAGGGTTACATTAATGTGGGTAGATTTTTTTTTTTTGAAAAGTATGTGGGTAGATAACATAATAATTGTATTCAAACGTGGGTGGGGTGGAAAACGTTTCTCAACTTAAATTTAAAGATAACTAGTAAATTTTTCCGTACGTTGTGGCGGCATCGAACGTAAAGTAACTCGAATTATATTGCAACTGATAAAGTAGTAGATTTGATCTGACTCATTTCCAAACAAAATTTACGTTAAAACGTAGGTCAACTGAAAATATACATAAAATAAGCACAAAAACATATTATATTTGACCCAACTTAGTTGTGAAAGACGTTTACGTCGAAAAGTAAAGCAACTTGAATTTTTACCGACATGTACATAAACGTAAGATAATACTGTTTTTGAAAGTTAAAGAATGGTACGGCGCGTTGCGGCGGCGTCGAAACGTAAGGTAACTTGAATTTATCCCGTGTAATGAAAACGTATTATATTTGACCTAACTTGTTTTCAAACAAAATTTATTTCAAAATGTAGACAAACTAAAAACTTACATAAAAATAAACACGAAAACGTATTATATTTGACATGACTAATTTTCAAAAAAAAAAAAAAAAACACAATGCCGAAATGTAAATCAAGTTGAATTTATTTTAACAAATATATAATAATAAACGTAAAACTCGATTACAAAGTTTTTAAAAAGTTGAAGAAGAAAAGTAAAAGAAAAAAAAAACGAAGACACTAAAAGACAAAAAAATAAAAAAATAAATAAATTAACCAATCACTCCAACTTAGACAAAAAAATAAAAAATAAATTAACCAATCACTCCAACTCATGTAGACGAAACATTTGATTATAAGTACATAGAATTTAAAGATAAGAAATACTAACCAACCACCTAAGAATAGAATAGTCGAGCGAAAACACTTGACAACCTCCTGAAAGCAGTTTTTTTTGGCACCAGACCTTTCTCCATCAATTAGGAATCTGATGCCGTCACTAAACACATTCCTTAGGGGTTGTTTGGCAACATCTGAATGGTTAAGTGCTAAATCAGTAAGAGGTCTAAACCATTAAGTGCTAAACCAGTAAGAGGTCTGAACCATTAAGAGTCTGTATAATGCTTAATCATTCAGATGCAAATGTCTGACCAATTCAGATTAGAGGTCTTAACTATTCAGACTCTGTATAAATCTTAACCATTCAGAGGCAAATGTCTGAACCATTCAGACATCTGCTCGTGAAACAAACTGTCTGAACCATTAAATACTGAACCAATAAGAGGTCTGAACCATTAAGAGCCTTATTAAGAGGTAAACAAACAACCCTTAAAAGAAAAATACAAATTATATACGTAACTAATGGGTAAATCCCATAAACAAACCAACTTCTTTTATTACGATAACACAATAAAGAAGCTTGAGTCGGCTCGCGAGTTTTGACTAGCTTTCTTATATATATTATTTAGTATATTAATTGTATTTTATACAATAATAATTATTATATATAAAATTCTAGTAAAATAATTAAATAATATATAGTATATATAAAAACTACAATTATAATGATATATGTAAATGATTATAAGAATATACAAATAAAATAGTAATAACTAACAAACGACTCAAACTATATACACAAACTTTATAGAAACGACATGTCGTTTCTATAAGTGAAAAAGGCCTATAGAGACGACAGGTCGTCCCTACATGCCTAAACAATGTTGTCCCTAAAATTCCTTGTAGTACGAGCACTTTAATTTAAACGAGCCAAACTCAAACCTAAACGAGTTCACGCTTAGCTTATTTAATAAGAAAAATATGAGCGTTATCAATTCTTGTGATTTTGCTAGTTGTCGTATTTACTTTTTGAGTAAAGTGCAATTTGTGTCCCTGTGGTGTAGGGGCGTAGTCACCTTAAGTCTTCGGGATAAATTTTTGGATTCATGAGTTCTCGATTTTAAAAAGTGCTACATTCTGAGTCCCTAAAACTAATTCTCTTAATGTTTTCAATTAAAAACTAACACTTCTCATTTTACAATATCTTAACACCTTTAACCGCCACACACCCTCACAAAGCTTTATCCATTCATCTTGAGTCCCCAACATTCACCTACCACTCTCCCTCACAAATCTTTATCCATTCATCTCGAGTCCCCAACATTTCACCTACCACTATTCCTTCTCCTTCACACCTTCTGGTCAGTACCTTCTCCTTCACACATTCCGAAGACCATCACACCACACCACCGTCACCACACCACCACACAACTACGATACATCACACCACTAAAACCAGTCAAACCGAACTTCGACGACCCAGACCCAAAATCGATTGATCGAAACCTAAACCCAAACCAAAAACCGATCGGTCGATCGATCCCCAAACCCAAAACCGATCCATCGGCCTACAAACCGACCAAACCCTAACCCGATCACCACCAAACAGGCGATCCACCCAAACCCTGCTGATTCATTACTAGTCTCTCGTTGGTCAAGACCCAAACCCCCAAGCCCAACCCATCCATAACCGTATTTGTGACACTTCGGGTGTATTTATGTGGAGGTAGTACGAGATATCCGTAATCTGCTACAACTGCGGCGAAACCGGACACTTCAAGCCCGATTGCCCAAAACTGGTCAAGCCAGCTGACAACAAGGCCAAACCTGCCGAAGGAAATAATAAAAAGAATGCAAGAGCCTTCCAGCTAACGACACAAGAAGCCGATCTGATTCCAGATGTGATAGCTGGTACGTTTATTGTACATGACGTTTACGCAAAAGTATTATTACTCTGGTGTAAACCAAAGTTTTATAAATACTTCATTCTGTCAAGCTCTTAAGCAACCTTTAACCAAACTTAGGCAAGTTTTTACGGTAGAAACGACAGATGGTAATTCTGTTAAAATAGATAAGGTTTTGCAAGAAGAAAATATAGAACTCTCAGGCCATAAATTTTCTGCAAACCTGCTGCCTATGAATTCAGCTGGATTCGATGTAGTATTAGGAATGGATTGGTTAGTAGCCAACCATGCTCGAATCCTCTGTGATAAGAATTCCATAGAGATACGTACGCCAGCAGGAGAAGTAATTTTGGTAACAGGAGATAAGCCGCGAAAACCAATGAAGTTCATTTCAGTAATGAAAGTTGCTAGTTATGAACGCAAACAAGGAATAGTGTATATGATTTCGGTAATAATTAACACTAAAAACAGGGAACTTAAGGAAACCCCAGTAGTCTCAGAATACCCGGATGTATTCCCAGAAGAACTACATGGACTACCACCCGATAGGGAGGTAGAATTTAGAATTCATCTAATTCCTGGAACTGCACCAATAGCTAAGGCACCTTATCGGTTAGCACCCACAGAAATGTTAGAACTGAAAAAGCAGTTAGATGAATTGTTAGGAAAGGGATTCATACAACCTAGTTCATCCCCTTGGGGAGCACCTGTGTTGTTTGTGAAAAAGAAGGACGGTTCAATGCGAATGTGTATCGATTATCGGGAATTAAATAAGGTTACAATTAAGAATCGATACCCATTGCCTAGGATTGATGATCTTTTCGATCAACTACAAGGAGCTAGATACTTCTCTAAGATAGATTTGCGTTCAGGATACCATCAGTTGAAGGTACAGGAAGAAGACATACCTAAAACGGCCTTCAGAACTAGGTATGGTCACTACGAGTTTACAGTCATGCCATTTGGATTAACGAATGCCCCTGCTGCCTTTATGGACATGATGAATAGAAGCTGTAAGCCGTATTTGGATAAATTTGTAATTGTCTTCATCAACGATATACTTATTTACTCCAAAAGCCAGGACGAGCATTGTGAGCACCTGCATGCACTTTTAACTCTGTTAAGAAAGGAAAAGTTGTACGCCAAATTTTCAAAGTGTGAATTTTGGGTACAAAAGGTGCAATTTTTAGGACACATGGTGAATCACGAAGGTATTCACGTAGATCCCTCCAAGATAGAAGCAATCACCAATTGGAAGGTCCCGCAATCAGCTACCGAAGTTAGAAGTTTTCTAGGGTTAGCTGGGTATTATAGGCGCTTCATTAAAGATTTTTCTAAGATAGCTGTTCCATTAACTAAGCTAACCTGTAAATCAGTTAAGTTTGAATGGGGACCTAAGCAAGAAGAGGCCTTTAGGATTCTAAAGCAAAGGTTAACAAACGCCCCAATTCTTGCCTTACCAGAAGGGACAGAAGAATTTGAAGTTTACTTTGATGCTTCTAAGCTAGGATTAGGTTGTGTGCTAATGCAACGCAAAAAGGTAATCGCGTATGCATCAAGGCAATTGAAAAAGCACGAAGAGAATCATACGACTCACGACTTAGAATTAGGAGCCATAATTTTTGCCCTTAAGATTTGGAGACATTATCTGTACGGAGGTAAGTTTACCGTCTATACAGATCATAAGAGTTTAAGATACATATTTGGGCAAAAAGAATTGAACATGAGGCGAAGAAGATGGATGGAAATTCTAAGTGATTACGACTGTGATATTCTGTATCACAAAGGAAAGGCTAATGTAGTAGCAGATGCCCTAAGTCGTAAATACCATGAGAAGCAAATGCGAGTTCGTGCTTTAAGATTAAATCTACAACTAGACTTAATGGAACAACTGAAGAACGTTCAGGAAACAGCAATCAAGGATAATGTTGAAGGAATGAAAGGAAGGATTAAGGAATTAGAGCAAGGGACTGATGGAATCTGGAGATTTCATAAGAAAAGAATTTGGGTACCGAGACAAGGAGATTTAAGAGATAAGATTTTAGAAGAAGCCCATAAATCTAGATATACGATGCATCCTGGTAATAACAAGATGTATCAAGATTTAAGGAATAACTTCTGGTGGATAGGAATGAAAAAGGACATAGCTAGATACGTATCTAAGTGTCTAACTTGTTCGCAAGTTAAGGCAGAACACCAGAAACCCTCAGGTTTACTTCAACAGTTAGAGATGCCTGTATGGAAGTGGGAACTAATAACAATGGGTTTTGTTACTAAGCTGCCCAAAACCAGGAAGGGTAACGATGCAATCTGGGTGATTGTGGATCGATTAACCAAATCAGCTCATTTCCTGCCAAAGAAGGAAACCTTTAGTATGGAAAGATTAGCTAAGTTATACGTAGACGAGGTAGTATCACTGCATGGAGTTCCACTCTCCATTGTGTCAGATAAGGATAGTCGTTTCACTTCGCATTTTTGGACGAGTTTCCAAGAAACAATGGGGACCCGACTAAATTTAAGTACAGCCTACCATCCCCAGACAGATGGACAAAGTGAAAGGACGATCCAAACCCTCGAAGACATGCTCAGGGCATGAGTAATAGACTTCGGTGGAAACTGGGATGACCATTTACCATTAATAGAATTCTCCTATAACAATAGTTATCATACAAGCATTAATGCTGCCCCGTTCGAAGCACTGTATGGACGAAAGTGTCGAACTCTCGTATGCTGGGCAGAAATAGGAGAAAGTCAACTATCAGGACCCGAGATTGTACAAGAAACCACCGATAAGATAACTCAAATCAAGGAAATACTGAAAACGGCACGAGACCGACAAAAGAATTATGCAGACAATCGACGTAAGCCGTTAGAATTTCAGGTTGGAGACAAGGTATTATTAAAAGTATCTCCTTTGAAAGGGGTAGTTCGGTTCGGTAAGAAGGGAAAGCTAAGTCCAAGGTACATAGGACCATTTACCATAACTCAATGAATAGGACCAGTTGCCTATCAACTACAACTACTAGAAGAGCTAACCGGGGTACATAACGTGTTTCATGTATCTAATCTTAAGAAATGTTTATCTGATGAATCACTGGTAGTACCTCTCCAAGATATAGAGGTAAACAAAAAGTTGAAATTTGTTGAGAAACCTCTTCAAATAGAAGATAAAAAGGTCAAGTTCCTCAAGCATAAAAGATTGGTGCTGGTCAAAGTAAAGTGGGATTCAAAAAGAGGGCCGGAGTATACATGGGAGCTGGAGTCAGAAATGAAACGAAAGTACCCTTACTTGTTCCAGTAAATCTCGAGGACGAGATTTTAAACAAGGTGGGGAGGGTGTAATAACCCTTTCCAAAATTGTTATTTCTTATTTTAATAATGCACATTAGGAAACCCTAATTGAGACCCCTAAATGATATGGCACGACCCATAAATTTTTAAACAGACGAAACTAGGATCAGGGCCCCCTAAAACTCAAGGGGGGTATCCCCTAATTGATAATTATCCTTATAAAACAAATGTGAATCATGAAAAATCATTCAATTTGACTCACCCAGGCTATGCTGCACGAGGCTACCCTAGCTTAACATGGTAGCCGTCGCGCCACGCGCAGGGACCATGAGGGCCTGGCGTGCCACGCGAGGGGGACCAAAATTCAGTATATAATGCAGGGGTTTGGCACTTGCATGTCTGTCTTGTTTCGACGTTAAAATTCGCTACGTACGTTGAGTTATACGCTGTTTCGTTCAAAAACACACACAGTCACGAACCTCTGCTGCGACAACAGGGTAATAACTCGATCACTGCTACGATATAATGTCCGATCGATTGAAACCAATCCGATGGATGTTTAAGTGCTGCCTAAATTCGGGCTATACTTTTTCATTCTTCGTGAGGGTTTTGATTTCGTGCAGTTATCGTAAATGTTGAATTAAGTTACTGACCTAGTTTCGTTTGCATTGTTATATTTAAACTAGGTTACGAGGCTTAATCAGTAGGCATACTCTGCCCGTCTAAACTTGCAATGTGAGTCATTCTGTTTTTATCAAAGTTGCTTTGTAAAACCTTAAATGTTTTCCAGTTATACTTTGCAGTGATTAAGTCTTTGCTAATCTGTAATTACTGGCAGTAAGTGGGGGTTTTTTATACATTACTACTAATGATTTATCACTTTAGGTGGGCGAGCCTAATTAGTGATATGTCCACAGTCATAGATCCGGTCGAGTGACAACTGAACTAGCTAATTATAAGATAGGGGCAAATGTGAAAACTCTTAATGCTGTAAATTGTAACAATGTGTCATTTTGTGCAAATTGAATGACTCGCCAGTATTTCCCCGCTGATAAAAATCTTTTTAAACATGTTTCAGGTGATTTACTATGAACCAGGAAAAGTGCCGCGTAGCACTACAGCTTGAAGGAAGTGGCTTAGTAAATAAATAAACATGTTTTATGTAATCAGGGGATTTCCCCGTGAAATTCCTTTATTGTAAATTACGGGGTTTCTCCCAAAACTTGAAACAAAATAAAAAGGGATATTTTTAGTTTAAACGATCCTGTTAAAATTTCCCCTGCCACATTAAACACAAATACCACGGGTTTCTGTCCCGTGGCATCTTAACCGGGAAACTGGGTCGGGGGCCATGACACTATTTATATTAGATGCAACAAGTGTACTAAACGAAACTCTATCACGAAAGTCCCTACTTACGATACCGATTAGTCGCCGGTGCCTGGCGAACGGGTTATTAGTTGATAGCGCTATTTAGGTTTCACCAACCTCACACCGTGCCTGGAGAGGATCGGTCATGAACTAATAGACTCAGGCAAAACCATCAATGATGATAGACATTGACAAAACAGGGCAAACAAACATGAGGTCGCAGAGTATTCGGTATGATGCAGTTTAGTAACTCACATATGGGGTAGCTCCCCATGGCATGATATAAATGAGTAACTTAACAACTTAAACATGTTTTATGGAAACTGGACAACTCGTGAAATCGCCAACTTTATGTTGATACCCTACTGCATGCTTTGCAGGTACTCAGTGATGGCAGGAGCTTGCAGCTTGGGAAGTGTAGTGGTTGCATAACCCGTGTTGGGTTTTTAATAATTTTAAACTTTGAACTTTTGACTAAACTATATAACTTGTGCTTCCGCCATTTCCTTTAATCGTTGACTTTGGATGTGAACTTTATTAGTCACTAATCGTATTTTGATAAAACTGCTTTATTACTATGATTGTTTAATATTATTGGTGGCTGGATCCTAGCCAGTTACACGCATCACGATAGCACTCCGCTTATGGAATTTGAGGGTGTGACAGATTGGTATCAGAGCCACTGGTTATAGTGAACTCGGTTTTAAAAGGAAAAGTCTTTTTGAGGAAAAACTAGACTATAACTGTTATGTACTAAGCAACTTGCAACGACACTACACTTCATGGCTCGGGCATGTGTTTACTTTTTACTTATTTGGTGCATATTGTGGTGATATATGTACTAGTATACTTGGCTATATATATATATGTATAAATATATATATGTGTGTGTACTTGTGTGCAACGGTCAATCCTCCTTCTACTTATTCTTACGACACTACGATGTCTTTCTCACTCTGTGTTTTCTGGTTATGAAGACAAAGAGCGGACGCGGAAGAGGCAACGTTAACATGACTCAGGATCAGCTAACGAACCTGATCAACACCGTGGCTGCAGCTTTGGTAGCCCATCCCGGAGGTAAACTTTTCATTCTAGGATGTTTAGATCCTACACTCGTATCGTCTTATCATTCTCAAATCTGTTCGCTTTGTTTTGCGTGACAGGACAACCTGCACCTCCTCAACCTCGCGTGTGCACTTTCAAAACGTTTATGGATTGTAAACCTCACACTTTCAATGGCACCGAAGGAGGCATAGGCCTTCTGCACTAGATCGAGAAGGTCGAATCGGTGTTCGCTGTGTGTGAATGTCCTACTGTTAATTGGGTTAAATTTTCTACTAGTACACTCGGAGGAAACGCACTTTCCTTGTGGAATGCGCAGGTTCAGAAGCTAGGGTTAGCAACTGCCAAGGCCACTCCTTGGAACGACTTCAATAATCTGATCAAGGAAGAATACTGTCACAGGGATGACATCCAAAAACTCGAGACCGAATACTACGAGCTGAAAATGGTTGGATCTGAAATCGAGGCGTACACTAAGTGATCCAACGACTATGCTGCTCTTTGTCCCAACATGTCTCAGCCTGTATACAAGAGGATCGAGCTTTATATCAAGGGTCTAGTTCCTGAAATTCAAAGTTTGGTGACTTCAGCTAATCTCCCCACGATCCAGCAAGTTATTTGTCTGGCATACAGACTCACTGATCAAGCTGTGGAACAGGGTAAACTGCCCAAACGAATCAATGCTACTGCTGAAACTTCTAGTGATAACAAGCGTAAGTGGGACGGTAACCAGGGTAAAGATGCTAACCCCACTCAAGCCCCAGCTCATCAAAGGAAGTTCGAGAACAACAAGGGTCCTCAGCAACAGGGTGGTTACCAAGGAAACCGACCCAAATGCAACAAGTACAACCGACATCACAACGGACCATGTGAAAAGAACCGTTGTCATAGGTGCAACAAACTAGGGCATGAGGCTAAGGACTGTAGAAGCCCGTATCCAGCAAGGCAAAACTAACGACAATATCAGCAGTAGTAACAACAACAATAGGGAAACAACCGTGGATGCTACTAGTGCAGAGCAATAGGGCACATGAGAAAGAATTGCCCTCAGCTGAACCAGAATCGTAACAACAATCAGGGCACTGGAAACAACAACAACAATGGTGACAACGGTGCGAGAGGAATGGCATTTGTGATCGGAGCAGGTGAAGCAAGGAATGATCCCAACGTTGTAGCGGGTAAGTTCCTACTTGATGATCGTTATGTCTCTGTACTATTTGATTCTAGAGCTGATGCTAGCTATGTATCACTACGTATTAGTAAGACGCTTAAGCTTATGCCAACACCTTTACACTCTAAGCACATCATCGAATTAGCTAATGGTAGAAACATCGAGGTCTCACATGTTATCAACAATTGTAAACTCGTACTATCTAGTCAAATCCCTCGTCAATCTTTTCCCCATCATTCTTGGGAGCTTCGCCGTTGTCATTGTTATGGATTGGTTATCCAAAAATCGAGCCGAAATACTTTGCCAAGAGAAAGTCGTTCGTATTCCGCGTTCTTTTGGCGAACCTCTTATTGTTCAAGGCGACAAAAGTGGTGCTGTCATAGGCATCATCACATTCTTAAAAGCCCAAAAGTGTTTGCGAAAGGGCCATACCGCTATTCTAGCACTCGTTACTGACGCCCAGGATAAAGAAAGATTGAAGATTTTCTCATCGTACGCGACTTTCCCGAGGTATTCCCTGAGGAATTACCTGGTCTTCCACCTCATTGTCAAGTTGAATTTCAGAGCGGCACCCATAGCTCGTGCACCCTATCGATTGCCCCCAGCTGAACTGGAGGAACTATCTACACAATTGCAGGATCTATCAGATAAGGATTTTATTCGACCTAGCTCGTCTACCTGGGGAGCTCCTGTACTGTTCGTTAAAAAGAAGGACGACACTTTTCGCATGTGCATCGATTATCGTGAGCTGAACAAAGTAACTATAAAAAACCGTTATCCACTTCCACGCATCGACGATATGTTCGACCAGCTGCAAGGGTCAAGTTTCTATTCTAAGATCGACCTAAGATCGGGCTATCATCAGCTGAGAGTCCGGGACGAGGACATCTCTAAAACAGCCTTCAGAACCTGTTATGGTCATTACAAATTCCTTGTTATGCCTTTCGAATGACAAACGCACCAGCGGTCTTCATGGATCTTATGAACCGAGTATGCAAACCCTATCTCGACAAGTTCATGATAGTATTCATCGATGACATCTTGATCTACTCAAAGAATCGAGAAGAACACGAGCAACATCTATGTCTTATTCTGGAGCTTCTTCGGAATGAATAACTCTACGCCAAATTCTCGAAATGTGACTTTTGGCTTTGCGAAGTCCATTTCCTCGGACACGTGGTCAATGAAGCTGGGATTCACGTCGATCCAACTAAGATTGACTCTATCAAGAATTGGCTTACACCCAAGACTCCCACCGAAAACTGCCATTTCTTGGGATTGGCAGGATACTATCGTAGATTCATCGAGGGATTTTCAAAGATTGCTCAGCCACTCACAACTCTGACCCAAAAGGGCATTGCTTACAAGTGGAATGATACTCAGGAGGCTGCATTTCAGAAATTGAAGGAGAAACTCTGTAGTGCTCCTATTCTTTCATTACCTGAAGGTACTGACGATTTTGTCGTCTACTGTGATGCATCTATTCAAGGACTCGGTTGCGTGCTGCTGCAACGCGAGAAAGTTATCGCCTACGCTTTCCGACAACTCAAGATCCACGAACGGAATTACACAACACATGACTTTGAATTGAGAGCAGTAGTCTTCACACTCAAGATTTGGAGACATTACTTATACGTTACCAAGTGCACGATTTACACAGATCACAAGAGTCTCCAGTACATATTGGACCAAAAGGAGTTGAACATGCGGCAACGCCGGTGGGTCGAACTCCTGAATGACTATGAATGCGTGATTAAGTATCACCCGAGTAAGGCAAACGTTGTGGCCGATGCCCTCAGCAGAAAAGAAACCAAGCCTAAACGTGTTCGTGTGCTTCAGCTTACCATTCACTCGAACCTCCCTAACCAAATCCGAAACGCTCAAGTCGAAGCACTGAAAGCGGAAAACCTGCTAGCCGAATCTATGCGGGGCATGGAAAAGCATCTTGAGCTTAAAGACGACAACATCTACTACTTCATGGAATGAATCTGGGTTCCGCCACACAGAAATCTCTGAGGGCTTGTGATGGACGAAGCACATAAGTCTCGCTATTCGATACACCCCGGTTCTGATAAGATGTATCACAACCTTTAAACCTTGTATTGGTTGCCTAACATGAAAATTATTATTTCTAAGTACGTTAGTAGATGCTTAACCTGTGCCAGAGTCAAGATCGAATACCAAAAGCCGTCTGGTTTACTGCAACAACCCGAATTGCCGACATGGAAATGGGAGCAGATTTCCACGGATTTTGTTACCGGTTTACCAAGATCTCAAAGCAGAAACGATACCATTTGGGTGATCGTGGACCGCTTAACTAAGTCTGCTCATTTTCTCGTAATCAAAGAAACTGACAAGTTTTCGAAACTTGCAGCTATTTACTTGAAGGAAGTAGTTGTTAGGCACGGAGTGCCAACTTCTATTATCTCTGACCGAGACCCACATTTTACATCCGAATTGTGGCAGGCTATGCACAAATCCTTTGGCTCACTGTTAGACATGAGCACCGCTTACCACCCGCAGACTGATGGTCAGACTGAACGTACCATCCAAACACTTGAAGACATGCTGAGAGCATGTGTTATTGACTTTGGAAACGGGTGGGAATGACATCTACCTCTGGTAGAGCTTTCTTGTAACAACAACTACCACACCAGCATTCAGGCAGCACCATTTGAGGCATTGTACAGACGTAAATGCTGGTCACCTTTGTGTTGTGCAGAAGTTGGCGAAAGCAAAATTACCGGCCCGGAACTTGTACTTGACACTACAGATAAGATTGCCCAGATCAGACAATGCATGGCGGCAGCTTGAGACCGTCAGAAAAGCTACGCTGATTGGCATAGGAAACCTCTAGAATTTCAACTTAAAGTCTCACCTTGGAAATGTCTGGTATGTTTTGGAAAAAGGGGCAAGCTTAATCCGCAATACGTTGGACCTTTTGAAATTACTGAGAGGATCAGTAAGGTAGCTTACAGACTAAACCTGCCTGAAGAGCTGAGTGCGTTGCACGACGTTTTTCATGTATCGAATCTGAAGAAGTGTCTGTCTGAGGAAACTCTTATTGTTGGAGTTCACGACTGATGATCAATTACGTTTTGTTGAGGAACCGGTTGAGATCATGGATCGAGAAATCAAGGCCCTCAAGCGAAGCAAGATATCTATCGTTTGAGTTTGTTGGAATTCGCGCCATGGCCCAGAGTTTACCTGGGAACGGGAAGACCAGATGATGCGCATGTATACCCAGTTGTTTGCAAACAATACTTCCAGCACTGAGGCTACTACAGAATTTCTGGACGAAATTCCAAACTAACGGGGAGATTATGTGACACCTTGCAAACACGTTTTAACACACTAGCTGGCCAGTGGCTCGCTCTAAATTTTGGGATGAAATTCTTTGAACTTGGGGATAATGTGACACTTCGGGTTTTCCTGTATATTTTACGTTGTATTTATGTGGAGGTAGTACGAGAAACTGATTATAAGACGGTACTTATTTAACTAATGACTGTGTGTTTATGTGATTAAGATGTGAATTAATATTATTACAATTAAAAGCTGGGCCACACAATCCAATCAATGTGTACGATCAACCCAGCCGCACCCTCGTTCCATCCCTTGTACACTCCATTTCAGCTATTCTGGGCCGCACAGTATGTGGGCCTGGCCCAACGCCCTAACCCTAGGATGCCGCACACTAGGAGGAGTGCACATGTCCATGTGTGCGACGTATTTGGGGCACCTATAAATGCATTCTTTTCAGCCGACATTTAGAATGTTTTGGCAGCAAATCATTTCACTCATCAATCCCCAAAACATTCTTTCCCTCTCTCTCCCCTCATCCACTTTCTCTCTCTAAAAACCCTAAAACACACCAAGTTCTCCCCTTTTCTTCTTGAATCCGACGAAAAAATCATCACTGTTTGACGACAGCTTCTCCAACATCAAGACAGCCAGTGATTTTCATCTCGGAGCTTTATCCCTTCTTTTTATTCTACACATCTTCTACCTTCTTTATTAACCGGTCAGTATGTTATTCCCATAAGTAATTAATGTGTGATTAGGATGATGTACTAGATTGGTTTGATGGTTACTTGATGACAAAAGTGTGAGGATATGAATAATGATGGATGCATACTGATGTATTGTGAAAGTGGTTATAACAATGTTCTTCATTCATAGATGTTTTGGGATTAACACTGAATCGACTTTAACAACTCGTCTAGGATAACCACAAAAAGAAACAGACTCAACGCTGACCCCTGGTTGAGTCCTACCTCCACAGGGAAAAAGTTAGTATCCCCTATAGGTGCACGAACACTATTTTCAGTCCTACCATACATGTCTTTAATTATGTCTATATACATCCCAGGGATGCCTCTAGCCTCCAAACTATCCTGAATCGGTCTTTTTAGCACACTGTCATAGGTTTTCTAAAGATCAATGAACTCCATATGTAGATCTTGGTTCTTATCCCTATATTTTCCATCAATCTTCTTAGAATGTGAATTGCTTTTGTAGTTGACCTCCCTGGCAAAAAACCAAATTGGTTAACTGTAACTTGAGTTTCTTTTCTAATTCTGGTCTCAATTACCCTCTCCCATAATTTCATAGTATGATCTAGTAGCTTAATCCCTCTATATTTCTCACAACATTGGACGTCTCCTTTATTTTTATGTAGAGGCACTACAACACTACGCCTCCACTGATCTGGCATTTTTCCATATTTGAAAATAAGGTTGAACAAAGTAGTTAACCGTTGAACTCCTTCCTATCCTAAACACTTCCAAACCTCAATTGGTATGTTATCCAGACCGACTGCCTTAGCCCTTCCTATCTTCTTAAGTGCTGTCCTAACTTCTCCTTGTGTTATACTCCGACAATAACAGTTGTTTCGCTGTCCTATTTGGGTAGTATGGTTTTCACTTTGTTGTATGTAGGCCCTCCCAACGTTGAAAAGATTTTGAAAATAGGTTTGCCATCTAAACTTAATGTCATGTTCCTTGACTAAAACTCGTCCATCATCTCCCTTTATAAACTTCACTACTCCTAGATCTTGCCTCCTACGCTCCCTAGCTTTGGCAATCTTAAACATAGCATGTTCCCCATCATGTAAGAGTAAAGTGTACTTTACACGTCCCTGTGGTAGTCTCCTTGATTCGTCGGAAGAAGATATTGGATGCGTGTTTCCCTGATTTTTAAAAAATCGCAACATTCTGATTCCCTAAAGTCAATTCTTTTAGTTAAATTGAGTGAAATGACCATATTACCCTTTTTCTCATATCAACTAGGGTCTTTATGGTTTAAAACCTATTATTCTTTGAGTCCTTGAGCGTATCAGTTATTTTACCCGCCAAACTCAAATAAAATACTTTCACTCTGCGTCCCTAAGGTATTTAATATGTGGTAAAATCCGTCCATATGGTTTTATGAAGTATATAAATTGCATTTAAAATGCATAGTTTGCGAATATGAAATATATATATTAAAATTTATAAAGTTATATTACATAAACATTTCATAACATTAACGTTAATTAACAAAAACACCTACCAAAAGTCATTACATTAACACATACTTACCATAACTCATAACATTAACATTAACTGAGATGGGGATGGGGTTCATACATGTATGTCCAATCCAACGTCAGGTTGTTCCAAAACTGCAGAACCACCCGTACATGCACAATCAGGTGGTTCAGGGTACCCGCCTCCCTAATCCCGGCTACAAATGTTCAAATCAGATGTATCAGGTTAAATTATTCAAAATATTCCCACTAATAAACGGGTATTAACCAAAATAGCTCCAATAGCCAAAACAAGTACACTACTCATCAAACATAACCAAAATAACTCCAATAACCAAAATAATTACACTACTCATCAAACGTAACACTAATCAACGATAGTGGCGGACCCAAGAAGAAACATGTGACATTTTATTAACAATGTTCTTGATTCATACTGATGTATTGTGAAAGTGGTTCTATTAACAATGTTCTTGATTCATAGATGTTTCTTTTTGTGGTTGCCCGTTACGTGTTACATACTGGTTATGCGTAAACGCTTTTTATACTATATCTATGTAAACTTGTGTACTCACCTCTACTTTATGTATTGACTTTTATTTTAATGTATGTGACAGGTTGATTGGATGTTATGCTGCAAACGAGTTAGGAAGTCTAGAAACCCACCAAATAAAAATCTGAGTTGTCAGAATGGAATTTGTTTTTGAGACTGAATATCTATGCAAACTTGTGTACTCACCTCTACTTGGCTTTCTTAGCCCACATTGTAGTAGCGGAGGAGGAAAAGAAGCCGATGGAAAAGGTACTTGTGGCTCGTGATTTTCCTAATGTCTTTCCGGACGATTTACCTGGTCTACTCCCTACTCGTGATACCGACTTTCGTACTTACCTTATCCCTGGAGCGAACCCTGCTGCTAAAGCTCCCTAACGCCTCGCACCCTACGAAATGTATGAACTTTCTAGCCAACTCCAGGAGTTACTTGATAAGGGCTTTATACGCCCTAGCATATCACCATGGGGCGCAACTGTCCTTTTCTTGAAAAAGAAGGATGGATCATTCCGAATGTGCATCGATTATAGGGGACTCAACAAGCTTACTATCAAGAATCGCTACCCTCTACCCCGAATCGACGATCTGTTTGATCAACTGCAAGGTGCTACGTGCTTCTCTAAGATCGATCTACGTTCTGGTTATCATCAGTTACGTATTCGAGAGCAAGACATTCTGAAAACAGCTTTTAGTACCCGTTATGGCCATTATGAATTCGTGGTCATGCCTTTTGGTTTCACAAACGCACCCACGGTCTTCATGGATCTGATGAACCGGGTGTGTAAACCCTTCTTAGATCGCTTCGTCATCGTGTTTATCGATGATATCCTTATCTACTCGAAGTCGAGAGCCGAACATGCACAGCATCTTCGTTTGGTTCTCGAACTTCTCTAAGGGAATCGCCTCTACGCCAAGTTCTCCAAGTGTGAATTTTGGCTCGAGGAGGTTCAATTCCTCGGTCACATTGTTAATAGTCAAGGAATTCACGTCGATCCCACGAAGATTGAAGCCGTTAAGAGTTGGATTACACCGAAGTCCGCGTCCAAAATTCGTTCATTCCTTGGATTGGCGTGTTATTACCGTCGATTCATTGCTGACTTTTCTAAAATCGCCGTACTGCTTATAGCTTTAACCCAGAAGGACAAACCTTTTGTTTGGGGACCCAAACAGGAGGAAGCCTTCCAAACTCTTAAGTTTATACTTTGCAACGCTCCTGTCCTCGCGCTTCCCGATGAAAACGACGATTTCATTGTTTACTGCGATGCCTCTAACCTAGGTCTTAGTTGTGTTCTCATGCAACGAGACAAGGTTATCGCGTACGTGTCTCGATGACTCAAGGTCCACGAGAAGAACTACACCACCCACGATCTCGAACTCGGTGCAGTTTTTTTTGCGTTGAAGATTTGGCGACACTACCTTTATGGTACCTAGTGTACGGTCTTCACCGACCATAAGAGCCTACAACACATCTTAAACAAGAAAGAACTGAACATGCGCCAACGCAGATGGGTCGAACTTCTCAACGACTATGATTGCGAGATACGCTACCACCCAGGCAAAGCAAATGTCGTAGCCGACACTCTCAGCCGACGAAGCTATGTGTATAGTGTTCGTGATGTCCAAGCCCAACACGACCTCGAAGCCCTTATTCATGATGCGCAACACACTTGTTTTCTTGAGAATACCATGAGGGAAGAAAGAATACTTGGTTCCGAAAACCAGTTGGTAAGCAAATCAAATGGCATCTTTCACTATCTCAACCGCATTTGGATACCTAGTCGCAATAACCTCAGGGAAATATTGATGACTGAAGCTCACAAATCCCGATATTCCATTCACCCAGGTGCCGTCAAGATGTACCAGGACCTCCGATCCAGGTATTGGTCGCCTGACATGAAGAAGGATATCGCCTTGTATGTTTCAAAATGCCTAACTTGCTCGAAAGTTAAGGCCGAACACCAACGACCCTCTAGCTTACTCGAACAACCCGAAATCCCGATGTGGAAATAGGAGATATAGCTATGGATTTTATTACGAAACTCCCTCTGGTCATGATAGCATTTGGGTTATCGTTGATCGTCTTACGAAATCCGATCACTTCCTACCGATACGAGAAGACTTCAAGGTAGAACAATTAGCACGAATCTATACCGACGAGGTCATTTGTCGACATGGGATGCCTCGTGAAATCATCTCTGACCGCGATGGTCATTTCACCTCGCGTCTCTGGGAAACTTTTCCGTCCACTCTCGGTACTACCCTTAACCTCAGTACCGCATTCCATCCTCAGACCGACGGTCAGACTGAGCGCACGATCCGCCCCCTTGAAGACATGCTTCGTTTTTGCGTTAAAGATTTTGGTGGTAATTGGGATTCGCATTTACCTTTAGTAGAATTCTCGTACAACAACAGTTATCATGATAGTATTTAAATGGCACCCTTTAAGGCATTATATGGTATAAAATGTCGATCGCCTATTGTATGGCACGAGATCGGAGACGCACAGATCACCGGTCTCGAGTTACTATAAGAAACGAAAGACAAGATCCACCAAATAAGAGACAATATCTTGAAAGCTCGGATTCGTCAAAAGAGCTACGTCGATAAACGCCGCAAGCCCCTTGAGTTCGAAGCTTGTGATCACGTACTCCTAAAGGTTTCACCTTGAAAGGGGGTAATCCGATTCGGCAAGAAAGGAAAGATAGCGCCATGATACGTGGGTCCCTTTAAGATTCTGGAAAGAATTAGCAAAGTGGCCTACCAACTCGAATTACCGGTGGAACTCAACAACTTACATCCGACTTTCCACTTCTCGAACCTCAAGAAGTGCTTAGCGGAAGAAAATCTTCATGTACCCCTAGAAGACTTGCAAGTAAACGAGACCCTACACTTTGTGGAAAAGCCGATAGAAATCATGGATCGAGAGACCAAGAAACTTCGACGCTCACGCATTCCCATAGTGAAGGTTCACTGGGAAAGCAAACGTGGCGCCGAGTTCACTTGGGAAGTCGAAAGTGATATGAAAGCTAAATACCCACAACTCTTTGTTACGTCTGCTCCTTAATTTCGGGAAGCAATTTCCTAAAGTAGGGGAGGCTGTAACAACCCGACTTTTCGGATCGTTACCCGTTTGCTTTTACTTTGGTTTGTAACCGCTTGTTATTCCGAGATCCGATATAAATACAGGGTTATGTTAAATTAAATATATTTTTCATCACATCGCACCGCTACACGCTTAAACGCTTTATATTCGCAAACGCTTACGCAACACGAATTACGGAGATTTATGCTATTTAAATTACCGTGTTTGTTTGTTTGGTTATCATACGCTTTCGCATACGCTTATCACACTAACTTGCTAAATGCAAACGCTGTTACTTGTAGTAGTAATGTTATGATGTGTGTTCATATGTGCCTTACTTGTGTGTGCTTTATATGTTTTGGATGATACTCGCAAACGCTATCGCAACGCAAACTCAACGCTACCCGCACAACTCGATTTATTCACAATAAAACGCAATGCAACACCTAATGAACGAACCAAAGACGGAAAACTAACAAAAGCAAACCTGGCCGTCTGAATGGACCATCCGCCCGGATGAGGCCCATCCGCCCGGATGAGGCCCCCACCCGGATGAGGCCCATCTGCCCGGATGGAGCCATCCGGACATAGTCCAGTGCGCACCGCCTTAAACGTCACCCTCACCTATATATAGGGGACTTATGTCTCCCTCTCACCCTTTTAAGCTCTCTCATCCGCTCCCAAGGTTCCAGTCACGAATTCAAGACGTTTGTAAGCGATTTCTCTCTAACTTCTTCAATCTTCACTCCATTTCACCTATACTCCATCGTCTTCATCATAATCACACTCACACACATGTACACCTTAATTTTTTTTCTCAAAGGTTCCAGCCACCTCGAAAGTGGTTTCCACTCATTTTGCTTAGATAAACTGTTGTGGAGCGTCATTCACTCGAGAGGGGATCAAGTTATGAAAGATTTTGATGTTTTCAACATTTTTCTACTAGTTTTGAACTTTTCTTCAGTTCTTACACAATGTTGATGGAATCGGGATTCAATCAGACTCTCGACTCGTTCCTTAGTCGAAAGCCGACTTGAAAACTGATTTCCACCAAAGAGATGGACCGATTAACGGGTCAAACATGAATCTTCATCAAGAACAGCACATTCGTCCGAATGGGCAGGGCCCATCCGGCCGAATGAACTGGATTTGGTATTGTTCCGTTGTTTGACACGTCGTCACGCCTTTTCTGTTAACTTAAAACCTTTTGTTTAGAAGATTTTGCAAAAACTTCACAGACCATCCGTCCGAATGGACCATGTCCATCCATCCGGATAGGCCTTGTACTCACTCCAAATATTTCCCCTTCAATTTTAAAACACTGGTTTTACTTCAAGTTTTTATCATTCAAAATGAAACAGCCCACCCGACCGAATGGGGGTCCATCCGTCCGGATGGCACCCATCCGTTCGGATGCACTATTAAACACTTAACCTCCTCAGCATTCCGTCCAGCCCTGAGGAATACTTATGTTCTGTTTCCATGCACAGGCTAACTCAGCGCTCCCTTCAATCCAACTTATCGTGTTTAACTGTTAAATACGCACTGTGAGTATACTCGAACCCATTTTCATTTAACGCACTTTTGGGTGTTACATACGTTCTCTATCAAAACACAACACACAACGTAAACACTTTGAAAACGGTAACCGTTCCCGCATGCTATACGTGATTTGTTGAATGCTTGTTACTATGCTTATACAGTGTTACACTAGACCGCCTCTAGCAACGATAGTACTATAGTTTGGACTCAGCACCTGTGTGACAGGGGTTGCTAGGGATCACATTACTTTACTTCACGTGTTCGCTTCGGTGAAAATGTGTCGCGCATACTCTACATCGCAGTCTCGTGGTTAGGTTGTATCATTGTTGATAGTTACATGCTTCGCCCGTAACTGTTACATGCTGGTTATGCGTAAACGCTTTTTATACTATATATATGCAAACTTGTGTACTCACCTCTACTTCATGTATTGACTTTTATTTTAACGTATGTGACAGGTTGATTGGATGTTCTGCTACAAACGAGTTAGGAAGTCTAGAAACCCACCAAATAAAAATCTGAGTTATCGGAATGGAATTTGTTTTTGAGACTGAATATCTGTAATGACTGTTTTTGCTATATTTTTTTAATAGTATGGGATATTAAACCTTATAAATATTGTCATTCAAATAGTTGTTATGGATTCTCTTGAACAATCTGTTTCGCTCAGTGCCACATCTCGGGGATTCCGCCATCGGTTGGGGTGTGACAAATTTAGGGCAATTTGGTTTAAAATGCCCTGCCTCCCCGCAATTAAAGCAGATAGTAGATTTATTTCTACACTCTTCTTCTCTGTGCCCAGGTATCTTACAGATATTGTAGTACCTATTACATTTTCCTGGGTGCCTTCTTTTGCATAATTTGCAAAGAGGTGGCGCAGAAGACTGCCCGACTCCTTTCTTGAAGTTATTACCCGAGCGAAAACCTTGGATAATCCTTTGAGCCAACTCCTTCTTCATATTTTCATCTCTCATACGAACTAATCCGCCAGTCAAGGTATTGGACAATTCAACTGCGTCATCGATAGTCCGAGGTCTAGCATCCTTGACTATATCGCGGATTTCGCTAATCAATCCCCAAATATAGCGAGAAATGAGTACAAGTTCTGGCAAAGCCAGAGTCGGTACTATTCTTGCATACTCGAAGAATTTTGACGTGTACTCACGACACTTAACATCCACCATTCTATGGTTTAGGAACTGATTTGCCATTTGTTCCTTTTCATAGGAAGGACAAACTTTCCTTTCTATCATTTCCTTAAACTCTTCCCAACTTATGGCATAAGCCTCATCGCTTCCTTTAGCTTGTAGAACAGTGTTCCACCATTCTCATGCTTCATCTTTGAAGAGGTTGGAAGCATACATTACTTTGTCTTCTTCTACACATTTACTTATTTTAATAACGGCTTCTGTCTTTCTAGCCATCGTATTACAGTAGTGGCTCCTACACTGCCTGCGAATTCGGTTGGTTTACAGGCTAGAATTTCTTTATAAGTACAACCAGTTGTCATTACTTTCATCTTTTTAGAAAATGGGGCTTTGATAATATTATCATTGCCTCCATTCACGCTATGACTAAAACTGTCATCAAGGGTGCGTTTGCTATTCTCAGCTTTGGAAGGTTCGACCGGGTTCTTAACAGCTACTATGATTAAAGGGATAGCATTAGCTATGCCCTGAGCGATTATATTTTCTATATCTTCCTTATTCAAAGAATTTTCCTGATTATTCTGGCCTGATTGGTTCACTTCATTTGCCATCTGAATTGCAACATAATATTTAGATTAATATCATAAAATAGATAACAAACAAACAAAGCATTGTAACACAAATACAAACTGAGTCAGCACATATAGCCAAAATTGTCGATTATTGCAACATGTAGATATATATATATATATATATATATATATATATTATGCTTCGATACACAGCCACATATTTACATATATTGTTTTATTTATTATTAGGTGATATATTATTTATTATTATTATTAATATTTATTTATTTATTTATTTTTTCACAAACTATTAAATATTATACAAACACCCATTCTATTGTTAGACCGCCTTCAGAAGTTGACTCCCGCTCGTCATACTTCCAGACGATGCTCTCACCCACTGACTTGATCCGATTCCTTGCATCCACCAACTCTTCGTCATAATGGCGTAGCTCAGCAACATTGTCGGGGTTCATGGGTGGAAAGGTAGCTAGAGTAGGTTCAAACTGTGGGTAATATGGGGTTGCGTTATTCATTAAGTTCTGAAAAGCCCAATCATTCGTCCACCACTCTTCAGCTTGATTGGGGAGTGGCTGCTGTGTAATGATAGGTGCCGGAATGGCGGGTTCCAGGTTTATGGGTATTTCAGATGGGATAGGTGCATTCAGAAGGTTTTCTGTCACACCCCAACCAATGGCAGAATCATCGGAGTGGGACGAAGAAAGATTGCTCATCACACATAATGCTAATTGTGACAATAGCATTAAAAATAAATTGATTTCATTCATAACAAAACTGTTACAATACAAGGAACTTGAAATACAACATATTCAATACAAGGAAAACAATACAACAATCAAGTACAAAATTTTATACAACATCTTAAATCTAAAACGTCTATATGTGTATCTAGGTATCATCACTACTTTAGTTTCATAGCATCGTTATCCGCAACTTGTAACATGTTTAAAATAAATTTCAATGTAAAAGCAAAGGCGAGTATACAAGTTTTCATACGTACATAGTATAAAAATAATGAGTTTAAACAATTCCACATGGCAAGCTATTGATACAAGATAAACAATAAAATTGGCATGTGTTCGACTAATCAACCCAATGATGAAACGCAATAAGCTCATGACATAACCTCAAGAATACGGGTGGTGCGTTAATCCTATAGCGCTATATATGTCAAGGATAGGCTCGTACGAAGTTAATGATAAGTCTAACACAAAACGTATAAACCCAAGTTTAATGTATCAAGTAATCAAGTATGCAAGCATGTATAAGGAATGTTTGTGCATTTACGAATAAAGTTTAAGTGTAAGTTTCATAGATAAACACGTTACACCCCAAAAGGTGGTAAACAAAAATGGGGTTCGAGTACACTCACAAAATTGCATATGCTTTCCGATTATCCAAATGTTGACGAGTGAATGAGTTTAGGAGGTTGTATGTATTCGGTTTGGAGTTCAAGGCATGTTTAGAGTCGAGATTCGGAATTTAAAAGTATGCGAAACTAATTATAGGAGAAAATAACCATCTAATCACAAAATACTCAAAAGAGTTTAAATATTTTCACGGGTCAAAATGGCCATTAGAATCGTGACGAGTATTAGGTTCTTAGGTGGTGTAACCTACTATTTTGACAAATAACTATTAGTTTATCATAAAAAGTTTGGTTATTTATAAGTATCATATATCTTATATAGTTTATATTATAAGTTATTAGTCCAAGATTATCACAAGAATGCCATAGAAGTCATGTAAGAGGTAGGAATATAAATCTTCCATTTAGGCACCTCTTTAGTTGTCACCAATACACAAGTTGTCATAAGAAAACAAGGATGGTCATAGACATACATACAATAAGGAAATGGAATTACATAATATCTAACTAAGGAAGCATCAAGTGATGTGTGGATTGAAGGTAGGATAGCCCAAGCTATCCAAATAATCACACAACTTCAAGCTCTAAACTTGTTCATCATTTGTGGGTAGAAACCCTATCAGAACAGAATGTTTATGAGGTTTAAACCTCTGATTTTTACATGTCACAACCTTGTTTTTAAGCCCAACTAACCATAGAATTGATTATGAGCATAAGGACATAGGAATGTGTATGAGAAACCTCAAGTTAAGTGAGTTAATCAAGTGTTCAATCAAACCAGAAAGTTTGGAGCCTTATATGGTGATGTTCCAGCCTTGGTTTTCTGTTGAAAACCTATGGAAAACATACCTAAGGTTGTTCCAAGTATTTAGAAAGAAAAATCATTGAAAAAGATGAAGAAATGAGGAAGTTATGCTTGTTTTTGTACTTGAAAGTTCCTGCCTTGAATCTGACCTTAAACTGAGATTTAGCTACTGATTTGGAGTGTTTTGTGTGAGGATTAGTGATTTTGTAAAGTGGGAGAAGTGAGGAATTGAGTTGGGTTTTATAGGAGGTGATTAGGGTGAGTTAGGTGGATGATTAATGAAGAAAACACAATAAACAAACACAAACTTGACCAATCCAAGAGCTGGAAACCCATTCTGACGGATTGGCATCACCGACGGCGACGACGAGAGGGGGTACCTATGGCGCGACGCGATGCCTATATATTCTGGAAATAAGTTCCAAAGTTGGCAATTTAGCCCCCTGACGTTTAACTAAGTTAGGTTTTGTTGTATATTAGGGTGTTTTTTGAGAGAAAAGCATATAATAAGGGGTTTTTAAGTATTCTTAATATAAGGACAAGTATGGACAAGTATGATTAAGTATTAGTAGGTGTCAAAGGCGTATAAACATGAGTGAAAACGTAATGGTTGTGTATGTATGAAGCGTATTTGAAAGCTTAGCGTATGTTTACAAGAATCACAAATGATGTAACAATGTATAATGAATTAAACGTACAAATATAATGAATAAGTGAAGGTAAAATTTTGAAATAAAACGACAGGTTTTAGTATGATTAAAGTCTCGGATTTATGATGATGGAACGAAATACGATTACGAAAGAATCAAGTTTCCAAAAATAGATTTGCAAGACAAGCTTTCTAATTTAGGAAGTTTATGAAAAAGCAGAGCGTTACAGTCTCCCCTCCTTTAGGAAATTTCGTCCCGAAATTTATTACAGAGGAAGACTCCAAAAAGGCATTTTGGCTAGAAGAACGATAGTTTCAATCGGGACTTGAAAGTTTTGGAACGTGTTTGAAAAGTATGAAATTTTGAGGAACGTAGAGATAGGTTTGTAAAAGGAGTTTGTTTGACTAAAACGAGTTGAGGCGTTTAAGCATAAGTAAAACGTGTATGTGTGCGCATAGGCAAACGAGTTTAAACGAGTTTGAATAATCCAGAATTGAGAGGCATCTTTAAAATATGTTATCCAAAAACTTTCGTATAAAAACAGTAAGTATTTCGATGAAAGTGTGGCCGCACTACAAAAGTCTCATTGGTTTCAAAGTGGAAACATAATTCACAAGTTTGCAGAAAATTATTCATTGAAGTAGAACGAGAAAGTTGGGTATTTTAATTAAAACGATTTTCTTTGGAGGTGACGGATAACAAAGTGTGTTTGTATTTAAGTGAAGGATGAAAAATATAGTTTTAAATAGTAAGAAAGTGATTTAGAATTCGAATGTGTAAACAGATTTGATCGTAAACGAGGTTTGTATGAAAGACGAAGAATAACAGAGAATAATGGAGGTATAAAAGCGAACGATTGATCTAATAAACATATGCGAGTATGAGAACGGTGTAAGTATTGGATAAACGAAAGCGATGTGTTAAGAATGATGTCTCGTCGTGGATAATCGGATATCGCGTGTTTAGCAATGTGTTTGTGAGTTGTTAAAGTTGCATATTAGGTCTAAACATGGTCTGCAAAACACCGAATTTCTCATGGCACGTTTTATGAAAGTTTGGTAACATGGTGAAAACACTTATATATAGGAAGTACCAGCAGCGTATCCACCATGTTTTAACCATGTTACGTCCGTTTCGTTGTTCGGTGTCATGTTACATTCCATGTTTTACCATACACGGTAGTACACTCCATGATTCTCATGTGCCTATAACTATAATCCTGTGTGCACCCGCGATTATTTTGATCATCCCGTGATCTGCATAGCTTGTACTAGTTGTGTATGAATTAGGGTATACTTAAATTTGAAAAGTAAGAATGTGTACGTGTAAGTAGTATATAAGCATGTCCATGCTTAAGTATGTATGGGACCCATGTAAGCGAATCCCTCGGATTTCGCTCGCGTACGTGTACGAATGTATGAATCATGAGTATGAATGTAAGCATGCGTATGAATATCAATAATAGTGCAAGTATGAATAAGTATGTAAGTATGAACATAAAACATATGAGTATGAACATGAAAATGTGTATAAGTATGAATGTTAGTAGGTATAAATAACAACATTCATGTGTATGAAATAAATTGAATACAACGAATTTGAGCATATAAAATGATCAAGAAGTTGTGGGTATGTAAAAACGAGTGATACGTGAAGTTATCGTGTGATATTGACTAAAAGGTGTACGATGGTATGCATGTTTAGTTGTTTGAGTAAAACATTGAGTTTATCGAATCAACATAGGTTGAGTTTGTCTTGGAATGTAGAATTTAGTTTGTGAATGTAAAAGAATATAAAGTACTTATTGGTTTTGCGTGACGTATTTTGTAAAGAACGGAAATGCTACTCTCGTCTTAGGGGAATTTATGTAAGTCGAAAATGGTTGGTCCTATGAAGTTTCCTTGCCAACGTATTTTGAAATTGAAATGACGTATTGTGTGGTGTACGAAGACTTTTGGAAATAGTGAATTTGTATTATTTTAAAGGATCTCGTATTAAAATAAGGAGTTTGAGATATGAAGGTTCTCATGAAAACGTTGATTCTTAAAAATAAATTTAGCATAATGAACTTACTGATCGTTGAAAAATGTTTTTAGTAAAATGACTTATTGATTTTGAAAAGAGTTTTAGTAAAATGAACTTATAACATCTATAAGATATTATAGGCATGTGAGAAAGGTTGGTTCGATTTTCGATTGAGAATGAAGGTTCTTAGTATAATGACATAACGTGAGCGTGTTTTAGCGATTATGTGAAACATGGAATTTGTGGGCAATAGATTCATTAGGCCGACTAAGTTGATGGGTAGCATTTCGTAAAATTTTGAAAATCGGAAAACAAAGCGTTTAGGATATGATGAAGGATTCTCATGTATGTGACTTACATAAAATGAATCATAGGGTAAGAAATACATTTGATAAAACAATAAGTTTTAGAAATTGGCATAAGTAGGGATTTTGACAAATGATAAACGAATTTTAGGTATAAAAATTGATCGTGTTTGTACAATAAAGTCTCTTTGAAGGTAAGTTTTGGTAACGATCACCTAGGTAAGGGAATCACCCCTAACCTGTTGGTGAGGTCATTTCAAGGAAGGAAGGAGCGGAGTTAATCGTCAAGGTAAGGCAATCACTCCTATCTCGATGACATGTCTCCATTTTGGGGTTACAAAATGTAAATCTAGTTTTTTTTTAAATCGTGCATGTGAAATACGTATAAGTGTATGAAAAGATTTAGCATGATAGGTGTATAAGAAAAAAAATCTCGAAAATAATTCGAATTTGAAAAGAGAGGTTCGCATCGTATAAGATTGATAATAGTAAAACGAAGGTTTGATTAAAACTTGGATTATTCCAAAACGGAACTTTGACTAAACCAAAGTGGTCGAAAATTCTTTTGAATTTGAGAAACATGCTTTGGCCTAATAGGTAGAATACTCTCGCCGATATTTCGGTTAATGGTATTCACCCTTCCAGTTACCCTTCCAGTTACTACATGTTCCAAATCAATCGAAAATTCGAGACTTGGCGGGATTTTTGAAAAATCAAGGAGTGGGACTAGTCGACAAGGTGCGGGTTCACCCCTAACTTTACGATTTCGTACCCTAAGTGTGGTTGGTACTCGTCGGGTCAAAATTTTAATTTTGACACTTTGACGAGGGTCCACTAGAATTCGAAATGGAAATCCTCCATCAAGGTGAGGATTTCACTCCTAACTTGGTGGCGAATTTCGTGTAAAAAGGATAGATGGATTGATAGTCGTTCACAAAATTGTGGGTTTCACGCCTATTTTGGTGAAGTCGTCTCGTTTGTGTATTACGAGTGGTTTCGATTTTAGTATAAACGAGTAAAATGTCTTAGGAAAGACGTATGTTCGAAATAATAATAACAAGTTATGAGCACATAAAGCATTTCAAGAAATTAACATGTAAGAGACATTTTAAGAATAGCACATAAAGATGTTTCATAAAAGTAACATGTGAAGCAAGTATGGTCGAATTTGGTGCTTAACTATAGACTAGGTCAAAAGCATGGCAATTTTCCTAATTCCCTATAGTTATGGCTCTGATACCAATCTGTCACACCCCAAGCAATGGCGGAATCATCGGAGTGGGACGAAGAAAGATTGCTCATCACACATAACACTAATTGTGACAATAGAATTAAAAATAAATTGATTTCATTCATAACAAAAGTGTTACAATACAAGGAACTTGAAATACAACATATTAAATACAAGGAAAATAATACAACAATCAAGTACAAATTTTTATACAAAATCTTAAATGTCTATATGTGTATCTAGGCATCATCATGTAACACCCCGAAAACGGGTTTTGTAATTAAACCCCGTTAATAATAATGAACGGGTAGAATACCGTTAGTGGTAAAAATTAACCCGGTAAATATTAGGATTTAAATAATTAAACCTAATATTAAATAAAAAGAGAATAAAAGCTTTTGAGAAAACAAAGTTTATAAAAAGCCCGAGTTAACGGGACTTAAAATAAACTGGGTTATAACTTTCCCAAACCCACTAAGTTAACTAGGAACATTTAAACCTAGTTATGAGAATTGGTTAATTGCTAGTAAGTGTTATATGGGGGTTTAAACATTTAGACAAACTAGAGGGGCCAAAAAGGAAAAAGGAGTGAAAGTTAGGTTTATTAATAAACAAAATAAAGCATAACACACATTAAGTGTGTGAGAGAGTAACGATCAGAGAAGAAGAACAAGGAACAAACCCTTGTTCAACCATAATCCATCAAATTGGAGGATGAATTAGGGCCAAATCACATGCATGAACATAAATTCGTGATCATCTAAGCTTGGAGATCATAAGGTATGTTGTAATTTATGCTTTGGTGATGATGAGTATGTGGATGAACTTGAAGGCGATAACTTTGAGTTCAATATTTTAAGTAGCATGATGAAATTGATGATGTATTTATGTTTATGATCATCATACTAGTTAGTATTTGAGAAATACTTGAATAATTTGAGACTAGGTCAAGTGTTCATACATTACATGAAATAGGTTTTGTATGAAATGATGAAATTTATGTATTATTGATCTTAATAGGTGCTTGAAATCATCATTTCTACTAGTTTGTATGGAGAATTTGATTTTATTAGGTGTTCGGATGAATGTCTAGTAATATGATGAAATGGGTGAACTAGTATTGATAATTCAAAGCTATGCTAACTTGATGTTAACTATTACATGAACTTGCTAAAGTGAAAGAAATGATACGAACTGGGTTGGGAATTTAGTTAAAATGGTGGCCTAAAAATAATGCCTACCAAGTATTTGATGAAATGCCTAAATGAGTTTGTTAAACTTAATTGTGCATTTGCATATGTTAATAGGCAGTTGACTTTTAAAAGTCAAACTGACCTATAATAGGATCAAATGGTAATTTTGATATAAAGTCCGTGAGGTGGAATAGTCGTGATAAATGATGACTAATCTAACCATCTTTCGAATGATAAATGGTAGTTTGACGCTTGACAAGCTAGCTGGAAGCTTGGGAAGAAGCGGGTCAAGAAGATCAAATACGCGGGAAAAACATAATCGGATGCAAGGTAAGTAAAGCTTACATCTTTTAAGTAGAACATCTACTTATGTATTGGTTAATAACAAAGTAATCTAGTATTTCAAATGAGTCTTTGAATTATGACGTTCTGACGCGAACCAATACGGGCCAGAACACGTAAAAATGGTAAGAAACCATATTTGATGGTAAAAAAAAAGTGTAAAACGGTAATTTGGTCACGTGTTGACGAATAAACAATGAGTTTTGAAAAGTTACCTTATGGTGTAAGCCATAATGGGTACACTGGTAATCTGGTCACGTGTTGACGAATAACTAATGAGTTTTGAAAAGACACCCTATGGCGTAAGCCATAATGGGTCACACGAATAGATGAAACAACTTTTAAAATAATATGATCACATGGTGTAAACCGTAACGGACCAAATAGGTGAGATGGTAAATAAATACCATCTCGCAATACATAATGTTTGGTCATCCTAACGCAATAAGAGTAAGTCAAGAGGTGGGTAAAATGGTCATTTAGACCAAACGGGTCAAATGGTTGCTTGTTGAGTTTTGTGCTCACAGGAAGAATAGCGTATGGCTTGCATTGCTTTTAGTTAATAACTAATAATGAAAGGTATTAAAACGGGTCAATGCTTTGACCCGAGCCAGGTATGTGTAATGGGTCATTTTTGTAAAAATGTCAAATTTGAGGGTAGAATAGTAGTATAATGAATTTCTCTGTCATAATCCATCATAACTGAAGTTGTGATGATAGATGAATAAAGATCATTAAGCGGGAATAAAAGATATGAGGGGTTGTGGATAATTTAAGCTTAAAGTGCTTAAATCTCATAACAGGTCAAAATAATAATGCGCATAAACCCGGTAATGGTTGTGTAAATCATAAAATTTATGAATCCGGGTTAAAAATTAGGAGTTAATAATGTAGGCAAATGTATTACGATCAATTAGAAACAAGTTTCAAGCTAAACGAACAAATATCAAAGAAGTTACGCAACATTTACTAAAAAGGGAAAAATGGCCAAGTTCTGTAACCCAGACTTGTTAAATATATATCTGGGTTATCAGTTGCCGTAATCCAGACAAGTTATTGGTCATCTGGGTTATCAGTTGCCATAACCCATACGAGTTATCTGTTCATCTGGGTTATCAGTTGCCATAACCCTGACAAGTTATCCGTTCATCTGGGTTATCAGTTGCCATAACCCATACGAGTTATCTGGTCATCTGGGTTATCAGTTGCCATAACCCAGACAAGTTATCTACTCATCTGGGTTATCAGTCGCCATTACCCATACGACTTACCTGGTAATCATATTGAGCTTTCAGGCTTAGCTAGATGAGTTATAGATTTCATATAACTAACGTATATCATGATTTATGATATGTAGGTAATAATTGGAGTACCGGATGACGATCGAGCTCAACGAAGAACCGAACACGATCAAGTTACAAGCTTCCGCACATTATTTCATCGTCATTTTTAAATGACGAACTTATACATATTATGTTGTATTATTTTTATTGAGAAAAGTTTTAATAAACCCGTATTTTCTTAAGTATGTGTAGTCGTAAATACACATTTAATTGTCAATATTTATACGTAAATCGTTCAATATTAGTAAGGGTGTGACACATCACTACTTCAGTTTCATAGCATCGCCATCCTCAACCTGTAACATGTTTAAAATAAAGTTCACTGCAAAAGCAAAGGAGAGTATACAAGTTTTCATACGTACATAGCATAAAAAGAATGAGTTTAAACAATTCCACATGGCAAGCTATTGATACAAGATAAACAATAAAATCGGCATGTGTTCGACTAATTAACCCAATGATGAAACGCAATAAGCTCATGACATAACCTCAAGAATAAAGGTGGTGCGTTAATCCTATAGCGCTATATATGCCAAGGATAGGCTCGTACGAAGTTAATGATAAGTCTAACACAAAACGTATAACCCCAAGTTTAATGTATCAAGTAATCAAGTATGCAAGCATGTATAAGGAATGTTTGTGCATTTACGAATAAAGTTTAAGTGTAAGTTTCATAGATAAACATCTTACACCCCAAAAGGTGGTAAACGAAAAGGGGGTTCGAGTATACTCACAAAATTGCATATGCTTTCCGATTATCCAAGTGTTGACGAGTGAATGAGTTTAGGAGGTTGTATGTATTCGGTTTGGAGTTCAAGGTATGTTTAGAGTCGAGATTCAGAATTTAAAATTATACGAAAGTAATTATAGGAGAAAATAACCATGTAATCACAAAATACTCATTCTTGACACTATGAAACTCAAAAGAGTTTAAATATTTTCATGGGTCAAAATGCCCATTAGAATCGTGACAAGTATTAGGTTCTTAGGTGGTGTAACCTACTATTTTGACAAATAACTATTAGGTTATCATCAAAAGTTTGTTATTTATTAGTATCATATATCTTATATAGTTTATATTATAAGCTATTAGTCCAAGATTATCACAAGATTGTTATAGAAGTCATGTAGGAGGTAGGAGGTAGGAAGATGAATCTTCCATTTAGGCACCTCTTTAGTTGTCACCAAGACACAAGTTTTCATAAGACAACAAGGATGGTCATAGACATACATACAATAAGGAAATGGAATTACATAATATCTAACTAAGGAAGCATCAAGTGATGTGTGGATTGAAGGTAGGATAGCCCAAGCTATCCAAATAATCACACAACTTCAAGTTCTAAACTTGTTTATCACTTGTGGGTAAAAACCCTATCAAAACAGAATGTTTATGAGGTTTAAACCTCTGATTTTTACATATCACAACCTTGTTTTTAAGCCCAACTAACCATATAATTGATTATTGTAGGTCCCGAAATCTGAGGATCGATAACGAAAACCTATCCTTGTTTATCACAAACACGGTAACGGGTGCGGAATCCCCGTGACGGTGCAAACCAAACAAAGTGTAAAACACACGTGTAACCAAAGATTCAATATCTATTGATTAAGGATGAGAACGGATACAAACATATACAAACAATGTTTTACTGACTCTCTCAAAGTCTCACAACTCTCATCATTTTCACACAGAAACTGTGAGGGGTACTTATACTAGACAGACACAGACTATGACGAAACGCATAGAGGACACGACGAAACACTATCTGTTTCGTCGATATACAATAATCTAACATCTTGTTTCGTCGATATGTGTTGAAGCCCAATTATTAGACAAAGCCCATCACAAGTCTCCGGCCCAAATGAAGTGAATCGGCCCAGATTACTTTCTGTTGACTAAATGTTTCACCAATTCAACATAGGACAAAGGTTGTGACATCATCATGACATCACAATGATGATGTCATGGTGATGTGTAAACGGGACTTGGCTTGCGGCGCTACGTGCTTCGCGTGTCGAACTCTGGGGCGCATGACGGAGGAATGTCGTGACGTCGGGCTTGAGCCGGACCTAACCGAGTCGACCCGAACCGAATCGAACCGAGTCGAGTCGCGTCCACATAAAGTGTACCAACAAACTCCCCCTTGGACGCTACTCATGAGGGTTCGTCTTCCGTGTCTTTCATGTCGGAGGATCTTCAAAGTCTTCACGCGTCGTAAGAAGAAAGTGTACCAACAAACTCCCTTTGTCATTTAGGAAATGTGTTAACAAACTCCCCCTTAGAATGAACTCTCCATTGAGTTATGCTTGTGAATCTTTTGATCTTCAATTCTTTAGATCCTTGTGGTGTTGATGAAGGGTCAGCGGCAACTCGATCATTTTTATCTTTTGAGTGCCTTCACTTCGTCGTGTCTTCACTTTACGGCTTGTCATCTGACATGTTCTCTTCGCCTTTAGCTTCTGCACATGCAAGAAATCTAAATGCATAATGAGAATAACCGCTTGGAATATAGTTAACATAAACAAACGACACATATGAGATCAAATCTCAATCAAACACCGACCGACAACAGTTTGAAAGTTTAGAAAATGATTAATTTTAATCCTTTAACTTTCAAAACTTGTTAACTTCGACAGTTTATGAAGATGCAATTGTTTTCCGGCTTACAATCAGGGTTTTGGGTAGGATAGACTCGAGTTCCAACATCGGTCAATCAAAAATAAACTAGAAGCAAAATCTTTTTGGCTTTTATAAAGTTTATATTAAAACACACCTAAAATCTTTTTGAAATTTTTCATTTTTCAAAAGTAAAGACGGAAAGCAATAAATAAATATATACAAAGATGCAGAAACTAAAAGCAGTAAACAAATATTTACAAAACATTCTTTTTGCGAGTTTCGAGGGTAAGAGAATCATATCAGTGTACGGTCATGCCAAAACGCTCTTTTTGTTCAATTAGTTAACATTTAGATAAGCATCCTATAACAATTATCGGTATTGTTGTCCACATAAGCTCAACTTATCAGATGTAATAATGGCGAGGGGATACGTTAAGGTATGATTTATACTTACCGACCGGTGTTCATCCACACACGACACATTCCCGTATCAAGGTATGCACGAGAATTCATCTTACCGGTGAGTATACCGATTATCATCTGTTTGACCGTATAAAAGATGTGAGAAACTCACTTATTTAGGTTGAAAACAAGCCCTATGTGATAGAATCACTTATTGATGAGGAACTTGATTTTCGATGCATGAGGGCACAGGAGCAAGTCCGTGAACAGGTCACTACTTTCGTACAGCAAAGAGACGAACTTGACTCCCGCAAAGAATCTGTGATAAAATATCACTTATTTTGTTTGGACATGTGATTGTTGATCACTTATTGAGGTCGAATGCAATATGTACACGTATGTATAGTATCATGGAAGATCTAGACTTTGTCTCCGTTATATTTCGGTAAAAGATACAACCATGATACCCAGATGATAAGACATCATAAAGACCGAATATCTCCGAACCTCGGCAATCTCTCAAACGAAATTTCGGTACTAAGACCATATGCCAATGAGTGGTTCCCACCTGGTCTTCAGTCGATTAAGGTTTATATCACCCTGCACACTTTAAAATGATTGTGAGCCTACCGATACATCTTATATATAGAGCTGCTTAACATTTTTCATTTTGCATTTCAGTTTGAAGAGGTTTCAACAGACCACTGATTTACTATCATTTTCTCTTTTTCTCGCCAGGAAACTCATTTTTGTTTTTCCATTGTTTTTGTGTTTTCAAATTTTTCGATGTTTTTGAATTTTCAAATTTGGATTTACTCCCCCTAAAATCAACAAACTAAGATAAATTTAAAAACACAAAGGATATTTACAAAAATGATTTTCCGATGTCGGTTTACTCATGTTGTACCTCAATGCCATTTACCAAAATTAATTTTAATCAGAAATGATATATCGAATTTTGGGAAAATGAGTTGGCACGTCGGTAAGCGGTGCGGACCATGACAGCATTGACGAGTTTCATAGCGAAACAATCACTTGTGAGGTGATATTTGAGTTCAACGTGTCAGGTCAAAGAGTGCTGCACGAGATGATAAAAATTCATAAAGCAGCTTAAATATCGACAAGTAAAGGAGATATTAGCAATTTAAAACCGTATCCTGCAACTGCTTCGTGCATTGCCAGGAATCTGAGCACTCTCCCAAACTGGATATCCACCCGGTGTGGATTTCAAGGTCGAATTTGCAGCTACTGAGAAATCCTTCACAGCAACAAGATCATAAACCTTCGGTTCCGGCTGGTCTTCCACATTGCACCAGCGAAGGTCTTTGACTTTCTCTTGAGAAGTAGTGTGCGGTTGTTCAATCCATGCCAAGGCATCCGCACACCCGGTTGGTTTGTTCAACAAACACATTTTCTTCAATCACACCACGAAGAAATGTACACTGCACGTTCATCTTATAGATTATGAATCTTCAGACGTGCTGCAGGTGCGTACATTTTGATTGAATCTATCCTGGGGACCCGATTAAAGCCTTTAACAATCAAACTTTGAAATGATTTTCATTTTGTCGAAGTTGTCAAATTCTTTCGACAGACAATTCTGTCTTCTTTTCTTTTTCTCTCCACCAAAGGCAACAATTTCTTTTGTTGACGATCTTGTGCATGGACACTCCACTATCAACAATCCGATGACTATCGATAGTTCCTCCTGGAACATCCTGCACACTCACTCAGAGATTAGTTGGAGAGGGGGACCCAAGCCTTCATAGACTTAGGTTGCCCCTGAGAATCAAGAAATGTAATTTCAATCTCTTGATGATTTTCAAATTTCACGCCTCCCCCTGAACCTTCACCTGTTTTCGGTTTCCAAGCTTGTTTCCATTTACCAGATTGTGTATTAATTACAATTTCTGGTTTTAACGGTTGTTGTGAACTTGGTTTCCTTTTAACATTTTCCGGTTTTAAAGCCATTTCGATCACCTTCACATTCTTATGTCGTTGTCTTGTTTCCTGTTCTTTAATAGTGCGTTTATCATGTTTTGGAGAAACAGGACGACTTTGTGAGTGACCGTGTTCAGAAGGGGCTCTTTCTACAAAATTTGGTTTTGGAGAGTTTGTGCAGTGTTTGATGATATGTCCAAACTCCCCGCATTTGAAACACGATCTCCTCTCAACAAACTTGGGAGATCCAGTTCGACTTTCACGTGTTGAACCTGTAGACCCAGAGGTACTTGTTCCTTCATCACACCCGTTTGTGTGTTGGGTGTAATTGTTTTGAGCGTTACGTTTTAAAATCTTGACTTGTTGGACAAAATCGGTGTTTGATTTATTTTCAAAACTCTCAATTTTATCAGTACCGTTGGATGCTACAAATTTAACATCATTGTTTTTCTTCTTGAAACGAGCTCCTTTGGTCTCAACCTTCGGTTGTGAACCTTTAGAATTTTGAGCTCGCTGCTGTTGCTGTTTACCCTTAAAAGCGATAGGTTGTTGCTTCGTTGGTGATTTTTGATTTCCAAATTTTCTTCTAACTTCAGCTTTTGGAATCGGATTACACTGAGTTACTGAAACTCTCGGAATCCCCTTTTCCAAAAACTTACTGGTAGTATCTTCAAACACTTTATCAATCAAAGATTGATTGACATTTTTAATTGGAAAAGCTGTGTTTGAATAAATTTTGTCATCACCGACTAAAGTATACAACACGTTATCACTTTTAATAGTAGACTCTGTCTTAGTGATAGGATCTATCTCTTGTTTAGCACCAGTTGATTGCACAACAGGAGTAGGAGAATCACACAGAATGTGATTCTCAAAAGGCACTTCTACTCCTTTGTTCTTCTCAAGAGATTTATCCTCATCACTCACATTTGATTCATCATCCGAAGAATCATAGTCCTCAATGGTTGGAGGACTTTGATTTGAAGCACATGATGACTTTTCCTTGCTATTAGATGAGCCCTCCGATGAATTGTCCGTTTTGAACCCTAAGCCAGTTGTAACTTCCTCATAATCAAGAGGTACAGTTGGCTCAAAACGAGGCATTTCCTCCTCATCGGGCGACTTGGTATAGTCGTGTCTCAAAGGGGGTGGACACTTCCTATAACCAACGCCTTTAATGTTTCCCTTTAGTTTCTGAACGTCAATGATGTGATCAAGCACATATTGGGAGTTAGAATAACTCTCCAATTTGAGTTTGATCGCTTCATATTCACACTTGGCCATGGCTAGCTCTTTCTTGGTTTCCTCAATGATATTAATGTAGTTATTAATACCAATTTGTTTGTTGAAAACAATTTTTGTTAATTCGGAAACACTTTTCTTTTGGGTTTCAATAACTGTTTTAAACTCCTTTTCATTGCGAGCTAAGGCCATGTTTGCCTCTTTGCACTTTCATAGTTCAATAACCAAACTCTGATTGTGACTGTGAATCTTTTCAGATTCTTGTTTCAATTCAGCACATTTATGTTTCATATCAGCACAATCACTACATATGCTAGGAGTTTCAGATTGTACCTGACTTGTAGAAGATGTGACATTAGCCATAAAGGCAGTCTGAGAAGAGAAAGATCCATCTTCAGTGAGAATCTTCTCCATTTCTTTTACAGACTCTCTCAAAGTCTCACAACTCTCATCATTTTCACACAGAAACTGTGAGGGGTATTTATACTAGACAGACACAGACTATGACGAAACGCATAGAGGACACGACGAAACAACAAAGTCGACGAAACACTATCTGTTTCGTCGATATACATTAATCTAACATCTTGTTTCGTCGATATGTGTTGAAGCCCAATTATTAGACAAAGCCCATCACAAGTCTTCGGCCCAAATGAAGTGAATCGGCCCAGATTACTTTCTGTTGACTAAATGTTTCACCAATTCAACATAGGACAAAGGTTGTGACATCATCATGACATCACAATGATGATGTCATGGTGATGTGTAAACGGGACTTGGCTTGCGGCGCTCCGTGCTTCGCGTGTCGAACTCTGGGGCGCACAACGGAGGAATGTCGTGACGTCGGGCTTGAGTCGGACCTAACCGAGTCGACCCGAACCGAATCGAACCGAGTCGAGTCACGTCCACATAAAGTGTACCAACAATTATGAGCATAAGGACATATGAATGTGTATGAGAAACCTCAAGTTAAGTGAGTTAATCAAGTGTTTAAACAAAACAGAAAGTTTGGAGCCTTATATGGTGATGTTCCAGCCTTGGGTTTCTATGGAAAACCTATGGAAAAATACCTAAGGTTGTTCCAAGCATTTAGAAAGAAAAATCATTGAAAAAGATGAAGAAATGAGGAAGTTATGCTTGTTTTTGTACTTGAAAGTTCCTGCCTTGAATCTGACCTTAAACTGAGATTTAGCTACTGATTTGGAGTGTTTTGAGTGAGGATTAGTGAGTTTGTAAAGGGAGAGAAGTGAGGAATTGAGTTGGGTTTTATAGGAGGTGATTAGGGTGAGTTAGGTGGATGATTAATGAAGAAAACACAATAAACAAACACAAACTTGACCAATCCAAGAGCTGGTAACCCATTCTGACGGATTGAAGGCATCGCCGGCGGCGACGACGAGGGGGGGGGGGGGTACCTGTGGCGCGATGCGACGCCTATATATTATGGAAATAAGTTCCAAATTTGGTAATTTAGCCCCCTGACGTTTAACTAAGTTAGGTTTTGTTGTGTATTAGGGTGTTTTATGAGAGAAAAGCATATAATAAGGGGTTTTTAAGTATTCTTAATATAAGGACAAGTATGGACAAGTATGATTAAGTATTAGTAGGTGTCAAAGGCGTATAAACATGAGTGAAAACATAATGGTTGTGTATGTATGAAGCGTATTTGAAAGCTTAGCATATGTTTACAAGAATCACAAATGATGTAACAATGTATAATGAATTAAACGTACAAATATAATGAATAAGTGAAGGTAAAATTTTGAAATAAAACGATAGGTTTTACTATGATTAAAGTCTCGGATTTATGATGATGGAACGAAATACGATTACGAAAGAATCAAGTTTCCAAAAATAGATTTGCAAGACAAGCTTTCTAATTTAAGAAGTTTATGAAAAAGCGGAGTGTTACATTTCATCCACTGGGGCAAACATATCACAATTTGCTAACTTTCTGTCTAACTCTTCCCATGGTGGTAATGCTGGGGCCAGGTTGGAACTCTCTCCCAAAACCTCTTTCCCTTTTGGTTCATCTGTTTTCTTGATTTTCTGGGCTGCTGGTTTCTTCATCCTTCCCCTTTTCCAGTCCAAAATTCTTCTCCTTTTCTTTGGTTTTGGTTTCTCCTGGGCTTGGAATACTTTTAGTTCATCGGGTTCGGCTTGGTACCCCGCCTGATTTTCAGCGGTTTCCATATCGGTGGGACTTATTGAGAAGTTCTGAAGGGCTTCCGCTAACTCACTCATACTGTTAGTCACAAATAATAAAAACACAAATTCCAAGAATCAAATACAATGTTAGGTGTTTTGGTCAAAAATCACACAAGGATAATGTAAACAAATCTGATTTTTGTGAGGTTAGATGCTTGGTTAAATGAACAAAAGTGTAAACAATAAATGAATGAAAATGGTGATGAACACAAGTATTTGTACGAGGAAAAAGACCTTGATCAATGAATGATCTCCGGCATAAAAAAACCTCGGATAGTGAAAACTATCACTATTAACTATATTAAGCAATAAAGGTTACAACTTTGGATGATAACAAGCTTGATACAACAATTTCTAGAGTGTTTGTGTGTGTATTCGCCAACTGGTTTCAGAGAGTTCGAATGTATGTCAATGTGTGTAATTATGTTTCTAATAATAGCTTGTTATCCCCTTAAAAAATAGAAAAAAACTAGATAACTAACTATCCGAATTTTGTGCTTGCTACCCACGATCACCATAACGGTCATCAAGCTCCTGCACGTGCAATAATAAGGAGCATATCCCCTGGAATCTCAGTTAGAACAAGTCTCCTTCGAAATACACCTGCAAAACAAGCTTAAGGATAATGGAAACAATTGTTAGTTTAGAATATCAAAGAGGATCCTGGATCCTTAGCCTTCCTTCACCATTTCTCGAGGATCCGTGATCCAGGCCACACTTAGGATACATGATCCACAATTGCTAAAATTCTATCCCTAACAATTTCCCCCAAATATGAATGGTTGGATGCTAATCGGATAAGCCATATTTCATTAAAGTCGGACTAGCCATTGCAAGTGGATATAGCTGTTACAGTCCCTTACGTCAGCGATAAGTCACCTGCAACAAATCATCATTATAAATAGGTTAGAGATAGGGATGAGATCCTCCATTTAAGTTGAAGATTTATCTTTTAAATCCTTATTCGAAGATCAATCAGGTAACATCTCTCCCCTTTTCTTTCTAATTCTGTTCTTGATCCTCCTCTTCTCTGTATTCACCATGACTAAAAACATGATCCGAGTCTCACCAAGCAAGGATCAAGAGAAAAATAGTCCCCCAAAAAGCCAAAACCTTATAAAAGAACGATCCCAAGAACTCTGCCGATTCACTGATCCTGAGATCGATCAGATGCACCACCACTTCCCGGAGGGTACTATCTTTAGGCCCTTCGATTACACCATGAAGAGCGATTGTATATCCAACACATGGGTGTGCTTTCCTGCTGCTCCTTTCCAGATTGGGTTCTCATATCCTTTCCCATCCTTTACTGAGAGTCTATTTACCTTTACTGGCTTATGCTACAGCCAGGGTATGCCCATGCTATGGAGGGTTATGTACACCCTTGAACAAATCATTGCTAAAGAGGGTATAAACCTTGGTCTTACTGAGCTCAGCCAGCTGTATAACCTTGTCAGTCATGGATCCCATCACTTCCTTTTCAAATCCAAACCCCAGCAACCTCATCCAATCCTTAAGACCACTAAGAATGACACCAACTGGAGAAACCAGTTCTTTTTTTGTCAGGAGGGATTCTATTCCCAATGGGAATCATCTTCCCAAAAAGTGGAACTTGAAGGGTAGGATTTAGGATCCTTAGGGCAGGACCATAAAAAGTTTCTTTCTGTTTGAAAAGGATAACTGATCCTTATATTTTTTCTTGTTTACGCAGTAGCCAGTTTAGCAACTTTGACGGATACTCCTGCCATATCTGAGAGAGTAGCAGCTTTCTGGGCTTTAGACTCAACTGTTAGAACCTATCATCCCAAGGTCAAGTATTCAGAAGAAATCTCCTCTAGTTCATATTCCATGTCAAGTAAGTATCCACATATGTATGTATGTATGTAAATGTTTAATAAAAATAGGATAGGAATACTTATTTGAGTGTTGTACTTGTAGGTGCTGCTAAGTCATCAAAATCTACTTCCAGATTCAGTGTTGGTGATCTCTAGGATATCGTATCTCCATGGTCTATAAAAAAGGAGCTGGCTGCAAGCCAAAGCATGCCCGAGGCCAAGGGTTTGAGCACCAGGGGTAAAGGAACTAAAAGGAAGAAGCCCACTGAACCCTCTGAAGGTCTCCCTCTGATGGAACATCAACTCCATGAATACGTCTCCGAGGTAAGGATCTTGTATCCTGAAACTTGTACTTTTTCTAAGGATAAAGGATCCTAAAAATTGAATCTTCCTGTGCAGAAATTTGCTGAGGTCCAAATCCTCCTAGACCAACACGTGGCTGAAGCTGAAGAGAAAACCCTCGACCTCCAAAAAATAGCAGTTGCCAAGGACAAGAAGATCTCCTAGCTTGAGAAGGAGAACAATGCGCTGCAAAAGGCATTGATCCTTGCTGAAGTCACTGCTAAAAAGGAGAGGATGGAGGTTATGGATGGAGCCAAACACTCTGCTGCCATTGTGATGCTGAAGATCAAGGTTTAAATGGCTGAAGAAGCCGCTGATCCTTCATTTGACTGGTCTGAGTGGGACGTGGAGGCTTGGACAAAGAGGCTGGCAGAGCTTGGAGATGACGAGGAGCCTGAGGAGGTGCTGACCCTTGAAGCTGGTGGCAGTGGAGCTAAGGATCCTGAGGACACAATAGCGGCTGGTGGCGGTGGTGGTAAAGGCGGTGATGAGAAGGTGGAGGAAGCAGCCAAGGTGTGAGCTGCACAAATGGGCGATGATGGAAATTTCTAGACGTGGTCGGAGCCCATTTTTTATGGTTTATTGGTTGTGATGTTTTGAACAATTATGGTTTGTAATAACTTAAACAATAGTCTTAGGGTTAAGGATCACTGATCCTTCTGAATAATAGGGGGTAGCAAAGGTGGATGGGTCCTTCTGTTTGTGGAGGATGAAGCCTTTGATGCCCCTCGCTTTTTATTTTCCTGCACTACTATGAACCTCGTTAATATAGACACCCTTTGCCAACCCAAGTGGACGGGCAACATTTTACTGGTAGAAGCTTGGGTTGGCAATTTTGACAACCTTTTAAAGGGTTTAAATGATAAATAAACAAAACTTTAACTTTTGACTATCCCTTGTGTTGTTGATTTTATCTTTGAATGTTGTTTTACATACATTTACTTGTCAATTTCCATTCTATAATTTTAGAATTTATAAGTAGTTAGAAAAGGAACCAAATGTATGTTAGAATCAATTTATGTTAAAAGATTATAAACTGTATGATCAAGGATCATATATCCTATTGTCAAAGGATAAGGGTAGTAATAAAGAATAAAACAAAGGCAAATAAGGATCATACCAGAGAATCCAAGTTAGGATTCTATATCCTTAACACTTACAACTGTGCTAACAAAAGATAAGAGCTAGTAGAAAGTTAGGATCCAGGATCCTCAACTGTTTTACTCTGGAAACCTGTAATAATACATAACTTGGGACTAAGCCAGCCATCATAGAAAAGAGCCATTAGCAACTGGGGACAAGCCCAATAATCTGGGGACAAGCCCAAAAACTAGGGACAAGCCCAAAAACTGGGGACAAGCCAAAAAACTGGGGACAAGCCCAAAAATTCTTGTGTAAACTGGAGTATGGCCCAAACTGACGACTATCCAAACTTAAGTGACATGAAGATGCCAAAACCTTAGCTAATGTGAAAACGTTAGAAACATTAGGAACGGATGTATGGTACGTCTACCATTATACTTAGGATCCTAAGTACAACCAATAACAATGAAATTATCAGCCCCTAAAGCGGGTACTGGTCCCATTGCCTTGAACTATACTAGGATAATCGTGCGCAACTGGTGAAGGTGTAAGAACCTGATTCATAGAAGGTAATTGATACCTTAGACTGGGGACAAGCCCATATACTGGGGATAAACCTAAAAACTTTGGAGAGTTGGCCAACCACTTTGATCTTCTGTAATGATGACAACTCTGCAAAAGCTTAAACTTTATGAAAATAGATGTTAATTGATTAACATCTTTGACTTATGATAAGTAATAAGTGCAACATGAATAAAAATGAAAGTAAAGTGTTACCAAAGATAGAATCATATATCCTTTGAGGATCCAGGATCCTTAACCAGAATACTGGCATGGCTGAGGATCCCTGATCCTTCTTACATGAAATACTTTTTCAGATGAACAACATTCCAAGCCCTTGGTAAGAGATCACCATCCATTGTTAGCAAACGACATGCCCCCTTTCTTGCCTCAACTTCAATTAGACAGGGACCTTCCCACTTTGGTGCTAGCTTGCCATCAGCAGGACTCGTGGTATTTTGAAATGCCTTCCTCAACACCATGTCACCAACTTGAAACTTTCTGATCCTGACATTCTTGTTGTAGGCTCCAGCCATTCTTTGTTGATAGCTAGCCAACCTTATTCTTGCTAAATCCCTGAGTTCTTCTATGGTATCCAAATCTTGAACCAAGTTTTCAGCATTTACTTCAGGATCACGGATGCTTGTTCTTGCAGAAGGGACTACCATCTTTGTAGGGATCACAGATTCAGCTCCAAACACCAAGGAAAATGGAGTTTGACCAGTATCATTCATGGGAGTTGTTCTATCAGCCCATAACACATAAGGTAGCTCTTCTGCCCATTTTTCTTTCTTGGATCCAAGCTTCTTCTTCAAGTTATTGATGATAATCTTGTTGGATGATTCTGCTTTTCCATTAGCTTGTGGGTGGGCTGGTGTTGATGTTATCATCCTAATCCCCCAGCTGTCACAAAAGTTAGTAGTTCAGCTCCCAATGAATTGGGATCCATTATCACAAACAATTTCAGAAGGTATGCCAAATCTCATAATGATGTTCATTTTGATAAAGGATATAACTTCTTTCTCTCTGACTTGTGCAAAGGCTTCAGCTTCTATCCACTTGGAGAAGTAATCAGTCATCGCTAACATAAATACTTTTCCTCCTGGTGCCTTAGGAAGTTTGCCAACTAAGTCCATTCCCCATCTCATGAATGGCCAGGAAGAGGATATAGGATGCAGAAGCTCCGTTGGTTGATGAAGAATATTGCTATGTCTTTGACAAGCATCACACTTCTTTGCGTATTCCCCAGCATCCTTCTTCATTGTGGGCCAATAATATCCTGTTCTAAGGATCCTTGAGAATAGTGCTCTGCCCCTAGTGTGGTTTCCATAATCTCCTTCATGAAAATCTTTTAAGACTTCTTGAATTTCTGGATCCTCAATGCATCTTAAGTATGTACTTGCAAGAGATCGTTTATATAAGATGTTATTTAATAATGTAAATTGAGATACCTTAATCTTGAAAGCTCTAGGATTTTCTCCAGCAGGAATCTCTCCATGTTGTATATATCTCATGATTGGAAGGATCCAGGTTCCTGAATTCGATTGTGCACCATCACTGGGTACAATTGCAGAATCCTCCACTATCTCCATGGCTATGTTATCCTCAATAGCAGGGGTTAAGATGTGGATGATGGGTATATTAACATCCTCTGGAATCTTCAAAGATAATCCAAGGTTGGCTAAGGCATCAGCTTCTACATTTTCTTCCATGGGTACCTGTGTCAAACTAAAAGAAGCAAAAGAGTCTGCCAATTTTTTTACTATCTCAAGATATTTGATTAGCCTTTCACCTTTGACATCATAAAAACCATTATAGTGGTTAGTAATTAACAAAGAATCTACATGTACCTCAAGATACCTGATCCTCATATGCTTGGCAATTTGCAAACCTGCTATTAAGGCCTCATACTCAGCATCATTATTAGTGGTTTGGAACTCACAAGCAATTGATTGTGGTCTAATGTCCCCCTGTGGTGATTTTAGTAGTATGCCTAGTCCAGTTCCCTTGACATTTGAAGCTCCATCTGTGAAGAGTATCCAAGGATTCTTAGTCTCTTCAAGTTGTTGAACTTCCAATTCAGCTTCCCTTTGTAGATCACTACTGAAATCAGCCACAAAGTCAGCTAAGGCTTGGGATTTAATGGCAGTTCTTGGTTCATATTTTATATCATATGCACTAAGCTTCACTGCCCATTTTGCCACCCTTCCTGACATTTCAGGTTTCCTGAGTACATTCTTGATAGGAAAGTTAGTTTTCACAATAATGGGATGAGTTTCAAAATAATAACATAATTTAGTAGATGCCATGATTAAAGCAAGAATAAGTTTCTCTAAATGAGAATACCTAGACTCAGTATCAAGTAGACTTTTACTTACATAGTATACCAGATGTTGAGAACCTTCATGATCCTTAACAAGGACCGCACTTACTGCCTTAGTAGAGACAGCTAGGTATAAGGATAATGTTTCCCCATTTTCTGGTTTCATTAAAGCTGGAGCTAAGGATAAGTAATCCTTGAGGGCCTTGAGGGCATTTTCATGTTTCTCAGTCCATTCAAACTTCTTATTTTTTCTCAGGATGTCATAGAACTCTTTACATTTCTCTGATGACTTTGAGATGAATCTGTTCAAGGCTGCGATTCTTCCTGTCAATCTTTGGACATCCTTAGCATTGGCGGGGGAATTGATGTTCACAATGGCCTTGATTTGTTCTGAACTTGCCTCTATCCCCCTTTTTATCACCATGTAACCTAAGAATTTACCAGCTTTTACTCCAAAGTGGCATTTGGAAGGATTCAATTTCATGTTATATCTATCAAGGATATCAAATGCTTCTTCCAAATCCTTAAGGTGATCCTCGGCTCTTTTGGACTTAACCACCATGTCATCTATATAGACTTCCATTGTGTGTCTAATCTGTTCTTTAAACATCATATTTACTAGCCTTTGGTATGTAGCACCTGCATTTCTTAGTCCAAAGGGCATAACAATATAACAATAGATACAGTAGGGGTCATAAAAGCAGTATCCTCTTGATCAGATGGTTCCATCTGAATTTGTTGGAATCCAGATGAAGCATCCATAAAAGTTAACAACTCATGACCCGCTGTAGCATCCACCATGGAGTCAATATGGGGTAAAGGGAAAGGATCCTTGGGACATGCTTTGTTTAAAACAGTAAAGTCAACGCATACCCTCCACTTTCCATTCTTTTTCTGAACAACTACCACATTGGCTAACCATCTTGGATACTTAACTTCTCTAATCATACCTGCTTTGAGCAATTTGTCTACCTCTTCTTGGATAATGGCATTTCTTTCAGGTGCAAATTTCCTCCTTTTCTGATGTATTAGCTTGAAGGACCTGTCAATACCAAGTTTATGAGTAATTACATCCTTAGAAATACCTGTCATGTCTTCATGTTTCCAAGCAAAGGTAGTTTTTCTTCTTTTCAAGAAGGATATTAAATCCTGTTCAATATTGTTAAGGATCCCGGATCCTATAAAAATCTTGGATTTAGGATCCTCTGGATTCAGCAGAATATCCTTCACATCTTGTTCTCTCACCTCCAGGACATCTCTTGGAGGGTACTTTAATTGCTATGCCTCCCTAGGCTTTGAGGCTGGCTTCATTGATAATGTGTAGCAATTCTTGGCTTCTTGCTGATCTCTTTCAATCTTCCCCATTCTCCATTTTTGTCTCTTTTGCATGCCTCTTAGCTGCTGAGAATGAAGTGCCACATATGTCAGATCCACCGGAGATAAAATTAATAATTTGAGCATCGGTTGGTGGAGCAGGAGCTGTTTCAGGGACTTTCTCAGGATCCTGGATCCTTGATTTCTTCATTCCGAATAACTCCTTCAAGTATCCTTTCTCAAAAGGTTACCAATCTTCTTCCTTAGTGCTATGCATTCATCTGTGAAATGACCAAAGTCTTCATGGTAAGCACACTACTTCGACTTGTCTTTGGTAGCAGCTGGCTTGTCAGTCTTTCTCGGCCATCTAGCTTTATCACCTAAATTCTGCATAGCAAGGATTAGTTCACTATTATCAACAACAAAACAATACTCAGAGATAGGAGGATAATCTTCATCATCTTCCTCTTGTTCCACAGCATCCACATTCTGATTGTCAGACTTATTGTAAGACTTGGATTTGTTATTCCTGAAATAGGATCCTTGCTTTTCTTGCTTTGAGGATCCTGACGGTCTTTCCTGGATCCTTTTGTCATCCTCTAAATGGATTTACCTAAGGGCCCTGTTTCTTACTTCATCAAGGTTCTTGCAAGGTGTCATAACAAGATCATCATAGAATTGTGAATCCTTAAGTAAACCCATTTTAAAAGCTTCAACAGCTGTAGAAATATCTAAGTTAGGAATTTCTAAGGATTCTCTACTGAATTTAGTTATGTAATCTCTTAATGATTCATTATGACCTTGGGTTACCCTATATAAATCACTAGTTAACTGTTCAAACCTCCTACTACACAAAAATTGACTGTTGAATAAGTTAACCAGATTAGAAAATGAAGTAATTGAATAAGGAGGAAGACTTAGCAGCCATTTAAGAGTTGATCCTGTTAATGTGGATCTGAATTGTCAGACTTATTGTAAGACTTGGATTTGTTATTCCTGAAATAGGATCCTTGCTTTTCTTGCTTTGAGGATCCTGACAGTCTTTCCTGGATCCTTTTGTCATCCTCTAAATGGATTTACCTAAGGGCCCTGTTTCTTACTTCATCAAGGTTCTTGCAAGGTGTCATAACAAGATCATCATAGAATTGTGAATCCTTAAGTAAACCCATTTTAAAAGCTTCAACAGCTGTAGAAATATCTACGTTAGGAATTTCTAAGGATTCTCTACTGAATTTAGTTATGTAATCTCTTAATGATTCATTATGACCTTGGGTTACCCTATATAAATCACTAGTTAACCGTTCAAACCTCCTACTACACAAAAATTGACTGTTGAATAAGTTAACCAGATTAGAAAATGAAGTAATTGAATAAGGAGGAAGACTTAGCAGCCATTTAAGAGTTGATCCTGTTAATGTGGATCCGAAACCCTTGAAAAGGCATGCTTCCTTTAACCTTTCTAGAATGGGGTTGATCTCCATTCTCTCCCTGTATTGGGCTATATGCTCTTCTAGATCAGTTGTACCATCATATAGCTTCATATTTGGTGTTTGAAACCTCTTTGGTATCTCCGCATTACATATAGGTGGTGCAAAGCGAGACACCTTGTGACTCCCATCCGGAATCTCAGGAATGGGTTTAGTCACTCCTGGGACACTGGATATCATATCCTTGAGTTTTTGCAACTCCCTAGCCATATCTTGGTTGATCCCTGGTTCCTGCACAAAACCATGGTTATTATTGTAAGATGTATTGAAGGTATTACCCCCTGACTGGTTTGATGTTGGGATTCCATATGTGAATCCAAATTGTGGAAGCTCTGGTGCAATTGTGGGACCGAATGAAGCAATAGTCTGCATAGGAATGAAGTCTCCCACATGAATCTCAGAACTTCTGGGTTGTTAACTCCCCAAGGATCCTTGATCCTGGAAGATATTGGATCCAGTATGCATCGGAGCTGAAGGTCTTGGAGGATACTCCATGGATCCTTGAACTTGCCATGAGGATCCTTGAACCTGGGATGAGGATCCTTGATGATAAGGGTAGGATCCTTGAGCTGACAGCGTCCCCATGTATCCTCCCGAACTAGAGAAGGATTCTTGATGCTGGAAGGAGGATCCTTGAGGCTGAAGGGAGGATTCTGAAGGCTGGAAGTAGGATCCTTGAGCTTGTGTCATAGCCGATGATCCATACTGCATATTTGATGATCCTCCATGATACTGGACACCGATGTCTTAGAATACTGAATGGTTATTACTGGAGTAGTGAAGTCCAATGATCTGGGCACCAATGGAGAGTGATCCTCTGCTGATTTCTTCAATTTCTTGATTTCATCAATCTCATGAATGATCCTGCCATTAGTTTCATCCTGCTGTTGCATGTAATTCTTCATCTGCAAAATCAAAGAATAAAGATCATTGTTAGTAGGAGCAGAAGAAACAACAGTAGTTGCTTTTGTGAAAACGGGGGTTGTCTTCTTCGTAGCATTCTCAACATTAATCTGGGATCCAGAAGAAACAGGAGGTAAAGGTGGAACGCCCTGTGATGAGGTGATCGTTGACATGGAGCTCGAAGTGTTTTCCCTTGAGAAGCCATGTGGTTGAAGGCAATGAACAAAAATGAACAAAATGAACAGGTTTTTCAAAGATGAAGCACCAATTGCCCCACGGTGGGCGCCAAACTGTTTTGGTCAAAAATCACATAAGGATAATGTAACCAAATCTGATTTTTGTGAGGTTAGATGCTTGGTTAAATGAACAAAAGTGTAAACAATAAATGAATGAGAATGGTAATGAACACAAGGATTTATACGAGGAAAAAGCCCTTGATCAATGAATGATCTCCGGCAAAAAAAAAAAAAACCTCGGATAGTGAAAACTATCACTATCAACTATATTAAGCAATAAAGGTTACAACTTTGGATGATAACAAGCTTGATACAACGATTTCTAGAGTGTTTGTGTGTGTATTCGCCAACTGGTTTCAGAGAGTTCGAATGTATGTCAATGTGTGTAACTATGTTTCTAATAATAGCTTGTTATCCCCATAAAAATAGAAAAATCTAGATAACTAACTATCCGAATTTTGTGTTTGCTACCCACGATCACCATAACGGTCATCAAGCTCCTGCACGTGCAATAATAAAGTGCATATTCCCCTGGAATCTCGGTTAGAACAAGTCTCCTTCGAAATACACCTGCAAAACAAGCTTAAGGATAATGGAAACAATTGTTAGTTTAGAATATCAAAGAGGATCCTGGATCCTTAGCCTTCCTGCACCATTTCCTGAGGATCCGTGATCCAGGCCAAACTTAGGATACATGATCCACAATTGCTAAAATTCTATCCCTAACAGTTAGTATTACAAATAATTCTCACATAGGCATCAATTTTTCATGACTATATATTTAAGTATTTATAAAATACTTAATTTGCTTAAACCAGTGGCTCTGATACCGGTGTTTATTAATTGGCAGCGGAAATCTCATCAAGACCGGGTGTCAAGAGAAATTTATCAGAGTTTCAAAACACCGAATTATTTTATTTCATAACCGTGGGGTAAACAGTTTTGGTCAAAAATCACACAAGGATAATGTAACCAAATCTGATTTTTGTGAGGTTGGATGCTTGATTGAATGAACAAATGTATGAACAATAATTGAATGAAAATGACGATGAACACAAGGATTTATACGAGGAAAAAGCCCTTGATAAATGAATGATCTCCGGCATAAAAAACCTCAGATAGTGAAAACTATCACTATCAACTATATTGAACAATAACGATTACAACTTTGGATGATAACAAGCTTAATACAAGGATTTCTAGTGTGTTTGTGTGTGTAATCGCCAACTGATTTCAAAGAGTTCGAATGAGTGTCAATGTGTTTAACTATCTTTCTAATAATAGCTTGTTATCTCTTTAAAAAATAGAAAATTATCTAGGTAACTAACCATCCAAAATATGTGCTTGTCATCCACGATTACCATAACGGTCATGAACTCTATGCACATGCCATAATAAGGAGCATATTCTCCTGGAATCTCGGTTGGAACTAGTCTCCTTCGAAATATACCTGCAAAACAAGCTAAAGGATAATGGAACAATTTTTAGTTTTAAAACAATAAAGAGGATCCTGGATCCATAACCTTCCTGCACCATTTCCTGAGGATCCTTGACCCAGACTATACTGAGGATCCATGATCCATAATCTATAAAATTCTATCCATAACAATTTCCCCCAAACATGACTAGTTGGAATTCGATCAGATAGTCATGTTTCAGCCAAATGCGGACTAGCCGTTAGATACAGATAGAGCCGTTACAGGCTTACGTTAGCGTTAGTCATGCCTGCAACAAACAATCATTATAAATAGGATAAGGATTGAGGCGATTTTCTGCATTTAAATACGATATACTTCCCCTTTAAATCCTCACTCGAAGATCAGCACAGGTATCTCCTTCCTTCTTCTCTCTAATTTTCGTTTTTCCGATCCCTGTTCTTCAAGAATCCATGGCTAAGATGAACACCCGATCCTTTCCTGCCAAGGATCCTAAACAAGATAGTCCTCCGAAGAGTCAGGGCCTCACTAAAACCCCCTCCATGGAACTTTTCCGCTTCACTGATCCTGAAGTTGATCAGTTACGCCATTGTTTCCCTGACGACACCATCTTTAGACCCTTTGACTCTTTGATGAAGAGTGACTGTCTATCAGAAACCTGGATCACCTTTCCTACAGCCCCATTCCAGATAGGCTTCACATATCCTCTCCCAACTCTCACACAGAGTTTCTTCACATTGACTGGTCTGTGCTATATTCAGGCCATGTCAATGGTGCGGAGAGCTCTATATACACTTGAGCACATCATAGAACATGAGGGAATAGATATAGGTTTGTTTGAGTTGAGCTGCTTGTATAATTTAGTCAGCCATGGTTCTCACCGCTTCCTTTTCAAATCCAAACCCCAACAAGCTCATCCAATCCTTAAGACCACTAAGAATAACTCCAACTGGAGAAACCAATTCTTCTTTGTGAGAAGAGATTCCATTCCAAACGGGAGTCATCTTCCCAAGAAGTGGAACACCCAGGGTAGGATATAGGACCCTTATGCCAGGACCACGGTAAGACTTCTCTTTTCTGTTGAGGATAACTGATCCTTTTTTTTATCTATGCAGCTATTTCCCTTTCTCATATTCAAGGTTCTCCTGTTACTGAAGAGAGAATCACTGCCTTCTGGAAACTTGATCCTGCTGTCAAAACATATCAACCCAAAGCAAAGGATTCTCAAGAATTTTCCTCCAGTTCCTACACCATGTCAAGTAAGTATCCACATATGTATGTATGTATGTATGTAAATGTTTAATAAAAATAAGATATTAATACTTATATGTGTGTTGTACTTGTAGGTGCTGTTAAGTCATCAAAATCTGCTTCTAGATTTAGTGTTGGTGATCTCCAGGATATCGTATCTCCAAGGTCTATCAAGAAGGAGCTGGCTGTAAGCCAAAGCATGCCAGAGGCCAAGGGCATGAGCACCGGGGGTAAAGGAACCAAAAGGAAGAATCCCACTGAACCGTCTGAATGTCTCCATCTGATGGAACGCCAACTCCATGAATACATCTCCGAGGTAAGGATCTTGTATACTAAAATTTATACTTTTTTCCAAGGATAAAGAATCCTCAAGGTTAAATCTTCCTGTGCAGAAATTTGCTGAGGTCCAAATCCTCTTAGACCAGCATGTGGCTGAAGCTGAAGAGAAAACCCTCGACCTCCAAAAAATAGCAATTGCCAAGGATAAGAAGATCTCCCAGCTTGAAAAGGAGAACAAGACGCTGCAGAAGGATCTGCTCCTTGCTGAGATCACTGCTAAAAAGGAGAGGATGGAGGTTATGGATGGAGCCAAACACCCTGCTACCATTGTGATGCTCAAGATCAAGCTTCAAATGGCTAAGGAAGCTGCTGATCCTTCCTTTGAAAGGTATGAGTGGGACGTGGAGGCTTGGACAAAGAGGCTGGCAGAGCTTGGAGACGATGAGGAGCCTGAGGAGGTGTTGGCCCTTGAAGCTGGAGGCAGTGGAGCTAAGGATCCTGAGGAGATGGCAGCGGCTGGCAATGGTGAAGGCGGTGAAGAAAAGGTGGAGGAAGCAGCCAAGGTATGAGCTGCACAAATGGGCGATGATGGAAATTTCTAGACGTGGTCGGAGCCCATTTTTTATGATTTGGTGGATTTTTTGGTTGTGATGTTTTTATCCTGAACAATTGGTCTGTAATAACTTTGAACAATAGTTTCTAGGGTTAAGGATCACTGATCCTGTTGGATCATCGTGTGACCCTAACGAGTCAATCTGAGTAGTTCATCATCAAATACAAAGGCGGAATCAATGTAATTGATGTCAAACAGCTTGTTCCTTTCTAATTATCTTCTTATTTATTGATTCTGAGCTTTTACACGTTCAAATGACAAACGAACAGCACCTCGACTCAGAACATATGATCTAATTCCGTATGAAATGAACATGCACAACCCCTATTTATAGATGAAGTGATTTCGTTTGAATGTGGCATGACTGGTTCAAACGAAATTAAGCTTGCTAATTTCATTTGAACTGGCCCATGTCTCTTTCAAACGAAATTACCTACTTCAACATGAACAAACCCTAAATCTGATCCTGTTGTGCACTAGATTATTCTATTTAGACATAAGACTCGTTTAAGATGAAGTTAACAGATAGTAGATGCACCAATAGACTCCCCCTTGGATGTTGACGAAGTCTTCGGCGTCAAGTCTTTAGTCTTTGTCTCTTTCCAAATTGTTTTGACATTGTAAAAGCTTCATTCAATCTTTATCTTCAATCAACAGCTAACATGAATCACAGAATCTGAATCTTTAACAACCTTCAAGCTCCCCCTTGAATGAAGATCCAGGAACTGTATCTGACTTTAAGTCTTCAGACTCCCCCTATCAGTAGGCTGGGATTTTGCTTAGCTGCTTTCTCAAATTCATACCTATTACCTGCACAACCTCTACCTAAATATAAGATATATGACAATAACAGTTTCAATCCAAACTTACCATTCACCCTCAATTTAATGATCTTGTCAGAATTAAAAATCCACTTAAGTATTCAGGTCCAAATTAATGACCCTGATTACTCAATTAGTCTACCAAGTCCAATTTAATGATCTTGGTTGATCAGAGATAATTCACACTGACTTTTTGTTCAAACAATTACTGAAAATTTACAAGTTTCAAATTAATAAACTTGCTTTAACTTTTCAACTTTCACAAACTTATCACGTTAAGCTCACAATTCATCCTCCAGTCCAGAAACTTCATGCATCTGCTTCAATTCGAATCTGAAGATCAGCTTTCCACTTTGGTTTGTTAAAAATAAAGTAGAAGTGTAAAATCTTTTTGAATTTTTAAAAAAGTTTCTTAAACTAGAAATGAATTACAGAAATAAAATGCAGTAAATGTAAACTATTTACAAACATATTTTTGGTGAACGTGTTAGGGAATCATATCAGCTGTTCGACAAGTCACAAGTACCGTTAAGCTTTAATTACATACTCAGAATTAAACAATTCGCTTAGATTGTCGATATACTGATCCACTTAAATTCTCACACACATTTCAATCTGTCCAGGATATGGATTTAGTGTTTTAGGACCTTAAACTCATTCATGTGTCCCACCTCTTGAATATACTCCCGTATCCAGATCCCAATATTCAGTCTTACAGGTGAGTATACCACAGATGATATCTGTAAGGGGTTAAATTGCGAAACCGTGAGAGCTCAGGTCAGAACTTCCGTCCAGCAGAGAGATTTTGGTTCGACTTTAGTGGGTCCCCTTTAGAGGATCTTTTTTACAACAGCATTGATTAGCAATTTTATTGTCTCATCATTTTATGCTGAGGGCGGTGCTATATTTCAAGCAAGCGGTAAAGTATTCTCCGGGGACTAGGCCATTGCTTCCGCATTATCAGAAGTCCCGGGATAATACCCCAGATATCACTGAGTATAAAGACCTAGTATCTCAGAAAGAGGGATCTTTCAAACAAGATTTCAAGGGTTACCTATATATCCAAGTAGTGTTCCCCACGAAATAAGTAAGTAAAGATTTAAGTTTATATCCCGAACAAACCTACTAAATGTGTAAAAACCTATCGGCACATCATCAATGAGACTGTTTAAGACTTTTTAAACTTTACATATCTTTAGCATACCGTAAATGTCAAGCCGATGTACTATCATTTTCCCTTTTTACACAAGTTCTTTTTCAGATTTTCTATTGTTTTTGGATTTTGAAAATATCTCATGTTTTTGTATTTTTGAAATTTTTTACTGTTTTTGTATTTTCTAAAAATATTACCCTATACTCCCCCTAAATACCAAAACTGGTAAAAAATCGACAAACCATTGCAGATTGCTTCTCAACATCATCTACAATGTCTCCTTCATCAACGCCAAGAATCTCCTCCAACACCGATAAAAGCTTCATACCATTCAGTTTTAGCAAATATTGAAAACGTGTTTTATCAAATACTTTGGTATGTAAATCTGCTTTTTGTTCGTCAGTGTGGATTTTCTCAATTCGTATCAACTTCTTCTCGAAACAATCGCGAATGAAGTGATGACAAATTTCAATGTGTTTGGTTTTAGCGTGATGAACTGGATTTTTAGTAATGTTAATTGCTGCCTCATTATCAACAAAGATAGGGGTGTTAAGAAATTGCAAACCGTAGTCGCGCATCTGTTGCTGGATCCACAAGATATGTGAACAACAACTGCTTGCAGATACATATTCAGCTTCACATGTGGATAAAGCTACAGAGGTCTGCTTTTTGCGCATTGCCAGGTGACCAATCGTGGTCCGAAAAACTGGCACCCCGCTGTTGTTGATTTAGCGTTAACTTTGGAGCATCCGAAATCGGAATCAGAATACCCTTCGAGCATGAAATCGCCTTGTCTTGGATACCACAACCCCAGTGATGGAGTTCCTTTCAGATAGCGTAATATCCTTTTCACAATCACCATATGCGAAGCTCTCGGGTTAGATTGAAATCTTGCTGCGAGGCAGGTTGGATACATAATAACGGGTCTTGAAGCTGTCAAATACATTAACGAACCGATCATAGAACGATACAACGTTTCATCTACCTTCTCTTCGGTGAGATCAGGATTTATCCCATGATTCTTCGTTAATGGGATGGAAGCTGGAGTAGAACCTGACATCCCGAATTTCTCCAAGATATCATGAACGTACTTCGTTTGATGTATGAAAATTCCTTTGGGTAGTTGATCAACCTGCAGTCCCAAAAAGAATTTCATCTCACCCATCGATGACATTTCAAATTTCTGCTTCATAACACTTTCAAAATCTTTGCACAAATTTTCATTTGTTGACCCAAATATGATGTCGTCCACATATATTTGAACTATCAGAAGATGATCGTCGACCTCTTTGGTGAAGAGAGTGGCATCCACTTTTCCACGAATGAAGCTGTTGGCTAGCAGGTGTTGAGACAATGTCTCGTACCAAGCTCTCGGTTCCTGGTGTAAACCATACAGCGCTTTATCCAGCAAATACACCTTGTCTTTGTGGATTGAGTCGGTGAAGCCCGATGGCTGTCCGACATATACCTCCTCTTTTTCCTTCCCATAGAGAAATGCCTATTTAACATCTAGCTGATATACTTTGAAATTTTTCCAAGATGCAAATGCTAGGAAGATTCTGATTGCTTCAAGTCTAGCAACCGGAGCATACACTTCAGTGAAATCTATACCCTCCTGCTGACTAAAGCCCTGGACTACGAGTCGAGCTTTGTTACGAACAACAACTCCTCTATCATCCCTCTTACACTTGAACACCCACTTAGTGTTTATCTTCCTTTGACCATCAGGCAAGTCAACTAACTTCCACACACCTAACTTCTCGAATTGGCTCAGTTCCTCCTGCATCGCATTGACCCAAGAATCTTCAGTAAGTGCCTCTTTATAAGTCATTGGTTCAATCTGCGAGATAAAACAACTTAGTGAAAACTCAGTTTGTAAAGGAGCAACTTTTGAATAAAAACATGTATGCCCTTGATCAAGTTATCTTCTAGTGCGGACTCCTGATTGCAATTCTCCGATTATCAACTCCTCTGGATGGTATGAAAGTGTTCTTGGCATCACCTTGCCTGGAACATCTACCTCGCCTTCCAAATTTGTGACATTCTGATTTGCACCTTGTTCACTGACTGGAATTGTTTGACTTGAGATCTAGATTTGCTCCCCCTCAGAATCTGAATCACCATGATCAAATACTGGTCCATTATCAGATTCTTGATTATCATTGACTACCGTCTGATTGTCAAGAGATTCTTGAATATCATCATGTTCACCAGCATTGCTTGGACCTGCTTCATCATCGTTCGAAGCTTGTCGTTGACGACTGAAGGTTTCTGCTGGGAATCTTTCCTGCGATTCTTCATACTCTCTCAAAATATCCAACTCGTCAAAGAAATCCGGTTCTTCTTCAATGTCAAACGAATCCCATAAAGTATCGTAATTAAAACGCCATGAGTCACTGGGATTCTGAGGTGGCATAGTATACCCCTGACACTCAACATGTTGTGCTTCGATGATCCGCTTCAAGCTTGGAACAAAAACCCGTTTCAATGGACTTGAATAACCCACGAAAATTCCTTCAATGCTCTTTGCACCAAATTTTCCAAAAGGCTCTAGAACTGTACAGGGAGACCCAAACGGTTCTAAATACTTTAGGTTCGGTTTGCGGTTGTTGATCAGCTCGAAACATGTCTTGTTGAATTTCTTCACTGTGAGAACCCGGTTGAGTGTATAGCAAGCGGCTGACACTGCTTCTGCCCAAAAATTGACTGGAAGCTTTGAATCAGCAAGCATCGTCCTGGCCGTTTCGATTAGTGTCCTGTTCTTTCTTTCTGCTACTCCATTTTGCTGCTGAGTGCAAGGAGCACTAAATTCTTGCAGTATACCTCTCTCATCACAATATTCTTCCATCCTGTTGTTCTTAAACTCGGTACCGTTATCACACCTGATTCTTCTGATACGGGTTTGGTACAAGTTTTCAATTTTTCTGAACAACGCCATCAAGCTTTCAAACGTCTCATCCTTTGTCTTCAGGAAAGAAACCCATGAAAATCTCGAGTAATCATCAGTTACTACTAGACAGTAGAGATCCCCTGTAATACTTTTGACGTTTACTGGACCAAACAGATCCATATGGATTCTCTCTAATGGTCTTGAGACTGAATTGACTTTCTTTTGAGGATGTGATTTCTTCTTTTGCTTGCCTTTGATATAGCTAATGCACTCCCCTTCCAGATGAAAACCTTTCACATGAACACCTGTAACTAAGTTGTTGTGTACCAAGTGATTCATTTTTCGTAAATGAATATGGCCCATCTTTCGATGCCATAACTTTGATTCTTTTTCCGTTGCTCTTGACACAAAACAATGAGCTTGACCCGTGGTTGTAGTTGCTACACTCATGTCCAACACGTACAGATCATTCACTCTAGGTGCCCTCATGATAATCCACTCTTCGGGAACAACAAATCCTGGTTTCAAGATCAAACATTCTTTGTCTGTAAAGTGCGTTGTGTACATACGATCACAAATCTGAGATATACTCAGAAGATTATTCTCAAGCTCAGCAATGTAGTTAACTCTTTCAAACATGACAATGCCATTCGATAATGTTCCTTCTCCAATTATCCTACCACCTTGATTTCCTGATAACCCCACATAACCTCCATTAAAACCACGAACATCGTACAACAGAGTTTTCTTCCCTGTCATGTGTCGAGAAGCTCCACTATCCATAATCCAACGTGAAACAGATCTTGGAAGCTCCTGCACATTTCACAAACATTTAGTGAGATTTTGATGCTACCCCAGCCTCTTTTGACTCTGGTAACTTGTCATTCATCTTCAAGCTTTCCTCAGATCCAACCTCAACCTTTTTGTATAAGAAAAACTCATCTTTCTTAGGTTGACCGGTTGGTTGATTTTTCTTTTGAACATTCTTCTTCTCTGGTGGAGTTGAAGATTGTTTCTCCAACTTTTCATAATAATCCAAAGAAACATCCATCTTTACCGGAGTGGTAGAAGATGACTGTTTTTCTGACTCTGAAACCTTTGGTTTTGGAGAACTTTTTGGCTTCCATGTTTGTTGAGATGAAGCAACCCGTTTGTAAAATTTGTCATTTTTAGTTTCCAACTTCTTAACAGGTTCAGTTTTGAATTTTGTTTTCTCATTTTTCAAAATTTTCTCAACAACCATTGGAGCTTTGCCTTTTGTATCAACCTTCTTTTTCGAACTCTCAGCAACTTCAGACTTAGGCTTAAAGTTGGTATACTTTCGTGAAATATGCCCAACTTTGTTACACTTGAAGCATGTACGAGTATCAACTACTCGACTTGTGCCTTCAGTTTGAGGCTGTGAGGCCTTTTCCTCAAAGAACTCTTCATTCGACTTTGAAAAAATCTCAGACTCCTGCTCGGAATGAGAACTCGAGCTCTTTACAAACACCTTTTTCTCAGCAAACTTCTTGTTTTGAACATTCTTTTTCTGATAATTCTTACCACCCTGATAACCTCCCGACCATCTGTTTCGATTGTTGTTATAAAAACTCGGTGGAACAACAGGTTTCTTGTAGTAATCTTTATCTTTTTCAAAATTCATTTGCCTCTTCGTCTGTTTTAGACCTTCAATCTCAGACCGATCAATTTCAACCAATTTGAACACATTTGTCAATTTTGCAACATTAACATTTTCCAGTGGAAACTCAGAATCTGAATACAACTTATCCGATCCCGACATCTTGTACATGACAAGAGTAGATTCTTCATTTAAGTTGTTTTTGGATTTTGGTTTCGGAATGTAATTGTTCAGAAAACACTCTTCATCCTCAACTGAATCACTATCAGACTTCAAAACACTTTCAGCCATGCCTTGCACAATCTCAGTTTGAATACTATCATCAGATGAAGAAAATGTAACATCAATTGACTCTGGAAGTTTTATTTCATCTTCATCATTAACCAACCCGGATGTTTTCTTTGAAAAATTGTTTAACACTGGCGGTGGAACCTGATGATACCCAACCCCAGTTCCATCCGAGTAAACATCTTCGCCTGCTTTGTTTTTCCCGATGGGTTTAGGAACAATGTGTTGTAAAACAAAGCTTGCGGAGTTGTAACTGGTTAATTTCAGATTGATACGCTCATTCTCAATCTTAGCTTCTTCAAACTGAAGCTTCAATTTAGCAATCTCATCCAGTTGTTGGTTGATTTGCTCTTCTTTGTATCTAAGAACTACAGTTAAATGCTCATTTTCTTTATTGGTTTTACCGTTTCTTTCATCAGAATCTTTTACCATTCGTTTTAGTTTGTCAAAATTTTCTGAGAGTTGACGATTTTCGTGAATTAATTTTTCATTCTCTTTCCTAATTCTTTTTACTTCAATTTTATCATTTTCAATTTTCTCAGTTAAATTTTTAGCTCGATCATTTGAAGCTTTTAGCATTTTATCACGGTCTAGAATCTGATCTTCAACCTTTCTGACTCTTGTTTTCAGTTCTTCAACCTTTGTATTACTAAGATAAGTGAGTGTACTACAAAACTTGCAGTTTTTCATGCAACTTTTGCAGTCACTATCACCTTTGACTTTCTTACCTGATTCTCTTGTTGAAATGTTTGGACTAACCTTGCTTTTAGACTCAGTTTCAGACTTAGAGTCTACCTCAAGTTCCTTTGCAGCAAGCACTTTGTCAGCCATCTTCCTCAAGTTTTCAGCAGTGAATTCTTGTGAAGTATCAATAATCCCATCATCAATCTTCTTAGACTGCGACTCATTCTCTTTCTCTTTTTCTTTCTCTTCTCCACCTCCCCACCATTCTCTTTGTAAGGCTTCTTCTTCTTCAGCAAATTCCTCAATGAAAGCTTCTATACTAAGAGTTTTGGTATCAATAGCAATATTTCCTTGAGGATCAAGGTAACATTCTCTATCAGCATCCCATCTCTTTGCTCTCATGGCTTCACTGAATACCTTAGATAATCTCATCATCTTGAATTCTGCTCTACCCTTTCTACTGAGGTATTTTTCTTCTTCAGTTCTGGTGTCTTTGTAAGGAATAATATTTTCTGCTACAAAAGCGTATCCAACTGCATCTTCCTCTGGTAGCAGTTCACTCCAATAAAAACCTTCGTCATCATGAATAACAGCAAGAGCTCTTGATTTTTCTTTGGGGGCATCCTCAAGCTGCTTCATTCTGGGCGGTTCTGATTTATTCTGATGATAGATCGCTCTTTTGTAGTAATCCTCACGGAATGGATTTGCAGTATCATCAGCAGGAGCATTACGACATTCACGTTTGAAATGTCCTTTTTGTTTACACCTGAAGCACGTGACTTTTGATTTGTCAAAGCCAAGTTTTGTGGACGGACCACCGATAGAATGTCTCCCAGTAATCTCCATGAATCATTGCGCTCTCCGGACTGCACTGGCCATACACCACCTGATATCGATCAGTTCCATCTCTTCAGGATCTATTTGATCATAGTCCTCCTTAGTCAGGTTGGTGTTTCCAATCTTGCCTGCCACGAGGCTCTCGTACGATTCTAACACTGATGCTAAGAACACCATCTGTTGTTTTGCTGACTCTTCACTGAAATTTTGAGCGTTCTTCAGATCCACAGCAATGTTACATTGGAACAGATTCTTTGATGCAGATTGACTTGAAGTTGTTGAAGAAGATCCACTATGAAAACCACTGTGAGGAGTTTCTTGATTCACGTTATTTGAACTCTCTGCAGAAAATGCCGTTCTTGGAGAACCAGTCTTTGGTAGATTTCCTCTGTAGTACAACTCCACATTCTGCTGATAAGATGAGTTGTTGACTTTACTAGATTTCTTGATCTCCAACTCGTGACTCTTCAGTCTTTCGATAAGCAGATCCACTGTCAACTCTTCAGACTTGATTGTATTCTTCAGCATTAATGCAAAGTACTGCCAATCTTGTTCATTCGGCAGCGAGTCGAACAGTTTGTCAACCAACTCTTCTTGAGTATATACAATTTTGTGTCTTGCCAGCTCCAATTTCAGATGCCCGAATCTCTCAATCATCTTGGAAACAGATTCGTTCTTTAAACAACCAAATAAATCAAACTCTTTTCTTAACAGTTTCTTTTTGTTTTTGACTATTTCAGCACTACCTACACATTTTACCCTCAGTTTCTCCCAAAGATCTTTTGAATTTTCATATTCAATCAACGAAATTATATCATCTCTCACAGACTGATGAATCAACGCGATGCATTTTTGTTCAGAAACATATCTTTCAATCTCATCAGTATCTGTCAAACTTTCACCAAACTGTCCTCTAACGTAACGATTCTTTAAACTTTTCCAGCTTGGATATGCAAAAGCTTGAAGCCACTCGTCAAACCTTGTAGCCCACCTATTGTAATCTTCTATCGCCAACAACTTTGGAGGTTTGTTATACGTCCCATAAGCACTCTCAACACTTAATGCATCCGAAAGAGTCTTTCTCTCACTTGGAGCTTTCTCATTTGTGTTGTTTGATGTGTCGTTTGAAGTATCATCTCCACCGTTTCCAGCAAAAGCAAACACGTAACAGAATGGATTCATGAACTCATCCATCTTCAAGTATCTGAAACAATCAAGAAACACTTAGAAAAGTTTTTTGAAATTTTGAAAATTGCAGTTTCAAACGGAATTAGTTGAAGCGAAATAACTTCAAGCGAAATTATGACTTTTCAAACGGAATATATGCTCAAACGGAATTACCAAACAGATTTTAATAACCACTTTCAAACAAAATCTCTAATTTCGTTTGAGACAGCACCTCAATCAAACGGAATTACTGATCTTGTATGAACTTTCAAACGAAATTACAACAAGGTGCACTCTCAAGCGAAATCAACCAGAAATTTCAAGCGAGATACCCGTTTCAAACGGAATTAACCATACTCTTCAAACGAAATCAGATATAATGTGCACTTTTCAAACGAAATTATCAAGACATTTCAAACGAAATTATCTATGATGTCAGCATTTTTCGATCTGTTTCAAACGAAATTATGTATTTGATCAAGTTTTAAGCTGATTTTAGGTCCAAATCTTTCACGGGTTAGTTAAAACTATGTTTCGCTTGATATATGTGAGTTTTAAGCCATTTCCACCGTTAAATCTCGTTCAAATAAAAAAAGAATGAGTAGAAGTGAGAGAATCCGTTAAAATCAAGCTGAATTGGTATGAACTCCTCATCCTGTGCTCTGATACCACTTGTTGGATCGTCGTGTGACCCTAACGAGTCAATCTGAGTAGTTCATCATCAAATACAAAGGCGGAATCAATGTAATTGATGTCAAACAGCTTGTTCCTTTCTAATTATCTTCTTATTGATTGATTCTGAGCTTTTACACGTTCAAATGACAAACGGACAGCACCTCGACTCAGAACATATGATCTAATTCCGTTGAAATGAACATGCACAACCCCTATTTATAGATGAAGTGATTTCATTTGAATGTGGCATGACTGGTTCAAACGAAATTAAGCTTGCTAATTTCGTTTGAACTGGCCCATGTCTCTTTCAAACGAAATTACCTACTTCAACATGAACAAACCCTAAATCTGATCCTGTTGTGCACTAGATTATTCTATCTAGACATAAGACTCGATTACGACGAAGTTAACAGACAGTAGATGCACCAACAGATCCTTTGGACAATAGGGGAGTAACAAAGGTGGATGGGTCCTTCTGTTCGTGGAGGATGAAGCCTTTGATGCCCCTCACCTTTTAATTTCCTGCATAACTTAGAACTTCGTTAGTATGGACACCCTTTGCCAACCCAAGTGGACGAGCCACGTTTTGCTAGTAGAAGCTTGGGTTGGCAATTTTGACAACCTTTTAAAGGGTTTAAATGATAAATAAATAAAACTTTAACTTTTGACTATCCCTTGTGTTGTTGATTTTATCTTTGAATGTTGTTTCACATACATTTACTTGTCAATTTCCATTCTATAATTTTAGAATTTATAAGTAGTCAGAAAAGGAACCAAATGTATGTTAGAATCAATTTATACTAAAAGATTATAAACTGTATGATCAAGGATCATATATCCTATTGTCAAGGGACAAGGGTAGTAATAAAGAATAAAACAAAGGCAAATAAGGATCATACAAGAGAATTCAAGTTAGAATTCTATATCCTTAACACTTACAACTATGTCAAAATATAAGAACCAGCAGAAAGTTAGGATCCTAGATCCTTAACTGTTTAACTTTGGAAACCTGTAATAACATACCACTTGGGACTAAGCCAATCATCATAAAAAGAAAGCACTAGTAACTGGGGACAAGCCCAACAATCTAGGGACAGGCCCAATAAGCTGGGGACAAGCCCAAAACTGGGGACAAGCCCAAGTATTCTTGTGTAAACAGGAGTATGGCCCAAACTGGCGACTATCCAAACTTGAGTGACATGAAGATGCCAAAACCTTAGCTAACGTGAAAATGTTAGAAACCTTAGGAACGGATGTATGGTACGTCTACCATTATACTTGGGATCCTAAATACAACAAAAAGCAATGAAATTGTCAGCCCCTAAAGCGGGTACTGGTCCCATTGCCTTGAACTATACTAGGATAATCATGCGCAACTGGCGAAGGTGTAAGAACCTGATTCATAGAAGGTAATAGATACCTTAGACTGGGGACAAGCCCATAAACTGGGGATAAACCCAAAAACTTTGGAGAGTTGGCCAACCATTTTGATCTTCTGTAAAATGATAACAACTCTGCAAAAGCTTAAACTTTATTAAAATAGATGTTAACTGATTAACATCTTTGATTTATGATAAGTAATAAGTGCAACATGAATGAAAATGAAAGTAAAGTGTTACCAAAGATAGAATCATATATCCTTTGAGGATCCCATATTCTTAACCAGAATACTGGCATGGCTGAGGATCCCTGATCCTTCTTAAATGAAATACTTTTTCAGATGAACAGCATTCCAAGCCCTTCGTAAGCGATCACCATCCATTGTTAGCAAGCGATTTGCCCCATTTCCCACCTCAGCTTCAATTAGATAAGGGCCTTCCCACTTGGGTGCTAGCTTGCCATCAGAAGGAATCATGGTATTTTGGAATGCTTTCCTCAACACCATGTCACCAACTTGAAACTTTCTGATCCTGACATTCTTGTTATAGGCTCCAGCCATTCTTTGTTGATAGCTAGCCAACCTTATCCTTGCTAAATCCCTGAGTTCTTCTATGGTATCCAAATCTTGAACCAAGTTTTCAGCATTTCCTTCAGGATCACGGATGCTTGTTCTTGCAGTGGGGACTACCATCTCTGTAGGGGTCACAGATTCAGCTCCAAAGACCAAAGAAAATGGAGTTTGACCAGTAGCATTCTTGGGAGTTGTTCTATCAGCCCATAACATATAAGGTAGCTCTTCTGCCCATTTCACTTTCTTGGATCCAAGCTTCTTCTTCAAGTTGTCGATGATGATCTTGTTGGATGATTCTGCTTGACCATTAGCTTGTGGGTGGACTGTTGTTGATGTTATCATCCTAATCCCGCAGCTGTTACAAAAGTTAGTAGTTCGGCTCCCAATGAATTGGGATCCATTATCACAAACAATTTCAGAAGGTATGCCAAATCTAGTAATGATGTTTCTTTAGATAAAGGATATAACTTCTTTCTCCCTAACTTATGCAAAGGCTTCAGCTTCTATCCACTTGGAGAAGTAATCAGTCATGGCCAACATAAATACTTTTCCTCCTGGTGCCTTAGGAAGTTTGCCAACTATGTCCATTCCCCATCTCATGAATGGCCAGGAAGAGGATATAGGATGCAGAAGCTCCGCTGGTTGATGAAGGATATTGCTATGTCTTTGGAAAGCATCACATTTCTTTGCATATTCCACAGCATCCCTCTTCATTGTGGGCAAATAATATCCTATTCTAAGGATCCTTGAGAATAGTGCTCTGCCCCCAGTGTGGTTCCCACAATCTCCTCTGTGAAAATCCTTTAAAACTTCTTGAATTTCTGGATCTTCAGTGCACCTTAGATTTGGACATGCAAGATATCGTTTATATAAGATGTTATCCCATAATGTAAATTGAGATACCTTCATTTTGAAAGCTCTAGGATTTTCTCCAGCAGGAATCTCTCCATGTTGTATATATCTCGGGATTGGAAGGATCCATGATCCTGAATTTGATTGTGAACCATCACTATGTACAATTGCAGAATCCTCCACTATCTCCATGGCTGTGTTATCGTCAATAGCAGGGGTTAAGATGTGGATAATTGGTATCTTAACATCCTCTGGAATCTTCAAAGATGATCCAAGATTGGCTAAGGCATCGGCCTCTGCATTTTCTTCCCTGGGTACCTGTGTCAAACTAAAAGAAGCAAAAGAGTCTGCCAATTTCTTGACTATCTCTAGATATTTGATTAGCCTTTCACCTTTGACAGCATAAGAACCATTATAGTGGTTAGTAATTAATAAAGAATCTACATGTACCTCAAGATACCTGATCCTCATATGCTTGGCAATTTGCAAACCTGCTATTAAGGCTTCATATTCAGCCTCATTATTAGTAGTTTGAAACTCACAAGCAATTGATTGGGGTATAATGTCCCCCTGTGGTGATTTTAGTAGTATGCCTAGTCCAGTTCCCTTGACATTTGAAGCTCCATCTGTGAAGAGTATCCAAGGATCCTTAGTCTCTTCAAGTTGTTGAACTTCCAATTCAGCTTCCCTTTGTAGATCACTATTGAAATCAGCCACAGAGTCATCTAAGACTTGGGATTTAATGGCAGTTCTTGGTTCATATTTAATGTCATATGCACTAAGCTTGACTACCCATTTTGTCATCCTTCCTGACATTTCAGGTTTCCTGAGTACATTCTTGATAGGAAAGTTAGTTTTCATAATAATAGGAGGAGTTTCAAAATAATGACGTAATTTAGTAGATGCCATGATTAAAGCAAGAATAAGTTTCTCTAAATGGGAATACCTGGAATCTTCATCAAGTAGAGTTTTACTTACATAGTATACCGGATGTTGAGAACCTTCATGATCCTTGACAAGGACCGCACTTACTGCCTTAGTAGAAACAACTAGGTATAAGGACAATGTTTCCCCATTTTCTGGTTTCATTAAAGCTGGAGCTGAGGATAAGTAATCATTGAGAGCCTTGAGGGCATTCTCATGCTTTTCAGTCCATTAAAACTTTTTATTCTTTCTCAGGATATCATAGAACTCTTTGCATTTCTCTGATGAATTTGAGATAAATCTGTTCAAGGCTGCAATTCTTCCTGTCAACCTTTGCACATCCTTAGCATTGGCAGGAGACTTGATGTTCACAATGGCCTTGATATATTCTGGACTTGCCTCTATCCCCCTCTTTGTCATTATGTAACCTAAGAATTTACCAGCTTTTACACCAAAGTTGCATTTGGAAGGATTCAATTTCATGTTGTATCTATCAAGGATATCAAATGCTTCTTCCAAATCCTTAAGGTGATCCTCAGCTCTTTGGACTTAACCACCATTTCATCTATATAGACTTCCATTGTGTGTCCAATCTGTTCTTTAAACATCATATTTACTTGCCTTTGGTATGTAGCACCTGCATTTCTTAGTCCAAAGGGCATAACAATATAACAATAGATACCAGTAGGGGTCATAAAAGCAGTATCCTCTTGATTAGATGGTTCCATCTAAATTTGTTCGAATCCAGATGAAGCATCCATAAAAGTCAACAACTCATGACCCGCTGTAGCATCCACCATGGAGTCAATGTGGGATAAAGGGAAAGGATCCTTGGGACATGCTTTGTTTAAATCAGTAAAGTCAACACATACCCTCCAGTTTATCTTCTTTTTCTGAACAACAACCACATTGGCTAACCATCTTGGATACTTTACTTCTCTAATCATACCTGCCTTGAGCAATTTGTCTACCTCTTCTTGGATAATGGCATTCCTTTCAGGTGCAAATTTCCTCCTTTTTTGATGGATTGGCTTGAAGGACCTGTCAATACCAAGTTTCTGAGTAATTACATCCTTAGAAATACCTGTCATGTCTTCATGTTTCCAAGCAAATGTAGTTTTTCTTCCTTTCAAAAAGGATATTAAATCCTGTTTAATACTGTTAAGGATCCCAGATCCAATAAAAATCTGGGATTCAGGATCCTCCGGGTTCAGCAGAATATCCTTCACATCTTGTTCTCTTGCCTCCAGGACATCTCTTGTGTCACACCCCCAAAATACCACCCGCGGAAATCCCCGCGAGGCGTGTGACGTACCAGGATCCAGCCACTAATCACATTGAACTATAGTAAATATTTAAATAAAACATTCCATTCAATTCATAATATAATTCCAAGTCATAAGTTGAAATCAAAGTAAACGTTCAGCGGAAGCATAATGTAAAATGTTAATCAACTGTTTCAAAACAAGTGTTCAAAACCAACGAATCATGTATCCAAGAGTCTCGACCCATGACCACTCCAGCTCTCCCAGATAGCAAGTCCATAACCAAGAATCTAACGACCTACAAGCATGCAGACAAGTATGTCAGACGACGCTGGTGAGTTCAAAGTTTGTTAACACGTTTTAGTTACCAGATATGAGTATAAAATAGTTCAGAGATTAGATGTTGTTATTAACTCGATTACCACAGATGGCTCCAGATTATTTGTCCAAACCCCAATGCTCTATCACACATTGGTCAAGTGGTTAAGGTAATTAGTTCACGACCGTCCTCCCCAGTCAAACCCCCATTACCCAACATTCCTCCTCGGAACGTTTACCAGATGTCCCTCCCCGGGACGCATGCTTGGAAAAAGAGCAGTGAACTCACCTTAGTTTTGCTCGGTATTTATCAAGTTACCCATTTCAGTTAATCAACCAACCCTACCGTGGTTAACAATACGTATCAGTTTCATAATCACCCAAGTCACATATCTTATACAGATTGCATTCATCACAGAGTTACTGTACAATTGTTAACATGCATATCACGTAATAAACAATAACATCTGTATTGTCTAGTCACACGAGTTGGATCATGCTTCTCATTCCTAGTTAACATCGTTAGCATGTAACAGTTAGGGTTTTGAAATCATCACAGTCTGTTTTCATTTACAGCACTCTCCACGAAAGACTGGTCTTTCGTGGAAAGTCTCTCTGGCGAAACACCCATGACGAAAGAGTGTCTTTCGTTGAGAGAATGGGCGACGAAAGACCCCAATGTTTCGTCGAGAACCATATTAACGAAAAACCTAGTTTTTCTTCACAACCCTAGACAGTTACAGTTCCTTTCATTCAGCCGTAACGTATGCTATCAAGTTCATCAATACTCAACAGATCTAACCACAGATTAATCGATAATCATGAATTCTAGTTAAGAATCACAACTCATACCAAACGTATCAGTTAATCATCACGCATCAACCTTGCACTCTAAGCATAACAGTTTACAATTGGTTACTATGCAACCCTAGCCATTAACTTAACATGCGATCACCGTGATATAGCAACAATTCATTAGTTGGACACAACACAAAATTACGAATTACGTATACGCAATCATCAACCGTAGGGTTTTCTAACCACTAACAACAGCATGAACTAACACCAAAATCATTCATCCATTCTAACTACATGATGACACAGATGAAACCCTAATGCATCACAAACAATCATCCACAAAACAAACATTACATAACATTATGTGTGGTGAAGTGCTAACCGATCGACGAGATAGTCACAAGAGTGCAAGAAAAGCTTTGAGAGGGATGACTCGCGTTGCCGACGTTCACAATTGAGGGAAAGGGTTTAGGATCGTTTGACTGATCCGAATGAGTCGTTTAGAGAAGTTTCGATCTATTTCAGGTGCGGAAAACAAGAAATAGACTTAGTAACAACTTGATCTTCACTTAATTCACTGATTGTATTGATATGACAATGATTACAGCTCAATCTTCACATCGGCAGCACCTCGGCATGGAATACAAGGACTCTACAACTATCAGGTTTCGCTCAAATGACCACCTATTTATAGAGTTAGTGGTTTCGCTCCAAGGGACATGTCACATGAGCGAAACCCCTACAATACCAAATAAGCGAAACCTCCTCTCTAAGACCATATGAGCGAAACCTCTATCAAACACCCTATGAGCGAAAACAACAAATATGTATACACTTTTGTCTTCTAATGAAACATGCAATTCTGATTTCATTTGCATGTTATCTTCACGTGAGTTTGTTGGAATGATGATGCAAGCATTATGTCATTTGGATGATGTCATCATCAAGAATGATGACATCATTCTTGTTCCAAACCGCAACGAAACGAAGACTCGACATAAGACGAAGACGACAGATGAATGCACTAACAGACTCCCCCTCAGATGTTGACGAGTCTTAAGTGTCGAGTCTTCACATCTTCAGTCTTTATCAGTCTCTTTTCTTTCTTAGCATATACCAGGATCTTCTCTTTGGTTCTAACCTCGTCAGACTCCCCCTCTCATCATGATGGTATCGCCATCTGGAATTAGCTATCACCTTGAGATCAATCCCTGGCTTTATCTCTGTTTAAGCTCATATCCTGCACACATTTTCTCATAAAAAACATAAGTTTTTACTTAAAACAATAAGAAAAACTTACTAGAAATAGTTACATCAAGTTCAAATTAATGACCCTGATTAACTAAACTCAATTTCTTTCTTAAATAAAAAATTTTCAATTCAGTACACACACTCCCAAACCAGTTCATCTTGTTTAGCACTTGGAATTTTGAAAATCAGCTCATCAACATCAGTTGTCGAAAATCTTTTTGAATTTTTCAAAATTTATGCTAAAATACACTAAAAATCTTTTTGAATTTTTGACTGAAAAGAAATGCAGTAAAATAATATTTACAGACACTATTTTTGTGAGTTTGTGTAAGAGGATCATATCAGTTTATGTGACCAATCACTAGCACCGTTAAGCTTTAAACATTTTCAGTTCTAAACGATTCACATGGATTGACGATATTGTTGTCCACTTAAACTCAATCTAAAAACTTTTGAAATGCTTACCGATACGTTAAGGTATATTAAGATAGCACTAAAATTCTTATGGACCCCACGATCTCATCATATCCCCTCATCATGCAATACACTGACTCAAGTAATGCCTTTAAACTTTTATCAACTGTGATTTGTGCGAAAACAAAGCAGAATGTTTAAACATTAACAATCAGGTCGATACTTCCGTATACACAGAGAAAGTCCAATGTTTAAACAAAATAAGAAAAATAAAACAAGTTGAAGTTGTTTAGACTTTAACCACCAGGTCGATACTTCGGTATACGCAGAGGTGATCCAAAGCTTAAACGAAACACCAAAGAAAATAAAGCAGAACGTTTAGGCAACAACATCCAGGTCGATACTCACGTATACGCAGAGGATGTCCGATGCTTAAACGAAATAAAGAAATAAAACAAGTTTAAATCTTTGCAAAATAAAATGCACAATCACAGCGACTTTTCAGCAAAGTTGTGAAAGTTCACAAACTTAACCAGTTTTATGTCTTTCGACAATCAGCGATTACTGAGTAGGCACACAATCAAGAAGGACAAAACCAAGTACTACACTTTCAACCGTGTTTCCCACTAGAACTAGGCTTTTTGCTTTAGGTTTGTATCATTTTCGCAAATCTACTAGTCTAGCTGAGCCTATCGTCACATCGTTAGTGAGACCGTTTATCACATTTTAACTCTCCATTTCTTTAGCATGATGTGACAGTCCAACTGATCTACTATCATTTCCTCTTTTTGACAACAAAACTCATTTTTGCATTTTTTCAATGTTTTTGTAATTTTCAACTTTTCTAATTTTTTTTAAAATTTTTACTCCCCCTAAAATCAAAATATGTCTCAATTTTGATTTTCTGGGAAAATTTGAAAAACAAGCTGTATAAGAAATGTGACAACATGATGAGAATCACTTCAATTCTCCATTCACTTGGCTTGAACAATCAGAACTCCCCCTGGCAACAAACTATTTTCCCATAGTGATTTCAAAACACTTAAGTTTGTTTTAATCAAAATGGTTTTTCCAGAAATTAAGTTTTGTGTGTCTTTTCACAAATTCGGGGATCTTTCATCACTTTGTTTTCTTCAATCACTTGTAAAAACTAACATTTTTAAGATCAATCCACAAACATCACTTGTTGGTGCACACATCTGTCATCTTCATCTTACATCGAGTCTTCGGGTTCGTTGCGGTTTGAAACAAGAATGATGTCATCATCCAAGTGTCATCATGCTTGCATCAGCAACAACAACTCACGTGAAGATTTCAATTAGTTTGCATGATATTCACTAGATGACAAAATAGATAGCATGTGTATTTGAGTTTCTGATTTCGCTCATAGGTCATTTAGTTTGTTGGTTTCGCTTTTATGGTCATAGAGTGAAGGTTCCGCTTATTTATCACATGTGGTTCGCTTATATGGACACGTCCATATAAGCGAAACCTCAACATCTATATATAGAGGACATATGAGCAAAACCAGGATAGTTGTTGTCTTGTATTCCACGCCGAAGCTCTGCCGGTGTGAAGAACTGAGTTGTAATTGCTTCTAAATCAATACAATCAGCATAATTAGTGAAGAATCAGCTATTTCTAGCTTTGTTTGTTGTTATTCCGCACCTCAAACGAAGTTGAACACCTCTGAACGACTCGTTCGGGTCAGATCACAATCCTACAAGTGGTATCAGAGCGTAGGCTTGCTTTGAGCACTCTAATTTCTTCAAAGTAACAACGCCGGAGGCACGACCCGCCCAGTTAAGGGTAGGAGCGCATCGCCGACAGAAGGGACGAGTAAACCGGTGCACACCTGATGGCGGACCGGCCAACCCAACCCAAAGTCCAACTACGAGCTTTTTAACTGCAATAACTTAAATATACGCTATTGGAGCTGGAATTACTGCGGCTGCTGGCACCATACTTGCCCTCCAATGGACCTAATTACCTTCGGACTAGATTTCGCTTTTACGGACACTTAGGTTCCGCTCTTGTGATCACCTTGTAGGTCTGCTCATTTGTCACTTTATCAGTAGTTCCGCTCATCTGGTCAACCTGGTCCGCTTTTAGTGACAAAGTTCAGTAGGTTCGCTTATTCGACAATAGGGTTCCGCTTATTTGTACATCAGAGTTTCGCTCATAAGTACCTGTGTTTGAAAACTCGTGAAATGTGAATCATTATTCAAGGTTGTCAGTATATTGAGAAAAGAAATCACATGTGTTAGTCGAGGTATCAGTACATTGGGATAAGAAATCATGTTTAGTATCAGTTTGCATGTGATAGTGGATATGTATCAGACCATGTGAAATCCATCGGTTCATGTGATCTTTTATTGAAATTGTCAGAAAAAGTTTTTGGTATTGAATTTGTCGTCCACGAGAGTGAATAGGCAGCTTTGTTAATTGAATGTGTTTCTTGGTCCAATCATTTTACATTGAGTATTCAAGTTGTCGGCACCGCCCATGTGATTATACTTGATGATGTCAGTTTTAGTGGTTGTGTCGGTTCATTAAAGTCAAGTTGGAAATATCATTTTGAGTGTTAGTCAGCCCATCATATATCTTTAGCCTATTAAAGTCAAGTTTGGTGATATTATTAAGTGTGTTGTCAGCTCAAGTAATTCAAAGGCCCAAGTTTTTAACATTATAAAGTCATCAGCCCAAGTCTCTACATCATTTACGGCCCAACTGTGTTGATTAAAGTTCACAAGAGATGTTTTAGTTTGTTTGAATTCGAACTCTTTTAGGTTGTGTGGTTTAGTCAGGTCGGTTGTTTTTGATCCGGGTTCGCACGGTTTGACTTCAAACTCAGTTCACACAAATACAGTTCGCTCCAAAATTCAAGAGGTTCCGCTCTTGTGAACACTTAGCAGTTCCGCTCTGATACCACTTGTAGGATCGTGTATCGACCCGAACGAGTCGTTCAGAGGAGTTTAACTTCGTTTCAGAGGCGGAGACTAAGAAACAAAGGTAGAAACGACTTTATTTTCACCTTAAAACACTGATTGTATTGAATAAACGTTGTGTACAATCGATCTTCACACCGGCAGAGCTTCGGCATGGAATACATGAACTGTCTACTATCTGGATTCGCTCAAATGAACCACTATATATAGATGTTGAGGTTTCGCTTATATGGACATGTCCATATAAGCGAACCACATGTGATAAATAAGCGGAACCTTCAAATGTTCACAAAAGCGGAACCTCCTAATGTTCACAAAAGCGAAACCTTCTAATGTTCAAATGAGCGGAACTACTTATGTTCGAATGAGCGGAACCCTGATGTTCGAATGAGCGGAACCCAGATGTTAGAATGAGCGGAACCCTGATGTTCGAATGAGCGAAACCTTTCAATTTTATGACACAAAAGCGAAATATGTTGTTCAAATAAGCGGAACTACTCTATGTCCGGATAAGCGGAACCAAGTCAGAAGGCAATTTCAACCATTTTTAGTCCGTAATTTGGTCCGAAACTTTTAAGGGTTTGTCTATATTCAATTGCGCACAGTCTGTGAAATTTTGAACGAATTCCGACCGGTAAAATTTTCTGAATTGAAGAAAGAAGATGTAGAAGTAAGAAATCTCGATAAATTCCAGCTATTCTCTGTAGAACTCCTCCTCCTGAGCTCTGATACCACTTGTAGGATCGTGATCTGACCCGAACGAGTCGTTCAGAGGTGTTCCACTCAGTTTCAGGTGCGGAATAACAAGAAACTGAGGTAGAAACAGCTGAATCTTCACTAATACTGCTAATTGTATTGATTAACAATTGATTACACGCAGTTCTTCACACCGACAGAGTTTTGGTATGGAATACAAGGCAACCGTTATCCTGGTTTCGCTCATATGTCCTCTATATATAGATGTTGAGGTTTCGCTGATATGGACATCACATGCTATCTATTTTGTCATCTAGTGAATATCATGCAAACTAATTGAAATCTTCACGTGAGTTGTTGTTGCTGATGCAAGCATGATGACACTTGGATGATGTCATCATCAAGAATGATGACATCATTCTTGTTTCAAACCGCAACGAACCTGAAGACTCGATGTAAGACGAAGACGACAGATGTGTGCACCAACAGACTCCCCCTAAAATGCAAACACATTAAAGGAAATTTGAAAACTACTAGACTCTTGACCCACTTGAAACATACAAAGAACTGTACAAAAACTTGACAACCGATATCGAATCGCTTCAAATCGCCATCCACTTGGCATAAACAATCAGAACTCCCCCTTTCATAAAACTATTTTCTCATAATGATTTCAAAACACTTAAGTTTGTTTTAACCAAAATGATTTTTCCGGAAAATAAGTTTTGTTGGTTTTACCACTTGTAAAGTTAGGGGTTTGGTTCATCATTTTGTCCATTCAATCTCTTGAATCAGGATTACATCAAGTTCAAACTAATGACCTTGAGTAATCACTTTGTCAGAATCAACCTCTCACCAGTTGTAAGTATATCCAAAACATTTAATCACATGAAGGAATAAAACATCTACACAAACTATTTTACCAATCAAGATGCCGATTCCTGCTTCGCACTTACCAACCTGGAAGCTCCGGCAATTCACACTTATCCTGTAAAATTTAACTTTTATAAGATTCAATCACACAATCAATTACTAAGAAAGATGCCGATTCCTGATCCACGATTACAAACTTGGGATCTCCGGCAAAGTCCTAAGACTTCAAGGGAAACATACTTCCATCCAAGTCTTCTCAGACTTGATGGCTTTCAGTTCTTGCATAGTAGGGTTGTAAGTTGCCTTTTTAGTTGCATAAAAATCTTTAACCCCTTTAGCTTTCCCATTCAACATTTTCCCAAAAATTTTCTTAACACTCCCATTGAATGTTTTCTCGACATCAAACTTAGTATTCTCGTTGTAAAACTGATTCGAGATCTCAACCTTGCCAACCTTTTGTTTAACCTCTTCAAACTTCAGTGATGGAAACTCATCATCATTCACTGAAATTTTCACCTCAACCTGTGGCTCTTCTGGTTTTGTGGAACTAGATTCATCGTCGACATTCACATCAACTTTCTTAACAACCCACACTTGGTTGTCATTCTCTTTCTTTTTATAAAAATTCTTTTTAGAACACTCACCAACCTCATAAATTTAATTTTCAAAAATTTTAAGTCTGTTGGTTGGTGGTTCAACATCAACAACTTTTTCTTTCAATTTCTGAGAAACTCCCTGTTTTGTTTTGACATTTTTCTGACAGTTCCATGCAATGTGACCAGTTTCATTGCAGTTGTAACAGGTACGAGTCTCTCTTTGATAAAACACTTCAGTTCCATTCTTCTTCTTTTCAGCAAGAAATTCTTGATTTGACTGTCTCCAGAATGGTTTCTTCTGTTCCTCTTCTGCACTTCCACCTGACACAAATTCTGTTTTAGAATTTTTCAAATTTTTATAATTTTCTGGTGGAATAAATCGAAGACCTTTCTTTTTGTAGCTACGATTTTGGTTTGATTTCTTTTGAAAACCAGAACCAGAATTGTAACCCTTTTTCTTGTTTAACCGTTGTTGAACTCTTGAAGTGTACTTTTTAGGTTTTTCAGTAAGATTTAAATCTTTTATTTCAGAAATATTAATTTCTGTCATTTTGAAAACCTTTTTGATCATGTCAAAACGAACACTTCTTATTGGAAACTCTTTGTCAGAGTATAGTTTGTCCGAATCATTTAAAGTATATGCAACTTCAAATGCTTCATCATCCAAATTTGCTTTTGATAACAAAAATTCTTTACTGTAAGACCGTTTGACCGACGACTTTGGACTGTTGACTGACGAATTTGACCCTCCAGACTCAGACTTTGACTCGGATTCCTCCTCAGTATCCAACACCTGATCGACCACCTTTTTGATTAACTCAGACTCATGATCAGTGTCGGACGATGTAAACGTGACATCAATGTTATCTGGTAAAACGTCAGTTGTGTCGGTTTTTAGCTTTATATTGACTGCTTTTTCAAGTTGCTCCTCGTTTGGTTTTCTAGGAGAATACCCTTCCCAAATTGGAGGCGGAAACTTGTTATAACTAACAGTCGGTTTCTTACCTCTATCTTTCTTTTTCTTTGGCTTCTCATCTTGAAAAGCTTCCATACCTGCAACAGTTGGGTAAATACGATCAATGAGATAATCAGAACTAGAATAACTTTGTAATAAACGTCTAATTCTCTCATTCTCGATCTTTTCTGTCTCCAACTCTTGCTTCCACTTAGCACTCTCTTCGATGTAAAAAATGATGGCTTTCTGCTTTGTCATCATAACAGCATTCATCATCGTCAGTGCTTGTTCTCTTTCTGAATTTGTCTTTTGGAGACCAGTCACTGTTTTGTTCAAGACATCATATGATTCTTTCACATAGTTGAGATTGAACAGTAACTGCTCTTTCTTCTTCTCATATTCAGCAATGATGTCATTTTTTGCTATACATTCCTTGCATGCTTCCAAACACTTCGTGCAAGGCTTGACAACTTCAACAATCTTTTCAACTTCTATGATCTTTTCAACTTCTATGATCTTTTCAACTTCGAACACTTTCTCTTCTTCAATCACTTTCTCTTCTTCCTTCACTCGCTCAGTGTCAACATTCTTCTCAGCAACATTTTCAACATTCTCTTTTTGAACACCATCTTCAGATTTTTTTAGTTGTTGTTCTTTAGCAGCTCGTTTCTCCTTTAGTTTCTTCATGCGATCTGCAAAATAGAAATGAAAACTTTCAGGAGAAAGATGAGTTTTAGCAACATTAATATGTTTCTCTTCCTCATCATCACTGCTACTATCAACTGGTGTTTGATCAAACTCTATAGATTTTTCAGAATCATCATCTGATACACCAGAATCAAACGGTGTTTGATCAAATACAACTTCTTTTTCTGAAATAACAACATTTTGAACATTCTCATCTGAACTTAGTGAATCTTCATCAGCACTTTCTGAGCTTTCTTCAGATGTAACAGACTGTTCCTTCACACATTTCACTGTCTCACCAATAGATTTCATCCACATGGCAAACATGTCTGGTTCTCTGACAATCTTAGTGATGAAAGCTTTGAAATCACCCTTCTCATCAACAAACATATTCCAGCTGAAACCTTCAGGTAGTTGTTCATCATCTTGATCAACTAAACATGCTTTGCTATCAGGAGATATGTAGTTGCTCCAGTTGAAATCTACCAAACATCCTCTCTTGGAATCCTCAATCTTTCTACCATGAGCCGTCTGTGAGTCTTGTGATTGACCAACTTACTGATAAATGGCTTTCCGGTAGTAATCATCTTTTCTAAATGGATTCTGAGCGCCACTAGCTTCCCTGTTCTTGCACTCCCGCTTGAAATGGCCTTTCTCCCTGCAACGAAAACTAGTAACTTTAGATTTATCAAAACCTAAAGTAGATACATGAGCATCAAGAAAGTCATTTCTCCCGGTAATTGTTTTGAACTTTTCAGCATGTCTAAGAACACTAGCAAGACACCATTTGATATCCATTAATTCCATCTCTTCGGCGTCTATTTGATCGTAATCCTCTTTGGTGAGCATAGGATTTCCGATCCGACCAGCCACTAGACCTTCATACGAGATAAGCACGGAACCAAGTAATGCCATATGATCTTTCGCAACCTCCTCAGAAAAACTTTGTCCATCTGGAAGATTCAAGGCAATATTGCATTGTATCACACAACCATTTCCCATTTTTGAGCTTTGATGCTGAACACTTTCTGATGAACTCTTTGGATTGACACTCGGATATAATGAGAAACCACTGCTGCTTTTGTTTGAACTTTGATCAATCTTTTCTGTAGAATCCCCAGCACTAAACGCAGTCTGGATTTTCGGACTTCTCTCAGCTTCTGGAACCAGAATACTACCTTTGTAGTACATCTTTACATCCTGTTGACCACTTGAACTGTTCATCCTCGCGATCTTTTGCTGTTCCAAATCTTGACCCTCAATCTTTTCGATAAATTCACCAATTGATAACCCATCATAAACCCCTGTGTTTTTCAGGATCATCAAGTAAGTTCCCCACTATTTTTGCGGTAACGCATCAGCTAATTTGTCTACCCACTCTTCAAACTCCTTTTTTATACTAAGCATTGACATAGATCGCACAAGGTGACAATATCTTTCAATCAGCTTCTTTGTGTCTTCACCCGGTAGACTGCTGAACAGATCAAACTCTTTCTATAACAGTGCCTTCTTGCTTTTAATCATTTTCTCGCTACCCTCAAATTTGACTTTAAATGCATCCCAGATTGACTTTGCAGTTTTGTCATGCTGTAGCAGAATGAAAATGTCTTCTTTGATAGCTTGTTGAAGCAAACTGATCATCATCTTTTCAGCTCTATACATATCACGTTCTTCATTACTAAATTCATGTATTTTTTTATCAACTTTCAAATCAGTCTGTGGCAAAACATATTTCTTCAGAATGCACTCCCAAGACCTAAGATGATTTGCCTGAACCCAGTTTTCGAATCTGTCTTTCCACCCGTAGTATTCTTCGATACTCATCAATTTCGGGGGCTTTTCGGTGGTTCCCGTCTCATTTTCCAAATTCATGTTCTGAGCAATGGTGGATGGACCAGATGGTGTTGCAAACGCGTTGTAGAGCTCGGTATCCATGACTTTTCAACACGTATTTCAAAAACTGTGACGTATAAGCGAACCCAAGAGATTGGTGACACAAAAGCGAAACCTCTGATGTCCTTAAAAGCGAAATATGTTGATGTTCAAATGAGTGAAACCTCAGATGTTCAAATGAGCGAAATCTCAGATGTTCAAATGAGCGAAACCCTGAAGATCCTTATAAGCGAAACCTGTGATGACTGATAAGCGAAACCTTATTGGACCTTATAAGCGAAACCCAAACAAGATGTCACAAAAGCGAAACCATGATAGTCCTTTGGAGCGGAACCACTGATGTACAAAAGAACGAAACCTCAAAGTACTCAAAAGCGGAACCTTCAAGCAATTTGGAGCGGAACCTCAAATAATGTGACACAAGAGCAGAACTAACTGTCCAAATAAGCGGAACTATACTATGTTCGAAAAAGCGGAACCTAGTTCGAAGGTCATTTGATCCATTTTTAGTCCGAATTTCAGTCCAAAACTTTCCAGGGTTTGTCTATGTTCAATTGCGCACAGTCTGTGAAATTATGAACGAATTTCGACCGGTAAAATTTTCTGAATTGATGAAAGAAGGTGTAGAATAAAGAATTTTCGATGAAATCCAGCTAATCTCTGCAGAACTCCTCTTCCTGAGCTCTGATACCACTTGTAGGATCGTGATCTGACACGAACGAGTCGTTCAGAGGTGTTCAACTTCGTTTGAGGTGCGGAATAACAACAAACAAAGCTAGAAATAGCTGATTCTTCACTAATTATGCTGATTGTATTGATTTAGAAGCAATTACAACTCAGTTCTTCACACCGGCAGAGCTTCGGCATGGAATACAAGACAACAACTATCCTGGTTTCGCTCATATGTCCTCTATATATAGATGTTGAGGTTTCGCTTATATGGATATGTCCATATAAGCGAACCACATGTGACAAATAAGCGGAACCTTCACTCTATGACCATAAAAGCGAAACCAACAAACTAAATGACCTATGAGCGAAATCAGAAACTCAAATACACATGCTATCTATTTTGTCATCTAGTGAATATCATGCAAACTAATTGAAATCTTCACGTGAGTTGTTGTTGCTGATGCAAGCATGATGACACTTGGATGATGTCATCATCAAGAATGATGGCATCATTCTTGTTTCAAACCGCAACGAACCTGAAGACTCGATGTAAGACGAAGACGACAGATGTGTACACCAACATACTCCCCCTCAGATGTTGACGAGTCTCACATGTCGAGTGTTTGCATCTTCAGTCTTGATCAGTCTTTGAGCTTCATTCTTTCTCTCAAAATTAACAGACTTCCCCTTGCAATGTGTTGGCATTCCATTAGTTCTTCAGCATCATCTGCTTCAGGATCGTAATCTGGCTGGCTCTTTCTGATGTTATTCCAAGATCGTAATCTGGCTCTCATCCAGCTCAGGATCATCAATCCAGCTCATACTTAAACCTGCACAAACTCACTCTACCTAAAAGTAAATTTCACACATTTAACAATTCAATGTATGCACTAATACTGAGTCTCCCTCAAAAATAACTCAATAATCTTGATGAATCATTTTAAAATTTGATCATATTTCTTTTCAAAAACACATTTTCCCAAACCATTTGTTCATCATGTCTAGCACTTGGAATTTTGACAATCAGCTCTCCAACATCAGTTGTCGAAAATCTTTTTGGATTTTTCAAAAATTTATGCTAAAACACACTGAAATTTTTTTTGTAATTTTGAATGCAAAGAAATGCAGTAAAGAAATATTTACAAACAATATTTTTGTGAGTTCGTGCAAGAGGATCATATCAGTTTTTGACAAGTCACAAGTACTGTTGAGATTAATTACACATTAAGAATTAAACAATTCACTTAGATTGCCAATATACTGATCCACTTAAATTCTCACACAAATTTCAACTAATTCAGGATATGGGTTAGATGTTTTAAGAACTTAAACTCATTCATGTGTCCCACCTCTTGAATATACTCCCGTATCCAGATCCCAATATTCAGTCTTACAGGTGAGTATACCACAGATGATATCTGTCAGGGGTTAAATTGCGAGGGCCGTGAGAGCTCAGGTCGATCTTTCGATACGCAGAGAGATGACGGCTTCGACTTTTGGTGAGTCCCCTTTAGAGGATCTTTTGATTACAACAGCAATGACTATCAATTTTATTGTTTAATCAATTTGCTAAGGGCGGCGCTATATTTCAAGCATGCGAAAAGTATTCTCCGGGGACTAGGCCATTGCTTCCGCAAAATCAGAAGTCCCGGGATAATACCCCAGATATCACTGAGCATAAAGACCTAGTATCTCAGAAAGAGGGACCTTTCAAACGAGATTTCAGGGGTTACCTATATATCCAAGTAGTGTTCCCCACGAAATAAGCAAGTTTGAATTTTAGTTTATATCCTGAAAAAGCTTAATAAATGTGTAAAAACCTATCGGCATATCATCAGTGAGATTGTTTAACGCTATTTAAACATTACATTTCTTTAGCATACTGTGACTGTCTACTGATGTACTATCATTTCCTCTTCTTTGACACCAAACCTCATTTTTGATTTTATCATGTTTTTGCCTTTTTCAAATTTTCTAATGTTTTTGGATTTTCTGAAATTTTCTACTCCCCCTAAAATGCAAACACATTTTAGGAAATTTGAAATCAAACTGTACAAAACTTGACAACCGATATCGAATCGCTTCAAATCGCCATCCACTTGGCATAAACAATCAGAACTCCCCCTTTCACAAAACTATTTTCTCATAATGATTTCAAAACACTTAAGTTTGTTTTAACCAAAATGATTTTTCCAGAAAATAAGTTTTGTTGGTTTTACCACTTGTAAAGTTAGGGGTATGGTTCATCATTTTGTCTATTCAAATTCTTGTATGTGAATTACATCAAGTTCAAACTAATGACCTTGAGTAAAATCAGAAACTCAAATACACATGCTATCTATTTTGTCATCTAGTGAATATCATGCAAACTAATTGAAATCTTCACGTGAGTTGTTGTTGCTGATGCAAGCATGATGACACTTGGATGATGTCATCATCAAGAATGATGACATCATTCTTGTTTCAAACCGCAACGAACCCGAAGACTCGATGTAAGACGAAGACGACAGATGTGTGCACCAACATCACTTGTAGAAAATCAAGTACAACTTAATGTCCCTGATTTACCACTTGTAAGTCGAAATATCACATTCGTGAATTTATTAAGAAATGTGCCGATTCATGTTCCACGCTTACCAACCTGGGAACTCCGGCAAGTCAGGTTTTTCATTTAAACAGATTCACCCAAGCCTGACGGTCCTTGGGTGATTTTGAATTCTTGTTCAACAATGGTGGAAAATTTGCATCATCCACTGTTAAACCTGAATTCTCAGTTTTTACCTCAACTACCGGCTCTTCTGGCTTTACCACACCAGATTCATTGCCTAATCGTGACTTGTCTGACTTTGATGAGTCAGATTCATCGCCTGAATGTGGCTTGTCTGATTTTGAAGAATCAGATTCATCGCCGGCATGTGGCTCTTTTGTTTCCGAAGAAACAAATTCATCACCACCAATTTTCTTTTTCTTCTTTCCCTCTTTCATCCTCAGATTTGTATCTGATGAATTCGTCTTGCTTGACTTTGCAATCGAGGAAGTCGATTCATCAGAAATCTTATTTTTACCAACAGATGAACCCGAGGACAAGATCTTCTCGAGATACTCTCTCGCCTTCTTCCTCTTCTTCCTCAGTCTGTCTTTCTGCCCTTGTGAAAGTTTAACTTTCTTTTCTTGAATTATCTGTTCTTGAACTTTAGGTTCTTTGGGCTTGACGTTGACTGGAATCTTTGCCAATTTTTGAGACTTAGCCCTCAATCTTTCATTTGATCTCCTTGGGCAATCTTTGGCAATGTGACCTCTAATTTGACAGTTATAACATCTTCTCGTCTCATAACTTCAATTCTGGCAGTTAACAACAATGTGTCCTCGAACACCACAAGAGTAACACACTCTGTTATCGTACCATTCACCACTTTCACACCAAACACTCAGATCATAGCATTGTCTGGCTTTGTGATGATCATCATTCCTCCTGAAAACTGGATTTGGCTTTGAAGCACTGTGGTCCGACCTGCACCACTTATTACCAACAGTTTTTGAGTTATGATTTTCCAATTTTTGTGGTTTTTTATCACGATTGGATGATTGAACTGATGAGCTTTTATTTTCTTTTTGAACATTTTTCGGTTTTTTATCCTTTTGTTTTTGTTCCACATTCTTCTTTACAGGTTTTTGCTTTGAGCATTCACCTTTCTCAGTAGAATGTAGAACAGTTTCTTTAAACATTTCTTTTAATTTCAAAAATGTTTTCTTTTTCTCATCATCATCAGTTTTCTCATCACAATCTTCAACTTTGACATTGTCAAAGTTTGTGACATTGTCACTTATTGGAACAGAATTGATCGGTTTTGGACAGGGATAATCTGGTGTTAATGACGAAGTCTCAAAACCTTTCAATTTCTCTTCAAGCTCTTTGATTTTAATCCGAGCTTTTTCAGCTTCATTTTCAAGCCGAATGATTTTCTGAAGATGAGAGTTTATTTCAATCTGTTTTTCAAGATTATTTTTAAAAATAGCAGATTTCTCATCTTCTAAAATCTTCATTTGACTTTGAAAATCTTTTTCAAATTTCAATTTTTCATTTTCAAATTCTTTTTCCTTTTCTTTCAAAATCTCGTTTTTCAATGTCAAACTGTTCAAATTACTTAACAGTTTGTCATTTTCTGATTTCAACTTCTCACAATTTTCTTTTAAATCAAAAATCTGTTTGTCATCAGATTTTTTTCCATCCTTCATCACTGAAATCTCTTCAGTCTGTTCCTCTCCCACTTGGACACCTTTACTCTTGCTCTTCTTTAATATTGATTTTCCACTTTGACTTTTCTTCTTCTCAGCATTTCTCTCCATCTGTTCTTCAAGTTTCTTAATGAATTGACCAATTGTCAATTCAGAGTATTCTCCAGTTCTTTTTAAATCCAAAAGATATGTACCCCACTCTTGTTGAGGTATGGCATTGGCCAATTTTTCAACCCATTCATTTGGACTTTTCTTAATACCCTTCTCAGATATTGAGCGAACAAGATGGCTATACCTCTCAATGATACTCTTTGTACTTTCTCCTGGACAACCTGAAAATGAATCAAATTCTTTCTTTAATACATTTATTCTATCAAATGTTTCTTTAGTCATATTAAAAACATTGGTATCCATGATTCGGTAACGCGTTTATCAAGACAATCCCGTTGAGCGAAATATTAAGTCCAAGATAGATCACCTTTTAAAAATATACCTGAAACAAACAAACAAACAATCAGTTTAAACAAATTATCGATTAATCGAATAAGACTGGTACTCGAACTGGTGATAATTCTGTGAGAACTGAAAGTTGACACACTATGCGGACAACTTTGACCAGATGTGATTTCAAACCGAGCAATATGAATTGCTTTAACTTTTGGCACAAATCCACTTATCCGACAAACATCAAATATCACATGCACATCAAATGGTTCTGATCACTTCTTGCAAATGGCACAATATACGATGCACTTTCCAGAAACTATCTCATTACATGAAACAAATCACATGGGTCGATGACAACTTGGGCTGACAATAATGATATAAACCAACAACTGATTGGGCCAACAAAAACTCAGCAACTCGACAACATTTTTAATTGGACCTCACAATCCACTAATTAAAATGTTAATTGAACCTAGATGTGTTTCAAATGTTTTGGGCCAATAATAGTTTCTGATTGGGCCGATATACTTATATACACGTGATTTCTGACTATTCCATTAATATCTTTCACATGCAAACACTTATATCAAGACTTGATAACTATGAGTGGAATCAGACTTTGAACACTATGAGCTGTATCAAAATGTTCACATGAGTGGAATCAAACTGTTGATGTACAAATAAGCGAAATTACTTATGTTCAAATGAGCGAAATTCTGATTGTTCAAATAAGCGAAACTACTCTATGTCCAGATAAGCGGAACCAGGTCAGAAGGTAATTTCAACCATTTTTAGTCCGTAATTTGGTCCGAAACTTTCAAGGGTTTGTCTATGTTCAATTGCGCACAGTCTGTGAAATTTTGAACGAATTCCGACCGGTAAAATTTTCTGAATCGAGAAAAGAAGGTGTAGAAGATAGAAATCTCAATGAATTAAGGCTGTAATCTGCAAAACTTCTCCAACTGGCTCTGATACAAATTGTAGGATCGTTCGACTGATCCGAATGAGTCGTTTAGAGAAGTTTCGATCTATTTCAGGTGCGGAAAACAAGAAATAGACTTAGTAACAGCTTGATCTTCACTTAATTCACTGATTGTATTGATATGACAATGATTACAGCTCAATCTTCACACCGGCAGCACCTCGGCATGGAATACAAGGACTCTACAACTATCAGGTTTCGCTCAAATGACCACCTATTTATAGAGTTAGTGGTTTCGCTCCAAGGGACATGACACATGAGCGAAACCCCTACAATACCAAATAAGCGAAACCTCCTCTCTAAGACCATATGAGCGAAACCTCTATCAAACACCCTATGAGCGAAAACAACAAATATGTATACACTTTTGTCTTCTAGTGAAACATGCAATTCTGATTTCATTTGCATGTTATCTTCACGTGAGTTTGTTGGAATGATGATGCAAGCATTATGTCATTTGGATGATGTCATCATCAAGAATGATGACATCATTCTTGTTCCAAACCGCAACGAAACGAAGACTCGACATAAGACGAAGACGACAGATGAATGCACTAACAAAGGGTTTAGGGTTAGGCAGGTTTACGTTTAAATAGGAAGATCAGCATGTTTGGGTTTCATCTGGGCCAAAGCCCATCACGGCAAGTAAAACTCCCGATGAAAAACCCATCTCGACGAATAACCATTTTTCGTCGAGCCTATTCTTCGTCGAGCCCACATGTCCTATTTTTCGCCGGGCAGTGGTTTTGTCATAAAAGGTTTTTATTAAACAATCACCAATGCATTTACATTCACAATGCACAACTAAATATTCATTAGGATCAATCTTTCAAACTGTTACACATGACATAACCTAAATAAATTATCAAAACAGGATTTCGACACAAGAGATACGTAATTGAAGAGCTTGGAATCTCGGGTTGTCACATCATCCCCAACTTGAAAGAAATTTCGTCCCGAAATTTGATAAGCAATCCAAAGCAGCACAGTACAGTGCTAGATCAGGATGAGTGTGGATTTTCCTGAGGTGCCACATCATCCCCAACTTGAATGGGAATTTCGTCCCGAAATTCACTAGTTGCATCAGTTTTAGATTTGTCAGCTGGGAATAAGTGAGGGTACTTGAGCTTCATCTGATCCTCGCGTTCCCACGTGAATTCCGATCCACGTCTTGAGTTCCAACGAACCCTCACGATAGGAATTCGACTATGTTTACGGACCTTGACTTCCCGATCCATAATTTCGATTGGTTCTTCGACAAACTGTAACTTGTCGTCAATCGTCAACTCTTGAAACGGTACCACAAGTGTCTCATCAGACAAACACTTCTTTAGCTGAGGCACGTGGAAAACATCATGAACGTTACCTAATTCGCTCCAGAATTTTGAATGGCCTGACATAACGAGGATTAAGCTTACCGCGTTTCCCAAATCACACCACACCCTTCTAGGGTGAGACTTTTAACATAACACGATCGCCCACTGCGAATTCCAGGGGTGTCCTACGCTTGTCGGCGTAGCTTTTCTGACGGTCACGCGCTGCCGCCATACGGTTCCTGATCTGAACAATCTTTTCTGATGTTTCAAGCACAAGTTCCGGGCATGTGATCTGGCTGTCACCCACCTCAGCCCAACAGAGAGGTGAACGACATTTCCGTCCGTACAATGCTTCGAATGGAGCTGCCTGAATACTGGTATGGTAGCTATTGTTATAAGAAAACTCTATCAAAGGCAAGTGTTTCTCCCAACCCTTGCCAAAATCAATCACGCACGCTCGCAACATGTCTTCAAGTGTCTGGATGGTTCGCTCACTTTGACCATCCGTCTGTGGGTGACAAAGCAATGCTCATGTCGAGGCGTGAGCCGAATGATTTCTGCATTGCTTGCCACAAATCTAATATGAAACGTGGGTCACGATCTGAGATAATAGAGGTTGGCACCCCGTGCCTAGAAACCACTTCTTTCAAATAAACAGCTGCAAGTTGTGAGAACTTATCTGTTTCCTTGATTGCGAGGAAATGTGCTGACTTCGTGAGACGATCAACGATCACCCAGATGGTATCGTTTCCGTTTTGAGTTCTCGGCAAACCTGTGATGAAATCCATGGCAATCTGCTCCCATTTCCACATGGGTCTTTCTGGTTGTTGAAGCAACCCAGACAGTTTCTGATATTCCACCTTAACTTTAGCACAAGTCAGACACTTACTCACGTAAGTCGCGATGTGAGCTTTCATCTTCGGCCACCAATACATGACTTTGAGGTCCTGATACATCTTATCCGAACCCGGGTGAACAGAGTATCGAGACTTGTGTGCTTCATCCATCACAAGATCTCTAAGGTTGCCAAACAAGGGAATCCATACTCGCTCCATGAAGTAGAGTATACCATCAGATCTCTCTATAAGTCGTTTTTCCATACCTCGCAAGTACTCTGCTTTTATGTTTTCTTCCTTCAACGCTTCCATCTGAGTCGTACGGATCTGATCAGGTAAATTAGAGTGGATAGTGAGTTGCAAGGCGCGAACACGTTTGGGTTTCGATTCCTCTCGACTGAGGGCATCAGCTACCACGTTAGCCTTACCTGGATGATATTTGATAGCACAATCGTAGTCATTCAAGAGATCTACACAGCGATGTTGTCGTATATTCAATTCCTTCTGGTGGAAAATATGCTGATGGCTCTTGTGATCGGTGTAGATAGTGCATTTGGTACCGTACAAATAATGCCTCCAGATTTTCAACACGAAAACCACGGCTCCCAACTCTAAGTCGTGAGTCATATAATTCCTTTCATGAACTTTCAACTGTCGAGAAGCGTAAGCTATCACCTTCTCACATTGCATTAACACACAACCGAGACCCTGAATAGAAGCATCGCAGTATACCACAAAATCTTCAGTACCTTCAGGTAGAGATAGGATCGGTGCACTGCAGAGTTTCTGTTTCAACAACTGGAAAACATCTTCTTGCTTCGTTCCCCACGAGTACACGACGCCTTTCTGTGTTAACGAGGTGAGAGGTTGTGCGATCTTCGAAAAGTCTTTAATAAATCTGCGATAGTACCCAGCGAGACCAAGAAATTGTCGCACCTCTGAAGGAGTCTTCGGTGCTGCCCAATTTTTGATAGCATCAATCTTAGCAGGATCCACGTGTATCCCTGATTCGTTCACAATATGGCCAAGGAAGTGTACCTCTCGAATCCAGAAGTCACACTTAGAGAATTTCACGTAAAGCTGCTCCTTCCTCAGAAGCTCCAAAATGAGACGCAGATGTCGCTCGTGATCTTCCTTGCTCTTTGAGTAGATCAGAATGTCGTCGATAAACACAATAACGAAATCGTCAGGATACGGTTTGCACAAACGGTTCATGAGATCCATGAAGACCGCTGGTGCGTTTGTCAACCCAAATGGCATAACTAAAAACTCATAATGGCCGTACCGCGTTCAAAAAGCCGTTTTTGGTACATCTTCTTCGCGGACTCTCATCTGATGATAGCCCGATCTTAAATTGATCTTCGAGTAGAAACTTGACCCTTGTAGTTGGTCAAATAGGTCATCAATGTGCGGCAAAGGATAACGGTTCTTAACTGTCACTTTGTTAAGCTCTCGGTAATCTATACACATGCGAAAGGACCCGTCTTTCTTCTTTACGAACAGAATTGGGGCTCCCCAAGGCGAAGAACTGGGTCGGATAAAACCTCTATCCAACAGTTCTTGAAGTTGATTAGATATCTCTTGCAACTCCCCAGGTGCAAGACGATAAGGAGCTCGAGCAATCGGAGCTGCTCCGGGTGCAAGGTCAATCTGAAATTCTACCTGACGGTGAGGAGGTAAACCAGGTAGTTCCTCAGGAAACACATCAGGAAATTCACAAACAACTGGCAGGTCTTCGATCTTTCTTTCTTCAAACGGAGTATAAGTAACAAGTGCTAGAATAGCAGGATACCCCTTTCGTAGACACTTCTACGCTTGCATAGCTGAGATGATACCTACCATCGCACCACTGCGATGCCCTTGAACCGATAGAAATTCTCCACTGGGGAGAGGAATACGTACGACCTTCTCTTTACAGAGAATTTCAGCTTGATACTTGGACAACGAATCCATCCCAACCATTACATCAAAACTACCGAGGGTAACATGAAGGAGGTCAATGTCAAACACTTGACCCAGAAGATCTAATTTACACCCAAAAAGGACATTCGAGGCTTCAATCATTTTGCCGTCAGCTAATTCTACGACATGCTTAGCTTTTAGAGGTGTTGGAGCTAACCCTAATCATTGACTGAACTCTAGGGACACATAACTCCAATCGGCACAGGAATAAAATAATACAGAAGCAAAGAGGTTGTTCACAGAAAACGTACCAGTCACGACATTGCCGTCGTTCCTAGCATCACCAGCACCAATTGTAAATACCCTTCCACGAGCTCCATTGCCCCCATTGTTTCCGTTATTGTTGTTCCCAGCATTGTTATTGTTATTCTGACGATTGTTGTTGTCGTTGGCATTCTGGTTCAGCTGAGGGCAATCCCATTTAATGTGGCCCTTGTCCCCACACTGGAAGCACCCCTTCCTATTGCCTTGGTTCTGATGGGACTGCTGCTTTTGCTATTGCTGATGCTGCTGCTTCTTTGGGTACGGAGCTCTATAGTCTTTTGCCTCATGGCCCACCTTTTCGCACCTACGGCAAGCCCGGACACACGGTCCATAATGATGATAACCACACTTGTTGGACTTTGGCTTCTTACCAACGTAGGTGCCTTGACCCTGATTGCTGCCCTGGCCTTGGTTAACTGAGGACGACTGACTGAAACTACGGTTATTGCTGTTGTCAGGCCTTTTCTGCGATTGGCTTGCACTGGTTGCTTTGTCAGCATCGTTCCATTTGCGCTTGTTATCACTAGCAGGGGTGGTAGCTGTAGCAGTAGGGGTAGTAGCAGAAACATGTGGCGGTAGAGAACCACGCTCGACCTCTTGGTCGGTAATCTTATGTGCTAAACGGATGATCTGAGGCAGATTGTTGAGATTTGCAGCAGTGACCAAACTCTTTACCGATGGTGCTAGGCCCTTGATGTACAGTTCAATTCTTCGAGGTGGGGGTCGAGACAAGTTAGGGCATATGTTTGCTAGCTCATGTGACCTCTTTGTGAACGTTTCAATTTCGGACCCCTCCATCTTCAAATTGTAGTACTCGTTCTCAAGTTTCTGAATTTCATCACGAGGACAGTACTCCTCCCGCATCAACTCCTTGAAATCATCCCAAGTAGTTGCGTTAGCCATCTCGATGCCCAACATTTGCACCTGGGCATTCCACCAAGTTGAGGCGCCATCCTCCAAGGTGCCTGTAGCATACTTCACTCTATCCCCAGCAGGACAGTTACACATTGCAAACACTGACTCGGCTTTTTCAAACCAATGTAGTAACCCCACAGCCCATTCAGTCCACTAAATGTCTGCGCCTTACAAACCATGAACGTTTTGAAAGTGCAAGCAGGCGAATTGTTGTGATTCTGATTCGCTTGCTGACCTAATGGACGAAAGAAAATTCAACACAAGGGTAAGAGTTGTGTGCGCGACACAAGGATAAAGAGTATTTGGCACATTTCGTACCAGCTTGGTAGGCTGCCAAAGCCTCAGCCACACGTGTGTTAATCAAGTTTGTCAGTTCGGCCTGTGTCATCGCAATGTGACCACGTCCATGCCTCGTCCGCTCATGATTCTATATAAGAGAAGAAAAGGTTAAGAGTCGAGATAAGGTAGGAGTCAAAGCTCACGAAGACTTCTAAGGACCACTAAATTTACACCAATCAACAAGGCGGAACCCCTTTCACACTCGTTAAGGCTCAATGGGACTCACATGCACCCCACATTATTATTATGTGTGCACCCATAATAGCAATGTGATTTGCATGTTTATCTCAGCTCCTCCCAACTTATGCTAAAAGGTTCCTCTAATTCGAGTAGCAAAACAGAAGACATACAAAACGTAAGCCACGAAAATCTAACGGGATATCACACTGGGACTCCATCAACCACATAACTTAGGCATATACACATGAGTTCAGTCTGTAGTGCTAAATGTGCAATCACGTGCAACATCATACAATAGTGTGCTCTAGATACGCCATGTAATAAGTAAACGAGAGACGAATCTTGCAATCTGGAGCTGAGTGTCATGGTCGATTTCGAAGTTGTTCGGTTATAGTCTGGTTTTATAAAAACATTTTAAAATCTAGTTCACTATAACCAGTGGCTCTGATACCAAACTGTCACACCCCCAAAATACCACCCGCGGAAACCCCCGCGAGGCGTGTGACATACCAGGATCCAGCCACTAATCACATTGAACTATAGTAAATATTTAAATAAAACATTCTATTCATTTCATAATATAATTCCAAGTCATAAGTTGAAATCAAAGTAAACGTTCAGCGGAAGCATAATGTAAAACGTTAATCAACTGTTTCAAAACAAGTGTTCAAAACCAACGAATCATGTATCCAAGTGTCTCGACCCATGACCACTCCAGCTCTCCCAGATAGCAAGTCCATAACCAAGAATCTAACGACCTACAAGCATGCAGACAAGTGTGTCAGACGACGCTGGTGAGTTCAAAGTTTGTTAACACGTTTTAGTTACCAGATATGAGTATAAAACATTTCAGAGATTAGATGTTGTTATTAACTCGATTACCGCAGATGGCTCCAGATTATTTGCCCAAACCCCAATGCTCTATCACACATTGGTCAAGTGGTTAAGGTAATTAGTTCACGACCGTCCTCCCCGGTACGGTGTGAGGGTGCCAAACCTAATAGTGCTATTAAGTAGTAACCCCGTTGCCTCCCCGGCAACCAATCGGTATATGATGGGACTTAATGATAGAAATGAGTGTAATAACCAACATCCCAGGTTTAACATTCCAGTCAAACCCCCATTAACCGACATTCCTCCCTGGAACGTTTACCAGATGTCCCTCCCTGGGACGCTTGCTTGGAAAAAGAGCAGTGAACTCACTTTAGTTTTGCTCGGTATTTATCAAGTTACCCGTCCCAGTTAATCAACCAACCCTACCCTGGTTAACAATACTTATCAGTTTCATAATCACCCAAGTCATATATCTTATACAGATGGCATTCATCACAGAGTTACTGTACAATTGTTAACATGAATATCACATAATAACCAATAACATCTGTATTGTCTAGTCACACAAGTTGGATCATGCTTCTCATTCCTAGTTAACATCATTAGCATGTAACAGTTAGGGTTTTGAAATCATCACAGTCTGTTTTCATTTACAGAACTCTCCACGAAAGACTGGTCTTTCGTGGAAAGTCTCTCTGGCGAAACACCCATGATGAAAGAGTGTCTTTCGTCGGGAGAATGGGCGACGAAAGACCCCAATGTTTCGTCGAGAACCATATTAACGAAAAACCTAGTTTTTCGTCACAACCCCAGACAGTTATAGTTCCTTTCATTCAGCCGTAACGTATGCTATCAAGTTCATCAATACTCAACAGATCTAACCACAGATTAATCGATAATCATGCATTCTAGTTAAGAATCACAACTCATACCAAACGTATCAGTTAATCATCATGCATCAACCTTGCACACTAAGCATAACAGTTTATAATTAGTTACTATGCAACCCTAGCCATTAACTTAACATGCGATCACCGTGATATAGCAACAATTCATTAGTTGGACACAACACAGAATTACGAATTATGTATAAGCAATCATCAACCGTAGGGTTTTCTAACCACAAACAACAGCATGAACTAACACCAAAATTATTCATCCATTCTAACTGCACGATGACATGGACGAAACCCTAATGCATCACAAACAATCATCCACAAAACAAACATTACATAACATTATGTGTGGTGAAGTTCTAACCGATTGACGAGATAGTCACAAGAGTGCAAGAAAAGATTCGAGAGGGATGACTCGCGTTGCCGATGTTCACAATTGAGGGAAAGGGTTTGGGGTTAGGTAGGTTTACGTTTAAATAGGAAGATCAGCATGTTTGGGTTTCATCTGGGCCAAAGCCCATCACGGCGAGTAACACTCCCGACAAAAAACCCATCTCGACGAATAACCATTTTTTGTCGAGCCTATTCTTTGTCGAGCCTACATGTCCTATTTTTCGTTGGGCAGTGGTTTTGTCATAAAAGGTTTTTATTAAACAATCACCAATGCATTTACATTCATAATGCACAATTAAATATTCATTAGGATCAATCTTTTAAACTGTTACACATGATATAACCTAAATAAATTATCAAAACAGGATTTCGACACAAGAGATACATAATTGAAGAGCTTGGAATCTCGGGTTGTCACATCATCCCCAACTTGAAAGAAATTTTGTCCCGAAATTTGATAAGCAATCCAAAGCAGCACGGTACAGTGCTTGATCAAGATGACTATGGATTTTCCCCAGGGGCCACATCATCCCCAACTTGAATGGGAATTTCATCCCGAAATTCACTAGTTGCATCAGTTTTAGATTTGTCAGCTGGGAATAAGTGAGGGTACTTGAGCTTCATCTGATCCTCGCGTTCCCACGTGAATTCCGGTCCACGTCTTGAGTTCCAACGAACCCTCATGATAGGAATTCGACTATGTTTACGGACCTTGACTTCCCGATCCATAATTTCGATTGGTTCTTCGACAAACTGTAACTTGTCGTCAATCCTCAACTCTTGAAACGGTACCACAAGTGTCTCATCAGACAAACACTTCTTTAGCTGAGGCACGTAGAAAACATCATGAACATTACCCAACTCAGCAGGTAACTCTAGCTTGTAGGCCACTTTACCAATTCGCTCCAGAATTTTGAATGGCCCGACATAACGAGGATTAAGCTTACCGCGTTTCCCAAATCGCACCACACCCTTCTAGGGTGAGACTTTTAACATAACACGATCGCCCACTGTGAATTCCAGGGGTTTCCTACGCTTGTCTGCGTAGCTTTTCTGACGGTCATGCGCTGCCGCCATACGGTTCCTGATCTGAACAATCTTTTTCTGAAGTTTCAAGCACAAGTTCCAGGCCTGTGATCTGGCTATCACCCACCTCAGCCCAACAGAGAGGTGAACGACATTTCCATCCGTACAATGCTTCGAATGGAGCTGCCTGAATACTGGTATGGTAGCTATTGTTATAAAAAAACTCTATCAAAAGCAAGTGTTTCTCCCAACCCTTGCTAAAATCAATCACGCACGCTCGCAGCATGTCTTCAAGTGTCTGGATGGTTCGCTCACTTTGACCATCCGTCTGTGGGTGATAAGCAGTGCTCATGTCGAGGCGTGCGCCGAATGATTTGTGCATTGCTTGCCACAAATCTGATATGAAACGCGGGTCATGATCTGAGATAATAGAGGTTGGCACCTCGTGCCTAGAAACCACATCTTTCAAATAAACAGCTGCAAGTTGTGAGAACTTATCCGTTTCCTTGATTGTGAGGAAATGTGCTGACTTCATGAGACGATCAACGATCACCCAGATTGTATCGTTTCTGTTTTGAGTTCTCGGTAAACCTGTGACGAAATCCATGGCAATCTGCTCCCATTTCCACATGGGTATTTCTGGTTGTTGAAGCAACCCAGATGGTTTCTGATATTCCACCTTAACTTTAGCACAAGTCAGACACTTACTCATGTAAGTCGCGATGTGAGCTTTCATCTTCGGCCACCAATACATGACTTTGAGGTCCTGATACATCTTATCCAAACCCGGGTGAACAGAGTATCGAGACTTGTGTGCTTCATCCATCACAAGATCTCTAAGGTTGCCAAACAAGGGAATCCATACACGCTCCATGAAGTAGAGTATACCATTAGATCTCTCTATAAGTCGTTTTTCCATACCTCGCAAGTACTCTACTTTTATGTTTTCTTCCTTCAACGCTTCCATCTGAGCCGTACGGATCTCATCAGGTAAATTAGAGTGGATAGTGAGTTGCAAGGCGCGAACACATTTGGGTTTCGATTCCTTTCGATTAAGGGCATCAGCTACCATGTTAGCCTTACCTGGATGATATTTGATAGCACAATCGTAGTCGTTCAAGAGTTCTACCCAGCGACGTTGTCGCATATTCAATTCCTTCTGGTCGAAAATATGCCGAAGGCTCCTGTGATCGATGTAGATAGTGCATTTGGTACCCTACAAATAATGCCTTCAGATTTTCAACGCGAAAACCACGGCTCCCAACTCTAAGTCGTGAGTCGTATAATTCCTCTCATGAACCTTCAACTGTCGAGAAGCGTAAGCTATCACCTTCTCGCGTTGCATTAACACACAACCGAGACCCTGAATAGAAGCATCGCAGTATACCACAAAATCTTTAGTACCTTCAGGTAGAGACAGGACCGGTGCACTGCAGAGTTTCTGTTTCAACAACTGGAAAGCATCTTCTTGCTTCGTTCCCCACGAGTACACAACGCATTTCTGTGTTAACGAGGTGAGAGGTTGTGCGATCTTTGAAAAGTCTTTAATAAATCTGCGATAGTACCCAGCGAGACCAAGAAATTGTCGCACCTCTGAAGGAGTCTTCGGTGCCACCCAATTTTTGATAGCATCATTCTTTGCAGGATCCACGTGTATCCCTGATTCGTTCACAATATGGCCAATGAAGTGTACCTCTCGAATCCAGAGGTCACACTTAGAGAATTTCGCGTAAAGCTGATCCTTCCTCAGAAGCTCCAAAATGAGACGCAGATGTCGCTCGTGATCTTCCTTGCTCTTTGAGTAGATCAGAATGTCGTCGATAAACACGATAACGAAATCGTCAAGATACGGTTTGCACACACGGTTCATGAGATCCATGAAGACCGCCGGTGCATTCGTCAACCTAAATGGCATAACTAAAAACTCATAATGGCCGTACCGCGTTTGAAAAGTCGTTTTTGGTACATCCTCCTCTCGGACTCTCATCTGATGATAGCCCGATCTTAAATCGATCTTCGAGTAGAAACGTGGCCCTTGTAGTTGGTCAAACAGGTCGTCAATGCGTGGCAAAGGATAACGGTTCTTAACTGTCACTTTGTTAAGCTCTCGGTAATCTATACACATGCGAAAGGACCCGTCTTTCTTCTTTACGAACAGAACTGGGGCTCCCCAAGGTGAAGAACTGGGTCGGATAAAACCTCTATCCAACAGTTCTTGAAATTGATTAGATAACTCTTGCAACTCTCCAGGTGCAAGACAATAAGGAGCTCGAGCAATCGGAGCTGCTCCAGGTGCAAGGTCAATCTGAAATTCTACCTGACGGTGAGGAGGTAAACCAGGTAGTTCCTCAGGAAACACATCAGGAAATTCACAAACAACTGGCAGGTCTTTGATCTTTCTTTCTTCAAAAAAGTATCAGTAACAAGTGCTTGAATAGCAGGATACCCCTTTCATAGACACTTCTGTGCTTGCATAGCTGAGATGATTCCTACCATCGCACCACTGCGATGCCCTTGAACCGATAGAAATTCTCAACTGGGGAGAGGAATAAGTACGACCTTCTCTTTACAGAGAATTTCAGCTTGATACTTAGACAACCAATCCATCCCAACCACTACATCAAAATTACCGAGGGTAACAGGAAGAAGGTCAATGTCAAACACTTGACCCACAAGATCTAATTTACACCCAAAAAGGACATGCGAGGCTTCAATCATTTTACCATCAGCTAATTCTACTACATGCTTAGCTTTTAGAGGTGTTGGAGCTAACCCTAATCGTTGACTGAACTCTAGGGACACATAACTCCAATCGGCACCGGAATCAACTAATACAGAAGCAAAGAGGTTGTTCACAGAAAACGTACCAGTCCGACATTGCCGTCGTTCCTAGCATCACCAGCACCAATTGTAAATACCCTTCCACGAGCTCCATTGCCCCCATTGTTGCCGTTATTGTCGTTCCCAGCATTGTTATTGTTATTCTGACGATTGTTGTTGTCGTTGGCATTTTGGTTCAGCTAAGGGCAATCCCGTTTAATGTGGCCCTCGTCCCCACACTGGAAGCACCCCTTCCTATTGCCTTGGTTCTGATAGGGCTGCTGCCTTTGCTGTTGCTGATGCTTCTGATTCTGCTACTGCTGCTTTGGGTAGGGAGCTCTACAGTCTTTTGCCTCATGGCCCACCTTTTTGCACCTACGGCAAGCCCGGACACACGGTCCATAATGATGATAACCACACTTGTTGCACTTTGGCTTCTTACCAACGTAGGTGCCTTGACCCTGATTTCTGCCCTGGCCTTGGTTAACTGAGGACGACTGACTGAAACTACGGTTATTGCTGTTGTCAGGCCTTTTCTGTGATTGGCTTGCACTGGTTGCTTTGTCAATATTGTTCCATTTGTGCTTGTTATCACTAGCAGGGGTGGTAGCTATAGCAGTAGGGGTAGTAGCAGAAACACGTGGTGGTAGAGAACCACGCTCGACCTCTTGGTCGGTAATCTTATGTGCTAAACGGATGATCTGAGGCAGATTGTTGAGATTTGCACCAGTGACCAAACTCTTTACCAATGGTGCTAGGCCCTTGATGTACAGTTCAATTCTTCGAGGTGGGGGTCGAGACAAGTTAGGGCACATATTTGCTAGCTCATGTGACCTCTTTGTGAACGCTTCAATTTCGGACCCCTCCATCTTCAGATTGTAGTACTCGTTCTCATGTTTCTGAATTTCGTCACGAGGATAGTACTCCTCCCGCATCAACTCCTTGAAATCATCCAAAGTAGTTGCGTTAGCCATCTCGATGCCCAACATTTGCACCTGGGCATTCCACCAAGTTAAGGCGCCATCCTCCAAGGTGCCTGTAGCATACTTCACTCTATCCCCAGCAGGACTGTTACACATCGCAATCCATAAACGTCTTGAAAGTGCAAGCAGACGGATTGTTGTGATTCTGATTCGCTTGCTGACCTAATGGACGAAAGAAAATTCAACACAAGGGCAAGAGTTGTGTGCGCGACATAAGGATAAAGAGTATTTGGCACATTTCGTACCAGCTTGGTAGGCTGCCAAAGCCTCAGCCACACGTGAGTTAATCAAGTTTGTCAGTTCGGTCTGTGTCATCGCAATGTGACCACGTCCATGGCCTCGTCCGCTCATGATTCTATATAAGAGAAGAAAAGGTTAATAGTCGAGATAAGGTAGGAGTCAAAGCTCACGAAGACTTCTACGGACCACTAAATTTACACCAATCAACAAGGCGGAACCCCTTTCACACTCGTTAAGGCTCACTGGGACTCACATGCACCCCACATTATTATTATGTGTGCACCCATAATAGCAATGTGATTTGCATGTTTATCTCAGCTCCTCCCAACTTATGCTAAAAGGTTCCTCAAATTCGAGTAGCAAAATAGAAGACACTACAAAACGTAAGCCACGAAAATCTAACGGGATATCACACTGGGACTCCATCAACCACATAACTTAGGCATATACACATGAGTTCGGTTATAGTCTGGTTTCATAAAAACGTTTTAAAACCTAGTTCACTATAACCAGTGGCTCTGATACCAAACTGTCACACCCCTAAAATACCACCCGCAGAAACCCCCGCGAGGCGTGTGACGTACCAGGATCCAACCACTAATCACATTGAACTATAGTAAATATTTAAATAAAACATTCCATTCATTTCATAATATAATTCCAAGTCATAAGTTGAAATCAAAGTAAACATTCAGCGGAAGCATAATGTAAAATGTTAATAAACTGTTTCAAAACAAGTGTTCAAAACCAACGAATCATGTATCCAAGAGTCTCGACCCATGACCACTCCAGCTCCCCCAGATAGCAAGTCCATAACCAAGAATCTAACGACCTGCAAGCATGTAGACAAGTGTGTCAGACGACGCTGGTGAGTTCAAAGTTTGTTAACACGTTTTAGTTACCAGATATGAGTATAAAACAATTCAGAGATTAGATGTTGTCATTAACTCGATTACCGCAGATGGCTCCAGATTATTTGCCCAAACCCCAATGCTCTATCACACATTGGTCAAGTGGTTAAGCTAATTAGTTCACGACCGTCCTCCCCGATACGGTGTGAGGGTGCCAAACCTAATAGCGCTATTAACTAATAACCCATGTTGCCTCCCCGGTAACCAATCAGTATATGATGGGACTTAATGATAGAAATGAGTGTAATAACCAACATCCCAGGTTTAACATTCCAGTCAAACCCCCATTACCCAACATTCCTCCCTAGAAAGTTTACCAGATGTCCCTCCCCGGGACGCATGCTTGGAAAAAGAGCAGTGAACTCACCTTAGTTTTGCTCGGTATTTATCAAGTTACCTGTTCCTGTTAATCAACCAACCCTACCGTGGTTAACAATACTTATCAGTTTCATAATCACCCAGGTCACATATCTTATACAGATTGCATTCATCATAAAGTTACTGTACAATTGTTAACATGCATATCACGTAATAACCAATAACATCTGTATTGTCTAGTCACATGAGTTGGATCATGCTTCTCATTCCTAGTTAACATCGTTAGCATGTAACAGTTAGGGTTTTGAAATCATCACAGTCTGTTTTCATTTACAGCACTCTCCACGAAAGACTGGTCTTTCGTGGAAAGTCTCTCTGGCGAAACACCCATGATGAAAGATTGTATTTCATCGAGAGAATGGGTGACGAAAGACCCCAATGTTTCATCGAGAACCATATTAACGAAAAACCTAGTTTTTCGTCACAACCCCAAACAGTTACAGTTCCTTTCATTCAGTCGTAACGTATGCTATCAAGTTTATCAATACTCAACATATCTAACCACAGATTAATCGATAATCAGGCATTCTTGTTAAGAATCACCACTCATACCAAACGTATCAGTTAATCATCATGCATCAACCTTGCACTCTAAGCATAACAGTTTACAATTGGTTACTATGCAACCCTAGCCATTAACTTAACATGCAATCACCGTGATATAGCAACAATTCATCAGTTGGACACAACACAGAATTATGAATTACGTATAAGTAATCATCAACCGTAGGGTTTTCTAACCACTAACAACAGCATGAACTAACACCAAAATCATTCATCCATTCTAACTGCATGATGACACGGATGAAACCCTAATGCATCACAAACAATCATCCACAAAACAAACATTACATAACATTATGTGTGGTGAAGTGCTAACCGATCGACGAGATAGTCACAAGAGATCAAGAAAAGCTTCAAGGGGGATGACTCGTGCTGCCGACGTTCACAATTGAGGGAAAGGGTTTAGGGTTAGGCAGGTTTATGTTTAAATAGGAAGATCAGCATGTTTGGGTTTCATCTGGGCCAAAGCCCATCACAGCGAGTAACACTCCCGACGAAAAACCCATCTCGACGAATAACCATTTTTCATCGAGCCTATTCTTCGTCGCGCCCACATGTCCTATGTTTCGTCGAGCATTGGTTTTGTCATAAAAGGTTTTTATTAAACAATCACCAATGCATTTACATTCACAATGCACAATTAAATATTCATTAGGATCAATCTTTCAAACTGTTACACATGACATAACCTAAATAAATTATCAAAACAGGATTTCGACCCAAGAGATACGTAATTGAAGAGCTTGGAATCTCGGGTTGTCACATCTTGGAGGGCACTTTAATTGCTATGCCTCTCTAGGCTTTGAGGCAGGCTTAATTGATGATGTATAGCAATTCTTGGCTTCTTGCTGATCACTTTCAATTTTCACCACACCCCATGGACTAGGGAGCTTCACACACTAGTGATATGTTGAGGGGACTGCTTTCATATCATGTATCCATTGCCTACCAAGGATAACATTACAGCAAGATAAGCAATCTATGACACAAAACTTTTGAACATAATTTACTCCCTCTATATAAATAGGAAGTTTGATGTCCCCCATTGTATTCTTGGTCTCTCCACTGAATCCCACAATGATAGATGATCTTGGAACGATATCAGATTCAGGAATGTTCATTCTTTTGAGGACATCTAGTTGGATAATGTTCACTGAGTTTCCCCCATCGATTAGAATCATGCAAACAAAATGGTTAGAGATAAACAATGTAAAAACAAGACCATCATGATGAGGATCCTGTATATCCACACGGTCATCCTCATCAAAGAATATGACTTTTTCCTGTGTAAGGATGGAAGTTCGAATAGGTCTATCCCTATTCTCCATCTTTGTCTCTTTTGCATGCCTCTTAGCTGCTGAGAATGAAGTGCCACATATGTCAGATCCACCGGAGATGAAATTAATAATTTGAGCATTGGCTGGTGGAGCAGGAGCTCTTTCAGGAAATTTCTCAGGATCCTGGATCCTTGATTTCTTTCTTCCGAATAACTCCTTCAAGTATCCTTTGCTTAAAAGGTAACCAATCTCTTTCCTTAGTACTATGTATTCATCTGTGAGATGACCAAAGTCTTTATGATAAGCACACCACTTCGATTTGTCTTTGGTAGCAGCTGGCTTATCATTCTTTCTCGGCCATCTAGCTTTATCACCTAAATTCTGCATAGCAAGGATTAGTTCACTATTATCAATAGCAAAACAATACTTAGAAATAGGAGGATAATCTTCATCATCTTCCTCTTGTTCAACAGCATGCACGTTCTGATTGTCAGACTTATTGTATGACATGGATTTGTTATTCCTGAAATAGGATCCTTGCTTTTCTTGCTTTGAGGATCCTGACAGTCTCTCCTAGATCCTTTTGTCATCCTCTAAACGGATGAACCTAAGGGCCATGTTTCTTACCTCATCAAGGTTTCTGCAAGGTGTCATAACAAGATCATCATAGAATTGTGAATCCTTAAGTAAACCCATTTTGAAAGCTTCAATAGTTGTTGCAATATCTAAGTTAGGAATTTCTAAGGATTCTCTACTGAATTTAGTTATGTAATCCCTTAATGATTCATTATGACCTTGGGTTACCCTATATAAATCACTAGTTAACCGTTCAAACCTCCTACTACATGAAAATTGACTGTTGAACAAGTTAACCAGATTAGAAAATGAAGTAATTGAATAAGGAGGGAGACTTAGCAGCCATTTCAGAGCTGATCCTGTTAATGTGGATCCGAAACCCTTACAAAGACATGCTTCCTTTTAACCTTTCTGGAATGGGGTTGATCTTCATTCTCTCCCTGTATTGGGCTACATGCTCTTCTGGATCAGTTGTACCATCATAGAGCTTCATTTTTGGTGTTTGAAACCTCTTTCGTATCTCCGATTTACATATAGGTTGTGTTTTGGTCAAAAATCAAGCAAGGATAATGGAACCAAATCTTTTGTTGTGAGGTGTGATGCTTGAATCTATGAACAATCGTATGAACAACTTGCAAATCAAATAAAGAGGTGACACAAGGATTTATACGAGGAAAAAGCCCTTGATCAAGAGTTGATCTCCGGCACAAAAAACCTCGGGTGATGGAAACTACCGATCACCAACTAAGATTAATCAAAAGTTTGTTACAACTCGGGATGATAACAAGCTTGTTACAAGGATCACTAGTGTGCAAAAGTGTTAAAGTGTATGAAATCGCCAAGTGAACTGTCGAGAGCTGTTCGAGAGTGTGTGTGTTTGCCAAATTAGCCAAGTGTTCTAACTCAAGCTTGTTATCCCCTATTTAAAATTAGAAATAACTATAATAACTAACTATCCGATAATTGTGCAAGCTTCCCATGATCTCCATAATGTTCACAAGAGCCAAACACGTGCGGAATATTGAGGGAATATGCTCCAGGAATTTTGGTAAGACTTGGTCCATGCCTTTGTTCCTGCAAAACAAGCTTATGTACAATGAAGACAATCGTTAGTATAAGGATAACAATAAGGATCCTGAATCCTGATCCTACAACACCTACTGAGGATCCTTAATTTAAACAGAAGTCATGATCCTGACAGTACATGAGGATCCATGATCCTTAGGATTGGAAAATCCTCCCCTAACAATTGCCCCCAAAATATAAGGAGTAAAGTGTAAATTAACGAGTTATATTTTCTTGATCTTATCTGCAACTAACTAACAGATATATAGCCGTTAGGTGCGAAATAGCCGTTACCGATCATACGTCATTGAAGCGACATCCCTGCAGAATCATCATTATAAATTCAATTTAGAGATAAGGGTTAGGAAGCATTTAAATTCGTGTGTTACACCCTTTAAATCCTCATTCGAAGATCAAGCAGGTACTTCTCTCCCCTTTCTCTCTTCTCCTTCTTACTCTGTTCTTCTTTGAAACCTCTAAATCACGATGAAGTTAAGATCATCCCCTGCCAAGGATCACCAGAAAGATAGTCCTTTGAAAAGCCAAGGGATCATCAAAGATTATTCGAAGGAACGTTGCTGCTTCACTGATCCTGAGATCGACAGGATTCGTCATTGCTTTCCGGCGAACGCTGTCTTTAAACCTTTCGACCCTACCACCTTGAGTGACTTCGTTTCTTTAACTTGGGTTGCTTTTCCGGCCACCCCATTTCTAATAGGATACTCCTATCCTTTCCCTACTTTTACCCAGTCTTTCTTCTCCCTTACCGGCATATCCTATATCCAGGCTATGCCAATGATGTGGAGGGTTTTATATACCCTTGAGAGAATCATTGAGCAGGAGGATATAGATTTGGGAATGTCAGAATTGGCCGAACTGTACAACCTTGTGAGCCATGGTTCACATCGCTTTCTATTCAAACACAAACCCGATGAGGCACACCCAATCCTGAAGACCACCAAGAATGACACCAATTGGAAGAAGCGATTCTTCTTCGTTAGGAGGGATTCTATCCCGGATGGGAAGGATCTCCCCTTAAAATGGACCACCCACAGTAGGACAGAGGATCCTTATAGAAGGATCATAGGATAACCCTGTTTCTGCTGAGAATCACTAACCCCTTTTATGTTTCTTTTGTGCAGCTATCTCTGTTTCTCACATTATTCCATCACCTGTAACCAAAGAGAGGATCACCGCTTTCCGGAATCTTGATCCTGTAGTAAGATCATTTCAAGCAAACACCAAGGATTCTCAAGAAGTATCCTCAGGCTCAGTTACAATGTCAAGTAAGTATCCGAGTTTGTATGTAATTAAATGTTAAAATGTAAATAAAACAAGAATACTTATCTATTGTTTTGAACTGGTAGGTGCTGGAAAATCCTCAAGGTCAGCCTCCTGCTTTAGTGTTAGTGATCTCAGCACTGTGGCTCCCAGGTCTGGGAAGAAGAAGATTGCTGCTAGCCCAAGTGCTCTAGTCCCTAAGCCTGTCACCTCCAAGGGGGGAAAAGAGAAAGGCCACTGAAGCTGACAATCTTGAAGGCCTGCCCCTCATCTGCTACCAGTTTCAGGAATACTTTGCTGATGTAAGGATCACCTACTTTGCTTCATTATCATGCCCACTTGAGGATCACGGATCCTGAACTTTACCTTGTCTTTTTACAGAAATTCGCCGAGATCGAAATGCTGTTTGATGCATATGTCAAGGAGGCTGAGCAGAAGCATCTGGAGTACCAAAAATTCTTCCTGGCTAAGGATGAGACAATCTCTCGCCTTGAGAAGGATCTCGCTCTGGCAAAGCAGCAGGTGGTCATGGCCCAGATAAATGCTGATCATGAGAAGCATGACGTACTGGAGGATGCTAAAGTCTCTGCTGCCATCACCATGTACAAGATCAAGCTGCAGATGGCCCAGGAGGCTGAGGATCCTGACTTCGACAGGACCACTTGGGAAAAAGAGGGCTGGAAGGCGAAGCTGGCTGAGCTAGACGATGAGGAGGATGCTACTGAGGTCTTAGCGATTGAGGCAAGCGGCAGCGAGAAGGATCAGGCTGGTGGTGATGATGCTGGTGGTGATGCAGCCAAGGTGTGAGCTGCAGAAATGGGCGATGATGGATATTTCTAGACGCGGTCGGAGCCCATTTTTTTAGGATTTGAAAGTTTTTTGGTTGTGATGTTTTAAACAATGATGGTTTGTAATAACTAAACAATAGCTATTAGGGTTGAGGATCATGGATCCTTTGAACAATAGGTAGGATAATAGGTGGTGGAGGGATCCTCTGTTTGGGGGATGAAACCACTTGTTATCCTGCCATCTTTTATTTCCTGCACTTTTAAGACCTGTTAACAATGGACACCCTTTGCCAACCCAAGTGGACGGGCTACGTATTGCTGGTAGAAACTTGGGTTAGCAATTTTGACAACCTTTAAGGGTTTAACTTTTGGTGAATAAATAAAACTTTAATCTTTTGGCTATTTCTTGTGTTGTTATCCTTGTTAATTCTTCATTTTTCAACTGTTGTTATATACTTTCTTTGAATTCATAAGTAAAGAATGAAGGTTTGATAAATCATGTCAAAAAGTTTTAGGATATGAACAAGGATCAAATATCCTATAATCGATAAACTCAAAAAAGTAGTATAGTTTAAGGATCATAAATCCTGTTGTCAAAGGATAAGGGTCACTTATATAAATAGTGAATAAAATTAATATAATTAAGGATCATACCTGAGAATCCAAGTTAGGATCCTAAACCTTTAACATTTACAACAAGGATAACCAAAAGACAAACCTTAGTAGAAGGTAAGGATCAAGGATCCTTGGCTGTTTGACTTCAAAAACCTGAAATGGAATATAACTTGGGGCTAAGCCAATATAAGAGAAGAGTTAGAAATTGGGGACAAGCCCAACAATTCTGGGGACAAGCCCAATATACTGGGGACAAGCCCAAAAAAACTGGGGACAAGCCCAAAGGATCTTGTGTAAAATGGAGTATGGCCCTCACTGGCGACTATCCAAACTTAGTGACATGAAGAAGCCAAAACCTTAGCTAACGTGAAAACATTAGAAACCTTAGGAATGGATGTATGGTATGTCTACCATTATACGTAGGATCCCGGATACAGCCAGTACAATGAAATTGTCAGCCCCTAAAGCGAGTACTGGTCCCATTGCCATGAACTGTACCAGGATCATCGTGCGCTGTTGGCGATACTGGGGACAGGCCCAAATAACTGGGGTCAAGACCAAAAAACTGGGGTCAAGCCCAAATAACTAGGGTCAAGCCCAAATAACTGGGGTCAAGCCCAAACAACTAGAGACTTCTGTGGATACTCAATCCTTCGTTAAGGATACATGAACCTTCTGCAAAACTCAGAATCAAGTGAAAGGAGGATAAAGGATCTAGGATCCTTCTCCTTATATATAGGATAACTAAGGAATGAAATAGTTTGAGATTAGATCATTACTAGAATGAGGATCATCCATCCTCTAAGGATCCTTCAAGGATGTGGATCATGAATATTGCTAAGGATCACAAATCCTTATCACATGAAGTACTTCTTCAGGTGGATAGCATTCCAAGCTCTTGGTAGCAAATCACCTTCCATTGTTAGCAATCGATATGCCCCCTTTCCAGCCTCAGCTTCAATCAGGTAGGGGCCTTCCCACTTTGGTGCCAATTTTCCATCAGCAGGATTTGTGATATTCTGAAATGCTTTCCTTAATACCATATCACCAACTTGGAACTTCCTGATCCTGACATTCTTATTGTAGGCTCCAGCCATCCTTTGCTGATAACTAGTCATCCTTATCCTTGCCAAATCCCTGAGTTCTTCTATAGTATCCAAGTATTGAACCAAGTTTTCAACATTTTGTTCAGGATCACGGATACTTGTTCTTGCAATAAGAACCACCATCTCTGTAGGGATCACTGATTCTGCTCCAAATACCAAAGAAAATGGAGTTTGGCCAGTAGCATTCTTGGGAGTTGTCCTATCAGCCCATAGTATATAAGGTAGTTCTTCTGCCCATTTTCCCTTCTTGGATCCAAGCTTCTTCTTCAAGTTGTTGATGATGATCTTGTTGGATGATTCTGCCTGACCATTAGCTTGTGGGTGGACTGGTGTTGATGTTATCATTTTAATCCCCCAGCTGTCACAAAAGTTAGTAGTTCTACTCCCAATAAATTGGGATCCATTATCACAAACAATTCCAGAAGGAATACCAAATCTAGTAATAATGTTTCTTTTAATAAAGGATATCACTTCTTTTTCTCTGACTTGAGCAAAGGCTTCAACCTCTATCCACTTGGAGAAGTAATCAGTCATAGCAAGTGTTTTGGTCAAAAATCAAGCAATGATAATGCAACCAAACTTTCTGTTGTGAGGTGTGATGCTTGAATCAATGAACAATTCTAAGGATCACTCAGAAATATAATGAACAAGTGACACAAAGATTTATACGAGGAAAAATCCCTTGATCAAGAGTTGATCTCCGACATAAAAAACCTCGGGTGATGGAAACTACCGATCACCAACTCAGATTAAACAAACAAGTTATTACAACTTCGGATGATAGCGAGCTAGTTACAAGGATCACTATAGTGTATTGTGCAAAAAAGTATGTAATCGCGAAGTAAACTGTTGAGAGCTAATGAGAGCAGTTACGAGTGAGTGTGTTAAGCTAAAAATAGCCAAGTGTTATAATTTAGCTCGCTATCCCCTTATAAATTTAGAAAATATCTAAAGTAACCAACTATCCGCATTTTGTGCAAGTCTTCCACGAACTCCATAATGTCCACTTCAGTTAAGCACGTGCGGAATAAGTATGGAATATGCTCCAGGAATATCGCCAAGACCAAGTCCAAGCTTGTACTCCTGCAAAACAATATCATATTCAAAGTAGACAATCGTTAGTGTAAGGATCCTTATGATGATCTATGATCCTGATCCCACAACAACTTCTGAGGATCACTAATTCAATAGAATTGAGGATCACTAAGCCTGACAGTAATTGAGGATCACTGATCATTGGAAAATCTTCCCCTAACAATTACCCCCAAAATATAAGGAGTAAAATGTAAAATAACGAGTTATATTTTCTCGTTCTTATCCGTAACCAACTAACGGATATATAGCCGTTGTAATCGAACTATCCGTTGCCAATTCTGACGTCATTGAAGTGACAATCCTGCAAAATCATCATTATAAATTGAAGTTATAGATAAGGGATAGAGAGCATTTAAATTCGTGCGTTTCCTCCTTTAAATCCTCATTCGAAGACTTGATCAGGTATTTCTCTTTCCTTTCTCTCTTCATCTTCTAAATTATGTTTCTTGTTTTTCACCATCTTCATGAACAAGATGATGCTGAGGTCTTCACCGGTTAAGGATCATAAAAGGACAGTCCCTTGAAATCCCAAGGGATCATCAAAGATTCCGCGAAAGAAAGATGATGCTTTACCAATCCACAGATAGACAGAATCCGCCATTGTTTCCCGGCGAACACCGTTTTCAAAACTTTTGATCCCACCGTCCTGAGTGACTTTGTTTCTGAAACATGGGTAGCTTTTCCGGTCACCCAATTTACAATAGGATACTCGTATCCTTTTCCTGATTTCACCCAATCCTTCTTCTCTCTCACCGGCATCTCCTACATCCAAGCAATGCCAATGATCTGGAGGGTCTTGTATACCCTTGAAAGAATCATTGAGCGTGAAGGTATCGATCTGGGAATGTCGGAGTTTGCGGAGATGTATGACTTTGTTAGCCATGGATCCCACCGATATCTACTCAAACACAAACCCGGTGAAGAGCATCCTATCTTCAAAGCCACAAAAAATGACACCAACTGGAAAAGGCGATTCTTCTTTGTCAGAAGGGATTCTATCCCTGATGGAAAGGACCTGCCTAGAAAATGGACCACCCATGGTAGGATAGAGGATCCTTAGAAGGATCACCAAATGACCTTGTTTCTGCTTAGGATGACTAACATCCTTTCGTTTCTATCTTGCAGCTATTACTGTCGCACATCTTATCACAACACCTGCAACGAAGGAAAGGCTTGCTGCTTTTCGGAGGCTCGATCCTGAAATAAGATCATTTAAAGCAAATACACAGGATTCTCAAGAGGTATCCTCAGGTTCTGTCACAATGTCAAGTAAGTATCCCATTTTGTACATAATTAAATGTTTAAATTAAAAATGAAATAAGGATACTTATCTGTTTTGGGTGTGTAGGTGCTGGAAAATCATCGAAGTCTGCTACCCGTTTCAGTGTCACCGACCTCACCACTGTTGGTCCTAGATCTGGGAGAAAGAAGGCTGCTGCTAGCCCAAGTACTGCCATCCCCAAGGCTACTACTGTTTTGGTTATAAATTCTGTCTATAATATGCAACCAAACTCTCTGTATCGGGGAATGATGCTTCAAATATGTAACAGCGATGAGGATCACTTCAATGTAAAATGCACAAACAACACAAGGATTTATACGGGGAAAAAGCCCTTGATCAAGAGTTGATCTCCGGCACAAAAAACCCCGGGTGATGGAAACTACCGATCACCAAGCTCAAATAAATGATTAAATGTTTACAACTTCGGATAGTAACGAGCTAGGTACAAGGATCACTACGGTGAAATGTGTAAAAAGTGTATGAAATTGCTAAGTGTTTGAACGAGAGCTTATATGAGCGTTTGTACGAGTGTGTGTAACTGCGGAATGACTAAGTGTTTTCTACTAGCTCGTTACTCCCTTTTAAAATAGAAATAAACTACTCTAACTAACTGTCCTACTTTCGTGCCAAGCTTTCACGTTCTCCACAACGTCCATTTTTAGCTAAGCACGTGCGGGATAGTTCGGGAATATTCTCCAGGAATGTCGCCAAGACTTGGTCCGACTTGTTACTCCTGCAAAACAATACGAAACAGAAGTGAACAATTGTTAGTATGAGGATCCTTAAGGTGATCCATGATCCTGATCCTGAAGCTCTTCTGAGGATCACTATCTGTCACAGAAGCAAGGATCACTAAAGAGGATAATAGCTAAGGATCACGGGCCATTTAGAAATCCACCCCTAACAATTGCCCCCAAAATATAAGGAGTTAAATTGTAAATATGTGAGTTATATTTTCTTGATCTTATCGGTAACTAACTAACGGATATATAGCCGTTAAAATAGAACTAGCCGTTACGATGATGATGTCACGGAAGTGACAATCCTGCAGAATCATAATTATAAATAGAGATATAGATAGGATCATTATGCATTTAAATTCGAAAGAAACTCCCTTTATAATCTCAGTTGAAGATCAATCAGGTATCTCTTTCTCCTCTTTCTTCCTCTCTTACTCTGTTTTTCTTTCTTTATCGTCATCCCTTCAAAAATGTTGCTCCGAAGTTCTCCGGCCAAGGATCACAAAAAAGATAGCCCTTTGAAGAGTCAGAAAATCATCAAGGACTCAGTGAACGAGAGGTGTTGCTTTAACGATGCACAAATAGATAACATCCGTCATCGTTTTCCGGCGAATGCCTTTTTCAAACCTTTCGATCCAACTACCCTGAGCGACTATGTTTCAGAAACATGGGTTGCCTTTCCAGTTACTCCATTTGCTATAGGGTACACCTATCCTTTCCCGGAATTCACACAATCCTTCTTTTCCCTTACCGGCATATCTTACATTCAAGCCATGCCGATGTTTTGGAGGGTTTTATACACCCTAGAGAGGATCATCGAGCAAGAAGGCGTTGATTTAGGAATTTCAGAACTGGCGGAACTGTATGATCTTACTACCTTTGGATCCCACCGTTATTTGTTCAAATGAAAACCCGGTGCAGATCATCCTCTTCTCAAAGTCACCAAAAACGACAAAGATTGGAAACGTCGCTTCTTCTTTGTAAGAAGGGATAGCATTTCAGATGGAGAGCATTTACCAAGAACATGGTCCACCCATGGTAGGCCGGAGGATCCTGGGAAGGATCACCAGATGTTCATGTCTTTGTAATAGGATCACTAACCCCTTCTTTGTCTTGTATCATGCAGCCATCACTGTTTCACATCTCATCACAACACCCGCAACCAGGGAAAGACTTGCTGCTTTCTGGGGACTCGACCCTGAAACTAGAACTTTCAAGACAATAACCCAAGACTCACAGGAGGTATCCTCAGGCTCTGTCACAATGTCAAGTAAGTATCCTTGTTTAAAACTTAAATAAATAGTTACATGTATATTACGAAAAGATACTTATCTTGTTTTGGTTGTGTAGGTGCTGGAAAATCTGCCAAAGCTGCTTCAAGGTTCAGTGTCACCAATCTCACCACTGTCAAATCCTCCAAAAGAAAGGTCCCTACTAGCCCGACAACCTCAATCCCCAAGGCACCCCTCAAAGGGAAGGGAATCAAGAAAAGAAAGACATCCGAGGCTGAGGATTTGCAGGGTCTGCCCTTAATTCGCCACCAGTTCCTTGAGTACTTCAATGATGTAAGGATCACTGTCTCTGCTTGTATATCCTGCTGATCTAAGGATCACTTGCTCTTGAACTGCTTTATCCTTTTCTTTTGCAGAAATTTGCTGAGATCGAGGATTACGTCGGCCATGTTGAGGATCAAGATAAGAAGATTGCCGATCTCCAGCAGGTTTCTGTTCTCAAGGATCTCGCACTTGCTGATCTTCAGAAGGAACTCCAGGATACTAAGCAGAAGATGGCTAAGGCGCTGGTTAACTTTGACTATGAAAGGCAGGAGATCACAGATGATGCTAAAGTCTCCGCTGCCATAGCAATGTACAAAACCAAGCTTCAAATGGCCTTGGAAGCTCAGGATCCTGCCTTTGACAAAAGTAGCTGGGAAATTGAAGAGTGGAAGGCAAGGTTGGCTGAATTAGGTGATGAAGAGGAGGCCGAGGAGATTCTGGCAATTGAGGCTAGTGGCAGCGGGTTGAAGGATAAGGCTGAGGATGCAGCGGCTGGTGGTGATGATAATGCAGCGAAGGTGTGAGCTGCAAAAATGGGCGATGATGGAAATTTCTAGACGTGGCTGGAGCCCATTTTTTATGGTTTGGTAGTTTTTTGGATTGTTGATGTTTTTGAACAATGGTGGGTATGTAATAACTCTAAACAATAGTTCTTAGGTTTAAGGATCATGTATGATCCTTTAGACAATAGGCAGGATTGCAATTGGTGGAGGGATCCTCTGTTTGGGGGATGAAGCCATTGTGATCCTGCCGCCTTTATATTCCTGCACTATCTTTGAACTCATTATCATGGACACCCTTTACCTACCCCAGCGGACGGGCCACGTTTTGCTGGTAGATGCTCGGGTAGGTAATTTTGACAACCTTTAAGGGTTAGTCTTTTTGTTAATAAATAAAAACTTAACTTTTTGTCGCTTATCTTGTGTTATTATCCTTTATAAAGTCTTACTTTCCAACTGTTGTAATATTCATTTTGTTTATACTTATCAAGCCCATAACCGATAAGTTCTAAAAAGTGATATAGTTTAAGAATCACAAGTTCAGTTGTCAAGTATAAGGGTTATTCAAATAAACAATGAATAGAATTGAAAATAGTTAAGGATCATACCTGAGGATCCAAGTTAGGATCCTGATCATAACAAGGATAACTATAAGATAAACCTTAGAATAAAGTAAGGATCTAGGATCCCTAGTTGCCTATCTTCAAGAACCTGAAATAGAGCATAACTTGGGACTAAGCCATCATAAGAAAAGAGTTAGCAACTGGGGACAAGCCCAAAGATAACTGGGGACACGCCCGAGGATAACTGGGGACAAGCCCAAGGATCGTATGTAAACTGGGGACAAGCCCAAGGATCGTATGTAAACTGGGGACAAGCCCAAGGATCGTGTGTAAACTGGAGTATGGCCCTAACTGGCGACTATCCAAACTTAGTGACATGAAGATGCCAAAACCTTAGCTAACGTGAAAACGTTAGAAACCTTAGCTAACGTGAAAACGTTAGAAACCTTATGAACGGATGTATGGTACGTCTACCATTATACGTAGGATCCTAAGCATAGCCAGAACAATGGAATTATCAGCCCCTAGAACGAGTACTGGTCCCAAAGCCTTGAACTACACCAGGATCATCATGCGCTACAGGCGGAATCTGGGGACAAGCCCGAATAACTGGGGTTAAACCCAAAGGACGAATTGCTTCTGTGGATAACCAACGTTATGCTAAGGATACCTGAACTTTCAAAACTTAAACTCACGTGAGAGATGGATAAAGGATACATGATCCTTATCCTTATAAGAGAAAATAATGAAATGAAATAGCTTAAGTTTAGGATATTACCTAAGTAAGGATCACCAATACTTTGAGGATCCTCTAAGGATATCCCTTTCGCTAGGATCACCTCTGCTATGAGGATCCTTGTCACATGAAATATTTCTTCAAGTGGACATCATTCCAAGCTCTTGGTAGCAAATCACCTTCCATGGTTAGCAATCTATATGCCCCCTTTCCTGCTTCAGCTTCAATCAAATAAGGGCCTTCCCATTTTGGAGCCAACTTCCCATCAGCAGGATTGGTAGTATTTTGAAATGCTTTCCTTAATACCATATCTCCAACTTGAAACCTCCTGATCCTGACATTTTTGTTGTAAGCACCAGCCATTCTTTGCTGATAACTGGCCATCCTTATCCTGGTCATATCCCTGATTTCTTCGATAGTATCCAGGTCTTGAGCCAAGTTTTCATTATTTTCCTCAGGATCACGAGTACTTGTTCTAGCAGTTGGAACCACCATTTCTGTTGGGATCACCGATTCTGCCCCAAACACCAAAGAGAATGGTGTTTGACCAGTAGCATTCTTAGGGGTTGTCCTGTCAGCCCAGAGCACATAGGGTAGTTCTTCTGCCCATCTCCCTTTCTTGGATCCAAGCTTCTTCTTTAAATTGTTGATGATGATCTTGTTGGATGATTCTGCCTGACCATTAGCTTGTGGGTGGACTGGTGTTGACGTTATCATCTTAATCCCCCAGTTGTCACAAAAGTTAGTGGTTCTGCCCCCAATAAATTGGGAACCATTATCACATATAATCTCAGAAGGAATTCCAAATCTAGTTATAATATTTCTTTTAATGAAGGATATAACTTCCTTTTCTCTAACTTGGGCAAAAGCTTCAGCCTCTATCCACTTCGAGAAGTAATCAGTCATAGCTAGCATGAATACTTTTCCACCAGGTGCCTTAGGGAGCTTTCCAACTATATCCATACCCCATCTCATAAACGGCCAAGAGGAGGGTATAGGATGCAATAATTCAGCTGGTTGATGAAGGATATTGCTGTGTCTCTGGCAAGGATCACATCTTCTGGCATACTCCACAGCATCTTTCTTCATGGTTGGCCAGTAGTATCCTGTCCTCAGGATCCTTGAGAATAATGCCCTGCCCCCAGTGTGGTTTCCACAATCTCCTTCATGGAAGTCTTTTAAAACTTCTTGAACTTCAGGATCCTCAATGCATCTCAAGTATGGTCCTGCAAGAGATCGTCTATACAACATATTATTTAAAATTGTGAATTGAGATACCTTAGATTTGAAAGCCCTAGGGTTTTCTCCTGTAGGAATCTCTCCATGTTGTAAGTATCTCATAATTGGTGAGATCCATGATCCTGATCCTGAATGGGATCGAGTATCCTCACTAGGGATCATTGCAGAATTATTCCCTATCTCCATAGCCACATGATCCTCGATAGCTGGTATCAGGATATGGATAATAGGAATCTTGATATCCTCCGGGATCTTCAAGGATGATCCTAAGTTAGCTAATGCATCAGCTTCTGTATTTTCTTCCCTTGGTACCTGTGACAAACTAAAGGAAACAAAAGAGAGTGCCAAACTTTTGACTATCTCCAAATACTTGGTTAGCTTTTCACCTTTAACAGTGTATGATCCATTAAAGTGGTTTGTAATTAACAAAGAATCTACGTGTACCTCAAGATACCTGATCCCCATATGCTTTGCAATTTGCAAACCAGCAATTAAGGCTTCATATTCAGCCTCATTATTAGTGGTTTGGAACTCACAAGCTATAGAATGGGGTATTATGTCCCCCTGTGGCGATTTTAGTAGTATTCCAAGCCCTGTGCCTTTGACATTTGAGGATCCATCCGTATAGAGTATCCAAGGATCCTTGGTCTCTTCCAGCTGCTGGACCTCTAGCTCAGCTTCTTCTTGTAAATCACTACTGAAATCAGCCACAAAGTCAGCTAATGCTTGGGATTTGATGGCTGTCCTAGGCTCGTATCTTATATCATATGCACTCAGCTTCACTGCCCACTTAGCCATCCTTCCTGACATCTCTGGTTTCCTGAGGACATTCTTAATTGGAAAATTAGTTTTAACAATGATAACATGAGTTTCAAAATAATGTCTTAACTTGGTAGATGCCATAATTAATGCAAGAATAAGCTTTTCAAGGTGTGAGTACCTGGATTCGGCATCAAGTAAACTTTTACTTACATAATAGACAGGATGTTGTGTACCTTGATGATCCTTAACAAGGACCGCACTTACTGCTTTTGAGGGTACTGCAAGATACAAGGATAACACATCACCTTTTTCTGGTTTCATCAAAGCCGGGGCCAAGGATAGGTAGTCTTTGAGGGCTTTTAAAGCATTTTCATGCTTCTCCGTCCACTCAAATTTCTTGTTCTTCCTTAGGATATCATAGAATTCTTTACACTTCTCGGAGGACTTGGATATAAATCTGTTCAAAGCTGCTATCCTTCCTGTTAGCCTCTGAACATCCTTAGCATTGGCCGGAGATTTGATGTTCACTATTGCTTTGATTTGTTCCGGGCTAGCTTCAATGCCTCTCTTTGTCACCATATATCCTAAGAATTTACCTGCTTTAACACCAAAGTGACATTTTGAAGGATTAAGTTTCATGTTATATTTGTCAAGGATATCGAATGCTTCCTTCAAGTCTCTTAGGTGATCCTCAGCTTTTAAGGATTTCACCACCATATCATCTATGTAAACCTCCATAGTCTGTCCAATCTGATCCTTGAACATCATATTCACCAGCCTTTGGTATGTTGCACCTGCATTTCTTAATCCGAACGGCATAGCAATATAGTAGTATATACCCGTTGGAGTCATGAAGGCTGTATCCTCTTGGTCGGATGGTTCCATTTGGATTTGTTGAAATCCAGAGGAAGCATCCATAAAAGTTAACAGTTCATGACCCGCTGTTGCATCCACCATGGAGTCAATGTGGGGTAAAGGGAAAGGATCCTTGGGACATGCCTTATTTAAATCGGTAAAATCGACACATACCCTCCACTTTCCGTTTTTCTTTTGAACAACAACCACATTGGCCAACCATCTTGGATACTTGACCTCTCTAATCATACCTGCCCGGAGCAATTTCTCTACCTCTTCTTGGATGATGGCATTCCTTTCTGGTGCAAACTTTCTTCTCCTTTGATGGATTGGTTTGAAGGATCTGTCAATGCCGAGTTTATGAGTGATAACATCCTTGGCTATACCAGTCATGTCTTCGTGTTTCCATGCAAAGGTAGTCTTTCTCCTTTTGAGGAAGGATATGAGGTCTTCTTTCATTTCGCCAAGGATCCCTGATCCGATATATATTTTGGATTCAGGATCATCAGGATCCATGAGGATTTCTACCACATCCTGCTCTCTGGCCTCCAAGACATCCCTTGGAGGATACCTTGATTGCTATTGCTCCCTTGACTTCAAGGCTGGTTTCATCGATGAAGTGTAGCAATTCTTAGCCTCCTGCTGATCACTATCGATCTTCACTTTTCCCCAAGGACTAGGGAGCTTCACACATTGATGGTAAGTAGATGGGACTGCTTTCATATCGTGTATCCAAGGCCTGCCAAGGATAACATTACAACAAGATAAACAGTCAATAACACAAAATTTTTGATAAGAGTGTAAGCCTTCAATATATATTGGGAGTTTAATGTCCCCCAGGGTGTTCTTAGTTTCGCCACTAAATCCAACGAGCACGGAGGATCTTGGTATGATCTCTGATTCAGGAATACCCATCTTCTTTAGAACATCCAGCTGGATAATGTTCACTGAACTTCCTCCGTCTATAAGGATCCTGCGGACAAAATGGTTAGATATGAAAAGAGTAATAACTAAACCATCGTGATGAGGATCCTGGATATCAACACGATCCTCTTCATCAAAGGTTATGACTTTTCCCTCGGAGAGACTTGATGTTCGAACTGGCCTTTCTCCATTATCCATTTTAGCTTCCTTCGCATGCCTTTTAGCTGCTGAGAAGGATGTTCCACAAATATCGGATCCTCCGGAAATAAAGTTTATCACTTGTGCATCTGCTGGAGGGGCTGGAGCCTTCTCAGGGATCCTTTCAGGATCCTGAGTTCTTGACTTTTTTCTTCCCAACAATTCTTTTAGATGCCCCTTGCTCAACAAGTATCCAATTTCCTTTCTTAATGCAATGCATTCTTCTGTGAGGTGCCCAAAATCTTCATGATATGCACACCACTTAGATTTATCCTTAGTTGCAGCTGGCCTATCATTTTTTCTCGGCCATCTAGCTTTGTCACCTAGGTTCTGCATAGCAAGGATTAGTTCATTGTTATCAACACTAAAACAATATTCAGAAATTGGAGGATAATCCTCATCATCCTCTTCTTGATCAACAGAATGCACGTTCTGATTATCAGATCTATTGTAAGATTTGAACTTGTTGTTCCTGAATGAGGATCCTTGCTTATCCTGCTTTGAGGATCCTGCTAACCTCTCCTGGATCCTCTTGTCATCCTCTAGCCGGATGAACCTGAGTGCTCGGGTTCTTACCTCATCTAAGTTCCTGCATGGTGTCATAACAAGGTCATCATAGAAAGACGAATCCCTAAGCAGTCCCATCTTAAAGGCCTCAACAGCCGTGGCAATATCTAAGTTGGGAATGTCTAAGGATTCTTTACTAAATTTGGTAATATAATCCCTTAATGATTCATTATGACCCTGGGTTATCCTATATAAATCACTAGTTAATCGTTCAAATTTTCTACTACAAGAAAACTGATTATTAAACAAGTTAACTAGGTTTGCAAATGAGGTAATAGAATAGGGAGGAAGACTTAGCAGCCATTTGAGAGCTGATCCAGTAAGAGTGGACCCGAATCCTTTGCACAGGCATGCTTCCTTTAACTTTTCCGGGATTGGATTGATCTCCATCCTCTCCCTGTATTGTGCTATGTGTTCTTCAGGATCCGTCGAACCATCATACAGTTTCATTGTGGGTACATGGAACCTCTTGGGTATCTCAGCATCACAGATTGGTGGTGCAAAGCGAGATATCTTGTGGCTCCCATCTGCAATCTCTGGGATAGGTTTGACTACTCCCGGAACACTTGATATCATATCCTTTAGCTTTTGCAATTCTCTAGCCATGGCATGATTGATACCTGGATCCTGCATAAGACCATGGTTAGTATAAGAATTATTAAAAAGATTACCTCCCATTGGATTCAGATTAGGAAGATTGGATGTTAATCCATATTGTTGAGGCTCTGGAATGATCAAGGGACCAGCAGAAGCATTGGTCTGCATTGGGATAAAATCTCCCTGATGGACATCTGAACTTCCTGTTTGCAAACTCCTCAAGGATCCTGGCATCTGGAAGGATCCCTGAAACTGAGACGATCCTGGAACGAAGGAGGATCCTTGAACATGGGATGATCCTGGGACAAAGGAGGATCCTTGAACCTGGGATGATCCTGGAACAAAGGAGGATCCTTGAACCTGGGATGATCCTGGAACAAAGGAGGATCCTTGAACCTGGGATGATCCTGGAACAAAGGAGGATCCTTGAACCTGGGATGATCCTGGAACAAAGGAGGATCCTTGAACCTGGTGCAATCCTGAATATCCTCCTGAACTCGTGAGGGATCCCATATGCTGAGGATAGGATCCCGCTGGCTGGAAATATGAACCTGATGCCTGAGTCATTGTTGCTGTTCCGTAGTGCACTCCTTTTGGTCCACCCACGTATTGAACATCTGGAGCCGCTGATGGCTGACAAGTGATCACTGGAGTATCAAAATTCAAGGATTTCGGCACTAGTGGGGAACGATCCTCTGCCGTTGTCTTTTGTTTCTTGAGATCTCCAATTTCTTTGAGAATCATCTCATTGGTCTTATCCTGTTGCCGCATCTGATCCTTCATCTGTAAAATCAAAGTAAACATGTCACTAGTAGTAGGAGTGTAAGAAGCAGAAGAAGTTGGAGGTTTTGAGAAAATGGGAGTTGGTTTCTTCGCAGCATTTTCAGCGTTCTTCTGGGATCCAGAAGGTGGTGGAGGCAAAGGAGGAACGCCTTGTGAGGAAGTGAATGCGGGCATCAAATTTGAAGCATTCTTCGCTGAGGAAGCCATTTGCTTGGTTGTAGTGGACCGAAATGAGCACAGAAACGCGAATCTTTCTAAGGACGAAGCACCAATTGCCCCACGGTGGGCGCCAAACTGTTTTGGTTATAAATTCTGTCTATAATATGCAACCAAACTCTCTGTATCGGGGAATGATGCTTCAAATATGTAACAGCGATGAGGATCACTTCAATGTAAAATGCACAAACAACACAAGGATTTATACGGGGAAAAAGCCCTTGATCAAGAGTTGATCTCCGGCACAAAAAACCCCGGGTGATGGAAACTACCGATCACCAAGCTCAAATAAATGATTAAATGTTTACAACTTCGGATAGTAACGAGCTAGGTACAAGGATCACTACGGTGAAATGTGTAAAAAGTGTATGAAATTGCTAAGTGTTTGAACGAGAGCTTGTATGAGCGTTTGTACGAGTGTGTGTAACTGCGGAATGACTAAGTGTTTTCTACTAGCTCGTTACTCCCTTTTAAAATAGAAATAAACTACTCTAACTAACTGTCCTACTTTCGTGCCAAGCTTCCACGTTCTCCACAACGTCCATTTTTAGCTAAGCACGTGCGGGATAGTTCGGGAATATTCTCCAGGAATGTCGCCAAGACTTGGTCCGACTTGTTACTCCTGCAAAACAATACGAAACAGAAGTGAACAATTGTTAGTATGAGGATCCTTAAGGTGATCCATGATCCTGATCCTGAAGCTCTTCTGAGGATCACTATCTGTCACAGAAGCAAGGATCACTAAAGAGGATAATAGCTAAGGATCACGGGCCATTTAGAAATCCACCCCTAACAACTACCTCCAAGGGAAAGAAGAGGAAAACCTCTGAGGCTGACAACCTAGAAGGCCTGCCTCTAATCTGCCATCAGTTCCTTGAGTACTTTGCTGATGTAAGGATCACTGATTTAGCTTAGTTATCCTGCCCACTTGAGGATCTTGTGATCCTCAATTTTACATTGTCTTTTAGCAAAAATTTGCTGAAATCGAGGACTACGTAGGCAATGTTGAAGAGGTTGAGCAAAAGTGTTTGGACCTCCAAAAGATCATGCTGGCCAAGGATCAGAAGATTGCCTCCCTCGAAAATGATGTCAATCTGGTGAAGAGGGAACTTGTCCTGGCTCACATCACTGCTGATCAGGAGAAGAATGAGATCACAAATGATGCTAAAGTCTCTGCCGCCATTGCTATGTACAAAACCCAGTTCGAGATGGCCCAAGAAGCTCTGGATCCTGACTTTGACAAGAACAGCTGGGACGTAGAGGGCTGGAAGGCAAGGTTAGCTGAGCTGGACGACGAAGAAGAGGCTGATGAGGTCCTGGCAATCGAGGTTGGCGGCAGTAGGGTCAAGGATCATGCGGGTGATGCTGGAGCTGGAGGAGCTGGTAAAGGTGATGGTGATGCAGCAAAGGTGTAGGCTGCAGGAATGGGCGATGAAGGACATTTCTAGACGTAGCTGGAGCCCATTTTTTAGAATTTGGTAGTTTTATTTTGGTTATGGTGTTTTGAAACAATCTTGGGTTGTAATAACTTTAGACAATAGTTTCTAGGGTGAAGGATCATGGATCCTTGGACAATAGGCAGGATAATGGGTGGTGGATGGATCCTCTGTTTGGGGGATGAAGCCACTCGTTATCCTTCCGTCTTTTATTTCCTGCACTACAAAGACCCGTAAACAATGGACACCCTTTGCCAACCCATGTGGACGGGCCACGTTTTGCTGGTAGAAACGTGGGTTGGCAATTTTGACACCTTAAAGGGTTTTAATGTTTTGTGAATAAAATAACTTTAACTTTTTGGCTATCTCCCGTATTGTTATCGTTGTTAGTACTTTACTTTTCAACTGTTGTGATATTCATTTTGTCTAAACTTATCAAGTAAAGAAAAAATTTAATAAATATCCTCAAAAAATTTAGGATATGATCAAGGATCACATATCCTATAGACGACAAGTTCTGAAAAGTAGTGTAGTTTAAGGATCATAAGTTCAGTTGTCAAAGGATAAGGGTCACTTATATAAATAATGAATGAAACCAAAATGATCAAGGATCATACCTGAGAATCCAAGTTAGGATCCTAACCTTTAACACTTATAATTAGGATAACCAAAAGACAAACCTTAATAGAAGGTAAGGATTAAGGATCCTTAGTCGTTTAGCTTCAAAAACCTGAAATAGGATACAACTTGGGACTAAGCCAATATAAGATAAGAGTTAGTAACTGGGGACAAGCCCAACAATTATGGGGACAAGCCCAATATACTGGGGACAAGCCCAAAGGATAACTGGGGACAAGCCCAAAGGATAACTGGGGACAAGCCCAAAGGATAACTAGGGACAAGCCCAAATGATAACTAGGGATAAGCCCAAAGGATAACTGGGGACAAGCCCAAAGGATCGTGTGTAAACTGGAGTCATACCCTCACTGGTGACTATCCAACTTAGTGACATGAAAATGCCAAAACCTTAGCTAACGTGAAAACGTTAGAAACCTTAGGAACGGATGTATGGTACGTCTACCATTATACGTAGGATCCTGAATATAGCCAGTACAATGAAATTGTCAGCCCCTAAAGCGAGTACTGGTCCCATTGCCATGAACTATACCAGGATCATCGTGCGCTACTGGCGAAACTGGGGACAGGCCCAAACTGGGGTCAAGCCCAAATAACTGGGGTCAAGCCCAAATAACTGGATACTTCTGTGGATACTCAACCCTTTGTTAAGGATACCTGAACCTTCAAAACTCAGAATCAAGTGAAAGGAGGATAAATAATGCAGGATCCTTATCCTTATATAAGATAATAAAAGAATGAAATAGTTTGAGATTAGAATATTACCAAAATGAGGATCATCTGTCCTGTAAGGATCCTTCAAGGATACTCGTTAGCTAAGGATCATGGATCCTTGTTACATGAATTATTTCTTCAAGTGGACAGCATTCCAAGCTATTGGTAGCAAGTCACCTTCCATTGTTAGCAATCGATATGCCCCCTTTCCTGCCTCAGCTTCGATCAAGTAAGGGCCTTCCCACTTTGGTGCCAACTTTCCATCAGCAGGATTGGTGGTATTCTGAAATGCTTTCCTTAACACCATATCTCCAACTTGGAATTTCCTGATCCTGACATTTTTGTTGTAAGCTCCAGCCATCCTTTGTTGATAACTGGCCATCCTTATCCTTGCCAAATCCCTGAGTTCTTCTATAGTATCCAAATCTTGAACCAAGTTTTCAACATTTTCTTCAGGATCACGGATGCTTGTTCTTGCAGTAGGAACCACCATTTCTGTAGGGATCACTGATTCTACCCCAAATACCAAGGAAAATGGAGTTTGGCCAGTAGCATTCTTGGGAGTTGTCCTATCAGCCCATAGTACATAAGGTAGTTCTTCTGCCCACTTTCCTTTCTTGGATCCAAGCTTTTTCTTCAAATTGTTGATGATGATCTTGTTGGATGATTCTGCCTGACCATTAGCTTGTGGGTGGACTGGTGTTGATGTTATCATCTTAATCCCCCAGCTGTCACAAAAGTTAGTAGTTCTACTCCCAATAAATTGGGATCCATTATCACAAACAATTTCAGAAAGGATACCAAACCTAGTAATAATGTTTCTTTTAATAAAGGATATAACTTCCTTTTCTCTGACTTGAGCAAAGGCTTCAGCCTCTATCCACTTGGAGAAGTAATCAGTCATAGCAAGCATGAATACTTTTCCACCAGGTGCCTTAGGAAGCTTACCAACTATATCCATTCCCCATCTCATAAATGGCCAAGAAGAGGATATAGGATGCAAAAGTTCTGCTGGTTGGTGAAGGATATTACTGTGTCTCTGACAAGGATCACATTTCTTGGCATATTCCACAACATCCTTCTTCATAGTAGGCCAATAGTATCCTGTCCTCAGGATCCTTGAGAACAATGCTCTGCCCCCAGTGTGGTTTCCACAATCTCCTTCATGGAAATCCTTTAGGACTTCTTGGATTTCAGGATCCTCTATGCATCTTAGATATGGACCTACAAGAGATCGTTTATACAACATGTTATTCAATATTGTGAATTGAGATACCTTGATTTTGAAAGCCCTGGGGTTTTCTCCTGTAGGAATCTCTCCATGTTGGATATATCTCATGATTGGGAGGATCCATGATCCTGAATGAGATTGAGTATCATCACTAGGGATGATTGCAGAATCCTCTCCTATCTCCATAGTTACATGATTCTCGATAGCAGGGGTCAGGATATGGATAATAGGGATCTTGATATCCTCCGGGATCTTCAAGGATGATCCTAGATTGGCTAATGCATCAGCCTCTGCATTCTCTTCCCTTGGTACCTGTGTCAAACTAAAGGAAACAAAAGAGAGTGCCAATTCCTTGACTATCTCTAAATATTTGATTAGCTTTTCACCTTTAACAGCATAGGATCCATTAAAGTGATTAGTGATTAATAATGAATCTACATGTACCTCAAGATACCTGATCCTCATATGCTTGGCAATTTGCAAACCAGCAATCAAGGCTTCATATTCAGCCTCATTATTAGTAGTTTGAAACTCACAAGCTATGGAGTGGGGTATTATGTCCCCCTGTGGTGATTTTAGTAGTATTCCAAGCCCTGTTCCTTTAACATTAGAAGCTCCATCAGTGAAGAGTATCCAAGGATCCTTAGTTTCTTCAAGCTGTTGGACTTCTAACTCAGCTTTCTTTTGCAAGTCACTACTGAAATCTGCCACAAAGTCAGCTAAGACTTGGGATTTAATGGCAGTCCTTGGTTCATATCTTATATCATAAGCACTAAGCTTCACTGCCCACTTAGCCATCCTTCCTGACATTTCAGGTTTCCTGAGAACATTCTTAATTGGAAAATTAGTCTTAACAATAATAGCATGAGTCTCAAAATAATGTCTTAATTTAGTAGATGCCATAATTAATGCAAGGATAAGTTTCTCTAAGTGTGAATACCTGGATTCAGCATCAAGTAAACTCTTACTTACATAATAAACACGATGTTGTGTACCTTGGTGATCCTTAACAAGGACCGCACTTACTGCTTTTGAGGATACCGCCAAGTACAAGTATAATATATCCCCCTTTTCTGGTTTCATCAAGGCGGGGACTGAGGATAGGTAATCCTTAAGAGCTTTGAGGGCACTTTCATGCTTCTCAGTCCATTCAAATTTCTTGTTCTTCCTCAGGATGTCATAGAATTCCTTGCACTTTTCTGAGGATTTGGATATGAACCTGTTCAAGGCTGCGATCCTGCCTGTCAATCTTTGCACATCCTTAGCATTGGCAGGAGATTTGATGTTCACAATAGCCTTAATCTGCTCTGGACTTGCTTCAATGCCCCTTTTCATCACCATATAGCCTAATAATTTTCGTGCGTTAACACCAAAATGACACTTGGAGGGATTTAGTTTCATATTAAATTTATCAAGGATATTGAATGCTTCCTCCAAGTCTTTAAGGTGATCCTCAGCTTTCTTGGACTTAACCACCATGTCATCTATATAGACTTCCATAGTGTGTCCAATTTGTTCCTTGAACATCATATTGACTAGCCTTTGATAAGTAGCACCTGCATTCCTTAGTCCAAATGGCATAGCAATATAACAATATATACCAGTTGGGGTCATAAAGGCTGTATCCTCTTGATCAGATGGTTCCATCAGAATTTGTTGAAATCCAGATGAAGCATTTATAAAAGTCAACAACTCATGACCCGCGGTAGCATCCACCATGGAGTTAATGTGGGGTAATGGGAAAGGATCCTTGGGACATGCCTTGTTTAAATCAGTAAAATCGAGAAATACCCTCCACTTTCCATTTTTCTTTTGAACAACAACCACATTGGCTAACCATCTTGGATGCTTAACCTCTCTTATCATACCTGCCCGAAGTAGCTTATCTACCTCCTCCTGGATAATAGCATTCCTTTCAGGTGCAAACTTCCTTCTTTTTTGATGTATAGGCTTGAATGATCTGTCAATGCCAAGTTTATGAGTAATTATATCTTTGGATATACCTGTCATGTCCTCATGCTTCCAGGCAAAGGTGGATTTCCTCCTCTTAAGGAAGGATACTAGATCCTGTTCAATGCTGCTAAGGACCCCTGATCCTATGAAGACTATGGATTCAGGATCATCAGGATCCATGAGGATTTCTTTTACATCCTGCTCTCTTGCCTCCAAGAAATCTCTTGAAGGATACTTTAATTGCTATTGCTCCCTTGGTCTTGAGGCTGGCTTCATTGATGATGTGTAACAATTCTTAGCCTCTTGTTGATCACTCTCAATTTTCACCACTCCCCATGGACTAGGAAGCTTCACGCACTGATGGTATGTGGATGGGACTGCCTTCATATCATGTATCCATGGCCTGCCAAGGATAACATTGCAACATGATAAGCAATCTATAACACAAAATTTCTGATAAGAATGGAGCCCTTCAATATAGATAGGGAGTTTGATGTCCCCCAATGTGTTCTTGGTTTCCCCACTGAATCCCACAAGGACTGAGGATCTTGGGACAATATCAGACTCCGGGATATTCATCTTCTTGAGGACATCAAGCTGAATGATGTTCACAGAGCTTCCTCCATCTATAAGGATCCTGCGAACAAAATGATTAGATATAAACAGGGTAATAACAAGACCATCATGATGAGGATCCTGGACATCAACACGATCATCCTCATCAAAGGTTATGACTTTATCCTGGGTAACAACGGAGGTCCGGACAGGTCTGTCTCCATTATCCATCTTGGTTTCCTTGGCATGTCTTTTGGCTGCTGAAAAGGAAGTACCACAAATGTCTGATCCACCGGATATGAGGTTAATAACTTGTGCATCTGCTGGAGGAGCAGGAGCCTTTTCTGGGATCCTTTCAGGATCCTGGATCCTTGACTTCTTTCGTCCCAAAAGTTCCTTCAAATGCCCCTTGCTCAACAAGTGACCAATTTCCTTTCTAAGTGCAATACACTCTTCAGTGAGATGCCCGAAATCCTCATGATATGCACACCACTTGGACTTATCCTTTGTTGCAGCTGGTTTATCACTTTTTCTTGGCCACCTAGCTTTCTCACCTAGATTCTGCATTGCAAGAATTAGTTCATTGTTATCAACAGAAAAACAGTATTCAGAAATAGGAGGATAATCCTCGTCATCCTCTTCTTGTTCCACTGCATGCACGTTCTGGTTATCAGATTTGTTGTAGGACTTTGATTTGTTGTTCCTGAAGTAGGATCCTTGCTTTTCCTTTTTTAAGGATCCTGTCAATCTCTCCTGGATCCTTTTGTCATCCTCTAGACGGATGAACCTAAGGGCCCTGGTTCTTACTTCATCAAGATTCTTGCATGGGGTCATAGCAAGATCATCATAGAACAATGAATCCCTAAGAAATCCCATTTTAAAGGCTTCTACAGCCGTAGCAATACACAAGTTAGGAATATCTAAGGATTCTTTACTAAACTTAGTGATATAATCTCTAAGTGATTCATTTAGACCTTGTGTTACCCTATATAGATCACTAGTTAATCGTTCAAACTTTCTACTACAAGAGAATTGACTATTAAACAAATTAACTAGATTAGTAAATGAAGTAATAGAGTAAGGGGGAAGACTTAGCAGCCACTTAAGAGCAGATCCTGTGAGTGTGGATCCAAAACCCTTGCATAGACATGCTTCTTTTAACCTCTCAGGAATCGGATTGATTTCCATCCTCTCCCTGTACTGAGCTATATGTTCCTCTGGATCCGTCGAACCATCATACAGCTTCATGGAAGGTATCTGGAATCTTTTGGGTATCTCAGCATCACAAATAGGTGGTGCAAAACGAGATATCCTATGGCTACCGTCTGCAATTTCAGGAATGGGTTTAACCACTCCTGGTACGCTGGATATCATATCCTTAAGCTTCTGTAGCTCCCTAGCCATAGCCTGATTGATACCTGAATCCTGCATAGAGCCATGGTTAGTGTTATATGAATTATTGAAAGTGTTACCTCCCATTGGATTCATGTTTGGAATTCCATATGTGAATCCATGTTGACGGGGTTCTGGTATGATTGAAGAACCAGAGGAAGTGATGGTCTGCATTGGTATGAAGTCTCCTTGATGAACATCCGAGCTTGGAGGCTGCATACTTCTTAAGAATCCTTGATCCTGAAAGATGTTGGATCCTTGAGGCTGAGAGGATCCTTGAAGCTGAGAGGATCCTGGAACAATAGAGAATCCTTGGACCTGGGAGGATCCTTGGACCTGGGAGGATCCTTGGACCTGGGAGGATCCTTGGACCTGGGAGGATCCTTGGACCTGGGAGGATCCTTGGACCTGGGAGGATCCTTGAACCACGTGCATTCCCAAATATCCTCCTGAGCTGAAGGATCCTTGATGCTGAATAGAGGATCCCGATGGCTGAAAATAGGATCCCTGAGACTGGGAGTGAGAGCCAAATGCCTGACTCATAGTTACCGTTCCATAACGCCTTTCGGATGGACCACTTTGATACTGGATGCCCGGAACTGCCGATTGTAGGGTAGTTACAACTGGAGTGTCAAAATTCAATGACCTTGGCATCAGTGGAGAATGATCCTCCACTGATTTCTTCTGTTTCTTGATATCACCAATCTCTTGGAGGATCCGTTCATTGGTTTTATCCTGCTCTTGCATGCGATCCCTCATCTGCAAAATCAGATTAAAAATATCACTTGTAGTAGGATTAGTGGAAACAGAAGAAGTTGGTGGTTTTGTAAAAATGGGGGTTTGTCTCTTCGCAGCATTTTCAGCATTCTTCTGAGATCCAGAAGGTGGTGGAGGCAAAGGAGGAACGCCTTGTGAAGAACTGATTGCCGGCATAGAACTTGATGTATTCTTTGCTGAGGAAGCCATTTGCTTGATTGTAACGAACCGAAATGACCACAAAAATATGAATCTTCTTAGGAATGAAGCACCAATTGCCCCATGGTGGGCGCCAAACTGTTTTGGTCAAAAATCAAGCAATGATAATGAAACCAAACTTTCTGTTGTGAGGTGTGATGCTTGAATCAATGAACAATGCTAAGGATCACTCAGAAATATAATGAACAAGTGACACAAAGATTTATACGAGGAAAAAGCCCTTGATCAAGAGTTGATCTCCGGCATAAAAAACCTCGGGTGATGGAAACTACCGATCACCAACTCAGATTAAAAAAACAAGTTATTACAACTTTGGATGATAGCGAGCTAGTTACAAGGATCACTATAGTGTATTGTGCAAAAAATTATGTAATCGCCAAGTAAACTGTTGAGAGCTAATGAGAGCAGTTACGAGTGTGTGTGTTAAGCTAAAAATAGCCAAGTGTTCTAATTTAGCTCGCTATCACCTTATAAATTTAGAAAATATCTAAAGTAACCAACTATACGCATTTTGTGCAAGTCTTCCATGAACTCCATAACGTCCACTTCAGTTAAGCACGTGCGGAATAACTATGGAATATGCTCCAGGAATATCGCCAAGACCAAGTCCAAGCTTGTACTCCTGCAAAACAATATCATATTCAAAGTAGACAATCGTTAGTGTAAGGATCCTTCTGATGATCCATGATCCTGATCCCACAACAACTTCTGAGGATCACTAATTCAATAGAATTGAGGATCACTAAGCCTGACAGTAATTGAGGATCACTGATCATTGGAAAATCTTACCCTAACAGCAAGCATGAATACTTTTCCACCAGGTGCCTTGGGAAGTTTACTAACTATATCCATTCCCCATCTCATAAATGGCCAAGAAGAGGATATAGGATGTAAGAGCTCTGCTGGTTGGTGAAGGATATTGCTATGTCTCTGACAAGGATCACACTTTCTGGCATAATCCACAGCATCCTTCTTCATAGTAGGCCAATAGTATCCTGTCCTCAGGATCCTTGAAAATAATGCCCTGCCCCCAGTGTGGTTTCCGCAAACTCCTTCATGAAAATCCTTTAGGACTTCTTGGATTTTAGGATCCTCAATGCATCTTAGATATGGTCCTGCAAGAGATCGTTTATATAGCATGTTATTCAATATTGTAAACTGAGATACCTTAATTTTGAAAGCCCTGGGGTTTTCTCCTGTAGGAATCTCTCCATGTTGCATATATCTCATGATTGGAAGGATCCATGATCCTGAATGAGATTGTGTATCATCACTAGGGATGATTGCAGAATCCTCTCCTATCTCCATGGCTACATGATCCTCAATAGCAGGGGTTAGGTTGTGGATAATAGGGATCCTGATATCCTCTGGAATCTTCAAGGATGATCCAAGATTGGCCAATGCATCAGCCTCTGCATTCTCTTCCCTTGGTACCTGTGTTAAACTAAAGGAAACAAAAGAGAGTGCCAATTCTTTGACTATCTCTAAATATTTGATTAGCTTTTCACCTTTAACAGCATAGGATCCATTAAAGTGATTAGTAATTAACAATGAATCTACATGTACCTCAAGATACCTGATCCTCATATGCTTGGCAATTTGCAAACCAGCTATCAAGGCCTCATATTCAGCGTCATTATTAGTAGTTTGAAACTCACTAGCTATGGAGTGGGGTATTATGTCCCCCTGTGGTGATTTTAGTAGTATTCCAAGTCCTGTTCCTTTGACATTAGAGGCCCCATCAGTGAAGAGTATCCAAGGATCCTTAGTCTCTTCCAGCTGTTGGACTTCTAACTCAGCTTCCTTTTGCAAGTCACTACTAAAATCTGCCACAAAGTCAGCTAAGGCTTGGGATTTAATGGCAGTTCTAGGCTCATATCTTGTACCATATGCACTAAGCTTCACTGCCCACTTAGCCATCCTTCCTGACATTTCAGGTTTCCTGAGAACATTCTTAATTGGAAAATTAGTCGTAACAACAATGGCATAAGTTTCAAAATAATGTCTTAATTTAGTAGATGCCATAATTAATGCAAGGATAATTTTTTCTAAATGTGAATACCTGGATTCAGCATCAAGTAAACTCTTACTTACATAATAAACAGGATGTTGTGTACCTTCGTGATCCTTCACAAGGACCGCACTTAATGCTTTAGAGGATACCGCCAGATATAAGGATAATATATCCCCTTTTTCTAGTGTCATCAAGGCAGGAGCTGAGGATAGGTAATCCTTAAGGTCTTTGAGAGCATTTTCATGCTTTTCAGTCCACTAAAATTTCTTGTTCTTTCTCAAAATGTCATAGAATTCCTTGCATTTTTCTGATGACTTGGATATGAACCTGTTCAAGGCTGCGATCCTGCCTGTCAATCTTTGCACATCCTTGGCATTGGCAGGATATTTGATATTCACAATAGCCTTAATTTTCTCTGGACTTGCTTCAATGCCTCTTTTTGTCACCATATAGCCTAGGAATTTACCTGCTTTAACACCAAAGTGACACTTGGAAGGATTTAGTTTCATATTAAATTTATCAAGGATATTGAATGCTTCCTCCAAGTCTCTAAGGTGATCCTCGGCTTTCTTGGACTTAACCACCATGTCATCTATATAGACTTCCATAGTGTGTCCAATTTGTTCCTTGAACATCATATTGACTAGCCTTTGATAAGTAGCACCTGCATTACTCAGTCCAAATGGCATAGCAATATAACAATATATACCAGTTGGGGTCATAAAGGATGTATCCTCTTGATCAGATGGTTCCATCAGAATTTGTTGAAATCCAGATGAAGCATCCATAAAAGTCAACAACTCATGACCCCCGGTAGCATCCACCTTGGAGTCAATGTGGGATAATGGGAAAGGATCCTTGGGACATGCCTTGTTTAAATCAGTGAAATCGACACATACCCTCCACTTTCCATTTTTCTTTTGAACAACAACCACATTGGCTAACCACATTGGATACTTAACCTCTCTTATCATACCTACCCGAAGTAGTTTATCTACCTCCTCCTGGATAATGGCATTCCTTTCAGGTGCAAAGTTCCTCCTTTTTTGATGAATTGGCTTGAATGACCTGTCAATGCCAAGTTTATGAGTAATTATATCTTTAGATATACCTGTCATATCCTCATGCTTCCAGGCAAAGGTAGTTTTCCTCCTCTTAAGGAAGGATACTAGATCCTGTTCAATGTTGCTGAGGATCCCTGATCCTATGAAGACTATGGATTCAGGATCATGAGGATCCATAAAGATTTCTTTCACATCCTGTTCTCTTGCCTCCAAGACATCTCTTGAAGGATGCTTTAATTGCTATTACTCCCTTGGTCTTGAGGCTGGCTTCATTGATGACGTGTAGCAATTCTTAGCTTCTTGTTGATCACTCTCAATTTTCACCACTCCCCATGGGCTAGGAAGCTTTACACATTGATGATAGGTAGATGGGACTGCCTTCATGTCATGTATCCATGGCCTGCCAAGGATAACATTACAACAAGATAAGGAATCTATAACACAAAATTTTTGATAAGAATAAAGTCCTTCAATATAGATGGGGAGTTTGATGTCCCCTAATGTGTTCTTGGTTTCTCCACTGAATCCCACAAGAACTGAGGATCTTGGTACAATATCCGATTCAGGGATGTTCATCTTCTTGAGGACATCAAGCTGAATGATGTTTACTGAACTTCCTCCATCTATCATGATCTTGCGAAAAAAGTGGTTAGATATAAACAAAGTGATAACAAGACCACCATGATGAGGATCCTGCACATCAACACGATCATCCTCATCAAAAGTTATAACTTTCTCCTGTGTAATAGTAGAGGTCCGGATGGGTCTATCTCCATTATCCATCTTGGTCCCCTTGGCATGTCTTTTGGCTGCTGAAAAGGAAGTACCACAAATGTCTGATCCACCGGATATGAAGTTTATAACTTGTGCATCTGCTGGGGGAGCAGGAGCTCTTTCTGGGATCCTCTCAGGATCCTGGGTCCTTGACTTCTTTCGTCCCAAAATCTCCTTCAAGTGCCCCTTGCTTAACAAGTAACCAATTTCTTTTCTAAGTGATATACAATCTTCAGTGAGATGTCCGAAATCCTCATGATATGCACACCATTTGGACTTGTCTTTTGTTGCGGCTGGTTTATCACTTTTCCTTGGCCATCTTGCTTTCTCACCTAGATTCTGCATTGCAAGAATTAGTTCAGTATTATCAACAGAAAAATAGTACTCAGAAATTGGAGGATAATCCTCATCATCCTCTTCTTGTTCTACTGCATGCGCATTCTGGTTTTCAGACTTGTTGTAGGACTTGAACTTGTTATTCTTGAAGTAGGAGCCTTGCTTTTCCTGTTTCGAGGATCCTGCCAATCCCTCCTGGATCCTTTTATCATCCTCTAATCGGATGAATCTAAGGGCCCTGGTTCTCACTTCATCAAGATTCCTGCATGGGGTCATAACAAGATCATCATAGAAGAATGAATCCCTAAGCAAACCCATTTTAAAGGCTTCTACAGCCGTAGCTATATCCAGGTTAGGGATATCTAAGTATTCTTTACTAAACTTGGTGATGTAATCTCTAAGTGATTCATTTTGACCTTGTGTTACCCTATATAAATCACTAGTTAAACGTTCAAATTTTCTGCTACATGAGAACTGACTATTAAACAGATTAAGTAGATTAGCAAATGAAGTAATGGAGTAAGGGGGAAGACTTAGCAGCCATTTAACAGCAGATCCTGTGAGTGTGGATCTGAAACCCTTGCATAGACATGCTTCTTTTAACCTCTCTGGGATGGGGTTGATCTCCATCCTTTCTCTATATTGAGCTACATGTTCTTCTGGATCCGTTGAACCATCATACAGCTTCATAGTTGGTATTTGGAACCTTTTGGGTATCTCAGCATCACAAATGGGTGGTGCAAAACGAGATATCCTATGGCTCCCATCTGCAATTTCAGGAATGGGCTTAACCACTCCTGGAACGCTGGATATCATATCCTTCAGCTTCTGTAATTCCCTAGCCATAGCTTGATTGATACATGTATCCTGCATAGAGCCATGGTTAGTGTTATAAGAATTATTGAAAGTGTTACCTCCCAGAGGATTCAAGTTTGGAATTCCAGATGTGAATCCATATTGATAGGATTCTGGTATGATTGAAGGACTAGAAGAGGCAATGGTCTGCATTGGAATGAAGTCTCCTTGATGAACATCTGTGCTTGGGGGTTGTACACTTCTTAAGAATCCTTGATCCTGAAAGATGTTGGATCCTTGAACCTGAAAGGAGGATCCTTGAACCTGAGAGGATCCTTGAACCCGAGAGGATCCTTGAACCTGTGAGGATCCTTGGACCTGTGAGGATCCTTGGACCTGTGAGGATCCTTGGACCTGAGAGGATACTTGAACCTGAGAGGATCCTTGAACTGTGTTGGTCCCCAAATATCCTCCTGAGCTGACGAAGGATCCCTGATGCTGGAAAGAGGATCCCTAAGGCTGAAATCAGGATCCTGAAGGCTGGAAGTGAGACCCAAAAGCCTGACTCATAGTTGTTGTTCCATAACGCCTTCCCAATGGTTCAGTTTGATATTGGATGTCCGGAGGTGCAGTATGCAAGGCAGTTATGGCTGGAGTGTCGAAATCTAATGACCTTGGTATAAGAGGAAAGTGATCCTCCCCCGATCTCTTCTGTTTCTTGATGTCACCAATTTCCAAGAGGATCCTTTTGTTGGTTTTGTCCTGCTCTTGTATGTGATCCCTCATCTGCAAAATCAGAGTAAAAAGATCATTAGTAGTAGAATTAGAAGAAACAGAAGAAGTTGGTGGTTTTGGAAAAATGGGGCTTTGTCTCTTTGCAGCATTTTCAGCATTCTTCTGGGATCCAGAAGGTGGTGGATGCAAAGGTGGAACGCCCTGTGAAGAAGTGACTGCCGGCATTGAACTGGAAGTGTTTTTTGCTGAAGAAGCCATCTGCTTGGTTGTAACGAACCAAAATGATCACAAAAACAAAAACTTCTTAGGAATGAAGCACCAATTGCCCCACGGTGGGCGCCAAACTGTTTTGGTCAAAAATCAAGCAAGGATAATGCAACCAAATCTTTTGTTGTGAGGTGTGATGCTTGAATCTATGAACAATCGTATGAACAACTTGCAAATCAAATAAAGAGGTGACACAAGGATTTATACGAGGAAAAAGCCCTTGATCAAGAGTTGATCTCCGGCACAAAAAACCTCGGGTGATGGAAACTACCGATCACCAACTAAGATTAATCAAAAGGTTGTTACAACTCGGGATGATAACAAGCATGTTACAAGGATCACTAGTGTGCAAAAGTGTTAAAGTGTATGAAATCGCCAAGTGAACTGTCGAGAGTTGTTCAAGAGTGTGTGTGTGTTTGCCAAATTAGCCAAGTGTTCTAACTCAAGATTTTTATCCCCTATTTAAAATTAGAAATAACTATACTAACTAACTATCCGATAATTGTGCAAGCTCCCCACGATCTCCATAACGTTCACAAGAGCCAAGCACGTGCGGAATATTGAGGGAATATGCTCCAGGAATTTCGGTAAGACTTGGTCCATGCCTTTGTTCCTGCAAAACAAGCTTATGTATAATGAAGACAATCGTTAGTATAAGGATAACAATAAGGATCCTGAATCCTGATCCTGCAACACCTACTGAGGATCCTTAATTTAAACAGAAGTCATGATCCTGACAGTACATGAGGATCCATGATCCTTAGTGTTTTGGTCAAAAATCAAGCAATGATAATGCAACCAAACTTTCTGTTGTGAGGTGTGATGCTTGAATCAATGAACAATGCTAAGGATCACTCAGAAATATAATGAACAAGTGACACAAAGATTTATACGAGGAAAAAGCCCTTGATCAAGAGTTGATCTCCGGCATAAAAAACCTCGGGTGATGGAAACTACCGATCACCAACTCAGATTAAACAGAAAATGTATTACAACTTCGGATGATAGCGAGCCAATTACAAGGATCACTATAGTGTATTGTGCAAAAAAGTGTGTAATCGCCAAGTAAACTGTTGAGAGCTAATGAGAGCAATTATGAGTGTGTGTGTTAAGCTAAAAATAGCCAAGTGTTCTAATTTAGCTCGGTATCCCCTTATAAATTTAGAAAAAATCTAAGATAACAAATTGTCCGCATTTCATGCAAGTCTTCCACGACCTCCATAACGTTCGAAATAGTCAAGCACGTGCGGAATAAAAAGAGAATATGCTCCAGGAATATCGCCAAGACCAAGTCCAAGCTCGTACTCCTGCAAAACAATATCGTATTCAAAGCAAACAATCATTAGTGTTAGGATCACTATGATAATCCATGATCCTGATCCTATAATACCCTCTGAGGATCACTAACTCAAACAGAATTGAGGATCCCTAAGCTTGACAGTAATTGAGGATCACTGATCATTGGAAAATCCTCCCCTAATAATTGCCCCCAAAATATAAGGAGTAAAGTGTAAAATAACGAGTTATATTTTCTCATCCTTATCCGTAACCAACTAACGGATATATAGCCGTTGTAATCGAACTATCCGTTGCCAATTCTGACGTCATTGAAGTGACAATCCTGCAAGATCATCATTATAAATTAAAGTTAGAGATAAGGGTTAGAGAGCATTTAAATTCGTGCGTTTCCTCCTTTAAATCCTCATTCGAAGACTTGATCATGTATTTCTCTTTCCTTTCTCTCTTCATCTTCTCAATTCTGTTTCTTGTTTTTCACCATTTTCATGACCAAGATGATGCTGAGGTCTTCCCCGGTTAAGGATCATAAAAAGGACAGTCCCTTGAAGTCCCAAGGGATCATCAAAGATTATGTGAAAGAAAGATGCTGCTTTACCGATCCACAGATAGACAGAATCCGCCATTGTTTCCCGGCGAACACCGTTTTCAAAACTTTTGATCCCACCGTCCTGAGTGACTTTGTTTCTGAAACATGGGTAGCTTTTCCGGTCACCCCATTTACGATAGGATACTCGTATCCTTTTCCTGATTTCACCCAATCCTTCTTCTCTCTCACCGGCATCTCCTACATCCAAGCAATGCCAATGATCTGGAGGGTCTTGTATACCCTTAAAAGAATCATTGAGCGTGAAGGTATCGATCTGGGAATGTCAGAGTTTGCAGAGATGTATGACTTTGTGAGCCATGGATCTCACCGATATCTACTCAAACACAAACCCGGTGAAGAGCATCCCATCTTCAAAGCCACAAAAAATGACACCAACTGGAAAAGGCGATTCTTCTTTGTCAGAAGGGATTCTATCCTTGATGGAAAGGACCTGCCTAGAAAATGGACCACCCATGGTAAGATAGAGGATCCTTAGAAGGATCACCAGATGACCTTGTTCCTGCTGAGGATCACTAACATCCTTTCGTTTCTATTTTGCAGCTATTACTGTCGCACACCTTATCACAACACCTGCAACGAAGGAAAGGCTTGCTGCTTTTCGGAGGCTTGATCCTGAAATAAGATCATTTAAAGCAAATACCCAGGATTCTCAAGAGGCATCCTCAGGTTCTATCACAATGTCAAGTAAGTATCCCATTTTGTACATAATTAAATGTTTAAAATAAAAATGAAATAAGGATACTTATCTGTTTTGGGTGTGTAGGAGCTGGAAAATCATCGAAGTCTGCTACCCGTTTTAGCGTCACCGACCTCACCACTGTTGGTCCCAGATCTGGGAGGAAGAAGGCTGCTGCTAGCCCAAGTACTGCCATCCCCAAGGCTACTACCTCCAAGGGAAAGAAGAGGAAAGCCTCTGAGGCTGACAACCTAGAAGGCCTGCCTCTAATCCGCCATCAGTTCCTTGAGTACTTTGCTGATGTAAGGATCACTGACTTAGCTTAGTTATCCTGCCCACTTAAGGATCATGTGATCCTAAACTTTACATTGTCTTCTTTGCATAAATTTGCTGAAATCGAGGACTACGTAGGCAGTGTTGAAGAGGTTGAGCAAAAGTGTTTGGACCTCCAGAAGATCATGCTAGCCAAGGATCAGAAGATTGCCTCCCTCGAAAATGATGTCAATCTGGTGAAGAGGGAACTTGTCCTGGCTCATATCACTGCTGATCAGGAGAAGAACAAGATCACAAATGATGCTAAAGTCTCCGCTGCCATTGCTATGTACAAAACCCAGTTGCAGATGTCCCAAGAAGCTCTAGATCCTGACTTTGACAAGAGCAGCTGGGACGTAGAGGGCTGGAAGGCAAGGTTAGCTGAGCTGGACGACGAAGAAGAGGCTGATGAGGTCTTAGCAATTGAGGCTGGCGACAGTGGGGTCAAGGATCATGCGGGTGATGCTGGAGCTGGAGGAGCTGGTAAAGGTGATGGTGATGCAGCAAAGGTGTAGGCTGCAGGAATGGGCGATGAAGGACATTTCTAGACGTAGCCGGAGCCCATTTTTTAGAATTTGGTAGTTTTATTTTGGTTACGGTGTTTTGAAACAATCTTGGGTTGTAATAACTTTAGAAAATAGTTTCTAGGGTGAAGGATCATAGATCCTTGGACAATAGGCAGGATAATGGGTGGTGGATGGATCCTCTGTTTGGGGGATGAAGCCACTCGTTATCCTTCCGTCTTTTATTTCCTGCACTACAAAGACCCGTAGACAATAGACACCCTTTGCCAACCCATGTGGACGGGCCACGTTTTGCTGGTAGAAATGTGGGTTGGCAATTTTGACAACCTTAAAGGGTTTAACGTTTTGTGAATAAAATAACTTTAACTTTTTGGCTATCTCCCGTGTTGTTATCCTTGTTAGTACTTTACTTTTCAACTGTTGTGATATTCATTTTGTCTAAACTTATCAAGTAAAGAAAAAAATTAATAAATATCCTCAAAAAATTTAGGATATGATCAAGGATCACATATCCTATAGTCGACAAGTTCTGAAAAGTAGTGTAGTTTAAGAATCATAAGTTTAGTTGTCAAAGGATAAGGGTCACTTATATAAATAATGAATGAAACCAAAATGATTAAGGATCATACCTGAGAATCCAAGTTAGGATCCTAACCTTTAACACTTATAATTAGGATAACCAAAAGACAAACCTTAATAGAAGGTAAAGATTAAGGATCCTTAGTCGTTTAGCTTCAAAAACCTGAAATACGATACAACTTGGGACTAAGCCAATATAAGATAAAAGTTAGTAACTGGGGACAAGCCCAACAATTCTGGGGACAAGCCCAATATACTGGGGACAAGCCCAAAGGATAACTGGGGACAAGCCCAAAGGATAACTGGGGACAAGCCCAAAGGATCGTGTGTAAACTGGAGTATGGCCCTCACTGGCGACTATCCAACTTAGTGACATGAAAATGCCAAAACCTTAGCTAACATGAAAACGTTAGAAACCTTAGGAACGGATGTATGGTACGTCTACCATTATACGTAGGATCCTGAATATAGCCAGTACAATGAAATTGTCAGCCCCTAAAGCGAGTACTGGTCCCATTGCCATGAACTATACCAGGATCATCGTGCGCTACTGGCGAAACTGGGGACAGGCCCAAACTGGGGTCAAGCCCAAATAACTGGGGTCAAGCCCAAATAACTGGATACTTGTGTGGATACTCAATCAATCCTTTGTTAAGGATACCTGAACCTTCAAAACTCAGAATCAAGTGAAAGGAGGATAAAGGATGCAGGATCCTTATCCTTATATAAGATAATAAAAGAATGAAATAATTTGAGATTAGAATATTACCAAAATGAGGATCATCTGTCCTGTAAGGATCCTTCAAGGATACTCGTTAGCTAAGGATCATGGATCCTTGTTACATGAAGTATTTCTTCAAGTGGACAGCATTCCAAGCTCTTGGTAGCAAGTCACCTTCCATTGTTAGCAATCGATATGCCCCCTTTCCTGCCTCAGCTTCGATCAAGTAAGGGCCTTCCCACTTTGGTGCCAACTTCCCATCGGCAGGATTGGTGGTATTCTGAAATGCTTTCCTTAACACCATATCACCAACTTGGAATTTCCTGATCCTGACATTTTTGTTGTAGGCTCCAGCCATCCTTTGTTGATAACTGGCCATCCTTATCCTTGCCAAATCCCTGAGTTCTTCTATAGTATCCAAGTCTTGAACCAAGTTTTCAGCATTCTCTTCAGGATCACGAATGCTTGTTCTTGCAGTAGGAACCACCATCTCTGTAGGGATCACTGATTTTGCCCCAAATACCAAAGAAAATGGAGTTTGGCCAGTAGCATTCTTGGGAGTTGTCCTATCAGCCCATAGTACGTAAGTTAGTTCTTCTGCCCACTTTCCTTTCTTGGATCCAAGCTTTTTCTTCAAATTGTTGATGATGATTTTGTTGGATGATTCTGCCTGACCATTAGCTTGTGGGTGGACTGGTGTTGATGTTATCATCTTAATCCCCCAGCTATCACAAAAGTTAGTAGTTCTACTCCCAATAAATTGGGATCCATTATCACAAACAATTTCAGAAGGGATACCAAATCTAGTAATAATGTTTCTCTTAATAAAGGATATTCTTTTTCTCTGACTTGAGCAAAGGCTTCAGCCTCTATCCACTTGGAGAAGTAATCAGTCATAGCAAGCATAAATACTTTTCCACCAGGTGCCTTAGGAAGCTTACCAACTATATCCATTCCCCATCTCATAAATGGCCAAGAAGAGGATATAGGATGCAAAAGTTCTGCTGGTTGATGAAGGATATTACTATGTCTCTGACAAGGATCACACTTCTTGGCATATTCCGCAGCATTCTTCTTCATGGTAGGCCAATAGTATCATGTTCTCAGGATCCTTGAGAATAATGCCCTGCCCCCAGTATGGTTTCCACAATCTCCTTCATGGAAATCCTTTAGGACTTCTTGGATTTCAGGATCCTCAATGCATCTTAGATATGGACCTGCAAGAGTTCGTTTATACAATATATTATTCAATATTGTAAATTGAGATACCTTGATTTTGAAAGCCCTAGGGTTTTCTCCTGTAGGAATCTCTCCATGTTGTATGTATCTCATAATCGGAAGGATCCATGATCCTGAATGAGATTGAGTATCATCACTAGGGATGATTGCAGAATCCTCTCCTATCTCAATAGCTACATGATCCTCGATAGCAGGGGTCAGGATATGGAAAATAGGGATCTTGATATCCTTCGGGATTTTCAAGGATGATCCTAGATTGGCTAATGCATCAGCCTCTGCATTCTCTTCCCTTGGTACCTGTGTCAAACTGAAAGAAACAAAAGAGAGTGCCAATTCTTTGACTATCTCTAAATATTTGATTAGCTTTTCACCTTTAACAGCATAGGATCCATTAAAGTGATTAGTGATCAATAATGAATCTACATGTACCTCAAGATACCTGATCCTCATATGCTTGGCAATTTGCAAACCAGCTATCAAGGCTTCATATTCAGCCTCATTGTTGGTAGTTTAAAATTCACAAGCTTGGGAGTGGGGTATTATGTCCCCCTGTGGTGATTTTAGTAGTATTCCAAGCCCTGTTCCTTTGACATTAGAAGCACCATCAGTGAAGAGTATCCAAGGATCCTTAGTTTCTTCCAGCTGTTGGACTTCTAACTCAGCTTCCTTTTGCAAGTCACTACTGAAATCTGCCACAAAGTCAGCTAAGGCTTGGGATTTAATGGCAGTTCTAGGCTCATATCTTGTATCATATGCACTAAGCTTCACTGCCCACTTAGCCATCCTTCCTGACATTTCAGGTTTCCTGAGAACATTCTTAATTGGAAAATTAGTCTTAACAATAACGGCATGAGTCTCAAAATAATGTCTTAATTTAGTATATGCCATAATTAATGCAAGGATAAGTTTCTCTAAGTGTGAATACCTGGATTCAGCATCAAGTAAACTCTTACTTACATAATAAACAGGATGTTGTGTACCTTGGTGATCCTTAACAAGGACCGCACTTACTGCTTTTGAGGATACCGCCAAGTACAAGGATAATATATCCCCCTTTTCTGGTTTCATCAAGGCGGGGGCTGAGGATAGGTAATCCTTAAGAGCTTTGAGGGCACTTTCATGCTTCTCAGTCCATTCAAATTTCTTATTCTTCCTCAGGATGCCATAGAATTCGTTGCACTTTTCTGAGGATTTGGATATGAACCTGTTCAAGGCTGCGATCCTGCCTGTCAATCTTTGCACATCCTTAGCATTGGCAGGAGATTTGATATTCACAATAGCCTTGATTTTCTCTGGACTTGCTTCAATGCCCCTTTTCGTCACCATATAGCCTAAGAATTTACCTGCTTTAACACCAAAATGACACTTGGAGGGATTTAGTTTCATATTAAATTTATCAAGGATATTGAATGCTTCCTCCAAGTCTTTAAGGTGATCCTCAGCTTTCTTGGACTTAACCACCATGTCGTCTAGATAGACCTCCATAGTGTGTCCAATTTGTTCCTTGAACATCATATTGACTAGCCTTTGATAAGTAGCACCTGCATTCCTTAGTCCAAATGGCATAGCAGTATAACAGAATATACCTGTTGGGGTCATAAAGGCTGTATCCTCTTGATCAGATGGTTCCATCTGGATTTGTTGAAATCCAGATGAAGCATCCATAAAAGTTAACAACTCATGACCCGCGGTAGCATCCACCATGGAGTCAATGTGGGGTAATGGGAAAGGATCCTTGGGACATGCCTTGTTTAAATCAGTAAAATCGACACATACCCTCCACTTTCCATTTTTCTTTTGAACAACAACCACATTGGCTAACCATCTTGGATACTTAACCTCTCTTATCATACCTACCCGAAGTAGCTTATATACCTCCTCCTGGATAATAGCATTCCTTTCAGGTGCAAACTTCCTTCTTTTTTGATGAATTGGCTTGAATGACCTGTCAATGCCAAGCTTATGAGTAATTATATCCTTAGATATACGTGTCATATCCTCATGCTTCCAGGCAAAGGTAGTTTTCTTTCTTTTAAGGAAGGATACTAGATCCTGTTCAATTTCGCTAAGGATCCCTGATCCTAAGAAGATCCTAGATTCAGGATCATCAGGATCCATGAGGATTTCTTTTACATCCTGCTCTCTTGCCTCCAAGACATCTCTTGAAGGATACTTTAATTGCTATTGCTCCCTTGGTCTTGAGGCTGGCTTCATTGATGAGGTATAGCAATTCTTAGCTTCTTGTTGATCACTCTCAATTTTCACCACTCCCCATAGACTTGGAAGCTTTACACATTGATGATATGTGGATGGGACTGCCTTCATATCATGTATCCACGGCCTACCAAGGATAACATTGCAACATGATAAGCAATCTATAACACAAAATTTCTGATAAAAATGGAGCCCTTCAATATAGATAGGGAGTTTGATGTCCCCCAATGTGTTCTTGGTTTCCCCACTGAATCCCACAAGGACTGAGGATCTTGGGACAAAATCAGACTCCGGGATATTCATCTTCTTGAGGACATCAAGCTGAATGATGTTCACAGAGCTTCCTCCATCTATAAGGATCCTGCGAACAAAATGATTAGATATAAACAGGGATATAACAAGACCATCATGATGAGGATCCTGAACATCAAGACGATCATCCTCATCAAAAGTAATGATCTTATCCTCGGTGACAGTGGACGTCCGGATGGGTCTGTCTCCATTATCCATCTTGGTTTCCTTGGCATGTCTTTTGGCTACTGAAAAGGAAGTACCACAAATGTCTGATCCACCGGATATGAAGTTATAACTTGTGCATCTGCTGGAGGAGCAGGAGCCTCTTCTGGGATCCTTTCAGGATCCTGGATCCTTGACTTCTTTCGTCCCAAAAGCTCTTTCAAATGCCCCTTGCTCAACAAGTAACCAATTTCCTTTCTAAGTGCAATGCACTCTTCAGTGAGATGCCCGAAATCCTCATGATATGCACACCACTTGGACTTATATTTTGTAGCAGCTGGTTTATCACTTTTTCTCGGCCACCTAGCTTTTTCACCTAGATTCTGCATTGCAAGGATTAGTTCATTGTTATCAACAGAAAAACAGTATTCAGAAATGGGAGGATAATCCTCATCATCCTCTTCCTGTTCCACTGCATGCACATTCTGGCTATCAGACTTGTTGTAGGACTTTGATTTGTTGTTCCTGAAGTAGGATCCTTGCTTTTCCTGTTTTGAGGATCCTGTCAATCTCTCCTGGATCCTTTAGTCATCCTCTAGACGGGTGAACCTAAGGGCCCTGGTTCTTACTTCATCAAGATTCCTGCATGGGGTCATAACAAGATCATCATAGAACAATGAATCCCTAAGCAATCCCATTTTAAAGGCTTCTACAGCCGTAGCAATATCCAGGTTAGGGATATCTAAGGATTCTTTACTAAACTTAGTGTTGGACCGTGTTCCGACCCAAAACAGTCAGTTGAGAACGTTCATCTTCACGTATAAAGGCGGAATCAGTATATACGAAGTTACACAGCTTTTCCTATTCAATTCCTTCACTTTTATTGCTTTCTGATTCAAATTTGACAGAGTTTCGTTACACAAGCAATGACAAGGTTCCGCTCCAACATCACAACTAATGACACACATCAGATATATATAGGGCTGCTGGTTAGCTTATATGGACAGTCCATATAAGCGAAACCCCATGTGCACTATAAGCGAAACCCCCCCTAATGACACATAAGCGAAATACCTAATGACCCTTGGAGCGAAACCCCTATCTAAATGTACATTGGAGCGAAATACCTATCTAACTGATTTCTCTTATAATGACACATATATCATTATGAGCGAAATTAACACTCTAAAATCCTAATATCTAGTTTTCGACTCCATACAACCTTTCTAGACCTAAAACTCATTACAAACGAAGTCAACAGACATTTCGTGAACCAACAGACTCCCCCTTGGATGTTGACGAAGTCTTCAGCTCCGAGTCTTCAGTCTTGGTCTTTTCTCCATCTCTCTGTATTCACATCATAAACAACTCTATCTTCACAGGTTTAGAATCACAACCTAGCTCCATCTTCAAACTCCCCTTTGACTGTTGATCCAGAATCCCTCTTTCACAGACTCCCCCTCTCAGTATGCTAGAATTTGAGGTATTTATCTGGTTCAAGCTTTGACATTTAGCTTCCGTGGGAATGATGAAGTCCAAAACCTGTGTCTCAAACATCAATCATTACAAACTTATCTTTTCAACAATAAATCACAAACTTATCAGCTTTAGCAATCCACTCAAGTATTCAGGTCCAAGTTAATGACCCTGATTACTCAATTAATCTACCAAGTTCAACTTAATGACCTTGGTTGATCATTTGACGAATCAAACTGATATAAAAACAACAATTTTTATATTTTCTGAAAATAACAAGTATCAAATTAATGAACTTGTTTTTGACTTTTCAATAAAACAAACTTCAACAAGATAAGCTCTCCTCATTCTTCAGTCCAGAATCTCCTGCAACTGCTTCAACATCTGAGAATCCAACAATCAACTCTCCACTTTGATTTGTCGGAAAATAAAGCAAAAATAAAATCTTTTTGGATTTTATAAAGTGTTCTAAACTAAGAAATGAAATACAGAAAACTTAAATTGCAGAAAGTAAACAAAGTAAACTATTTACAAACATATTTTTGATGAGCGTGTCAGGGAATCATATCAGCTATCAGACAAATTACAAGTACCGTTAAGCTACATTTCATACTCAGACTTAAACAATTCACCTCGATTGTCGATATACTGATCCATCTTAAATTTCCACACAAATTTCAATTTACTCAGGATACGAATTAGATATCTTATGAACTTAGCTCATTCATGTGTCCCACCTCTTGAATATACTCCCGTATCCAGAATCCCAATATTCAGTCTTACAGGCAGTTATAACACAAATGATATCTGTAAGGGTTAATAATTTATGAAGAATCAAGAGAGCTCAGGTCAGAACTACCGTTCAGTAGAGAGATCATGACTCAACTTTAGGGTGTGTCCCCTTTAGAGGATCTTTTAGCTACAACAGCAGCGACTATCAATTTTATTGTTTCATCTCCATGCTGAGGGTTTATGCTATATTTCAAGCATTTGCGGAAAGTATTATTCGGGGACTAGGTCAGAACTTCCATTCAGCAGAAGTCCCGGAATAATACCCCAGACATCATTGAGTATAAAAACCTAGTATATCACAATACGAGACCTTTCAAACGAGATTTCAGGGGTTACCTATATATCCAAGTAGTGTTCCCCACGAATTTCACAAGTTTGAAATTTTAGGTTTATATCCCGAATAAATCTACTAAATGTGCGAAAACCTATCGACACATCATTAGTGATACTGTTTAACTCATTTAAACTTTACAAATCTTTAGCATATTGTAATTGTCTAGCCGATGTACTATCATTTTCCCTATATACACAAGCTCTTTTTCAGATTTTATCATGTTTTTGTATTTTTGCATTTTTTTACTGTTTTTGTATTTTCTGAAAAATAAACTATATACATCAATCTACTCCCCCTAAATACCAAAACAAGTAAAAAATCGACAAACCATTGCAGATTGTTTCTCGTCTTCATCCGCAACAGTACTCTCATCAACGCCCACAATTCCATCCAACACCGAAAGAAGCTTCATACCATTTAGTTTTAACAAATATTTAAACCGATTTTTATCAAAAGCTTTGGTATGTAAATCAGCTTTCTGTTCGTCAGTGTGGATTTTCTCAATTCGTATCAACTTTTTCTCAAAATAATCACGAATAAAGTGATGACGAATTTCTATGTGTTTAGTTTTAGCGTGATGTACTGGATTCTTTGTTATATTTATAGCGGCCTCATTATCAACAAAAAGAGGTGTGTTAAGAAACTGCAAACCGTAGTCGCGCATCTGTTGCTGTATCCAAAAGATCTGAGAGCAGCAACTGCTAGCAGAAACGTACTCCGCTTCACATGTAGATAGCGCTACAGACGTTTGTTTCTTACACTGCCAGGTAACCAATCTAGATCCAAAGAACTGGCATCCTGCAGTTGTTGATTTGGAATCGACTTTGCAGCATCCGAAATCCGAATCGGAATACCCTTCGAGCGCAAAGTCACCTTTCATAGGATACCACAACCCCAATGAAGGAGTTCCTTTCAGGTAGCGCAATATCCTCTTCACAATAATCATGTGCGAAGCTCTCGGGTTAGATTGAAATCTTGCTGCGAGGCACGTTGGGTACATGATATCAGGACGTGAAGCTGTTAAGTACATCAAAGAACCTATCATGGAACGTTAAAACGTTTCATCAGCCCTGTCTCCGGTGACATCTGGGGGAATCCCATGATTTGTTGCAAGTGGGGTAGCAGCTGGAGTAGAACTTGACATCCCAAATTTCTCTAGAATATCATGAACGTACTTTGTCTGATGAATGAAAATTCCCTCAGGTAGTTGTTCAACTTGTAGACCTAGAAAGAATTTCATCTCCCCCATTGATGACATTCCGAACTTTTGCTTCATCACTGATTCAAAGTCTTTGCACAGACTTTCATTCGTTGACCCAAAAATTATATCGTCCACATAAATCTGAACTATCAGAAGATGACCGTCGACCTCTTTAGTGAAGAGAGTGGCATCCACTTTTCCACGAATGAACTTGTTGGCTAGTAGGTGTTGAGACAAAGTCTCATACCAAGCTCTCGGGGCCTGGTGTAAACCATACAGCGCTTTGTCCAATAAGTAGACCTTGTTTTTGTGGATTGGATCGGTGAAGCCCGGTGGCTGTCCGACATAAACCTCCTCTTTGACCTTCCCATAAAGAAACGCCGATTTTACATCTAACTGATATACTTTGAAATTCTTCCAAGACGCAAATGCATGGAAAATTCTGATTGCCTCTAGTCGTGCTACAGGAGCATAGACTTCTGTAAAATCAATCCCCTCCTGTTGACTATAACCCTGAACAACAAGTCGAGCTTTGTTCCTTATAACAACTCCTCTGTCGTCTCTCTTACACTTGAACACCCACTTGGTGTTAATCTTTCTCTGACCATCTGGCAAATCCACTAACTTCCACACTCCTAATTTCTCGAATTGACTCAATTCCTCCTGCATTGCATTGACCCAAGAATCTTCTGTAAGCGCCTCTTTGTAAGTTCTTGGTTCAACCTGCGAGATAAAACAACTCAATGAGAACTCAATTTGCAAAGGAGTAATTGTTGTATAAAAACATGCAAGCCCTTTATCAATCTGTCTTCGAGTGCGAACGCCTGCTTGCAATTCTCCTATGATCAACTCCTCTGGATGATATGAAAAAGTTCGCGGCATCACTTCGCTTGGAACATCTACATTGCCCTCCAGATTAGTAACATTCTGATCTGCATCTTGTTCACCAACTTGGTTTGTTTGACTTGAAATCTGAATTTGCTCCCCCTCAGAATCTGAATCACCATGATCAAAGACTGTCATGTTTTCAGCTTCTTGATTATCATCCTGAACCGACTGATTATCCTGAGCAACTTCATTCTGTTGGACATCATCATGTTCACCAGCATTACTCGGACCTGCTTCATCGTCATTTGAAATTTCTTGTGGTCACCTCGAATATTCAGCTGGGAACCTTTGCATTGACTCATATTCACGCAAAATATCCAACTCATCAAAGAAATCTTCATCATCCTCTGATTCTTTTCTCATGTCAAACGAATCCCACAGTTTGTCATAATGATAACGCCATGAATCTCCAGGATTCTGCGGCGGCATAGTATAACCTTGACATTCAACATTTCCAGCTTCAATAATACGCTTCTCACTTGGAACGAAGACACGTCGCATCGGATTTGCATAACCAACAAATATTCCCTCAATGCACTTCGGACCAAACTTTCCATGAGGCTCTATAACATTACAGGGTGACCCGAACGGTTCTAGTTACTTCAAATTCGGTTTACGGTTATTGATTAGCTCGAAGCATGTTTTGTTGAACTTCTTGACAGTGAGAACCCTGTTGAGCGTATAGCATGCGGCGGAAACAGCTTCAGCCCAAAAATTTATCGGTAACTTTGAATCTGCAAGCATAGTTCTAGCCGTCTCGATTAGTGTCCGGTTTTTGCGTTCTGCGACTCCATTCTGCTGCGGAGTATACGGAGCACTAAACTCATGCAATATACCTCTTTCATCACAAAATTCTTCCATCTTACTGTTCTTGAATTCAGTACCATTATCACTACGAATTCTTTTGATACGCCTTTGATACAGATTCTCAATCTTCTTAAACAACGCCATCAAACTATCAAACGTTTCGTCTTTCGTCTTCAAGAAAGAAACCCACGAAAATCTGGAATAATCATCAGTAACGACCAAACAGTAGTAATCTCCTATAATACTTTTGACATTCACAGGACCAAACAAATCCATGTGAAGTCTTTCCAGAGGTCTCGAAACTGAATTGACTTGCTTTGTAGGGTGTGACTTTTTCTTCTGCTTGCCTTTGACACAGCTAATGCACTCCCCTTCCAGATGAAAACCTTTGACATGAACTCCAAGAACCAAATCATTGTGCACCAGGTGAATCATTTTTCTAAGATGTATATGCCCCATCTTTCGATGCCACAATCTCGATTCTTTCTCAATTGCTCTAGACACAAAACAATGTGCTTGACCAGTAGTTGTAGTTGCTACACTCATATCTAACACATATAAATCATTCACTCTAGGTGCCCGCATGATAATCCATTCTTCAGGAATAACAAATCCTAGTTTCAAGATCAAACATTCTTTATCGGTGAAGTGAGTAGTATACATATTGTCACAAATCTGCGAGATACTCAGCAGATTGTTCTCCAGCTCAGTGATGTAGTTAACTCTTTCAAACGTCACAATCCCATTGGATAACGTTCCTTCACCAATAATTCTACCACCTTCGTGACCAGCAAATCCCACATAACCACCATTGATATTTTTCACATCATACAGCAACGCAGTCTTCCCTGTCATATGTCTTGAAGCTCCACTATCCATGATCCATCTGGATACAAGTTTTGGAAGATCCTGCACATAACAAACTTTGACTTAACCAACTTTAATTAAAGATGTCGATTCATGCTTCGCGATTAAGGAAGCTCCGGCAAGTCAGGTTTTTCTATTTGAAAAGATTCACCCAAGCCTGACCAGCCTTGGGTGATTTTGAATTCTTGTTCAACAATGGTGGATAATTTGCATCATCCCTTGTTAAACCTGAATTCCCAGATTTTACCTCAACAACAGGCTCTTCTGGCTTTGACGAACCAGAATCATTGCCTGCACATGGCTTGTCTGACTTTGACCTGTCAGATTCATTGCCTGATGGTGGCTTGTCTGACTTTGACACATCAGATTCATCGCCAACCATTTTCTTCTTCTTCTTTTCTTCTTTCGTCCTCAGATTTGTATCTGATGAATTCAATTTACTTGGCTTTGCAGTCGAGTGAGTTGATTCATCAGAACTTTTATTCAATCTATCCGGTGAACCCGAGGACAAAATCTTCTCCAGATATTCTCTTGCCTTCTTCCACTTCTTCCTCAGTCTGTCTTTCTGCCCCTGAGAAAGCTTCACTTTCTTTTCTTGAACTTTAGGTTCTTGAACCTTCTGTTCTTTGGGCTTGACGTTAACTGGTTTCTTTGCCATTCTTTGAGATTCAACCCTCGATCTTCCCATTGATCTCCTTGGGCAATCTCTGGCAATATGTCCTCTGATATGACAATTATAGCATCTTCTTGTTTCATAACTCCAATTCTGGCAGTTAACAGCAATGTGTCCTCTCACACCACAGGTGTAGCACACTCTGTTATCGTACCATCCACTTCTATCAGTCCAAACCTTTAGGTCATAACATTGTTTGGCTTGGTTATAGTCATTTCTCCTCTTCAATGCTGGATTTGGCTTTTGAGCACTGTGGTCAAACCTGCACCACTTATTACCAACATTTTTTGAGTTATGATTTTCCAATTTTTGTGGTTTTTTATCACGATTGGATGATTGAACTGATGAGCTTTTATTTTCTTTTTGAACATTTTTCGGTTTTTTATCCTTTTGTTTTTGTTCCACATTCTTCTTTACAGATTTTTACTTTGAGCATTCACCTTTCTCAGTAGAATGTAGAACAGTTTCTTTAAACATTTCTTTTAATTTCAAAAATGTTTTCTTTTTCTCATCATCATCAGTTTTCTCATCACAATCTTCAACTTTGACATTGTCAAAGTTTGTGACATTGTCACTTATTGGAACTGAATTGATCGGTTTTGGACACAAATATGGTGCCGAAGTCACAAAACCTTTCAATTTATTCTCTAACTCAGCAATTTTGTTCCAAGCAATTTCAGCTTCATTTTCAAGTCGAATGATTTTCTGAAGATGAGAATTTATTTCAATCTGTTTTTCAAGATTATTGTTAAAAATAACAGACTTTTCATCTTCTAAAACCTTCATTTGACTTTGAAAATCTTTTTCTTTTTCTTTTAACGCTTCATTTTCCAATTTTATCCAAGAAACGTTTTCATTTTCAATTTTAATTTTTCCAAAATCTTTTTCTTTTTCTTTCAAATTGTTAATTTCCAATGTCAAACTGTCCAAACTACTCAACAGTTTGACATTATCTGACGTCAATTTCTCACAATTTTCTCTCATTTCAAGAATCTGTTTATTATCAAATTCTTTCTCATCCTTCAAGCTTTTGAATTCCAATGTTAAACTTTCTACATTCTTCAGAAATTTGACATTGTCTGTTTCTGATTTTTCACATTTCAAGCATTTTCCATTCATCTCTCCATCATCAGCTTCTTTCTTTGTTTCCATCTTGTATGTTCCTGTACAGAAAATTTTAACAAAATCAAGAGGATTCATATTTTCATCAATATAACAACCCCTCTTAATATCGTATCTCATAACATTTTTTGCTGCAAGACACACAGTGATTCGTTTTCTCATTTCAATGATTACATCCAAATTTATCTTTTCTGATTCTTCTTTTATTTCATCCAATAACTTCCTTTTTCTTGAATCTTCATCAAGCCTATGATTTGTTATTGTATTGATGAAACTTCTTAAATCAAAGCGTGATAAACTAGAATCCCGTTTCAGTTCATTCACGAATTTATCCCATTCCAAAGGTAAAGCATTAACAAATCTTGAAAATTTTTCATCCTTTGAAAAATATATCCCATGTCTTTCTAACTTGTAAACTAACTCATTAAATCGTTTTACCAACTTCTCCAATGATTCATTCTTCATACACAACAAATTTTTGAATCTTTTAACATAAACATCCTTATCACCTAATCTCCCACACCAAGATTCACAAAGCCAATCATTTAAATTTTCAAGATTCTTGTTTTCCTTTTCGTCAAACATTTTGATTTCTTGGTATTTGCGCCTTGTAAATCACCTTGAATCACCTGCAAAAATCAGCCAACACTTAAACAAATTTTCGAAATTTTTGAAAAGAGTGACTTCGAGCGAAATCACTTTTGATGACAAATGAGCGAAATCAACAAAATGTGACAAATAAGCGAAATCACTTTTGACAGAAAAGCGAAACCAGACAATGACACAAAAGCGAAATTAATCAATGTGTCACATAAGCGAAATATCACTTTGTCACAAAAGCGAAACTAGTTCTTTTACAGAAAAGCGAAATCAGATATTGTCCGAATGAGCGAAATAACAATATGTCCTTATGAGCGAAATAGCTTCAATGTCTGAATAAGCGAAATCAGATGAATTATGTTCTTATCAGCGAAATTAAACAACTGAAATGTCCTAATCAGCGAAATCAGGCAACTAGTTGTCCCTATCAGTGAAATCAAGCCCTTAAAGTGTCCATATGAGCTAAATCAAACAATTAATGTCCGTATAAGCGAGATGTCCGTATGAACGAAACCTTTGATGTTCGAAAAAGCGAAATATGGTTTTTAGTTGATTTTCACCATTTTTAAGCCGAATTTTAACCTGAATCTTTATAGGGTTTGTTAATCGTATGATTTACACGTTATACTCGAAATTCAGACAATTTCAACCGTAGGAACCAGTTTAAATCGAAAAAATATGAAAGAAAGTGAGTAGAAGTGAGAGAATTTTGTCGAATCAGCTGTAGTAGTATGAACTCCTCGTCCTGAAGCTCTGATACCACTTGTTGGACCGTGTTCCGACCCTAAACAGTCAGTTGAGAACATTCATCTTCACGTATAAAGGCGGAATCAGTATACACGAAGTTACACAGCTTTTCCTATTCAATTCCTTCACTTTTATTGCTTTCTGATTCAAATTTGACAGAGTTTCGTTACACAAGCAATGACAAGGTTCCGCTCCAACATCACAACTAATGACACACATCAGATATATATAGGGCTGCTGGTTCGCTTATATGGACAGTCCATATAAGCGAAACCCCATGTGCACTATAAGCGAAACCCCCCCTATTGACACATAAGCGAAATACCTAATGACCCTTGGAGCGAAACCCCTATCTAAATGTACATTGGAGCGAAATACCTATCTAATTGATTTCGCTTATAATGACACATATATCATTATGAGCGAAATTAACACTCTAATATCCTAATATCTAGTTTTCGACTCCATACAACCTTTCTAGACCTAAAACTCATTACAAACGAAGTCAACAGACATTTCGTGCACCAACACTTAGTGATGTAATCTCTAAGTGATTCATTTTGACCTTGTGTTACCCTATATAGATCACTAGTTAATCGTTCAAACTTTCTACTACAAGAGAATTGACTATTAAACAAATTAACTAGATTAGCAAATGAAGTAATAGAGTAAGGGGGAAGACTTAGCAGCCACTTAAGAGCAGATCCTGTGAGTGTGGATCCAAAACCCTTGCATAGACATGCTTCTTTTAACCTCTCAGGAATCGGATTGATTTCCATCCTCTCCCTGTAGTGAGCTATATGCTCCTCTGGATCTGTCGAACCATCATACAGCTTCATGGAAGGTATCTGGAATCTTTTGGGTATCTCAGCATCACAAATAGGTGGTGCAAAATGAGATATCCTATGGCTACCTTCTGCAATTTCAGGAATGGGTTTAACGACTCCTGGTACGCTGGAGATCATATCCTTAAGCTTCTGTAGCTCCCTAGCCATAGCCTGATTGATACCTGTATCCTGCATAGAGCCATGGTTAGTATTATATGAATTATTGAAAGTGTTACCACCCATTGGATTCATGTTTGGAATTCCGGATGTGAATCCATGTTGACGGGGTTCTGGTATGATTGAAGGACCAGAGGAGGCGATGGTCTGCATTGGTATGAAGTCTCCTTGATGAACATCCGAGCTTGGAGGCTGCATTCTTCTTAAGAATCCTTGATCCTGAAAGATGTTGGATCCTTGAGGCTGAGAGGGTCCTTGAAGCTGAAAGGATCCTGGAACAATAGAGAATCCTTGGACCTGGGAGGATCCTAGGACCTGGGAGGATCCTTGGACCTGCGAGGATCCTTGAACCGTGTGCATTCCTAAATATCCTCCTAAGCTGAAGGATCCTTGATGCTGAATAGAGGATCCCGATGGCTGAAAATAGGATCCCTGAGGCTGGGAGTGAGAGCCAAATACCTGACTCATAGTTGCCGTTCCATAACGCCTTTCTGATGGACCACTTTGATACTGGATGCCCGGAACTACCGATTGTAGGGTAGTTACAACTGGAGTGTTAAAATTCAATGACCTTGGCATCAGAGGAGAGTTATCCTCCACTGATTTCTTCTATTTCTTGATATCACCAATCTCTTGGAGGATCCGTTCATTGGTTTTATCCTGCTCTTGCATGCGATCCCTCATCTGCAAAATCATATTTAAAAGATCATTAGTAGTAGGATTAGTGGAAACAGAAGAAGTTGGTGGTTTTGTAAAAATGGGGGTTTGTCTCTTCACAACATTTTCAGCATTCTTGTGAGATCCAGAAGGTGGTGGAGGCAAAGGAGGAACGCCTTGTGAAGAACTGATTGCCGGCATAGAGCTTGATGTGTTCTTTTCCGAGGAAGCCATTTGCTTGATTGTAACGAACCGAAATGACCACAAAAATATGAATCTTCTTAGGAATGAAGCACCAATTGCCCCACGGTGGGCGCCAAACTGTTTTGGTCAAAAATCAAGCAATGATAATGCAACCAAACTTTCTGTTGTGAGGTGTGATGCTTGAATCAATGAACAATGCTAAGGATCACTCAGAAATATAATGAACAAGTGACACAAAGATTTATACGAGGAAAAAGCCCTTGATCAAGAGTTGATCTCCGGCATAAAAAACTCGGGTGATGGAAACTACCGATCACCAACTCAGATTAAACAGAAAATGTATTACAACTTCGGATGATAGCGAGCTAATTACAAGGATCACTATAGTGTATTGTGCAAAAAAGTGTGTAATCGCCAAGTAAACTGTTGAGAGCTAATGAGAGTAGTTACGAGTGTGTGTGTTAAGCTAAAAATAGCCAAGTGTTCTAATTTAGCTCGCTATCCCCTTATAAATTTAGAAAAAATCTAAGATAACAAACTGTCCGCATTTCATGCAAGTCTTCCACGACCTCCATAACGTTCGAAATAGTCAAGCACGTGCGGAATAAAAAGAGAATATGCTCTAGGAATATCGCCAAGACCAAGTCCAAGCTCGTACTCCTGCAAAACAACATCGTATTCAAAGCAGACAATCATTAGTGTAAGGATCGCTATGATAATCCATGATCCTGATCCTATAATACCCTCTGAGGATCACTAACTCAAACAGAATTGAGGATCCCTAAGCTTGACAGTAATTGAGGATCACTGATCATTGGAAAATCCTCCCCTAACACTTAGGATTGGAAAATCCTCCCCTAACAGGTGGTGCAAAGCGAGACACCATGTGACTCCCATCCGGGATCTCAGGAATGGGTTTAACCACTCCTGGGACACTGGATATCACATCCTTGAGTTTTTGTAACTCCCTTGCCATAGCTTGGTTGATCCCTGGTTTCTTTACAAAACCATGGTTAGTATTGTAAGATGTATTGAAAGTGTTACCTCCTGACTGGTTTGAGGTTGGGATTCCAGAGGTGAATCCAAATTGTGGAAGCTCTAGAGCAATTGTGGGACCGGATGAAGCAATAGTCTGCATAGGAATGAAGTCTCCCACATGAATGTCAGAACTTCTGGGTTTTTGGCTCCCTAAGGATCCTTGATCTTGAAAGATATTGGATCCAGTATACATCAGAGCTGAAGGTCTTGGAGGATACTCCATGGATCCTTGAACTTGTGATAAGGATCCTTGATGATGAGGGTAGGATCCTTGAGCTGACTGCGTTCCCATGTATCCTCCCGAACTAAAGAAGGATCCTTGATGCTGGAAGGAGGATCCTTGAGGCTGAAGGGAGGATCCTGAAGACTGGAAGTAGGATCCTTGAGCCTGTGTCAAAGCTGATGATCCATACTGCATATTTGATGATCCTCCATGATACTGGGCACCTGATGTCTTAGAATGCTGAACGGTTGTCGCTGGAGTAGTAAAATCCAATGATCTAGGCACCAATGGAGAGTGATCCTCCGTTGATTTCTTCAATTTCTTGATTTCATCAATCTCACGAAGGATCATGTCATTAGTTCTATCTTGCTATTGCATGTAATCTTTCATCTGCAAAATCAAAGAATAAAGATCATTGTTAGTAGGAGCAGAAGAAACAGCAGTAGTTGCTTTTGTGAAAACGGAGGTTGTCTTCTTCGCAGCATTCTCAGCATTCTTCTGAGATGCAAAAGAAACAGGAGGCAAATGTGGAATGCCATGTGATGAGGTGATCATTGGCATGGAGCTCGAAGTGTTTTTCCCTTGAGAAGCCATGTGGTTGAAGGCAATGAACAGAAATGAACAAAATGAACAAGTTTTTCAAAGATGAAGCACCAATTACCCCACGGTGGACGCCAAATTGTTTTGGTCAAAAATTACACAAGGATAATGTAACCAAATCTGATTTTTGTGAGGTTGGATGCTTGATTGAATGAACAAATGTATGAAAAATAATTGAATTAAAGCATAGGGAATTTGAATTATGCTTGAAAATATCACGGATGTCGGTTCGTTTGATCGTACGATCACGTCATTCGGTTAATTACGACGAAACTTGAACGGACGCGAAAACGATCCAAATTAAGTGACGAATGGTATTTTTGCATTCCTATTACTAAGATATAATATTTTAGTGATTACAAAAAAAATTTGGATGTCCGGATATGGTCAGAACGTAAGATATGCGCGTATATGCAAACTTACGCAGTTTTTGACGCTTTTAGTCCCTATGATCAAATAAGCTCATTTTCGCATAGTGAACCCATAAAAACTTATTTCTAAGCTATGTAAAGGGTATTTAGGGTATGTTTAGATTATGATCTTGTTCCGGAGTGTATGTTGCTATACGAATCGGCAGACTTTTGCAGTTTGTCGTAAATAGTCCCTGTGATCGAATAAACTTGTTTTTGACACACCAAACCCTTCAAAACTTATTTCTATGTTATGTAAAGGTTATTTAAGGTATGTTAAGCTTATGTCACTATTTCGGAGTGTTTGTCGTGTTAAATTGATTACGTTTACGCAATAGTTTGCGTATAACTTTCAAGAAAGCGATTAAAAGCTTGAAATCGAACTAGAATCAAAACGTGAAATTGTCAAATACAAATATAAAAATATTGAGACCAAAACACATTGTTTCATTGATAATTGATATTTTTCTACATCGTACAGTGTTTACAGAGCACAAATGTCACAGTCTCCCCTATTTTAGGAAATTTCGTCCTGAAATTTTAATTAGAGGAAACTTGTGAAAACAAATGTAGATATTTCGCCTTCATTTGGTCCTCACGTTCCCAAGTAAACTTTGGGCCATGTTTGGACTCCCAGCGAACTTTGACTATCGGTATTCGCTTGTTCTTCAGTCGTTTGACTTCACGGTCCATTATCTCCACAGGTTTCTCGACAAAGTGCATTGTGTCATCAACTTGAATTTCCTCAAGTATAATGTGAAGATCAGTATCGACTAAACACTTTCGTAAATTGGACACGTGGAATGTTGGGTGAATATTCCCATGTTCTGGAGGTAGCTCAAGTCGATAGGCAACCTTTCTGATTCTTTCAACAATCTTAAATGGTCCAACATATCGTGGTGCAAGTTTTCCTTTCTTTCCAAATCTCACCACTCCCTTGCAAGGGGATACCTTGAGTAGGACATGGTCTCCGACTTGAAATTCCAAGGGCTTGCGTCGCATATCCGCATAACTCTTTTGACGGCTTCTAGCTGTCAGAAGATTATCGTGAATTTTCTTGACTTTGTTCGTTGTTTCTAGAATGAGTTCAGGTCCAGTAAGCTGAGCTTCACCAATCTCATTCCAACAGATTGGTGAACGACATTTTCACCGTATAAAGCTTCAAACGGTGTCATATTGATGCTAGCGTGATAACTATTGTTGTAAGAGAACTCGATCAACGGTAGATGAGAATCCCAATTACCACCAAAGTCTATCACACATGCTCTAAGCATATCCTCCAGTGTTTGTATCGTCCTCTCGGATTGTCCATCCGTTTGGGGATGATAAGCAGTGCTCAGATTTAGTTGGGTTCCCATAGCAGATTGCATGGTCTTCCAAAAGTGAGATGAGAATCTAGCATCACGGTCAGATATGATATCCAAAGGAACACCATGTCGAGACACAATCTCATCAACATAGATCTTGGCGAGTTTATTAGCAGATAGATCCTCGCGAATCGGCAAAAAGTGAGCTGATTTCGTAAGATGATCAATGACTACCCAAATGGCATCATGACCTCTAGATGTGCGCGGTAACTTAGTGATGAGATCCATCGCAATGTTCTCCCACTTCCATACCGGTATTTCTGGTTGTACAAGAAAACCAGATGGTCGTAGATGTTCAGCCTTGGCTTTGAGACAAGTTTGGCATTTAGATACATACAAGGCAACATCCTTCTTCATACCAGGCCACCAGTAATGAGTACGAAGATATTTGTACATTTTGCCAGCACCAGGATGGATAGAATAACGAGACTTATGAGATTCGCCCATCACTAAAGTGCGAAGATTGTCTTTTTTCGGAATCCAAAAATGGTTCTTAAAATAGAGTAACCCATTGTCTTTCGTTTCGAGTTGAAGTTCAAGTTGAAGTGGCAGCTCATATTTCAATAAGCCTTGGGTTACACATGTGCGTTGTGCTTGAAGGACACGTGATTGGATATCAGATTGAATTCGAACACAATGAAGCTTGACTCGTTCCTTTCGACTTAGCGCATCGGCTACGACATCGCCTTACCGGGATGGTAGCGAATCTCTCAATCGTAATCGTTCAAGAGTTCAACCCAGCGTCGTTATCTCATGTTTAGCTCCTTCTGATTGAAAATGTGTTGGAGAGTTTTGTGGTCTGTGAAAACCACACACTTCGTACCATAGAGGTAGTGTCTCCAGATTTTGAGAGCAAAAACCACAGCGCCTTACTCAAGATCATGAGTTGTGTAGTTCTTCTCATGTATTTTCAATTGTCTTGACGCATAAGCTATAACTTTACCTCGTTGCATGAGAACGCAACCAAGGCCTATATTTGATGCGTCACAACAGACAACAAAATCATCATTGCCATCAGGTAACGATAAGACATGAGCATCACAGAGTTTTCGTTTCAGTGTTTGGAAGCTTCCTCTTGTTTGGATCCCCACTCAAAAGGCTTATTCTTTTGAGTCAAAGCAGTAAGAGGAACCGCGATCTTTGAGAAGTTCGCAATGAATCGTCGGTAGTAACCAGCAAGACCAAGAAAAGAGCGAACTTCTGTAGGTGTAGTAGGTGTGTTCCAATCCTTAATAGCTGCGATTTTGGAAGGATCCACATGAATACCCTGCTCGTTGACAATATGTCCCAAAAATTGAACTTCCTTAAGCCAAAATTCACACTTGGAGAACTTGGCAAAAAGTTGTTCCTTCTTCAGGAGTTCCATTGTTAAACGAAGGTGTTGTTCGTGATCGGCTCGAGACTTTGAGTAAATAAGAATATCGTCAATGAACACAATGATGAACTTGTCTAAATAAGGTTTACAAACCCTATTCATTAAGTCCATGAAAACAGTTGGAGCATTCATCAAACCAAAAGGCATGACAGTGAACTCGTAATGGCCATGTCTCGTGCGGAAAGCAGTTTTGGGAATATCGTCCTCGAGTACACGAAGCTGATGATACCCAGAACGTAGATCGATCTTGGAAAAACATGTAGCACCTTGCAGCTGATCAAAGAGATCATCAATTCGTGGCAGGGGATATCGATTCTTGATGGTGAGCTTATTGAGCTCATGATAATCGATACACACACGGAAAGATCCATCTTTCTTTTTCACAAACAGGACTGGAGCGCCCCATGGTGAATAACTCGGACGAATGAATCCTTTGTCAGATAACTCCTGTAATTGATTTGACAATTCTTGCATCTCAGATGGTGCAAGGCGGTAAGGTGCTTTAGCAATCGGGTTGGCATTAGGTACAAGTTCAATATGAAATTCGACTTGACGAACTGGAGGCAAACCAGACAGTTCTTCAGGAAACACCCCTGGATAATCTCGAACAATCGGAATATCTTGAATACTTTTGCTCTTGCCTTTCCCCTCTGTGACATGTGCTAAAAAGGCCACATAGTTCTTTCGTAAGTATTTTTGGGCTTTTGTACACGACATGAGTTTCAAACCATTCGAAGGTTTCTCGCCACGAACTTCTAATATTTCACCAGACGAAAGGGGAATACGAACAATCTTATCGAAACAAACCACCTCAGCATGATGTTTAGTTAACCAATCCATCCCTATGATAATATCGAAACTTCCAAGTTGCATCAGTGTGAGGTCAATAGGAAAAATGTGGTTATCAAGGTTTAATTGGCAATTACGAATAACAGAATCGAGTACAAGAGGTTCACCAGTAGCAATCTCAACTGATAATGGCTTTCCTAGTTTAGTTCTAGGCATCGCAAGTAAAGTCTCAAAGGCTAACGACGCAAAACTTCTATCGGCACCAGAATCGGAAAGAACAGATGCAACTTGATGGTTAGTAAGGAACGTACCGTTAACGACTTCGTTATCAGCACATGCCTCATTAGCGTTTATGTTGTATACTCGTCCACGAGTGGGATTTGCATTAGCGTTTGCGTTCACCAGTTTTGGGCAGTTGTACCTGAAGTGACCCATTTCTCCGCAGTTAAAACATGAACCAGGTGGGAATGGAGGTTTAGCAGCATTTCCTTGAACTTGAGCCGGGTTCTGAGCAGCTTGATTCGGGACAGCCCGATAAATATTGGCCATGTGTCCAAGTCTCCCACAAGAGGTACACTGTCGACACACTAACTGAGCTGAATGATGACCATTGCACCGATTACAGTATGGTGCAGTACCAGCATAGGGCTTCTTTGCAGGAGGCTATGCTGGTTGGTTCTGGGCATTCTGATTTGGTTGTGTGGTAACAACAAAGTTCTGGGAAGCCTTATGCTTCCTCGACCTCTTCGTTGATTCACCCTTTTTCTTGTCTTTCCCCTTGTCTTGAGTGGCTGCATGTTTCTTGTCACCCTTGCGGGTTAGTTTTCCCTTTCTGACTTGAGACTCAGTTAGGGTTGCAGCCAACTCGATGGCCTGACGAACAGTGGTAGGGTTGCTACCAGTTACTATGTCTTGCACAGAGTCAGGCAAACCATCAATATACCTCTCAATCACTTTCTCTAATGGGGTAACCATAGTAGGACACAGTAAACTCGGCTCCTCATAACGATCTGTATAAGCACGGTGTTCTCCCCCATCTTGTTTTAGATCACCGAACTCCCTTTCCAAGGCCCTTATTTCGTGTCGGGGGCAGAACTCTCTCATCATGAGAGCCCGAAGCTCTTCCCAAGTCTGTGCCATAGCCACATCGGCACCCCTATCTCTCATCACCTTGTTCCACCATGTTAAAGCACGTTTCTCGAAAACACTAGATGCGAACTCGACCTTCCACTCATTCGGACATTGAACATGTCTAAATGTGCTTTCCAGACTCTCGAACCATTGTAGGAGCGCAATTGCTCCTTGAGACCCAGAAAATTTCAGTGGTTTATCAGAATTGAATGTCTTAAAACTGCACAGAGCATTGTTATTGTTGTTATTGTTATTTGCTTGATTGATCTGAGTGATTAGGTTCGGAATCACAACAGCAATCTACTGAGCGACTAGGGCTGCGAGTGCAGCATCCTGTGTTTGATCAAGTCTAGGAGGCATTTTCTAAAAAGAACAAGGAAACATGAGAAACGAATGAGATTGAAAATTGGATAAAAAAAAGAGGTATTGAAAACATCGATGAAACACAAGGAAGGTGATCATTTGTTCGTTACCTCGAACAAACAAACGACACACAGTGACTTATCAAAGTAAATGGGTCATATTAATGTATCACGAAGACATGATTTAGCCTATAAGTGGACACTCTCCCCAAGAGTTCCCAGGTAAGAGTGACTGGTCCGATTATGTGGATTTGTACGAACACTCTAGCCTTAGACAGAAAACTAGAGGTACAGGCACCCACCCTTCCAGATTGCACGTGTTCACATTATAAGACCCAAACTTTGACGAGATTTTGAAGGCATAAACCAAAAAACAAATCATCTAAGAATAGATGATTGATTTTCAAAACGGAGTTGTAATTTGTGTTCTTGTTGTGGTTGTCACCTAAAGATAGGTGACGGTTTTGTTTTAAGACTAAACACAAGATAACTTGTGTTAGGGTCCTAGGAAGGTTATAGTCTAGGTCAAAGCATTACTAATAACCTAATTCCCTATAACCATGCGCTCTGATACCAACTCTTCTGTCACACCACGACCGCCTTAAAACAACGAAACCGCGGCGGAAACGTCGGTGAGTGGAGTAACAGAATCATTGTTTCACAACACATGGATTTAAGTTTCGTTTTATTGGATTAAGTTTGTTACATTGTCTTGAAATTAAAAGCAAAACACAAACATATTTTCTATCATTGTTATTAAGTCACTAAGGCCTCACCCGTTCCTATGTGAGCATGCATCCTAGTCATCATCAACATCATCAACATCATCAAACAACAACACCTGAAACATATGTGAAAATAAAGTCAGCATAAAATGCCATCGAGCACATAGGTTTTGTGAGTGTGTCAGATTCATGGCTTGTATACATGTTGCAATACCTCGTACGACTACTAGAGTCGATAATTGAAAACCATGTTTTGAAAAGTGTTTTGCATTGCAAAATGATTTTCCAACTTAAAACAAGTTGGTTATAGTTTATAAAACTCGTTTCCATGAATCTTGACCCAAAACATTTGCTTTTGTAAACCAAATTGTAAATCGTTCTTGTAATAAAACTCATATGGTTTATATCATTTAGTAAACATCGTTGCGTGTCATCATTTGAAATCAATCATTCAAGTGAACTAAATAACGCCACAGAATGTAATATGATAAAAGCACTTATATATAAGAAGTACCAGCGGCGTATCTACCACGCTTTTATCACATTACACCTGTCCCGTTATCTAATCACTTAACATAAACCAATCGTTCAAAATCGTTCAAAATCGTTCAATTCATTCGTGTTATCAAAACCAATCGTTCAACTCGTTCGTGTTATAAATCATCGTCCAATCGTTCGTGTTATAAATCATCGTTCAATCGTTCAAATCGTTCAAATCGTCCTTATCGTTCGTGTTTTAGTTGTGAAAACTAACTTTTGCTCGTTCTCGTGAATACATTCAAACCTGTGTTCTGACTCGAAGATACCATCAACGGTATCTTTAAATCGACTAACAAACCACCAAAGGGTTTGTTAAAATTCATCAGGTTCTGTCGTTACCTATAATACCCCATAACCATGGCGATAGTCCGATAACGGGATTTGTCAGATCTTATGGTACCATAACATACTACTGGTCGGCTTGATCATTGTTAATGAATGTCATTCGTGTTATGTACTAACGCCCCAACAAGTTCGTTCACATTATTGAAATCGTTGTGTTTAATATAAACCATAGCATTTGTTTTTTTGAAAACTCGGAATCGTTTTAGCACATATGAATCACCCCAAAACAATTGAAAGCAGTAAAATAGGGGAACTATGTACTCACTTGAGATTGCAAGTATCCTCGATTAAGTGAATTAACAAGCTCGGGCAATCAAGGAATCAAGTGGCACCTAGTATCGGATCACTATGTTAATAATCGGAACCTAAATCGGGAGATCGGGTAGAATGAGGTCTCGTAAACCAAATGAGTGTTGAAACTCATATGATAGGGTTTAAGCAAGCCTACATTCTGAATTAAAACCTATCCTCAGTGCTTATGACCCGTTATGACCCGTTATGACCCGTTAAGGTAGTTTATGCTACTTTAGCGTGTCATTTGCGCAAAAGCGCACTCGGGTAGCCTAACTAGTCCTATGACAAGTATTATATGGCCTAACATGTTTAATATTGTTGCATAATCAGTTTAAGTGTCAAAATTTGGGTTACATAAGCTTAAATTCAAATTATGCATAAAAAGGGCATTTTGGTTATTTTCCTAAGGCATATAAACTACCTATCATACAACTAATTAAACTAAGTGACCATAAGGTATAACCTCGGAAGGTTATTCCCTATGCAACTATGGTCACAAAAATATGTTTGGTCGGATCTTAATGATCGACCAAACGGGTCGGGTTCGAAAGTCTAAGCAGTTGTCGAGACCGCTTCACTTACGACCCTAAACAAGCACTAAACTAAAAGTGACGAGTTAAACATGTTGAAACATGTTTAACTAAGTTAGAAAACTGATTTGATATCAAAACAAAGTGTTTTGATACCTGAAAATAGTTTCGTCTCAAAATGCACATAATCGTGCATTTTGACCAAAAATTTGACTCGTCACTTCGACTAGTCAACGTGGTAATCAGTAGGTATAGTCACAAGGGACTATAACCATCGTGATTACGCTCACGTTGCAAAGTTCAAATGAACTTTGTCTTGACCAATTCATGGTCAAAGCTGAAAGTCAAACACTGTTTGACTTTCTTGCTTGAAATAACTAACAAGCATGAAAGAACACTTACAAGAGTCCAACGCTTAGAAAGAGAACTAAGAAAACTCAAGTAGGAGGCCTTCAACAATAGTGATAGCCTCTAATAGAGCAGATTATGAGAAGAAGAAGAAGAAATGAGCAAGTTGAAATAGTTGAAACCCCTTGCTATTTATAGGAAATCATGAACCATTAGGATCATTGCAAGTGTTTTTGAGTTGATCAAGGCATGATCTTGACCTTACAATTGTTAGCTACTGATTAGGCAACTTGGGGAACACATAAACCAGCCCACAATACTCAAAAACCATGTTTAAAAACCAATTCAGTAGGCAGTTTTGAAGGATTCATTGAATCTGCCAGCACTAGGCCTCGCGGGCCGCAACCCAGGAGGGCCTCAGTCTTCGCGCCCCGCCAGGTAGTCTGACCAGATGTTTCAAATTTTGTCAAAACAGGTCCCTGCAGCTCCGAAACTTGTTTTTCGACGCGTTTAACTTCCGTTAACCCATTTTCAAGGCTCTACAAGGATGTTAAAGCATAGGGAACTTGAAATATGCTTGAAAATATCACGAATGTCGGTTTGTTTTATCGTACGGTCACGTTATTCGGTTAATTACGACGAAACTCAAACGGACGCGAAAACGATCCAACTTAAGCGACGAATGGTATTTTTGCATTCCTATCACTAAAATATATTATTTTAGTGATTAAGAAAAATTTTGGATGTCCGGATATGGTCAGAACGTAAGATATGCGCGTATATGCAAACTTACGCAGTTTTTGACGCTTTTAGTCCTTATGATCAAATAAGCGCATTTTCGTATACCGAACCCATCAAAACTTATTTCTAAGCTATGTAAAGGGTATTCAGGGTATGTTTAGCTTATGATCTTGTTCCGGAGTGTATGTTGCTATACGAATCAGCAGACTTTTGCAGTTTGTCGTAAATAGTCCCTGTGATCGAATAAACATGTTTTTGACACACCAAACCCTTCAAAACTTATTTCTAAGTTATGTAAAGGTTATTTAAGGTATGTTAAGCTTATGTCACTGTTCCGGAGTGTTTTTCGCGTTAAACTGATTACGTTTACGTAATAGTTTGCGTATAACTTTCCAGAAAGCGATTAAAAGCTTGAAATCGAACTAGAATCAAAACATGAAATTGTCAAATACAAATACACAAATATTGAGACCAAAACACATCGTTTCATTGATAATTGATATTGTTCTACATCGTACCGTGTTTACAGAGCACAAATGTCACAGGATTGGTTTTAATCGATCGGATATAGTACCGTAGCAGTGATCGAGTTATTACCCTGATATCGCAGCGGAGTTCTGGCACTTCGGGTATATTTGGGGTATACTATTTGAGAAGAATTCTAGAAACAGAAGAAAATTTTGAGCGAAATGGAAAGGTGACTGAACGGTTCAATTTATAGATTTTTCATGGGTTTCTCGCGCCCTGCGACAGACCTAGGGCTGCTAGGGCTGCCTTGTCAACCTGTAGCTTTGACACGTGGATGACATGTGGCATGATACGTGTCCTGATTGAAACGAGCCTCTCGCGCCCCGCGAGAGGTCTCCCTCTAGTTGGTCGCGGCTCGCGACAGAACAAAATCAGTATTTTTTTTTGATAAAAATAAGGGTATATGGGTTTGGTTTCTTGTTTACGAAGCGTTTTAGATTGTTTTTGAGGGTTGTTATATCCATGGTGAATGCTTTTTGCATATGATATTGTGTTAGTGGCAGAGACCAAACAGAGCCTGAGTGAAAGGTTAGAAGAGTGACGAGCAGCTTTAGAGGGCAAAGGTTTAAGGATTAATCGCTCAAAGACTGAGTATATGTAATGCGATTTTAGAACTAAGGTCAAGGACTTTTAGGAGAGGCTACATTTGTCTCGGGCTTTGTTTTAGGGATCTAGATCCCTTACTTTTTAGGTGGACCTTGCATGTGATTACCTTCTTTTAGTTATGTTTATTTGTTGTTTTATGATATATTTGTTTCTTTTGTGTGTGTGTGCCACTGTGTCTTTTGTTTTTGGTAGCTCTCTATATTTATTTGTCAGTTCGGTTTGTCTATGTACTTTAGTTTTTTGTAACTCTCTACTTCAATTGTCAGTTTAGTTTGTTATGTACTTTTGTATTGAGTTGGGGGTCTCTCTGTAAGCAGTCTCTCTATCCTCATGGATAGATGTAAGGTTTACCTACATCCTACCCTCTCTAGACTCTTTCAATAGCTTTTGCTATTTGTAGGATAGACTTTGTTGTTGTTCTGATAATAATTTCACTACAGTGAAAATTTATTCAATAATCTCATATTTTCTATCAAAGCGTGTGTACCCCCTTTTGTGCGTGTTATATCCCCGTTAAATTGGGTGTTTATCGAATATATGATAGCACATATCTAGCTTTTTTACTCTTGTCTTGCGTGGTACGTAATAGTTCGCAATTCCTTCAATCACCAAGTGATATTGCAGCTTGTTATTATCCTGATGACACATCGCGTTAGAATAGATCAGCCTCCTCATTCTTATGATAGATATCGTGTAGCTGACGGTTTGTGATTTATGTAAGCTCTTCAAAATAAGCGGTCAAACCAGGTTAACGGTTAAACCGGGTGCAATTGAGAATAAGTTGCAAGCAAAATGGATCCGGTTCAAAACGTACCAATAATACAGGGTGTTAGAAAATAAATATTAAAATAAGGAGTATACTAAAATTAAAGGATCATAAATCTTAAATTGGAGATGTTGACAGCTTTTACAAAGGCCCATTTTCCTACCGTTGCTCAATCAGAGGAGGAGCTAATTTCTTGTGATTGCATTTCCATATTTTACCATTGTATCTCCCTATTTATTTAACAAATTGTAATCGTAAAAGTACAACATCAATATTCAACTTTTCCATATTCAATTAATAATATGGTATCAGAGCTTTGGGAGATCCTAAGATCATCTTGTTAGCTCTTGCTCATCATACAACCCTTCGAATGCAGCCAAACAATAATATGGTCAACAATGACCTCTCCATACATATTGCAAACCTTCTTAAAACCAGCCTCAATTCTCAAAATCAAAACCCAATATCAAACCTTTCAGACGGCCTCAATATTAGCATCAAATTAAATAGCCAGAATTATCCCTTATGGGCTCGAATGATTCGAGTTGCCATCCGGGGGAAATCGAAAACTCTTCTTAACCACTTATCCGGAAAACCAGCCCCACCCGAACCAGATGACGACAAGTATGAGCAATGGGAACAAAACGATCTAATCGTATTCTCATGGCTCATACAAAATATCGAACCGGCTATTGCAAGCAACCTCACCGAGTTGCCCACAGCCAAATCGCTATGGGACGCACTCGTGGTCACGTACAGTAGTGGGAAAGATAACCTCACCGGGTTAGCAACCACCGGAACACCCGAGACAGAGGGGCTAGGATTCCTTTCAAGGAGGCGCTTTGGTCAGACCAAATCATACGATACTTCTTCATCCCGAATCGATAAATCGAAATTAAAATGCAATTACTGTGGTATGACAAAACACATGAAAGATCAATGTTTTAAACTTGTTGGATTCCCCGAATGGTGGAATGATGGCCATAAAAAAAGAAAGAATTCAGTCACGGAAGGAGGGAAAGCGGTTGCGGCCGTTGGCAACTCAGGAATCAACGACAACAGCGGAGCCACTAGCAACAACAATGAACCAAGAAGTGAAGGGTTTGGTGGGATAGCGTCAGCCAGATTTGGAGAATTCGGAGCAGATCCCACTGATGGAGGTAACGGGGTTGAGAGTTGTTTCTCAAACCCCTCTATTTTAAATCCTAAGTTTTTTCATCCTACAGTTCTAGAAATATTAGAGAATAACTCCCAAGATTCTAATAAATGCAACAGTGATCAATACTTATTTAAAACGAAAGGAAATTCTTTTATAAATAAAACCCAACAAGATTATGTTCCTTATAAAAGGGATGACAAAATTATTTTTGAAAAATCTAAAAACAAAAAAAAACCCTTAGAAAATTTTGGACAAGTGAATATGGCTAAAACGTATGAAAATTTAGATGAATCTTGGATATTTGATTGTGGTGCTACCGATACCATGACGTTTGATCTAACGGACCTGGTTTCAAGATCCAAACCTAAAATAAGCCACATCAAAACTGCAAACGGGGGAAAAGCTCTAGTAGAAGGAGGAGGAACTATCGAAATATCCCCAACTTTAAAACTCTCAAATTGTCTTTATGTGCCATCTTTGTCACATAAACTGTTATCTATTAGCCATGTGACAAAAGAATTAAATTGCACAGTTTTAATGCACCCCACCTTTTGTATCCTACAAGATATCAGGACGGGAGAGATCATTGGGCGTGGCACTGAACGCCAAGGATTGTATTATGTGGAGGAAGTGACTCAACATGGTAATGTGATGCTAGCTCACGGGTCTACGGATAGAGAAGCATGGTTGTGGCATAGAAGATTGGGACACCAATCCACCGGGTACTTACATCTTTTATTTCCAAAATTATTTCCTCACAATAAAACTTTTAATTGTGAAACTTGTGTTTTAGCTAAAAGTCATAGAAAAACCTATAAACTAAATAACACCCGGGTTGATTCACCGTTCTCTCTTATCCATTCTGATGTTTGGGGACCCGCAGAAATTATTGGGGGACAAAACTTTCGATATTTTGTTCTTTTTATTGATGACTGCACTCGCATGACATGGATTTATTTTTTGAAACACAAATATGAAGTTTTTGATAAATTTACGATATTTTATAATATGATACAAACACAATTCAAGACCAACATTCAAATCCTTCGATCTGACAATGGAGGAGAATTTATAAATGACTCCATGAAGCAATTTTGTCAAAATAAAGGAATTATTCACCAAAAAACGTGCCCACACACTCCTGAACAAAATGGCACTGTCGAACGAAAAAATCGTATTCTCTTAGAAATAACTCGAGCCTTTTTAATTGAATCTCAAGTTCCTACATCGTTTTGGCCTGAAGCTGCTGCCACCGCCACTTATTTAATTAACCGGCTTCCTACAAAAGCTCTTAATCTAAAAACTCCTATCCAGGCCCTATCCAATTTTACCAAAATTCCCCCACCCCTTACATTAACACCACGTGTTTTTGGGTGTTCCGTCTTTCCCCACATTCCTAAACATGATAGAGGAAAACTTGGCCCATGCGCCGAGAAATGTGTGTTTGTAGGTTATGGCATCGACCAAAAAGGATACCGTTGCTATAGCCCGAAACGTCGACATATGTATACTACACTAAATTGTGACTTCCTTGAAACCGAATTTTTCTATACTTCCCAACACAGCGGTCAGGGGGAGAAGGAGTATATTGACACACTGGGTTGGTTAAAGTGGGCCCCATCACCAAAAGAAATTAACCAAAATACCCAAGATGAGCCACTCACTTCAAATCAATCCAGTGAACCAATCGTTAGTGCTGCTAACCAAGATCCTCCAAGTCCAGTTATAAATACTCAAGATAATCCATCCCAAGAAGCTAATCACAATACCCAAGATGAGTCACTTACTTCAAATCAATCCAGTGAACCAATCGTTAGTGCTGCTAACCAAGATCCTCCAAGTCCAGTTACAGAGGTTAGTCACTCTCGCACACATGAGGATACTCAAAATATTGATATGTCTAACCAAAATTTCCCTAGTACGGTTACTGAGACTATGCAGGAGGAACATGGGGAGACAATACAAGAAGGACAAGCAACTGAAAGATATGTTTTACCTCCAAGAGTCAACAGAGGGATCCCACCAAAACGGTACTCTCCAGAAAAAGAAACAAGGCCCTCGAGGTATCCTATTACGAACATTGCCAACGGAAACTTATCAAGAGAGGCCAAGGCTTTCACCGCTTCCCTATACGATGAACAACTTCCAAACTCTGTGGAACAAGCATTGGATTCAGAAAACTGGAAGGATGCTATGGAAATAGAGATGGAGGCACTTTTAAGGAATAAAACATGGGAGAAATGCGTTCTGCCCCCAGGAAAAAAAACTGTAGGTTGTCGTTGGGTCTTTACAATCAAACACAAACCAGATGGGTCCATCGAAAGATATAAAGCTCGATTAGTAGCTAAAGGCTATACTCAGACATACGGGATTGACTATTCAGAGACGTTCTCTCCAGTAGCAAAAATTGATACGATCCGTGTACTCTTTTCTATTGCTGCAAACGAAGGATGGCCTCTCCATCAGTTTGATGTTAAAAATGCATTCCTTCATGGAGAATTGAAGGAAGAAGTATACATGGAAGCTCCCCCAGGGTTCACAACAGACTTCAAAACCAGGGAAGTATGTCGATTAAAAAAAACTCTCTACGGGCTTAAGCAATCCCCTCGAGCTTGGTTTGGTAGATTCACCTTAGCAATGAAGAGATATGGTTTCCAACAAAGCAACTCCGATCATACATTGTTCCTTAAACGAAGAGGTAAGCTTGTAACTTGTTTGATTATATATGTTGATGATATGATTATTACAGGGAACGATAAGGAAGAAATGGAGAAGTTGAAGACCAATTTGTTCACTGAATTTGAGATGAAGGACTTAGGAAGACTTAAGTACTTCCTTGGAATTGAGGTGCTAAGGTCTAAACACGGAATCTTTATTTGCCAGAAGAAATATATTCTTGACCTTCTTGCCGAGATAGGAATGATTGATTGCAAGCCAGCCGACACTCCAATGATGACTAACCAGAAACTCTATATGGAAGAAGGAGCAGAATTAGCAGACAAAGAAAGGTATCAACGGTTGGTGGGCAAACTTATATACCTCTCACACACTCGCCCTGACATTGCATACGCAGTTGGCGTAGTGAGCCAGTTCATGCACCAACCTCAGGTAGCTCACATGGATGCAGTATGGAGGATCATAAGGTATCTCAAAGGGACTGCAGGCCATGGAGTTCTATTCCAACCAAACAAACACCTTAGAATCCAGGCATATACAGATGCTGACTGGGCAGGAGACAAAGGAGACCGAAAATCAACATCAGGGTACTTTACCTTGGTTGGTGGGAATCTAGTTACATGGAGGAGCAAGAAACAAAAAGTTGTAGCCTTATCAAGTGCTGAGGCAGAATTTCGAGGAATTGCACGAGGTCTAGCAGAAGTTCTTTGGATACGGAAGCTTTTAACTGAAATTGGGTTTCCTCAACTTGAAGCTAGTACTATTATGTGTGATAATGAAGCCACAATACAAATTTCAGAAAATCCTGTTCAACACGATCGTACAAAGCATGTGGAAGTTGATAGACACTTCATCAAAGAAAAACTTGAAGCAGGGATCATGGAGCTCTCTTCAGTCCGATCAAAAGACCAATTAGCAGATATATTAACAAAAGCCGTCAACGCGAGAATTTTCAGCCACTGTCTTGACAAGTTGAGCATTGGAGATCCTACTACTCAACTTGAGGGGGAGTGTTAGAAAATAAATATTAAAATAAGGAGTATACTAAAATTAAAGGATCATAAATCTTAAATTGGAGATGTTGACAGCTTTTACAAAGGCCCATTTTCCTACCGTTGCTCAATCAGAGGAGGAGCTAATTTCTTGTGATTGCATTTCCATATTTTACCATTGTATCTCCCTATTTATTTAACAAATTGTAATCGTAAAAGTACAACATCAATATTCAACTTTTCCATATTCAATTAATAATACAGGGAAGTGTTATTCATTATTAATCTGCTTAGAATGGACACTTCAACCACTGTAATATAATATCCCAACTGCTACTCTTCCAAATATGAAAAACAAAAATTACGTCTCATAATGTAATCAATATAATCGACTTTGATGCATTATATTCTAAATCGTCCAAACAACATTAACTAATTAGTGGAAAAACATACCGAACACATAGAAAAATGTGATCGGTACAACTTATATGTTGCCAATTTAAAACGTATCCAGACTCAATTAAATTTCTTAATTTCATGGGCGAATTTCATTTCATTTTGTCTTGTCTAATCCTATATAATGTTTTTACCTATTTTTTTTTTTTTTTTGAACGGCAAATTTGGATCACTGACGGACCACTGGAGTATCATCGTGCCACCAGAGGAACCACCCGATCATATCCATCTCCACTAGGCATAATGCCACACCAATTCAGGAGGAAACCCAATAAATATGGGAAAACCCCCTTGTGGGAATCGAACCCATGACCTATTGGTCCCAAAGCCTTATCCCACCACCAAGATGCCACTAGGCTATAAAGCCATGGGCTGTTTTTACCTATATTTTATAACTTTTAAAGCCTATATAATGTTTTTTTCCTATATTTAATAACCTTTAATACGAACTACATACACGTTTATGTAGTGCGGAATTCGCACTTATCAACTTTACCTGTTAGTCTTCTTAATATTTTTCATTGCACATTGAGATATATCTTTTTTTTTTTAAATAAAACTTCATTAAAACACACCTCCGACCCAAACGGGCAAAAGGACAATACAAAAAAGCAGTGGCGGATCCAGGAATTTTTCCATGGGGGTGCGGAACATTTTTAAAAATTTTAGACCCATAGGTATATAAGTAAAAAATCGGTTCGTATCGGGTCGGGTCGGGTCATGTAAAACAAACGAACATCAAACTAAATTTATATAATCATCAAAAACATGTCAAACCTTGTTACAAACATAATTAAAACGTCGACGCCCTACGGGTTTTCATTTTTTGAAATCTATCCAAAACATCATCTAAACTAATTTCTTAAGCAATTCTTTCTCTATATAACATAACTTTATCGCTCCATAACATAATGTTTCAATTTTAATTTTAATCTTCAACTATTCAAGCCCTAGAAATCATAACGTAAGTTGTAATCACCCAAAAAATATATAAACAGCATAATCACCCTAAAAATATATAAACAACATAATCACCCTAAAAATCATGTAAACAACCATAAACAACGTCAAAACACACAAAATTTCAAACATATTTAACAACTTTATTACCCGTTTATCTCCTATAATATCAACCAAAATCATCAAAATAACAAATAAACTTACATGTGTTCGGATTCCGGTTAGATTTGGTGTCAAACGACGGTGGTATGGTGGCTGATTACGGTGGTCGCCGGCTGCTGGACTATTGTCGCTGGGTGATGTTGTTCGTTGGCTGTGCAGGGACGCAAGAGAGAAAGAGAGCGGGAGAGAATTTCTAGAGGTTTTGGACTTTAATTATTTTATTATAGTTTGAAATATTGTTGGGTTTGGTTAATGGGCTAAGACTTAGGGTATGTTTGGCAAAAGTAGCTGGTGGCTGGTGGCTGGAAGCTGGTAGCTGGAGGCTGGAAGCTGGTAGCTGATAGCTGTAGCTGGTAGCTGATAGCTGTAGCTGGAAGCTGGTAGCTGTAGCTTTTTAGATATATTTGGTGTTTGGCAGAGTAGCTAGAGCTTTTAATAAAATATATAAAATGACCAAAATGGACATAACTAAAAATTTAAAAAGCTTGTACATTAAAAAGTTCATTATTTTTAGAGGTTAAAATAGTCAATTTTTTCCCTAAAAGCTTGTAGCTCCTTCTAAACGCTACTAGTATGAGCGTTCAATTAAGAGCTTCAAGCTCCTATCCTAAAAGCTTTAAGCTCCTTCAACCAAACAAAGTTTTTTATTGAGTAGGAGTTTTTTTTCTTAAAAGCTTAAAGCTTGAAACTCCTAAAAGCTCCATGCCAAACATACCCTTAGTGGGCTAGCTAGTTAGAAATTATAGTTGGGTAAAGGTATGGGTATTTGGGTTTAGTTAGGTATTAAAAGTTATATAATTTAGGTAATATTTTTTTTAAATAAGAGTTTACTAAAAAAATTAAATATAAATTGATAACATTTTTTACCTAAGGGGTACGGACAAAAAAATTCAAGGGTGCGGTCGAAAAATCCCAAGGGGTGCGGACGAAAAATTTCAAGGGGTGCGGACGGGATTTTCGACGGAACTTAGCACCAATTTTTTTTCCCCGGGGGTGCGCCCGCCCACCTTGGGCTTGGCTTAGATCCGCCCCTACAAAAAATTACCCCCGACCCAAACTGGCAAATGGCAAACTTACAACATACACAGATTATAGACATCTTGAGAGCGGTAAAGATATGTGACGATAATTAATACTCATTTATGAACATCTGGATGGTTGATTTATCTAGGTGTTTTTTTTACATATAAGATGACATTGTTGACATATATGTTTTTTTTTTTCTTTTTTAGGTGAGATTATTGCCATATTTATATATTTTTTAATGAAGTGTACACTGCTACGTCCCATTATATAAAAAGTTAACACTTAAAATCAAAATATTATATTTCTAAATACTATTTTCCAAAATATTATCATTATGTTGATACGTGTATATCATACATCTAACTTTCACTTGTGCGTATGAAATCAAGATGTGCATGCATATTCATGAAGATGATTGTATAAAGTATTCAATTTTTTTAAGGTGAGTGGGGGTGGTATCACTTGCAAAAATTTCATCATGCACAAAAATCCAATCAAGTTCAGCCATATCATCAACCATTATTCCATCACTCACAACCATTTTTGTGGCGGTGGTCATCACTAGTGATGGAATTCCATCATTCACAACTTTTTTTTTTAAATTAAAGAGTAAACTGTCATTTTGGTCCCTGTGGTTTGGGCATTTTTGTCATTTTAGTCCAAATCTCAAACTTTTTAAATCTGGGTCCCTGTGGTTTCATCTTTATTGCCATTTTAGTACAAAATTCAAAATCCTCATTTTTTTGACTGTTTCAAAAAGTTTGATATTTGGACTAAAATGGCAATAAAAGTGAAACCACAGGGACCAAAATGGCAGTTTACTCATAATTTTGGACTAAAATGGCAATAAAAGTGAAACCACAGGGACCCAGATTTAAAAAGTTTGAGATTTGGACTAAAATGGCAAAAGTGCCTAAACCACAGGGACCAAAATGGCAGTTTACTCTAAATTAAATTAACAACAAATCAGCCATGGCTTTGTAACATTTATAATATCCCATAGTTTTAAAAAGATTCAAGATTTTATAAAGTTTATAAAAAAAAATCTTACAAGTTTATAAAAGAAACATTTTTTTTATGACAAGGACCAAACCTGCCAGTTTTAAAAGTTGAAATTAAAAGGAATAAAATTTAAATAAGTTTTGTAAATAACTATAAACCACAGGGAGTGAATGTATTAAAAAGGAATCAAACTTTTCAAAAACATCAGCTCCATCTTCTTCGACTTGCAGACCGAGTTTTCCGGCGAAATTCCGGCGAAGCCAAAAAAATTTTATATTCTTTTGGGGTCACATGTACAAGTATTAATGCACAACGTACAAGTCATACACATACAATCGAATTTTTACAACTCGTGAAGTTTTCCACGCGTTTTAAGTTTCACGCGTGGAAAACTGTGGTGGCGGCGGTGTTCCCATGTTCATCACGAGTGATGGAGGTGCCATCACAGACCACCCCAGTCCCCTAAGTAAACTCAGACAAAAAATATTGCAAATTCAGTTGGTATAAGTATTGTTTGTTCTAGTATAAGTATTGTTTGTTCAAACAAGAAAACCAACCAAATATATTTAGATCTTCTTTAATTGGGATTGTACAAGTTGACAAAATTTTGCTATCTGCAATTTAGGGTTATACATAAGTACGTAATCACTCTTTATCTTCAATACCAGTTAATAACTATCAACAAAAATTAATTACAATCTACCAAAAATCAATAAGACTTTCTGAGATACTTATAATGTCCAGAATCAAAACATTCCAACTTATTCTTGTATTGATTCATCAACTTCAACATCTCAGTAGCCTTCACCTTTGTCTCTTCACCACAGTTGACTTGCAACATGAGCAATAGCTTCTGAAAAGCACCAACATGAAGTGCTTCCACCAATGCACTCCCATCACCATTCTTGCTAAACTTCCATAACATTGAAACACAGAAATCAGTAGCCAAAGAAGACACCCTTAGTATCTTTTTGACTAGCAATGGCACACTCAATGCATGTTTTTGCACCTTTTCCCTTCCTTCTTTCGAGTCGGAGATGCGGTCTAATACGCCTAACGCCATCTCGCTTAAACCCTTATCGGCTTCCACAAGAGCTTCCAAGCTCAATTCAACAACACCCAACTCCAAGAATCTTGGTGAGAGTTTGTTGTTGCCAATTTGGGTTGAAAGAATGTGATGTATGACCGAAAATGAAGATTTTTTAACCGAATGGCTATCGGGTGCGTTTATAAGGTTTATCAAGGCTTCTGGAACGCCATCGATGTCGACTAAGGTGTTTACATGGGTTTGATCTGTGGAAAGAAGCTCTTTTAGGGTTAGAACACAACTTTTTTTGAGTAACAAATCATCTACTGATAATAACCATGTCATGCAACGTAAAGATTGAGTTGATCCAAGCTTAGATCGCCCTTCAACCCCTAAAGGAAACATCCATGTTAACAATAACAAAATCTCCTTTAGAAGATCTTCATGTTTTTCAAATGAAAACGCCTCAAACGAAGCCGCTAACACGTACCCAAGCCCATTATCTTTAATGAAACTCTTGTTTTGTTCACTTTCTTTAGCCCAAACATTTATCTTCTCCACCAAATCAAGACACCTTTTCGCATCGCCTTTCGAAGCGGCAGCCATCATTTTCGAACAAATTTCCGTGATATCGTAAGAGGTTATCGGTGTTCGAGGAGTGGGTATTCTCTCAACTCCATGAGCCCTATTCTCAACGCACCAATCTTGAATCATTCTCCGGATCATGTGATTTGGTATTTGATCAAAATTTGTAAGAACTTGATTAGTGACCGGGCACGTTTGGTTTCCATCCCGTATCCACTTTTCGATGCTTTCTCGATCATACGTGATACCCGTTGACAAGGTCACCGGGTCTTTCATCAGATCGAGAGATATCGGGCATCGAAAATGTGTCGGAATGGTGAGTTCTATTTGGGAACTTTGCTTTGAAAGGAGTTTCTTGCCAGCCAAACGGCTAGCTCTTGGTCTCTTCCAGAAAAATGCCATTTTTATAAACTTTTTTTAATCGGAAACTAGATTTGATGATCTGGGTATGAATATTTTGGAGAGAATTTGGTGGGTTTTAAGAATCTTGAATGAGTGAAAGTGTTTAAATATTGGTATTGAATTGGGTCAAAGGTAGGGGGGAATGAAATGTTCAAGTTAAAGGTGACGGTGGAAGGTTGGGTATTTGAACATTGACCGTTGAAAGTGAGATTCAAAAAATTGAGATGATAATTTTGTAATATTTTACAAGTTTCAGTAGTTATTGACTTGTACTAATAAATTTGGGTGCAAATAGAGCCGGTAAAACCTGGACCAATAAATTTGGGTCCACCATGGTCAAAGGTCAATCTTGTAGTTCTCGATGACCCGTTGTGGCCTTCATATATGGATCCGACCCGACTCGAATTTCTACTTCTTTTTAGCGCTAAATGAGGATATAGTTGAAATAATATCCGCTTTGTAGTTGTTATAACGGGAATTTGGTGGGTATCGAGTTTAATTTATTATGGTATTGATACTGTACTAACATTTGTTATAGCAATTAAAAGATAAAACTTAAAAACTAAAGTCGTAGTGTACTTAAAATGAAATCGATATGTATTTTACATACATGGATAAAAAAATGAAAAATATGAACATATGAAACGATTCCAATATTGTTCGATTGGAATTGACATGGTATCGATATTTTTGAGATGATACTAGTTTGGTTCATCGTGCGAATACCAACACTTGCTATAGTTTACAATATAAAAACGATACTCTACTGCGAATACAACTTCGTTTTTAACAAAGTTTATATAGGAAACAATAAATAGAAACGCTGGTAATGCTACCGAAGTTGTTTGAAAGATATCGATTTGGTTTTTCACGATAAAGAACAAAAAAAAAATAATTATATTGACTCATGCAAGTTGAACAAAACTTTTATCGAAGTATGATAAAAATAACCATGTCGCAATTGTATATTCAAAATTTTATAAAACGTTACATTATATTACATTATTAGAATAATGTTGGGTTATATAAGACCTGCGAATGATGAAAGCCAAAACCGAAAGGATCCATCATCCTTGCCTGAATAAGTAAAAATACAATCTCTAAGTCCAACAGTTTCTCTCCCATTAACCGCTTCACAAAACAGTTGCCCCAACTCCTGTTTCATAAAACTACCGCCTTCAAGAATAAAGAGAACAGGTGCTGATCATCAAAGTATTGGTCAACAAGTCAACAGTCAAGGTCAACCAAAGACAAAGGCTGAAGACCCAAAGGCCAGTCAACAACTAAAAGGCAGAAGTTCAGGATTTCCAGATGTGTTGGGTCACAACCAGCAGTTCTGAGAAATCCAGCAGTTCACTACATTTCTCTGAAGATCTAGTTGTTCAATAAAACAGTGTAACAATCTAGTAGTTTCGTAAATGCTGGCAATTACATCATTTAATGAAGCTGTTGAAGGTCGCTTTCATGATGACGTCACCAGCACTTTACACCTCTTATATATAGTTTTGAGTATCTTTGTAATTAGTTAACATTAAGAGCCGAAGAGCATTGAAACTTAGTGAGAGTGTGATCACCTGGTGAGTGGCAATACTATGTATTTATTGATTGTATTACATATATTGAATCCATAGTGAATCATTTGCAATCATTCCATGTTCATCCGTGATTGTTTGATGTGTTTAGATATTACTCTTTGATTGAAATTTCCAATTTAATTAACTATTTTACCAAGAAAAACACACACAACACATACTCAGATCCAACAATCGGTGTCAAGGTTCACTGAATTGACTACACCGTTGATTCAGAAGTTAATCTAGCTCAAATTGATAACTAATTGAGTGATCAAAGGACATTGAGAAGAATTGGAATAATCAGATCAACTAGTTGTTTCTGATACTCTGTTTTCTGAACTAAAATTCAATAGAACACAAAGAGATGTCAATCACTCCCGATCCTCACAATACCGGATTGGCAAACAAGCCTCCGATGCTCGTTTGTCATGAATTCAATATGTGGCAACGAAGGATGGTCATCACTTGTCACATCAGAACACTGGTTGCTGGAGATCAGTGGTATATGACCCTCATGTTCACTATGTCTCGAGCACCGAACAACCGAATGTTAATATTCCTAAGAAGCCACAGACTACTCTAAGCAGGATTTCCAAAAGTTTGAGCTCGATGCTAAAGAATTTGGGATACTAGCCATGGCCTTACCCAATGAAATCTATGCTAGATTGCTCCATTTTTGCGAATGCCAAAGAGTTGTGGGATGCTTTGAACGAACAATTTGGTGGTACAAATAAGGTTCAAGAGAACTACAAAGAAATACTAAATCAACAGTATGAAACGTTTGCTCATATCAAGAGAGAATCTCTGACTCAACAGTTTGAAATGTTTTAGTTATCTTATCAACGAGCTTAGGCTTGCAGATAAAGCGTTTACTAACTCTGCCTCGAGTCACATATTTCTTAGATAACTTACTGATAAATGGGAGTTGTATTAAGAAACTTTGTTGTTTTTAAGGAGATGACTTAAACATAGCTTCATGGCAAACTTCTCACTTATGAGATAAAGCTTGACCAGAAACAAAAGTTGATGTCATTAGGAAAAAATGTTGATGATTACACATTTGTGTAAGACCCGCATTTGCGTCTAATAGAAATGACATCCACAAGACGCTAGAAACATAAACTTTTAAGATATCTAAACTTTTCACGATTTAAAGATTGTAACATTAACAACATTAGCACATAATTTTAACAAAATTTGGGCATGACCCGTCCGTAAGATGAGTGCATCCCTGTTTTATACAACACCGATACGATAATGCCCATGACCCGTTCATACTAGACACGACTAAAAACCATAATATCAAGTTTAAAAAAAAATAACTACTACTAAGGGTGTACGAAAATAAAACAAGCATTTGACCCAAAACATTAATACAAACTAGCGGAAGCGCTTGGTATGTCATAATATGTGCACGTGCTCGCCCCAAATAGCCAAGTCGCCTATAATGAGGATTTACCTACACTCAACAACAAAACTTTAAGAAGTTAGTCTTTAAATTTATTCCACTTACAATAATCAAAATTTAGTTTCATTCCTTTATTTATATACTTTCGTTTTCCTTAAGCATTTGGTTACCCATTTTAATGGGTATAGCATATACTCTCATGTTGAGATTCAAGCATACCATTTGTGACCCGATAACATCGGGTTATTTGCTTTCGACATACATCTTTCGTTCTATCCGTTTAACGGATTGAACATCATACTTACCACATTTGTGGTGGCATTCCTAACCACCCATTCTAAACGGGTAGAACCTTTATTCTTACTTGACTTGTTCAACTCGAACCGGTCAAATTGCATAACTTGTCATAACCTTCGTTAACATAACCAAATCCTCAAGGGATTTGCTATCTACTTATTAACCACCGTAAATCATTATAACAAAGAATTGTATCTCGTAATTAATAGCAAAATCTAAGTAAAGTTTTGTATGCAAACGGAACATACCTCGATCTTGTGAGCCTTCCGATTTCTTAGTACTTGAACCTTCTTCCTTCATGCCTATATTAACACATTCATTCATTCGTTTAGTACCCCAAATTTCATTCCATTATTTTCCAATTTACACATAATTATTCTTTCAAGCATTTCATAAAACACTTGGCGGGTTTCGCATTTGCAGGACACTAAGTACAAGCTTTTAGAGCATAATTCCTACTAGTTCATTTCAAAGTTCATCAACAATTAATCAAGTTCATAATATTCTCTTGTCCTACTTAATTTGTTTAAGATTCAAGTACTACAACATCATCACATGTCAATCCTACACATGATTCCTACCCATTATTCCCACCTTTCAACCTCTAATTATTCATATCAATGGGTTATGCAATTAGCTTTTCATATAATCAAATTCACACATAAGCATACATGATTCTTGTTCTATAGAGAAGTCCTAACTCCAATCTATACAGTCTCTTGCAAAATTTCGAGATTGGGTCATAACCCACTTCCTACAAGTCATGATTTCAAGAAATTGAACTTACCACTTCAATAGATAGGTTTAGATGGTCGAAATTCTCAGCCCATGCAGTTCGATTTCCATGAAATTCTCTTTGATTTGGCTGGTTTCAAGAACTAGGGTTGAACCCCCTTTTCTCCTTGTTCTGATCGATCTCCCCACACATCAGAAGTGTGTTTTTTTTAGTTTTGTTAAACATTAATACTTTCACTTTAGAGCTTTACCAATTTACCCCCTCTAGTTATGTTTTTGATTTATTTAAGCATTTCTATTACTAACTAATTATTTACACACATTTTACCAACCAAGTTGGGACTTTTAATTTAATTCATTTTACTCTCTTCATAATAAATTTCGGGGTGTTACAAGTCTACCCTCCTTAAAAGAGGTTTCGTCCCCGAAACCTTTCTGATTCCAACTAGACCAATTCTACTATTACTTTTTCATCTATTCATTCACGATGCTTACTACAACCAAGATGCATTCGGGATCTTGGCAAAAGTTTCATTTATGCACAAACATTTTTGTATGCATTGTCCCTCCATTCTTAAATTAAGTAAATTACTTTCATAATCGCATATAAGTCAGAATCTGATCCAGAGCTCTTATTAGTGTCGTTTTCACCTTATAATGCTAGTTCCTAGCATACATCATCACTAGCGGTTCGTTCATTGAAATTTATTTCTAATGTATACTATTGGTCGTACAAGTCTATGTTTACGGCTTGTTTCTATCTTTCTAATTCAGCATAACATATTCATACATTTGCTAACAAAAATAAATCGATTTATTTCATTCCACTCACGTATCATACACGATATACTTCATTTTTGTAACCATGAGAAAACCCTATCATCCCATTACTAACGTTCTTCTAATTACTTTCTTATTCATATGAGGGCTTAGCATATCATTATACGCATACTATAAACATTTAATGACTTAATAGTATTAAAACAAAGCTACCCTCTTCCTAATTACTTTTTCATGCTTACTATGAGCATAAAGCATCGTTCTACGGTTACTACTGTTACTTGAACTAATTACAACTTTGAGTTTAGCCTCAAATTTAATCATTCGCAACACTTTATTATTAGCTCTTTGCATGAACTACTTATTATACTAACCTCGACTTTATTGTATAAATCAGTTATCTGTGTGCCGGATCGATCCGCTTCTTTATATGTACCTTCTGTACTAGAATTGGTCTCATTCATTCATGAAATATGCTCCCATTCGTGAGCATCCTTCCACTAGCTTTATTACTATCATCCCACTAAGAATTCCATCATATTTATTTATAAATAAATAGTTAGCACATAACCTTTCATAATTGCGTCCTACATGGTGTTTGTTCGCCTATTGTCTCTTTCACAATTTTCTTACGTACATGCTAAAACATATCATACATTCTAAACTGCGACAATGCATGCCTATACATTATGCTCACCTACAAGTAACAAACTTGACAAATCGAACATTAAATACCGGGTTCAAATGGCGATCGCCATTTGACCCGTATGACTCATTTGAGTTTCGTTTTCTAGTTTTTATTCTTATTTGTTTAATCCGTCTTCACTTACGGATTCGAACTTTTAATTTATTACCTTTCATTCTTACTGGTTTGATCCGTGCTTGCTTACGGATCCAACCTTTCAGTCCTTACATGGTTGAATCCATTTCTCAGATTCAAACATTTTCATCCGTACCTTTCGTTCTTCTGTAGTATCATTTACCATGTCATTTCTTATGATATGTTTTCGTATTAATATCCTACATTCAACATCAAGTGTTGGGTCCTAGCACTTAATTCCATGTCCTTATTCATGTAGCGTGTCCCAACGCGACACTCTACCTCCTATTTCTAGTGGTGTTCCCACCCTTCTTTCTTAAGTTTGTTTTACATTCAACCGTAAGCTTAAACTTTTCATTCTTTTCTTTCTTATATTGAGCCGATCCTTTAAGAATCGTTAGACCCCCCCCCCCCCTTTTTTTTACTAGCTTGACCGGACATAAGTGAGATGATTCTCGTGTTTTTCTCGAGCTTCGGTCAATATATGACCATCCCTTAATATACCATTTCCATTTGTTCGTTCACCGTATTTGGTGTTAATTCACCTACGTTCTCTAACATGTCTCTTACTAATGAGTGTCCTACATGACACGTTGCATTTCTTACGTAATGTTTCCAAAATTTGTAAATAATTATTATTTACTGACTTCTACGATTTGACCTTTTTAAAGTTAATCACACTTAGTACTTATTGTATATAAGTATTGTTGTACGTGTTGTACTTACTTTTAATTTGAACATATTTACAAAATGTCTTTAGCTAACATCTCAACTAATATTCTTTCCATACATTTCTTCAACGTTACTAAACTCTCATTTCCGCCTTAGAACTTCTCAACTAAAATTTATGACCGATTTACCCTTATAATGAGGTCTTATCGGTTTGACATTATGCCAACAATTTCAACAAAATGTACAATAACATTTCTCATTTATTTATACATTTCACTTTGATTTCTAATATTCAAACACGTATACACCTTCATGTAAATAAATTCGAAGTGACTGCGAAATCACTTACCTTTAGTGTTCATGTTCATGCTTGCCTCATTGCTTCCTCTCACCCCGTTGCCATCCATACTTGAATCAACTGACAAGATTTCCATCCTTACATATTCTTACATTCGTAACATTGTTAGCTTATGTGAGCATACATACAACTATTCATTTTCTTTTTATTCATACGTTAATTGACTTTCGTTAGTCAAATTTCGTATAAACGAGACATTTATTATTAGTTATCTCATTTCCAATCCATACAACTAAACTATCGTCAAGTATAACACGTAAATCACTTAATACATAACACATTAACTCTTTACTATAACATTTGTGTCTAAAGGCCATTCCATGATATCCATATACCGTTGACTTTTAGATAGTCAACTGTCTTGCTTACACACTTCAAACCTTTGAATATGTAATCATCCAAATATGATAGACCGTAATATTAATATTCTACGTATTTCATACATACAATTTACGTAATCCTCCAAACAATACACATATATACATTCACTTTCACGTACTTTCACATGCTAATGCTTCATGATTCTACAAATAGTAAATATCATTCAAGTTAACTATATAACATAATTCCAACATATCCTTTACTAATAAGCTCGTATGATTCGCATTTAGCACATATTCATCTCTTAATCATAACAAGGCAAATCATTAAATACACATAAGCATCACACCATTCAAGTACAAGATACAAGCCTCTAATGCATAATTCTGATCAAAGCATACATTCATCCGAATTTTCATACGAATTCCATCTAACTCACATTCTTCAATTTGTTTTCACCACTAATCTCATCATTTTTATATTCTTTTATTAACAAATTCCGGTTCCTTCACATATTCAAATACTTTAGTCTTCATTTACTTCCTTCATTATTCATTATCACACGTTTCCAACTCCATTTTGTACATTCGTCATTCATTTCATGTCATTCCATACGTTACATTCGACCTTTATAAATTTTACTTTATCGCCAATGGTCTACGTAACTTTACATAACTTATTATATCTTCTAATAACTTGACAAGAACATAAAACGGGCATTTCTGAGAAGTACGGGAACTTAAATTATAATTCGCAAGCTTTCAATATAACACATAATTCACAAGCTTTCAATATAACACATACTTCAACCTTTGATTACAACATTTGTAATCATGCATTTCAAGTTTTTAATTCTCTACGTTTCATCATTTATTTCGTGTCTTTCGATATACTACTTTCGACTTTTATTCACCTCCTTCTATTGTAACCACTAGTCGGGGTTACATAATTCTTTTAGGTCTTATATAGACCCTAAACGAACTCTTATTAGGCCTTTGGACTATTTGAAAACTCAAAATATGAAAATCAAAACAAAATAATTTTTTTTGGCGGAATCGGTTTCCGCAACCCGTCGGCGACGGCATCATACCCGTCGGCGACGGGCTTCCTTAACGTGGCGTCGGCCACTTTGTCCGTAGACAGGTAAACAAGGCGTCGGCTGTCAGGGGGCGTCAACGACGGGTATCAGGCCGTCGGCGACGTCCCGTCGTTTGTTAATTCGCTGCTGAACTTAATTTTACATGTTTTAATCCTTTTCTGGTCCGTTTCCAGCCGTGGGATCCCCAGAACTCATCGTTTCGCCCTCCATAATCATCCCTTCACTTATTTAACTTAATATTTACATCATAAGCACATTACACATACCCGTATTTACCAAGAATTTAAATTGTTACCTCATTGGCGATCTTGGAGCGAGCACACTTTTGAACGAGCCGTCGGTTTGAGTTCAAGCATCACCTCATATGCTCGAATCCCTCAAACCTTGGCTCTGATACCAACTTGTAAGACCCGCATTTGCGTCTAATAGAAATGACATCCACAAGACGCGAGAAACATAAACTTTTAAGATATCCAAACTTTTCACGATTTAAAGATTGTAACATTAACAACATTAGCACATAATTTTAACAAAATTTGGGCATGACTCGTCCGTAAGATGAGTGCATCCCTGTTTTATACAACACCGATACGATAATGCCCATGACCCGTTCATACTAGACACGACTAAAAACCATAATATCAAGTTTAAAAAAAATAACTACTACTAAGGGTGTACGAAAATAAAACAAGCGTTTGACCCAAAACATTAATACAAACTAGCGGAAGCGCTTGGTATGTCATAATATGTGCACGTGCTCGCCCCAAATTGCCAAGTCGCCTATAATGAGGATTTACCTACACTCAACAACAAAACTTTAAGAAGTTGGTCTTTAAATTTATTCCACTTACAATAATCAAAATTTAGTTTCATTCCTTTATTTATATACTTTCGTTTTCCTTACGCATTTGGTTACCCATTTTAATGGGTATAGCATATACTCTCATGTTGAGATTCAAGCATACCATTTGTGACCCGATAACATCGGGTTATTTGCTTTCGACATACATCTTTCGTTCTATCCGTTTAACGGATTGAACATCATACTTACCACATTTGTGGTTGCATTCCTAACCACCCATTCTAAACGGGTGGAACCTTTATTCTTACTTGACTTGTTCAACTCGAACCAGTCAAATTGCATAACTTGTCATAACCTTCGTTAACATAACCAAATCCTCAAGGGATTTGCTATCTACTTATTAACCACCGTAAATCATTATAACAAAGAATTGTATCTCGTAATTAATAGCAAAATCTAAGTAAAGTTTTGTATGCAAACGGAACATACCTCGATCTTGTGAGCCTTCCGATTTCTTAGTACTTGAACCTTCTTCCTTCATGCCTATATTAACACATTCATTCATTCGTTTAGTACACCAAATTTCATTCCATTATTTTCCAATTTACACATAATTATTCTTTCAAGCATTTCATCAAACACTTGGCGGGTTTCGCATTTGCGGGACACTAAGTACAAGCTTTTAGAGCATAATTCCTACTAGTTCATTTCAAAGTTCATCAACAATTAATCAAGTTCATAATATTCTCTTGTCCTACTTAATTTGTTTAAGATTCAAGTACTACAACATCATCACATGTCAATCCTACACATGATTCCTACCCATTATTCCCACCTTTCAACCTCTAATTATTCATATCAATGGGTTATGCAATTAGCTTTTCATATAATCAAATTCACACATAAGCATACATGATTCTTGTTCTATAGAGAAGTCCTAACTCCAATCTATACAGTCTCTTGCAAAATTTCGAGATTGGGTCATAACCCACTTCCTACAAGTCATGATTTCAAGAAATTGAACTTACCACTTCAATAGATAGGTTTAGATGGTCGAAATTCTTAGCCCATGCAGTTCGATTTCCATGAAATTCTCTTTGATTTGGCTGGTTTCAAGAACTAGGGTTGAACCCCCTTTTCTCCTTGTTCTGATCTATCTCCCCACACATCAGAAGTGTGTTTTTTTTAGTTTTGTTAAACATTAATACTTTCACTTTAGAGCTTTACCAATTTACCCCCTCTAGTTATGTTTTTGATTTATTTAAGCATTTCTATTACTAACTACTTATTTACACACATTTTACCAACCAAGTTGGGACTTTTAATTTAATTCATTTTACTCCCTTCATAATAAATTTCGGGGTGTTACAATTTGGTAACACAACCCTGATGAGTCAAGATGATTCATCATAATCTTACAGGGTGAATGAACAAAGTTTTGTTCACTTTGTTGATATAACTACTGGTTCTAGTTCTCAAAATGACACATCACACGTAGGAAATCAAAATTATGCTTTGATGATGTATGATTAAAGACCCATGGACCAAATTGACCAGGATAAATTTGATCTCCTTAACCATCTTGCATTACTAAGTATCAAATTAAACAAGTTCTATAATAAAACTGGTAGAAAGTTTCCTGGATGGAATGTCACACCCCAACCGATGGCGGAAACATTGGGATGAGACGAAAACGAGATTGCAAGAGACTTCATAACACTATGTGACAATATTGATTTAATTCAAATTTCATTTCAGGACTAATTGTCATACAAGTTTCAAATAGAAATAACAACATTGTTTCAAATTGTAACATAACAATAAAAGATTGATTAATCTAGGTGTGTATCTATGTCCACCTAAATTGCATTTCTTCTTGAACATCAACTCATCAATTAACCTGCATAGGGCTATTCATAAAGCTCGCGACTCGTAGCTCAGCTCGTAACTCGCTCGAAAGAAGCTCGAGAAAAACTAGCTAAAAAAACTCAATTTAAGATGACATGAACCAAGCTGGCACATTTTTATAACCAAGCCCAGCTCGAGCTAAGCTCGGCTCGGCCCATGGCTCGGCTCGTTGGCTCGTTCTTAGGCTCGTTTAACTCCGACGTAAAGCTCAAACCAAGTTTAGCCGCCTGAATTAATTTCGAGCTTGAGCTCGACGCCACCCTGGCTCGACTCGGCTCGACTCGTTTACAGCCCTAAACCTGCAACATGTATTAAAATAGAGTTCAACGCAAAAGCAAAGGCGTGTATACAAGTTGTTGTTACATAGCATAATATAGATAAAATAGTTTAAAGTGCTCATATCCAACATGAATCATATTAAGCAGGTTTACTAGCATGCCGAAACGGTGTACTTATATGTTCAAACCCAAGATTCTAATGCGTTAAAATAGCCTATCCCAAATAGAATAAAGGGAGGTTAACATATTTGACTTAACAATACCCCAAGAATCATGGGCGGTGCATTACTCCTATAGCGCTATAACTGTTAAGGTAGGCTAGCAAATATATTGACAAAAATAGTTTACATTAGCATAACAAGTCTAAACAAGCATCATATAGTTTCATGTTAAGCATGGATAGAGTTTAAAATAGTTTCATGTCTTGTGTAATTTTGTATAATATACATGTTGCATCACAAAGTGATAAAAAGGAAAACGGGATCGAGTATATTCACGGTTTTTGTAAGCTTTCCTACTTGTTATCCTGTGAGCGTTTGTGGTTGATGGATTAATTTGGAGCACCTTGTCCTTCTACACAAAGGAACATAGATGTATGAGTTTGGGGAATAACGGAAGATTATAGATTCGGAATTTAAATATCATGAACTTAGCCATATGAAAATAATCATTCATCACATATGATGTTTAGATGATATACTTACTAACTTGATAATGTCCACCTGTTCATCATCAATGGTTCGATTTGTTTGAGTATTACATGAATATTATATAGAGTATACTATATCATATATGTCAAGCAAGAGGTAGAAGATTAAAGGCTTCCATTTAGGGACCTCTAATGTTCACCACTACACTTGTTGCTATAAACAACAAGGATGGTCATGAACTTACAAGAATAATGAAATACAACAACTAATCTATGGGAAAACATCAAGAAATGAGTGGATTTTTATGTAAGATAGCCCAAGCTAGTCTAACAATCACACATTCATCAAGCTTCAAGCTTAAACACTTCTTGTGGGTAAAACCCTAACTAAAACAAAATGTTTGTGAGGTTTTAACCTCTGATTTAACATTTCTCAGCCTTGTTTTTAAGACCAACTAACCATTTGATTGATTATGAGCATTAGGACATAGGTTTGAGATGAGCTTAACTAAAGTTTAGCAAAGTTTTATATGAAAACAGAAAATCAGTCAACTTTGGAGCCTTTTTGGTGACGTTCCAGGGCTTTTTTTTTTCCATGGAAAACCAATGGAAACGTAGCTAAGGTCAAACCAAAGAAGTAGGAAAAAGAATCGAGTGAATCGGATAAGAAATGAGTGAGTTATGCTCACTTTTGTGAAGGTTGGTGCTTCTGCTCGAATCTTCAAATTTGCAGCTGAATAGAGGGATTTTGAGAGTTATTAGAGTGATTTGAGAGTGTTTAGGAAAGTGAAAAATGCTTGGATAGTGCTTGGTATTTATAGGGAAGGTTTAGGTTAGTTGGTGGTTGGATAATAAGTGTTAAAACATGCTTAAAAACTCAAAAAATCATAAAATATGCGCCCAAAACGAGCAGAAAGAAGGTCTGGTCGCGGCTGCCAGGGAGCTTTTGACGAGTTGATAAATGAAATGGAAGCCGGGAATTGTTTGATGTGAAGACCCAGCCCAACTGGTTAGGCGCGCGTTTGATGAGGGTGTCGACCCGGGTTCGAGTCCCGTGGTCTGCATCCTTTTTTTATTATTTATTTCCTTTCTTTTTTGTATTAAAACCATTGTACTTTCAGCCAATTGCATAATTAGTCCCTGAATTTTAATGGACGTAAGTTATGTTATATTTTAAAGAGCAAAGTATAAAGATGGTCCCTGTAGTTTACCAAAATTCTGGATTTGGTCCCTAGCTTTTCACAAGTACACGGATGGTCCCGGTGGTTTGCACTTTGTGACACATTTAGTCCCCAACTTTGTTAAAAGTCACATTGGTGGTCCCTATGGTTTGCACTTTGTAACGCATTTAGTCCCTAACTTGGACATGCTGAAACTTTAAGATTTGTTGGCTATGGACTAAATGCGTTACAAAGTGCAAACCACAAGGATCATTCATGTACTTTTGGAAAGCTAGGGAACAAATCCAAAATTTTGGTAAACCACAGGGACCATCCATGTAATTCACTCTATTTTAAAGGAAGTTAACTTTATAATTCAACTAACTAGGTTAGTTTGTATTTACTAACTTTAAAATCTAACGAAACTTAACTAGATTATTATTTTATTTATTTATTTATTTATAAAAACAAACAAAATTCTTTTATCTTAATATTAATTAATTTAATTAATAAAATAGGTTAGATAAATAACGAATTTAAATTAGGATAAAAACCTTTTAACGATTATTCCTTTAACGAAGCTTCCGAATCTCATTATTTTAAGAGTTTTAACTAGTTTAATGAGTATCAAGTGTCGATAAATATAGAATCAAGAATCCTTGAATAATATTTCGTTCAAACGAGAAATTGATTAACAGTTGCACATAAGTCTAATATGAATACACAAAATTGCTTCGTTTTCATTATGATCAAGAGTCTCGAATTACAAATGAAACAAAGAGAGTACAAGTGTCTAAATATAGAAAGTACAACACGTAATGCTTAAATGAGAACTTGCGAAAATGCGGGGCGTTACATGGAAGGGATGGGATACATTTGAGAAAGATACATCTAGAGTTGACATAGATCTGATGTTGAAAGCGTTGTTCCATGATTGAAAGTTTACCATTTAAGTTAAAGTTTAAAACTTTACAAAACTGAGTATACAGGAAAAAATTATACTAGAGTAGTTGATCGTTTGAAATTAAGTTATTCAATCTGCTCTGATACCAATTGGTTATCCCAGATAAACAGTCTTTAACTAAAATGGCATTTGATTTCAACTGAATAAAAAATAGTATGCGGAAATAGAAATCGAACTTTCAAGAAATCAAAGTACAAAATTTTCAAGTTTATGTCACTTGAAGATATTACAAGGTGATTGAGTAGTTATTAGCTAATACAAGATATTACAAGGTGATTGAGTAGTTATTAGCTAATACAAAATGAATACTTAAAGAATCTTGTGTAAGTGAAGGGCAATGGAGTGTGTACGATGTATTTAGTGTTGTACACGACTCATTTACTCTTCGAGGATATAATACTCTGCATATAGAGAATGTTTGGTATGAAAAAACATTTGTGTATTCATCCACTTGGCCTCTAAAACCTTCTTTCTGGCATATTCATTGAATCCATCGCTTTACTGACCGTCTTGGGAGTTGTGAATACCTTACCTGATATTGCAAGTGGGGTCATCAGAATTCTGATGATTCATCATCAGATTTCTAATGATTCTAGTCATCAGATTTCTTATGGCTACTTCTGATCAGATCTGATGCTAATCATCAGATTGATCAGATGCTTTTAATTTAGTCTTCTTAAGATGACTTTCTGATCCTTTTCTAATGTCGATCGTTTCTTTTCTCGTCCTTTGTCTATTATGTAACACCCCAAAAAAATGGGTTTGGTAATTTAAACCCGGTTAATATAAAGGAACGGGTAAAATGCCGTTAGGGGATAAAAGTGAACCCGTGAATGAATGCTAACTAGGAATAATTAACCTAGTTGATTATTAATGTCGTTGGTATTAAACGAAGGGTTGTAGCCTTATTTATTTAAAACGAAACATGAGGGACCAAAGTGGGACAACTTGAAAGATGTTTAATTAAAAGAAAACACACACACACAAACACACATACGTGTGTGTGTTCTGGATCGATGTCCAGGAGAAAGAACAAGGGTTCAAACCCTAGTTCTTGAAGAACCTTCAAATTGAAGGGGGTAAATGAAGTCTAAATTCACAACCGAACGTGAATTAATGATCACCCAAGCAAGGGGATCATAAGGTATGTCTTAAAACTTAGATTTGATGATCTTGTATGAAGTGGGTTATGATTAATCCACGAAATTGTATGAAATTAAGTATGAATATGTGTTAACATCATCATAGGGAACATGTGTTATGCATAATTTTGACTAATTTGATGTTTAAGGATGTAAACCCACTAGTTGGGTGATTAAGATGACATGAGTGTTCAACATGTCCAATATTCATGAATTATGTTGTGTTAGGATGAACTATTGTTAGATGAATTGAAAGAAATTTGGTGTTGATATGTTTGATGTTTAGGTGTTAAATGATACTTGTTGATTAGTAAGAAGATTTGATGAAATATGAGTGAACTTGGAAGATTATGCATAAACTAGTTGTACATGGTGCCTAGGAAGTAGTACGCACACCAAGTGTTTGATGAAATGTCTAAAAGACAATAATAAGTGAAATTGTATGCTAGTAATGGGTAAACATATATAGTTCATGTGAAGATTATGTAGGGATGATGTTGAGTATGCTTTATGCTTGTTTGAATGGATTAACGAAGGTCATATATGAGATGTGAATGTGATATGGATGTTCATATGTATAAGCATATATGCTAATAAGAATGTGAATGTAATGACATGAATGTATAGGAATCATGTCAAGATGGTTAAGAACGTGGAAGGCTAACGGGCTAAGGAGACTCAAGTAAGCGAACGCAATTACGGACGCACAAGGTAAGTAAATCCCGGACTTACACTTTAGATGTAAAATATATTGTAGTATGATGATTATTGTTATACATGTGAGAAAGTATTAAACAATGGAAGTAAATAGGTAAGTTTACGGAAAAAGGGAGTCGAAAGTGGATAGGAAAGTATAATGATGCTAATTGTTTTCTGTTAAGAATGAAATGGAAATGCAGGTATACTAATAATGGAGAATGAAGGTTAAGTATGGAAGTCAGACGAGAGTGTCCGAATGGATGGACGAATGGACTTATATGAACGGGAATAAGAGACGTTGACGCTTGATTATGCACGTTTTTAAAGTATATATATATATTATGTCACTGGTTGCTAATGAAGTAATTGGTTATGGTGAATGCAGGTTGTACAGGTTTATGAATGCTTGCTCAAGCTGTGTACGTGGTTGAAGATCGAGTCAAGACATGGATTGTACGTGGGTGTGTATGTGGTCTCTTAATTCGATATACGTATGTTAGTTTTTAATTAAATTATGAAAAGGGATTAATGTATTTAAGTGAAAGAAAGAATAACTTATAAAGAAATTTTTAGTATGTGTTCTCCGCTGCGTTAAATTTGGTTAAAACGTGTTAGGGCGTTAAATATTATCTTCGTCATGTTTGACCTGTTGACTTATCCAGCATCATATCTGATAAGAGTGATCAGATTCTTTATCATTTTTCTTCAACACTTACATAAAAGTTTCAAAACGAATTTACATAAGGTGGGGATCCTACACACAATTTGGGTCAATTCACCAAGATGTGACTGAGTTGTCTAAATTTGAACATGTCGGTATCGTCTACCACCAACGGCCCGGTCTCAATTCTAACACCTCGATATCGTCTACTATCGTTGGCTCGCATCTCAAATGTCATGTAAACATGACTCGTCTATATATTCTCATCGCCACCAAAAGGCAACGATTGCTAAGACACATTGATTTCGCCTACTACCGTACCACGAATATTGACTGTTTTGGCCCTGATGGTTTGCCTATCTAGGAACTCAAGGATTTGTTTTTGGTTGCCCCGGTGGAGACTTTCCAGGAGGGCACCCATGTTGGTATTAATGTCCCTAGACACGCTTAGTTATGGAGTTTTCATGTGCTCATAACTAATGCTCCTAAAATGTGTTGGTGATTTTAAGAGGCAGAATATTCCTTATGAACCAAGAATCACCCATGTTCACGGCCGATGTAAGATTTTCCTAGGGTGTTACATTAGTCCATGTTAATCTTCTCCGTATCAGTACAATTACCCCCCTTTTGGACTCATCATCCTTAATGAGTTTTGCCCCACCATCCCTAACGGCACAGAAGTTGCTCTGATACAATTTGTAACGTCCAACCTCTCATACCACCAATATTATCCGCTTTACCCCCGATGCGTTGCCCATCCAGGAACTCATGGATTTGTTTTTGGTTGCCCCGACGGAGAATTTCAAGAAGGTCACCCATCCTGGTACTACTCCTACCTAAGCACGCTTAACTATGGAGTTTTCATGTGCTCCATTGCCAACGAGCCCTAAATGCGTTGGTGCTTTAAAAAGCAGGGCATTCTTTATGAACCAAGAATCTCTCATGTCCATGACTATTGTGGGATTTTCCTCGGGAGTTACACTGGTCCATGCTAATCTTCTCAGTATGGTTACACAGAACACCTACACCCCCCTCCAGATGTCTAAGACCTCCTCAATGACATGTTTTTTTGTGGATTAACCACGTGCCTCTATTAACCACCATCTATCTCGTCCCACTACCCCTCAGGGCACAACGATTCACTCGCACATAGGTTCCCATCAACGAATTAAAAACCTACCCAAACTCACACAACTGTAGCGGTAGTCTCCACCACGCGCTTATCGCGTTATTCCTTGTGTACATGATTGCACACCCCAATCAACACAATACCCATTCAAGTCTAATCCCACAACTCTTCTTATTCACATAACTCTTTGAAAAAAGGAGCACAGACTCATTAGAAAACGTTTAGTAACATACATTAAAAAAACCCGTCATTTCATGAAAACCCATAAACAATTGTGAATGCATCACATAATGAAGTATAAGAGCATTCTCATCCAATCCATCAAAACTTGTGAGGGTGAGTTTTTATATTGTAAAGGGTAAAAAAAGTGGTTGTGAGTGGAGGTGAGAGAAAATGTTACTGTTCATCTGTATATTTGGGGGGACACTGTTCACCCAGTATAATTTTTTTAATATATATTGAAAGTGGTTGTGAGTGAAGGAAAGAGAAAAATGTGATGATAATATTATTTAATTGAAAAGGAGAGAGAAAAAATATTTGTTTTTAGTGGAAATATATTGATATAGGAGTTGTTTTTTAGTGGAATGTATGTATAATTTGATGGATTGGATGAGAATGCTCTAACATATGCAAGTTGCCATGTGACAGTAGCGTTGTCAAAGAGTCCATTAGAAATAAAGTTATTTTAGTGATTAGGTTTTCATTGGCCATTCTACTTCAAATAGAAGATAATTATGTAAGAAGTATATATTTAGTTTTTTTTACACTTCAAATAAAAACTTTATTTGACCACAAAATAACCAAAACAAAATCACCACCAGCTCGTTAATTACCACCTCGGACCATTGTTGGCCGCCCCTCTCTCCACTCTCTTCCTTACTTACGGGTTGTGCTTCCCCGCTTACATCCATCATAGTCTCCACCATATTCACTTGGTATTATTTACTAGAGTACCATCTTCCCTTACAAGTACAATGGTCTCCTCAAAAACTCATTATTAACTTGTAATTTTATACCAATAATACAAAATATTGGGGTCGTTTAGGCTCGAGCATTTTGTGTCTATATATTTATTTAATTTATTAAGTATATATGTTTATATAATAACTAGTCGTTTACCCGCGCGATGCGGCGGGAAACATATCATTTAAGTTGGTGAGTTTAGGGCTATGTACGTGGCAGGTCGGTTTTGAGCCATAACCAAAATCAAATTCGCGATGCAACGGAAAACACAACACTTGTTGGTAATTCTAAGGGTGAAACTTTGCAATACGATACTCGTTTGTTGTTAGTTTATTGATCATCTCTTGATACACTGTATATTACTCAAACGAAAATGTAATTAGATGACAAATAAAAATGTTGTTATGTCCATAGTTACAAACCCACGGTTTGTGTTGTATAAATTTTAAACATATACGTGAATCCATCACATATTCAATAGGAACCGATTCAAAATGGTTAATCTTCTAAGTGGTAGACATGTTGAATGGGTTAGCCCCATTTCAGTAAATGCAAAGGCGTCGCAACTTAAACCCACATTCTACACAGCTTGTTCTCGCATGTAAAGGCGCCACAACTTAAACCCCATTTGAACTGTTGACAATGGAGACAATTTACAGCGACGTTGTCAAAATTACACAAAGCACAAAGTAGAGGTGTGCAAAGTCGGTTTGTTATTGAGGGTTAACTATACTGAGTTTCAGTTATGAAAGTTTATTTAACCAACCATAATTGATGCACTACTCGTAAAGAATGCAAGCTTAACTATTAACAACAATGTTTTCTTATAGTAGTTCTTTTAGTATTAGTGTGAGTTATCCATGTAGTAGATGGGTTGACAGATTGTATGAAACTTGTAATCATAGAGAAGTTGTAAACTGCTATGTGAGAAGAGCTTTAATATTATAACAAAAGATCAAATACAAATACTCTTATCATATAAAACGTACAAATAGAGTGAAAAGATAAAAAAGCGTGATGGGTGATTATTTACTCGTAAAGTAATTATCAAAATTACCCTACAAATGATCATGAACTTTTGTTTTGTACGTTTTGTAAGCTAAGGCTCTTTGTACATGGAACTTTAACTCTTAACATTATTTACTTTTGTTTACTTAAAACTTCAAATCTAGACTCGTTTTTTTATTACAAATATAAGCCCATTTGTTGGATCGTGTACGTGACCCTGAAAGTCAGTTAAGGTAGTTCAACATCATGTGTAAAGGCGGAATCAATGCACATAACGTCCAAAACAGCTCTAATCCTTTTAACTTTTCTTTTCTGATTAATAAACGTGCTTATACAAAGTTTTCTGATGAAAAACCGGCAGCACCTCCCTACTTGTTCCAACCGTTCCGTTTGAAATATGACATACACATCCCTATATATAGAGTTTGACCCTTCCGTTTGAAACTTAACATAAAGTTCAAACGGAACCCTATGTTCAAACTATGGATCTCAAACGGAACCCTCTAAGTTCAAACGGAACCCTCATAAACATGACTGATTTCAAACGGAACCCCTTGAAACACATTCTAAAATCAAAACTAAACTCTATGTTGACCCATATAGACCTAAGACTTAATGTAGACAAAGTCAACAGACATTCCGTGCACTAACACCATTATTGTGAGACCAAGCCCGTATTCTACAACAAATTAATCAGCCCACAGTGTGTTTACTTAAAACTTCAAATTTCCTTTAAGTTCTTTTTTAAAACTCAAGTTCGAAAAAAGCTTTGACACCGAGTCAAACTCATAAAAACTCCATATTGCAAGTTTTGAAAGCCAAGCAAATAAATTTCAAACTAAAAACCAAGGGCAAATCTATTTAAATAGACAGGAAGGTATGCACACGAATTTCTTTATCTAAATTATGCTATAATAAAATATAAAAATATATACAGATAAAAATAATTATAATACTAATATATATGTCATTGTTAGTCGGGATTACATCGTAATAGAAGAGAGACTATATAATAATGAATTACAATTGCAGCATGTCTATAAGGATGTTGTTTGGCCGCAGCCCGCATGTCTCAATGCACAAAACAGACTACTCTGCATTCTTCATGAACATATCTCAAGCCTCGGGCAAGAATCTTTAGCAGTTTGTTGCCTTGATTCAGCAGATGTACAAATATGCAACACGGATTTCTAATTAACAAGTTTCTAAGCCAATTAAATGGTCAATCACTCTTTTGCTTGACCATTCAAATTTCTAATTGACAAGTTTTTGCTGGAGTAAAGATCAAAATCAAACATAAATACCAAACTTTCCTTAAAAAATCAAGATTATTTTTCAACTCTCCAAATTTTAAATTACCAAACTACATCATAAAAGAAGTATAATAATAAACGAATATCGTATATACCTCAGCGACTTGCATAGGAATTAGAAATTAGCAACCTTCCATATCTTCCAACCCTGATATGAATTTTGAAGAGTTAAAATGGCTTGTTTGAGGGTTATTTGTTTGACCGGTTAAAATGCATGACACTGTGAGCAGACTACATTGTTTGACACTGTTGCAAGCTATAAAGGTATCTTCATATAGCAGACTATTTGGCAGTGCACTCTTTCAACATTTTAGGAAATCAGACTATTTGGCAGTGCACTCTTTCAACATTTTAGGAAATCAGAGAGAGAGAGGACCATCTATGCACTCTTTCACCAATTTGTCCATTTTAGATTTTTCTATTTTTTAAACATAAACATTAATAAGAAAAGTCAACTCACCAAGATTCGAAATCTCCAACTTCATCAGTGTCTTGTTCAACCTACAAAAGCAAAAAAAAGTTAATAAATTTCATATAATATAAATCAATATCTAGAAACAAATGTTCTAAAAACAAAATGAATATTTAAGGTAGCAAAATGGGCTGACTCAGTAAATAACCCATTTGACCAGTTTCAAAGTGAGCACATGCTTTTATTTGACCCATTAGAGATGAAAACAAAACCCAAATCAACCCATTTACAAGTGCCATCTTTAAAAATATTGTAATCACATGTAATGTATCTGGGTACTCATCTGAACAGCTTCTGACGGAGTGTTTAGCACCTCCAGCAACTTCTCTACCACATCATGGACTTTAGGATCATCCTGTTATCCAAGAACCGTTATCACAAGCAGAGAGCCACCGATCTATGCGGTCCATGATTTCTTTTCGGCTCAAAGCTTCATTTGATACTTCACTTATTTGCTCTTCGATTTTCGCTAAAAGTTCACCAGGGTCCACCAGCCCTAAAACACAAAACACTTGAGCTTCAGTTTTCTAACATTTAACAGGTATATTATTTGCAAAAATATAAAAAAGGACAGAAGATATGTTTGCAGGCCCAAACCGCCCGACCTATACTAAAAGATTATTCATTTTGACTTAATACTTAAACCGCCCGACATAACAAGACTTCTTACCAGAATCAATCATTGCATTAGATTTTTCAAAAGTTGTGCTCGGCCAGGTTCGATATGGGTTTTGAAACATAATTCTTCCAGTTCTGCCCTCCTCTTCATAACAAGTTCTTTCGTCGTGCTTGTTTTGAGTTTATGAGTATCTCGAGTTTAGAGGTTGCTTGTTGCAAACTAAGATGATTAATATCGTCTGCAAATACATAAAAACATATTTATATAACTCAAATCTCAATACATAATGTATGAAACTGATTATTTAGAAGCAATTTTGGTTGATCGTTTCGTTTCCATACCGGCTGCAACAAATATGATCATACCTGGATGTGAGTTTAGAAGCAATTTTGGTTGATCGTTTCGTTTCCTTTTCCGAACTTCGAATTTGGAAATCTCGAATGGTACCACTGACTCGAGCTCGCTTGATTACAAAACAAGCTTGGCTAGGCTCGGCTCTAAAACAAAACGAGCTTTTTCAAGCGAGCCTTGAGCCGCAAGATTTTTGAACACCCCTACTCATATTGGGGTGTTTGGCAAAAACTGATTCTGATGTTCTAATCATTTAGGGTCAAAATAATTTATTTAACATTCGTCGGTTTGAAAAACTTACTTTCATCGTCGCTGACACCTGGAAGTGCAAAGCGAAATAAAAATCCATCATCGGATTCAGAAGGGTTATACGACCCCATAATCGGTGCCATTAACCCATTTGCAGTACTCCCAGTAACCAATACTCCACGTTTGGTGACTGCCATCAAGGCATCCTTCTCTTTTTCAGTGGGTTGTTCAGGCAGATAAACCAGCATGGGCTGATCATATACCACCATGTCATCAGAGTCGTCAAGAGGCGGGCCCGTGTACGGGACGCAGTTGAGAGGAGCTATAGCAATTGGGACTTGATCAGCCCAATTCGATTGAAAACTGAAATTCAAAAAGTGTAGTCGATGAACATTTATAACAAAAATCATACAATTAACATGAGAGACTATAGAGTCATGAAGTTTTGGATGTGGAAAAGGGTAGAAAGCTCATGAATTTGCTGTTCATTTCTTTTGCATTTAAAAACCTGTGAGTTAAAGGGTAGAAAGCTCAAAATCATACATGCTGGACCATAGTGACCTAATTCACACAAAAGTTGTAAGTTGTAACCATAAAGAATGCGATGCATTTTCTATCATAACGAATTTAATATGACATGAAAACCATACAAAAGCTATGACTGCTTACAATGGATCCGTTCTTCAAGGATGTCCCTTTGCTATTTTGCAAGCTTGTTTGACAGCAAAAGCATCCATACCATCAACCTATGCAGGGATATGAATTGAGACTGAATGTTCGATATAATTGTATAAATAAAGAAATTATATCCTTACATTTCTGAGTTACCAGTCCGTCTCCTTCAGAATCTCGGAGATTATAACAGTTGGTATGGCTGCATGTGTTACATCAACAGCTGTCGTTAAACTCATGTGTTTAAGTGTGCATTATATCATATCATACTTATTTCTTGACCAAATGCCTAACACAGAGATAACTCGTCATCTTGACCAGATCATACTTATTTCTTGAAACATAAATAACATGGTTTTTTCAAAATATGATAATCGCTTACCGTATAAAGTTGTTGCGGCTGCGCTGGCTGCATCCTCATCCACAGGATCATTCCTGTAAAAACACATTAGCACATTACATGTTTAAATTAACAACATACAAGAAGCATAATAGCTGATGTGTAAACCAAATACAACATACAACATTCCACATTAAACTGTTTTCTCAATCATGCTTCAGCTATTCACCCATCAAATGAAGCAATAACCTTCATTTTATCACTCCATTCACAATATCAGTTCACAAAACATTACAAAACCCAGAACCAACACAGATCTGAAAATTTTATGCAGATCTAACATAAATACATCCAAAAACTGTTTAAAACAACTTATAACACATGAAATTTAACAGCATATAAACATAAACTACACAAATACCAAACAAAAAGGTAGATCTGGTAAGGATAGTACCAATCTGGCCACCAACCAATGTCATCATCTTCCACCCACAGCCACCATCGTTGACGAACCCAGCGCATGTCTGAAATACTACACAGATCCGGTGTCAGATAGAGAGATAATCACTGAGAAAGCCTAGATCTAAAAGCTCAGTTGCACAATCAACAACTTAAGCCTACCTGACGATTGTCGAGTGGTAGGAATGATTGGGGTTTCTGAATCGCCGAGAGAGAGAGAGCTTGGGGTTTCTGAATCGCCTGAGCTTGGGGTTTCTGAATCGAATCGCCGAGAGAGAGAGCTTGGGGTTTCTGAATCGAATCGCCGAGAGAGAGAGCTTGGGGTTTCTGAATCGCCGAGAGAGAGAGAGAGAGAGAGGGGGTGGCGGATAGGAATGAGATGAGAAATCTGAAACCCTAATGAGAGTGATACCGTGTTTTTTTTAATGAGTAGTACATTATGCATCTGATGTTGTACCCCGTGTGTTTTTTTGAGTGAAGGGCATAATTGGAATTGTAAATTATATTGTGCTTTAGAGGGTTGTATAGCATGCTTTAGGGGTGTTTTAAGGGAATTTTTATGACTTTAAGAAGTCCTTTGGATATGTATATATATATAGTATAGATATAGATAAGACAAAAGATCAAATACAAATAAGTTAACGTACAAAACGTACGAACTGAAGGAAAAGACAAAAAAACGCGGTGACATTTTCGTAATTATCAGCAACTAACAAAATTACTATACAAATTACTCTACAAGACCAAAATTACTCTACATGAACATTTTACAAATTACTCTACAAAAGATCAAAATTACTCTACAGTATCATTTGTAGAGTAATTTGATAATTACCATACAAGCAGATAACTACAAAAATGCCACCGCGTGCTTTTGTCATTTTCATGCAATTCGAACGTTTAGTACGTTAACTTTATTTGTACCGGAACTTTCCCCATAATAATAAATATTATTATACATAATATTGTGATAACAAGTGAATAATGTATTATATAATATGGGTGAGAGTTGGCTACAAAGTCATATTTTTCTAGAAAGTGTAGGAAGTGCTATGGTTATGAGATGTGTCATCTAGAGAATTTTAATAAATGGGTACAGTGGTAATTCACTAAATAAGTTATTTTTGAAAAAGATAAATCTAAAACAACAAAATGAGACTTTTAAGGAAACCCTATATCTTATTTATGGAATTGTATCAGTTACGCAGAATCAAACATGCATCATTCTCTTATCCTTTAGATGCTTTTTTTTTTTCTTTTTGCGTATTTCGGGTCAAAAATGTTGATGTCTAATGCAATGATTGATTGTGATAATGGTAAATGCATCCTGATTTAGTTGTTCGACATGCCTGTATTTGATTAAGTTGTTTGTTTTGCATGTGCATGTATTCTTGGCATTGTGTTTTATTTGTTTTATGGTTTCTTCACACGTAACACACTAGCTTATCGTTCTTGAACAATTTCTTGACGTTGTGTTTTACCAGTTATAAGTTTACTCATTATGTGTTATAGCAGTTTATGTTTCATGAAGGACGCATTTTTGTATTTATTGACGTTGTGTTTTACAGGTTATTGGTTTCTTCACAATGTGTTTTATCAGTATGTTTTTATTGATTGTTTCTTCACAGTGTGTTTTTCTTCACAATGTGTTTTATTAATGTGTTTTTCTTCACAGATTCGTCGCAGTGTTTTTTATCAGTGTGTTTTTCTTCATACTATCTTCGCAATGTGTTTTTCTTCACATGTTTCTTCTCAGTGTGTTTTATCAGTTTCTGGTCCTATTAGATTTTTTCGCAGTTTCTTCACAATGTGTTTTATCACTAATATAAAACACAATACTTGATAAAAAAACAAAATTGAACTCAGATTCTCGTCCTTAGATAAAACAAATCAAATTCCAATTTAGTAAATTTCAGATTTTAAACACAATCAAATCTTATATATTCAACTTCATCCATGATTTTAAAAGATCTTGTTTAATGAAGAGAGAGAATGTGAATAGAGTTCTGCAAGAAAGAAGGAATGATGGTTGTTTTTTTTTTAAACATGCTCAGTTACCAAAATGCCCTCAATCAATTAAATCAATCATTAAATAAAATACATATATTACAAAAATGTCACTCATATAATCCCAACCATTAAAACCACTTATCCAATGGCCCAAAACACTTCCTACACTTTGTAGGAAAAACACACTTTGTAGAGAAATCCCACCCTATATAATATATATACAAATTAAAATAAATGTAAACAATTATAAACCAACTAAATAAATAAATAAATAAATAATAAAGGTGTTGAGCTCGAGTTTGAAAACGAACTAGACCTTTAGAAATAGAGCTTTAAATCAGTCGAGCTTGAGCTTAATCTTACTTAAGTTAAACGTGCAGAGTTTGGCCCCGAACGAGCTCAGGTTTGGCTCTGGGAGTGGCCGAACAAGACCTCAGATACGTAGTCCATTAAGGATGGTGCATTTGCATTTGCATTTGGTCCAAGTAGTATATTAATGTCACTAGAAGATGACCTCTAATTTCAAGTTGTGTGTTCTTCTGACCATGAATAAGTGTTTATTATATTGTTTGTTGTTTTTTTCCTTACTTTTATGGTAAGATAAGATCATTGGTGGCTCCTTGGCCATGGCTTACAATAAATATGGTTGATTTATAGCATCATTAGTGACGCCCGATGGTGGAGCCCGATGATGGTTCTTCAATGCATGGCCCCACTTTTCGCCAAAGGTGGTAGTAATAGTCAAATTCGTTAGTGGAGTAGTGGCGATAAAAAAAATATCTGCCTACTACACAAAATCTTTTCATAATGTTATGAACTAAGAAAATATGTAGTGGGGCGCTATGCACCCACATAAAGTCTGTGTAAAGCCCCAAACACCACTACGAAGGGCTTTAAGAGACAAAAAAATGGGGGAGGCGCCATATATATAGCGCCGGGTATGGGGGGAGGTTTCAAAGTTTGGACCAATCAAAAATTAGTTAGTGTTTTTATAATTAATTAATAAAAACGAAAATTAATAATTAGGTATTGATGGGTATGGGCTTTATGACTACGGGCTCTAGTGATATAACGCCCCATAAAGCCCCTGTGTGACGTGGCACGACACGTGTCGCATAACGCCCCACAAATGGCTTTATGACTACGGATGACCTAAGAGGTAAGAGGTTTTTGTACGCACAATCCGACCGAAAACTTCTATATCCCACGTATTTACAAGTAAACATATATACATAAATAAGAGTTAACTTCCGTTTTGCTTCTTGTGGTTTGATCACTTTAACAGTTTTTCCCCAATCGTTTAAAAACGGCAATTTTCCACCTTGATGTTTCGATCTTGTCGCTAGTTTGCTCCCCGGCACTAACTCCATCCATATTGTATGTTAAATGGAGGGGTATTCTGGAAATTTCAAGTATAACATAAGGGTACTTGGATCTTGTATGTTAACTTGAAATTACAAAAATACCCTTTCAATTAACATACAATATGGATGAAGTTAGAGCCGGGGAGCAAACTAGCGAAAAGATCAAAGCATCAAGGAGGAAAATGGTCGTTTTCAAACGATTGGGGCAAAACCGTTAAAGTGACAAAACCATAGGGAGCAAAACGGAAGTTAACTCAATAAACAATTATTTTATATAATGCTAAAATATTGGTAATTATTACCAACCGTTGAAAATTTAGGGGTGTTCAAAACTATCCGTATCCGAAAATCCAATACGAAATATTCGATATCTGAATCCGAAATATCCAAAAATTCGGATATCCGAATTTTCGGATTCGGATAGTGATTTTAAAAATTTTCTGATATTTCGGATATCCGAAATACCCGAATTTTTTTTCCGTATATCTGAAGTATCCGAAAATATCCGAAAAATATCCAAAATATCTGAAAACTTATATTCGGATATCCGAAACTATCCGAAATATCCGGTTCCGAATATCCAAAAAATAATAAAAAATTAAAATAAAAAAATTGATATTGGGATATCCGATTCACTATACGATCGGATATTCGAAATTTCAGATATAAATTTCAGATATCCAAAGTTTCGGATATGAATTCGGATAGTGAAATCTGGTATTCGAAAATTTCGGATATCCAAAATTCGAATATCCAGTTTTGAACACCCCTAGTTGAAATACTCATCACTTACTACCTACATACTATTCACTCAACCATTCTTTAATATTCTAAGTACAAATAATATTAACATATTTTTATGCAATTACCTAACAAATAAATAGAGTTAACTTTCGTTTTGCTCCCTGTGGTTTGTTCGTTTTAACGACTTTTCCCCAATGGTTTAAAAAGTGTCATTTTCCTCCATGATCTTTCTAACTTGTCACTATTTTGCTCCAAGCCTCTAACTCCATCCAAAATGTATGTGATATATCCTTTTATATCATGGACATTTTGGATGGAGTTAGAGGCGTTGAACAAAATGGTGATAAGTTAGAAGGATCATGAAAGAAAATGGCATTTTTTAAACCATTGGGGCAAAACCGTTAAAAGGACCAAACCACATGGAGCAAAACAGAAGTTAACTCAAATAAATATTTACTAAACATATACGTAAAATACAAAAAAGTAAATATCTAGTATTATATCGTCGTCAGTGAGGTGCGTTAACATCTCGCCGAACCTAAATATAAATAATATTAAGAGTTAACTTTCGTTTTGCTCCTGTGGTTTGGTCATTTTAACCGTTTTGCACCAATAGTTTAAAAATAACCATTTTCCTCCCTGATCTTTCGAGTTTGTCACAAGTTTGCTCCCTGGCTCTAACTCAGTTATAACGTTCAATTAAAAGTAGGGGTATTTCGGTAGTTTACTCCATGACTCTAACTCAATTAAAACGTTTAGTTAAAAGTCACGGTAGTCGTGGTCGGCAGGTGGTAGTTGCAGGTGGTGGATGGTTGTGGATGGTGGTGGCCGGTAGAAAGAGTGGTTGGAAAGATGTGGGATCAGAAAAAATTACTTATATACATGTAAATAAACAAGTTATAAGTTTATTTAGGTAAAACAACTTACATGCCCTGGCTTTTATTTATAAAATTACCAAAATACCCTTCTAGTTAATGGATTTTTTGGATGGAGTTAGAGACGGGGAGCAAAGTGACGATAAGTTAGACAAATCAGAGAGAAAAATTACTATTTTTAAACTATTGGGGCAAAACCGTTAAAATGACCAAATCACAGGAAGCAAAATGGAAGTTAACTCTAATATTAATTAAAAATATTAAAACATTTAACAAACACAAAAATATTTACTAATTAGAGTTAATTACGGTTTTCGTCCCTGTGGTTTGTCAAAAATCACTATTTCAGTCCATTAGTTTAAAAATTACGATTTTGGTCCCTATGGTTTCACTTTCGTAACCATTTCAGTCCAGCTTGTAACCATTTCAGTCCCTGTACTTACAGAATACATGGATTGAAATGGTTACGAAAGTGAAAACAAAGGGACTGAAATGGTAACGAAAGTGAACCACAGTGACTGAAATCACAATTTTTAAACTAATGGACTGAAATAGTGATTTTTGACAAACCACAGGGACGAAAACAGTAATTAACTCTACTAATTATAAACGTAAATTACAAAAGGTAGGGTTGGTGAAGTATGTAACAATATTTCACCAAAGTTACACGCACAAAAAATTTCTACTCTTCAAGTAATCGAAGTACATAATTACCGGCATTTATGATACCAAAAACTATTTTTTTAATACAAATTTGTATCAATTAAATTTATATTAGGTTACTGTCCAAGTTTATTTAACTTAACTATGTAATTCGAACTTTAAAAAGTTAATCAACAAAAGTTATTAGAGAAAAATCTAGTCTTAATGATCGTCCAGTAGTCGAAGTATGTAATATATTCTTCGGAAGTTAGCGATCACATAAACATAAAACACAAAGTGAAATAAATATCTAATTTTCACCGCATCGGGTAATCGAAGTGCGTTATTATATTTCTTCGAAGTTACTAATCCGAGCATAGGCGAAAGTCGTTTACGATACTAAAAAATACTTTATTTTTAATACGACTTTGCTTTCAATAAAATTAATATCAGGATGTAGACAAAAAAAACTCCAAATCTCGTGTCATCTTGTGTTGAGCGTATGGTTGATTTGATTTTGATTACTCTATCTAGGGTTTTGAGAATTAGGGGGTTTTGCAAGTTAATCTTAATCAAAGCGTGTGGGGGTGATTTCTCGCTGATACGAGGTACGATTCTGTGTTAGTTCAAGTTTATTTTGATTGGATTTGAATTCGAGTGGATGGGGGCGGAACCCATGGGTCGGGTCGACTAGGATTCTACGTGGTGATGGTGACGGTAGCCGGTATAGTGACCAGTGGTGGCCGGCTGACGGCGAGGCGAATCAACGGTGTTGGGGTTGCTCTCTATAAGGGACAATGAAGAAGCAGACTTGGATAAGTAGTTATGGCCACGGTGGTAGTACGATTTGGTTACTAAACCTGGCTGGCCTCCCGGGTGGTGAGTGAGTGGTTTTATGGTTTGCGTAATAATCCGTTCTAACATGGTTCAGGTTCTGAGTTCAACTAGTGTGGTGCAATCGATTTGAGGTGAGTTCTAGTTGCGGTAAATATTCTACACGTTAAGGTGAGTTCTATTGCCCTATTTAATGTTTTTTATGTTTTAGATTGATGTACCTACTTAAGTGCTTTTAAATTACGGTAGACATACGTGTATTTTTGGGTTGGAGTTTATAAACAAATTGTATGCCAACATGTGTTTTAAAATTTACGATTTAGTAGACGATAATAAAAACGATGTCATTGACAAGTAGACGATGTCATGGGCAATTAAATAGACGATGTTATGGATGATTTTTATCACACTCGCTCTCTCGGTGGGCCCGGATATGGGGTATTAGCGTGACGATTGTATATCAGTTTCACAATGCAAAGGAAATAGAGAGTTACGTAATAACAAAGTATATGTATTTAGAAACTCCCAAAATATATTAAAAATTTGAAGTATCAGTATATCTACAATATATCCCAAAGGTAGATCGAATAAAATTTTAAATATACTTGGAGACAACATTGGTCTTTGACAATGGAGTCGCAATTGCCAAAGTGACAGACTGAACCATATCACAGCCTACTATTTAGGTTCTCCACCTGTAAGTCAGTCTTTAAAATACGTCAGCTTTCGCTGGTAAATACAGTGTACAGACACATTTATAAAACATTTAGTAATCATGAGACAAGTATCTTGATTTACCAATTTTATATGTTTGTCACAATCGATAACTAGTACTAGCTAGTGTTTGATCAATATACACATCATTTTTTTGTCTATCAGGTGTAAGCCTACACCCCACACTTATGGTCATTGCAATAATGGATATCGGAGACCCGGATACACGTATTATCAACCTCCAAATGCTTTATGTTAATTAAACAATACATACTAAATCGAATTATCACTTAGTAAGCATTTAGCCCATTATGTGATACAAGAACCAAGGGGTTTTATACCATATCCCAAGTTTAAATAAAAAAAGATAGAAGTATTTACCTGTACTAGCAGTTGAACACAACATATTCGGTTTGTAGTACAGTCGAATCAAAGTTTATTGGCTTACGGAGCGATTACTGGCAGACTCTATAGTCACAGAGTGGATGGAAATTGTGACAACCCGAACTTTCAAAGTCTTTCCTTACGCGTCACTTGTTTCACAAATCCTGTTTTCACAATTCTTTTACGTTGTATCTGGTGCTTGTTTGGATAATTAAGTATTGTTACGTTTGGTGTTACATGATATCTATGTAATGTTTTGTTATATATATATATATATATGACAAAGATCCATTAGGAACCACCCTTTATTGCGAGAACCGCGAGAACCAGTGTGAACACAAACAGTAATTTATAAAAAAAAATCTAAAAAACACCCAAAATTTTTTTTTTTATTTTTTTACTATTTTTTTTTGAAAAAAATCGCTATATTTTGTTAATAAAAAAAGAAAAAAAAATTCAAAAAAAAAAAAAAAATTTCGAGTAAAAGTTATCCATGCACATGTGCATATGTATCATTTCTTTGTCAAATTCCGCAATTCATTACAAATAATAGTCAATTGCACTTTCATTTACACTACCACGTGTAATACACTACTTTTTACGTTAACAATGTTAGAAATGCACATGTGCATCTATATGTATCAACATGAAATAAGGTGTTTTGGTACACTACTTTCTCTTTCATCTATCATTCCATCCATAATACACAAGCATGCACATGTGCATTTTTGTCATTTATTTGACAAATTCCGTAATTCATTACACATATTAGACAATTGCACTTTCATTTACACTACCATATGTAATACACTACTTTTTACATTACCAATATTAGAAATGCACATGTGCATTTATATGTATCAACATGAAATAAGGTGTTTTGGTACACTACTTTGAATACACTTTCCCTTTCATCTATCATACCATCCATAATACACTACCATTACCTCCTACCATCCATAATACAATACCATTATCTCCTACCATCCATAATACAATACCATTAACAATATTTTCACTTTATTACATGTATGTAAACACCATTTATACCATCCAATCAACATATTACATCAAAAATTGACAACTATAACAAAACCATCAACCACTAGATATAACTAACCAAAAAACATGTATATGGGCCTACTTCTCCATTCAAAATCATAAACTTTTTGTACCAAAACACGTTATATCATGGTTATACCTAATGATGCACATGTGCATTTTGAATATTGCTAATGTAAAAAGTAGTGTATTACTAATGGTATTGTAAATTAAAGTGCAATTGTCTATTCCTGATAACGTATTACCGAATTTGTTGAAGTAATGATACATATGCACGGATAACTGTTACTCGAAAAAAAAGTTTTTTTTTTTTTTTTTTTTTTTTATGGTAACGAAATATAGAGATTTTTTTTAAAAAAAATAAAAAAAAATTTGAGTGCTTTTTTGATTTTTTTTAGATTTTATTTTGTGTTCACATTGGTTCTTGCGGTTCTTGCAACAAGGGTGGTTCTCGCATGAACCTTACCATATATATATATATATATATATATATATATTCATGATTAACGTTGGTTTACACAACACATCTAATTAAAACACACGTGATGACTTCACAACCATTCCGACGAAGAATAGGTCTTCGTCACCCAACCTTCGCCGTCATCAATCTTCGACGAAGGTCGATCTTCGTCAAGAGAGAGAGAGAGAGACTTCTCCGAATAGGGCCTTCGGCCCAGGTTGTTGAGGCCCAGGACCTTTTGTGTATAACTTATGTAAATCAAGCGTAACTGCAAAATCACAAAACCCTAGAAGTTCTCTCTCTATCTTTTGGAGCGACGACAGTCTAGTTCCTTCGAAACCCTCTGTTGGTCGAGCATAACTTTCTTGTTCTCAAGCCTCCTCGTGTTATCTTGCATACCGGTTAGTGTTTGTATTGTTGATGATTGATACATGATACATGAGATTTACTATGATTTAGGGTTTTGCTAGAATCATGCAATAATATTGGATTGACTGTGCTGTGTTAATACTGAACTAATGATTCGGAATGAATGGTGAACAGAATCTTCGGTGATTTTCTTGTGTTAACAAATGAGTAGTTTTGGTCGGGTGACATGATGTCGTGGTCACAATCAAATTTAATCCAATTACTACTAAATAGATAGTGGTAAGTGGGTATCGAACACAGGGAGTTTGTGGAATATGTGCTATTTAAAGTGTTTCTCTAAGTTAACTAAAATTAAACTAATTGCAAGAAAAAAAAATTCAAAGAGTTGGATTGGTTGATTGAGTTTTAAAACACTAAAATGACTATTCTAATTGCAAAATCAAAGTTTGGTTTGTAAACAATTTAGAGACAAATGACCATCTTTAGTTTCCGGTTTGATTCGACGTTTATGCTATCATTCCACTAGAAAGAACTACATACACATAGTTCATGTGTGATTACTTGTTGTGATAAAAGGGAACTAAGTACTCAGATTCCTAGAACGTGAGGTTGTTACCCGATGACCAATTAACCCTTACCCAATCCTAATTCTACCCATGATATCTCGATTGCCAACGGCACCAAGAACGTATGGTTTCAAACTAGATTAACATAAGAATCAACAATTTACAAACAACCAATCACACACCACAATAAACAAAACATAGATTAAGTTTATCATTCTAGAAATATGAAATCAAAGCATAAAGTCTAATACAAACCTTCAACCAAAGATAGTCATCAAGAGTTTACCCACTCATGGCTCGAACAAACATCATAAACAAAGTCTTAATCTTCAAGCAAGTTAAAAACATAAAAACAATGATTCACCAATGTCTTCAAGCCCCCAAGAAGCTTCAAAATTCGTCTCTAGAAAGTTGGTAACCGAATGGGATTGATTGGATATATCACATGGAGGAAAATTGGTAAAAAAATGTGTAACCAAGACATTCATGATCTTTCTAACTTGTCACTATTTTGCTCTGCATTAAAAGGTGGAAGTTACACATTTACGCAGGTCAGCTGTAACACCCCGAAAACGGGTTTGGTAATTAAACCCCGTTAATACTAAAGACGGGGAAAGTACCGTTAGTGGTAAAAGTAAACTGGCAAGTATTAGGAATTAATTGAATAATCCTAATATTTATTTAAAGTGAATAAGAGCTTTCAAGAAAATAGGAAGATAAAAGGCCCGATTTAACGGGACTTAAATTAAAACGGGTTACGACTTCCCGAACCTACTAAGCTAACTAGGAATAATTCTAACCTAGTTAGATAGTGACTTATGAGTGGGTTAAAACACTTAAATTATGAACTAAGGAAAATGGAGGGGCCAAAGATGTTAAAATTGAAACTTATGTTGCTAATTCTAATTAAAACAAAAACCAAACACCCCATTTGGGATGTCTGGTCGTACAAGAACAAGCAGGGGCCCCCACTCTCCAAAACCCTAAACATCACTAAACTTTCAAATTGAAGGCTCAATCCAAGCTGAAATCGAAATTAAAGCATAGATTATTGATCCTCATCACAAGAGGATTACAAGGTATGTAAAATTTGATGAAAACTCTCAACTCGAAATTCTCATGAAATTGGGAATTTCTGAAATTTAGGGTTGCATGTTAGTTTTATGATGAAATAAGAACAATACAGTGTCTAGGGACAAACCCTAGACCAATACAAGTTGAATTCATGTGAAAATTTAGTAAAATCCATAAACACCATTGTAGGTGATTAGTGGGTTATGTAGATTTTAATAAACACTAGGAAATTGGGTGATATTCTAGTGTAATTTGACAATTGTGAAGTGACTTCAGAATTATAGAAGCTAACAACTTTGTAAGATGGTTGATTTATGTGAAATTAGGGCTAAGAGATAAGCTAGCGACTTGATAAATAGACATGTAAAATTCTGCCCTTAAAGTGTTTGTTGAAATGCCTCAAAGAAGGCTCGAAACTAGAATTTTTGTAGTTAAAACACCTAATTGTGATGTTTTGGCTATTATAAAAAAATGTGATTAAAAAGAGTTCTAAATGTGATAAACGTGGTTAGAACTTTGGTTAAAACGATGGTCTAAAGATAACGCCTACCGGGTAATTAAAGAATGCTAAAACTAGTTGATGAACTCGAATATGCAATTAGTATACTAATGGGCATTTGACTTTTAAAAAGTCAAACTAACCTACGATGTGATGAATGATAATTAGACATAGAAAATAAGTGAGGTGGAATGGTCGTTAATGTTAATGACTAATTAAACCGCCTTGTAAATGATTGACAATAGTTTGACGCGTAACAAGCTAGATGAAAGCTTGGAGGAGGGAGCGGGTCAAACGGAGCAAGTACCGAAAGAAAAGCGTGGCGTGGATGCGAGGTAAGTGTAATTTACACACTTATGTAGAATACCCGTTTATTCGATATGTTGTAAACGTGATAACGATAATATTGGAAATATGGAAATTTGTCAAGTGTCGACTAATGTAAATCAAGGTTAAAAGGATACCCATGGCGTAAGCCGAAATGGGTTGAATTTGTAAGAAAAGAGTGTAAAAGAAAAAAGGGTATGGTAATAAAATCCGGGATAGGATGGATGTATGAATTGGAGATCAAAGACGATGTTTTTGATTAAATAGATAATGTTGGGCATATAGTCCAAACGGGTCGAATGGTGGTGATAACACCATTTAGCAATATCGACTAACGTGGTTGTCAAGTCTTATGTTAACAGGACCGATTAGCAAATCGGATAATTGCGTCACCATTGATGGTGTGATAATGAAAACGAGGTATAAATCGGATCTACTTGTTGATCCGGGCCAGGTACGCATAATTATGTTGTAGTTAAAAGTGCTATTTTGGTCGAATAATTTGAGAGAGAGTCCTTCGCCGTAAAAGGACCAATATCGACCAAAACGCCCTTGTAGGCTAAATTGAACAAACAACCCTTAAAGGTTGTTTGGAAACGAGTTTTATGATTAGGTAAATACTTAGAATAAGTATAGAAGCTGAAAGAGGTATTATATTAGTCAAATGGCACTATTTGAGTTTTTGCCGTAAAATAATGATACGAGAGGTAAAATTTGGTTTATATAGATCACCACATTAAACCCACCATAGATACAATTGTGGTGGAAGATTTTAGGATGAGAAATGTGGTGATGAAATGCTAGAAGCAATCGAAAGTGATTTTAGGCTTGAAAGTGCTTAAATACCCTTAACGGGTCAAAATAAGCACTTGAGCGTAAACGGGTTTTTATTATGTAAGAAACCCGTGATTTGAGATTAACATGATAGGAGACATTGAAACTATGAATTTCATAAGTTTAAAGATCAAGTAAACATGTTTGATGATGAAATCATGAACGGGTCAAAATTTGGTAAAAAGGGTAATAAGCCGAAGAGTTAAAAGTCTAAAATTTTATTATGTCGGATGTTATATTTTAACTCCATGTGATGGAGAATTAAATTACGGACGCGTAGGAAAAAGAATCGGGTAAAACGGATTAAAAACGAGAGCGTTATGCTCGTTTCCATGAAATCGGGTACTGCTGGGAATGTACAGCAACTGGTTAACAACATTCTGCTGAAAAGGGGGCTAGGCGTCACGCGACGCCCCCTAGTTCCGTAAAAAGTTTATTTTTTTGTTGTTTGACCCATGTAACTTGTTGAAACTATTTATTTAACTATCAAAACTAACTTTTAAGTTGGTTTTGATTATAGGTGATTGCCAAGAGTGCCCGGATGAAGATCAAGCTCGTTGAGGAACCGAACACGATAAAGATAAAAGCTTCCGCACGATATTTCATTGTAACTTTTAAAACGACGAACTTGAATTCATTACGATGTGTATAAACCTTCATTGTAAAAGTTTTAAATTAACCGTATTATTCAAAGTACATGTAATCATAATTACATGTTTATTCCGTAAATTATATGAAAACCTTATAATAATAACAAGGGTGTTACAAGTTGGTAATCAGAGCTCATGGTTAAAGAATAAAGTGTGTTCGGTTCGAGGCTTGATCGCAAATCCGGTAAGTACATGTATGTTAATAGTTTAGCATGCTAAAGTGTTGTAAACAACACATAGGGCTATCGTGTGATACACGTTACCCCAATTAAAATGATTGATATAGTTGATGAAAATACGCGCGTTGACGCGTATAGTAGAAAATGCCTTGTATTATAATACGGGCGATTATTGAAGTTGACGTTACTAACTTTTGTGAATGTTTTAATTGAAGGACACTCGCGTTTGAAGACGACGAGAGTCAAACGAATTGTGGATATGATGATGGAACGGTCCGTGATATGGCAAAGAGAGCATAATCATCAAGGACCTAAATCGCGTAATGATCGCAAAAAAGTAATGGCAAGAAAGCCCGTTAAGGCAAGCATTACCAGGTGCACATTTTAAATATAATTGCACAAATAGTAATATGCAACAAATATGTAGAAATTGAAAGTTGCATATGTAGATTAAAAACTTGGAAAAACCCGAATAGAAAATGTATTCGGGATATTGTTTCCAAGAAAAACAAATAGAGGCATTACTTACATGGGGTGTAATGTGAAAATTATAAAAAGGTCATGTATACCAGGTGTTGATCGCTTACTCTGGCCAAGTAAGTAGTGAACACGTGGTACCATGAACTTCTTATGATGGACACATTTATGTCCGATGTAGTAAGGGTGGGGTGAATGGGACTAACTTAAAAAGTACCCAAATGAATCAAATGAGCAAAAATAATTGATAATAATGTAAACGCACAGCCGGGTGACGGAAAAGATTAATGTAAAATGATTTAGGGTATGCAATTGGGAGGGATGTGCTTACACTCGAACTCGAAGAATGCAAATACGACTCTTAACGGGCCGATTTTGTAAAACACCAAATTTGAGAACAAAGTAGGAATATAAAAGCGAAACGAAGTCATAATGCATACCGTAAGGGTTGCAATAATAACGACTTCGGTAAAACACCCGGTTGGTGGGTAAGGATTTAAACGCATGCGTAGACTGAGAAACAGGAACGCGAAATGAAAAGTCAAAAGACTCGGAATATGAGTCATGACTAAAAGACGATAAGAATTTTCGCAAACATAAATTTTGGTAATTACATTCAACCATTTCAAAGTTGGACGGGTCAAATAAAGAATGAAGTTTGACATTCATAAGTGATGAAAATTCACCCAAAATGAGTCAAACGAGTCAATTAAGGAATAACGCTTAATATAATAGGAAAACGCAAACCGGTGAAACCGGAAAGCTAAAAACAATAAGGTAGAAGGACCCGGGTAATGGGTTGTAAAGGAGTATAAGTATGAACCGGGTAATGGTAAGCGTAAGACAAACCGACATGTAAATGACGCTAGAAGTCGTAAAGTCGGAAAGATAGTCCGAAAGTAAACAAATGAAACCTTAGACTACGGTCAAGATCAACTAAAGTTCAAAAGTAAAATTAAATGATTCCAAACATAACAAAGGATGCTTTAAAGCTATATATGTATAAATAGACAATTGAATAAAGACTAGAATAAAAGATGATCTATGGGATATTAATTAGTGTAAAGGTCTACAGGGTCAAAATGACCCACGAGTCATAAATTTGAAGCAAATGGATAATAAGGGCCTCGTCTTAAAGAGATGAAAGCTTAAGGAAATAGCCTACGAGGTTAAGTGAAGGAACCTACGGGTCAATAGTGTAAGGTGAGGGAACTTGTTACGATTCCCCGCGTAAAACAAGAACGGAAAACAATAAATTAGGGGTTGTCAATTTCCTTGATATGAGTAATTGACATAGTTAAAGAGAAAAACGTTAGACTAAAATTCAGTTTTAGTAAGAAATAACATTTTTACAAATATAAATTCTGATAGGAAATTGAATAGTAAGCATGAAAGATTCAAGTCTTGACGCTGATAGGCGCAAGACGATATATTCGAAAAGTGATCTTTTCGAAAATGAAAGGTTGATATAAATTAAACATGACGTGACACGATCACGGTCAAGAAATGCAATCTGAAGTGGAATCACATTATAACCAAGCGAGCGGTAAAAAGTAACTGGACTAATAAGTCTAGTTAGTGAGACCGGTTAAGGTCATTTAAGTAATTTGGTTGCTTGTAAGCGGTGGATTCGGTATAACGGAACCGAATAAATGAATTTGAAAACAAAGAAATTGTTGCTAAAAGTGAAAGATTTCACTAAAGACCTTTAAACGGGTCAAAGTAACGGATTCATAAGGAATTCGATAGTATATGAAAGCGATAGATATCGCTAAGTTAACTAAACTAGTGGAGATAACGAGATTACGTTATTTCGAAGTTACACTACGTCGTATGAGATATGTAGACAATTAGTAACCAAAAAGATGTTACCATACTTTTCGGGTAATACTAACTATTGGTTAAAAAGTATAAGTAATGTTTAAAGTATTTCTCGGATCGAATACATTGAGTTTAAATTCATTGAATTATGTAAGAAAAGGTTTCGAGGACGAAACCTCTTTAAGGGGGGTAGACTTGTAACACCCCGAAAATGGGTTTGGTAATTAAACCCCGTTAATACTAAAGACGGGGAAAGTACCGTTAGTGGTAAAAGTAAACTGGCAAGTATTAGGAATTAATTGAATAATCCTAATATTTATTTAAAGTGAATAAGAGCTTTCAAGAAAATAGGAAGATAAAAGGCCCGATTTAACGGGACTTAAAGTAAAATGGGTTACAACTTCCCGAACCTACTAAGCTAACTAGGAATAATTCTAACCTAGTTAGATAGTGACATATGAGTGGGTTAAAACACTTAAATTATGAACTAAGGAAAATGGAGGGGCCAAAGATGTTAAAATTGAAACTTATGTTGCTAATTCTAATTAAAACAAAAACCAAACACCCCATTTGGGATGTCTGGTCGTACATGAACAAGCAGGGGCGATCCCCCACTCTCCAAAACCCTAAACATCACTAAACTTTCAAATTGAAGGCTCAATCCAAGCTGAAATTGAAATTAAAGCATAGATTATTGATCCTCATCACAAGAGGATTACAAGGTATGTAAAATTTGATGAAAACTCTCAACTCGAAATTCTCATGAAATTGGGAATTTCTGAAATTTAGGGTTGCATGTTAGTTTTATGATGAAATAAGAACAATACAGTGTCTAGGGACAAACCCTAGACCAATACAAGTTGAATTCATGTGAAAATTTAGTAAAATCCATAAACACCATTGTAGGTGATTAGTGGGTTATGTAGATTTTAATAAACACTAGGAAATTGGGTGATATTCTAGTATAATTTGACAATTGTGAAGTGACTTCAGAATTATAGAAGCTAACAACTTTGTAAGATGGTTGATTTATGTGAAATTAGGGCTAAGAGATAAGCTAGCGACTTGATAAATAGACATGTAAAATTCTGCCCTTAAAGTGTTTGTTGAAATGCCTCAAAGAAGGCTCGAAACTAGAATTTTTGTAGTTAAAACACCTAATTGTGATGTTTTGGCTATTATAAAAAAATGTGATTAAAAAGAGTTCTAAATGTGATAAACGTGGTTAGAACTTTGGTTAAAACGATGGTCTAAAGATAACGCCTACCGGGTAATTAAAGAATGCTAAAACTAGTTGATGAACTCGAATATGCAATTAGTATACTAATGGGCATTTGACTTTTAAAAAGTCAAACTGACCTACGATGTGATGAATGATAATTAGACATAGAAAATAAGTGAGGTGGAATGGTCGTTAATGTTAATGACTAACAATAGTTTGACGCGTAACAAGCTAGATGAAAGCTTGGAGGAGGGAGCGGGTCAAACGGAGCAAGTACGGAAAGAAAAGCGTGGCGTGGATGCGAGGTAAGTGTAATTTACACACTTATGTAGAATACCCGTTTATTCGATACGTTGTAAACGTGATAACGATAATATTGGAAATATGGAAATTTGTCAAGTGTCGACTAATGTAAATTAAGGTTAAAAGGATACCCATGGCGTAAGCCGAAATGAGTTGAATTTGTAAGAAAAGAGTGTAAAAGAAAAAGGGTATGGTAATAAAATCCGGGATGGGATGGATGTATGAATTGGAGATCAAAGACGATGTTTTTGATTACATAGATAATGTTGGGCATATAGTCCAAACGGGTCGAATGGTGGTGATAACACCATTTGGCAATATCGACTAACGTGGTTGTCAAGTCTTATGTTAACAGGACCGATTAGCAAATCGGATAATTGCGGCACCATTGATGGTTTGATAATGAAAACGAGGTATAAATCGGATCTACTTGTTGATCCGGGCCAGGTACGCATAATTATGTTGTAAACGGATCTACTAATGTAAATTAAGGTTAAAAGGATACCCATGGCGTAAGCCGAAATGGGTTGAATTTGTAAGAAAAGAGTGTAAAAGAAAAAGGGTATGGTAATAAAATCCGGGATGGGATGGATGTATGAATTGGAGATCAAAGACGATGTTTTTTGATTAAATAGATAATGTTGGGCATATAGTCCAAACGGGTCGAATGGTGGTGATAACACCATTTGGCAATATCGACTAACGTGGTTGTCAAGTCTTATGTTAACAGGACCGATTAGCAAATCGGATAATTGCGGCACCATTGATGGTGTGATAATGAAAACGAGGTATAAATCGGATCTACTTGTTGATCCGGGCCAGGTACGCATAATTATGTTGTAGTTAAAAGTGCTATTTTGGTCGAATAATTTGAGAGAGAGTGCTTCGTCGTAAAAGGACCAAAATCGACCAAAACGCCCTTGTAGGCTAAATTGAACAAACAACCCTTAAAGGTTGTTTGGAAACGAGTTTTATGATTAGGTAAATACTTAGAATAAGTATAGAAGCTGAAAGAGGTATTATATTAGTCAAATGGCACTATTTGAGTTTTTGCCGTAAAATAATGATACGAGAGGTAAAATTTGGTTTATATAGATCACCACATTAAACCCACCATAGATACAGTTGTGGTGGAAGATTTTAGGATGAGAAATGTGGTGATGAAATGCTAGAAGCAATCGAAAGTGATTTTAGGCTTGAAAGTGCTTAAATACCCTTAAAGGGTCAAAATAAACACTTGAGCGTAAACGGGTTTTTATTATGTAAGAAACCCGTGATTTGAGATTAACATGATAGGGGACATTGAAACTATGAATTTCATAAGTTTAAAGATCAAGTAAACATGTTTGATGATGAAATCATGAACGGGTCAAAATTTGGTAAAAAGGGTAATAAGCCGAAGAGTTAAAAGTCTGAAATTTTATTATGTCGGATGTTAGATTTTAACTCCATATGATGGAGAATTAAATTATGGACGCGTAGGAAAAAGAATCGGGTAAAACGGATTAAAAACGAGAGAGTTATGCTCGTTTCCGTGAAATCGGGTATTGCTGGGAATGTACAGCAACTGGTTAACAACATTCTGCTGAAAAGGGGGCTAGGCGTCACGCGACGCCCCCTAGTTCCGGAAAAAGTTTATTTTTTTGTTGTTTGACCCATGTAACTTGTTTAAACTATTTATTTAACTATCAAAACTAACTTTTAAGTTGGTTTTGATTATAGGTGATTGCCAAGAGTGCCCGGATGAAGATCAAGCTCGTTGAGAAACCGAACACGATAAAGATAAAAGCTTCCGCACGATATTTCGTTGTAACTTTTAAAACGACTAACTTGAATTCATTACGATGTGTATAAACCTTCATTGAAAAAGTTTTAAATTAACCGTATTATTCAAAGTACATGTAATCATAATTACATGTTTATTCCGTAAATTATACGAAAACCTTATAATAATAACAAGGGTGTTACATCAGCGCCGTAAGCTACGGTGGCCACCGTAGCTTACGGTGGCTTGGAATGGCTTATGGTGGCTTTAAACTGTCATACGGTGACAATTTATGTCAGGGACCACCGTAAGCTACGCCCTCCACCGTAGGCTACGGTGGGCTTCAGCATGAAATTTTGTTTTCAGCATAACTTTTTCGTTTCAACTCCGTTTTCTTCGCCATTTTCGCCCACGTTCTCGTAATTTCATCCTCTATCATGTGATATTATTAGTTCTTCCATTCCAATATTTTATTTTTTATTGATGCTCCAAATTCCTTATCTTTTAAGCTCCATTTGTACCTAAAACACAAACAACCGTAGTTACCTAATTCTAGACAATTACATGGATAAATGCGGGGTTAAATTATCATTTATAACACTTAAGGGTTGTCCTATGGACTACCCATCATCGGGTAATATGGTTGCATAAATCGATGAACTGTGACTGCACGTTATGATTATGTTAATAATCTTACTGATGTTCACTGATTGGCTAGACCGAGGATCACATGATTAGTGTATGATTAGATTATGTGAATCAATGATCTTGTCGTGGTTATGCTAGTGTTGAGATGAACATCGATTAGGGTTGTATGAATCTAGATGATAACTGTTCCCCGACGAAGAATCATGAATCTTCGCCATGATTAATTTTGACAAACCATGAAGTTTCGTCGACGTGCCTCCTGACGAACTTTGGGACTCTTCATCATAACTTAACTTCGACGAAGGTTGATCCTTCGTCAAGTAAGGTCCTTCGTCAAATGTTGATTCTTCACCGTGAATAAAACAAACAGAACAATGTTGACTGTGATGTGTTCACATAACATAGAATGTCGATATAGTTCATGGTGCTTGTGATGTTGAATGTCTTGGTTACACAATAACGTTGTTGCATGTTAACAACAGTAAATAGAAACGAGGAACTTGTATTGACTATTGTGAATAACCAATTCAACTGTTGAATGCTATTGCGGGATATGCACATGGGACGTGGTTTGGTGTGAAATTGAGCAATTACTATATGTTATATAGTGATCTTTTGATGAATGCCATTGTATGGAATATGTGACTTGATTTATTATGAAACTGACAATATCATTAACCACAGTAGGGTTGGTTGTTTAACGGGAATGGGTAACTGTATATACCGAGCAAATCCAAGGTGAGTTCACTGCCTTTTTCAAGCATGCGTCCCGGGGAGGGACATCGGGTATTTTGGGGGTGTGACAGAAATAATATCCATGAGAATCATATACTGATCATTATAAGTCACTGAGACATGATCGGTTAACGTGGATTTAAATATGATTCGTTAGATTAAACACTGTCCGTATAGAATGTCGTTTGTAACCGTACGAGTGAGGAGTCTCATACAATAAGGGCTGTCAACATTGCATTCTGATTTGGAAAGGTTTTAGAAAGGTATTGACCAGTTACGATTCGATTAAATGCTTGAAGCCATTGTTAACGAGTTGTATTTGTATATACGGGTTCAAATGGAAAAACGGGTTCGTGACAACTCAAACATGCTAAAATATATTTTTTACATTTAATAAACTGATTTGATGTATAAAATATTACATTACATATATTATAGATCTTTCTTTGGTAAATTAAAATTTTATACCAATCTGAGCTTTGACTTTCATAAAATTTAGGTTCGACTTATCGAATTAAACCACTGAGACGTGATAATCACGAGATCTAAATGAGAGATTTTATTCCTACATTATGAAGACCATTTGGGTAAATTTAATTTGAGAATGGTTGATCAAAGTGACCAGAAATAAAGGTCAAACGAAAGGGTCAAAATATTTAAAGTTAGCGACACTCGGATGGAATTAAGCTATGAGACTAATTGCAAATGAAAGAGTATAAGAAAAGAGACTTACAAACTTTGGATGACAACTTCAGAAAACCAGAGGAGAAGCTCGAAATTGCTGAAACAGGATGAATATGGGATGGATGAAATTGGAGCTCAAGAGTAGCTATTTATAGCCAAAGGAGTATGCAAGAGACTTGGACAAGTGTCCTAGGGTGTGTCAATGCAGGATTAGTGTCCAAGGAGGTCTCACAATGTGGTTGCCAACAGTTTTTTGTGTTTCAGGGACTCCTTACGAACCACAAGAAGAATCTCTTACGGTCCGCAAGGGAACCTAAAAAAGAAACTTTTGACTTTTGTCATTTCAGGCCCCTCAACTTCGTATTTGATCTTTTGGAAATTATAACGTTTCAATTTTAAGTTAGTTAACTGTGAGGAAGGTTTTCAAACACCTGTCACTTCTAAAGTTTATCGAGAATCACCGGGTGTTACATCCTCACCCCCTTAAAAGAAATCTAGTCCTTGTGATTTACTCAAATAACTAGGGATACTTTTGTCTTATGCTATATTCTAACTCCCAAGTGTATTCAGGACCACATTGGGAGTCCCACTTGACTTTTACAACTTAACCCGTCAATCTTCGATCGACAAAGGTCTTTCAATAAAATGAATCTTTTTATAGATTTGTACATCATGATGAGGCATAGCTAAGGATTCATTGACCAAACATTTCTTCAAGTTTCAAATATGAAATACATCGTGTATACTGCAAAGCTCCTTAGGAAGTTTGAGCTTAGAAGCCATGATACCAATACGTGCCATTATCTCAAAGGTCCGATGTATCGTGGGCATAGCTTCTCTTTCTTCCAAATCTCGTAACTCCTTTCTAAGGTGATACTTTCAACAGGACTCTATCACCAACTTGGGATTAAAGAGGGTTTCTTCTTTTGACATATTTCAGGCACAGATAATTGACTTTCTCCAATCTCTAACCAATACACGGGAGTTTTACATTTTCTTCCGTATAAAGCCTCAAACCGTACCATGATACTTGTGTGGTAGCTATTATTGTAGGAGAATTTGATCAATGGTAGGCGGTCATCCCAACTACTACCTAAATCAATGACACATCCCAACTACGTGTAACAGCCTTTGCAGACTTTCAACTTTCTCTGAAAAAGTAAAAGTTGTTACATAAAACGTGACAGCCTCTGGTTGTTACACGTAACACGTCTGCAAAAAGGCGTAACACGTGGAAAAAGAAGATCCATTCATTTGGGTTTCTTAGTTTTCTTAACTAATATGCGAACCACCTTTATTGTGAGAACCATGAGAACCAAACTGAACACACCAAAAAAACCTAAAAAAACCTAACACCCACCCCTCAACCTAAAAAAACCTAAACCCCCCACCCCTCAACCTAAAAAAAGCTAAACCCCCCACCCCCACCCCACCCCCACCCCCACCCCCAAAAAAAAAAAATAACCCCCCCTCAAAAAAAAACTAACCCCCCCTCAAAAAAAACCTAACCCCCCACCCAAGCTAAAATGCTAAAAACGAAACCCCCAAGAAACCTAAAAAACACACACAATTTTTTTTAAAATATTTTTTACATTAAAATCGCTACTTTTAGTAGAAAAAAATTAAATTTTTTTTTGTGTGTTTTTAGCTATTTTTAGGTATTTTTGGTTGTGTTCACATTGGTTCTCGCGGTTCTCACAATAAAGGGTGGTTCCTAACGGATCATTCTCCAATATATATATATATGCTTTGGATTAAATGAGAACCACCACGAGTTGCGAGAACCGCGAGAACTAGGCCATCCAAAAGGTTTTTCCGATTTTTTTTTCACAAAAGTCGTAAAAATAATCACTTGTTTCAGCAAAATAAGAAAAATTGAAAAACAAAACGTCGCATACCCACATTTACATGAGAGGTAAAAAAATATTTATATTCTTCCAAAACTTACTTCTGTCGTAAAAAAAAACTAGGATGAGTCAAAACTACCGACTCGGCAATTTTTTTAAATTTTTTTTTTACAGATGTATTTATATTTTTTCATCTACGTTTGTCTAAAATTTTTTTGGCCCAAATCACACCGGATCAAAAAGTTCTTGCGGTTCTCGCAACTTAAGATGGTTCTCATTTTACCTTTTTCCTATATATATATATATTTATATATAAAAGTGGAGTATAAAAATAGGATTTTTATAAAATTGTTATAATATTACAAAATGATTTACCATGAAGATCAATATCTACCTCTAGATTTACCAAGCAAGTGGATGAACTCTTTGTCAAACTTATGGATAGCCTTATCTACCAAATTGTTAACATTGTCTACCAAATAGTTAATCTTTTTGTAGTATAAATACTAGCTCAAGATAGAAGAAAAAATGCACCTCATGTATACACTTTTATAAGTTATACAATTCTCTTCTTCTTTCTCCTATAACATTTCTAAAGTTCTTAAAGTTTTAGCACTAATCTTGTGTTAATTCTTGTTATATTATAACACGTTATCAGCACGAGTCGCTTATATCCTAATCAAAGAAGACTTTAAGCCCAAAGATATCCATCACAAGCAATGTAAGCACATCATTAACTTTATAATTTAATTTGAAAAAAAAATTAAGTACAAAAGAACATTTTAATATACATATTTCATAACTACGGGATTACTAACATTCTAACATTTAATTATGCATCTAACTTTTACATTTATCGCAACTAACTTTTATTTATACACACACGCTCACATTTCATTTAGAGTTTACGTTTATTTAGAGTAAATTACAAGTTTTGTCCTTTATGTTTACATCAAATTGTAGGCGCTGTCCTTTTGGCCAAAACTTTACAGGCGGTGTCCTTTACCTTTCAAAATCTTGCACGTTTTTTCCTTTAGTCCAAAACTGGTTAGAAAACTCAGTTAAAAAATATCATGTGCAATACACATGGGGTAAAATGGTCATTTTACTCTCACCCCTTTCAATTCCCCCTTTTATCATCTGCATTTATAATAAATCCCTAAATCCTAGGTCTTCGCGGATGATGATAAAGATGATCTTCTTCAACTCACCAGTTTCGTTCACCTGCCTCACCTCCTCCGCTCCGCCGATGCACCTGCCGTCGATGGAAATTGTAGGGAAGGTTAGTTTGGTCTTTTCACTCTTCAACGCGTCGTCCTCCGCCATTAGTTTTGCCGATTTATCCTCTGCCGTGACGTTGTTCGATTCCGGTGAAGATTTCGCCTGAATCAAAATTATAAATTTATCCTCCGTCGTGGCATTATTCAATTCCGGTAAGTATTTAGCCGGTGTCGACACAACATGGTCAGATTTAGTCTCTGCCGCTACGTCATTGTTAGATTCCGGTGAAAATTTAATGGGAATCGAAATCAAACGGTCAGATTTCGCCGATTTCTCCGTCGCGGCGTCATTTTTTTATTCCGGTGGAGATGTCTTCGGCGACGAGATTTGATTAACGGAGAAGGCACGAGCGAATTTGTAAGCCAGGTGAACGCGGTGGAAGATTGGTGGAGATGTCTTCAGTACCCCCTTGAAAACTGAACCAAAACCACCACCTCCTAGTTTCTCTGAGAAATTTTTGGTGGCTATTTGTAAATCTCTAAAGATCTTGGAGTAAGCAACCCTATAGATCACGTGTGCTGTTAAATGTTTTTGTTTGAATTTGCGTATTTGGTTTTGGTTTTGGGGATGATGGGTTTGTTGGTGATCAGGGTATTTGTGAGATTTCCATTGTGTTTGGAATGAAATAAAATAAATGAAACAAAACCCAGTAGTTTGTTTGCTAATGGTCTCTGCATCTGTTAGAGAGAGAGAGAAGAAAAAGGGAGAGAGAGTCTGAGAGTGATTTCAGATTTTTCAATATTTATATTTTATTTTCTATTTCGTACGTAATTAGTCCTTTGAGTATCAATTTATTTACACAATAGTCCCCAGGGAGGTAAAATGACAATAATGCCCTCATGTGCAAGGCACATGACTAGATTTAACCAAAAAATCTAACTAGGTTTGGCCTAAAGGATATAACATGCAAGATTTTGGAACATTAAGGACAAAACTTGTCAACTTTTGCGCTAAAGGACAGCGCCTGCAATTTGGTGTAAACATAAAGGACAAAACTTGTAATTTACTCGTTTATTTATGTATACTAACATTTTTATTCTTATTATTATGCATCCTAATTTTATATCTTATAAAATAACATATCTGTAATTCATCATTTATTATAAATACATATATATATAACCGTTATATAACGGCTATAAAACGGTAATATAACCGTTGCAAAACGGTTATAATTTACCACTATAAATCACCAATTATCAATCTCATTTTTTCGCAACAAACACTCTTCTTCTCAAGGTTATCTAAGAAAATTTTCGAAGATGATTCACCCGGTTTTAATATTCGCCGGCATAATATTAATATTGTTGCCGACCTTAATATATGAGCTTTCACCTCATCTTTTTGGTACTTATGTATTCATTTATTTGTTTATAGCTGTACCTTTGTATGTTATCTCATTTTTAATGAGTATTTAGATTTTAATATATATCTTATTTATGTTTAGCAACAAAATGGCAAACATCGCAAAAATTGAATTCCCGGCTCTTAATATCACCGGAGAAAATTATATGCTGTGGACGGCACATGTTAAGTGACATCTCAAGTCAATGGGTGTTTTGGAAACGATAACGGAGTGGTATAATTGTAGCGATCAAGACAAGGCAAAAGCCGATGTCTTCCTCCATAAACACATTGATGAGATGTTGCAATTTGAATATTCAAATTTTGAGGATCCATACGTTTTGTGGGAAGATTTAAAAAGCAGATTTGATAATCAAAGGGAAGTTTTACTTCCCACTGCTAGAGATGAATGGAACAATCTCAGATTCCAAGATTTTAAAAAGGTGAATGAATACACCTCTGCTTTGTTCAGGATATGCTCAACGCTTCGATTTTATGGGCAAACTGTTACGGAGGAAGATATGTTGGAGAAAACTTTCTCCACATTTCATGCATCAAATATAAACTTGCAACAACAATATCGGCTGCAAAGGTTTCAAAGATATTCTGATCTAAATTCATTTCTCCTCGTAGCAGAGAAAAACAATGAGCTACTAATGAAAAATCATCAAGCTCGTCCCACTGGATCATTAGCCATTCCCGAAGCAAATGATGTTATTAATGATGATACTAAAGACTCTGGAAGAAAATGGGGACGAGGCCATGGCCGTGGCCATTTTGGTAAAGGTAATGGTCGCAACTATTCCTTCAAAAGAAATAATAATTTCCGAGGTAATTCCCATGGTCGTGGACGTGGTCGCGGTCGTGGTCGAAATCAAAGAACCCCTAATTACCACACTCCACAAAATATCAATTCCAACCAGTATAACAAAAGGAATGAAGCTGGTAGGTCCGAAAACAATGGCACTTCTTGTTTCAGATGTGGAAGTAAAAACCATTGGTCAAAGGCTTGTCGTACACCTTCATATTTATGTGAACTTTACCAAGCCTCTCTCAAAAGAAAAGAAAAGAAAAGGAGATGAACCATGTGGATAATTTTAATGATATCAACGTCGAACTGAATGTCGCTGACTATACCAATGAGATGGAAATCTGAAACAAATGTTGCTTAACCATAATAATTATATGCAACAATTATATAATTTCCTTTATTATAACTATCTTTATTATGTTTCATTAGTCTTTCTTTTCATGTAACGTTTTTAGCTAATAAATAAACTTCTTATTAAAAAAATAATAATAAATCATAATGCCTTCGTTATACACTTATTATTATTTCTCTTTATATTTCAAGATTAAAATGAATACCATTGGAGCACAAGAGCAGACAAATGATGCAGATATATGTATAGCGGATAGTGGAGCCACACACACTATACTTAAATCTAAGAAATATTTTTATGAGTTGAAACCAACAAAAGGAACCGTTGATACAATATCAGGTCCTACAAACATGACAGAAGGAGTGGGAAAAGCTAATTTAATATTACCAAATGGTACAAAGCTCTTAATAGAGAATGCATTATTTTCCCCAAAATCAACAAGAAACTTGTTAAGTTTCAAAAACATATATCATAACGGATATGATACTCAGTCAAGGACTGTTGATAATAAAAAAAATTTGCACATCATGAGCAAAGATCATATACTGGAAAAACTGCCAATGCTCCACTCTGGTTTGCATTATACACACATTAATGCGCCTCAAGCACATATGGCAGTAAAAGAAAGTTTTTGTGATCCTGAGACGTTTAACTTATGGCATGACAGACTAGGCCATCCAGGATCTACAATGATGAAAAGAATTATTGAAAACACACATGGACATCCATTGAAATATCAGAAGATCCCCCAATCAGATAAAATGCCTCTATGTACCTCTTGTTCACTTGGAAAACTAATTACAAGGCCTTCGTCCTTAAAAGTTGACAAAGAATCACCAATGTTTCTTGAAAGAATTCAAGGTGATATATGTGGGCCAATTCATCCACCATGTGGACCGTTTAGATATTTCATGGTCTTGATAGACGCATCCAGCAGAAGGTCTCATGTCTCTTTATTATCAACTCGTAATATTGCCTTTACAAAATTTCTTGCTCAAATTATCAAACTACGAGCACATTTCCCTGATTACACTGTTAAAAGGGTGAGACTTGATAATGCTGGTGAATTTACATCACATGCTTTTAATGATTATTGCATGTCTGTGGGAATTGTTGTCGAACATCCTGTTGCTCATGTACACACACAAAATGGCTTAGCTGAATCATTGATCAAACGTTTACTGCTAATCGCTAGACCATTAATAATGAGAACAAAACTTCCTGTGTCGGTTTGGGGTCATGCAATTTTACATGCTGGATCACTGATTCGTGTGAGACCAAGTGCAAATCATAACTACTCCCCACTACAACTTATTTCTGCCAATGAGCCAGACATTTCCCACCTTAAAATTTTTGGGTGTGCAGTGTATGTTCCTATTGCACCACCACAACGCACAAAAATGGGACCTCAAACAAGGTTGGGAATATATGTTGGATATGAAAGAACCTCCATCATACGATATCTTGAACCTTTAACGGGTGACGTATTTAAAGCACGTTTTGATGACTGCCATTTTAACGAGGCAATGTTCCCAGCATTAGGGGGAGAAAATAAAAAACGAGAAAATGATGTCTCATGGTGTGTGCCTTCATTGTCTCATCTTGATCCAAGAACAAAACAATGTGAGACAGAGGTTCAAAAGATAATACACTTGCAAGACATTGCAAATCAATTGCCTGATGCTTTTACTGATTAAAAACATTGTTACCAAAACAGAGTTACAAAATCTCATATACCAGCTGCAAATGCTCCAGCTCGAGTTGAGATCCCAAGTAAGGCAATAGATAACAAGATAGCTCATGAATCTCAAAAACGTTTAAAACGTGGAAGGCCAATCGGTTCAAAGGATAAGAATCCTCGAAAAAGAAAAGCACTTGTAAAGGAAATTGACCACAAAGAGAACGATCTTGATAAAACAGTAAATACCGAAACCTCTCATGCGGAAGATGTTGATGATACTAACAAAGAGATATCAATCAACTATGGTCATACACATACCATATGGAACCGATATGAAATGGAAAATATTGATGAGATATTTTCTTATTCTATAGCAAGTGACATCATGGGTGGAGATGATGATCCTGAACCAAAATCTGTCAATGATTGTCAAAATAGACATGAATGGATAAATGGAAAGGCGCTATGCAAGCTGAATTAGATTCACTCAATAAACGAAAGGTTTTTGGGTCTATTGTTGTTACACCTAAGGCTGTAAAGCCTGTAGGGTATAAATGGGTTTTTGTACGAAAACGAAATGAGAAAAATGAGGTTACAAGATATAAAGCGAGACTTGTAGCTCAAGGTTTTTCACAAAGGCCAGGGATTGACTATGAAGAAACATATTCTCCCGTTATGGATGCAATAACCTTTAGATACTTAATCAGCTTAGCAGTTTCTAAAAAGTTAGAAATGCGTCTTATGGATGTTGTTACAGCTTACTTGTATGGATCACTTGATAATGACATCTATATGAAAGTTCCTGAAGGATTTAAACTCCCTGATGCGTTAAGTTCAAAACCCAAAGAAATGTATTCGATCAAATTACAAAGATCTTTATATGGGTTGAAACAATCGGGAAGGATGTGGTACAATCGTTTGAGCGACTATTTGACAAGTAAAGGTTATACAAATAATCTTATATGTCCATGTGTCTTTATTAAGAAGACAACATCAGGATATGTGATCATAGCTGTATATGTTGATGACCTAAATAGAATTGGGACGCAAAAAGAAATGCATGAAGCAATTATTCTTTTAAAGAAAGAATTTGAAATGAAAGACCTTGGAAAAACCAAATATTATCTTGGTTTACAAATTGAACATATGAGCAATGGAATACTTGTGCATCAAACGAATTATACTGAAAAGTTGTTGAAACGTTTCAATATGGACAAAGCAAATCCTTTAAGCACTCCAATGGTCGTTAGATCACTTAATGTCGAAAATGATCCATTTCGTCCTTGTGAGGACAACGAAGAAGTTCTTGGTCCAGAAGTACCATACCTCAGTGCAATTGGAGCACTTATGTATCTTAGCAATTGTACGAGACCTGACATTTCTTTTGCAGTGAACTTGTTGGCAAGATTTAGTTCAGCTCCTACTAAAAGGCACTGGAATGGGATTAAACATATATTTCGATATCTTCGAGGTATTGTTGATTTAGGCTTGTTTTATCCCAACGATTCAAAAGAAGGGTTAGTTGGTTATGCAGATGCATGTTATTTATCTGATCCTCATAAAGTAAAATCTCAAACTGGATATGTATTTGTGAACGGAGGAACTGCAATTTCATGGCGTTCTCAGAAACAAACAGTTGTCGCAACATCCACAAATCATGCTGAAGTCATTGCACTACATGAAGCTTCAAGAGAATGTGTATGGTTAAGATCTATGTCACAACACATTGTGACTTCTTGTGGGCTAGAGAAAGATTGAAGTCCAACTCCTATCCATGAAGATAATGCCGCCTGTGTCTCTCAGATGAAAGAAGGGTATATCAAAAGTGACAGAACAAAACATATACCACCAAGATTCTTGGCATATACTCGGGACCTTATTAAAGACAATCAGGTTGAGATGAGATATATCCAATCCAGTAACAATTCAGCCGATCTTTTCACAAAAGCACTACCTACGGCAACTTTCAGGAAACATGTTCATGACATTGGCATGCGTCATGTAAGGAGAATGTGATTCCTTACAAATTGCAAACTTGAGGGGGAGCTATAAACTGCACTCTTTTTTCCCTTAGCTAAGGTTTTTTTTCCACTGGGTTTTTCTTTAGCAAGGTTTTTAACGAGGCAGTACATAAAGACCCCGAAGTTTGCAAAGTGTCATCCAAGGGGGAGTGCTATAATATTACAAAATGATTTACCATTAAGATCAAGATCTACCTCTAGATTTACTAAGCAAGTGGATGAACTCTTTGTCAAACTTATGGATAGCCTTATCTACCAAATAGTTAATCTTGTCTACCAAATAGTTAATCTTTTTATAGTATAAATACTAGCTCAAGATAGAAGAAAAAATGCACCTCATGTATACACTTTTATAAGTTATACAATTCTCTTCTTCTTTCTCTTATAATATTTTTAAAGTTCTTAAAGTTTTAGCACTAATTTTGTGTTAATTCTTGTTATATTATAACAAAAATATCCACTTTCTTAAAAAAAATGCAAACTGTTGGTGTTACTCGTGCATATTTTGTATAATAATGCATTTAAATGGTAACACAAACATGAAAATAAATAAACGCGAATGAAAATCGATGGGAACGTTCCAAGGTGGTTTTATTTATTTAATAAAAATACAAACGAAATTACCTTAGAAAAATTCAAACACAAAACCGGAAATTCATGGTGGTTAGTTACCTCAAGGAGAATCCTTTAGGGGACTGGGGTGGTTCGTAATGGCACTCCCCTCACTCGTTATTCAACATAGCACACCGTCGCCACTACCAAGTTCAACGAGTGATAGAGTTAACGCGTGGAAATGATCACGTGTGGAAAAAGGAAAATGAACGTTGGGCCTTGAATTTTTTGAAGGTTTTTTATATAAAATCCACAAACCATTCCCCCCACTCACTTCAAAAAATCAAAAAATTCTCCATTTCATTTCAAAAATTCTCCAACTCAATCTAAATAGTTTTACAACACACATGGAAGTTTCAAGCAAGAGAGGCGCGGGTTCGAAAAAAAGAGGTTCGGGTACGAAGAAAAATCCCGTAAGACCCAAGGTTCGAGCGAATAAAAAATTTTCCAATGTTTAGTTGTTTTTTATTTTGCTATGTAATTTATTTTTTAATTTAAATGAAATTTATAATTTAGTGTTTTATTGTTAATTTCTAATTTAAAAAATAAAATAAAAAAGTTGTGAGTGATGGAATTCCATCACTAGTGATGACCACCGCCACTAAAAAAAGCTTGTGAGTAATAGAATAGTGGTTGATGACATGACGAAACTTGATTGGATGTTTGTGAGTGATATGATTTTTGCAAGTAATACCACCCCCGCTCCCCTTACGATCTGCAAGGGGATCTGAAAAATAAACTTTTGACTTTTCTTAATTTAGGCCCCTCAACTTCTTCTTATAATCTTTTGACAATTCTAACCCCTCAATTTTAACTTAGTTAATTATGAGGAAGGTTTTCAAACACGTGTCACTTCTAAAATTTTTCAAGATTCACCGGGTGTTACATTTTTGTGGACGATGTCATGACAATAATATAGACAATGTTATTGACAAGTAGACGATGTCATTAACAAGTTGACGGTGTTATTGATGGTATTATAGACGATGCATTTGACGATGCTAGGCAGGGGCGGATGTATGTGTATACAAGGGGGCGGTAATTTAAAATTAGTGCAAATTTTGGAAAAATTTGACGTTTTTACGATTTCGTTACCGCTTATTTATAAAACGTTACCACTTGGCGTGAATCCTAGATCCGCCACTGATGCTAGGCAAGTCGTTGTTTAGAGTATTGATGAGTTAAAATGATGTTTTTTTTAAAGTTGAGTACGACGATGGATATTGTTTTCAAAAGACAATTTATTGAACTTTTTTTAATTGTTTACCTTACTACTATAGAACTCACTCAGTGTAGCTGACGTTTTAGCATGTATGTAAGTCAATAGATGTTTTGCCGTTTGGATGGCAACTCCTTAACAAGTGATGATGGTTACCTGTTTCCCATGAACTCTGGGCGTTCCCTGACTTTTCTTGTTTGACTTGTTGGCTTTTTTTTAACAGTTTTTCTTATTTTTACAATTTTATTCTGTTGTGTTTGAGTTTCAATTTTTAGTATAACTATGTGTGCTACCTAATATCAATGGTGTATTTGAAATTTTATTAAAACATTATATATTTAAAGTACAAAAAACAAGTTGTATTTAAACATTTAAAAAAACATATTATACAGGTATATTAAAGTAAAAACAAATATTATAATTGACCATGTCGGTTTCGAATAAATTTTGTATCGAAACGTATATAAAATAAGCATGTTGCAATATTATATTCGAAACTTTGTGTAACTTTATATTTATATATTAAAAGTTACAAAAGAAAAAAAAATAGATTTGTTTAAGGTTATTATATTTTTAAAATAATATAATATAATAATTAATCAATTTTTAGTGTAAATATCCATTGGGTACTATTTACCTAGTTACATTTCAATATAAAGTGATTATATTTATATTTTAAAAGTTACAAAAGAAAAAATAAGATTTGTTTAAAGTTATTTTATTTTTAAAATAATATAATAAATAATTATGTTTGAAATAAAGTGAAAAGTTAGAATATGAATACAATTAATTAATTATTAGTGTTGCATTATAATATAAAGTGAATAAGTAGAACAAGAATACAATTAATTATTTATTAATCATGATTGTTACTTACTAGGTTCTAGAGTTGTATAAATGTGTAATATAAAGTGAATAAGTAGAACAAGAATACAATTGATTATTTATTTATTAATCATGATTGTTACTTACTAGGTTATAGAGTTGTATAAATGTGTACTACACAGAGTTGTACAATAAAAACTATTATAATTATCTTAGATGTAAAAAAATCATATTACTACTAACATAAATTTATTAATATATGACACCTCACATAATTAATTTGATTTTTTCATAAAATCAGCCTATGTTTGTAAGAACCCGCTTTTTGAAAGTCAAAGTCAAAGTCAAAGGAAGAAAAGATTGCTAATTGCGATTTGTCACTCCTTGCTCAATTAATCGATTATACCTCTTGACCTGTAATAGAGAATCTATTTTAATCGCTTTAGTTGTATTATGTGGAGTACATGTTAACAAATTGCTACTTAATCGCAGTTTTATCGCTAATCGACTTATCACTAATCACATCGCTATCGCATCGCAACTTGAATTTTAGGTTATGGATATTGTTTTACGTGTGTGTGCTATTATATGTTACTTGTGCATGTTATGTTTATGTTGAGGTGTTTAATCGCAATCACAACTCTATCGCAACGCAATCTCATCGCAAACGCTAAACGCAAGTTAAATTATGTTGATTGTATGTTAGATATAGTAGTTATGTGACTAATAGGTAATACTATCGCATCGCTTACTCGAAAACACATTGCAACTCTCAGCGCACGAAACGAAAACACGAAAACCAACTCGCCAGAGCCAATCGATCGAATGACCATTCGATTGAATGGTCATCTGAACGGATGACCATCCGATCGGATGGCCATCCGACCCGTCGCCTGTGCTCCTTTTTCCTCTTTTGGAAACCATAAAAATACTCCTTGTCACATCACAAACAGTGATGTGACAGCTCCCACTCGACCAGCACGCTCAAGCCCTCATTTCCTTCGATTTCTCGCGATTCTTGTAAGTTTCTTCCTCAAATCTTGTACATCTATAATCTACACTCACTTCTTCATCATTTTCACCTTTGAATCTTAACTTTTAACCGTTAAATCAGCGGATTTGAGGTATTCTAGGATGATGTCATCATGGAGTTCTTATGAACTTCAAGTTTTGGCGTCATTCGACCAAGAATAACTCAGATCCAAGTGATTTCCACATGATTTAACACTATTTTCGCATAAACCTAAACATCTTCATGGGTGGAAGGATTGAAAGATGGATTCTTAACTTTCTTTCAACTCTTTTACACTCAATGCACTCAAAACCGATAGAATCGGAGCTCGTTCAGGCCTTCTACTCGCTTCCTAGTGAAGTGCCGGTCCAAGATCTGATTCCTATTAAGGGGACGACCGATTCCGGGTTAAACATGAACGAAACGTCAATAACAGTTAACTGGTTGGATTAGGGTGATTCCTGTTCGATCGGATAACCTGGACCCGATGGAGTTCCCGTTGTTTAACACGTTGTCATACCGTTTCGAGCAAACCGCAAACTTTTCAAACTTAGCAAACATTCAAGTTTCAAAACGATCAGGTTGCGGAATGGATTGCCATCCGATCGAACGACAATCCGAACGGATTGCAACATGGTCTTCAATACTTAACCTTTTCACAAACATTTCAAACCAGTGAATGGTCATCTGATCGGATTGCCATCCGGTCGAATGACCATTCTGCTGTGGACTTGTTCCTGAGAATGTTTCCACTGAATGGATCGCCATCCGATCGAACGACCGTTCGACCGGACGACCTGAAAGGTAGAGATATTTCTCTATTTTCAAAATGCTACAATGAAAACTTCAAACCCATCATACACAAACACATCCATCCCAAACGAGTGGCAAACCGACCGAATGGCCATCCGATCGGATTGCCATCCATTCGAATGGCACTTCGACACTCTTCACTTGCATCGTTTTACGTGACGCTCCTCGCTTATGTACTCATTCTGTAATTAGGCTCGTCCTAGCGCTCCCTTCAATCCATTAACTACCCTCGCTGTGAGTATACTCGAACCCTTTTTGCTTTAGACACTTTTGGGTGTTACATACGTTACTTATATCAAATCACATCAATCACACAACGCAACCACTTTTATACGCTAACCTCTATTCCATGATACGTGTTACTCGATGAATGCTTGTATGTTATGTTTACACAGTGATTGTTGCCTAACACCTTAGCAACGATAGTACTATAGTTTGGACTCAGCACCTGTCGTGGACGGGGGTTGCTAAGGGTATTTCTTCACGTGTCACGGTGGTGATATGTGTTGCACACTCTACAACTCGCAGTCACTTCTGTGCATATTTCATTGTCGATAACCTACTAGCTTCGCATTAAACATCTTACATGCTGGTTATGAGTAAACTCTTTCGCAATCTATTATACTACTAAACTTGTATGCTCACCTTTACACTATGTGTATTGACCGCTGTTTTAACGTATGTGACAGGTGTTTAAGATGCTAGGAATGTTGTGCTTTGGTGAATTAAGTTAGGGGTCTAGATATGTCACGCTAAATCTGAGTTGTCGGAACAGTGTTTGTTTTTGAGACAACTATTTGTAATAACTGTTTTATTTGGATATGTTATGGTATGGGACATGACGTTTAAATATCTGGTAATTAATAGTTGTTATGGATACTCATGGACAATCTATTTCGCTCAGTGCCATGCCCCGATGTTTCCGCCATCGGTTGGGGTGTGACAGATTTGGTATCAGAGCCATAACTATAGGGAATTAGGCAAACTCGACCTAGTCCGGGTCGATGTCTTAGAAACGACCTAGTCTATAGTCTAAGTACAAACAGACCGACTTGTGCGTACCCGGTAGGGGTTTTGTACGAGCCTACTTGCCATTCTCGCTTACATTCGCTGTTCACTACACTCTTGCGCGAACATCGCATACTACCGCTTCGTGCAAAGTCGGCCTTTCCTATGGCTGGCAACTCGCACTATTTTCAAATTTATCACGAAAGCAAAGTGATTTGGCCGAGATTAGGTGTGAAAACTGCAAACTCTCGATTAGATCGCTTGCTCAACGTGACTTTTTACTACAAACACAAGAATTTGCGTTGAACCAGGAGTGAAATCCATACTTCGACGCAGATTTTCTCTATCTATCTCGTGAATCTATCACACAAACCGGAATGGAGTCGCTAAGTTAGGGGTGAAACCCGAACCTTGATGACCTATTCTGCTCTATATTTTGGTTTTACAAAACTCACACCAAAGTCTCGATGGGTTCCAACGACTAGGGACACGTAATGGCCAAATAGATGCGTGCCGATCGCCCGGATTAAGGCAAGAGCACAGTCTACTAGGCCAAAGTGTGCACCCATAGTCCTTGAGAACAGTCGAATCACTTTGGGTGGTCAAGGTCTAGCACACCCAAGACATTCTATTCGATTTTATGTGTTTCGATTATGGATTCGCAGGCCGCTAACTCTGAGATTTACCGCTTTTATGTTCGATTTTATGTGAATTTTATGTGTTTCATGTGGATTTACCTGTTTATGTGTTTCGATTTTTGGTGATTTATGCGCTCCTCGCTATTCGTTTGATCAACACACACAACCCGCACTGCACATCTATCTCAATACGCTAACAAGTCGTGGAACTATCGCATGCTATGTTACTCGCTAATCGCACTCGCAACTCTCGATCGCTTTACGCACTGTGAAGGATAGGTGAATATGTGCAATATATGTAGGTAAATACGTGCAAAATATAGCTTAAGGCGTGATTCGATGTGTTTATGTGCTCTATGTGCCTTATGTGCTTAGGTGATTCTGTGGTTTATGTGGTTAGACGTGTTCCTGTGCTTTACATAGTAGCTCTTGGTGAATTCGCTAGACTATATTAGGGATTAATCGAAATTGTGTTTGAGTCCTGTGGCGATGTCTGTTGCAGACAATGTCGTCATTTGGATCACACACTGCTCGCTCCGCTCGCCGAAACCATGAAGACAAACGCATCGCTGCTCTAGTTGCCAAGCAAATGGAAAAAGTCATCCCGTAAATTGTCAGCGACCTTAATGAAAACGCTAGCAAGTCCTCTGAAGAGTCAAGGACTGAATCTCTGAAAGCGGCTTTTAGCTTCAAGCAGTTCAAAGCCTACGGCCCGAAAGAATTTACCGGAGAAGATGGGCCTACGGCCATGTTTCAATGGTTTGATTCGATCGAAATCACCCTACGCAAGAGTGGCTATCCGAAAAACCTTCGCACTGTTAACGCCACCGGAGTGTTCCAATCCCGAGCTCTAGATTGGTGGACTGCCGAGAGAAACAATCGAAGGAATGATGCAACTTATGGGCTGACGTGGGATGAGTTGAAGGACATCATGATGCGAGAGTTTTGCCCTCCCCACTAGCTCCAAAAGTTGGAGGACGAGTTCTGGCACATCAAACAGGAGGGTGGCGATAACGCTGGTTTAACTGCTCACTTCAAGCAGCTGAGTCTCATCTGTCCAGGTCAAGTTACTACCCCGGAGGTTACGATCAAGAAATACATCCGTGCCCTTCAGGATTGTGTTGTAGACTTTGTGCAAGCTGCGAAGACGACAAGTATTGAGGAAACCTACCTGCTCGCTGCTGAGATCAACGATAAGCGAGTCAGGGCTGGTTATTTCGATAAAGCTGCCAAAAGTCTTCATCAAGTCACCGCTACTCCTACCGCTGAAACAACCACCGCACGGAAATCTTCAAAGCTCTCACGTAGCAAGAGAAAGAACAGCAGCTCCAGCAACAAGAACTGTGCAGTTACTGCCGCACCACTCCAAGTTGTACCTGCCCAACCGCAACCTCAACACCGCCAAGTAGCAGCGCCTGTGGCCAATGCACCGTTAGCAAAGCGTGCATATACTGGTCCACACCCGCTCTACCCTACTTGTACTTATCATCATCTGGTTGGTATCGCATGCCGGTTCTGTGTTCACTGTAAGCTGTACGACCACTTCACCGCTAACTGCCCTACCGGTCCTCGCCAAGCTCCAGCTCCAGCGGCAGTTCAAGCTCCTGCTCTACCCGCTCCGCAAGGACAGCAAGCAGCTCTTGCTCCTGCTGCTCACGCGAGAGCTTGCTTTGCGTGTGGTGATCCCAACCACTTCGTGAATGTCTGCCCCAATAGAGTGGTTAAGAAAGAATGATAGCAGCAGCAGCAGCCAGCACCGCAACAACAACAGCAGTAGCAACAGCCAGCTCAGCAAACAGCCCGCGGGCGAGTCTTCGACATCAATGCCCGCCAGGCTCAGGCAGACAACAACGTGGTTAATGGTACATTTCTCGTAAATGGTATATATGCCTCGTGTTTGTTTGATACTTGAGCCGATAACTATTTTGTATCGTTTGAATTAGAGAAGCTTCTTTATCGTAAGCGCGCCCATCTCCCCACGACCTTCGACGTAGAAGTTGCCACTGGAAGAACTGTCACCTTCAGTTCCGTTCTGTGTGACTGTACGCTTGACCTCAACGGTCACGTTTTCTGGATTAATCTTATTCCGATGTAGCTCGGTAGCTTCGATGTCATAGTAGGTATGGATTTCCTTCGGGAGAATCATGCTGAAATTGTTTGCTTCGATAAAATGATTCGTTTCTCTCTCACGAATGGTGATTAATTGTGTGTTTATGGCGAAGTCGCTCTGAAGAAGTTACAACTTATGACGAGCGTCCAAGCTAGCAAGTATCTCCGCAAGGAATACTAAGCTTTCTTGGCGCACATCGTAGTAGCGGGGAAGGAAAAGAAAGGGAAGACGTTGGAAGAAGCACCTATCGTTCGTGATTTTCCTGCTGTGTTTCCTGATGATTTACCTGGTTTACCTCCCACTCGTGATATCAATTTCCGAATCGACCTCATTCCTGGAGCAAATCTTGTTGCTAGAGCGCCTTATCGTCTCGCTCCCTCTGAAATGCGCGAACTCTCAAGTCAGCTCTAGGAACTACATGATAAAGGCTTTATTCGCCGTAGCACCTCTCCTTGGGGCGCACCTGTCCTTTTCGTCAAAAAGAAGGACGGATCGTTCCAGATGTGCATCAACTACAGGGAATTAAATAAGCTTACCATCAGGAATCGATATCCCTTGCCTCGAATCGATGACTTGTTTGATCAACTGCAAGGTGCTACATGTTTCTCAAAGATTGATCTACGCTCAGGCTATCATCAACTATGAATTCAGGAAGAAGATATACCCAAAACTGCTTTTCGAACCCGATACGGTCACTACGAGTTTGTTGTTATGATTTTCGGATTAACCAACGCACGCACGGTTTTTATGGATCTAATGAATCGCGTGTGTAAACCCTATCTGGACTGTTTCATCATCGTCTTCATCGATGATATCCTGATCTATTCCAAGTCAAAAACCGAACACGCGCAACACCTCTGTTTGGTTCTTGAGTTACTCCAGGGAAACCGTCTTTATGCCAAATTCTCCAAGTGTGAATTCTGGCTTGAGGAGGTCCAATTCTTGGGTCACATTGTCAATAGTCAAGGTATTCATGTCGATCCTGCGAAGATTGAAGCAGTCAAGAGCTGGGTTACACCTAAGAACCCGTCTAAAGTCCGTTCTTTCCTCAGACTAGCGGGCTATTATCGCCGATTCATCGAAGGGTTCTCTAAAATCGTCGTACCGCTTACCTCTCTCACGCAAAAGGATAAACCTTTTGTTTGGGGAACCAAGCAAGAGGAGGCCTTTCAAACGCTTAAGCTGATGCCCTGTAACGCTCCCGTTCTCTCTTTACCCGATGGGAACGACGACTTTGTAGCCTACTGCGATGCCTCTAACCTCGGTCTTGGTTGTGTTCTTATGCAACGAGACAAGATTATCGCGTACGCATCTCGTCAGCTCAAGATCCACGAGAAGAACTATACCACACACGACCTCGAGCTTGGTGCAGTTGTTTTTGCGCTAAAGATTTGGCGACACTACCTATATGGAACCAAGTGTATGGTCTTCACCGACCATAAGAGCCTACAACACATCTTTAGCCAGAAGGAACTGAATATGCGCCAACGCCGGTGGGTAGAACTTCTTAACGATTACGACTGTGAAATTCGTTACCATCCTGGCAAAGAAAACGTCATCGCCGATGCTCTCAGTCGATGAAGCTATTTGCATAGCGTTCGTAATACTCAAGCCCAGCACAACCTCGAAGCTCTTATACGTGACGCTCAACACGCTTGTTTTACCGAACGTACCCTGAAGAAAGAAAGGATTATCAATAATGGTGAACAACTGGTGAATAAATCGAATGGTATCTTTCATTATCTAGACCGAATTTGGATTCCTAAACGCACCAACTTACGATAAATCCTACTCGACGAAGCCCACAAATCGCGATACTCCATTCATCCCGGTGCTGATAAGATGTACCAGGACATGGGCTACAAGTACTGGTGGCCGGGCATGAAGAAGGATATCGCTATCTACGTTTTGAAATGCCTGACTTGTTCGAAAGTCAAGGCTAAACATCAACGCCCCTCTGGCTTGCTCGTACAACCCGAGATCCCTATGTGGAAATGGGAGAGCATAGCTATGGATTTTATAACGAAACTCCCGCGCACGCCATCAGGTCACGACAGCATTTGGGTTGTCGTTGATCGTCTTACTAAATCTACTCATTTTCTGCCGATACGAGAAGACTTTAAGGTAGAACGATTAGCCTGAATCTACACCGATGAAATTATATGTCGACACGGGATGCCTCGTGACATCATCTCTGACCGCGATGGTCGGTTTACCTCGCGCCTTTGGGATACATTCCAATCTGCTCTCGGTACTACTCTCAATCTAAGTACTGCTTTCCATCCCCAGACCGACGGTCAGACTAAGAGAACGATCCGTACCCTTGAAGACATGCTTCGCTCGTGTGTCATAGATTTCGGTGGTAATTGGGAAGCACTTACCTTTAGTCGAATTCTCGTACAATAACAGTTATCACTCTAGCATCCAAATGGCACCATTTGAGGCATTATACGGAAGAAAATTCCGATCGCCTATTGTATGGCACGAGATTGGAGACGCGCAAATTACCAGTCCTGAGCTGTTGCAAGAAACGACTGACAAAATTCTCCAAATTCGAGACAATCTACTGAAAGCTCGGAGTCATCAGAAAAGTTACGCCGATAGACGCCGCAAGCCCCTTGAATTTGACGTTGGCGATCACGTACTCCTAAATGTTACACCTTGGAATGGGGTGATCAGATTCGGCAAGAAAGGAAAGCAAGCGCCTCGATATGTTGGACCCTTTAAAATTCTAAAAAGGATTGGCAAAGTGGCCTACAGACTCGAACTACCAGAGGAACTGAGTAACGTCCACCCAACTTTCCACGTTTCGAACCTCAAAAAGTGTCTAGCCGACCAGGAATTACATGTCCCTCTTGAGGATCTACAAGTGGACAAAACATTACACTTCGTGGAGAAGCCTGTCGAGATCATGGGCCGAGAGACCAAGGTACTTCGATGCTCACGCATTCCCATTATGAAGGTTCGCTGGGAAGGCAAACGCGGTGCCGAATTCACCTGGGAACTCGAAAGTGACATGAAGGCGAAGTATCTGCAACTGTTTGTTACGCATGCGCCTTAAATTTCGGGACGAAATTTCCTAAACTAGGGGAGGCTGTAACAACCCGCTTTTTGAAAGTCAAAGTACAAGTCAAAGTCAAAGGAAGAAAAGATTGCTAATTGCGATCTGTCACTCCTTGCTCAATTAATCGATTATAACTCTTGACCTGTAATCGAGAATCTATTTTAATTGCTTTATTTGTATTATGTGGAGTACATGTTAACAAATCGCTACTTAATCGCAGTTTTATCGCTAATCGACTTATCGTTAATCGCATCGATATTGCATCGCAACTTGAATTTTAGGTTATGGATATTGTTTTACGTGTGTGTGCTTTTATATGTTACTTGTGCATGTTATGTTTATGTTGAGGTGTTTAATCACAATCGCAACTCTATCGCAACGCAATCTCATCGCAAACGCTAAACGCAAGTTACATTATGTTGATTGTATAATAGATTAGTGGTTATGTGACTAATTGGTAATACTATCGCATCGCTTACTCGAAAACACATCGCACGCTCAGCGCACGAAACGAAAACACGAAAACCAACTCGCCAGAGCCAATCGATCGAATGACCATTCGATCGAATGGTCATCCGAACGGATGACCATCCGATCGGATGGCCATCCGACCCGTCATCTGTGCTCCTTTTTCCTATTTTTGAAACCCTATAAATACCCCTTGTCACATCACAAACAGTGATGTGACAGCTCCCACTCGACCAGCACGCTCAAGCCCTCATTTCCTTCGATTTCTCGCGATTCTTGTAAGTTTCTTCCTCAAATCTTGTACATCTATCATCTACACTCACTTCTTCATCATTTTCACCTTTGAATGTTAACTTTTAACCGTGAAATCACCGGATTTGAGGTGTTCTAGGATGATGTCATCATGGAGTTCTTATGAACTTCAAGTTTTGGCGTCATTCCACTAAGAATAACTCAGATCCAAGTGATTTCCACACGATTTAACACTATTTTCGCATAAATCTAAACATCTTCATGGGTGGATGGATTGAAAGATGGTTTCTTAACTTTCTTTCAACTCTTTTACACTCTGTGCACTTAAAACCGATAGAATCGGAGCTCGTTCAGGCCTTCTACTCGCTTCCTAGTGAAGTGCCGGTCCAAGATCTGATTCCTATCAAGGGGACGACCGATTCCGGGTTAAACATGAACGAACCGTCAATAACAGTTAACTGGTTGGATTAGGGTGATTCCTGTTCGATCGGATAACCTGGACCCAATGGAGTTCCCGTTGTTTAACACGTTGTCATACCGTCTCGAGCAAACCGTAAACTTTTCAAACTTAGCAAACATTCAAGTTTCAAAACGATCAGGTTACGGAACGGATTGCCATCCGATCGAACGACAATCCGAACGGATTGCAACATGGTCTTCAACACTTAACCTTTTCACAAACACTTCAAACCAGTGAATGGCCATCCGATCGGATTGCCATCCGGTCGAATGACCATTCTGCTTTGGACTTGTTCCTGAGAATGTTTCCACTGAACGGATCGCCATCCGATCGAACGATCGTTCGACCGGATGACTTGAAAGGTAGAGATATTTCTCTATTTTGAAAATGCTACAACGAAAACTTCAAACCCATCATACACAAACACATCCATCCCAAACGAGTGGCAAACCGACCGAATGGCCATCCGAACGGATGACCATCCGATCGGATTGCCATCCGTTCGAATGGCACTTCGATACTCTTCACTTGCATCGTTTTACATGTCGCTCCTCGCTTATGTACTCATTCTCTAATCAGGCTCGCCCTAGCGCTCCCTTCAATCCATTAACTACCCTCGCTGTGAGTATACGCGATCCCTTTTTGCTTTAGGCACTTTTGGGTGTTATATACGTTACTTATATCAAATCACATCAATCACACAACGTAACCACTTTTATACGCTAACCTCTATTGCATGATACGTGTTACTCGATTAATGCTTGTATGTTATGTTTACACAGTGATTGTTGCCTGACACCTTAGCAACGATAGTACTATAGTTTGGACTCAGCACCTGTCGTGGACAGGGGTTGCTAAGGGTATTTCTTCACGTGTCATGGTGGTGATGTGTGTTGCGCACTCTACAACTCGCAGTCACGTCTATGCATATTTCATTGTCGATAACCTACTAGCTTCGCATTAAACATGTTACATGCTGGTTATGCGTAAACTCTTTCGCAATCTATTATACTACTAAACTTGTATGCTCACCTTTACACTATGTGTATTGACCGCTATTTTAACGTATGTGACAGGTGTTTAAGATGCTAGGAATGCTGTGCTTTGGTGAATCAAGTTAGGGGTCTAGCTATGTCACGCTAAATCTGAGTTGTCGGAACAGTGTTTGTTTTTGAGACAATTATTTGTAATAACTGTTTTATTTGGATATGTTATGGTATGGGACATGACGTTTAAATATCTGGTAATTAATAGTTGTTATGGATACTCATGGACAATCTGTTTCGCTCAGTGCCATGCCCTGATGTTTCCGCCATCGGTTGGGGTGTGACAATGTTACTTAGTAAAACTGAACACTATTATAGTTCGTGTTTTACATAGGTTGAATACTGAAAATATGCAATATATACAATATATATATATATGTATGTATATATTGGATATTTTCAGTATTCAACCTATGTAAAACACGAACTATGATAGTGTTCAGTTTTACTAAGTAACATTTGGTGGAGTTCGGCTACAAAGTCTGTTTTTCCTACAAAGTGTACAAAGTCATAAAACACCATAATTTCAGCCATATAACACACTCAAAACTCATAAATAATAGAGTGAAGATCACTAAAACACAATATCCAAACCATAACAGGCCATAAAAACTTCAAACACACAATCATAGAACCGTGATTATAAAACACAACATGATAATCAACATAAAACACACTAATGTTAGTTATTCGATAAACAAAGTCTTAACATCCAAAACACATCACAAAACCAACAAATATGACGTTTTAGTAATCTTCACTTTGTTATTTGTGGGTTTGAGTGTGTTTTATGGTGTTTTATGACTTTTTACACTTTGTAGGAAAAAAGGACTTTGTAGCCAACTCCGACCCTATATATATATATATATATATATATAGGTAGAGGTTCCTATAAAAAAGGTTTTTTTGTAAGAAAGGTAAGAAAGAATCTACACCATTAGATCTTTGATCTAATGGTTGAGATCATAATGGAAAAATTGTAAATAATGTTTACTATTAAACATATTAATTTTCTAGATTAAGGGTATATAGGTAAATTTAACATTTTTAAATTAAGATGCTAACATTAATGCACATGCAACTTCTCCCCGTCTTTTTTAACAATAACTTTTTATACGTAACTTTAAAAAAAAAATACACCATAATAACGAGCGTTTTTTTATCTTTAATATGAGTACCAAATTGCTATACTTATATAGAGAGCAAAATATGTTTCGATCAGATGTTTTGTCTATGTTCATACAGTGATGTTTTAATTGTATTGTGATTCAAAGCGTGGTGTTTTAAACACATACTGGAATGCAGGTGTAAAACACTATACGATGAACATGCGAAGAACATCTACTGGAATGTAGGTTTAAAATACCATGATGTTTTAACATTTGGAATTTTGAACATCTACTAGCATGCAGATGAAAAACACCATGCATGCAGGTTTAAAACACCATGTACAATAACCATACTATGAACATTATACTAAGAACACATTCTGGAAATGGAGGTAGTGTCTTTAATAGTGTTATATACTTATTGAAATGTGTTATATACTTATTGAATGGTGTTATATAATTATTGAATGGTGTCATATATGTGCTGAATGGTGATTTTGCAGTGTTATTCGTAGTGTTTTTATAGAAATCTTTAAAATGGTGTTATATACTTATTGAATCGTGTTATATACTTATTGAATAGTGTTATATACGTGCTGAATGGTGGTTGCAGTGTTATTCGTAGTGTTTTTAAAGAGATCTTTAAAATGGTGTTATATACTTATTGAATGGTGTTATATAATTATAGAATTGTGTTATATACGTGCTGAATGGTGGTTGCAGTGTTATTCGTAGTGCTTTTATAGAAATCTTTTAAAAAAATCATGTTCCTATAAATAAGGTGGCGGTTATGGAAGGTTTTGAATTAATTGAATCAATGATAAAATTACATGTTTACCCTTTTGAATTATTTTAGATTGAGGACACATGTCATCTCCACAATATTTCTCACATTTCTTACCTTTTTTACAATAACCTTACCATATATATATATATATATATATATATATATAGGGTAGTAGTTGGCTACAAAGCCTACTTTTCATACAAAGTGTAGGAAGCAATCTCCTTTAGACATGTGGCGTTTAGTTATTTTATACAAAAGGGTATAATGGTAATTGGATAATTATTTTAATTATGGAAGATTTATTATCTTAAACAAATTAACGAGTTATTTAAGGAAACTGCATATCTCCATTGATTTCAAAATCGGCTATAATATTTTATATCATGATGATCGCAAATTCATATTCACATTCCATTATTTCTTTAAGGTGTGTTTTATCAGTTTCTTGTTTTTCTCACTGTGTTATATCAGTTTTCATACCCCTCGTTAATTTCGAAACATAAAACACATCTATAATTTTCTAGACGTTGTCTTTTATCTGTTTCTGGGCTCTTCACATTGTGTTATATCAGTTTTCATAATTAAACACACCATTACACATAAAACACACCAGCGTCTGATATAAAACACACCAATGTCTGATATAAAACACATCAGTGTTTCAAATACACAATATAAAACACACCAATATTTGATTCAATGTAGACATACTAGTGTCTTAAATACACAATATAAAACACACCAGTGTCTTAAATACATAATATAAAACACACCATGTCACACCCCCAAAATACCACATGCGGAAACCCCCGCGAGGCGTGTGACGTACCAGGATCTAGCCACCAATCATATTGAACTCATAGGTGTATTTAAATAAACTTTCATTTATTACAGTTAAGTGTTACACGTTACAAATAATTCACAGTATACAGCGGAAGCATAATTCATTCGTTAAGAGTTTATAAACCACATGTAAAAGCTATTAGTCTTGTGTTGCGTTTCCATGTATCTCGACCCATGACCACTCCAGCCTCCCAGACAGCAAGTTCCAATGATATACACCTAAAGGCCTGCTAGGCATGTAACAACGAATCAACAACAAAGTTGAGCGAGTTCACAGTTGGTTGTTTAGTTTTACAAGTTTGTTTTGAAAACCATAAGTTGTTTCGTAAACCACGAGTTAACCAGTATCTTTGTTTCCCAAACCATATCCATAATCAGTGGGGGCTTCCCCATATGAACCACTAGACCGTTACCATATCGACAACTGACGAAAATAAGTTGTGCCCTACGTCAATGTCGATCATCATTGACAAAGTGCCCAGATCCATTAGTACACGCCCGTCCTACCGGCACGGTGTGAGGCTTGTCAACCCTAATAGCGCTATTAACTAATGACCCGATCGCCATTGGCCCGGTGATTAAGTCGATATAAAAATGAGGGACTTCATGATAGAGTTTTGTCTAGTAAGTTTAAGGTTGTTGTCCTACCCAAGGAGGACGAACGTACGTATTTTACCCAAGGAGAATACGCAGGATTAATATTGGCATCCTACCCATGGAGGATGGCGGTACATATCCTACCCAAGGAGGATATGCAGGTTCCGTTTTAGTTCTTTAACCCATTCCCAACCACCGGGAATCCCATGCCTTAGAAAGAGTGTGAACTCACCTTGGTTTACTCGGCGGATACATGAAAAGCTCACTTGAGCTATATGTGGTCAACCACGTCCTATCATGGTTACTATACAAGTCAAGTCTAGGTTCAAGTAGTGCACATAAGTTTACACAGAACTAACAAGTCAATAACACGTAAGGATCATCGCACACACATTGAACATGTTAAGCAAATCAGCTAAACACATAAAGCCCAAACGTGTGCGATCAGGAGGTATTGGGCTGAAGTAACAGTGTAAGCCCAATAGCCCCTTATGCGGTTGGATAGCTGAAACCCAAACGACTACCCGACCCAACATGTTGTGCGATCAGCACAACCTTGTGCGATCCACAGCATGTTGTGCGATCCAATTAAACACCCGGCCCAAACTAATAAGCAGTCCAGCAACTTGTGCGATTAAGTTGGGCCACACGGCCCAATAACGTAACAACTCAAACAACTATGTGTGGCCCAAGGCTTGTGTGATCGGCACTGTCTTGTGCGATCCACAAGTCTTGTGCGATCATGCATATCCTAGTTGTACCCTATGCTCTAATCCGTTGCACTCTAGCTTGTGCGAATGTATTATGCGATCCATCCCTTGTGCGACCAAGGGTGGATCTTGTGCGATCCCACAAGCTTGTGCGATTGACTTGTGTGTTTGGAAACTTTATGAAATCAGTTATAAGATCCCGTAATTTTAGCAAATCGGTTATACAAATTTATATTTTTACTCAATCTATACTAACTAGTTCCAATCATGCCTTTATTCGACCAAAACAAGATTGTTACAACTAATTCACATAATCCCTAATTAATCATAGTCATGAACAACAACTTATCAAAACCTTCAATCGCATTAACAGGTCGATGATTCCTATTACTAACATACACACTAACATGGCAACATAATTAATCATCCGAATACAGTTCATAATAGCCAAATAATCAAATATTTGATTCAGTGAACAACAACCAACCCTAGACTATTGATTCGATCACATCTCATCACATGTACATATATACCGGGATCAAGCACATGGATTCAAATCATGATTATAGTTGTAGCAACATATTTACTAGCATGAAACCCTAATAATCACATAATAGAACGATATCAAAACATGACTATGAATACTAACCGGAGGTGCACAAGTGAGATTAACTTTGACCGAGATGGGAACTCCGAATGGATGAACAACCATCGACCAAGAGGAAGAGAGGAGAAGGTGAGAGTTAGGGTTTGATGTGAGTTTCTTGTTTTCTAACTTACGAGGGGTATACACAAATCCCCTGTTGATATGCGCATAAGTGGAATGGGCCGAACCCATCATTGGGTTGCCCTTTGGTCACGATTCAAGAAGAGTGGGCTGAGAGATAGTGACAAGAGGTGAAGTGTACGGCCCAACCAAGTTTGTGTAATCGGCCACCTCTTGTGCGACTAGGTTTATGTTGTGCAACGAAAGGATACATATTCACATTACAATTTCATAACACATAACATATTCAACACAACACAATACATTCCATTGCAGATAATCACATTAGTTAATCACATAACGTACATACAGGTTACATCAAGGTACAACGTAAGGTCCTGAAATACGAGTTGTCACATCATCCCCAAGTTGAAAGAAATTTCATCCTGAAATTTAGCACGCCGTCACTGAGGAAGCTAGTTAGGTTGTGTGGTTTCCTGGTTTTCCTGGGGTGTCACATCCTTCCCCCGTTGGTTTGGAATTTCGTCCCGAAATTCTGCAGTAGCTTTAGCCTCGGTAGTGGTTTCACTTTTATCGAACAACTGGGGATACTTGTGTTTCATTTGGTCTTCTCATTCCCAGGTGTACTCTGGGCCACGACGGGAGTTCCAATGAACTCGAACAATGGGTACCCTAGTACGTTTGAGAATCTTGACCTCCCGGTCCAAGATTTCCACTGGTTCGGCAAATCGCAACTGATCATCAATTGGTGAGCTCCTTGAAAGGAACTGTGAGGGTTTCACCTGACAGGCACTTCTTCAGATTCAACACATGGAATACGTTGTGAACTCCACTGAGTTCTTCGGGTAGATTCAACCTGTAGGCTACCTTGCCAATTCTCTCAGTGATTTCAAAAGGTCCAACATGTCGCGGGTTGAGTTTGTCTCGAATACCAAAACGAACTACACCTTCCCAAGGTGAGACCTTACGTAGCACTCGATCCCTAACCTGGAACTCAAGTGGTTTCCTGCGCTTATCAGCGTAGCTTTTCTGACGGTCACAAGTTGCCGCCATTTGTTGTCGTATCTGAGCGATTTTCTATGTTGTCTATGACGAGCTCAGGGCCAGTGCTTTGGCTGTTTCCAACTTCTGCCCAACAAAAGGGATGATCGGCACTTCTGTCCGTACAATGCCTCAGCTAGTGTGGTAATTGTTGTTATACGAAAACTCCACTAAAGGAAAGATGTCTTTCCCAGTGGTTGGCAAAGTCGATTACACATGCCCGAAGAATGTCTTCAAGAGTTTGGATGGTGCGTTCAGTCTGCCCCTTCGTCTGGGGATGATATGCTGTTCTCCTGTCTAGACGTGAGCCAAAGGATTTGTGCATCGCTCGCCACAAATTAGATGTAAATCGTGGGTCGCGATCAGAGATACTGGAGGTTGGCACCCCGTGCCTAGCAACCGCTTCCTTCAGGTAGATGACTGCAAGTGTAGAAAACTTATCTGTTTCCTTGATGGCTAGAAGGTGTGCTGGTTACTTGAGACAATCATGATCATCCAGGTGATATTGTTTCCGTTTCGTGTCTAGTGACCAAATCCATGGTAGCCTGTTTTCGTTTTTGATATAGGTGTTTCTGGTTACTAACACTTCACCTTGACTTTCCCACAAGTCAAACATCATTCCCATACCTAGCTAGGTGGGCCTTCATGCCCGATTACCAGTACAAGGTTTATAAGTCCTAACAGCTCGCATCAAAACCCAGACGACTAGAATATCGAAGCAATATCGAAGCTGGTGTGCTTTGCTCAACACGAGTTCCCTATAGTTGCCGCATAATGAGACCTACATTCGTTCCATGAGGTAACGAGTATCGTCCGACTTGTCATAGGTTGCTTCTCCATGCCCCGCATGGGTTCGGCTTGAAAATCCTCTTCCTACAGTTCTCCAGTTTGGATGAAGCGAGGCTGATTAGGTGGATTAGAGTTGATAGTGAGCTGCAAAGCTCGTGCATATACAAATTCCATAGTCGAAATCATCCCAAAAGCTCCGTCCGGCGATGCCATTGACTGATCTAGCTCTGTCGAAACAAAAGTACACGGGAGGCCCTTGTGATCGGTCTAAATAACGCATCTAGTACCGTCCAAGTATTGCCTCCATTTAAAATCCCAAGGCCACGGTTTTCACCGTCAGTCGTGTGCCGTGTAGTTCCTCCTTGTAACTCCATCATGCAATTTCGTCACTCTATCATGTTGCGTCGTGAGTAACCGGGACTCTGATTTCTGACCATCATGGTATACCACTAAATCACCCGCACCCTCGGGTAAAGACGATGCTTGGTGCATTGCAGAGTTGGAACTCGAAAGCTAAAAAGACGTCCTCCTATTTCGTCTTTCACAAACACAGTACCCTACTGTGCAAAAGAGACTTAAGCTGTGTGGCCTTCGAAAATCCTGTGGGTAAGCTGCGATAGTATCTAGTGAAACCAAGGAATCACTGCATCCCCGAAGGAATCTTTGGCGTTGATCTATTTCTAACAAGATGCATCTCAGCAAGATCCACGAGTATTCCCACCCCGTTGGTTACCTGATCGAAATGCATGACTTCGCACGTAATGGCTCCTCCCACGGAAGCGCAGAAATAAAATTCATATGCCACCCATGGTGTTCCTTTCTCCTGGTCATGGTTCAGATCGTCATCAGTAAATACAGTCGATCCATGTGATCCCTGAGGCTGCTCTGGTGTTGATCGACTCAATGATCATGGTGTACAAAGTTGAGATGACTGCATTGCGTTCGACATGCTGTTCTAAGGGCATTCTCCTCTTGGAATTCCATCTGATGGTAGTTCGTTCGCTAGCCAATCCTTGAATGGGAACTTGTTCCTTGCAACTGGTCGACAGGTGGCCAATACATGGTCGAGACAAGCGGTTCCTAACTGTCACCTTACTGAGTTCTCGATAATCTGGACACATACGAAAATTCATGGATCTAACTGGGGCTCTCCAAAGCGAAAAGCTAGGTTCAACAAAACTCCTGTTCAATAATCCCTATAGTTGATTAACACAGTTCTTGCAACCCTCCTGGTGCAGGACGGTAAGAGTGCGAGTAATCAGGGCTGCCTCTAACCTGATACTGATCTGATACTCCTCCGGGCGATGTGGGGGTACTGGATAGTTCTTCTGGTAGCACATAGGTAGAAATCACGAACATTGGGTGGATCCTCAATCCTCTTTCCCTCAGCCTTAACATCAATAATAAGTTCTAACATAGCGGGATGATCCTTCTGTGGACACTTCCAAGCTTTCATTACAGAGTTGACGCCAACCTTTGCACCATTCCGATACTATGAAACAGATGACAATTCTCCACTAGGGAGAGGGATACACGAAGTTTTCTCCTCACAGGGCATACCTGCGCGATGTATGGATTACCAATCCATTCTAACTACTGCTTTAAACCATCAAGGATAGCAGAAGGAAGATCAATGTCGATCGCTTGTCCCACAAGGTCGAATTTGCATCCCAACTAACATACGAAATGTTAATTGTCTTGTCGCCAGCCGATTCCACAGCAGGTTCAAATTCAAGGAGCATCAGGTCAAACGGAGCAAAGACGAAGCGATTAGCTACTTATACTAGCTACCATGTTGCTAAAGTCCTGGCGTCGCCCATGCCAATTCTAAATGCCCTTCCATGAGCATCATTTCTAGTGTTGCTGTTTTTCATTACAGGCATTTCAAGTACTGTCGTTGTTCCTTTGGTCGTTGTCTTCTTAACTTAACCACAGCCAATCCATGTTGTAGTTACTTTTCTTTCCTTACTGTAGGCTAGGGTAATGAATACCTTGTTGTCGCTATGACTGCTACTCCCAATGTCGTTGCTCGAAACGAAGCCCTACGATTCTTCGCCATCGTGGTCCATCTTTCCACATTCTGAGCCACGTCCTAAAGTACTACGCACTGTGCTAACAATTACACATTCCGCATCATAGTCGATCGTCATTGCTTATGTCCTGGTTGATTCGCAAGAGTTGACTCCCATGAGTCGCTGACAAGGGTTAAGGATTCGCTTGAGACCAATTCGCTGGTACTTGTTGCCGGTAATCAGGGTCGTTAAAGTACTGTGGTCGGTAAAGTACAACGCTCATCCTCCTATCCATTGATGTTGCAACTTGGCTGGGTATTACACGATATGCTCCCTGAGCGTTGCAGAAGTGATCGTACCTCAGAGTCTAAGACGTCATCACGCTAGATTCTAGCAAACAAAGTTAGGCGAGGAAGGTATAGACCAGTCATTTGACGCGGAGACATCCATCTCAGGGACGCTCATATAGGAACCTAACATCCTACACAGTTCGCTAGGCGTTCAGATGGGTGTTCAGGTAATACTCGATAGCATCAAGATTCGAAAGGATCCAGAGATGAATGAAAAATTGACGTTCGCGTAGGGGACAATCACTACTATGACCCCTATAGGTTTGTTATGTTTCACATCGATCAATAACGGAGCGGAACCCCTTTTCCACTTGTTAAGGCTCACTGGGACTCGCATGCACTCCACATTATTATTATGTGTGCACCCACAATAATATTGTGATTTGCATGCTCATCTCAGCTCCTCTTAACTCATGTCAAATGATTCCTCAAACTCAAGTAGCTAACAAAGAGCATCACGAAGCGTAAGTCATGAAGAGTTAGGTAAATACCACCCTATCAGTCACATAACACATGCAAGTAATACACTAACTCATACTATTGTGCTGAACGTGCAATCACAGGCAATAACATACGTAAGTGTTCACTAGTTATGCAGTACAATGAATATACGAGAGACGCACCTTGCAATCTGGAGCTGAGTGTTATGGTCATATTCACGTTTTCAGAACTGTTCGGTTATAGTCTGGTTTTACAAAAACGTTTTCCACCTTTTTAAAACCAAGTTCACTATAACCAATGGCTCTGATACCAATCTGTCACACCCCCAAAATACCACATGCGGAAACCCCCACAAGGCGTGTGATGTACCAGGATCTAGCCACCAATCATATTGAACTCATAGGTGTATTTAAATAAACTTTCATTTATTATAGTTAAGTGTTACACGTTACAAATAATTCACAGTATACAGCGGAAGCATAATTCATTCGTTAAGAGTTTATAAACCACATGTAAAAGCCATTAGTCTTGTGTTGCGTTTCCATGTATCTCGACCCATGACCACTCCAGCCTCCCAGACAACAAGTTCCAATGATATACACCTAAAGGCCTGCTAGGCATGTAACAACAAATCAACAACAAAGTTGAGCGAGTTCATAGTTGGTTGTTTAGTTTTACAAGTTTTTTTTGAAAACCATAAGTTGTTTCGTAAACCACGAGTTAACCAGTATCTTTGTTTCCTAAACCATATCCATAATCAGTGGGGGATTCCCCATATGAACCACTAGACCATTACCATATCGACAACTGACGAAAATAAGTTGTGCCCTACGTCAATGTCTATCATCATTGACTAAGTGCCCAGATCCATTAGTACACGCCCGTCCTACCGGCACAGTGTGAGGCTTGTCAACCCTAATAGCGCTATTAACTAATGACCCACTCGCCTTTGGCCCGGCGAATAAGTCGATATAAAAACGAGGGACTTCATGATAGAGTTTTGTCTAGTAAGTTTAAGGTTGTTGTCCTACACAAGGAGGACGAACGTACGTATTCTACCCAAGGAGAATACGCAGGATTAATATTGGCATCTTACCCATGGAGGATGGCGGTACATATCCTACCCAAGGAGGATATGCAGGTTCCGTTTTAGTTCTTTAACCCATTCCCAACCACCAGGAATCCCATGCCTTAGAAAGAGTGTGAACTCACCTTGGTTTGCTCGGCGGATACACGAAAAGGTCACTTGAGCTATATGTGGTCAACCACGTCCTAGCATGGTTACCATACAAGTCAGGTCTAGGTTCAAGTAGTGCACATAAGTTTACACAGAACTAACAAGTCAATAACACGTAAGGATCATCGCACACACATTGAACATGTTAAGCAAATCAGTTAAACACATAAAGCCCAAACTTGTGCGATCAGGAGGTATTGGGCTGAAGTAACAGTGTAAGCCCAATAGCCCCTTGTGCGGTTGGATAGCAGAAACCCAAACGACTACCTGGCCCAACATGTTGTGCGATTAGCATAACCTTGTGCGATCCACAGCATGTTGTGCGATCCAATTAAACACCCGGCCCAAACTAATAAGCAGTCCAGCAACTTGTGCGATTGAGTTGGGCCACACGGCCCAATAACGTAACAACTCAAATAACTATGTGTGGCCCAAGGCTTGTGCGATCGGCACTGTCTTGTGCGATCCACAAGTCTTGTGCGATCATGCATATCCTAGTTGTACCCTGTGATCTAATCCGTTGCACTCTAGCTTGTGCGAATGTATTGTGCGATCCATCCCTTGTGCGACCAAGGGTGGATCTTGTGCGATCCCACAAGCTTGTGCGGTTGACTTGTGTGTTTGGAAACTTTGTGAAATCAGTTATAAGATCCCGTAATTTTAGTAAATCGGTTATACAAATTTATATTTTTACTCAATCTATGCTAACAGGTTCCAATCATGCCTTTATTCGACCAAAACAAGATTGTTACAACTAATTCACATAAACCCTAATTAATCATAGTCATGAACAATAACTTATCAAAACCTTCAATCGCATTAACAGGTCGATGATTCCTATTACTAACATACACACTAACATGGCAACATAATTAATCATTCGAATACAGTTCATAATAGCCGAATAATCAAATATTTGATTCAGTGAACAACAACCAACCCTAGACTATTGATTCGATCACATCTCATCACATGTACATATATACCAGGATCAAGCACATGGATTCAAATCATGATTATAGTTGTAGCAACATATTTACTAGCATGAAACCCTAATAATCACATAATAGAACGATATCAAAACATGACTATGAATACTAACCGGAGGTGCACAAGTGAGATTAACTTTGACCGAGATGGGAACTCCGAATGAATGAACAGCCGTCGACCAAGAGGAAGAGAGGAGAAGGAGAGAGTTAGGGTTTGATGTGAGTTTCTTGTTTTCTAACTTATGAGGGGTATACACAAATCCCCTGCTGATATGCACATAAGTGGAATGGGCCGAACCCATCATTGGGTTGCCCTTTGGTCTCGATTCAAGAAGAGTGGGCCGAGAGATAGTGACAAGAGGTGAAGTGTACGGCCCAACCAAGTTTGTGTAATCTACCATCTCTTGTGCGACCAGGTTTATGTTGTGCAATGAAAGGATACATATTCACATTACAATTTCATAACACATAACATATTTAACACAACACAATACATTCCATTGCAGATAATCACATTAGTTAATCACATAACGTACATACAGGTTACATCAAGGTACAATGAAAGGTCCTGAAATACGAGTTGTCACATCATCCCCAAGTTGAAAGAAATTTCGTCCCGAAATTTAGCACGCCGTCACTGAGGAAGCTAGTTAGGTTGTGTGGTTTCCTGGTTTTCCTGGGGTGTCACACACCAGGTTCGGAGCTGTGGAGGTTTAAAACATAGTAGTTTCCGAGGAGAGAAGATAGAAAGAGAGAGAGAGAGAGAAACTTGCGAAAATGGTGGGGAAGTTATGGTATGACAGTTATTTCCTTATTTAAAATAAATTAAATGACACATTTGTCCTCAATCAATTAAATTAGCCTATTTTAAGACAAATATATTACCAAAATACCATCAAGATAATCTCAACCATCAAACACACTCATCTAATAGTCAAGATCACTTCCTACACTTTGTAGGAAAAACACACTTTGTAGAGGAACCCCACCCTATATATATATATATATTTGATGTGCTTAAAATGCAACATATAAATTATATCAAATACGGCGTAAAATCAACCCTTTTTAGTATTAATGTTGAAAAAAATCCGTTTCTTTGTTCCTTTTTAATTTAAGGGTTAAAAGAGCTTAAAAACGCAAAAGGAGCAAAATAACAGCAAAACCGGCACAAAATACAACAAAGAAGGATTGACGCAACTCGCAAAGCCCCCGACCACATCAAAACCCAAGAAATAGCAAGATTAGAAACTCTGGCATGGGGCCGTGCTCACCTAGCACGGGCCGTTCCCAGTGGGAATTCGCTGCAGTAGAAAGAGACAACAACAAAAGACAAATTCAAGACTCAACATGGGGCCGTGCTAAAGCAACACGGGGTGTGGTCAACTCTAGGATTTCCAGAATCTGAAGAAGTACAACAAGTACATCGGCCACCGGCCGTGCCATTGACACACGGGGCCGTGTTAGTACGAGGTCTGACACTACAGTTAATATAAAAGAGAGAGACTGATGGCCACGGGGCCGTACCAGGCGAGCACGGGCCGTGGTGGACGTTCTGTTTTTAGCTATAAATAGGGGTGCTTCGTTTAATTCCAACCCATCCCTTGGCAACCCACTTCTCTCTCACTTGCCACCACTCCACCACCACTACAACACCATCATCCATTTTCCATCATCTAGAGTGTGTGTAGTAGTCTCGGGATCAAAGATTGATAGTAAGAGTCTTTATCAAACAAAGGCAATGCTTGGCTAAACTCTTACATCACTTAGTGAAGACAAATCTTTTATGTATTTCTTTTATGATTTCCAATCTTTGGCAACTTTTTAATTGGGTATGTATTAATGACTTTAATAACTAGTTTTTTATATTGAAGGCGAATTTATTTAACCATTCTTCATATGTTGTTGATTCACATATTCGTGTCTTTACTATGATAACCCTCATAAATCCAGGTATCCGTACAATTAATTAATATTAAATAATGCTTAATGACTGTGCTGGATTATACATAACTGCTTTCTGATTACTGCATCATACTTACATGTGCATCACATATTACATAATGTCACCTTATTATCACCTGCAAACTTTATTGGCATACATGATGCATAAAGCACGGTTAGCACAATTAACGGATATAACGGGAATATGCTGACGGGGTTCAGTACATAGACAGACAGTGTTTTGAGACCCATTATAGGTGTGACAACACGAGTTTCCAAGATTCTATCTTCGCATTAATTGCACGTTACTTGTTTAAATTGTTTGTTTACACGACTTGTTTGCTTTGTAATCGTACCTGTTTGTGACATGTTAGATTGTATTGTGATTACTGTGTTATATGTTTGGCGATTTAAGCTGGTAACATGTTAACCTGTGTAGAAGTTAAAATCTTAAAATGTTGTACCCCAAACAACCTCGACGAAACCCAGAGTTTCGCCGCTAACCGTCTCGACGAAAGAGGGGAGTTTCGTCACAATCACCTCGACAAAACGGGGAGTTTCGCCGGCCCAATGTTATGCTGAGGCCCAGTTAAGGCCCAACTGTTACAGTTTACGTATTTAGAGGAAGTAGGTTACGTGAGTCGTCATTCTTGCAAACCCAAGAGTTCATCCTTTGTGCGACGGCAATTACTCACCCTCCCGGATCCTTGCTAGTTCATTCCGTAATCGGTTAGTGTGTAATAATCAGAATTGATTGCTTGTTATACTGTTTAGATTGTTTGTGTAAATGCTGGTTGTCATAACTTGATTTCTCTGTCTGATTTATGATGATTGTCATGATGATTATGTATATCGAGATTCCATTGTTAATGATATTTGTAATGGTGAATCTGATTACCCGTTATGAGATGATTAGAGGATAGAATGATAAACAGTAGGGTTTGATATTCGGTTGTTAATCCATGAGACTAAATCAGATGTTTGAGATTTGTATTCGTTTATGTTCGCTGATTTGGACCATGTTATTGTTTGGTAGAGTGCTTGCGATTGAGTAGATCTGATCATCTACTACATTCCAGATTTCAATCGAAGTCATGTATGGTTTACTTGATGATTCAGGGTTCTTGCTAGAGGTTGTGTTGTGATGCATATGGATTAATGATTAGTAGTATAATGTCTATTATGTTCGAATGATGACTGTATGATTGATGACGGTGGTGATACGGCTGTTAGTGATTAGGGTTTTCTGTATTTGAAACTGTTACGTGACGTAACAGTTGCTTGTCGACGAAACGCATGTCGACGAAACCGGAGAGTTTCTTCGATGGGGATTACGACGAAACATGGGGGTTTCGCCGAAGGGGTTCACGACGAAACAAGTATGTTTCGTCAAGCTATTAAACATGCACAATAACTCGGTTAGGTCTGTTAAGGGTTAACTGGGTTAGTTAGCTGTTGTTAATGATACGCCTGACTTGCATGAGCTTGGATAACTGTTAAATGCTATGTGTTAGCTATTGCTCGAATACATGTGATGATCATAACTGTTACTTGAACTATGTGAATATAAACTGATTGTGAATACATGCATACCATAGGCTTTGACTGATTAATTGGAATCAAGTAATTAATCAACCGAGCAAACCGAGGTGAGTTCACACTCTTTCCAAGGCATGGGATTCCCAAGGGTTGGGAATGGGTTAATGAACTACATATTCTCCTTGGGTAGGATATGTACGGCCATCCTCCATGGGTAGTATGCCAAGATTAAACCTCGCGTATTCTCATTGGGTAGAATACGTACGTTCGTCCTCCTTGGGTAGGACAACAAGATTAAACACACTGGACCAAAACTCTATCATGAAGTCCCTCATTTTATATCGACTTAATCGCTGAGGCCGATGGGGAGCGGGTCATTAGTTAATAGCGCTATTAGGTTTAACAAACCTCACACCGTGTCGTTCGAACGGGCGTGTACTAATGTACTAAAGGCAAAGGGTCAATGCTGATAGACATTGACTTAGGGCACAACTTATTTTCGTAGCAGTCGATATGGTACGGTCTGGTAATTCACATGGGAAGCCCCCACTATATATCGTAAAGGTTTGGGAAACAGGGTAAACTGGTAATTCACATGGGAAGCCCCCACTAAATATCGTAAAGGTTTGGGAAACGAGGATACTGATTAATACGTGGTTTACAAAACGAACTTACGATTATTGAAACGAACTCTATAGCTAATCAACCAACTGTGAACTCGCTCAACTCTCACTTCACTAACTCAGAAAGGTGTCACCTATCGTTGGGGTAATACACAGGAATCTGCATTTCAACACTTGAAAGGCAGACTTTGTAGCGCACCTATTCTCTCATTTCCAGAGGGCATAGACGATTTCGTGGTTTATTGTGATGCGTCAATTCAGGGTTTTGGGTGTGTGTTGATGCAACGGGATAAAGTCATTGCTTATGCATCACGCCAACTTAAAGTTCACGAAAGAAATTACACTACACACGATCTGGAGCTGGGAGCTGTTGTTTTCGCACTCAAGATATGGAGACATTACCTGTACGGTACCAAATGCACCATTTACACCGATCATAGGAGTCTCGAGCATATCTTCAAACAGAAAGAGTTGAACATGCGACAACGTCTATGGGTCGAGCTCTTGAATGATTACGAATGTGCGATCAAGTACCATCCGGGCAAGGCCAATGTTGTGGCCGATGCCCTCAGTCGAAAGGACACTACGCCTAAGCGCGTGCGAGCATTACAACTTACCATCCAATCTAGTCTTCCTACTCAGATACGGGATGCTCAGGTTGAAGCATTGAAAGCAGAGAACGTCAGGGCGGAGTCCCTACGTGGGTCAAGGAAACGATTAGAACAAAAGGGAGACGGTGCTTACTACGTTACAGGGCGCATTTGGGTCCCACACTATGGAAACTTACGCGAGCTGGTGATGGATAAGATGTACCACGACTTGAAGACTACGTACTGGTGGCCTAGCATGAAAGCCCACATAGCAACTTACGTCAGCAAATGTTTGACTTGTGCGAGGGTCAAGACCGAATATCAGAAACCATCGGGCCTACTCCAACAACCAGAGATACCCCAATGGAAATGGGAACAAATTTCCATGGATTTTGTTACTGGCCTGCCTAGATCTCAACGTGGAAATGATACCATTTGGGTGATCGTGGATCGACTCACAAAGTCTGCATACTTCTTGGCTATCAAGGAAACAGATAAGTTCTCCACTTTAGCAGACGTTTATCTAAAGGAAGTGGTTTCGAGGCACGGGGTGCCAACCTCCATTATTTCTGATCGTGATGCACGTTTTACTTCTGAATTGTCACAAGCTATGCACAAATCCTTTGGCTCATGTTTAGACATGAGCACCACTTATCATCCACAAACGGATGGGCAGTCTGAGCGCACCATCCAAACCCTCGAAGACATGCTTAGGGCATGTGTAATCGACTTTGATAACGGCTGGGAAAAACATCTACCGTTAGTGGAATTCTCGTATAATAACAGTTACCACACCAGCATCCAAGCCGCTCCGTTTGAGGCATTGTACGGACGTAAATGCCGATCACCTCTTTGCTGGGCAGAAGTTGGTGACAGCCAGATCACGGGCCCAGAACTTGTAGTAGACACAACAGAAAGGATTGCACAAATACGACAACGAATGGCGGCAGCTCATGACCTTCAGAAAAGCTACGCTGATAAGCGCAGGAAACCACTCGAGTTCCAGGTTGGGGATCGAGTGCTACTCAAAGTCTCACCGTGGAAAGGTGTAGTTCGTTTTGGCAAACGAGGCAAACTCAATCCGCGTTATGTCGGACCATTCGAAATCATTGAGAAAATAGGCAGGGTGGCCTACAAACTGAACCTACCAACAGAACTCAGTGGAGTTCACAACGTATTTCACGTGTCAAATCTGAAGAAATGTCTGTCAGATGAGACCCTCATAGTTCCTTTTAAGGAGCTCACTATAGACAACCAGTTGCGATTCGTCAAAGAACCAGTAGAGATTACAGACCGAGACGTGAAGGTTCTCAAGCATACCAGAATACCTCTTGTTCGAGTTCGTTGGAACTCCCGTCGTGGCTCAGAGTTCACCTGGGAACGAGAAGACCAAATGAAACTCAAGTATCCCCAGTTGTTCGAGAACAGTGCAACCACTACTGAGGCTGAAGCTACTGCGGAATTTCGGGACAAAATTCCAAATCAACTGGGGGATGATGTGACACCCCAGGAAAACCAGTAAACCACGCAAACTTAACTAGCTTCCTCAGTAACCGCATGCTAAATTTCGGGACGAAATTTCTTTCAAGTTGGGGATAATGTGACAACTCGAGTTTCCAAGATTCTGTCTTCGCATTAATTGCACGTTACTTGTTTAAATTGTTTGTTTACACGACTTGTTTGCTTTGTAACCGTACCTGTTTGTGACTTGTTAGATTGTATTGTGATTATTGTGTTATATGTTTGGCGATTTAAGCTGGTAACCTGTTAACCTGTGTAGAAGTTAAAATCTTAAAACTTTGTACCCCAAACAACCTCGACGAAACCCAGAGTTTCGCCGCTAACCGTCTCGACGAAACATGGGAGTTTCGTCACCATCACCTCGACGAAACGGGGAGTTTCGCCGGCCCAATGTTACGCCGAGGCCCAGTTAAGGCCCAACAGTTACAGTTTACGTATTTAGAGGAAGTAGGTTACGTGAGTCATCATTCTTGCAACCCCTAGAGTTCATCCTTTGTGCGACGGCAATTACTCACCCTCTCGGATCCTTGCTAGTTCATTCCGTAATCGGTTAGTGTGTAATAATCAGAATTGATTGCTTGTTATACTGTTTAGATTGTTTGTGTAAATGCTGGTTGACATAACTTGATTTCTCTGTCTGATTTATGATGATTGTCACGATGATTATGTATATCGAGATTCCATTGTTAATGATATTGGTAATGGTGAATCTAATTACCCGTTATGAGATGATTAGAGGATAGAATGATAAATAGTAGGGTTTGATATTCGGTTGTTAATCCATGAGACTAAATCAGATGTTTGAGATTTGTATTCGTTTATGTTCACTGATTTGGACCATGTTACTGTTTGGTAGAGTGCTTGCGATTGAGTAGATCTAATCATCTACTACATTCCAGATTTCAATCGAAGTCATGTATGGTTACTTGATGATTCAGGGTTCTTGCTAGAGGTTGTGTTGTGATGCATATGGATTAATGATTAGTAGTATAATGTCTATTATGTTCGAATGATGACTGTATGATTGATGACGGTGGTGATACGGCTGTTAGTGATTAGGTTTTCTGTATTTGAAACTGTTACGCGACGTAACAGTTGCTTGTCGACGAAATGCATGTCGACGAAACCGGAGAGTTTCGTCGATGGGGATTATGACGAAACATGGGGGTTTCGCCGAAGGGGTTCACGACGAAACAAGTATGTTTCATCAAGCTATTAAACATGCACAGTAACTCGGTTAGGTCTGTTAAGGGTTAACTGGGTTAGTTAGCTGTTGTTAATGATACGCCTGACTTGCATGAGCTTGTATAACTGTTAAATGCTATGTGTTATCTATTGCTCGAATACATGTGATGATCATAACTGTGTCGTTCGAATGGGTCATTAGTTAATAGCGCTATTAGGTTTAACAAACCTCACACTGTGTCGTTCGAACGGGCGTGTACTAATGGACTAAACGCAAAGGGTCAATGCTGATAGACATTGACTTAGGGCACAACTTATTTTCGTAGTAGTCGATATGGTACGGTCTGGTAATTCACATGGGAAGCCCCCACTATATATCGTAAAGGTTTGGGAAATAGGGTAAACTGGTAATTCACATGGGAAGCCCCCACTAAATATCGTAAAGGTTTGGGAAACAAGGTGTCACACCCCGATATTTCCACGTATTACCGGTGGGCCCGGTGGGGAGTATTGTGACGTAGTTGATAACATCATAGTCAAACAACACAATATATAAATGCACAGCGGAAGCAAAAGATAGATTCATTTCAACTTTAATAGATTGTAACATCGAGTATCACAAATAGTCGAAACGGATCCACAGGCGGATCAAAAATAAAGAGGAAACATTGTTCAACAGCTTATGACATCCAAGCTTGCGAGACTTATTGTGGACGCTAGGAGAAAGCCAGCCTAGTTCGAGTAGTACCTGCACTTAACCTTTTTGGAAAAATACGCCAGTTTACACTGGTAAATACAATTTAACTGACTCATTTTGAAAAGGTTTAAAAATTGGTTTGAATGCACGTGGCACAAAATATCTTTTATAACTTGGGATTATTACTTAAGTGTAATCTTGTAAAAGGATTACATGTCTGTTATGCGTTCAGTAGCCCGGTTCGTGCCGGGTTAAAGATTAATAGACACACCACATAGTATAGTCTCGCGGCGGGGAAACCAACGGTTATACCTTAATAATTGTAAATGCACTGACGGGTGTACGCCTACACCCGTGTGCTAAGGTCGTGGCCATTCTTTGAATGATGCCAAGGATATCCGAGACATGGTCATTAAATTCCCAAAGGCATAAAACAAACAAAACAGATTTTTAAACGGGTCATCTTGATAATACTTAACCACCCACGATTAAGGTCAGATGCCCGACCAAGCGGTATTTTATATACCGTACCCCAAGCCCGTATAAGGGAAAATAAGTTAATAGTATTTACCTTTGCAAGTATAAATCTCAATTAGCAAGTGCGTGTAGCTTTTACTGGGTCCCCTATTCTAGAACAAAGGTTTATAATAACCTATTAGATTTCTAACGGGTCTTTAATTAAGCTTAAGCTTAGACCGGTTAGTTTTTAAAGGAAGTTATGGTTCAAACGCACGATTAAGCGAAGACCGGAATAGAATGTGATTTAGACCCGACAAGTTTGAAGACTTGTATAATATGGGTAAACTAAACACATTCTGGATTTTGAGACAAAAATGATAAGGTTTGACCCGTTTCGGCTAACATGTGCAAACTAGTTACATAAGCCGACCCGAATGCGAAAAGTGCGTAACGAGTAACCAAAAGATTCCTATGCAAGTTTTCTAAGTTAATATGCTTTAAATATGTTGTGACATCAGTAAGATGTCTTCTAATATGCCCGAAATGGATTTAAACTCAAACTATGCCTCATAAGGGCATTTTGGTTATTTAAAAGATTATAAAAGAGTTTAATTAGTAATCTGAGTTACAGGTCAGATTTATTTAATAAATACACTTAATTTGATAAGTTATATCAGTAGGGTACAAGATATATGTGAAATTTATCATTTAAAACCAAGCTATGCACCTTAGGGTCATTTTGGTAATTTTACATAGGCTAAAAAGGTCAAAACGGGAATCTGAGTTAAACAACTTTTGCTTACTGTCAAAATATTGTAATTTACCTAAAATATCAGTAGGTATCAAACCTTATGTGTTTAAAATAGTTTTAGTACATACTATGCGTTAAAAACGCTTAAAAAGGCGATTAGGAGCCATTTCGGGGTTTTATATAGAAAGCTGATATTTTTATATTTCCAGAAGGTTTAAAATAATTTATTTATTATATAAAATCAGTAGCAAAAGGTTTGGGGTCAAAAAGATATTTAAAACTCATTTTATGGCCCAAAAGGGCAAAACCGACAATAACCGATTTAGAACTACAACCCTATGCTATGCTCAGCCTAAAATTAATTAAAAATCTTCAAAAATCCCAAAATATTATATTACATCAGTGGGTAAAAAGTTTGATATCAAAAAGTGGGTTTAAATAGGCTATATGCTAATTACGTCGTTTAATAAACATAAAGCTTTCTAATTACGCTATTGAGCATAACTCTTAATCTAGACCACAAAATGATGTCAAATTTTGGGTACAAGTTTATAAATCAGTAACTAAGGTTTCTACTCTTTCACATTTTCAAAAATCACGTTTTAAGGTCAAAAGGGCATAATAGTCAACATTTAAGCACTTAACGGAAACATGCATATGAATCAGATAACTAATGAACCAAGTTGTATAATCTCAGAGAGTTATACTTATATGAAACCTGGTCCAAATAAAGCTCTAAGGAAAATCTAAAACATGCTTATAGGGGTCAGAACTGAAAGTCAAAGCGAAAGTCAAATTATGCGATTTTCGGTTCCGATCCGAGTCTAAACTGAAAATTGTCGGGTTGAACATGTTTAGACATGTTCTTACATTATTTACCAAGTTATATTAGTGATCAAATAGGTTGCATGCCTCCTACATTGCTAATTATGCATTTATTTGAAAATAAGCATTCTGTTGACTTTTTAATAACAAGTTTGACCCGACAATTGGCCTAGTTAGAGTGGGAATCAGAGAGTACCCTTTTAAGGGTTTATTACCCATATAATTACCTACTTATAGGTACTTTCAATTCGAGATTTGACTGAGCAGATTTTAATTAATCTCGAAGTCAAACGTTAATTACGACGGTTTGACTTTTAGCTAATTAACTAGGCTAAACTGAATTAGGAAGGGTTAAGGACACTTACAAAGGTCCTAAGTATGCTTATGGATCCTAAGAGAAGTTGGTTGCTGTCCAGAGAGCTCCAGAACTCAGTTGAAGTGGGTCTTGAATGAAGTGAACAAATGGTTGCAACTCCACCTCTTATATAGTGAGTTAAATTCTATAGGATCATCACACATAGGTCTAGAAAGGTTGCAAGATGTCCCCAGGTGTCCTATAATGCTAAAAACCGGATATAGGAGCCCCTGAATTCGATAACCACTCAAATGAGGCGGTGCAACCGTTTTAATAGGCAACTGTCAAAAATTCGCCCAGATGCATACCTTACGGACCGCAAGACTCTGAGCTTACGGTCCGTAACCGACTCCCTTACGGACCGTAAGGTTAGAACTTTACGGTCCGTAAGACTTCGCCAGAGGACAAAAAATTGTTTTTCTTTCAGGCTGTGACCATGCAACTATGACATCTCCGAATCTTGTGTTCTTTAGTCAGTATGGGGACCATGAAGTCAGCTATTGCATGCCTAGCCATGCACTTACACAACTTGTACTCTTGTGGGAGGTTTTTATTGTCGGAAATACCAAGAAATTGATGTTGAATCCATGTCTAAGGTTGTAACCAAATTATTATTTAGGATAGCCAGATTTATATACATAATTCAGATGTTGATTAAATATATCCTGGTTAGGGATTTATTAATAGGTCGCTCAGAGGTATAAATTAACATGTCGACATTTTTAAATCCTACCGTACATCTTTATCCAGATCCGTTTTTTTATAACACGTTTGCATAACATGACACGTGTCTTTATTTCACTGGACATGAATTTTCGAGGTGTTACATCCTAACCCCCTTAAAAGAAATCTCGACCTCGAGATTTATTGGAATAAATGAGGGTATTTTTCCTTCATGGTAGACTCTACCTCCCAAGTATATTCGGGACCTCTGCGGGCATCCCATTTGACCTTTATGATAGGTACATGTTTCCTCCGAAGCTTCTTAACCTGTCGATCCTCAATCGACAAAGGTTTTTCCACAAATTTCAAGCTCACATCTATGTGTACATCTGTATGTGGTATGACTAGCGATTCATCGGCTAGACATTTCTTCAAATTGCAGACCTGGAATACATTGTGAATACCACTGAGCTCTTCTGGCAAGTTCAACTTATAAGCCACTGACCCAACACATTCGATAATTTCGAATGGTCCTATATACCTTGGGCTTAACTTACCTTTTTTACCAAATCGCATCACTCCCTTCCAGGGTGATACTTTAAGCAAAACTTTATCACCAACTTCAAACTTTAGAGGTTTACACTTTGGATCTGTGTAGCTTTTCTGCCTATCTCTGGCAGCTTTTAGGCGATCGCGAATCTGAACAATCTTGTCCGTCGTTTCAAAGACTATTTCAGGTCCTGATAATTGAACTTCTCCTACTTCCGCCCAACAAATAGGCGTTCTGCATTTTCTACCATATAATGCCTCAAAAGGCGCAACCTTAATACTCGTATGGTAGCTATTGTTATAGGAGAACTCGATCAATGGCAGGTGGCTATCCCAACTGCCACCTAAATCAATTACACATGCACGAAGCATGTCTTCCAAAGTTTGGATTGTACGCTCACTCTGCTCGTCCGTCTGTGGATGGTAAGCCGTACTAAAATTTAAGCGCGTGCCCAAGGACTGTTGGAAACTTTTCGAAAAATGTGATGTGTATCTCGTATCTCTGTCAGAGATAATTGACACTGGAACGCCATGCAGAGCTACAATCTTATCTACGTACAATTGAGCTAACATGTCAGAGCTATAAGTCTCCTTAATGGGTAGGAAATGTGTTGACTTGGTCAGTCTATCTACTATCACCCATATAGTATCATTTCCTTTCCTAGTCTTTGGGAACTTAGTGATGAAATCCATCGTCACCATCTCCCACTTCCATGTGGGAAGTTCAGGCTGTTGTAGCAAACCTGACGGCTTCTTATGCTCAGCTTTGACTTGTGCACACGTCAAACATTTAGCTACATAGGCAGCTATAGATTTCTTCAAGCCTATCCACCAAAAATTTGCCTTTAGATCCTGGTACATCTTATCAGCTCCAGGATGAACGGAATATTTAGAACTGTGGGCTTCCTGGAGGATAACATCTCGAAGTCCTCCATAAATTGGAACCCATATTCGTCCATTCAAACGTAGAATTCCGTCCTTGTCATAGGATAACTGCTCTTCAGTTACTCCTAGCTTTTCATCAGGATAGTTAGCTTCCAACACAGCTTCCTTCTGTGCAGCTAACAATCTTTCGTTCAAACTATTCTTTATCTCAATGCTCTTGGCATTGATTCTTATAGGCTTCACTCTTTCCTTCCTACTTAAGGCATCAGTGACTACATTTGCCTTGCCTGGATGGTATCTTATCTCATAATCATAATCATTTAAAGTTTCCATCCAGCGTCGCTGCCTCATGTTCAAGTCCTTCTGATTAAACAAGTGTTGAAGGATTTTGTGATCTGAGTAGATCACACACTTGGTTCCATATAAGTAATGCCTCCACAGTTTTAATGCAAATACGACGACACCCAACTCTAAGTCATGGGTGGTGTAATTCTTCTCATGCACCTTTAACTGTCGCGAAGCATAGGCAATGACTTTGCCTTTCTGCATAAGCACACAGCCCATACCGGTGTGTGATGCATCACAATATACTACAAACTCATCAATTCCATCAGGCAATGTCAATACAGGAGCGTTACTCAACTTTTTCTTAAGAATGTCAAAGGATTCCTATTGCTTAGGGCCCCAGTCAAATTTAATCTTCTTACGTGTCAACGAAGTTAGGGGCGCAGCAATCCTTGAGAAGTTTTCAATAAATCGCCTGTAGTATCCAGCTAATCCTAGAAAGCTGCGAATTTTCGTAGGCGTCTTTGGCTCTTGCCAGTTCGTAATAGCTTCAACCTTAGCTGGATCCACTTGGATACCATGCTCACTAACCACATGTCCAAGGAATTGGACTTCTCGGAGCCAAAATTCACACTTCGAAAATTTGGCGTAGAGTTTCTCACGGTGTAGAAGTTTAAGAATACAGCGAAGGTGTTTCTCATGGTCAGCTTGGTTCTTCGAGTAGATGAGGATATCGTCAATGAAGACGATGACAAATTTGTCCAAGTAGGGCTTGCAGACGCGATTCATGAGATCCATGAATGCGGCAGGAGCATTAGTGAGCCCAAAAGGCATCACTAGAAACTCGTAATGACCATAACGAGTCCTAAATGCTGTCTTGTGTACATCTTCATCCTTAACCTTTAATTGATGATAGCCTGACCTCAAATCGATCTTTGAGAAGTAGCTTGCCCCTTGTAATTGATCGAACAGATCGTCGATCCTGGGCAAAGGATACCTATTCTTGATATTAAGCTCACGGTAATCGATGCACAGACGCATCGATCCATCCTTCTTCTTGACAAACAAGATCGGCGCTCCCCAAGGAGACGAACTAGGTCTAATGAAACCTTTGGCTAGCAGATCATCTAACTGCGTCCTCAACTCCTTCATCTCTGTTGGTGCCAACCTATAAGGTGCTCTAGCAACAGGTGCTGCTCCGGGGATGATGTCAATTCGGAATTCCACTTGCCTATGTGGTGGTAAACCAGGTAGTTCTTCAGGAAAAAATTCAGGATATTCAGAAATGACGGGGATATCCTCAATCTTAGGCTTTGGCCCATTAATAGTTACTTATGCCATGTAGATGACACAACCTTTCTTCAAACACCTCGAGGCCTTGAGCATAGACACTTGCTCCGGCAGCCCATACTGGGTATCTCCCTGAATGGTAAGTGACTCACCCGACGGAGTCATGACTACCACTTGCTTTATGTTGCACACTATCTGGGCTTGGTTATGCGATAACCAATCCATACCTATCACTATATCAAAATCGGCTAGCTTAAAGGGAAGTAAGGACAAAGGAAAAGAGTGGTTCCTAATGGATATAACACATCTATCTAACACAGTTGAGGCAGTTTCTATGGTTCCATCTGCTAATTCCACCTCATACTTCACACTTAAGGCTTTAATAGGCATATTCAGTAACTTACAAAACTTATTATCTACAAATGATTTATCAGCTCCTGAATCAAAAAGCACTCTCGCATAGACATCATTTATGAGGAAGGTACCTGTGATCACATTGTCGTCTTGAACAGCTTCCTTTGCATCCATCCTGAAGACCCTAGCATTGGTCTTTTTCCCATCCTCAGTCTTCTTTGCGAGTTTTGGGCAGTTGGTCATGATATGCCCTTTTTCGTTGCAACTATAGCACGTAGCATCTTTGATTTTCTTATAGTCTAAAGTCTTGTGCTCAGAAGACTTGCAAATCCCACAAACTTTTGACTGCGACTGGGATTTCGACTCAAATCTGCACTTCCCAAAATGGTGCTTCTTACAAACCTTACACTTGGGCTTATCTCCAGATTGATGCCCATCCTTCTTAGATCTAGACCCCTTCTTGTGGTCATTGTTCCCTTTATGTCTCTTCTCTGAACGTCGTGAATTGTCATCTTCACGCTTCCTTTTCTCGGCATCCGTGTTCCTCAGCGATCTTTGTCTGACCGCGTCCAGTGTGAGGGACAGGGATATATCAGCTACGGACCTGAATGTAGTTGGCCGAGAGGCTTTTACACTTGCCTTAATTTCTGGGGCTAAACCCCCAATGAAACGTGCTATTCTTTTGGGTTCCGGGGTCACCAGATAAGGAACCAACCTTGACATTGTATTAAAGCTCGTAAGGTAAGCTTGGCAATCCAGATTTTTCATTACCAATGACAGAAAATCCGACTCAATCCTTTCAACCTCATGCTGAGGACAATAGTTCTCTTTGATGAGGGTAGTAAATTGTTCCCATGACATATTATACAGTGGAATCTTCCCAGTGGCTTGCATCAACGATCTCCACCAGGCTAAGGCCTCACCTTTGAACGATTGCGACACAAATTTTACTACATCCTTTTCAGCGCACCCGCTGATATCAACCACGGTATCCATTTCGTCCAGCCATGTCATGCAGTCAATCGCTCCTTTCTCCCCAGTAAAATCCCGGGGTTTGCATGAGACGAAATATTTATAAGTACAGGACTTACCACGCGGTTCCTGTTTAAGCTCGATCTTCTTTGATGGGACACTGTGTTGATTAGATGAATGTCGATCATCATCTTTCTTGGGCTCCTCTTTCTTAGAGGGTGGCTTGCTGTGAGCCTTTGAGTGAGTCTTAGGCTTGGAATGTGGAGCGGATTGAGTCCTACTTCGAGTCCCGCTTGATTCACTATACTGCCTATTTATTGCTTCGGTAACAGCATTGTCTACTAATGTTTTCAGCTCCGCACCAGTTACAAGTATTTTAGCATTTTCAGGGTTTTCCACCGAATGACTGTTTACCTCTTCTGACTTAGCCATGTAGCTTTAATTGCTACATAAATAAAATAAGGACAAGGTTTATTTAGAAGCCTAAACGGTACTATCGTTCTTGACGATTTATTAACCATGGTTTTAATAGCCATTTTAGTTAATTTGTTAAATATATAATTAGTCAAGATCTTTATCATAACCCTAAATCATAAGTTAAAAATAGCATAATAGGCCTAGTCACGTAGACAAATTTAAGTTATAAGCCTAGATTTTATGGAATCGAGGCATTAAGGTTTGAATCAAAGTTCATTACCTCTTCTTGACAGGGAGTTGTAGGCTACCACTGTCTTTAGTCTCAGAGGACGTTAATCATAGCCCGTAGGCATTACATCTCAATCGGATGTTTAATTAATAAAAAGTATTGGGTTAATTCAATTATAAGGGTGGCATATGTGATTTTGCGGATCACATTAGCCAAGAATGTTAACATGTTTGTAGATGTTAACAGAGATTTGAATCTTTTAAACAGGTTTTACCATATTGGCTATGTCTCATGATGTCATACAAGCTAGGTTTTACCTTTTAAGATTCTTTTTAACATTTAACGCAGAACAAAATTTAAATTGAGATGTTGATATGGATATGAATCTAATTGTGGAAACTACCGTCTTGGCCTTGTCTTAAGGTGACACATGGCTAGGTCTCGTCCTTTTTAGATTTCATCATTTTAATATAATGATAGATCTTGTATAATGAATGTTATTATTTATTTTATATTTTGCTCATGCATATAACTAAAATAGAAATTTAAATCCAAACATTTCACCATACTAATTAAAATACTGGTCTGCCCTGAACGGGACTTTCAAATGAAATAATATGCCCTCGCAGGGGCTTAACCAAACAAACATACCCACGCAGGGGTTAAAATAAAAGATTTTCCCACGCAGGGGTTTTAACTAACAAAACATACCCACGCGGGGGTTAAAACAGAAAAACAGGCCCACGCAGGGGCTCAACTGAAAACAAGGAAATACTACCAACAATTGAAGGATTCAACGGTCCTTCTTGCTTTTCCCCTTTATCAAACTTGCCAATCCTTTGAGGAAACCATGTCGTTCCCTTCGATCTCTGTGAACTCGATGTTCAACCTGGTCCAGTCTCTGAAGAATTTCCTCCCTTTCTGGCGGGGAAAACTGTGGTACTTGCGGCTGCGGCTGATATGGAGGTCGAAGAGACGGCTGCTGTTGGTACCCATAAGCTAGGTATCCAACTCCCCAAGGAGTTCCGTAAGGCCCTTCGGGATTTTGAACATTGTAGTTCCATGCCGCTAGGTAGGGGTCTATCTCAGTATAATTAAAGCTGGTGTGAGCAGGCATCTCAAAAGGGTTATATGTTGCTGGACCAGTATACGTGGGAATTGGGTTGTCAAAACCCAAAGGTGGGGGCATGGCATGCGTAGAGTTCACTTCCGGGTTGGGGTTGAAAGGTCCCCCAAACTGCTGGTCTTCTCGGAGTGGCGGATAGTGGCTGCTACTCGATGGTTGGGGAGTGCTGATATGTACCCCTCCTCCTTGCACGGACATTCGTGCATTTGTTCTCCTTCGCCTTGGCGGCTCAGGAGGCTGCTGCTGAGGTGGTGGTGGTGGCGGGGTAACTGCCACAAAACGAGAGTCCCTGGAAGGATCCGATTGCTGCTGCTGCTCTTGCTGCTATTGTTGCTGATAAGGTGATGAATGGTAAGAGGGAGTGAAATACCACTCATACTGGTTCATTCTCGCTTGAAAGCTATCTGGACCACGGTAAGGTGATCCGTGAAAAGACGATCCATCGGAGATCTCAATTGGGTGTGTCGGAGTACCGCTTGGTGGTTCGGTAGGGTCAGTATCCTCGTCCATGTCCATGTCGTGATCTCCCGAAAAGTGATCTTCCGGTCCCAATGGGTTAACACCCACGGGTTCCTCGAGGTAGTTTGCCGGGTTGAACCGGCTTCGAAAGAGATGGGATGGTTTGTCAAAGGAATGGCGTGAGTTGGACCGTTGGAGAGGAATAAACGAAGGTTGTGGGTTTTCAGGTTCGTTTTCAGAGTGGGGTCCAAAGGAATGTAGGTAAGAGGGTGACGAAGCTAACGAGATGGACCGCCTCGCTGGCTGCAGGTGGGATCTCCAGTCTCCATGTGGACTGGTGCTAATAGGAACGGGTGAAGTTCGCCTTTGAGAAGGCCCTGCCTCCTGGTCGTGGGTTCCTACCAGTGCCTTTCATTTTCCTCTCCCTCTGAAAAATCTTGGCGGCATTTTCAGATCTGTCATCATAAACAAATATAACACAAAGAATAATATATGAAAGACAAAAATAAAACAAAATCAGGATTTGTCCTATGTTCTTTGTCTAGACTCAAAAATTCGAGGAATGTGCAATTGTGTAACTGAGATTAAACACAAAAGGCTAGTGTTTAATTCACTCAGTGTTGGCTCTGATACCAACCTGTCACACCCCGATATTTCCACGTATTACCGGTGGGCCCGGTGGGGAGTATCGTGACGTAGTTGATATCATCATAGTCAAACAACACAATATATAAATGCACAGCGGAAGCAAAAGATAAATTCATTTCAACTTTAATAGATTGTAACATCGAGTATCACAAATAGTCGAAACGGATCCACAGGCGGATCAAAAATAAAGAGGAAACATTGTTCAACAGCTTATGACATCCAAGCTTGCGAGACTTATTGTGGACGCTAGGAGAAAGCCTACCTAGTTCGAGTAGTACCTGCACTTAACCTTTTTGGAAAAATACGTCAGTTTACACTGGTAAATACAATTTAACTGACTCATTTTGAAAAGGTTTAAAAATTGGTTTGAATGCACGTGGCACAAAATATCTTTTATAACTTGGGATTATTATTTAAGTGGTAATCTTGTAAAAGGATTACATGTCTGTTATGCGTTCAGTAGCCCGGTTCGTGCCGGGTTAAAGATTAATAGACACACCACATAGTATAGTCCCGCGGCGGGGAAACCAACGGTTATACCTTAATAATTGTAAATGCACTGACGGGTGTACGCCTACACCCGTGTGCTAAGGTCGTGGCCATTCTTTGAATGATGCCAAGGATATCCGGGACATGGTCATTAAACTCCCAAAGGCGTAAAACAAACAAAACAGATTTTTAAACGGGTCATCTTGATAATACTTAACCACCCACGATTAAGGTCAGATGCCCGACCAAGCGGTATTTTATATACCGTACCCCAAGCCCGTATAAGGGAAAATAAGTTAAAAGTATTTACCTTTGCAAGTATAAATCTCAATTAGCAAGTGCGTGTAGCTTTTACTGGGTCCCCTATTCTGGAACAAAGGTTTATAATAACCTATTAGATTTCTAACGGGTCTTTAATTAAGCTTAAGCTTAGACCGGTTAGTTTTTAAAGGAAGTTATGGTTCAAACGCACGATTAAGCGAAGACCGGAATAGAATGTGATTTAGACCCGACAAGTTTGAAGACTTGTATAATATGGGAAAACTAAGCACATTCTGGATTTTGAGACAAAAATGATAAGGTTTGACCCGTTTCGGCTAATGTTGTGACATCAGTAAGATGTCTTCTAATATGCCCGAAATGGATTTAAATTCAAACTATGCATCGTAAGGGCATTTTGGTCATTTAAAAGATTATAAAAGAGTTTAATTAGTAATCTGAGTTACAGGTCTGATTTATTTAATAAATATACTTAATTTGATAAGTTATATCAGTAGGGTACAAGATATATGTGAAAGTTATCATTTAAAACCAAGCTATGCACCTTAGGGGTATTTTGGTAATTTTACATAGGCTAAAAAGGTCAAAACGGGAATCTGAGTTAAACAACTTTTGCTTACTGTCAAAATATTGTAATTTACCTAAAATATCAGTAGGTATCAAACCTTATGTGTTTAAAATAGTTATAGTACATACTATGCGTTAAAAACGCTTAAAAAGGCGATTAGGAGCCATTTCGGGGTTTTATATAGAAATCTGATATTTTTATATTTCCAGAAGGTTTAAAATAATTTAGGAGCCATTTCGGGGTTTTATATAGAAAGCTGATATTTTTATATTTCCATTAGGAGCCATTTCGGGGTTAAATTCTATAGGATCATCACACATAGGTCTAGAAAGGTTGCAAGATGTCCCCAGGTGTCCTATAATGCTAAAAACCGGATATAGGAGCCCCTGAATTCGAAAACCACTCAAATGAGGCGGTGCAACCGTTTTAACAGGCAGCTGTCAAAAATTCGCCCAGATGCATACCTTACGGACTGTAAGACTCTGAGCTTACGGTCCGTAACCGACTCCCTTACGGATCGTAAGGTTAGACCTTTACGGTCCGTAAGACTTCGCCAGAGGACAGAAATTTGTTTTTCTTTCAGGCTTTGACCATGCAACTATGACCAAGTTATATTAGTTATCAAACAGGTTGCATGCCTCCTACATTGCTAATTATGCATTTATTTGAAAATAAGCATTCTGTTGACTTTTTAATAACAAGTTTGACCCGACAATTGGCCTAGTTAGAGTGGGAATCAGAGAGTACCCTTTTAAGGGTTTATTACCCATATAATTACCTACTTATAGGTACTTTCAATTCGAGATTTGACTGAGCAGATTTTAATTAATCTCGAAGTCAAACGTTAATTACGACGGTTTGACTTTTAGCTAATTAACTAGGCTAAACTGAATTAGGAAGGGTTAAGGACACTTACAAAGGTCCTAAGTATGCTTATGGATCCTAAGAGAAGTTGGTTGCTGTCCAGAGAGCTCCAGAACTCAGTTGAAGTGGGTCTTGAATGAAGTGAACAAATGGTTGCAACTCCACCTTCTTATATAGTGAGTTAAATTCTATAGGATCATCACACATAGGTCTAGAAAGGTTGCAAGATGTCCCCAGGTGTCCTATAAAGCTAAAAACCGGATATAGGAGCCCCTGAATTCGAAAACCACTAAAATGAGGCGGTGCAACCGTTTTAACAGGCAGCTGTCAAAAATTCGCCCAGATCCATACCTTGTTGGTGCATGTTATGTGACAACAGCGTTGGTTTGGTCTTTGGATATTGAACACGTGTTTGGGCCGCGAAGACTCGCGAAGACTTATGAAGACTTAAGGAATTCGAGTTATTGAAGCCCAATCAAGTCCAAGTTTGTATCTAGTTTATTAGGTCCGAATTTATTATGTAAGTGTATACGGGCCAGAGCCCAATTCGTGTATGGGAGGTTGTGGTGTATAAACAACCTCTTGCTACATGTTTAGGGTTAGACTTTTGGAGATTTTTGAGAGCATTCATATTGTGAGAGAGTTTAGAACAAACAGAAATCGGCTGTTGGGTTCTAGGAGATCTTTAGTGATTGTAAACGTTTTCGTTGGATAATCATAGAAGATCAGTTGGTAAACCGTCTTGAGTTCTTGTTTCTGTTTGATAGATTTATCAAGGGGATTCCGCACCCTTGGTAGATTGTCAGTTTTGTTACGATCCACACGGAATAGGGACCTACAATTGGTATCAGAGCGTTTGCTCTTGTGTACGGTTCAAAACTGATATTACAGATTCAAGGATTTTGTTCGTTTGAAGATTTTCGGATTTTGTGTGAAGAACAAGGAAGAACATCGAAGAACAGTCAAAATTTTCGTGATTTTGATCAGTTTTGGTGTTATTTGGAAGTTGTTTGCTGATTTTTTGGAGTTTTAGTTGGAAAGTTATCAATCAGAAGATTCTACGGAGTAAAAGGTGCTGATTTTTCGGGATTTATTACTGGAAGATTGCTGGTCTCGACAGGGTACAGCTCACTCGCAACCGTGGTCTCGACTTGTGCTGATTTGACTCGCAACCGTGGTCTCGACTTGTGCTGACTTGACTCGCAACAGTGGTCTCGACTCGCAACCGTGGTCTCGACTTGTGCTGATTTGACTCGCAACAGTGGTCTCGAGTTATACATATTTGACTCGAAAAGGAAGTCTCGACTCGCAACAGTAGTCTCGACTCGAAACAGTGGTCTCGACTGGACTGAGTAGTTGCACGAGTGAAAGTGGTGGAATTTTTCTACGCAATCGTAGGAAAAATTTAACTGTTTCGTGTTTAGAGAATTATCCGTAACTCATCTGGACAAACCGTTTGCACCGTTGGACTCCTCGGATTTTTAGGACAAAAAAAAGGTTAAAAAAAAAGACTCTGGACAATCCCGAAAACGGTTTTAGACATTATATATCATTGGAATCGTAATCTCGAGACGAATCTAACGGTATAACTTGGTAAAAACAGGTTTCGGACTAAAATTGTACGGTTTTATCAGTCTGCTTAAGTTAAAATGTCGAACATGTCTAAATTGAACGAACTCTTAAGGATGAAACATGAGGTAGGCACAACGAACAAACCACCTAAGATGATGAAGGTGGAGAACTACCTGACATGGAAGGATAGGTTTCAATCCTTCATTGAATATCAGGACACACGCATGTGGATTTGTATTGAAGATGGGTACACAAACCCTACACATGACTTTGAAGGCAGACCGCGTGTCACAGCCTATGTGAACATGCAAGAGAATGATAAAAGGATGTATGAGGCTGAAAAGAAAGCCTTGGCTGCTATCAAGATGTCCCTACCTGATAGCATCAAACATACCTTTAAGAAGTATACTACTTCAAAGGAAATGTGGGATGCGCTAGAGAAGAGATATGAGGGAAATCCTGATGTCAAGAAGAACAAAGTTGATCTTCTAAAGAAGCAGTTTGCTGTGTTCAAGTTTATGAAAAATGAGTCACTTGAAGACATCATCACTCGATACTATCATATGATGTCAGAATTGGACAATTATGACATAGATTGCTATTCTGACATAGAGAAAAATGACAAACTGCTTGATGCTCTACCTACTAAGTGGGATATCTACACTCTCATGATCAAGGGAGAAGCAGATTATGAAACAAAGGAACTGGAAGAAGTCGTTGGAAAGCTAAGAGCTTATGAGCTCAGCATGAAAAAGAAGGACACTGGATATGATCAGGTTCAAGATCCAGGGATCTACAATGGGCTTACATCTTCTTCGTCTCATGATGCTTCTAGCGACTCTGCTACTGCGTTTCTTTCATGTGATAATGAGCAGGTCACAGTAAATGAGGATGGTGATGTGTGTTTTGTTGCTGCTTCAGGAGGATCAACAGGAGTTAAGAGATCATCAGCTGCTAAACAAAGTAGTAGTACAAAGTCGATGCCTATGAGCGTGAAATCTGCTGAAGAACATCTTGCTCTACTTGCTTCGTTTGTGGCTTCTTATGAGAACTACATTCAGGGAAAGATATCTGATCCTGCCACTTTAGATGAAGATTATGATCAGATTGACCCTGATGATCTAGAAGAGATGGATTTACAATGGCAGATGGCCATGATTTCGAGATGTGTGAAGAGGTTCATGAACAGAACTGGAAGGAAGTTTGTGGGAAAAAGCGTTGGTTTTGACAAGGCCAAAGTCAGATGCTTTAATTGCCAAAGTTATGGTCATTTCGCTAGGGAATGTCAGAAACAAAAGCATGAGACTTCCAGTCAGAGTTCAAACAATAGAAATTCATCAAACAACTCTAACTCAAGAGCGTTGATCTCTACTGCAAGAGAGGGGTCGTATGACTGGAGTATTCACTTGGAAAATGATGAGAATGTCACTCAGGCATTCATGGCAGAGATTGTGCCAATTGATGATGGTGAAGCTACAGTAGATGATGATAAGGTTGAGAAGAAAAGTGAAGCTGAGATAGATAAGGCTGATCAGACAACAGATGCTGAAAAAGAAAAGCCAAAGTCTGAGCATGAAAGGGAAGATGAAGCGAAAGATGAAATTATCAAAAGAATGAAAGCTCAACTTGCTGCTCTTATGGCCAATTCAGACAAATCGACAGGAGAGGTAAGTAACTCTGCCACTTCTGTTTGTTTAAAGTGTCGTGAACTACAGGGTGAAGTTGACAAATTGTCAACTCAAAACAAAAGTCTTGTGAGTGAAATGTCTAACGTAAAAGAATCAAATTTCTTTGCTAAAAGAAACGAGTCATCATATTTGAAAAAGATAAAAGGCTATGAAGCTGAAATCGAAGTTTTAACCTACAAATTAAATGAAAAACTTCAAGTCATAGACTTAGCTCATGACATGATGGCTGAGAAAACAAAAGAGCTTTCTGATAAAAACAAAGAGTTGTCAGATGCACAACTTAAAATTGTTGAACTTGAAAAGAAGTTAGGTCAATTCAGAGATTCTACTTTTGTTATGAAACACATGATGGGTGGGTTAAAGAAGAGTAATGACAAGACCAGTGTGGGATTCAAGGGATTTAATGAAGTCCCACCTCCTCTTAGTCATGACTATTCTTTCTTACCTGATGAAGATGAGTTCACAGACTTTCTGTCAACATCACCAAGTAGTTTCACATCTAGTCAAGGTGATGTGTCTGAAGATAATGATGCTAAGAAGGAAAATAACAGCAAACCTGTTTTGAAAAAGAAAAACTCAAATCCTACGAATAAAAATCCAATTTTTGTTAAAAAGGTTAATTTTGTTCAAGGAAGTGACATGAAAAACGAAACAGCTGTTATTGAAAACGAATCAAATTTAAAGTTTGCAAAAAAATAAGAACATCGAAAATCTTGAAACTGAGCAAACTGAACCAAATCCTTCTAAGGCATCATCATCAACACCAGAATCTAGTTCAAAGGCTTCAGCTGAGAAGTCTTCGAAAAAGAGATCATGCTTCAAATGTCACACAAAGGGACATGTAGCGAGCTGCTGTCCTAACAAAAAGGTTGAAGCACAAGTTAGTGAGAAACAAAGAGGGAAATCACCTGAGAAGCAAGGTGATAATGAGGAGAAAGTTTCAAATTCTCCAAAGAAATCTGCTCCAAAGCAACAACCGGGTGTTGCTGGTGGTGTAGATAAGGCTGGAAAAGGAACTCCACAAGTTCCTCGTTTTCAAAGAAATCAACCAAGATTTCAGCCTGAATCTACATCAGGCAGATATGAAAGACCTAGAAGTAACTCACCAAGAATGAAAAATCAAAATTCAAATAATTTCAGAAGTCAAGTTCAATATCAAAATCGATACCAAAATAATGGTGGTCGAACTTTTTATAACAATGGCTTTAGAAATTACAATCAAGGCTCTTGGAATCAAAATCAAAATTTTCAAAGGTCACATAGTCCAAACACAAATAGGTACCCTCAGGACCAGAGACCTTATGGAAATCATGCCCCATTTCCATCAACAGGCCCAAGATCCAAGACTCCAGCTAGGAGTGATGGATACTGGATGGATGTTCCTGTAGTTGATGAATCTGGAAGACCCAAGACCATTAAGGCTTGGGTCCCCCAATCTAACTAATCTTTTGGTTGGTGTGTGCAGGAGCTGCTAAGGAGGATTATCAACTTATGGTATGTTGATAGTGGCTGCTCCAGGCACATGACGGGGGATGCGAGGTTGTTTTCTGAATTTGAAGAATATGATGGTGGACATGTAAATTTTGCTGGTGCTAAAGGTGGTAGGATTACTGGACGAGGAAAAGTGACGAATGGGAAGATCACTTTGGACAAAGTGAACTATGTTGAGCAGCTTAAACACAATCTGATGAGCGTGTCACAAGTCTGCGACAAGGGTCACTCGGTCCATTTTACAAATACTGAGGCATTGGTGTTGAAACCGGGTTTGGTTATTCCGGACGATTGGATGGTGATGCGTGCACCGAGGAAAAATGATACTTATGTCATGGACATGGGTGCCAAGGATCCAACTGCTGCGGTGGCGTGTTTACTGTCAAAAGCATCTGAAGCTGAATCTATGTTGTGGCACAGACGCATGGCCCACATTCACTATCGCAAAATGAATTATATCATAAAAAATGAGCTAGTGAAAGGGGTTCCATTGCTGAGGTTTCAAGTGGAAGATAAATGTCTTCCATGTCAAAAGGGAAAACAACACAAGAAACCTCATAAGTCTAAAACAGTAAATTCCATTAATGCCCCTTATGAATTACTTCACATGGATTTATTCGGTCCAGTGAACGTGAGGAGCATAGGTGGAAAGTACTACTGTCTGGTTGTCACTGATGATTATTCACGTTATTCTTGGGTTTTCTTTTTAGGTACAAAAGATGAGACAGCGGAGATGCTAATAGATCTTTTTACAAAATTGGAAAACGTCCATGATGCAAGGATAAAGAGGATAAGGAGTGATAATGGCACGGAGTTCAAGAATCGGATTCTGGATCTCTATTGTCTTCGAAAGGGAATAGAACATCAATATTCTGCTCCTTATACTCCTCAACAGAATGGAGTCACTGAGAGGAAAAACAGGACGTTGATTGAAGCCGCTAGGACGATGCTTTCAGATTCAAAGCTACCAGTTCTTTTCTGGGGAGAAGCTGTGAATACAGCTTGCTACGTTCTAAACAAAGTTTTAACCGTTAAACATTTTAACAAAACTTGTCATGAGTTGATGTTTAACGAAAAACCAAACTTAACAGGCTTTGAACCATTTGGATTACCCTGCACCATTGTGCGAAACAAAGATAAACAAAAATTCGGTGAGGTGGCTGATGAAGGCTACTTTCTAGGTTACGTGCCTGGCACACCGAATAAAAGGGTTTTTAATCTCAAAACTGGTAAAATTGAGGTTGTTTTTAATGTGGAAATTACTTCCTACAAACCTCAACAATCAACGAGTGGTCATGCTATATTATATGATTATGAAAGTGTGTTTAAATCATTTAATATTCCTAAGGTTTCTGATGCAGATGATTCTCAGTTGATTCAAACAGTGGTATGTGAAGACGATGATGGCGAATTCATGCCTAGATCGAATGTTGATATGTCAGATGCTCCGAAAACTTCCCAAGGTGCTGCTAATCCTGATTCAAGCGATAGTGACTCTGAACCCATTCAGGGGGAGGAGTTTGTTAATCGCTTTGCAAATCAAAATATTCAGGGGGAGGTTGGATCAAACCTGGGTGATAATCTAGAAGTCGATGTCGTTGCTACTACACGAGTAAATAAAGATCATCCGGTTGACATGATACTTGGAGATCCTACTGCAGGTGTTCAGACGAGAAGAAGCATAGCAGCGAATTCTGGGTTATTTGTTTCGATTGAGAAGACTGGGATAGTGAATGAATGCTTGTATAGTTGCTTTATTTCCCAAGAGGAGCCGAAGAACATTCATATGGCTCTTAAAGATAATTCATGGGTTGAAGCAATGCAAGAGGAATTGGCCCAGTTTGCGAAGTTGAAGGTTTGGGAGTTAGTGGACCTTCCTAAAGGTGAAAGAGAGATTGGCACTAAGTGGGTGTTTAAGTGCAAGAAGGATGATAGAGGTATTGTCACGCGCAACAAGGCTCGGTTAGTGGTAAAAGGGTTCAATCAGCAAGAAGGGATAGATTACAATGAAGTGTTTGCACCAGTGGCAAGGTTGGAGGCAATTCGTTTGTTTCTAGCTTTTGCTTCATTCAAGGGCTTCAAAGTTTTCCAACTAGACGTGAAGAGTGCATTTCTTTACGGGAAAGTCCAAGAAGTGGTGTATGTCTCACAACCAGATGGGTTCATTGATCCAGACTATCCAGATCGAGTGTACAAACTTGATAAGGCTTTGTATGGATTACATCAAGCTCCCAGGGCGTGGTACGAGACACTGTCTACACATCTGCTCAAGAATGGTTTTGAAAGGGGTCAGATAGACAGTACACTGTTCATAAAGAGAAAGAAGGAAGATTTTCTACTGGTACAGGTATACGTGGATGACATCATCTTTGGGTCATCTGATGTGAACATGTGTAAAGAGTTTGAACAGGTGATGAAGAGCAAGTTTGAAATGAGCGCTATGGGTGAGCAGTCTTACTTTCTGGGGTTACAAGTTGAACAGAAGGAGAATGGGATGTTTATTCATCAAACGAAGTATGTGTATGACATTTTGGATCGGTTCAAAATGAATGATTGCTCTACTTTCAACACACCCATTTGCGAAAATCACTATCTCGGCCCAGATCATGAAAGCACTGAAGATGTTGATCCTACTCAATACAGGGCGATGATTGGCTCTCTAATGTACTTGACTGCTTCAAGACCTGACATCATGTTTGCCGTATGCTTGTGTGCCAGATATCAGGCGAATCCGAAAGAGTCACACATGAAAGCAGTGAAACGTATTCTTCGTTACTTGAAGGGGAAACCTAAACTTGGGTTGTGGTATCCAGCTGATAGTGATTTGAGGTTCGTTGCTTACACTGATTCAGACTTTGGAGGATGCAAATCAAACAGAAAGTCTACAACAGGTGGTTGTCAGTTCTTAGGAGGCAGGATCGTGTCTTGGCAATGCAAGAAGCAATCCTGTGTGTCTACATCTACGTGTGAAGCTGAATATATTGCTGCGGGTAGCTATTGCTCTCAGGTTCTCTGGATTCAACAGCAGATGCGCGATTACGGTTTGGATTTCACTCGTACTCCTCTTATGATAGATAATAATGCCACTATATCAATCACAAACAATCCCGTAAAGCACAGTAGAACTAAACATATTGACATACGTCATCACTTTATACGGGATTGTGCTGAAAAACGACTAATTGAATTACATCGAGTCGACACAGAAGATAACCTTGCTGATCTTTACACTAAAGCTTTTGATCGAGCTCGCTTTGAACACTTAGTCGAACTCAACGGGATGAGGAATCCTGAATAACTGGTTTTTCATAAGAATTTTGTAAATAGTTTACTATTTTTCTTAAAAAAAAATAAATACAAAAACATTAAAAAAATCAAAAACATAAAAAAAAAAAATAGAAAAAAAAAATGAGTTATCACTATGTGAAAAAGGAGATATGATAGTACATCAGCAAGTTAGACTGTCACACTGAAAAATGTAATTAAATTGCTTAAGTGTGATAGCAGCTTCATCATATGATGTTCCAGTAGGCAAAAGCATGAAATAATCAACTTACCAATGTGATATAAACCTAAATGCACTGAGTATGAGTGGGTAACACATTAGTGGTGTATGGTTTAATGACCTTAAATCTTGCGTTGATAGATTGCCAAAATCTGAAGTTTTGGGTCTTTATACTGTTATTTCATCTGGGGATATCTTGGCTGTCATTCTGTTCAAAACTAAAATTGTACATGACCCCAGGAAAGAAAGTCACTTCGAATTAGCTCATTTCTATTTGAATGTCTGTATGTTGTCCCGATACACACAATTTTGATCTGATTCTGAAATCTTCTCTGAAAAAAATCGTGTACCTCCTCTGCTGCATCCAGATATATGCTGACCTGGAGGTGTTAGGCAACGACAGCTTTTGCTGCATCCAGATACATGTTGACCTAGCTGTACGTTGTCGTGCTATAGATCTAATACACCCGAAAGAGGCCCTCAAGTGCCCAAAAGAAACCCAAGAAACCTATATCAAATTGAGAAAAACTCATTTGATCTGTATATTATACCATCTCTGCTAAAGATCTATTCTGTTCTCTTCTCAACCTATTCCCAGTTAAGATTTCAGTAATCTGGATTGGACTTGTGAAATATGTGGTAGGGAAGATACTTGCACGATAGAATGTGTTGTTTATATTTCCAGGAATTGATTAGTATTTATTTGGGTGTTCATTGTTAAGCAATTAAAACATGATAAAACAGATTATATGCAGACCTAGGCACTGTCAGGATATCTTAAAAGATGAATTCAGTATACTCACCTACTACGATGAATCTTTGTGCATACCTTGATCGTGGGGGTATATCTTGAAGTGGGACACACTAGTATTTCAGTAATAAAAATTACCTTAACGTATCATAGGGTAATGGTACTTGAAATGTTCATGCATTTTGTTTAAGTGGACAAACATACTGGTAATCGTCTTGGACTGCTTTTCATGAAAAATTAAATAAAGAATTATCTAATAGTGTGAAAACAGTTTGATTGTGCTGATATGATCTTCTTACCAGTGATTCTCACAAAAATAGAGTGTTTATTGCTTTTCGTATTTATTTGTTTTCAGAAAATACAAAAATCCAAAAATAGTGTCTTTTTCTGTTTAAATTCTTAATGTACGGAAAACTGTTATTCTTGGAGGAATTGTTACTGATAGGGGGAGACTGTGTTAGAAAGTGGGTTCAAAATTTTAACTCATGCAGGTTATAAGGTGTTTGATTAAAAATTGTTGCGTGTTAGTGCTTAATTTGAAAATGCTTAATCTGATACGGTTTAACTATCTCTTGAATAATAATAATTCTTTAACTATGTTGAAAAATTCTTATGGTTTCTCGAGATGTTTGTTTTATAGTATACAGATTGAAGCAGTTTGTTGATAAAGAGTTGCTGTGAAGAGATGAGGAGTTTGTTGCTTCTTGGTAGAGTCCTCCTTCTACAATGTAGAATGGATGCTGTGAAGACTTATTGAGAATGCTGAATCACAACTTGGAAGATTTGGTGATTGGATACATCAGCTTAGGGGGAGTCTGTTGCTGACAGAATTCATGTTTAAGCTGACGCTATCCAAAGACCAAAGACTGTGAGATTCTGAAGACTAAAGTTTCCTTTGCAAGCTATTGTCAAGGGGGAGTTTGTTGGTGCATGTTATGTGACAACAGCGTTGGTTTGGTCTTTGGATATTGAACACGTGTTTGGGCCACGAAGACTCGCGAAGACTTATGAAGACTTAAGGAATTCGAGTTATTGAAGCCCAATCAAGTCCAAGTTTGTATCTAGTTTATTAGGTCCGAATTTATTATGTAAGTGTATACGGGCCAGAGCCCAATTCGTGTATGGGAGGTTGTGGTATATAAACAACCTCTTGCTACATGTTTAGGGTTAGACTTTTGGAGATTGTTGAGAGCATTCATATTGTGAGAGAGTTTAGAACAAACAGAAATCGGCTGTTGGGTTCTAGGAGATCTTTAGTGATTGTAAACGTTTTCGTTGGATAATCATAGAAGATCAGTTGGTAAACCGTCTTGAGTTCTTGTTTCTGTTTGATAGATTTATCAAGGGGATTCCGCACCCTTGGTAGATTGTCAGTTTTGTTACGATCCACACGGAATAGGGACCTACATACCTTACGGACCGTAAGACTCTGAGCTTACGGTCCGTAACCGACTCCCTTACGGACCGTAAGGTTAGACCTTTACGGTCCGTAAGACTTCGCCAGAGGACAAAAATTTGTTTTTCTTTCAGGCTGTGACCATGCAACTATGACCAAGTTATATTAGTGATCAAACAGGTTGCATGCCTCCTACATTGCTAATTATGCATTTATTTGAAAATAAGCATTCTGTTGACTTTTTAATAACAAGTTTGACCCAACAATTGGCCTAGTTAGAGTGGGAATCAGAGAGTACCCTTTTAAGGGTTTATTACCCATATAATTACCTACTTATAGGTACTTTCAATTCGAGATTTGACTGAGCAGATTTTAATTAATCTCGAAGTCAAACGTTAATTACGACGATTTGACTTTTAGCTAATTAACTAGGCTAAACTGAATTAGGAAGGGTTAAGGACACTTACAAAGGTCCTAAGTATGCTTATGGATCCTAAGAGAAGTTGGTTGCTGTCCAGAGAGCTCCAGAACTCAGTTGAAGTGGTTCTTGAATGAAGTGAACAAATGGTTGCAACTCCACCTTCTTATATAGTGAGTTAAATTCTATAGGATCATCACACATAGGTCTAGAAAGGTTGCAAGATGTCCCCAGGTGTCCTATAATGCTAAAAACCGGATATAGGAGCCCCTGAATTCGAAAACCACTCAAATGAGGCGGTGCAACCGTTTTAACAGGCAGCTGTTAAAAATTCGCCCAGATGCATACCTTACGGACCGTAAGACTCTGAGCTTACGGTCCGTAACCGACTCCCTTACGGACCGTAAGGTTAGACCTTTACGGTCCGTAAGACTTCGCCAGAGGACAAAAATTTGTTTTTCTTTCAGGCTGTGACGATGCAACTATGACCAAGTTATATTAGTGATCAAACAGGTTGCATGCCTCCTACATTGCTAATTATGCATTTATTTGAAAATAAGCATTCTGTTGACTTTTTAATAACAAGTTTGACCCAACAATTGGCCTAGTTAGAATAGGAATCAGAGAGTACCCTTTTAAGGGTTTATTACCCATATAATTACCTACTTATAGGTACTTTCAATTCGAGATTTGACTGAGCAGATTTTAATTAAACTCGAAGTCAAACGTTAATTACGACGGTTTGACTTTTAGCTAATTAACTAGGCTAAACTGAATTAGGAAGGGTTAAAGACACTTACAAAGTTCCTAAGTATGCTTATGGATCCAAAGAGAAGTTGGTTGCTGTCCAGAGAGCTCCAGAACTCAGTTGAAGTGGGTCTTGAATGAAGTGAACAAATGGTTGCAACTCCACCTTCTTATATAGTGAGTTAAATTCTATAGGATCATCACACATAGGTCTAGAAAGGTTGCAAGATGTCCCCAGGTGTCCTATAATGCTAAAAACCGGATATAGGAGCCCCTGAATTCGAAAACCACTCAAATGTGGCGGTGCAACCGTTTTAACAGGCAGCTGTCAAAAATTCGCCCAGATGCATACCTTACGGACCGTAAGGTTAGACCTTTACGGTCCGTAAGACTTCGCTAGAGGACAAAAATTTGTTTTTCTTTCCGGCTGTGACCATGCAACTATGACATCTCCGAATCTTGTGTTCTTTAGTCAGTATGGGGACCATGAAGTCAGCTATTGCATGCCTAGCCATGCACTTACACAACTTGTACTCTTGTGGGAGGTTTTTTATTGTCGGAAATACCAAGAAATTGATGTTGAATCCATGTCAAAGGTTGTAACCAAATTATTATTTAGGATAGCCAGATTTATATACATAATTCAGATGTTGATTAAATATATCCTGGTTAGGGATTTATTAATAGGTCACTCAGAGGTATAAATTAACATGTCTACGTTTTTAAATCCTACCGTACATCTTTATCCGGATCCGTTTTTTTATAACACGTTTGCATAACATCACACGTGTCTTTATTTCACTGGACATGAATTTTCGAGGTGTTACACAAGGATACTGATTAATACGTAGTATACAAAACGAACTTACGATTATTGTAACGAACTCTATAGCTAATCAACCAACTGTGAACTCGCTCAACTTTGTTGACTCGTTGTTACATGCCTTGCAGATCGTTAGGTACTCATGGAGCTTGCATGGGGAGGCGTGGTCGTTGTGGGACATGGATTGTCATATACCATGTCAAACATTTGATACATTTGAACTTTTGTTTTGGTTTTTAAACATTATGCTTCCGCTGATTGCTCAGACTATGTTTTGTTGGACACCAATTATATTGTGTTTGGGTTTTATATTTATTTATACGCTATGTTCAATATGATTGGTGGCTTGGTCCTGGTCAGTCACGCCTCCAAGCGGTGATACTCCGCATGTGGATTTTGGGGGTGTGACAATGGGCCAGGGACAAGGTACTACACTAGTATGGTGTGTAGGGAAGTAAGGACCATAAAACTGCGTCACTAGGTGATAGATAAAGTGCCGAAAAGTGCCTAAAACCCACTTATAGTGCAGAATTCTGCATTTTCAGCAAAATTCAGCTTTTTAACAAGCTAGTTACATGCAAAAATTTGACTAAATGGTCCAGAATGCTTTCCTAAGTGCCGGGAATTAAAAGTGTCATAAAAAGTAACATAAAGATCATTAAACGGAATAGCTTGACACTTTAACGAACCGGTATCTAACCGAACAACCGGACACTACCCGAAATACCAAAATTATACTAGAAACATTGTTTAATTATTTCTGAGCTAGTCATGATCCCCGAACACCTTAATACCCACTAAAATATCTAGTAACTAACTTAACTAACTATACACTTGATTTTGAACTAGTAAGTAACCAACTGGTTACAAGTTACACTTAGACCCCCCCTATGCTATAATCGGCCATACCACCACCATACCTCAAAGATTTGATTTCTTTTTTTTATTGGATCTTGCTTGCTCCTCTTGCCAAAATATTTAGAGTGAATGTTATAAGTATGGCATGACATCTCTAAAGATCATCATATTTCAAACACTAACAAACACCTACCTTTCTCCTACTCTCTCCCTCTCCTCTCGGCCGAGCATAGTGCCGACACCACCGCCACCTTACATCCATCATCCACTCATTCCATATACTCGCAAGGGTGTAAGAAGGTGTCTTGTGAAGCTTGGTGCTCTTGAATCTTGAAGAACCTCCATCAATTGCTCTTATCCATCACTTTTATCATCTTCTTCATCAAGTGTTCTTCCCTAGGTTAGAGCTAGTAGTTAGACTCTCACACCCCTTTGATACTTCTTATTTTAGTTGGTTAAAAGATGTATTATGTTGTAAATCACAAGAACACTAAAGAACATAATCTTGAATCATGAACATAAAGCTTACATATGATGAAATCTTGATGAGATAATGTTGTTTAGAGTATGTATGATACTTGCTTGATTACTTGAGATCATGATGTTGATCATCATAAGGAGCTTGCTAGATTGTGATTAAACACATGATCTAGCAAGTTAGAGGATGATTATGTGTTAACACAAGAAGATCATCCTCATATATAAGCATGAACTTGAATAAAAAGATGATTTCTTGAAAAATGATAATCAAGTGAGTTGATAAACTTATAGATCTAAAATGTATGAATGGTTTTTCCAAAAGAACCAAGTTCAAAATATAATTTCTAGAAGATCATGGTTCTTACTTAAACACACACTATTTTTAGTGATAAAACAAGTGTATAAACACTCATGAAACAAGAAGATCTCCCAAAGAAACATTTTTGTAAAATATGTTTACAAGTTGTAAACACATAAATTCTTTAAGAATGAGATTTTTAAAGAAATAAACACACTTTAAAGGATAACTAGACCTACTAAAAACATTACCAAGTTACTACAAGTTTTTGTGAAAGATCAAGTTCATGTTGTTATGTAACGTGAGTAGTTCTTGCACTTGGTAAGTGTAGATTGATTATTGATTGTTGTGATGATTTTTGAAAAGAAAATGATATGCTTAAATAGCATGGACACCTCCATTTTTAGAGGAAACTATGGCAAAATTTTCTAAAAATATAAACACTTAGAAAAATATTTTCTAACAAGTATTACAAGTGTATTTTGATCATAAGTCTTCAATATAAACTTTGCCATAATTTTTGTAACAAAAATACAAATATTGGAGGTTGGTTTTTATAAATAAAAATGGGTAAATATATATATTTAGAATATATATACATATTAAGACACTTGTGTGATTATTTGTATACTTAGTGAAATGGTTATATTATTTTAGGGTAAAATAATATAACTTAACAAAGTACCGTGAAATTTACAATCCAAAATAATACCGTTACAAATATATCTTTGGTAAATATTATTTTGGATACAAGAAAGGAAAATATGATTTTTGTAAATATTACAAAGTTATATCATACTTTGACAAAAGGGAAAATATTATTTTTGGGGAAGTTAAAATATATTTTCTTAGTATATTTAGAAGATATATGATTTTTAGGAAAAATATATATTTTCTGGACAATACATTATTTTGGGACAAAATAAGTTATTATATATTTTCTAGAGGTGAGACTTGAAAATATATTAATATGGAACTACAAATACAATATTACGAAAATACATGTATAAGATACCCCCCATCCTTGGGAAGGAAATACGAAAGTAAATACTTGAGAAGTATTGTTACAGAAATATTGCTTAAACAATTATTCCAAAAATAAATATAATTTAAGTTGAAATATTAAGTTTTTTGACAAATAATTATACAACTTGGAATAACATTAGAAACGTAACTCCAAAACATTAATACTAAGCAAAGGCACGACCCGTTCGTCTAATAGACGTTAGTACACTGTAAGTAGTCGTGTTCGTTGAGGAGATTTGAGTTACGATTCTGAAGACACATTACTGTGAGTTTATGTCCCCCTTTTTCTTTAAACTGTTTTGTTTATTTACTTCGGGGGTGAAATACGTGTTACAAAGGATTACTTACAATACAATTGGTATGGTTAGCCTAGGAAAGAACCATAGATTATGTGAATGGGTAGGCGTATACTTGAGGCCATCAATCCTCAAGTAGGACCATGGGGCATGAGTGATAGATCTATTTGGGTGTAGCGAGCCCACACCCATGAGGCCAGGGTGGCCCATAGTGGTGACTATGTCTTCCAGCCGGAAGCCCGGTACAAATTTGCTAGGTTTGAGGCTTTTCTACACCGTCACACATATCAGTGGCCTTGCAAACCATTGGTGATCTTTTCCTTGTTTGTTATCATACCGGGATATTCATACTTACACTGTTTACAAAGGTTTTATACGTACTCATGAACACATGAAATCGCTCGACTTTTGTTGATATTTTTAAACTACATGTATTTCAGGGAACAAGTGTATCTGGCAGGTGTGTGCATGTTTGCAAGTTGCGTATAAATAAAAGATGTCATCCGTGGTCGTAGAGTTTAGAAGATGTATCCTATTCCTGGACGGGATACATGTTTCTAAACCTGGTTTTATTTAAGATCTTTGTCAAGTCTTGATGAACTCATTTGAACATGTTGTGGTTTGTAACTTAAGTTCGGTGTCAACTTTTCAAACAAGTATGTTGTGGTACTTTCAAACTTAACTTTTATGGATGAATATCTTTTGGTTTTATCATATAGCAATGTTATGATTGAATGCTATGGTATTAAGAAGTCACACCAATAACCACGCTTCCGCAAAAGTCAGGGTGTGACAGCTTGGTATCAGAGCTTCGATCGTAGCGAACTACGATTCCTTCTCGAGTCTAGACTACGATCATTAGGGCTCTCACGAAAACGCTTTTACAAACATGTTTTCATTGCATACACAAAATGTACAGATCCTGGAAACAAATATTTTTACAAATAAAAGACACAAAATACATTTCAAAGAATTCGTTTATATTTCAGTCTGAGAGACTGGGGAGTTAGTCTGAGAGACTAGCTGGGTAATTCAGTCTGAGAAACTGGGGAGTTGGTCTGAGAGACTAACTGGGTAATTCAGTCTGAGAGACTGGGTAGTCTGAGAGACTAGTTGGGGCAGTCTGAGAGACTGGGAGGTTTAGCCTGAGAGGCTGGGTAGTTCAGTTTGAGAAACTGGGAGGTTTAGTCTGAGAGACTAAGTAGTTCAGTCTGAGAGGCTTGGTGGGATAGTCTTGGGAAGACTAGGATGCATACATGCTTACATTATTACTACTTACATGCTTATTTAATGATTGTTGATATGTGTGCATATGTGTGATTGTTTTGTTACAGACACCATGTCCTCTTCTGATAACGGAGTATCAGATACCATAGACCCTATGGCCATAGTTTCAGATGACGAGATGGCCACAGATCCTGAGGTTTTTACATCTGACTCTACGAGTGACGATGATGATGATTTTCAGCCGTTTGCTTTACCATATTTTGGAGATGATATATCGCTAGCTGATGGTCTTCCTGGCGAGGATCTACCTCTTGTTCAGATCCCTGCTCCTTTTCCTCTTGCTGCATTTCCTCTTGAGGATCTGCCTCTAGACGTTATGTCTGACGACGAAATCGATCTTATTATTGAGGGTCCCCCTGAGGGTGCCCAGGATGATGGAGCTCCAGTCGATGATGTCGTTGTCAATCCACTTATTGAGATTCCATTTGGTGATGTTGTTGCTGTTCCACATGATGAGATTCCTGTTGTTGAGGCTCCTTTTGACCATTCTAGTCCTGATTCATTTGAGTCTGTGTCATCTACTACTCTACACGCACTGGGATTACTGCGATATCCCATCGATACTGATTCTGACATAGCTATGTCTGCCGCACCTGATATTCCACATGGTGTTGATCATGATTTTGAGTTTGATGACGAGTTGGATCCTGTCTTTCCTCATGACTTTGACCCTGATCATGAGATTGAGTTTGTCCCCGATGATCAGCCTTTTGAGGCACCTGTCGTTCCTGATGATCAGCTCTTTGATATACCCGCTGATCTTGAGCTTTCTCCAGCTGAACCTGAGCCTATGATTGCACCTGAGCCTACACCTGCTCACGATCTTCTACCTGAGCCTATACCTGCTCACGATCTTCTACCTGAGCATGACCCTGCACCTGCCGATGTACCAGTTGTTGCACCACCTCTACCCGACCCGATCCCTGTACTTACTGATCGTGCTCCTTTTGTAGCCCAGATTGACCCTAGATATGCGTTCACCCACAATGGGTGGATCGAGGACGATGATGACTTCCCTCCTTTAGTTAGACCCGTTACTTCCCCACCTGCACCTACTCATGCACCCGTTGATATTGCCCCGTTTCACCCACACGTATCTGACATGATCTCACTGAGTTGTCTCATTTTTCGTACGCAAGCCAACCCAGTCACGTATCTGACATTAATCGCATTGATTTACCAGTCACGTTTCTACAGGATATTCCTCCTCCCCGTCCCGGGGAAGGTCCACCGAGTCAGTCGTCTAGTCATGTACCACCTGTGTCAGCAGCCTTTCCTTTTATGCCACCGTTTGCACCTGCTACACATACTGCACCTTTTGCTTCTGCACCATCGGGCGAGCCACTGATTTGGTTTCCGTCCAACACGATGCCTGTTTCTGGTCCATACCATCCCTTCCACATTGGATACTCGAGGGATGATCTGTTTTTGTCCTTACAGCTCCAGTAGGAGATCCTGTGTAGGAGAGTCATGGAGTTAGAGAGGATCCTGCGTCCTCCACCTTGTCCTTGTCAGTCACCATTCGCGACTCCGCCCGCTCCTCTCCTGCCATACCCAGATGTTGACTTCCGTTTCCTTACTATGGAGCAGCAGGTTAGCTACCTATTGCATGTCATTCATGCCCTCGAGGAGGATTTAGCGCATTTGCGCAGGTTGCTTTTCATTCCTCCACCTCCTCCACCATCAACTTAGAGGTTTTTGGTTTTATGCAGATAGCATACTTTTGATGAGAGTGCAACTATTGAGCCAGATTCCACAGCCTTTTGAAGACCACACTTTGACTTTTGACTTTTGATTATTGTAGTTCGTAGACGTTTTGGACAGGGGTGATGTGACCCTTTAGTCCCTTTTGATGTATGATATATTGTGGAACATGTAAAACTGTACTTGTGGTCTTGATATATGAAAGCTCAATCGCAACATTCTCATTATATACGTTGTTGGAATTACTTGTATGTGTTATGACATGGGATGTTATGTGTTTACTTATGATTGATAAATGTTATTACATACGCATACTACATACTTATATGCATAAGACCTGACCTATACAATCTTCCTATAGAAGATGCCTCCATGAAGAGAAACATGATTGCCCACTATTAAGGCCGAGTTACAAGAACGAATTTCACGAGCGATAGCAGAGCACGAGGCCTCACGCGCTGAAACTAGTGGGGGTACCTCGAGGAACAACCCACTTCATGGTAATGTTTAAGTCGCTTGAGACACATTACGTTACATTTGGAAATACCATGTGCGTTTGCTAATGCTTTCTGTGAATGGCGTTACTTGTACAGGCAGTACCTATAAACAGTTCTTAGACTATAAACCGCTGAATTTCGACGGCACCGGGGGTGCTGTGGGTTTTGTTCGATGGACGGAGAAGACCGATTTTGTGATAAGAATGAGCAAATGCGCACCAGAACACCAAGTCACCTACATCTCCGGATTGTTCATAGATGGAGCGCTTTTATGGTGGAATCTCCAAGTCCAAACTCTGGGAGAGGCAGTAGCATACACTTTGACTTGGAACAAGCTGAAGGAGCTCATGCGAAAGAAATACTGCTCCAGGGCTGAAATCCAAAAGTTGGAAACTGAATTCTGGAACCTCAAGATGGACGGCCTGAAGATCGCCGAATATGTGCAGAGATTTCACGATCTATCTCATGTGGTACCATACATGGTTAGTCTGGAATTCAAGCGCGTTGAGCATTTCATTTGGGGGTTGGCACCTCAGATTATGAGTATGGTAACAACATCGAAACCTGCTACGATCACCGAGGCTATCGATCTGAGCGTCGCGTTAACAGAAAAAAACTATCAGATTAAACAAGTTTTCGATCTCTGACCAGAAGAAGAAGGAGACTCACGTTGAGTCATCCGGTGAGAACAAACAGAAGGTCTCCAACTATAAGAAAGGTACCAGCAGTACAAACAAGAAGGATGAGACAAACGCACCGGCCAAGGCCAAAGGAAAGGGGTATGTGGGCACTTTGCCCAAATGTGATGCGTGTCAGTTGCATCACAATGGACGATGTCGAACTGGAAAATGTGAATCTTGTGGAAGAGTTAGTCACTCGAAAGAAACATGCTGGGTTGGTACTGGCCGTGGTGGTCAAAGGGGTTTTGGTAATGGAAACAACAACCGTGGAGGTAATGGATACGGAAACCGCCCTCAAGGAGGAAATGGCGGTACCGGAAATCGTGGTAATTTTGCAAATCAAGCTGGGAGTGGAAACCGCAACCAAAACAACAATAAAAGTGGTAATGGGAATGGTAATGGTCAAGGACCAGGTTGTTTTAATTGTGGAGACGTGGGGCATTTCAAGAGAGAGTGCCCAAAGCTCAATCAAGCACATGGAAGAGTCTTCAACATCGGTGCGAGGGAAGCACGCCAAGATCTAAATGTGGTCACTGGTACGCTCCCTATCAATCAACGCTTTGCATCTGTACTGTTTGATACTAGTGCCGATTATAGTTTTGTTTCGCTAGAATTTAAGAATATACTTGGGTTGGTAGCTAGTAAGCTAGACATTCCGTATTCGATAGAACTAGCAAATGGAAAGCTAGTTGAAGCAAACGAAGTCATTAGAGGGTGCGTGATAGAACTGGGAGAGCACGAGTTTACGCTTGATCTGCTGCCAGTCGAGTTGGAAAGGTTCGACGTGGTAGTGGGGATGGATTGGGTGTCAAGCAACCGAGCAGAGATTGCATGTCAAGAGAATATCATTCGCATTCCAATGGTGAATGGAGAAACAGTTGTGGTACATGGAGAGAAGCACGATACGCCCCTAAGGATCATCAGTTGTTTGAAGGCTCGAAAGTGTCTGCAGAAAGGATGTGTTGCCTTCTTGGCACACATTGTGGACAAAGAAGCCGCTGAGCCAAAGCTAGAAGGCATTCCAGTCATGAAGGAATATCCTGAAGTCTTTCCCGAAGACTTACCAGGATTACCGCCGCAAAGGCAAGTCGAGTTTCACATTGACTTAGTTCCAGGCGCTGCGCCTGTAGCTAAGGCTCCTTATCGACTTGCGCCTTCAGAAATGCAAGAGCTGTCAACGCAACTCCAGGAGCTATTGGACAAGGGATTTATCTGACCAAGCTTCTCGCCTTGGGGAGCTCCAGTTTTGTTCGTTATGAAGAAAGATGGTAGTTTCCGCATGTGTATCGACTACCGCGAGCTTAACAAGTTGACCATTAAGAATCAGGATATCACTAGTTGAGGATTCAAGAGGAGAGCATTCCAAAGACTGCCTTTAGGACTCGCTATGGACATTACGAGTTCCTAGTCATGCCGTTTGGTTTGACAAACGCACCAGCAGTATTCATGGATTTGATGAACAGGGTCTGCAAGCCCTATCTCGATAAGTTTGTGATCGTGTTTATTGATGACATTTTGATCTACTCGAAGACGAAGGAAGAACATGAGCAACATCTAAGGGAAATCTTAGAGCTGCTTAAGAAAGAGAAGTTGTACGCGAAGTTCTCGAAGTGCGAATTTTGGTTACGCGAGGTTCAGTTCCTTGGTCACGTGGTTAACGGAGATGGAATCCATGTGGATCCCACAAAGATCTAGGCAATCAAGAATTGGGAGACTCCGAAGACGCCAACCGAGATCCGTCAGTTCCTAGGTTTGGCAGCATATTATCGCAGATTTATTGAGGACTTCTCGAAAATCGCTCAACCTTTGACCTCCCTCACGCAGAAAGACAAGAAATACGAATGGGGAGACAAGCAAGAAGAAGCATTTCAGTTGTTGAAAAACAAGCTTTGCGATGCACCGATCTTATCCCTACCCGAAGGCACTGACGACTTCGTGGTATATTGCTATGGCTCACGCCAAGGTTTAGGCTGAGTGCTGATGCAGCGAATGTGGTCAAGTATCACCCAGGGAAGGAGAATGTGGTCGCCGATGCCTTGAGTCGGAAGGAAAGAATCAAGCCCATAAGGGTTAGGGCTTTGGAAATGATTATTCAAACGGACCTTGATGTGTGCAAAATGCAACATATAAATTACATCAATTGTGGCATAAAACTAACCCTTTTTTAGTACTAATGTTGGAAAAAGTGTGCTTTTGTCTTCCTTTTGTGTTTTCAGGATTAAATGAGCTCAAATTAACAAAAGAAGCAAAAAGACAGCTAAATCTAACATAAATACAAGAAAAGGAACAAACGTGGCATGCGCGACCTCCCCGAAAGCACCCCATGCACGAAAACAAGGCCATCCGACAAATTTTTCTTCATTACAGCAAGTTCAGCACGGGCCGTGCCCGCCCAACACGGCCCCGTGCTGCACAGTCTGCAGAAAATGCCCAGTTCAGGTAAACTAGACACGGGCCGTGTTCACCCAACACGCCCCCGTGTCCAGGCTTCTGTTTCTTTCTACAACTTTTTATTACTGGCGACTGAACACGGGGCCGTGCCCGGACACCACGGGCCCGTGTCCAGACGCCCAATAACATAGAATTTTGCTTTTTCACACCTTTTTACACATTCAATCAACCTAAAAACTTATTTTGGGGACACATTGAGAACAATGTGTAATTTAAGTGTGGGGGGATGCTAAAACCTTCAATCTTGCAAGTCCTAATTACAAGCCTTACACAAAACTCTATTGGAACCGCTAATCACCCCATTTTTTTTCAAAAAAAAATTAATTTTTTTTTACCTGTCTAGGTTTAATTTGGGAATTTCAAATTCTAAAAAGTTTATATTTTTACAAATTTACAACCGATAGCATCGTGATAAAAAGAACCAACATAAGAAAATTATGAAAAGGCATGACAAGTTTAGTTAAAATTTGATTATATATACTTGATCACATAAAAACTCATTCCCACAAAAAGTGAGTTTTGATCCTTTATTAAGCATACAAATACATATCTTTAAACTAAATGCTCATTTTTCGTTTCTTGTGTGAATAGCCGCTTGGTTCTTACAACTCTAGAACTTGCCACAACGATACATTCCCGGTCCTTACCAACTTAAACCTGAGTAAGTAAATGATGGGGGCATTATGACTAACCCTTTTTATTTCTACACCATTATTTTTCTTTTTTTTACCACCTACCCAAAATCCCCCTAGTTAACCCCTTTGAGCCTAAACCTTTTCATTTCTTAACCCAAACCAAACACCCTTTCACCCACCAAAACCTTTTTTATTTTTAAACCCTTTGTTTTAGTAACAAGCCCGGATTTTCGTATGACTTTTTCAAAAAAAAAAAAAGTTGATGATGAAGCAAAAGAAATAAACAAGCAAGTTCATCAAAAATAACTTTGTTTGAATAATAGCTTCATCAAAATAAAAATTGCAAAAATAAAAAGTCTTACGAAAACCGATGATTTTTACGCTTTTCTCCCTTTTCTACTAACCACTAACCCAACCACCTACCTTTAACCCAAGCCTAACCCTTCACCCAAAAGTCCTCTTGATATTTACAAAGGTATATAGTTAAAAATGAGGAGGATTGATTGCTTGGCAAGCCTATGGTAGGAGTAAGTTCCATGCCGCTCTCGAGTGATTCACTAAAATACATCTTCGGCTGAGTGTTGAGTGATCTCCCGTGAGGTATGTGAACTTGTATATAAATGGAATTTTAAAAACGCATGTTACGCCCTAATAAGTAATTTATCTTATGTAATGTTTTAAATAAATCATGACGAATAGGATTGTAAATAAATAAAAATAAAACTTGATAAAGAATCTTGGAAATCCCGACACTCTATGACAAGCCCAAAAACCTTCTCTTATACCTATTCCATTTGGGAGTGTAAAGCCACATTATAAAGGGTTTTGCTTGAGTACAAGCAAAGATTCAAGTGTGGGGGTATTTGATGTGTGCAAATTGCAACATATAAATTACATCAATTGTGGCATAAAACTAACCCTTTTTAGTACTAATGTTGGAAAAAGTGTGCTTTTGTCTTCCTTTTGTATTTTCAGGATTAAATGAGCTCAAATTAACAAAAGAAGCAAAAAGGCAGCTAAATCTAACATGAATACAAGAAAAGGAACAAACGTGGCATGCGCGACCTCCCCGAAAGCATCTTCCCAAGCAAAACAAGAGAACAGAAGGCTGAACACGCCCCGTGCTCAGTGAACACGGGGGCGTGCCCAAGTGCAAGCATAAAAGACAAAGCTATAGAAGCTTCTATCGCCCACCATGGGGCCGTGCTCAGCGGACATGGGGCCGTGCTCAACTATAAGATTCGCATAATCCAGGCAAATCTTGATAGTACATATACACTTCTGCACACGGGGGCGTGCCCAGCGGACACGGGGGCGTGGTCAACTAATGCAGACAAACTGCAATTAATGAAGACAAAGAAGAGGATGGACACGGGTCCGTGCCCACTGGACACAGGGCCGTGCCCGAGCTACTGTTCAGGCTATAAATAGGGGTGCTTGGCTCATTTGCAAACCATCCCTTGGCACACCACCTCTCTCACACTTCACCCACCACCCACCACCATCACAACACCATCATCCATTGTCCATCAAAGAGTGTGTGAGTCATCTCGGGATCCAAGATTGATCGTAAGAGTTCTTGACAATCAAATGCCATGTTTGCCTAAGTCTCTTACATCACTCGGTGAAGACAAGTGTCTAGTGTAATACTTTTTATTTTTAATCTTTTCGCACTTTTTACTTGGTTATGTATTAATGACTTTAATAACTAGTTTCTTATGTTGAAGGTGATTCTTCCTTATCGTTTGTCCGTGGTGTCTTGGCATTATTTTATTGTCTATATAAAATAAAAGATTTTCACCATTCATATCTCCACGTTCTATATGGAGATATGTTGGCTACCTGGTTGGGGGTTAAGGGAACGGTTTGGTAAGAGTCTTGCCTTTTTCACTGTATAGATCCTGCAACGACCTGGGTGAAATTTAGTAGGATCTCCTTCAATACCCCCCGGTATTGGATGGCGGGGGTCCAAACTCTTTGATCCCCTCATATGTAAGCTACTATTAATACTTTAACCCGGCTACTTATGACTGTATCCCTGCTGACTCAGACTACTTAGCCAAGGGTAACGTCACCTTCAAAAGAGAGGCCTACCATAATATGCATTAATAACTTAATTAATTATCTTTCAATAATCCGACCCTTTAGGATTGTATCATTGCTGACTCAAACTACTGGGTTGAGGGTAACGTCACCTTCAAAAGAGGGGCCTACTACAATAACTAAGATAATCTCTTAAAAAGTGCAAAAGTGCGGAAATAATCAAAGGTTACACTAAACACGAGTCGGAGCCAAGTGATTCATCTTGTCTATCTGTTTTTATTTTTATTTTATTTTTCAGCATTTTAGTTAGCTTTATTTTTCTTGTTTAAAAACCTGTTTCTAAACTTTTGATTTGATTAGACGTTGAGGATAAACCGGTACTAAAAGCTCTTGTGTCCTTGGACGACCTCGGTATCTTACCAACACTATACTACGCTCACGATGGGTGCACTTGCCCATATGTGTGTTTGGTGTTAGTAAAATATCGTGTTTTATAAATTTAAAACTTGACTAACGTGTAAAAAGGGCTTAAAATATACTTAAATATATATCACACTTTACGCACATCAAGTTTTTGGCGCCGTTGCCGGGGACACAAGGATTTTAAGAAAGTTAGAAATCAACGGCCTAATCATTTTTTTCTAATTTTTCTTTTTTTTTTTAGGATTTTTCTTAGTTTTTCAGTTTCTGCAGAGCTCAGCACGGGCCGTGCCTGGTCGGACACGGGCCGTGCCCAGCATTGTTACTGGCAGTTTTTATTTTTCGAGTTACAGAGAGCTGAGCACAGGGCCGTGTCGGTGCAACACGGGGCCGTGTCGGTGCAACACGGGGCCGTGTCCAACTCCCCAGTAACAGGGATCCGGAAAACAATCACTGTATCTCCGACCACGAGCCGTGTTCACCTGAGCACGGGGCCGTGGTGAACCTTCTGACCAACGTTCTTTTCTGTTTTTATTGCAGGACTAGGAACCCAGGTGCCACATCTGAACTTTCTACGTAGTGTATGAGCTCCAGTTCTAGTAGAGACATAAAAGAACCTCTAGAAGAACCTGAACGCTTTCTCAGAAAAAGACTTAAAGCTAAAAACCAATAGAAAGTTTCAGGGGACCCACTTCCAATGGCGGACCAACGTACCCTCATGGATTACCTACGACCCACCGTGGGTAATCTCGGCGCCGCTATCAATGCACCGAATGTCGAAGCCAACAACTTTGAACTTCGGCCGCATTTGATACACATGCTTCAAAACTCCGCAACCTTCCATGGGCTTGCGGACGAGGATCCTCATCTACATATTACTAATTTCTTAGAAATATGTGATACCTTTCGGATCAATGGAGCATCCAACGACGCCATCCGCCTTCGTATGTTTCCATTTTCACTAAAAGACCGAGCTAAGGCTTGGCTTAACACCCTCCCAGTTGGCTCGGTAAACACCTGGGATGAACTAGCCCAAAATTTTCTATATAAGTATTTCCCTCCTGCTAAAACGGCTAAATTAATGACTGAAATTAATACATATTCACAAGAGGATGGGGAATCCTTATATGAAACTTGGGAAAGGTTCAAGGAGCTACTAAGAAAGTGTCCTCATCACGGTCTTGCGGTATGGCAACAAGTATCCACTTTCTACAATGGGTTGTTGCCACACACAAGACAAACACTTGATTCTAGCTTCGGGGGACTTCTAGCTAATCGTCGCCCAAATGAAATATATAATCAAATTGAGGAAATTGCTCAAACCAATTTTCAATGGCACACTCCCCGAGGCAATAAATATGTTGCCCCGGGCGCCCATAAGGTTGATGAAAGCACTTCTTTACAAGCCCAAATCGAGGCCCTTTCTTCAAAAATCAAAAAGTTAGAAATGGCAAAAACGGTCTCGGTTATGGCTTGTGAGGGGTGTGGTGGGCCACATGAAAATTGGAGTTGTATGAAAGAATTAGATGATTAAACGGAAACGGTAAACTACATTGATAATAGACCTAGGCCGTCTGGTCCTCCAATGGGTATCTACAACCAAGGATGGCGTAACCACCCTAACCTTGGTTGGAGAGATCCCGGCAATAGTAGTAACCAACAAAACCAACGAACTAACTTTCAACAACCACAAAATTTTTCTCAACAACAAGGTGGACGAGAAAGGCTTGAAGATACTGTATCTCGCCTCATCTCCGACACCTAAAAGAAAAACTCGGATCGATTTCAACAATTGGAATCGAATTTTAGAAATCAATAAGCTAGCATTCAAAACATTGAAAAACAATTAAATCAAATAGCTCAAAATATCTCCGAGAGACCACAAGGCGCGTTACCAAGTAATACCGAGCCCAACCCAAAGGCGCAAGTACATCTCATTACATTTAGAAACCGTACCGTGGGTCCCGAAGAGGCTCCACTTCCACCGACTGAAAGAAGCCAATCTAGCCAAACCACAACTCCACCCGCGCCCCAACAAGAAAAGGCTTCTCCACCAGTTCAAGAGCCTACTAAGACTCCTCCGGTTCCATACCCCGGTCGGTTAATTCGTCAAAAGACCGATGAGCAATTCGCGAAGTTCGAAAATTTACTAAAACAATTGCATGTTAATATTCCATTTATCGAAGTCCTAACTCAGATGCCTAAATATTCAAAATTTATGAGGGACTTCCTCACTCATAAAAGGAAAATTGAATCATTGCAATTAGTTAACTTAGGCGAAGAATGCTCCGCCTTACTACTAAACGAACTCCCGCAAAAGAAGCTTGACCCTGGAAGCTTCACAATTCCTTGCTCGATTGGGAAATCCCCCATTCGTAATGCACTAGCCGGTCTCGGGGCTAGCATCAACCTCATGCCCGCATCAATGTTCAAAAGACTCGGCCTAGGAAAAACGAGCCCCACGAAGATGAGCATACAACTTGCCGACAGATCCGTCAAATATCCACAAGGTGTCGTCGAAAATCTATTGGTTAAAGTCGACAATTTCGTCTTCCCGGCCGACTTTGTCATACTAGACATGGAAGAAGACACCGAAGTCCCTCTCATCTTAGGGAGGCCATTTCTAGCCAAAGCCCAATCAGTGGTAGACATGAATGACGGAACACTAACATTGAAGTTTGGGGACGAGGAAGTGAAGTTTGGAGTTGAATAATAGCTTCATCAAAATAAAAATTGCAAAAATAAAAAGTCTTACGAAAACCGATGCTTTTTATGCTTTTCGCCATTTTCTACTAACCACTAACCCAACCACCTACCTTTAACCCAAGCCTAACCCTTCACCCAAAAGTCCTCTTGATATTTACAAAGGTATATAGTTAAAAAGGAGGAGGCTTGATTGCTTGGCAAGCCTATGGTAGGAGTAAGTTCCATGCCGCTCTCGAGTGATTCACTAAAATACATCTTTGGCCGAGTGTTGAGTGATCTCCCGTGAGGTATGTGAACTTGTATATAAATGGAATTTTAAAAAGGCATGTTACGCCCTAATAAGTAATTTATCTTATGTAATGTTTTAAATAAATCATGACGAATAGGATTGTAAATAAATAAAAATAAAACTTGATAAAGAATCTTGGAAATCCCGACACTCTATGACAAGGCCAAAAACCTTTTCTTCTACCTATTCCATTTGGGAGTGTAAAGCCACATTATAAAGAGTTTTGCTTGAGGACAAGCAAAGATTCAAGTGTGGGGGTATTTGATGTGTGCAAAATGCAACATATAAATTACATCAATTGTGGCATAAAACTAACCCTTTTTTAGTACTAATGTTGGAAAAAGTGTGCTTTTGTCTTCCTTTTGTATTTTCAGGATTAAATAAGCTCAAATTAACAAAAGAAGCAAAAAGGCAGCTAATTCTAACATAAATACAAGAAAAGGAACAAACGTGGCATGAACGACCTCCCCGAAAGCATCTTCCCAAGCAAAACAAGAGAGCAGAAGGCTGAACACGCCCCGTGCTCAGTGAACACGGGGGCGTGCCCAAGTGCAAGCATAAAAGACATAGGTATAGAAGCTTCTATCGCCCACCACGGGGCCGTGCTCAGTAGACACGGGGTCGTGGTCAACTATAAGATTCGTAGAATCCAGGTAAATCTTGATAGTACAGATACGCTTCTGCACACGGGGGCGTGCCCAGCGGACACGGGGGCGTGGTCAACTAATGCAGACAAACTGCAATTAATGAAGACAGAGAAGAGGATGGACACGGGTCCGTGCCCACTGGACACGGGGCCGTGCCCGAGCTACTGTTCAGGCTATAAATAAGGGTGCTTGGCTCATTTGCAAACCATCCCTTGGCACACCACCTCTCTCACACTTCACCCACCACCCACCACCATCACAACACCATCATCCACCACCATCATCCATTGTCCATCATAGAGTGTGTGAGTCATCTCGGGATCCAAGATTGATCGTAAGAGTTCTTGACAATCAAAGGCCATGTTTTCCTAAGTCTCTTACATCACTCGGTGAAGACAAGTGTCTAGTGTAATACTTTTTATTTTTAATCTTTTCGCACTTTTTACTTGGTTATGTATTAATGACTTTAATAACTAGTTTCTTATGTTGAAGGTGATTCTTCCTTATCGTTTGTCCGTGGTGTCTTGGCATTTTTTTACTGTCTATATAAAATAAAAGATTTTCACCATTCATATCTCCACGGTCTATATGGAGATATTTTGGCTACCTGGTCGGGAGGTTAAGGGAACGGTTTGGTAAGAGTCTTGCCTTGTTCAGTGTATAGATCCTACAAGGACCTGGGTCAAATTTAGTAGGACCTCCTTCAATACCCACCGGTATTGGATGGCGGGGGTCCAAACTCTTTGATCCCCTCATATGTAAGCTACTATTAATAATTTAACCCGGCTACTTAGGACTGTATCCCTGCTGACTCAGACTACTTAGCCGAGGGTAACGTCACCTTCAAAAGAGGGGCCTACCATAATATGCATTAATAACTTAATTAATTATCTTTCAATAATCCGACCCTTTAGGATTGTATCATTGCTGACTCAAACTACTGGGTTGAGGGTAACGTCACCTTCAAAAGAGGGGCCTACTACAATAACTAAGATAATCTCTTAAAAAGTGCAAAAGTGCAGAAATAATCAAAAGTTACACTAAACACGAGTCGGAGCCAAGTGATTCATCTTGTCTATCTGTTTTTATTTTTATTTTATTTTTCAGCATTTTAGTTAGCTTTATTTTTCATTTAAAAACCTTTTTCTAAACTTTTGATTTGATTAGACGTTGAGGATAAACCGGTACTAAAAGCTCTTGTGTCCTTGGACGACCTCGGTATCTTACCAACACTATACTACGCTCACGATGGGTGCACTTGCCCATATGTGTGTTTGGTGTTAGTAAAATATCGTGTTTGATAAATTTAAAACTTGACTAACGTGTAAAAAGGGCTTAAAATATACTTAAATATATATCACACTTTACGCACATCAGACCTCTCACTGCGCATTCGTGCCGCGCAGAAGGAAGCTCTTAAGGAAAGGAATCTTGAGAATGATTATCTCCGTGGGATGGAGAAGCAGTTATTACCCAATGATGAAGGAACGTTGTGCTTCATGAAACGAATTTGGGTTCCTCTCTTTGGTGGTCTAAGAGACGTTATTTTTTATGAGGCTCACAAGTCACGGTACTCGATCCATCCAGGATCGGATAAAATGTACCAGGATTTAAAGGATTTCAATTGGTGGCCGAAATTAAAAGGTAATGTTACAACATATGTTGGCAAATGTTTGACTTGTGCCAAGGTAAAGGCCGAACACCAGAAGCCTTCAGGTCTTCTGCAACAACCCGAAATACCCATGTGGAAATGGGAGCAGATTTCAATGGACTTTATAACAAAATTGCCAAGAACACCCAGAGGTCACGATACGATTTGGGTAATCGTGGACCGTCTGACCAAATATGCGCACTTTTTACCGATCAGAGAAAAAGATAATACTAGCAAGCTTGCTGAGCTATACCTGAGAGAGATTGTTGCACGACATGGAGTGCCTCTCTCGATCATTTCTGATAGAGATGGAAGGTTTGTGTCAAGGATTTGGCAATCCTTCCAAGAAGCCTTTGGTTCTCAATTGAATCTGAGTACTGCATTCCATCCGCAGACAGATGGCCAGAGCAAGCGAACGATACAAACGTTGGAAGACATGTTACGAGCTTGCATGATGGATTTGGGTGGTAGTTGGGACACTCACTTACCCTTGGTAGAATTCTCATACAACAACAGCTACCATGCGAGTATCCAAGCTGCACCATTTGAAGCTCTCTATGGACGCAAGTGTCGATCACCGCTATGCTGGGCCGACGCGGGTGATAGACAGTTTGTTGGTCCTGAATTGGTTCAAGAGACGACTGATAAGATTTCACAGATCCAAGAGCGCATAAAGGCGGCTCGTGATCGACAAAAGAGTTACGCGGACCAAAGAAGGAAACCGTTGGAGTTTGCAGTAGGAGATATGGTTTTGTTAAAGGTTTCACCCTGGAAGGGTGTAGCACGCTTTGGGAAGCGTGGGAAGTTGAACCCGCGATACATTGGACCATTCAAAATCCTGGAGAGGATTGGTCTTGTAGCTTACAAGTTGGATCTACCCGCAGAACTGAATGGCGTTCATGATACATTTCATGTATCTAACCTGAAAAAGAGTCCAACTCAAGAAACAGTTGTCATACCTGCCGATGAAGTCCACATTGACGACACACCCCACTTTACTAAAGAACCTGTTGAGGTTACTGATTGGAAGGTTAACAAGACGCGGCGGAGTAGTGTTAAACTCGTAAAGATTCGTTGGAATGCTCGACACGGCCCTGAGTTCACTTGGGAGCGTGAGGATCGCATGAAAGCAAAATACCCACATTTGTTCCCCAAGACCCCTGCAACTAGTAGCAGAACTAAAATTTCGAGACAAAATTTTCTTAACAGGGGGAGAATGTGACAACCCTCATAAATCCAGGTATCCGTACAATTAATTAATATTAATTAATGCTTAATGACTGTGCTGGATTATACATAACTGCTTTCTGATTACTGCATCATACTTACATGTGCATCACATATTACATAATGTCACCTTATTATCACCTGCAAACTTTATTGACATACATGATGCACAAAGCACGGTTAGCACAATTAACGGATAGAACGGGAATATGCTGACGAGGTTGAGTACATAGACAGACAGTGTTTTGAGACCCAGTATTGGCCAGGGATAAGGTACTACACTAGTATGGTGTGTAGGGAAAAGTAAGGACCATAAAACTGCGTCACTAGGTGATAGATAAAGTGCCGGAAAGTGCCTAAAACCCACTTATAGTGCAGAATTCTGCATTTTTCAGCAAAATTCAGCTTTTTAACAAGCTAGTTACATGCAAAAATTTGACTAAATGGTCCTGAATGCTTTCCTAAGTGTCGAGAATTAAAAGTGTCACAAAAAGTAACATAAAGATCATTAAACGGAATAGCTTGACACTTTAACGAACCGGTATCTAACCGAACAACCGGACACTACCCGAAATACCAAAATTATACTAGAAACATTGTTTAATTATTTCTGAGCTAGTCATGATCCCCGAACACCATAACACCCACTAAAATATCTAGTAACTAACTTAACTAACTATACACTTGATTTTGAACTAGTAAGTAACCAACTGGTTACAAGTTACACTTAGAACCCCCCCCCCCCCTATGCTATAATCGGCCATACCACCACCATACCTCAAAGATTTGATTTCTTTTTTTATTGGATCTTGCTTGCTCCTCTTGCCAAAATATTTAGAGTGAAGGTTATAAGCATGGCATTAGATCTCTAAAGATCATCATATTTCACACACTAACACACACCCACCTTTCTCCTACTCTCTCCCTCTCCTCTCGGCCGAGCATAGTGCCGCCACCACCACCACCTTACATCCATCATCCACTCATTCCATATACTCTCAAGGGTGTAAGAAGGTGTCTTGTGAAGCTTGGTGCTCTTGAATCTTGAAGAACCTCCATCAATTGCTCTTATCCATCACTTTTATCATCTTCTTCATCAAGTGTTCTTCCCTAGCTTAGAGCTAGTAGTAAGACTATTGTGACAACCCGCACTAAACCAGGTATCCGTACAACTTAATTACTGATTAATTACTGCTTAATTACTGTGCTTGTTTGAACTAGCTGATGAACTGCTACTTGGAATACTGATACATGAACTTACTTGCATCATACTTGCTTGCTGTCACTACATTATTTACATACGGCACCTTAGTGACAAACATGATGCACAAAAAGCACAGTAGCACTAAACGGATACACAGTGAACATGCTGATATAACCAGCATCAGGCAGACACTGCCTCTAAGGCCTGTTAAGAGCCTCAAATATCTGACTACACTGGTAGTGAGTGTAGGGTTATAAGGGTTGTGGAACTGCGTCTCTAGGAATAAGATACACTGATTGGATGTGCCTAAAACGTACTTTAAGTACAAAACACAGCACTTTAACACATAACCCAGCTTCTAGCTGACTAGTAAAGTGCCAAAATATGGGGAAAATAACACTAGACACTTTCCAAAGTGTCAGGAATGAAATGTGTCACTAAAAATGTTAATAACGACACTTTAAAGCTTTAGTAACGCTTTAACGGATTACTATCCAACCGAACAACCGGACTTTACCCGGGACATGAAAATACTAATATTTTCACTATTTATATTTTTCTGAGCCAGTTAGGGTCCCTGATTACCCTAACACCCGTCATAACACGCTATACTTAACTAACGAGGTTAAAACCCTTAACTTAACTTAGTTAACACAACTAACCTCCTAATTACTTGGTTATAATCGAACTAGACCCCCCCCCTCTTGACCGAATTCGGTTCCCTAGGGGAACATGGTTGGTACTTGCAAGATCACCTAATGATCTTTGTCTAATATCTAGACTACACATGGACCATTGGTTAAAACTCTCACAAATTGCCTATAAGTTCTTGTCTAAACATAACATAATCATCACCACTTAACACAACACACTCCAACTCTCTCTCTTGCTCCCTTTGGCTCTCGGCCGAACCCACCCCCACACCTACAACCATCTTCGACCTCCATCATCATCATTCCATCATCATACAAGTGCTAGAGGTCACGTATTAGGAGTCTTGGAGCAAGCGGAACACGAAGGACCTCTTTGCTTTGCTTTTATCCACGCATTTTTCATCAAGAATCTTCCCTAGCCTTGAGCTAGAGGTATAACACTTAAAACTCGATTTTGAACTTGTCTAAAGTGGTTAAAAGGATTTTTATCGGATAAATATCGATAACATACTTTTTGAAGCATAAAAGTCTAGTAAAAACTATAAAAATGGTGGTTAATAGCTTGTAACTTGTGTAAAAGTTGTAGTATTTGGGATTTGTAATTGTTGAGACCCGATCTATGATGTGGTAGCTCGGATCACCGTTTAACCCGACTTTGTAAGATCATGGATCTTAACATAAGCTCGTTTTTGGTTAACACAAGGGTTAAAAGGTGAAACTCTACCACACTAGAGACATGAACTTGTGCAAAAAAATATTTTACTTGTGTAAAAGTGATTTAACTTGTACATTGGTGTTTAAAACTAGCGGATCTACGTATCTGCAAGTGGTATTTTTGAAGAACCACACTTTAAAGGAATCATGTTTTCTAAAGGATGGACCTTACACTAACAAACATGATTTTATAAACCACAAGTGTGTAAACACTTGTGAAATCAAAAGATCCGACAAATAACTATTTTTGGGAAAAATGACTAGAAGTTGTAAAGACGGATTTCTCTAATCACAAGGTTATTACGAGATCAAAGTTACTTTATGTAAAGATCTACAACTATAAAAAGGGTTTTACACTATGGTTGAGGAAAAACAACAAGTTCATGCGATTGTGCAATTTACATACTTATCGACTAGTTTGATGTGTCGGAAATTGTTTGTTTGGATAAAGAAGTTGTTGAATTGATTTGTTAAAAGAAAATGATACGCTTGAAAGCGTGGCCACCTCCAGTTACAGAGGAAACTCTGGCGAAATTTTCTAAAAACCTAACACTTAGAATTATTTACACAACAAGTGTTAGAACTATTTTTGACATATTTTCGAAACATAAATTTCGCCAGAACTATATTTTACTAAATATTCGGAGGTGGGATTTTCACTAAGTTAACGTGATAAATATGTTTTGTCACAACACTGTTTATGATTATTTTGTGAAATTACATAAATATTATTTTAGAGTAAAAATAATATTTACAAGCGTTAATGATCCCAAAACTTTGCGAACGCTTTCACCATAACTATATAAGTTACACCGGTAATTACATTACCACACGATTGATAAAACGTAACTTACGCACATGTATTGTATCCCCCATCCTTGGGAAGAAGAATAACTACCAAGTGTATACAAAACGTAAACACGAAATAGTTGTCTAACTATTTCCAAAACCTTAACTATAAAAGCTAAGGCACGGCCATCCGTCTAATAGAATTAGCACTTGTAGGTCGTTGCACAGCTTTCTGTTCAGAGACACTTGGTAGAGACGCGCATTCACTGTGAGTTCATGTCCCCCTTTTCTCTAACTGTTTTCAGTTTTCTTAACTGCGGGGGTGAAATACATGTTACTTTGTTTACAAGTACTTTATACATGGTATGATTAACGTAAGGAGGTTTTAGATCATGTGAATGGGTAGTTAGAACACCGAGGGACTTAAGCGGTAGATCTATCTGGGTGTAGCGAGCCCAGCTCTAGGCCCAACAGAACGGACCTCTCTGAGGACCAACAGAACGGACCTGGAGTGACTTGGTTGCCCAACGCAAAAATCGGCTAGGGTTGTATCTTCCTACTTGCATTTCACAACATGCTAATGGCCTTGCAAACCATTGGTGATCACAAGTCCTCTTACACTGCTACATACCAGGAAACTTTTATACTTACAAGTGTTTTACTTACTCACTTGCACATGAACTCGCTCAACATTATTGTTGATTTTTCAACTCACATGTATTTCAGGAAATTAACGAGATCTGGCACGGTATGGCATGTTTTCCGCTGCACTAGTTTCCGAGGTCATCCGGGGTTTAGGGGATGTGTCTCTTTCCTGGACAAGACACAGTCCTTAAACCATGTTTATGTTATGTTTCAGTTTGTAATGTTTGTTGAACAAGATTATGGTTGTCAGGGTATGTTAAAACAATGGTATTGTGTTTGATTTTCAAAACTTAATGGATGATCTTGCATGTTTTTAACTCATATAGCTTTGGTATGATTAAGCTATGGTATTAAGAAGTCACACCAAAATTAACCACGCTTCCGCAAAACCAGGGTGTGACAGCTTGGTATCAGAGCTCTGATCATAGCGAACTAGGATTCTTTCTCGAGTCTAGACTATGATCACTAGGGCTCTCACGAAAACACTTTTCTGCATACCACTTAAGTCCAGATCCAAAACTTTTTACAAACAAATGTTGAGCACATTTTATTAATTATAGGCTCAGCTTGGAGGGCTGAGGATCGGTCTGGAGGATCGAGGTGATCGAAGTAGTTAAGCACGTTGGTTTGTTATAAGGCTCGGTCTGGAGGATCGAGGTTTGGTCTAGGTGACCAAGATAGTGGTCTAGCAAGGCTAGGAAGAGTAGGCTCGGTCAAGGAGACCGAGGAGCGATCTAAGTGGTCAAGGTGAAGGATAGAGCAGTCTTATAGACTGGATGAAATTGGCTAGTAAGACTAGGAGAATTACGTGATACCTTACTTGGTGACTATGTGATTAACTGATTATATGATTAATTATTATACGTATATGTGTTTGTGTTACAAACGTTATGCTTTCATCAAGTACTAGAAAGATGGACACTACGAATCCCATGGCCATAGTACCAGATGACATAGTTTCATTGAAGCACGAGGTGTACATTTCCGATACTACCGACACGGACAATGACGACTTTCAGCCCTTGTGCGCTGCCTGAAGTCGTAGCAGAGCCTGCTGATGGCCATCTTGTTGGGAATTTGCCCCCCCTTGCCGCTTATCCTGTTGATGATACGCCCTCCCAACGTGGCCTCTGAAGACGATAACGATCTACTGGAGGAGGACCCATTCGAGGGCAGGGCCTTACTACTACTGGTATTAGACTACTGCATGCGGACGCTCCTATAGGGGAAACTCATGACCATTCCCCTATCCTAGACTCATTTGAGTTTCTGACACCCGCATCTTCGCACATACAGGGAATGCAGCACTACTCACACGACGCCGACCCTGAGATGGCGTCATCAGCTGCACCAGTTCCCACACACAGCTTAGAGTTTGATCGCGATAATGAGGACAATTCTGTTTTTCCACCTGGTGTCGATCCAGACCATGACATTGAGTTCATGCACTTAGACCGGCCCTTGGGGGATCCTGTAGCCCCTGTCGACCCCTGTGTTTGTTGATCCAGCTGATCTTGAGATAGAGTTTTTGATCCGGAACCGGCCGTGGCCCTTGAGCCAGGCGCTGCTCCTGACCTCGCATTGGAGCATGACCCTGTTCATGCCAATGCACCTACTATTGATCCTTGATTGATCATCTGCTTGGACGAGAGAAAATTTGGGGTAACTGTGCAAGATAATTTATTATTACGGGGGCCCACGTAATACCGATTTGTAGTGCACAGGAATCCTGGTGGACTCTGCAGGCCAAGCTAATGATAACCAATGCAGCAGGAAATAACTTATACACGAATGACCTAGGCGATGTAGCCTCGAGTACATTCTATTACAAGCAACAAGCCAAATTGGCAAGCCTATGTGAAGGCTCAGAAATTTACTTCCCCACTCATACAGTGAGTATATTTGCGTGTGAAATTGGGTGACTACATGATAGCTTATGTTGCTATATACACCTCATAGACAATTGAAACGTTGTCTAACCCGCTTCACACCACTTCGACAAAAGGGAATGTCACCCAGACGTGACACAAACACCAGTACGTTGCCAAGGACAGAAGACGAGCTGCAAGAACGCATCTCACAGATAAATGCACGACATGAAGCCCTCCACTCTAAGTACAACGATGGCATTACTGGAGATAACTCTCCAACTGGCTGCACCTATAAACAGTTCTTGAACTGCAAGCCTTTGAACTTTGTCGGAACCGGAGGCACCGTTGCATTTGTTCGTTGGTCCGAAAAGACCGACTCCACTCTAAGAATGAGTAACTGTTCGCCCCAACAGAGTGTTACCTACATCTCAGGGATATTTCTAGATGGCACACTCTCTTAATGGAACCTCCAGGTTCAGGCCCTTGGCACAGACGCTGCTTATACACTGAGCTGGGACGAGCTCAAGGAAACGATTAAGAAGAAATGTTGTTTTAGGACTGAAATTCAGAAGCTTGACGTGGAGTCCTGGAATTTGAGAATGGACGAACCAGACACTCCTGAACATGTCCAGCGATCGCACGACTTGTCTAGGGTCGTCCCCTACTAAGTCATTGATGTCGTATGATATAGTGGTGTACTTGTAAGCTTTACATTGTGGTCTCGAATTGTAGCAATACAATCGCAGTATTCTCATCACTTGTGATGATTCAGTCTATTGTTTATGTCCTATAACATAAGATGTTATGTGATTGATTTGTTGATAGCATGAGATGTTATGTGTTGGTATTGTTGAATGCATATGTACACTTCACTTGCTATGACCTAACCTATGTGAAACACATCTTTTAGAAGATGCCGCCAAAACGCCCAACACCAATGCCTACTAATGAGGCAGAGCTACAGCAAGTCATTGCAGCTTCCATAGCACAGTACGCAGCATCTCAGCCAGGAGGAAGCGGAAGTGTTAACCAAGGCAATAACAATCCACCTCACGGTAATACCAAGCCATCTGGACCCACCATGAACTAGTTGGAGATTTTAGCGATGATGCTAATGCCAATCACTTGTTTTAACATACGTGCAGGATGCACCTACAAGCAGTTTTTAGACTGCAAACCGGTCAACTTCGATGGCACAGGAGGTGCAGTTGCCTTCACCCGCTGGGCTGAGAAAACCGATTCTGTTTTACGCATGAGCAAATGCGCAGAGGATCAGCAAGTCACATACATCTCAGGGCTGTTTCTAGATGGAGCCCTCTCTTGGTGGAATTTACAAGTACAAACTCTGGGCGAAGCTGCCGCCTACGCGCTGACTTGGACCGAATTGGAAGAACTTATGCGCAGAAAGTACTGTTCTCGCGCGGAAATTCAAAAGTTGGAAACTGAATTTTGGCATTTAAAGATGGATGGACCAAAGGTTGCAGAATACGTCCAAAGGTTTCACGACTTATCTCAAGTGGTTCCTTACATGGTTACACCTGAATACAAGCGAATCGAGCGCTTCAATTGGGGTTTGGCTCCCCAAATCATAAGTATGGTGACCTCTTCAAAGCCTGCGACAATTACCGAGGCGATTGATTTGAGCGTAGCTCTCACAGAAGAGGCCATTCGTCTGAACAAGTTTGGTGATGTCAAGACGAAGGAGAAAGAGACTCATGTTGAGTCATCAGGAGGTAACAAAAGAAAGTTCTCGAACTTTAAGCAAGGCATTAGCGGTGATGGTAAGAGAGGAGCACCAAACACGCCAGCTCAGGGTACAGCTGGCAGTGGAAGGAAAGGAAGGGGATATATGGGCACCCATCCCAAGTGTAATGCCTGCCAGCGTCACCATTCTGGTCAATGTGGGTTAAAAGTATGTGATTCGTGTGGGAAACGTGGGCACTCGAAAGACACTTGTTGGGTCCCTGCCGGTCGCGGAGGCCAGGGAGGATATGGAAATAGGAATGATGATCGTGGTGGAAATGGGAATCGCCCACAAGGAAATTTTGGAGGAAACAGAAATCGAGGCAACAATGCGAATCAGGCTGGCAATGCCAACCAGAACAACACCCCAGCTGGAAATGGGGGTGGAAACGGGCAGAGACTTGGATGCTATAACTGCGGGGAAATCGGGCATTTTAAGAAGAACTGCCCAACGTTGAACCAAGCCCGGGGTAGAGTGTTCCAACTCGAAGCTAGGGAAGCACGCCAGGATCCCAATGTTGTTACTGGTACGTTCCCTGTGAATCAACGCTATGCATCCGTTTTATTTGATACTGGTGCCGATTATAGCTTCGTATCGTTAGAATTTAAGGATATGCTTGGGTTAGCCGCTGATAAGTTAGATATTCCCTACTCGATCGAATTAGCTAATGGAAAGTTAGTTGAAGCCAACGAAGTAATCAGAGGCTGTGTGATAGAATTGGGAGAACGTGAGTTTACTTTGGATCTACTACCAGTCCAATTGGGAAGCTTCGACGTGGTGGTAGGAATGGATTGGTTATCCGGAAACAAGGCTGAGATAGTATGTCACGAGAAAGTTGTTCGTATCCCAACCGATGATGGTGAGACAATTGTGGTTCACGGAGAGAAGCGTGACACACCGCTAAGATTTATCAGCTGCTTGAAAGCAAGGAAGTGTTTACAGAAAGGATGTGTTGCTTTTCTGGCACACATTGTGGATAAGAAGACTGCTGAGCCAAGTATCGAAGACATCCCTGTCGTAAGGGAGTATCCAGAAGTCTTCCCAGAAGACTTACCTGGACTGCCGCCTCTGAGGCAAGTAGAGTTCCACATCGACTTAGTTCCAGGCGCCGCGCCTGTAGCTAAGGCACCTTACAGACTTGCTCCGTCTGAGATGCAGGAATTGTCAACACAACTTCAAGAGTTGTTAGATAAGGGTTTTATCCGACCAAGCTTCTCGCCTTGGGGAGCTCCGGTCCTGTTTGTCAAGAAGAAGGATGGTAGTTTTCGAATGTGCATTGACTACAGAGAATTGAACAAGCTAACGATCAAGAATAGGTACCCTCTACCAAGAATCGACGATCTGTTTGATCAACTGCAAGGCTCTAGCTTTTACTCTAAGATCGATCTTCGATCTGGATACCATCAGTTAAGGATTCAAGAGGAAAGTATCCCGAAAACAGCCTTCCGAACTCGTTATGGACACTACGAGTTCCTTGTTATGCCGTTTGGTCTAACAAACGCACCTGCAGTCTTTATGGACTTGATGAATAGGGTTTGCAAGCCATACTTGGACAAGTTCGTGATTGTATTCATCGACGACATCTTGATTTACTCAAAGACGAAGGCTGAACACGAGCAGCATCTTAGAACCATTTTGGAGCTGCTAAAGAAGGAACAACTATACGCCAAATTCTCCAAGTGCGAGTTTTGGCTACGCGAAGTCCAATTCCTTGGGCACGTGGTGAATGGAGATGGAATCCACGTGGACCCAACAAAGATCGAGGCGATCAAGAATTGGGAAACGCCTGCGACGCCAACCGAGATTCGACAATTCTTGGGTTTGGCTGGCTACTATCGAAGGTTCATCGAGGATTTTTCGAAGATCGCTCAACCATTGACGCTCCTCACGCAGAAGGATAAGACGTTTGATTGGGGAATCAAACAGGATGAAGAATTCCAGATACTGAAAGATAAGCTCTGCAATGCGCCAATCTTAGCTCTACCGGAAGGTACTGATGATTTTGTGGTATACTGCGACGCATCGCGCCAAGGATTGGGTTGCGTGTTGATGCAACGCCAAAAGGTGATTGCTTACGCATCGCGTCAGTTGAAAGTGCACGAAAAGAACTATACCACACACGATTTGGAGCTCGGCGCAGTGGTATTTGCACTAAAGATCTGGAGACACTACCTTTATGGTACGAAGTGCACAATCTTTACGGATCACAAGAGCCTACAGCATATATTCAACCAGAAGGAGTTGAATATGAGGCAAAGACGATGGGTTGAGTTGCTAAACGATTACGACTGCGAGATAAAATATCATCCGGGGAAGGCGAATGTGGTCGCCGATGCCCTAAGTCGAAAGGAAAGGATCAAGCCCATAAGGGTTAGGGCTCTAGAGATGATCATCCGAACCGACCTTTCCTTGCGCATACGTGCTGCACAAAAGGAAGCTCTCAAGGAGGGAAACCTTGAGGAAGAATATCTCCGTGGAATGGAGAAGCTGTTGGTACCAAACGAGGAAGGAACGTTATGTTTTGAGAAAAGGATTTGGGTTCCTCTGTTTGGTGGATTAAGGGAAGTTTTTTTCAACGAAGCGCACAGGTCACGGTACTCTATCCACCCTGGATCGGATAAGATGTACCAGGATCTCAAGGAATATTATTGGTGGCCTAGAATGAAAGGCGATGTTGCTATTTATGTGAGCAAATGTTTGACGTGCGCTAAGGTTAAAGCGGAATACCAGAAGCCTTCAGGGCTACTGCAACAGCCTGAGATTCCCAAGTGGAAATGGGAACAAATCTCCATGGATTTTGTTACGAAATTGCCAAGAACGCCAAGAGGCCATGACATGATTTGGGTGATAGTTGACCGCCTAACAAAATCCGCACACTTTCTGCCAATCAAAGAGAAAGACAGCACTAGTAAACTGGCGGAAATTTACATGAGAGAGATCGTAGCACGTCATGGAGTACCTCTCTCGATCATCTCTGATAGAGACGGAAGGTTTGTGTCAAGGATATGGCAATCCTTCCAAGAAGCCTTTGGCTCACAGTTGAATCTGAGCACTGCGTTCCATCCGCAAACTGACGGCCAGAGCGAGCGAACGATACAAACTTTGGAAGACATGCTAAGGGCGTGTGTTATGGATTTGGGCGGTAGCTGGGATAAACACTTACCTTTGGTCGAATTTTCATACAACAACAGCTACCACACCAGTATTGGTGTCGCGCCATTTGAAGCCCTATACGGACGCAAGTGCCGATCACCCCTATGTTGGTCTGACGCAGGTGATAGGCAGCTTGCTGGTCCCGAGATCGTCCAAGAGACGACAGACAAGATAGCGCAAATACTTAAACGCATCGAAGCAGCTCGCCACAGACAAAAGGCCTATGCGGATCCAAACCGGAAGCATGTGGATTTCCAAGTTGGAGAAATGGTGTTATTGAAAGTTTCACCCTGGAAGGGGGTGGCACGCTTTGGGAAGCGTGGGAAGTTAAATCCGCGCTACATTGGTCCTTTCAAAATTCTGGAAAGAATTGGAACTGTAGCATACAAGTTGGACCTACCTGCTGAACTAAATGGCGTTCACGATACATTTCATGTATCCAATCTAAAGAAAAGTCCGACTCAAATTGACGTTGCCATTCCCACCGACGAGATTCATATTGACGACACGCTCCACTTTGTTGAAGAACCTGTTGAGGTCACGGATTGGAAAGTTAACAAGACCCGCCGGAGCAGTGTCAAACTCGTCAAAGTTCGTTGGAATGCCAGACATGGTCCTGAATTCACCTGGGAACGTGAGGACCGGATGAAGGAGAAATACCCCCACTTATTTCCTAAGAACTCTGCATCTACAAGCAGAACTTAAATTTCGGGACTAAATTTATTTAACGGGGGGAGAATGTGACAACCCGCACTAAACCAGGTATCCGTACAACTTAATTACTGATTAATTACTGCTTAATTACTGTGCTTGTTTGAACTAGCTGATGAACTGCTACTTGGAATACTGATACATGAACTTACTTGCATCATACTTGCTTGCTGTCACTACATTATTTACATACGGCACCTTAGTGACAAACATGATGCACAAAAAGCACAGTAGCACTAAACGGATACACAGTGAACATGCTGATATAACCAGCATCAGGCAGACACTGCCTCTAAGGCCTGTTAAGAGCCTCAAATATCTGACTACACTGGTAGTGAGTGTAGGGTTATAAGGGTTGTGGAACTGCGTCTCTAGGAATAAGATACACTGATTGGATGTGCCTAAAACGTACTTTAAGTACAAAACACAGCACTTTAACACATAACCCAGCTTCTAGCTGACTAGTAAAGTGCCAAAATATGGGGAAAATAACACTAGACACTTTCCAAAGTGTCAGGAATGAAATGTGTCACTAAAAATGTTAATAACGACACTTTAAAGCTTTAGTAACGCTTTAACGGATTACTATCCAACCGAACAACCGGACTTTACCCGGGACATGAAAATACTAATATTTTCACTATTTATATTTTTCTGAGCCAGTTAGGGTCCCTGATTACCCTAACACCCGTCATAACACGCTATACTTAACTAACGAGGTTAAAACCCTTAACTTAACTTAGTTAACACAACTAACCTCCTAATTACTTGGTTATAATCGAACTAGACCCCCCCCCCTCTTGACCGAATTCGGTTCCCTAGGGGAACATGGTTGGTACTTGCAAGATCACCTAATGATCTTTGTCTAATATCTAGACTACACATGGACCATTGGTTAAAACTCTCACAAATTGCCTATAAGTTCTTGTCTAAACATAACATAATCATCACCACTTAACACAACACACTCCAACTCTCTCTCTTGCTCCCTTTGGCTCTCGGCCGAACCCACCCCCACACCTACAACCATCTTCGACCTCCATCATCATCATTCCATCATCATACAAGTGCTAGAGGTCACGTATTAGGAGTCTTGGAGCAAGCGGAACACGAAGGACCTCTTTGCTTTGCTTTTATCCACGCATTTTTCATCAAGAATCTTCCCTAGCCTTGAGCTAGAGGTATAACACTTAAAACTCGATTTTGAACTTGTCTAAAGTGGTTAAAAGGATTTTTATCGGATAAATATCGATAACATACTTTTTGAAGCATAAAAGTCTAGTAAAAACTATAAAAATGGTGGTTAATAGCTTGTAACTTGTGTAAAAGTTGTAGTATTTGGGATTTGTAATTGTTGAGACCCGATCTATGATGTGGTAGCTCGGATCACCGTTTAACCCGACTTTGTAAGATCATGGATCTTAACATAAGCTCGTTTTTGGTTAACACAAGGGTTAAAAGGTGAAACTCTACCACACTAGAGACATGAACTTGTGCAAAAAAATATTTTACTTGTGTAAAAGTGATTTAACTTGTACATTGGTGTTTAAAACTAGCGGATCTACGTATCTGCAAGTGGTATTTTTGAAGAACCACACTTTAAAGGAATCATGTTTTCTAAAGGATGGACCTTACACTAACAAACATGATTTTATAAACCACAAGTGTGTAAACACTTGTGAAATCAAAAGATCCGACAAATAACTATTTTTGGGAAAAATGACTAGAAGTTGTAAAGACGGATTTCTCTAATCACAAGGTTATTACGAGATCAAAGTTACTTTATGTAAAGATCTACAACTATAAAAAGGGTTTTACACTATGGTTGAGGAAAAACAACAAGTTCATGCGATTGTGCAATTTACATACTTATCGACTAGTTTGATGTGTCGGAAATTGTTTGTTTGGATAAAGAAGTTGTTAAATTGATTTGTTAAAAGAAAATGATACGCTTGAAAGCGTGGCCACCTCCAGTTACAGAGGAAACTCTGGCGAAATTTTCTAAAAACCTAACACTTAGAATTATTTACACAACAAGTGTTAGAACTATTTTTGACATATTTTCGAAACATAAATTTCGCCAGAACTATATTTTACTAAATATTCGGAGGTGGGATTTTCACTAAGTTAACGTGATAAATATGTTTTGTCACAACACTGTTTATGATTATTTTGTGAAATTACATAAATATTATTTTAGAGTAAAAATAATATTTACAAGCGTTAATGATCCCAAAACTTTGCGAACGCTTTCACCATAACTATATAAGTTACACCGGTAATTACATTACCACACGATTGATAAAACGTAACTTACGCACATGTATTGTATCCCCCATCCTTGGGAAGAAGAATAACTACCAAGTGTATACAAAACGTAAACACGAAATAGTTGTCTAACTATTTCCAAAACCTTAACTATAAAAGCTAAGGCACGGCCATCCGTCTAATAGAATTAGCACTTGTAGGTCGTTGCACAGCTTTCTGTTCAGAGACACTTGGTAGAGACGCGCATTCACTGTGAGTTCATGTCCCCCTTTTCTCTAACTGTTTTCAGTTTTCTTAACTGCGGGGGTGAAATACATGTTACTTTGTTTACAAGTACTTTATACATGGTATGATTAACGTAAGGAGGTTTTAGATCATGTGAATGGGTAGTTAGAACACCGAGGGACTTAAGCGGTAGATCTATCTGGGTGTAGCGAGCCCAGCTCTAGGCCCAACAGAACGGACCTCTCTGAGGACCAACAGAACGGACCTGGAGTGACTTGGTTGCCCAACGCAAAAATCGGCTAGGGTTGTATCTTCCTACTTGCATTTCACAACATGCTAATGGCCTTGCAAACCATTGGTGATCACAAGTCCTCTTACACTGCTACATACCAGGAAACTTTTATACTTACAAGTGTTTTACTTACTCACTTGCACATGAACTCGCTCAACATTATTGTTGATTTTTCAACTCACATGTATTTCAGGAAATTAACGAGATCTGGCACGGTATGGCATGTTTTCCGCTGCACTAGTTTCCGAGGTCATCCGGGGTTTAGGGGATGTGTCTCTTTCCTGGACAAGACACAGTCCTTAAACCATGTTTATGTTATGTTTCAGTTTGTAATGTTTGTTGAACAAGATTATGGTTGTCAGGGTATGTTAAAACAATGGTATTGTGTTTGATTTTCAAAACTTAATGGATGATCTTGCATGTTTTTAACTCATATAGCTTTGGTATGATTAAGCTATGGTATTAAGAAGTCACACCAAAATTAACCACGCTTCCGCAAAACCAGGGTGTGACAACTATCACACCCCTTTGATACTTCTTATTTTAGTTGGTTAAAAGATGTATTATGTTGTAAATCACAAGAACACTAAAGAACATAATCTTGAATCGTGAACATAAAGCTTACATATGATGAAATCTTGATGAGATAATGTTGTTTAAAGTATGTATGATACTTGCTTGATTATTTGAGATTATGATGTTGATCATCATAAGGAGCTTGCTAGATTGTGATTATGTGTTAACACAAGAAGATCATCCTCATATATAAGCATGAACTTGAATAAAAAGATGATTTCTTGAAAAATGATAATCAAGTGAGTTGATAAACTTATAGATCTAAGATGTATGAATGGTTTTTCCAAAAGAACCAAGTTCAAAATATAATTTCTAGAAGATCATGGTTCTTACTTAAACACACACTATTTTTAGTGATGAAACAAGTGTATAAACACTCATGAAACAAGAAGATCTCCCAAAGAAACATTTTTGTAAAATATGTTTACAAGTTGTAAACACTTAAATTCTTTAAGAATGAGATTTTTAAAGAAATAAACACACTTTAAAGGATAACTAGACCTACTAAAAACATTACCAAGTTACTACAAGTTTTTGTGAAAGATCAAGTTCATGTTGTTATGTAAAGTGAGTAGTTCTTGCACTTGGTAAGTGTAGATTGATTATTGATTGTTGTGATGATTTTTGAAAAGAAAATGATATGCTTAAATAGCATGGACACCTCAATTTTTAGAGGAAACTATGGCAAAATTTTCTAAAAATATAAACACTTAGAAAAATATTTTCTAACAAGTATTACAAGTGTATTTTGATCATAAGTCTTCAATATAAACTTTGCCATAATTTTTGTAACAAAAATACAAATATTGGAGGTTGGTTTTTATAAATAAAAATGGGTAAATATATATATTTAGAATATATATACATATTAAGACACTTGTGTGATTATTTGTATACTTGGTGAAATGGTTATATTATTTTAGGGTAAAATAATATAACTTAACAAAGTACCGTGAAATTTACTATCCAAAACAATACCGTTACAAATATATCTTTGGTAAATATTATTTTGGATACAAGAAAGGAAAATATGATTTTTTTAAATATTACAAAGTTATATCATACTTTGACAAAAGGGAAAATATTATTTTCGGGGAAGTTAAAATATATTTTCTTAGTATATTTAGAAGATATATGATTTTTGGGAAAAATATATATTTTCTAGACAATACATTAGTTTGGGACAAAATAAGTTATTATATATTTTCTAAAGGTGAGACTTGAAAATATATTAATATGGAACCACAAACACAATATTACGAAAATACATGTATAAGATACCCCCCATCCTTGGGAAGGAAATACGAAAGTAAATACTTGAGAAGTATTGTTACAGAAATATTGCTTAAACAATTATTCCAAAACTAAATATAATTTAAGTTGAAATATTAAGTATTTTGACAAATAATTATACAACTTGGAAAAACATTAGAAACGTAACTCCTAAACATTAATACTAAGCAAAGGCACGACCCGTTCGTCTAATAGACATTAGTACACTGTAGGTAGTCGTGTTCGTTGAGGAGATTTGAGTTACGATTCTGAAGACACATTACTGTGAGTTCATGTCCCCTTTTTTCTTTAAACTGTTTTGTTTATTTACTTCAGGGGTGAAATACATGTTACAAAGGATTACTTACAATACAATTGGTATGGTTAGCCTAGGAAAGAACCATAGATCATGTGAATGGGTAGGCGTATACTTGAGGCCATCAATCCTCAAGTAGGACCATGGGGAATGAGTGATAGATCTATTTGGGTGTAGCGAGCCCACACCCATGAGGCCAGGGTGGCCCATAGTGGTGACTATGTCTTCCAGCCGGAAGCCCGGTACAAATTTGCTAGGTTTGAGGCTTTTCTACACCGTCACACATATCAGTGGCCTTGCAAACCATTGGTGATATTTTCCTTGTTTGTTATCATACCGGGATATTCATACTTACACTGTTTACAAAGGTTTTATACGTACTCACGAACACATGAACTCGCTCAACTTTTGTTGATATTTTTAAACTACATGTATTTCAGGGAACTAGTGGATCTGGCAGGTGTGTGCATGATTTCAAGTTGCGTATAAATAAAAGATATCATCCGTGGTCATAGAGTTTAGAAGATGTATCATATTCCTGGACGGGATACATGTTTCTAAACCCGGTTTTATTTAAGATCTTTGTCAAGTCTTGATGAACTCATTTGAACATGTTGTGGTTTGTAACTTAAGTTTGGTGTCAACTTTTCAAACAAGTATGTTGTGGTACTTTCAAACTTAACTTTTATGGATGAATATCTTTTGGTTTTATCATATAGCAATGTTATGATTGAATGCTATGGTATTAAGAAGTCACACCAATAACCACGCTTTCGCAAAAGTCAGGGTGTGACATTTACGGTCTATATAAAGCACGTTAACTACTTGGAAGGGGGTTAGAAGGGTGGTTGGGTAATTATATGTCTTGTTCAGTGTATAGATCCTGCGAGAACCTGGTTCAAGCTTAGTGCTATGTCACACCCCAACCGATGGCGGAAACATCGGGGTGTGGCACTGAGCGAAACAGATTGTCCAGAAGTTTCCATAACAACTATAATTACCAATTATTTAAAGCAACATGTCCCATACCATGTCATAAAAGATAACACAATTATTACAGACCAGATCTAGTCAAATTGTTTTGTTCCGACAACTGAGAATTCAAAATGCAGACAATTGTTTATTTGTTCCTAGACCTTTCCTAGCCTCGATTTCACAGCAAGCCAAGCATATAAACATCCTAAGCACCTGTCACATACATTAAAGTAAAAGTCAATACACATGGTGTAAAGGTGAGCATACAAGTTTAATAGATATAATAGAGTTCGAAATCATTTACGCATAACCAGAACGTACACAGTGTGAAATGAAGCACGTTAGTTATCGACATGAACCTATCGATACCAATGACTGCGAGTTGACTGCCCAAGGCAGTTCGTAATACACACTCAAAACTATGAGCCATGTAATTAATTGTCCTTAACAACCCCTGAATGAACAGGTGCTGAGTCCAAACTATAGTACTATCCTTGCTAAGGCAGGTAGACAACATTCCATGTGTAAACATAACAAACAAGCATTCATTAAGTTACGTATAACATGCGGCAACGGTTAGCGTTTAAAATATTGCGTAGTGTGTTTGATGTGATTTAGAATAAGTACCGTATGTAACACCCAAAAGTGCGTAAAGCAAAAAGGGTTCGAGTATACTCACAGCGATGATGGATTGAAGGGAGCGCTAGAGCAGATAATAGCCTGAACAGTTATTGATAATATGAGCGAAGGTCGGTGCGTAAAAATGGTGTCAAGTGTCAGTGGGTCGAACGGTAATCCGGTCGGGTGGCAATCCGGTCGGGTGGCAATCCGGTCGAGTGGCAATCCGATCGGGTGGCCGGTCGACCGGATGAAAATCCGTTCGGGTGGTCGCCAGATCGGGTGGCCACTCGACTGGATTGTCACCTCGTTTGGAATGGATGTGTTTGTGTATGATGGTGTGTCCTTTGAAGTTTTCGTTGTAGCATTTTGAAAACACAGAAGTGTCTCTACCTTTCAGGTCGGTCGATCGTCCATTCGATCGGACAGCAATCCGATTGGCGAGGCTTCTCAGGTTGAGAACGAGTTCACAACAGGACGTCACTCGATCAGATGGCTATCCGACCGGGTGGCAATCCGTTCGGGTTGAACATGTTGAAAATTGTTTAAGTGTTGAAGTCAAAACATCACATAGTCGAGTGACAATCCGATCGGATGTCAATCCGATCGGACGGCAATCCGTTCGATGTTCAAACTTCCAAAATTGAAATGAAAGTTGAGTGTGGGACCCAAGGTGCAATCCGACCGGGTGGCTGTCCGGTCGGGTGGCAATCCGTCCCAGATGACCTGGTCGTCTTCTTCCTTGGTTGTTTAGGTAGTTTGTCATTTTCTCGAGACTATTTGATAACGTGCTAAACAACAGAAACCTCTTCAAGACTTAGTGACCCGATCGGACAGGAATCACCCAAATCCGACCCGTTCACAGGTTCATGACGGTGTCTCATGTTTAACCCGAAATTGGTAATCTCGTGGATAGAATCCAGATCTTGAACCAACACATCAACACGGAGGAGTAGAAGGTTAGAACGAGCTCTGATTCTATCGGTTTTGAGTGCATTAAGTGTAAAAGAGTTGAAAGAAAGTTGGAAAACCATCTTTCAATCATTTTCACCATTAATATGTTCAGATTTATGAAAGATCTTTGTTTATTTGCGTGGGAATCATTCAGATCTAAGTTGTTCTTGGTGGATTGAAGCCAAAACATGAAGTTCATAAGAACACCATGATGACATCATCCTAGAACACCTCAAATCTAGTGATTTCACGGTTAAAAGTTAAGATTCAAAAGATAGAAAGGTGTAGGAGTGCGTGTAGATCAAGAAAGTACAAGATTTAGGTTGAAAACTTACAAGAATCGTGAGAAATCGGAAGAAATGCGGGCTGTAGCGAGTAGAGTGGAGAGAGAGCTGTCAACATCAAATGATGTTGACATGAGGCGTATTTATAGGCTTTCCATAAATGGAAAGGGGGTAAGGTTGCTGGTCGATCGGGTGGCAGCTCGATAGGCTGGCCACTCAATTGGAGGGCACGGCGCGATGAGTTTTTGCGATCTCGATTCGCGTGTTGAGTGTTGCGATGCGATAAAGTTTCCTATTCAAATTACTTTTAATCCCAACTACTATATCAACATACAATCATCCTTATTTAACATTCGTTTAGCGTTTGCGATTCGATTGCGATTGAGTTTCGATTAATCACCACAACATAAACATAAATAAACATGCACAAGTAACACATAAGGCACACACACACGTAAAACAATATCCAAAACGCGTAGTTCGAGTTGCGAGTGCGATTGCGATTAGCGATAAAGCGATAAAACATGCGATAAATATCGATAAACCTTGATTATTAATAAGTACTCCACATAATACAACTAACGTAAAGCAATAAATAGACTATCTACAAGTCAAAGAAGTCAAAACAGAAATTGAGCAAGGAGTGACAGATCGCAATTAGCAATCTTGTCTCCCTTTGACTTCAATCTTGACTTTGACTTTGGCTTTCGAAACACAGGGTGTTACAGCCACCCCTAGTTGAGGGAATTTCGTCCCGAAATTAGGCCGAAGCCGTAACAAACAACTACGGGTACTTCGCCTTCATGTCGCTTTCAAGTTCCCAAGTGAACTCTGCGCCTCGTTTTCCTTCCCATCGGACTTTCACCATAGGAATGCGCGAGCGTCTGAGCTGCTTGGTTTGGCGATCCATGATTTCGACAGGTTTCTCCACAAAGTGTAGTGTTTCGTTTATTTGAAGATCTTCTAGAGGTACAATTAAATCATGCTCAGCCAGGCGCTTTCGGAGGTTCGAAACATGGAAAGTCGGGTGGACGTTACTAAGTTCCTCCGGTAGTTCGAATCTGTAGGAGACTTTTCCGATCCTTTCCAGAATCTTAAGAGGTCCAACATATCAAGGCGCTAGTTTCCCTTTCTTGCCGAATCTGACCACACCCTTCCAAGGTGATACCTTTAGGAGTACGTAGTCACCAACGTCAAATTCTAGAGGCTTGCGTCGTCTATCGGCGTAACTTTTCTGATGACTCCGAGCTTTCACCAGATTGTCTCGAATTTGGAGGACTTTGTCAGTCATTTCTTGCAATAGCTCAGGACCGGTTAATTGCGAGTGCCCGATCTCGTGCCATACAATTGGCGATCGACATTTTCTTCCGTATAAAGCCTCAAACGGTGCCATTTGAATGCTGGAATGATAACTGTTATTGTATGAGAATTCAACTAAAGGCAAGTATGCATCCCAATTACCACCGAAATCTATGACACACGAATGGATCATGTCTTCAAGGGTACGAATCGTTCTCTCAGTCTGACCGTCGGTTTGAGGGTGGAATGCGGTACTTAGATTAAGCGTAGTACCGAGAGCTGTTTGAAACGTTTCCCATAGACGCGAGGTAAACCGAGCATCACGGTCAGAGATGATGTCGCGAGGCATCCCATGTCGACAGATGATTTCATCGGTGTAGATTCGGGCTAATCGTTCTACCTTGTAGTCTTCTCGTATTGGCAGAAAATGAGCAGATTTGGTCAAACGATCGATGACAACCCAGATGCTGTCGTGACTTGATGGCGTACGCGGAAGTTTCGTTATGAAGTCCATAGCTATACTCTCCCACTTCCACACAGGGATCGGTGGTTGTTCAAGTAAGCCAGAGGGTCTTTGGTGCTCGGCCTTGACTTTCGAGCAAGTCAGGCACTTTCCAACGTAGAGGGCGATATCTCTCTTCATGCCCGGCCACCAGTACTTGTAGCGAAGGTCCTAGTACATTTTATCGGCACCGGGATGAATAGAATACCAAGATTTGTGGGCTTCGTCCATCAAAATCTGTCGTAAATTGGTCCGCTTAGGGATCCAAATTCGGTCCAGAAAGTGGAATATCCCATTCGACTTACTTACAAGCTGGGCTCCATCATGATAGATCCTTTCCTTCTTCAATGTGTGCTCATTAAAACAAGCATGTCGGGCTTCGCGGATGAGGGTTTCAAGATCGTATTGGGATTGGATATTTCGAATGCTGAGCAGATAGCTCCGTCTGCTGAAGGCGTCGACGACGACATTTGCTTTGCCTGGGTGATAACGGATCTCACAGTCGTAATCGTTGAGAAGATCTACCCATCGGCATTGACACATATTAAGTTCCTTCTGGTCAAAGATATGTTGTAGGCTCCTGTGATCGGTGAAGATCGTACACTTAGTATCGTACAGGTAGTGTCGCCAAATCTTTAACGCAAAAACAACTGCGCCTAGCTCGAGGTCATGGGTTGTATAGTTCTTCTCGTGGATCTTGAGCTGACGAGATGCGTAAGCGATAACCCTGTCTCGTTGCATGAGAAAACAACCAAGACCAAGGTTTGAGGCATCACAGTAGACAATGATGTCGTCGTTTCCGTCGGGTAAAGTGAGGACAGGAGCATTGTAAAGCATATGCTTGAGGGTTTGGAAAGCAGACTCTTGTTTAGTTCCCCAAACAAAAGGCTTGTCTGTATGCGTGAGAGCGGTAAGCGGCACAGCGATTTTAGAGAACCCTTCGATAAATCGAGAATAATAGCCCGCTAGTCCGAGGAAAGAACATACTTCAGACGAGTTCTTCGGTGTAACCCAACTCTTAACTTCTTCAATCTTTGCCGGATCGACGTGAATACCTTGACTATTGACAACGTGACCGAGGAATTGAACCTCCTCCAGCCAGAATTCACACTTGGAGAACTTGGCATAGAGTCGATTCCCCTGGAGTAGCTCGAGAACCAAACGTAGATGTTGCGCATGTTCGGTTTTCGTCTTGGAATAGATCAGGACATCATCGATGAGCACAACGATGAAGCGGTCGAGATAAGGTTTGCACACGCGATTCATCAGATCCATAAAAACCGCGGGTGCGTTAGTTAAACCAAAAGGCATAACAACGAACTCGTAATGGCTGTATCGAGTGCGAAAAGCGGTTTTGGGAATATCCTCTTCTTGAATGCGTAGTTGGTGATAGCCTGAACGTAGATCGATTTTCGAGAAACACGTAGCACCTTGTAGCTGGTCAAACAAATCATCAATTCGAGGCAGGGGATAGCGATTCTTGATTGTCAACTTATTCAATTCCCGATAGTCGATGTACATCCTGAACGACCCATCCTTCTTTTTGACGAAAAGGACTGGTGCGCCCCATGGAGAGGTGCTCGGGCGAATGAAGCCTTTATCAAGCAGTTCCTGGAGCTGACTTGTTGGTGCATAGATATCTGTCAACTTCATCTTTATAGAGTCTTGTATCTAGATAGGTTAAACCAGTGCTCAGCAGGATAGAAATTAGGGTTTGTATGTCAAAGGGTTATTTCGCACGAAATAGCAAGGGCTATTTCGTACGAAATGACACATAGGTATTTCGCACGAAATAAGCCTTAGCTATTTCGTACGAAATCACCACCCCTATATATAGCTGAGTTGCTGAGTCATTTGTAACGTTCGAGATTTCAGAGCCGAGGTGCTGTCCGTTTGTCAAACAATCTGTAAAGCTTTGAAACCAGTAATAAGAAGATAATTAGGGAAAATCAAGCTGTATCAAGTTAGAATCATTGATTCCGCCTTTGATTCTGACTCAAAACTCTTCTGAACGACTCATTCGGGTCACACAACGATCCAACAAGTGGTATCAGAGCTCAGGACTAAGAGTTCATACCAATTCAGCTTGTTTTCATCGGATTTTCTCACTTCTACTCATTCTTTTCAAAATTAAACGAGATTTTACGGTTAAAATGGTTTAAATTTCACATATATCACGTAAAACAAAGTTTTAACTAACCCTTGAAAGAATTGGACCTTAATTCGACATAAAACCGGATCAATTTGACAAAATCTTGGCCGACAATGTGACGTCATCATCATTCCGCACGAAATCAACATTTGATTTCGCATGAAATTAACATCAGGATCTTCATTTTGCACGAAATTAACATCTGGAACTTTATTTTGCACGAAATCAACATCTGGAACGTCATTTCGCACGGAATCAAAAGTTTGGACCTTATTTCGTACGAAATACACATTCATTTCGTACGAAAGTCGCTATTTCGCACCAAAACTGCTATTTCGCTTGAAGAGGGTGTTTTCGTTTGGTTATTCCGCACGAAATAGTCATTTCGTGTAAAAGCTCATTTCGCGTGAAGTCATTTCGTTTGAGCTGTTTCGCTTGAAATTGTTTTCAAAAATCCAAAAAATTTTCTAAGTGTTTGTTGATTATTTCAGGTACTTGAAAGATGGATGAGTTTATGAATCCATTCAGTGACGTTTTTGCTTACACAAGCAGTTCTGGAAACAATGGAGACAACACATTAAGTAACACAAATGAAAATACTCCACCACCGAGTGCAAAGAAAACCATTGCTGATTCCTTAAGTGTTGATAGTGCATATGGAACATACAACAAACCGCCCAAGCTAATGGCGATTGAAGAATACAACATATGGGCTAAAAGGTTTGAAGAATGGCTAAAAGCTTTTGCATATCTCAGTTGGAAGAACATGAAAAATGGTTTTGATATGGGAAGAACGGATTATGAAAATATAGCGGATAATGAAGTTGAAAGTTTTGTTGCTGAACAAAAATGCATTGCTTTACTTCATCAGTCCGTGAGGGATGACATAATATCATTGATTGAATACACAAATTCGAAAGATCTATGGGAGAAACTGAAAGTAAAATGTGTGGGTAATGCCGAGATTGTTAAAAACAAAAAGAAATTGTTAAGAAAAGAATTTGATTTGTTTGGATGTTTGAAAAACGAATATGTGTAAAAGATGATTGAAAGATTTGGACATTTGAAGATGGAACTTGCAAGACACGGAATCGTGTATACTCAAGAAGAATTGGTTGACAAACTGTTTGACTCACTGCCTGATGAGAAAGACTGGCAGTATTTTGCTTTGATGCTGAAAAACACAGTGGAACCAACTAAACTGACGGTTGATATGTTAATCGAAAGATTGGAAAGTCATGAGTTGGAGATCAGGAAATCGAACAAAGTCAACAACTCTTCATATCAATAGAATGTTGAGCTGTATTATCGAGGAAGTATGATCCCAAAAACTGTATCACCAAAGACAACATTTTCAGCAGAAAATTCAAACACGATGAATCAAGAAAGACCAAGCAGTGGTTATCATGGAGGGTCATCCTCAACTGCTCAAAGTCAATGATTTTCAAAGAATTTGTTTCAGTGCAACATTGCTGTGGATGTAAAGAATGCACAGAATTTCAGTGAAGAATCCGCCAAGCAACAAATGGTGTTTTTGGCATCTGTCTTAGAATCTTATGAAAGCCTCGTAGCGGGAAAGTTCGGAAACACTAACCTCACCAAGGAAGATTATGATCAGATCGACCCTGAGGAGATGGGGTTGATTGATATCAGGTGGTGTATGGCGAGTGCGGTTAGGAGAGCACAAAGATTCATGGAGATTACCGGTAGACATTCTATTGGTGGACCTTCAACCAAGCTAGGGTTTGATAAGTCAAAGGTCACATGTTTTAAATGTAAACAAAAAGGTCATTTTAAACGTGAATGTCGAAATGCTTCTGCAGATGAAACGGCAAATCCGTTCCGTGAAGATTATTACAAAAGAGCAATTTACCATCAAAACAAATCTGAATCTGCCAGAATGAAGCAGATAGAAGAAAATCCCAAAGAAAAATCCAGAGCACTTGCTGTTATCCATGACGATGAGGGATATGATTGGAGTGAAGTGTTACCAGAAGAAGACGCAGTTGGATATGCTTTCACAGCAAAGATTGTTCCTTTTAAAGATTCCAGAACTGAAGAAGTGAAATACATCAACATAAAGATGGCAGCTCAAAACATGAAGAGTAAAATCTATCAAACATGGAAAGAAGCAAAAAGGGCGAATAGATGGGATGCTGATAGAGAATGTTACTTAGATCCCAAAGGAAATATAGCTGTTGATCCAGATTTTGTCAGTGTTGAGACTCTTACCCAGCAAATTGCAAAACAAGAAGAAGCAAGACAAAGAATGTGGTGGGGAGGAGGAGAAGCTGAAGAAAAAAAAAAGAAAAAGAGAAAGAATCGCAGCCAAAGAAAGTTGATGATGGGATTATTGACATGTCAAAAGAATTCACAGCTGAAAATTTGAAGATAATGGCTGACAAAGTGCTTGCAGCAAAAGAGTTAGAGGTAGACTCTAAGTCCAGTTCTGAGTCTAAAAGCAAGGTCAGTTCAAATGATTCGGTCAATGAATCAGGTAAGAAAGCTAAAATTGAGAGCGACTGCAAAAATTGCATGAAAGATTGCAAGGTTTGTAGTACACTTGCTTACCTCAGCGGTAAAAAGACTGAAGAATTGACAGAAAGAGTCAGAGAAGTTGAAAATCAGATCTTAAACCATGACAAAATGTTAAAAGCCTCAAATGATCGTTTAAAAGAATTGACTGAGAAAATTGAAAAAGATAAAATTGACGTAGAAAGAATTAGGAAAGAAAATGAAAAATTAATTCTTGAAAACCGACAAATTTCAGAAAATTATGAGAAGCTAAAACGAACGGTAAAAGATTCTGATGAAAGAAATGGTAAAACAAACAAAGAAAATGTGCAACTGTCAGGAGTTCTTAGGGTTAAAGAAGAGCAAATCAACCAACAGTTGGATGAGATTGCTAATCTGAAGCTTCAGGTTCAGGAAGCTAAGATTGAAAATGAACGCATCAATCTGAAACTCAACAGTTACAACTCCGCAAGTTTTGTTCTTTAACATATCGTTCCAAAACCAATCGGGAAGAACAAAGCTGGCGAAGATGTTTATTCTGACGGAACTGGGGTTGGGTATCATCAGGTTCCACCGCCAGTGTTAAATAATTTTTCAAAGAAAAAGTCTGGGTTGGTTAATGATGAAGACACAAATGAGGTTAAACTTCCAGAATCAATTGATGTTACATTCAATTCATCATCCGATGAGGACAGTGTTTAGTCTGAAATTGTTAAAAGCATGGCTGAAAATGTTTTAAAATCTGAGAGAGGTTCAACTGAGGATGAAGAATGTTTCTTGGACAAATATATTCCGAAATCAACATCCAAAAACAACTTAAGTGAAGAACCTAATCTTGTGATGTACAAGATGTCAGGATCGGATAAGTTGTATTCGGATCTTGAGTTTCCTTTGGAAAATGTGAATTTCAACAAATTGAAAAATGTTTTTAAACTAGTTGAGATTGATGTTTCTGAGATCAAAGGTTTGAAAAGTACAAAAAGGCATTTGAACTTTGAAAAAGATAAGTCTTATTATAAGAAACCCGTTATACCACCGAGTTTTTCTAACAACTATCAAAACAGATGGTCGGGTGGTTATAAGGGTGGTAAGAATTATCAAAGAAGAAATTTTCAAAACAAGAAGTTTGTCGAGAAAAAGGTGTTTGTAAAAAGCTCAAGTTCTCATTCCGAGCAAGAATCTGAGATTTTTTCAAAATCAAATGAAGAGTTTTTTGAAGAAAGGGCCTCAAAGCCTCAGACCGAAGGCACAAGTCGGGTAGTTGATACTCGTACACGCTTTAAGTGCAACAAAGTTGGACACATTGCACGAAAGTGCACCAACTTAAAGCCTAAGTCTGAAGTTGTTGAGAGTCAGAAAAAGAAAGTTGATGCAAAAGGCAAAGCACCAATGGTTGTTGAGAAGAAAGTTTTGAAAAATGAAAACACCAAGATCAAAACTAAACCTGTAAAGAATGTGGTAACTAAAACTGATAAGTTTTATAAACGGGTTGCTTCGCCTCAACAAGCATGGAAACCAAAATCAGTTGATAAGAAATCAAGTTCTCCAAAACCAAAGGTTTCTGAGACGGAGAAGATAAATGTTCCTTTGGATTATTATGAGAAACTTGAGGATCAAAAGTCTACTACTTCTGAGAAGAAGTATGTACCAAAGAAAGACCAATCATCTGGTCAACCTCCTAAAATGATTTCTTTTTATATAAAGAGGTTGAGATTGGATCTGATGAGAGCTTAAAGATGAATGACAAGAATTTTCCGCCACTATACACTGCAAAAACTCATCTCAATGTCAAGCTACCTGAGTCAAAAGAGGCTTGGGTGGCATCAAAATCTAACTAAGTGTTTGTGATATGTGCAGGAGCTTCCAAGATCCGTTTCATGTTGGATTATGGATAGTGGAGCTTCTCGGCACATGACGGGGAAGAAGACCCTATTGTACGATGTTAGAGGGTTTAATGGAGGATATGTGGGATTTGCAGGCAATCAAGGTGGTAGAATAGTTGGTGAAGGAACTTTATCAAATGGAATTGTTACGTTTGAAAGAGTAAACTACATCGCCGAGCTTGAAAACAATCTTCTAAGAATTTCTCAGATCTGTGATCGTATGTATACAACGCACTTTACAGATAAGGAATGTTTGATATTGAAACCAGGATTTGTTGTTCCCGAAGAGTGGGTTATCATGAGAGCACCCAGAGTCAACGATTTGTACGAGTTGGACATGAGTGTAGCAACTACTACCACGGGTCAGGCTCACTGCTTTATGTCAAGAGCAACGGAAAAAGAATCGCAATTGTGGCATCGAAAGATGGGCCACATTCACCTGCTAAAAATGAATCACCTGGTGCATAACGACTTAGTAATTGGTGTTCATGTGAAAGGTTTTCATCTTGAGGGGGAGTGTATTAGCTGTATCAAAGGCAAGCAAAAGAAGAAATCTCACCCTGGGAAGAAGGTGAACTCAGTCTCGAGACCGTTAGAGAGACTCCATATGGATCTGTTTGGTCCAGTAAATGTCAAAAGCATAACTGGTGATCTCTACTGTCTAGTAGTAACAGACGACTACTCGAGATTTTCATGGGTATCATTTCTAAAGACAAAAGATGAGACGTTTGAAAGTTTGATGACGTTGTTCAGAAAAATTGAAAACTTGTACCAAACTCGAATCAGAAGAATTAGGAGTGACAACGGTACAGAGTTCAAGAACAACAAGATGGAAGAGTATTGTGATGAGAGAGGTATTTTGCAAGAATTTAGTGCTCCTTACACTCCGCAACAAAATGGAGTAGCTGAAAGAAAGAACAGGACACTAATTGAAACGGCTAGGACGATGCTTGCTGATTCCAAAATACCTGTCAACTTTTGGGCAGAAGCAGTATCAGCCGCTTGCTATACACTCAACCGAGTTCTTACAGTGAAGAAATTCAACAAGACATGTTTCGAGCTGATCAACAACCGCAAACCTAACCTGAAGTATCTGGAACCGTTTGGGTCTCTTTGTACAGTTCTAGAACCTTATGGTAAATTTGGTGCAAAGAGTATTGAAGGAATTTTCGTGGGTTATGCAAGTCCATTGAAACGAGTCTTTGTTCCAAGCTTAAAGCGGATTATCGAAGCACATAATGTTGAGTGTCAAAGTTATACCATGCCACCTCAGAATCCAGGCGACTCATGGCGTTTTAATTACGATACTCTATGGGATTCGTTTGACATAGAAGAAGAACCAGATTTCTTTGACGGGTTGGATATTCTGAGAGAATACGAAGAATCACAAGAAAGATTTCCAGCTGAGCCTTCTAGACGTCAATATCGAGCTTCCAATGACGATGAAGCCGGACCTAGTAATGCTGGAGAACATGATGATATTCAGCAATCACTTGACAATCAGACGGCAGTCAATGATAATCTAGAATCTGAAGATAGACCTATATTCGATCGTGGTGATTCAGAATCTGAGGGGGAGCAGAACCAGATATCAAGTCAAACAATTCCAGTTAGTGAACAAGGTGCAAATCAGAATGTCACAAATTTGGAAGGCGAGGTAGATGTTCCAGGCGAGGTGATGCCGAGAACTCTTTCGTACCATCCAGAAGAGCTGATAATTGGAGAATTACAATCAGGCGTCCTCACAAGACGACAAATTGACAAGGCCTTACTTGTTTTTATTCTACAGTTGCTTCATTACAAACTGAGTTTTCACTTAGTTGTTTTATTTCGCAGCTTGAGCCGCGAACATACAAAGAAGCACTAACTGAAGATTCTTGGGTCAATGCGATGCAAGAGGAGCTGGGTCAATTTGAGAAGTTGGGAGTGTGGAAATTGGTAGACTTGCCTGATGGTCAAAGGAAGATAAACACCAAGTGGGTGTTCAAGTGCAAAAGAGATGATCGAGGGGTTATTATTCGTAACAAAGCTCGACTCGTAGTCCATGGCTTTAGTCAGCAGGAGGGTATAGATTTCACTGAAGTGTATGCTCCGGTTGCTAGACTTGAAGCGATCAGAATCTTCTTAGCATTTGCATCTTGGAAAGGTTTTAAAGTTTATCAGCTAGATGTTAAATCGGCTTTTCTCTATGAGAAGGTAAAAGAGGAGGTATATGTCGGACAGCCACCGGGCTTCACCGATCCAATCCACAAAGACAAGGTTTATTTACTGGATAAAGCGTTGTATGGTTTACACCAGGCCCCGAGAGCTTGGTACGAGACATTGTCTCAACATTTACTTGCCAATAGCTTCATCCGTGGAAAAGTGGATGCCACTCTCTTCACCAAAGAAGTCAACGGACATCTTCTGATAGTTCAAATATACCTAGACGACATCATATTTGGGTCAACAAATGAAAATCTGTGCAAAGATTTTGAAAGAGTTATGAAGCAAAAATTTGAAATGTCATCGATGGGTGAGATGAAATTCTTCTTGGGACTTCAGGTTGGTCAACTGCCTAAAGGAATTTGCATACATCAGACGAAGTATGTTCATGATATCTTAGAGAAATTTGGGGTGTCAGGATCTACTCCAGCTTCCACCCCCATTAGCAACGAACCATGGGATAAACCCTGATCTCACCGGAGAGAAGGTAGATGAAACGATGTATCGTTCCATGATTGGATCGCTGATGTATTTGACAGCTTCTAGACCCGATATTATGTATCCAACCTGCCTAGCAGCAAGATTATAATCTAACCCGAGAGCTTCGCATATGGTGATTGTGAAACGGATATTACGCTACCTGAAAGGAACTCCATCACTGGGGTTGTGGTATCCAAGAGAAGGCGATTTCACGCTCGAAGGGTATTCCGATTCCAATTTCGGATGCTGCAAAGTTAACGCTAAGTCAACAACAGCTGGGTGCCGGTTTTTCGGACCACAATTGGTTACCTGGCAATGCAAGAAGCAGACCTCTGTCGCTTTATCCACATGTGAAGCTGAGTATGTATCTGCTAGCAGTTGTTGCTCTCAGATCTTGTGGATCCAGCAACAAATGAGAGATTACGGTTTGCAATTTATTAACACCCCTATCTTTGTTGATAATGAGGCAGCGATAAATATAACTAAAAATCCTGTTCATCACGCTAAAACGAAACACATTGAAATTCGTCATCACTTCATCCGAGATTGTTTTGAGAAGAAGTTGATACGAATAGAGAAAATCCACACTGACGAACAAAAAGCTGATTTACATACCAAAGCATTTGATAAAACTCGTTTTCAATATCTTTTAAAATTGAACGGTATGAAGCTTCTATCGGTGTTGGAGGAAATTCTTGGCGTAGATGAAGGTACCACTGTAGATGATGTTGAGAAGCAATCTGCAATGGTTTGTCGATTTTTTTACTTGTTTTGGTATTTAGGGGGAGGTAGGTTATATTTTCAGAAAATACAAAAACAGTAAAAATTTAAAAAAAATCTAAAAACATGAGATATTTTCAAAATACAAAAACAATAGAAAACGGAAAAAAAGAGCTTGTGTAAAAAGGGAAAATGATAGTACATCGGTGTCACACCCCGACCACGTAGAACATACAAAACGTGGCGGAAACATCGGGGAGTGTTGTAACAGAATTAATGTTTCATAACCATGGAAATTAAAGTTTCGTTTTATTGATTAAAAGTGTTACAATGTCTTAACAAACAAAGAAATCCAACATAATTAACTAGTCTTGCATCTTTTATTGTCACTAAAGCCCATGTTCGCCTAAGTGTATCTTGATCATCTTATGCAACAGCTCCTGAAAAACACATGTGAAAATATGGTACGTCAGCATAAAAATGCCGGTGAGATACATAGGTTTTTGTGAAAATAGGTTTCATGACTTATGTTTGAGAAAATGTTTAGTCATGAACCTTGTAATTTGCTTTGTCTTGTAAATCGTTTGAAAATCAATAAGTCCAGATGATATGTATAGATAAAAGAATAATGTATGGTTAAATGAATAACCATGTAAAATGAGTTTGTATAAGATAAATTGGTTGTAAATCAATGTCTTGTGAAAAATATGTTATTTGTATAAAATGTTCTATGTCTCAACCTGAAATGATTCAAATAACGCTACGATATGTAATACCATACAAACACTTATATATAGGAAGTACCAGCGGCGTATCCACCATGTTTGTATCATATTACACACGCATCGTTACTTAATCACTTAATCAAACCAAACCACCAACATAATGTTCATGTCTAATGTAAATCATGTAATGGATACAAACGGTTCAATAGTTACAAACGGTTCACATGGTTCAACGGTTACAAACGGTTCGCATGGTTCAACGGTTACAAACGGTTCACATGGTTCAACGGTTACAAATACAAACGGTTCACAGATATCAACGGATCACATAGTCAAATGATTACAACGGTTCAAAATGTAGTATAATGTGTTCATACGCTGGATAAGCATATGCAACAGAAAGGCAATGTAAAACAATGTACTAAGTAATGCACACAATGGGCACACCTAGCATGAAATGAAATGTAAAACGATGTACTAAGTAATGCACACAATGGGCACACCTAGCATGAAATGTAATGAAATCATGTACTATAGTGTACTAACGAACATAGCATGTATATGATGTGAAAACAGGAAAGCATGAAAGTAACAAGTAGGCACATGTGTTCCACCCCAAAACAGTTTGGAAAACAGTAAAAGAGGGGTCTATGTACTCACATGTGATTGCTCAGATGTATAAAGATAACCACCAAGTAATGCTAGAGATCGCGGATATCAAACGGCACCTAATTTAGGTAATTATGTTAATAAACCGGACCTACATCGGAAGACTGGGTAGCATTAGGGTTTGTAAACCAAATGAGTGTAGGAACTCATGTGATATGGTTTAACAAGGCCTACATGCTAAATGAAACTTAACCTAAGTCTTATCGACCCATTACGACCCGTTTAGGAAGCTTATGCTACTTTAACGCGTCGTTCGCGTGAAACGCGTTCGGACCGCCTAACTAGTCCTATGACAAGTAATATATGCCTTAACATGTCTAATATGATTGTCAAATCAGTTTAGATGTTAAAAGTTATGTTACATATGTTTAAAATGAATTTTGGCATCATAGGGGTATTTTGGTAATTTACCTAAGGCATATAAACTACCTATCATACAACTACTTAAACGAAGCGACCATAAGGTATAACCTCGGAAGGTTATTCCCTACCTACTATGGTCACCTAATGTATTTGGTCGGATCCTAATGATCGACCAAACTGGGTCGGGTTCGAAGGTATAGGCGACTTATCAGATCGCCTACCCTACGACCCTAGACAACGTGGTAATCAGTGGGCATAGTCCCAAGGGACTATGACCAACGTGATTACACTCACGTTGCGAAGTTCAAACGAACTTCGCATTGACCATTACTGGTCAACGCTGAAAGTCAAACAAAGTTTGACTTTCTGACTCGAAAAGCAGTAAAATAAGGAAAAGAACGAAAGAATACTTACGAAGGGTCCCCGAATGCTAATCTAGATCAATATAGTTCAGGTATGAAACAAAGGTTTCAACTTAGAACATAATTAATCAGATTCTTGTAAGTAATGAGGTTGGGGGTGATGGGGTATTTATAGTTTTCGTTGAACCGTTAAGATCGTTTCATGGAAAACGTGCCTTAATCCCATCCGTACATTTGTTGCAAAGTTGTGGTGGTTAAAAATGATGTTTATCAGCTGAAAATGCAAGTTGCAAGCATGTGGTTGTGGTTTAATCCGCTGATAATCTGCTGACTGTTTGTTATTATCTGTTCTGGCACAGGCTAGCGCACCGCTACGCTAAAAGTGTAGCGCACCGCTAGCCATAGTTTGGCAGAATTACACTTTTAGTCCCTGTCATGCATTCAGCCCATTTTCGACACGTTTAAGGCCCGTTAACCCCATTTCAAAGCTCTAAAATGAAGTTAAAGTATAGGGAACTTAAAATGTGCTCAAAAATATCTCGGATGTCGGTTCGTTTGGCCGTATGATCGCGATGTTCGCTTAATTACGACGGAATGCGCATAAGCGCGAAAAACGATCCAAATGACGCGACGAATGGATTTTTCTTATGGCGAACACTAAAATAAAATATTTTAGTGCTTACATAAATTTTTGGATGTCCGGATGTATTCAGAACGTAAGTTACGCGTAAAAATGCAAACTTGTGCACTTTTTGACGCTTTTAGTCCCTAAATGACACAAAAGTTTATTTTAGCATACCGAACACCTCAAAGCCTATTTCTAAGCTATGTAAAGGATATTTATGGTATGTTTAACTTATGGTCATGTCCCGGAATGTCTATTACAGTTCAAATTGGCATACTTTCGCAGTTTGTCAAATTTAGTCCCTGTAAGCGAATAAACTTTGATTTCACTACACCAAACCTTCCAAAACTTATATCTAAGTTATGTAAAGGATATTTAAGGTATGTTAAGCCTATTTCACTATTCCGGAGTGTTTGTTGCATTAAACTGGTTATATTTACGCATCAGTGCGCGTATAACCTTCCAGAAAGCGATTTAGAGCTTGAAATCGAACAAGAGTTGATATGTGCAAAAGATACACATATTTATACAAGTCCAAAGTATGAAATACAATATTTCATTGGTTTGGCATTTGTTTGATGGTTGAAATGACACAGGTGTTACAGTCTCCCCTACTTTAGGAAATTTCGTCCCGAAATTAATTCGTAGGAGTCTATTTGTGACTTTGTGTCAGATAACCACCATAGATATGTAAAGCATAATCCTGTCATTTCCTTAACGGACATTCTTCAGAACGAAAATGAACAAACAGAGTCATTTTCTTCAACGGGTTCTTCGGAAATGGAAAATAAAGGAATTAACTAAACGGATATAAATTTCCCTCAACGGATATTCTTCAGAAGTGAGAATGAATGGATGATTCATTCTTTCTCAACGGATTCTTCGTCAGAAATGGGAATGAAGGAATAATCGACGGATATTCATTTCTCTCAACGGATATTCTTCAGAACGAAAATGAACAAACGGGGTCATTTTCCTCAACGGTTTGTTCTTCAGAATTTGAAATGAAAGAAAAATCAACGGATATTCATTTCCTCAACGGATAATCTTCAGAAACGAAAATGAAATAACGGAGTCATTTTCAACGGTTGTTTCCTCAGGTACGGAAATGAAGGACTACACAACGGATATTCATCTCCACAACGGATAAATCTTCAGAAACGAAAATGAACTAACGGAGTCATTTTCAACGGTTATTTCCTCAGAGTTGGAAATGAAGAATTACACAACGGATATTCATCTCCACAACGGATAAATCTTCAGAAACGAAAATGAACTAACGGAGTCATTTTCAACGGTTATTTCCTCAGAGTTGGAAATGAAGGATTACACAACGGATATTCACAACGGATAAATCTTCAGAAACGAAAATGAAATAACGGAGTCATTTTCAACGGTTGTTTCCTCAGGTACGGAAAATGAAGGACTACACAACGGATATTCATTTCCTTAACGGATAATCTTCAGAAACGAAAATGAACAGACAGAGTCATTTTCAACGGTTGCTTCCTCAGAACGGAAATGAAAATGATAGACAAACGGATATTCATTTCCTTAACGGATAATCTTCAGAAACGAAAATGATCTAACGGAGTCATTTTCAACGGTTGTTTCCTTAGGTTCGGAAATGAAGGATTAAACAACGGATATTCATTTCCTCAACGGATAATCTTCAGAAACGAAAATGAACTAACGGAGTCATTTTCAACGGTTGTTTCCTCAGGTTTGGAAATGAAGGATTAAACAACGGATATTCATTTCCTCAACGGATAATCTTCAGAAACGAAAATGAACTAACGGAGTCATTTTCAACGGTTGTTTCCTCAGGTTCGGAAATGAAGGATTAAACAACGGATATTCATTTCCTCAACGGATAATCTTCAGAATGAAAATGCACAAACGGAGTCATTTTCCTCAACGAGTATTCTTCAGAATTGGAAATGAAGGATAAACGGATATTCATTTCCTCAACGGATATTCTTCAGAAGTGAAAAATGAATAGCTAGTTCATTTTTCCTCAACGGATACTTCATCAGAATTGGAAATGAATAGGGTTAACTTCTAGGTACATGATAGAACTTGCTGTGATTTCTGTGCACTAAATTCCATAATTATGTATGCATCCATAATTACGTAATTCCTTGCACAGTCCGCACAGTTCGTTTTGTAATGTTGTGGGGAAGGATATAAAACTTGAGATGAGAGTGACTAGACTACCATAGGGTCCTTTTAATTAGATCAACAGAGGATCTTCTTAATTAGGCCACTAAGGAGTCCTTTCAGCTATATCATCACCTGATATCCCTAACCAGATTTTTGGATCAATCTGTTTAACTAGACCACTAAAGGGGTCTAATTATGAAGTAGTACATTAAAATCCAAGGGACTTTAACTACAACGTAGAAGTCCATTAAGGATTTTAGGTAGTACCTTTGGGTATCCTACTAGGAATCTCTTGCACAAGGATATGTAAGATTTTACGAGGATTTGGATAACATAATTTGAATTACATGACACATAAAAGGGAACACATAAGCACATAACCACATAATTGTTTAATTGTTATTTTCTTGTTATTGATTGCTATTAACTTGGCGCCCCGTACATCGTTTCTCTTGGAAGAAACGGGTACTTAGGATTTTCGTGAAAAACGCAAGAGATCATAAAATGGAAGAAATTTGGGGATAGTCTGTTCTTCAAGGAATGCGGTTCCTTGATTGTCGGTATTGTAGAGGATATGTTGTTTATACATACAATCACATAAATACATTGCGATGTAAATAAAAGATTTATTTATAAACAATGATAACAACAACCGTTTCATGGATCGCGACAACAAAAGAAAATAATACATAAGACGTGATTATTTCTAAACGATGTTGTCTTCTGGTTGATCATATGCTCATCCCTACGCTGGATTTACATTAGCAGGCCTTGGGCAATTCCTACGAAAATGGCCCATCTCGCCACAGTTGTAGCAAGACCCCGGTGGAAAACGAGCTTGAGCAGGATTGTTGTTATTTTGATTTGGTGCTGCTGCTGTTGGGCAAACCCTCGCTGTATGACCTATAAGTCCGCAAACTTGGCATGTGCGGCACTTCACACCAGCATGATGATGTAGGCCACATTGGTTGCACAAGGGTGCAGTTCCGTTGTAGGGTTTCCTAGCAGGGGGTTGAGCTGGTTGGTTGGGGGCGGCTTGATCATTGTGAGCAACCACGGCGAAGTTTTGAGAAGCCTTTCGCTTCTTTGACTTCTTAGAGGATCCAGTCTGTTCATCCATGGTCTTTGATTCCTCGATTGGTTTCGATTCCTCGACCGGTTTCTTGTCACCCTTTCGGAAAAGCTTACGTTTCCTGATCTGGGATTCGGTCAAGGTTGCAGATAGCTCAATGGCCTGCCTAACAGTAGTAGGGTTGCTACCAGTCAAAATTTCTTGTATTGAGTCGGGAAGGCCATCAATATACTTTTCGATTGCCTTATCCAAAGGCGTGACCATGTTTGGGCATAACAGACTTAACTCCTCATAACGGTCCGTGTAGGCCCGATGCTCACCGCTATCTTGCTTAAGATCATCAAATTCCCTTTCCAGAGCCCTGATTTCGTGACGAGGACAAAACTCCTTCATCATAAGGGCTCTAAGTTCAGCCCATGTCTGTGCTAGAGCAACTTCTGCACCACGATCTCTCATAACCCCGTTCCACCACGTAAGGGCTCTCTTCTGGAACACACTCGAAGCAAACTCGACCTTGCGATTGTCAGGACACTGCACATGGCGGAAAGTATTCTCAATGCTCTCGAACCATTGAAGAAGCCCAGTCGCTCCCTCAGAACCACTAAACTTGAGTGGTTTCGCCGAGTTAAAACTCTTGAAATTGCATACACCATTGTTGTTGTTGTTGGCTTGATTCCATTGAGCAAAGAGGTTTGGGAATTGAGCGGCCATTTGCTGCGCAATGATTTCTGCCAGTTCGGCAGTTGCTATCTGGTTCTCGCGTCGAGGAGGCATTCTAAAAGAGGAAACATGAAAAGAAACGAGTGAGAGATATAGACGAAAAAGAATGAGATGAAACAAATCTGATGAAAGCAAGGGTAGTGGTCATTTGTTTGTTACTACAAAGCAACAAACGACCTCGGTGATTAATCAAAGTAATTAGGTCAAAAATAATGTATCGCGAAGACATGCTCGCCTATAAGTGAACACTCATCCCAAGAATTCCCAGGTAAGCACAACTGGTCTCGCGTCTGATGAGATGTATACGAAGTGCTTGCCTAGACAGAAAACCCAGAATACAGGCATTCACCCTTCCAGTTTGCACGTGTTCACATTATTTAAAACCCAAAACCTTGATGAGATTTTGAAAACTCAAAGGGGTTCAAAACCATATAACAGAGGGTTCAAAACCTTACAATAGAGGGTTCAAAACCTTGTAATAAATCATCCTAGAACAGATGATTAGTTTTCAAAGCGGTTTTGAAATTTATGTTCTTGTTGTGGTAGTCGCCTAAGGATAGGTGACGGTATTGTTTTATGACTAAACGCAAGTAAACTCGCGTTAGGGTCCTAAGAAGGTTATAGACTAGGTCAAAGCATTACTAATAACCTAATTCCCTATAACCATTGGCTCTGATACCATCTTTTCTGTCACACCCCGACCATGTAGAACATACAAAACGTGGCGGAAACATCGGGGAGTGTTGTAACAGAATTAATGTTTCATAACCATGGAAATTAAAGTTTCGTTTTATTGATTAAAAGTGTTACAATGTCTTAACAAACAAAGAAATCCAACATAATTAACTAGTCTTGCATCTTTTATTGTCACTAAAGCCCATGTTCGCCTAAGTGTATCTTGATCATCTTATGCAACAGCTCCTGAAAAACACATGTGAAAATATGGTACGTCAGCATAAAAATGCCGGTGAGATACATAGGTTTTTGTGAAAATAGGTTTCATGACTTATGTTTGAGAAAATGTTTAGTCATGAACCTTGTAATTTGCTTTGTCTTGTAAATCGTTTGAAAATCAATAAGTCCAGATGATATGTATAGATAAAAGAATAATGTATGGTTAAATGAATAACCATGTAAAATGAGTTTGTATTAGATAAATTGGTTGTAAATCAATGTCTTGTGAAAAATATGTTATTTGTATAAAATGTTCTATGTCTCAACCTGAAATGATTCAAATAACGCTACGATATGTAATACCATACAAACACTTATATATAGGAAGTACCAGCGGCGTATCCACCATGTTTGTATCATATTACACACGCATCGTTACTTAATCACTTAATCAAACCAAACCACCAACATAATGTTCATGTCTAATGTAAATCATGTAATGGATACAAACGGTTCAATAGTTACAAACGGTTCACATGGTTCAACGGTTACAAACGGTTCGCATGGTTCAACGGTTACAAACGGTTCACATGGTTCAACGGTTACAAATACAAACGGTTCACAGATATCAACGGATCACATAGTCAAATGATTACAACGGTTCAAAATGTAGTATAATGTGTTCATACGCTGGATAAGCATATGCAACAGAAAGGCAATGTAAAACAATGTACTAAGTAATGCACACAATGGGCACACCTAGCATGAAATGAAATGTAAAACGATGTACTAAGTAATGCACACAATGGGCACACCTAGCATGAAATGTAATGAAATCATGTACTATAGTGTACTAACGAACATAGCATGTATATGATGTGAAAACAGGAAAGCATGAAAGTAACAAGTAGGCACATGTGTTCCACCCCAAAACAGTTTGGAAAACAGTAAAAGAGGGGTCTATGTACTCACATGTGATTGCTCAGATGTATAAAGATAACCACCAAGTAATGCTAGAGATCGCGGATATCAAACGGCACCTAATTTAGGTAACTATGTTAATAAACCGGACCTACATCGGAAGACTGGGTAGCATTAGGGTTTGTAAACCAAATGAGTGTAGGAACTCATGTGATATGGTTTAACAAGGCCTACATGCTAAATGAAACTTAACCTAAGTCTTATCGACCCATTACGACCCGTTTAGGAAGCTTATGCTACTTTAACGCGTCGTTCGCGTGAAACGCGTTCGGACCGCCTAACTAGTCCTATGACAAGTAATATATGCCTTAACATGTCTAATATGATTGTCAAATCAGTTTAGATGTCAAAAGTTATGTTACATATGTTTAAAATGAATTTTGGCATCATAGGGGTATTTTGGTAATTTACCTAAGGCATATAAACTACCTATCATACAACTACTTAAACGAAGCGACCATAAGGTATAGCCTCGGAAGGTTATTCCCTACCTACTATGGTCACCTAATGTATTTGGTCGGATCCTAATGATCGACCAAACTGGGTCGGGTTCGAAGGTATAGGCGACTTATCAGATCGCCTACCCTACGACCCTAGACAACGTGGTAATCAGTGGGCATAGTCCCAAGGGACTATGACCAACGTGATTACACTCACGTTGCGAAGTTCAAACGAACTTCGCATTGACCATTACTGGTCAACGCTGAAAGTCAAACAAAGTTTGACTTTCTGACTCGAAAAGCAGTAAAATAAGGAAAAGAACGAAAGAATACTTACGAAGGGTCCCCGAATGCTAATCTAGATCAATATAGTTCAGGTATGAAACAAAGGTTTCAACTTAGAACACAATTAATCAGATTCTTGTAAGTAATGAGGTTGGGGGTGATGGGGTATTTATAGTTTTCGTTGAACCGTTAAGATCGTTTCATGGAAAACGTGCCTTAATCCCATCCGTACATTTGTTGCAAAGTTGTGGTGGTTAAAAATGATGTTTATCAGCTGAAAATGCAAGTTGCAAGCATGTGGTTGTGGTTTAATCCGCTGATAATCTGCTGACTGTTTGTTATTATCTGTTCTGGCATAGGCTAGCGCACCGCTACGCTAAAAGTGTAGCGCACCGCTAGCCATAGTTTGGCAGAATTACACTTTTAGTCCCTGTCATGCATTCAGCCCATTTTCGACACGTTTAAGGCCCGTTAACCCCATTTCAAAGCTCTAAAATGAAGTTAAAGTATAGGGAACTTAAAATGTGCTCAAAAATATCTCGGATGTCGGTTCGTTTGGCCGTATGATCGCGATGTTCGCTTAATTACGACGGAATGCGCATAAGCGCGAAAAACGATCCAAATGACGCGACGAATGGATTTTTCTTATGGCGAACACTAAAATAAAATATTTTAGTGCTTACATAAATTTTTGGATGTCCGGATGTATTCAGAACGTAAGTTACGCGTAAAAATGCAAACTTGTGCACTTTTTGACGCTTATAGTCCCTAAATGACACAAAAGTTTATTTTAGCATACCGAACACCTCAAAGCCTATTTCTAAGCTATGTAAAGGATATTTATGGTATGTTTAACTTATGGTCATGTCCCGGAATGTCTGTTACAGTTCAAATTGGCATACTTTCGCAGTTTGTCAAATTTAGTCCCTGTAAGCGAATAAACTTTGATTTCACTACACCAAACCTTCCAAAACTTATATCTAAGTTATGTAATGGATATTTAAGGTATGTTAAGCCTATTTCACTATTCCGGAGTGTTTGTTGCATTAAACTGGTTATATTTACGCATCAGTGCGCGTATAACCTTCCAGAAAGCGATTTAGAGCTTGAAATCGAACAAGAGTTGATATGTGCAAAAGATACACATATTTATACAAGTCCAAAGTATGAAATACAATATTTCATTGGTTTGGAATTTGTTTGATGGTTGAAATGACACAGGTGTTACAATCGGCTTGACAGTTACGGTATGCTAAAGATATGTAAAGTTTAAAAGTCTTAAGCAGTCTCACTGATGATATGCCGATAGGTTTTTAAACATTTAGTAGGTTTGTTCGGGATATAAACCTAAATCATTACTTACTTATTCGTGGGGAACACTACTTGGATATATAGGTAACCCCTGAAATCTTGTTTGAAAGATCCCTCTTTCTAGGTCTTTATACTCAGTGATATCTGGGGTATTATCCCGGGACTTCTGATTTTGCGGAAGCAATGGCCTAGTCCCCGTATAATACTTTACTGCTGCTTGAAATAATAGCATCACCCTCAGCATAAAAAATGATGAAACATTGCAAAATGCTAATCATGTGCTGTTGTAAAAAAAGATCCTCTAAAGGGGACACACATAAAGTCGAAGCCATCATCTCTCTGATTTTGCGGAAGCAATAGCCTGAGCTCTCATGGCCCTCGCATTTAACCCATTACAGATATCATCTATGGTATACTCACCTGTAAGACTGAATATTGGGATCTGGATACAGGAGTATATTCAAGAGGTGGGACACATAAATGAGTTTAAGTCTCTAAAATACTAAACTCGTATCCTGGACAGATTGAAATTTGTGTGAGAATTTAAGTGGATCAGTATATCGACAATCTAAGCGAATTGTTTAATTCTGAGTATGTAATCAAAGCTTAACGGTACTCGTGACTTGTCGACAGCTGATATGATTCCCTAACACGCTTACCAAAAATATGTTTGTAAATAGTTTACATTTACTGCATTTTATTTCTGTTTAGTATTCTAGTATAGAAACTTTATGCAAAATTTAAAAAGATTTTACATTTCTGCTTTATTTTTCTGACGAACCAAAGTGGAAAGCTGATCTTCAGATTCGTAGTTTAAAGCAGATGCAGGAAGTTTCTGAGCTGGACAGAAGAGTTGTAAGCTTATCATGTTAATGTTGTGAAAAATTATAAAGTCAAAACAAGTTCATTAAGTTGAAACTTGGAATTTTCAAGATAATGTTTTGAAAAATGTTGAACAAAAGTCAGTTTTGTTTTGTCTCAAGTCAACCAAGGTCATTAAATTGGACTTGGTAGACAAATTAAGTGCCTAGGGTCATTAACTTGGACCTAGATACTTAAGTGGATTATTAAAACTGATAAAAACAAGAAAAGATGTTAAAAATCAATAGATTGTAATGTTATATTCTTGAGAAGCAGGAAGCAAGATCCTCATGGCAAAGTTTGTGTAAAGATTGAACCAGAATTTGAATTCCAGCATATTGAAAGGGGGAGTCTACATTCTGGATCAATATTCAAAGGAGAGTTTGAAGATAGAGATTGAAGGATGCTTACAGTGTCAGACATTTTGTGCAGAGTAAGAAGATAGATAAAGACTAAAGACTGAAGATTTGATGCTAAAGACTTCGTTAACATCCAAGGGGGAGTCTGTTGGTGCATAGATGTCTGTTAACTTCGTCTTTATAGAGTCTTGTATCTAGATAGGTTAAACCAGTGCTCAGTAGGATATAAATTAGGGTTTGTATGTCAAAGGGGTATTTCGCACGAAATAGCGAGGGCTATTTCGTACGAAATGACACACAGGTATTTCGCACGAAATAAGCCTTTGCTATTTCGTACGAAATCACCACCCCTATATATAGCTGAGTTGCTGAGTCATTTGTAACGTTCGAGATTTCAAAGCCGAGGTGTTGTCCGTTTGTCAAACGATCTGTAAAGCTTTGAAATCAGTAATAAGAAGATAATTAGGGAAAATCAAGCTGTATCAAGTTAGAATCATTGATTCCGCCATTGATTCTGACTCAAAACTCTTCTGAACGACTCATTCGGGTCACTCAACGATCCAACATGACTCGAGAGTTCGCGCATTTCGAACGGAGCGAGTCGATAAGGAGCTTTGGCAACAGGGTTGGCTCCAGGAATGAGGTTGATACGACAGTCGATATCCCGACTTGGCGGAAGTCCGGGAAGATCCTCAGGAAAAACGTTAGGAAATTCTCGAACTACTGGAACATCGTTTACACCTGGCCTTCCTTTATTTTCCTTCTCCGCTACTACAATATTAGCCAAGAAAGCTCTGTATTCCTTGCGGAGATACTCGCTAGCTTGGACACATGACATGAGCTTGAGACCTTTCGAAGCAGTTTCACCATAAACGTACAATAAATCAGCATTCGCGAGTGAGAATCGAATCATCTTATCGAAGCACACAACTTCAGCATGGTTTTCATGAAGAAAGTCCATGCCTACTATGATGTCAAAACTTTCGAGCTGCATCGGAATAAGGTCGATCGGAAAGATGTGATTGTTGAGTTCAAGAGTACAATCACGAAGGACAGAGTTGACGGCGACGGTTCTTCCGGTGGCAACTTCGACATCGAACGTCGAGGGGATAGGGGAGCGCTTACGATTAAGGAGTTTCTCGAATTCAAACGACACAAAACAGTTATCGACTCCAGTATCAAACAAACACGAAGCATAAATACCATTCACAAGGAACGTACCATTGTCCACATTGTTGTCAGCCTGGGCTTGGCGCGCATTGATGTTGAAAGTTCTAGCGCGGGCGGCTTGTTGTTGTTGCTGCTGAGGCTGTTGCTGCTGTTGTTGCTGAGGTTGTTGCTGCTGGGGCTCTTGTTTCACAACCCTGTTCGGGCACATGTTCGCGAAGTGGTTGGGATCACCACACGCGAAGCAGACTCTGGCGTTGACCGCGGGCGCCTGAGCCGCTTGTTGGCCTTGAGGAGCTGGGAGCAGAGCTTGATGAGCTGGTGCTTGTCGGGGACCAGTACGGCAGTTGGCGATGAAGTAGTCGTACATGTTGCAGTGCACACAAAATCTGCAGGCAATACCCGCTGGATGATGATAAGTGCATGTCGGGCAAGCAGGGTGGGGACCAGTGTAAGCACGCTTTGCAGGCGGTGCATAGGCGACTGGTGCTGGAGCTGATCGGTGCTGAGATTGCTGCTGAGCCGGTATGGCTTGAAGTGGAGCAGTAGTGGTAGTGACAACACAGTTTTTGTTGCTGGAGCTGCTGTTGTTGTTCTTCCTCTTGCGACGAGAGGACTTTGATGACTGTGCGGTGGCTGTTTCGGCGGTTGGTGCGCCAGTAGCTTGATGCAGACTCTTTGAAGCTTTATCCCAAAAACCTGCTTTTACTCGCTTGTCGTTGATTTCAGCGGCAAGCAAGTAGGTTTCTTCGATTGTTGCTGGCTTTGAGGCATGCACAAAATCTGCAACACAATCCGGCAGAGCGCAGATGTACTTCTTGATTGTCATGTCAGCAGTCTTCACTTGATCAGGACAGATAATACTGAGTTGCTTGAAGCGAGCAGTCAAAGCAGCGTTGTCACCTTCCTTCTGCTTCAGATGCCATAATTCGTCCTCCAACTTTTGGTGCTCATGGGGAGGGCAGAACTCTTCGAGTAAAACGTTCTTCAACTCATCCCATGACAGACCATAAGCTGCGTCGTTTCCGTGTTTGTTCCTCTCGGCCGTCCACCAGTCTAATGCGCGGGACTGGAAGACGCCGATAGCATTCAGAGTGCGGAGATTGTCAGGACATCCACTCTGACGCAGGGTGACCTCAATTGAATCAAACCATTGAAACAAAGCCGTAGGGCCATCTTCGCCAGTGAATTCTTTCGGTCCGCAAGCTTTGAACTGTTTGAAGCTAAAAGCAGTCTTAGTGGTAGCTTTGGGAGCTTCGGTCCTGGACTCTTCAGACGATTTGCTCACATTCTCATATAGTTCACTCACGATCTGGGGAACTACCTTTGCTACTTGCTTAGCGACGAGAGCAGCAAGGCGTTTGTCTCTCTGTTCTTGATGAGTAACTCGTGGGTGACGGGGTCCAGATGTGGGTCCAGATGACGACATTGTCTACAACAGACATCGCCATGGGGCTCAAACACAACATATCGAATCTCACCTCACACGTCTAGCACTACTAAAGCTCAAGAACACGATCATGTAAACACATAGGCACATAATCACAGATTCACATAAGCACAGAAGCACAGAAGCACATAAGCACGTAAGGCACAAAATCACAGAAGCACATAAGCACAAGAGGCAGTCAGAATACAGAAACCTATCATTCAAAGTCCGCGAGCGTTCGAGAATAGCGTTCGCGTATAGCGTAGCGAGTAGTATAGTATAGCGAATAACATAGCAAGCAACATAGCGTACGGTGGTTCCTTATGGTAGTAGCGATTTGTTAGCGGTTGTGCAGTGTGTTGTGTGATTAGCGGAAGCAAAAAGGCGTTAGATAGAAACCAGTAGTACCTCAAAACGCTAACAAATAAGCATGAACTACATAAGACACATAAAATCCACATAAAACGTTGAATATCAGAGTCGGCAGTAGCAAGCTCAGAATTAAAACACATAAAAATCAAGAATAGATTGTCTGCGGCTATTTAGACGTCGACTAACCAAAGTGGTTCGACTATTCACAAGGACTTTAGGTACACACTTAGGCCTTCGGGATGGTGCTCTCGCTTCGAATCTGGGCGAATGGCACGCATTCTTCCATTTTCAGCGTGACTTCAAGTCGTTGGAGTCCGTCGAGACTTTGGTGAGAGTTTTGTAAAACAAAGTAGAGATCGGAACAAGTCGTCGAGGTTCGGGTTTCACCCCTGACTTAACGACTTCGTTCCTGTTTTTGATAAAATAAAGGAGAAATTATTCGTCAAAGTATGGATCTCACTCCTGATTTGGCACAATTTCTTCCGTTTGTAGATAAAAATGCGGGTCAAACAAGAAATTTTAGTCGAGAGTTTGCGGTTTTCACACCTAATCTCGACCCAATTGCTCATTCATTTTCGAAACCTAGAGTGCAGTGATAGTGTAGTGTAGGCGAGAATAGCGAGAAGTAGCAAGTAAGCTCGTACATACCCCTACAGGGTGTGCGCAAGTCGGTCTGTTGGTACCTAACTATAGACTAGGTCGTTTCTAAGACATCGACCCGGACTAGGTCGAGCCTTGCCTAATTCCTTATAGTTATGGCTCTGATACCAATCTGTCACACCCCAACAGATGGCGGAAACATCGGGGCGTGGCACTGAGCGAAACAGATTGTCCAGAAGTTTCCATAACTATAATTACCAATTATTTAAAGCAACATGTCCCATACCATGTCATAAAAGATAACACAATTATTACAGACAAGATCTAGTCAAATTGTTCTGTTCTGACAACTCAGATTTCAAAATGCAGACAATTGTTTATTTGTTTCTAGACCTTTCCTAGCCTCGATTTCACAGCAAGCCGCATATAAACATCCTAAGCACCTGTCACATACGTTAAATTAAAAGTCAATACACATGGTGTAAAGGTGAGCATACAAGTTTAATAGATATAATAGAGTTCGAAATCGTTTACGCATAACCAGAACGTACACAGTGTGAAATGAAGCACGTTAGTTATCGACATGAACCTATCGATACCAATGACTGCGAGTTGACTGCCCAAGGCAGTTCGTAATACACACTCACCACTGTGAGCCATGTAATTAATTGTCCTTAACAACCCCTGAATGAACAGGTGCCGAGTCCAAACTATAGTACTATCATTGCTAAGGCAGGTAGACTGCATTCCATGTGTAAACATAACAAACAAGCATTCATTAAGTCACGTATAACATGCGGAAACGGTTAGCGTTTAAAATATTGCGTAGTTTGTTTGATGTGATTTAGAATAAGTAACGTATGTAACACCCAAAAGTGCGTAAAGCAAAAAGGGTTCGAGTATACTCACAGCGACGATGGATTGAAGGGAGCGCTAGAGCGGATAATAGCCTGAACAGTTATCGATAATATAAGCAAAGGTCGGTGCGTAAAAATGGTGTGAAGTGTCAGTGGGTCGAACGGTAATCCAGTCGGGTGGCAATCCGATCGGGTGGCCGGTCAACTGGATGACAATCCGTTTGGGTGGTCGCCCGATCGGGTGGCCACTCGACTGGATTGTCACCTCATTTGGAATGGATGTGTTTGTGTATGATGGTTTGTCTTTTGAAGTTTTCGTTGTAGCATTTTGAAAACAGAGAAGTATCTCTACCTTTCAGGTCGGTCGATCGAACGGCCGTTCGATCGGACAGCAATCCGATTGGAGAGGCTTCTCAGGTTGAGAACGAGTTCACAGCAGGACGTCACGCGATCGGATGGCTATCCGATCGGGTGGCAATCCGTTCAGGTTGAACATGTTGAAAATTGTTTAAGTGTTGAAGTTAAAACATCACATAGTCGAGTGACAATCCGATCGGATGGCAATCCGATCGGACGGCAATCCGATCGGACGGCAATCCGATCGGACGGCAATCCGTTCGATGTTCAAACTTCCTAAATTGAAATGAAAGTTGAGTGTGGGACCCAAGGTGCAATCCGACCGGGTGGCTATCCGATCGGATGGCAATCCGTCCCAGATGACCTGGTCTTCTTCTTCCTTGGTTGTTTTGGTAGTTTGTCGTTTTCTCGAGACTGTTTGATAACATGCTAAACAATAGAAACCTCTTCAAGACTTAGTGACCCGATCGGACAGGAATCACCCAAATCCGACCGTTCACAGGTTCGTGACGGTGTCTCATGTTTAACCCGAAATTGGTAATCTCGTGGATAGAATCAGATCTTGAACCAACACATCAACAAGGAGGAGTAGAAGGTTAGAACGAGCTCCGATTCTATCGGTTTTGAGTGCATTGAGTGTAAAAGAGTTGAAAGAAAGTTGGAAAACCATCTTTCAATCCTTTTCACCATTAATATGTTCAGATTTATGAAAGATCTTTGTTTATTTGTGTGGGAAGATCTAAGTTGTTCTTGGTGGATTGAAGCTAAAACATGAAGTTCATAAGAACACCATGATGACATCATCCTAGAACACCTCAAATCTAGTGATTTCACGGTTAAAAGTTAAGATTCAAAATATAGAAAGGTGTAGGAGTGCGTGTAGATCAAGAAAGTACAAGATTTAGGTGGAAAACTTACAAGAATCGTGATAAATCGGAAGAAATGCGGGCTGGAGCGACTAGAGTGGAGAGAGAGCTGTCAACATCAAATGATGTTGACATGAGGGGTATTTATAGGCTTTCCATAAATGGAAAGGGGGTAAGGTGGCTGGTCGATCGGGTGGTAACCCGATCGGGTGACAACTCGATTGAGTGGCACCTCGATCGGGTGGCAGCCCAATCGGGTGGCAGCTCGATCGGCTGGCCACTCGATTAGAGGGCACGGCACGATGAGTTTTTGCGATCTCGATTCGCGTGTTGATTGTTGCGAGGCTATAGAGTTTCCTATTCAAATTACTTTTAATCCCAACTACTATATCAACATACAATCATCCTTATTTAACATTCGTTTAGGGTTTGCGATTCGATTGCGATTGAGTTTCGATTGCGTTTCGATTAATCACCACAACATAAACATAAATAAACATGCACAAGTAACACATAAGGCACAAACACGTAAAACAATATCCAGAACGCGTAGTTCAAGTTGCGAGTGCGATTGCGATAAGCGATAAAACATGCGATAAATATCGATAAACCTCGATTATTATTAAGTACTCCACATAATACAACTAACGTAAAGCATAAAATAGACTATCTACAAGTCAAAGAAGTCAAAACAGAAATTGAGCAAGGAGTGACAGATCGCAATTAGCAATCTTGTCTCCCTTTGACTTCAATCTTGACTTTGACTTTCGAAACACGGGGTGTTACATACTACTCCATGGATTGGCCAGGAATGACTGGCCCGCCCGACTGAGAGTAAGAAACCGCTTGAATTCCTTATCTATAAACTACTATTAAAACTTTAAACCAACCCTGCGAGGACTGTATCCCTGCTGACTCAGACCAAAGGGTTGAGGGTGACCGCTGCCTGGAAGGGGGCCCACCATATTTTGCATTAAGACCATGCGTAGTCGTTAGATGAATAATGCTCCCACCCTGGGGCGTTTTCTGCCATGTGGCAGTCCAGTCAGCATGGGGGCATTATTGGGCGTTATTGCAAAAGTGGCGTTGTGGGAATAATGCCCAATAACGCCCATCCAATCATTACACAATTTTTTTTTTTTTTAATTTTAAAACTTAAAATACTTCATTAATTTAAAAAAAATTTACAATACTAGAAATTAAAAAAAAAAACCTAATAAAAAAACGGAAATAAAAAAAAGATAAAGTTAAAAAAATAGATGATGATCTAAAGTTCGTATTTTTCCTGAAGTTTTTGGCGATGCATTTGCGCAACGATCAGCGCGTCGCATTGGAGGTCGTCGATCGGTTTGGACAAAAACTCAATGTCCTTTTCTGTTTGTCTCGCCGCTTGCATCTCGTTAAACTTTTTGTTTTCGGCGACTCGTTCTTTCATAGTCTCCAAACGTTGGTGGCCGAGGTCTCGAATGTCTTGGAGACGACGGTTCATCTCCTCGAAATCTTTCTTCAACTCGAGATCGGAAGACGACTCCACCGGTTTTTTCCCGGTTCGCTTATCTTTTGTTCTATCGGGCGGTCGGGCCAACTCTTCAACTTACTCATCAACGTACACAACAACAATTAGATCGACATTGCGGGCATCGGAAGTTGGTGTTTCAGGGTCAACGGAGGATGACGTTTTCGATCGTTTAGCTCTACGTCTACTACTCGACGTCATGGTCGGTACGCCAACCCACTTTGGACTTTTTCTTAGTAGGTCCCAACATTTATGGTACGGGAAAATGTCTTTCGTCTTCTCGTACTCTTCCATAGCCTTCGTTAAAACCCCGACGTCACCTTCTCTGCTCGACCGATTATCGTAGTTACGTTGATAAACTTCTTGGAAGGCGTGACACTTGTTGTTGATGTTGGTCCATTTGCTAGAGATGGAATCCTTGTCACGATGTTCACCCTTACCCCACGTGCTATAAAAAAGTGCACGAATCCTATTCCAAAATTCGGGACCGGTTCGAAAGTTTGCTACAAATAGAAAAAAAAAAGCTGTACGTTAGAAATAAAATAAAATCGACATGTAGGAAAAAAAAAGTAAAAAAAAAATAAAACTTACCAACATCGGGGTCCTCCGAAACATCGACCCACGAACGAACCAACGTGTATTCCTCGTCCTTCGTCCAAATAACGTAAGTATGCTTACGACGAGGTTCGTTCGGTTCGTTTTTTTATGCGACCTTTTGTCGTGTTTCGATGTCTCTCGCTCCGGTTTGGGTTGCGTCTCCGGCATGATATCCACATCGGGTTCGGGTTGTTGTTGTGATGGTTGCGAGCCGCCGGCTTGGCCAAAGCAAAAGTGGGTGGCATGAAAGGAGTAGAGCCACTCAAGTAAGCCGCGTACGATAACATGTTCGGGTCCATGTCTTGAAGGCTAAAGCTTTGTTGCGGTTGGGTGGTGTTCGGGTTTCCGGGTCTTGAGGGAACACCAAATGGGGGTCAGAATGGGTTCATACTTTTATAAAATGTAAAAGAAGTAGAGAGAAACTTTGATTGTGAGTGAGTTTTTTTTATAAAAATGTGGATGTAAAGTGGGGTTTTTATACTATTAAATGGGAATTAAAAAAAAAACATTAAATAATGTTACCGCGGTAAACTCGATCCCCTAGGCACCATTTTGGTGTGTTTCAAACAACGCCAACAACCCTTTTTCGCGAAAAACTCCTAATCACGCCGAGGGGGGCGGTGGAGGGGCGATTGGGGCGTGTTTGGGCAATATTTTTGAAAAATAAACGCCCACTACGGGCGGTCTAATAATTTACTTAATTATCTTTCAATAATCCGGCATAGAGGGATTGTATCCTTGCTGACTCAAACTACTAGGTTGAGGGTAACGTCGTCTTCACAAGAGAGACCTACTACTATAACTAAAATAATCTCTTGAAATGCCCAAAGTGCGGAAATCATCGAAAGGGTACATGAAAGAAAATTGGATCCAAGTGATTCTTTCTTGTCTATATGTTTTTATTTTATTTTATTTGCTGTTTTTTTATCTTTTTATAGTTCTAAAAACCTTTTCTCAAAGTTTGATTCGATTAGACGTTGATAATAAACCGATATTAAAAGCTCTTGTGTCCTTGGACGACCTCGATATCTTGACATCACTATACTACGTCCGCGATGTGCACTTGCCCTAACGTGTGTAGAGTGATAGTAGAATATCGTGTTTTATAAATTTAAAACTTGAAATCGGCGAGTAAAAAACTAAAAATATTCTTAAAAATATACTCACACCGACACACGTCAATATTCCTTATATAACTGAAATTACGTACTACAATACATATACTAATGTATATATATAATATTATTTTTATTATTATATAGTTTTGAAATATAACTTATATTTAAAGTAAATGAAAATAATTCTATTGCTATGTCATAATTCAGATTTGGTATTCTTATTAATAATTAATATGCGGATTTCACTAATAATTTGTTATTATAGTTATGATCTAAGTTAACGGTTTACATATGGCGAATATAATATTTTTATAATTAATGGTTTATTTATCATGTCACATATGGCTAAAAAAGGAGTTTGATAATATTAAAATAGGATTAAGATACTCTTTCCCACTTTATAAAATATTTGTTTATTTAGGCAGGGAAAAAATATGATGGTGACATGTGTCCAACTTTGTTTTCATTTATTAGGTAGTAGATATGTTGATAAAAATTATAGTTCTTAATTAATTAAGAACCAAAAAAATTATAGCATGTGATTAAAAAGCAGATAACTAAAGTTCTTCGAAAGTTTGAACGCAATTTTCGGATTCGAATATGGTTTTATAAAAGCTTTGGATTCTTAGGATATCCGAATTATCCTAAATGTTTATATAAACATTATTAAATAAAAATTATTAATTATTAATTATAAATTTTTGATTTTCGAATATTTTAGAAAAAATTGGACGTTTCAAATACCCGAAATAACTTTTAATTAAATAATTACAAATTTTAATTAATATATAATTATAGTGGATATCCGAAACCGAAATTTATAAAATTCGAATTTGGATATCCGAAATCTGGGATTTAGATTTGGATATTAATTCACTATACGAAATTTTTAGATATACCTCAAGTAGTCGAATGTTTGTTTTCCTTTTTATGTATTTATTCTCTTATTATTTTATTTTAGCTCGTCATCTTGAGTTAATATGTTATTATGTGACTAGTCTTAAGCTACCAGCATTGCGGGCCAGTGGGCATAAAAATGTGCTACGAACATTGAGGAGATGGAGACGTAAAACCATGCTAAGTAACATCGAACGAAGACCAAAACCGGGTAAAGCGTAAAAAAACACGAATTTCCAACACAAAGTGACTTACGTGACGTAAAACGTAGAAATAGTCGAATTTATAACGATGCGTAATAGAAAGTGAAGGGGGTAAAACAAACTTAAAAGACCAAATGTGACCACCAAATACGAATGGAAAAAAAAACCCTGAGGGGCCAAATGTGACTATCAAACCCTGTGCTAAATAGCAACGAATGACGAACAAATCCGAGAAAACGTAAAACAAAAACTAATACAAAAACTAAAATTATTTAATCTTTGTGACACAAATTATAAAAACTAAAGTTGTGTTACAAAATGAAAATCTGTAATGCCCAAAAAAAATAGAAAAAAAAGACAAAAAGACAAAAAAATATAATATTCCTCCGTATGTTATTAAAATTAAAATCGAGAGATTTAATAATAATAATAATAATAATAATAATAATAATAATAATAATAATAATAAGGATAAGGATAAGGATAACAAAATATTTTTTATATATAGTATTAAAATTAAAATAAAAAGAGATTTATAAATAATAATAATAATAATAAGGATAATAAAATATTTTTAAATAAAAATAAAAATATAATTGTGAAGTTGAAGGAGAAATTGCCATTTGACATTAATTGTAGTGTTTTATTAATATTTAGAATTTTTTATAAACGAGTAGGTTGAAAGAGTGTAAATAACTGGTGGTATCATTTTGAAAATTTTACACAAATTGGATTGTCGCCCTTGTCATGCTTGACATTTCCAAAGTTTTTCAATTTTCCTTTTTATAATTCTCATTCAACATTTAGTTTACTTTTTGTCTAATATCATGTAGTATAAGCTTTTATAGTACTCATTCAACATTTAGTTTAGTTTTTCACTAATATCAAGTAGAACTTGTATGATTAAATATTTATTTATTTATATTTAATCTAGTAGCCATCATTATCATTTATATAATACGGATCAAAATATATTAAAACATATAATAAATTAGTTGGTAATTGTTGATGGGCCAGATTACCCTAATTAACTAATTGGGTTTCCCCTTAGGTGTATATAAGGAGATTACTAGAGAGGGATTAGGGTTTAGACATTCATAACATCACACTCAAAATCGCCCCTCCTCTCTCTCCATTACTACGAGTTCTTAAACCCTAAAGAAATCGGTACTACCATCATGAACATACATCCTAAAGGGGAACTCGACCAATCTGACGAACATGACGTCTACTTCATGCTCTGATGCGGTTACTGGCTAACCAGGTACACATGTTTTATTATTCATGATTGAATTTATTTAATTAGGGTTTATGTTTTACCCAAGTTCTACTGATATAATCAACATGTGGTATCAGAGCTATGTTGATTATATCAATTCAATCAAAGAATTCAATTAATTGTATTATAGGAATTAAAACATAAAGATTGATTTTTTTTCTTGTTTTGCGATCATAGATCTGCCAATTTATTTGAAAATCAAAATCACTAAGGTTATGAATCATTAATCTTAATATTCCAATTAATGATTTTTCTTGTTATTCATGTAGTCGAAACCTCAGTCAGAGTCACTAATGCGTTGGTTTCTCACTAAGGTTATGAATCGTTAATGTTTTGTTTGCAATTCATGAATTTATAATTGAAGTGGATTACTTTATGTGTTCACATATAATTGATGATTTATTTTATTTATATTTTAATATGTAAATAAAAAAATTGAATTAAGTGGAATGGATCGTATTCATCATCATTGAGTGATTCATTCATTTTTTTTAATTAATTATTATATTAATTAATTTTCTTTACAATATCACCTAACTGGGTTATAACCCCGTGTAATACACGGGTTGAACAAATGTAATTTTATATATCAAATAATAAAAAAAATATATCTTTAAAAATCTCGTTTATTACACGGGTTGAAAAAATGTAATTTTATATACCAAATAATAAAACAATATATTTTTAAAAATCTCATTTATTACATGGGTTGAATAAATGTAATTTATATTTTAAATAATAAAAAAGTTATATCTTTAAGAACCCCGTGTATTGTATGGGTTAAGTAAATTTAATTTTATATATTAAATAATGAAAAAAATTACATTTTTAAGAACCTTATGTATTGTTTGGGTTGAGCACATGTAATTTTATATACCAATCAATAAAAAGTTATATCTTGTTATATCTTTATAAACTCTGTGTATTATAAAACCATTGAACTAAACTGAAAAAATGGCCCAAAACACAGGGACTAAAATGACATTCAACTCTTTACATTATATTAATTTATATTTAGTGTACGTCTTTTGTTAATTTCAAGATAGATAATTTTGTTAATTTCAAGATAGATAATTTTGAAATCTAATAAATATTTCAAAAGACTATATTATCTCCTATACGAGTTGTTAAAATTTATATTAAATTTTATTTTATAATTATCTTTTAATTAATATTAATTATTATTAAGTAGGAGATAGAGATGAAAAACTAAAAAATCGATGGCTCCAATGAATGACATGTGTCCCTCCATTGATTTCTTTTATTATATAGTATAGATATTGTGATAGATTAAGATTTGATTATCTTTCCTAAAATTGTGTATCTTCATCTCCAAGTTTCGAATAAACATTATTTTAATTTGTACTCGAATAATTAACTTGGATAGATACACATGAGATATTTCAAAATTATGATCGAAATCCCTTAAAATTAGCTGATTCAAACTTATCAAACTAATCGGCTGTAACAGGACTTTCGAGATAAATTTTAACGAGCTGAGACCAAGATCTCGACTCGAGACCACAAGGTTTAGACTCGAAATCATAAGTGTTCTCAAATCTTTATAACTCGAGACAACGATTTCGACTCGAGACCATAAGGTTTCGACTCGAGACCACTAAGGTTTCGACTAAGGACTTCAATATTCACAACTCGAGACCATGGTTGCGACTCGAGACCTCATCAAGGAGTCGAGATCTCATAAACCACAACAGTCGAGACCATGATTACGACTCGAGACACTGAGGTTGCGACTCGAGACCTTAATGAGTCGAGACCTCATAATGTTGCAAGATGAGTCGAGACTTGACTCGAGATCTCACTCGAGACCTCATAACTGAGTCGAGATCTCACTCGAAACCTCATAATTTTTAGGCTGTTTAATGTGAACTAAAATAATTGGTTTTGTAATTAGATAATTAATCAGAATAAAAAAAAAGTTTCACAAAACCAAAATGGTTTTACTTGGGTGAGCTTCTGATGTATCACTTCTGGCCAAAGCTGATTTGATACATCTATTTATTGCTCAAGTATTATAAAAGCCATGTTGAGTATGCATTACAAACGTGAATGTCTTAATTTCTGGCCAAAGCTGATTTAATTCATTCATGTATAGCATTCTTAACAAGTGCATAACTAAAGCGATTGTCTCATCTCTGGCCAAAGCTGATTTGTCACGATTACTTTGCACACATGCTTAAATGATTACACTTCTGGCCAAAGCTGATTTGTCTTCGTTTAAGTAGAACTTTAAATAAGTCTATTATTTTGATGTTAGTAATAGACATATCACAACCTCTTCACATAATGATCCTTCATTAATTTTTATGATCATTTCGTCTGCCTTATTTTTTTAGTACCCATAAATTTTACTCACTGTAATTTTCTTCTATAAATCAATATCTCATCCACTCTAATTCTTAAACCTAAAATGTTTTGCTTTATTTAAAGTTTCTATAAGAATTAGCTCTTAAATTAAATCTTTGATTATCCCTTAAGACATGATGATCCTACTGCTTTCTTCTGATAAAGATACTACAGAAGAAAATTAGAGCATGATAAATAGGATAAATCGAACATGATGTCTCTTATGATAATCAAGAACTCTCTAACATAATTGCTATCACTAAAGTTATTCCAGATTAAGTCTTTCCTAAGACTAATCTATTATTGTGGAATAATTACAAGAATTCCTAAGATGCATGCCTTCATTTAAAATTATAAACTATAAAACTACGTGGTATATGTGAATACATAATAATGTACAATACCATGACCCATAAAGTTAAGGGTTTACGCATGGAAATAAGTACATTTTTCCAGTACATTACATACTAAGATTTTCACTTGTACAATTTGATGCCTTATAAATCAACTATAACACTCAAAAGTACCAAAGGAAAATGAGTGTGTTGATAAGCAACATATGTACATAGACATAAATGTTTGAAACTGGAAAATAAGATGTTATTCACCTTATAACCACTAATACCCTAAAAGAGGATTGTTCTAAGGTCCATAGTCAAAATACAAGTACAAAATCCCAACTCTAAGGTTCTTCAAGGGAAAATCTCACTGCATAATTATGCCATTAGACTACTATCCATTATTCAAAAGAACAGTTGGATAAGTTAATTAGGTAGTCACTTACTAATGATATCTAAGTCTGCTAATTTTAATATTCATATTAACACATGATTAGTTGATTCTAGTTCTAAACGTTTCCTTACCAGAAGTCAACAAATAACTAACATGAGAGTTAGTGACAAAATTAAATGTTAAGGCTATAAGAACCATAATAAGCAGTCTTCTAACAACGCCTTTCGATACCTTATATATTCTGAAGATTAATCAGAATATAGTATCATAATTAAGAAATGTTATGAAGGTTGTGAGGTTTGCATAGTCAACATAAAGTCACACTTACCTTAAACTCTCATCTTATTTGTTCTCAATATTTGGATAGGAACATTACAAAGATGAAACTAGATGATTCCTTAAACTTTCACAACCTTTTGTCATCATGCAAATGAGAATTTGACAAAAGGAAAATGAGACCTATAAATTTCATCCATTACAACCGAAATTCATGAGAAATCGTGGCATGGTTAATAAGGATGATTATTCAACTAATCTCATTCTAAGTGATTTTAAATCATAACGTTAAAGCCCTAAATATTACTTGGCTTAAGGAATAAGTATGGGTCCATCATAAGTCATTGACATTCGTGGAACTTATTCCAAATGGAACATTCAGACATAATTCATTTATCATTTAAAAGACTATCAACTTGTATCTAAATTTTGTCGAGTATGGCCCACGGTCTTAGAAGAAATCCATTCATATATGTACTTAATAAGATTTCTATTAGATATGTCCCTGAGTTTTCTTATGATATCTGGACATTAAAGAAATCAAATAAAGTCTAACATATATATGATAGGTTCCCACGTCACGTACCTCATTGAAACTTCTCTTGTAGCATTTTAGAAATATCAAAGATCAGTGGGAGCATTAAGTGTCTTAATAATAACTTGCAATAGTTGCAAGAGGTGGGGAGTGAAAATTTTACATTGCCTAAATTTACACCTCTTGTACAAGACACCGCTCCATCACGACACTGTTCCATAAAAACTTGTCTCCTTAAAATCTAATGCTACTCTTACAAAAGTTTCATTGTTTTCTTAATTGTGGGCACACTTAGATTTCTTACCTAAACTAACATAATCCTCAACAAGAGAAATCACTACGAATAATGTCATTAATTTGTTTTTCTCTATTAGAATTTTTCGGTTGTTAAGTATTGACCCTAAGCATGTTGAGTTCCTAAAGATTTCTAAGGTCAGTGGGAGTAGTCAAAGTCCTTATCATGACTTGCAAGGAATACAAGAGTTGGGGGGGGGGGGAAGAGTGTCATTAAATTTTACTCTGAATTTAACTCCGATTACACCTCTTGTACACCATACTGCACCAACTCTTACAAACTTAGAATCCTGTAAATGATAACAACCTAACCAAGAGCTAATCCATAAAACTGAAACTTCTAACAAACCCAATAATCAACTCAGGAGGTCATCTAGGTTTAAAAACCTACTAACTTTGATGATTACATAACCTCCCTAATTGAAGTTGAAATGGATTTTGGAAAAGTTTACCGATCCTATCTCTTCTAATTAAGCCATTAGCGTCAATCAATCTTCTAAATGGAATAAAACTGTTTTCTAGTAAAACTGATTTTATGTGTTCGTATAACGTTTGGGATTTGATTGAATATCCTAAGAGTGTTCATAACTAAACCAAATCCTGATATAAACGTTAAGACACAAAGAAGCATGATTGATTGTCAAAGGTTATACTCAGGAAGAGATATATATTATTAAAGAATCTTTCTTACATATCTAACAAAAGATTTCTTTTAGGATCATCACTGTTCTAGTAGCTTATAATAGTTTTGAGCTACATTAGATGAACATTAAAACAACTTTCTCTAACAACTAGCTGACATATTAACATGTTCATAAAACAACCTGAAAGTTCTAAACTTAAGGTTAAAGAACAGTTTGTCCATAAGCCAATAAAATCTATGTATAGGTTAATGCAAACAATGTGATGAAATCTTAACGCAATTATTTTCATCAAGAACCTAGTGGATTAATGTACCTACCTCAAGATGAGTGGGAGCAACTAAGATAAACTTGTCTTTATATAGATGACATTTTTTTGACAAGTATATGTTACATAAGTCAAAGCATTGTTGTCACAAACTTTGATATAGTAGATCTTAGAGATATCTCTTACATAATAGATATCATAACATGTTGAGATAGACCAAATGGGACATTACTTCCGTTCCATAAGTTTAACATTAAATTGGTCCTTGCATATGTAACAAATAATACTGCTCTCCTTTAGAGGATAATAGGATAAATGAGATTATTTCCTTACGCTTCATTAATTAGAAGCCTTACGTAAGTTCAAGTCTATACTCGTTTAGATATTACTCACATTGCAACACACTACACACTAGATATGTATAGATTAATGTGAAGCATCTAATAGAGTATTACAATATCTTTAAAAGAAAGGAGAGGCTATAATTTAAAGAAGAAGTGAAAACTCAACCGGTTGATTACTCTAACTTTGTGATATTAAAAAATGATAGAATGTAATTTCGGGTATATCTTTATGTCAGCAGCCAAAACCTATCTCATGGAGGAGTCATAATAAACTGATAACAACTTAAGTTATAACGACATAATATATTGTTGATCACAAAGCAATAGTCACTAAATGTTGTTGGAAATTTATCAGTGGACTCATAACTTTATTAACTCCATATAATTAATATATTGAAGACTTATTGTGATAAAGTCAGCTACCATGTCTCCTTAAACAGTAACAGTTCGAGAGGTGCTGCATTAAATTTCGATACGCAATTAATTATTCGTTTATGAATGAATTGAGGAAACTAAATCTTTGTATCGAATGCATTCATGATATGCTTAAGGATCCTATAACTAAAAGTCTATCACCCATAACTATTATGTAAGAGCTTATAATAATCATGGGTATATTGATGACTATGTACAACCGCATATCGTACTATGAATGATTAGCCTTTTAATTTTCCTCGATAGTTTGATTTTGTGTGTCTCTAATATATGTTATGCCGGTGTAATGACATATAGACAAATATAAAATCAAACGCTAAAGGGCTTGTTTGTATTTTGATCATAACTGTTAGGTTTTAAATTGAGGCTGTAGTATGACTAATGGGGGTCCTGAGTCGCGTAATGATTCAACGGCTGTATTTCTCTGTTACGGTTCTTGGTTTAAAGCTAAAATGAGTATTAACTTCTGATCAGACTAATCTAAACTCATGATAAATGATTATTCGGCTAAGTGGGAGAATGTAAGATTAAATATTTATGTATTTATATTTAATCTAGTAGCCATCATTATCATTTATATAATACGAATCAAAATATATTAAAACCTATAATAAATTAGTTGGTAATTGTTGATGGGCCAGATTACCCTAATTAACTAATTAGGTTTCCCCTTGGGTGTATATAAGGAGTTTACTAGAGAGGGATTAGGGTTTAGACATTCATAACATCACACTCAAAATCGCCCCTCCTCTCTCTCCATTACTACGAGTTCTTCAACCCTAAAGAACTCGGTACTACCATCATAAACATACATCCTAAAGGGGAACTCGACCAATCTGACGAACATGACGTCTACTTCATGCTCTGATGCGGTTACTGGCTAACCAGGTACACATGTTTTATTATTCATGATTGAATTTATTTAATTAGGGTTTATGTTTTACCCAAGTTCTACTGATATAATCAACAGAACTAGGGTTTAACCCTGCACGCGTTGCGGCGCTAGATCCGCGTACAAACCAAACGACAAAGACCAGTGTAAATGAGATAAATAAATATTACATATCTTATTATATTTTGATAAGAACAAATATGATTTTTAAACAGAAAATTAATGTAAATTCAAGACAAAACCGTGAGCTACATCATCGAATTAGCCATAAAACCACCACTTTTATAACTAAAATCAAGTTTGAAAAGCCCAACCCATCTTTCTCAATATCCACTCTTAGATAAAACTCAATTGTTCATTTCCACCACCTGTTAATAGTAATATATAAAGCATGATAACTACATCATCAAGACTCACTTTTTCACCCCACACATGGTCGCATATTTTCTCAACAGGCTACGAAGTGAAGCGCTTGTGTCCGTATCTAGAGGTGTATCAATGGTAGTACAGAAGCGGGCCCTGGGTCCCATCTCCATGATGGTTCGCAAGCTAGGCGAGTCACAGATAGTGGTTTTATCTTCTGGTCAAAATCAAAATTCGAAGCTATATGATACGTAAAAGATCATGCTTTTGTAACTTACATTAACGTTGTAACAGGCATTCCATTAAAGCTCCAAGTAGCAGGAGATTTCTTTTTATTTGGGGGTCGTCTTGTGTATCTATGAAAACAGGAAAAGGGTATACAGTTAGTGAAGAATGAAAGAATAAATGGTTAGGCAAAAGGGTTGAAGGGTTTAATTTTGCCTAACGCAGGTCGTGGGGTCCCCCCACATTTGCAAGACGTAGAGAGAGGTTCACTAGTTATGTTTTGATGTTTGCTCAAGATCCTCCACTGAAATGTGTTCAGCTTCGGATGTAGGAGCAATGGAGACGTGTGTGTTGAATGTGAAGAAGAGATACTTGCATGGGACAAGTACTCGAGAGCAATGACCAGAGATCCCAGTGGAATCAGAGCTGATCGGAATGTCCTAGATCACTAAATGAAGTGTCAATTTATAGGGAAGGTCATCGCTCAAAGAGGAAACCATTGACTAGTGAAGTATGCTTGCAGTGGGGGACTTACCCTTTTGGGGGTTGAAGCGTTTTGACATGCGGGTAAAAGACTACACTCTATGCATTCGCCTTACTTTTGCGGCTAGGAGAGTTGTTGAAGTTATCAGAGATATGACTGATTACTGTACACGTGCTACTTTATCCTAGCTCCTGGGTTTTTAACCTTTGAACCTTTTAACCTTTTAGGCGTTCATATGTTTAAGTCATTTTATTTAGTCTTGGGGTACCCCCATCATCAGCCCCCCAAGTCAGAGGTTTTTGGGAAATAAGCTCAAAGACTTCTGACTTTTACACATTTATTTGTATTGCTCAAAGGCTTCAAGGCTTGGAGGCTTAAAGGGTTTATTACGGTTGAGTTTTTTGAAATTTGAATTTTGAGAAGACAGTTGATGTGATTGACAGCGGTTTCTGCAGAGAGCAGGTTAATTAACTGCTGTATAATCATGACCTCTATTGTTTTATTTTTCATTTATCATTTGAGACACCCAACAATCTTTCTCCATTTTCTTCAAATTTCTTTCCATATCATCCTTTATTTCGCCCAGGTTAGTTCTGATTTCCTTCTTCTTTGTGGTTTGATGTGTGCAAAATGCAACGTATAAATTACATCAAATGAGGCATAAAACTAACCCTTTTTTAGTACTAATGTTGGAAAAAGTATGCTTTTGTCTTCCTTTTGTATTTTCAGGGTTAAAAGAGCTTAAATGAACAAAAGAAGCAAAAATGCAGCCAAATCCAGCAATAATACAAGAAAAGGAAAAAACGTGGCATACCCGACCCCTCGACAGCATCTCCCCAAGAAAAAACAAGAGAACAGAAGGCTGAACACGCCCCCTGCCCACTGAGCATGGGGGCGTGGCCAAGTGTCTGCAGAAAAGACAAAGCTGTTGAAGCTTCTATCACCCACCACGGGGGCGTGCCCAGCTGACATGGGGTCGTGGTCAACACAAAGAGTCGCAGAATCTAGGCAAATCTTGATAGTACAGATACGCTTCTGCATACAGGGTCGTGCCCAGCGGACACGGGGGCGTGGTCAACTAATGCAGACAAACTGCATTTAATGAAGAAAGAGAAGATGGGTGGACACGGGGCCGTGCCCAATGGACACGGGGCCGTGTCCGGGCTTCTATGCAGGCTATAAATAGGGGTGCTTGGCTCACTTGCAAATCATCCCTTGGCCAACCACCTCTCTCACACTTCACCCACCCACCACCACCATCACAACCCACATCCACCACCATCATCCATCATCCATCATAGAGAGTGTAAGTAGTCTCGGGATCCAAGATTGATCGTAAGAGTTCTTGACAATCAAAGGTCATGTTTGCTTAAGTCTCTTACATCACTTGGTGAAGACAAGTGTCTAGTGTAATACTTTTTATTTTTAATCTTTTCGCACTTTTTATTTGGTTATGTATTAGTGACTTTAATAACTAGTTTCTTATGTTGAAGGTGAATCTTCCTTATCGTTTGTCCGTGGTGTCTTGGCATTATTTTACTGTCTATATAAAATAAAAGATTTTCACCATTCATATCTCCACGGTCTATATGGAGATATGTTGGCTACCTGGTCGGGGGTTAAGGGAACGGTTTGGTAAGAGTCTTGCCTTGTTCAATGTATAGATCCTGCAAGGACCTGGGTCAACTTTTGTAGGACCTCCTTCAATACCCACTGGTATTGGATGGCGGGGGTCCGAACTCCTTGATCCCCTCATATGTAAACTACTGATAATACTTTAACCCGACTACTTAGGATTTTATCTCTACTGACTCAAACTACTTAGCCTAGGGTAATGTCGCCTTCAAAAGAGGGGCCTACCACAATATGCATTAATAACTTAATTAATTATCTTTCAATAATTCAACCCTTTAGGATTGTATCCTTGCTGACTCAAACTACTGGGTTGAGGGTAACGTCACCTTCAAAAGAGGGGCCTACTACAATAACTAAGATAATCTCTTAAAAAGTGCAAAAGTGCGGAAATAATCAAAGGTTACACTAAACATGAGTCGGATCCAAGTGATTCATCTTGTCTATCTGTTTTTATTTTTATTTTTCAGCATTTTTAGTTAGTTTTATTTTTCTTGTTTAAAAACCTTTTTCTAACTTTTGATTTGATTAGACGTTGAGGATAAACCGGTACTAAAAGCTCTTGTGTCCTTGGACGACCTCAGTATCTTACCAACACTATACTACGCTCACGATGGGTGCACTTGCCCATATGTGTGTTTAGTGTTAGTAAATATCGTGTTTTATAAATTTAAAACTTGGCTAAAAGTGTTAAAGGGCTTAAAATATACATTAAAAACTATATAACACTCATGCACATCAAGTTTTTGGCGCCGTTGCCGGGGACACAAGGATTTTAAGAAAGTTAGGAATCAACGGCCTAATCATTTTTTCTTATTTTTCTATTTTTTTAGGATTTTCTCTTAGATTTTCAGTTTCTGCAGAGCTCAGCACGGGCCGTGCCTGGTCAGACACGGGGCCGTGCTCAGCATTGTTACTGGCAGTTGTTATTTTTCGAATTACAGGGAGTTGAGCACGGGGCCGTGTCGAGCTCCCCTATAACAGGGATCCGGAAAACAACTACTGTATCTCCAACCATGGGCCGTGTTCACCTGAGCACGGGGCCGTGGTGAACCTTCTGACCAACGTTCTTTTCTGTTTTTATTGCAGGACTTGGAACCCAGGCGCCACATCTGAACTTTCTACATAGTGTATGAGCTCCAGTTCTAATAGAGACATAAAAGAACCTCTAGACGAACCCGAACGCTTTCTAAGAAAAAGACTTAAATCTAAAAACCAAGAGAAAGCTTCGGGAGACCCACTTCTAATGGCGGACCAACGTACCCTCATGGATTACCTACGTCCCACAGTGGGTAACCTTGGCGCCGCTATCAATGCACCGAATGTCGAGGCCAACAACTTCGAACTTCGACCGCATTTGATACAAAGGCTCCAAAACTCCGCAACCTTCCATGGGCTTGCGGACGAAGATCCCCATTTGCATATCACTAACTTTCTAGAAATATGTGATACGTTTCGGATCAATGGTGCATCAAACGATGCCATCCACCTCCGAATGTTTCCATTTTCACTAAAAGACCGAGCTAAGGCTTGGCTTAATACCCTCCTAGTTGGCTCGGTAAACACCTGGGATGAACTAGACCAAAAGTTTTTATATAAGGATTTCCCTCCTGCTAAAATGGCTAAATTAATTACTGAAATTAATACATACTCACAAGAGGATGGGGAATCCTTGTATGAAACTTGGGAAAGGTTCAAGGAGCTACTAAGAAAGTGTCCTCATCATGGTCTTGCAGTATGGCAACAAGTATCCACCTTCTACAATGGGTTGTTGCCACACACAAGACAAACACTTAACTCTAGCTCCGGGGGACTTTTAGGTAATCGTCGCCCAAATGAAATTTATAATCAAATTGAGGAAATTGCTCAAACCAATTTTCAGTGGCACACTCCCCGAGGCAACAAACCCATTGCCCCGGGCTCCCATAAGGTTGATGAAAGCACTTCCTTACAAGCCCAAATCGAGGCCCTCTCTTCAAAAATCAAAAAGTTAGAAATGGCAAAAACGGTCTCGGTTATGGCTTGCGAGGGGTGTGGTGGGCCACATGAAAATTGGAGTTGTATGAAAGAAATGGATAATCAAACAGAATCGGTAAACTACATTGATAATAGAACTAGGCCGTCAGGTCCTCCAACGGGTACCTACAACCAAGGATGGCGTAATCACCCTAACCTTGGTTGGAGAGAACCCGACAATAGTAGTAACCAACAAAATCTAAACCAACGAACAAACTTTCAATAACCAAGAAATGAGTCACAAAATTTCTCTCAACAACAAGGGGGACGAGAGAGGCTTGAAGATACCGTATCTCGCCTCATCTCCGACACCGAAAAGAAAAACTCGGATCGATTCCAACAACTGGAATCAAACTTTCGAAATCAACAAGCTAGTATTCAAAACATTGAAAAACAAGTAAGCCAACTAGCTCAAAATTTCGCCGAGAGACCTCAAGGCGCATTACCAAGCAATACCGAAACCAACCCAAAGGCGCAAGTGCATCTCATCACCCTTGTGAAACCGCACCGTGGGCCCCGAGGAGGCTCCGTTACCTCCAACTGAAAAGAGCCGATCTAACCTATCCCCATCTCCACAAGCACCCCAACAAAAGACGGCTCCACCAAATCAAGAGCCCACCAAGAATCCTCCGGTACCATACCCCGGTCGATTGATCCGCCAAAATACCGATGAGCAATTCTCAAAATTCGTAAATTTACTAAAACAATTGCATGTAAATATTCCATTTGTAGACGTCCTAACCCAAATGCCTAAATATTCAAAATTTATGATGGACTTCCTCACTCACAAAAGGAAAATTGAATCATTGCAATTAGTTAACTTAAGTGAAGAATGCTCCGCCTTGCTACTCAACAAACTACCACAAAAGAAGATCGATCCTTGAAGCTTCACCGTCCCTTGTTCAATCGGGGAATCGCCCATTCGAAACGCACTAGCCGACCTCGGGGCTAGTATTAACCTCATGCCCGCATCAATGTTCGACCGAATCGGCCTAGGAAAAACAAGCCCTACAAAAATGAGCATACAACTCGCCGACAGGCCAGTTAAATTCCCACAAGGTGTCGCTGAAAATCTACTAGTCAAAGTTGGGGAATTTGTCTTCCCAGGCGACTTTGTCATACTAGATATGGAGGAAGATACTGAAGTACCACTCATCTTGGGAAGACCATTCTTAGCCACAGCCCATGTGGTAGTGGACATGAATGGAGGGACACTAACATTGTAACACCTGACTTGTTAAAAACAATATTATAATACTTTGCGGAAAATAGGCCCAGATTTTTCTTTTTGTTAATATTACCTAATAAAGGTTAATATTCCTAAAATCTATTAATCCACATAATCGGATTAATAAAACAATTACAAACACATTTTTAGAAAATTTCGCCATGACCCGTTTGCATCACGACCAATCCTTACGAAAACAATACCTGCTTATTAACCAAGGTTTTTATAAAACAAATATAACCCACTACTACATTGACATACTAGCACTTGGCTAAAATAAACATTGAAGTTAAACTCTAAAATGCAAATAACTAAGTCAATTTGACCCAATAAGAAAACCCATATTACTTAGTGAACAAGGCGTCACTAAATCTTCACATCGTTGACCCGCTTCACAAACTTGATCACTTTCGCCTTCCTACCACCCGAATGTCACACCCCGACCACGTAGAACATACAAAACGTGGCGGAAACGTCGGGGAGTGTTGTAACAGAATTAATGTTTCAAATCCATGGCAATTGAAGTTTTGTTTTATTGATTAAAAGTGTTACAATGTCTTAACAAACAAACAAATACAACATAATTAACTAGTCTTGCATCTTTTATTGTCACTAAAGCCCAAGTCTGCTTATGTGTATCCTGATCATCTTATGCAACAGCTCCTGAAAAACACATGTGAAAATAGGTACGTCAGCATAAAAATGCCGGTGAGATACATAGGTTTTGTGAAAATAGGTTTCATGACTTATGTTTGAGAAAATGTTTAGTCATGAACCTTGTTATTTGCTTTGTTTTGTAAATCATTTGAAAATCGATAAGATCAGATGATATGTATAAATAATGTATGGTTAAATGAATAACCAAGTAAAATGAGTTTGTATTTGATAAGTTGTTTGTAAATCAATGTCTAGTGAAAAATATGTTATTTGTATAAAATGTTCTATGTCTCAACTTGAAATGATTCAGATAACGCTACAATATGTAATACCATACAAACACTTATATATAGGAAGTACCAGCGGCGTATCCACCATGCTTGTATCATATTACACACGCCTCGTTACTTAAATCACTTACACAAACCAAACAAACAATGTAAGATGTCTATGTTTAAACCAATTGTCCTAACAAAATGTAAGCATATGATGAATAAGAAATGTACTAAGTATGCTACAACAGACATACATAGCATGTGAACTGAAATATCTGTACTAAGTATGCAACAACAGACATACATAGCATGTGAACTGAAATATCTGTACTAAGTATGCAACAACAGACATACATAGTATATGAACTGAAATATCTGTACTAAGTATGCAACAACAGACATACATAGCATGTGAACTGTACTAAGTAATGCACACAAATGGGCACACCTAGCATAAACACAATGAAATCATGTACTATAATGTACTAATGAACATAGCAGGTATATGATGTGAAAACAGGAAAGCAGGAAAGTAACAAGTAGGCACATGTGTTTCACCCCAAAACAGTTTGGAAAACAGTAAAAGAGGGGTCTATGTACTCACTTGAGATTGCTTAGTAGTCCTTGAGTAACAACCAAACAATGCTAGAGATCACGGAAATCAAACGGCACCTAATATAGGTAACTATGTTAATAAACCGGACCTAAATCGGAAGATCTGATAGAATGAGGGTTCGTAAACCAAACGAGTATAGAGACTCGTGTCATATGGTTTAACAAAGCCTACATACTAAATGAAACCTTAATCTAAGAGCCTTCGACCCATTACGACCCGTTTAGGTAGCTTATGCTACTTTAACGCGTCGTTCGCGAGAAACGCGTTCGGACCACCTAACTAGCCCTATGACAAGTGTTATATGCCTAAACATGTTACATAATCAGTTATGTGACAAAAGTTTAGGTTACATATGCTTAATTACCAATTATACATGAAAAGGGTATTCTGGTAATTTACCTAAGGCATATAAACTACCTATCATACAACTACTTAAACGATGTGACCATAGGGTATAACCTTGGAAGGTTATTCCCTATATACTATGGTCACCTAATGTATTTGGTCGGATCCTTATGATCGACCAAATGGGTCGAGTTCGAAAGCATAAGCGTCTGATAGTCGCTTACCCTTACGACCCTAGACAACGTGGTAATCAGTAGGCATAGTCCCAAGGGACTATAGCCAACGTGATTACACTCACTTTGCATTGACCATAAACTGGTCAATGCAGAAAGTCAAACAAAGTTTGACTTTCAGACTCGGAAAGACTCGAAAAGCAATAAAAGAACGAAAGAATACTTACGAAGGGTCCCTGAATGCTAATTTCGATCCGAGAATCTCAGGTATGAAACAATGGTTTCAACTTAGAGTTTCTAAGATCAAAATTCTAGTGATTTTAAAGCATGGGGGGTGGGGTATTTATAGTAAAAGGTCCACCGTTAAGATCGTTTCATGGAAAACGTGCCTTAATCGCATCCGTACATGTGTCGGAAACTTGTGGTGGCTAAGAATTGATCCTTATCAGCTGACTAGACAATTTAGAACATGTGGTTGTGGATTAATCAGCTGCAATCTGATGTTAAATGCACTTAATCTGGTCCAGAAGTCGGACGCGGGCCGCGTGATGTTTAAGCCTGGTCTCACGCGGGCCGCCTGGCCATGTCAGTTCAGAAAAAGTTTCAGAAACTACAGTTTTGGTCCCTGCACGTGTTTTAAGGCATTTCCGACACTTCTAAGGCCCGTAAAGCCAACTTTAAGGCCCTAAAATGTTGCCTAAACATTGTGGACATGAAACATGTTCAAAAATATGCCGGATGATGGTTCGTTTGGTCGTACGAACGCGATGTTCGCTTAATTACGACGGAATGCGCACAAGCGCGAAAAACGATCCAAATGACGCGACGAATGGATTTTTCTCACGCCAAACACTAAAATAAAATATTTTAGTGCTTGCATAATTTTTTGGATCTCCGGATGTATTCAGAACGTGAGTTATGCACGAAAGTGCAAACTTGTGCACTTTTTGACACTTTTAGTCCCTGAATGATCCAAAAGTTTATTTTAGCACACCGAACCCCTCAAAGCCTATTTCTAAGCTATGTAAAGGATATTTAAGGTGTGTTTAACTTATGGTCATGTTTCGGAATGTCTGTTACAGTTCAAATTGGCATACTTTCGCAGTTTGTCAAATTTAGTCCCTGTAAGCGAATAAACTAGATTTTGCCATACCAAAGCCTTCAAAACTTATTTCTAAGTTATCTAAAGGTTACTTAAGGTATGTTAAGCCTATTTCACTATTCCGAAGTGTTTGTTGCATTAAACTGGTTATATTTACGCATCAGTGCGCGTATAACCCTCCAGAAAGCGATTTAGAGCTTGAAATCGAACAAGAATTGATATGTGCAAATGATACACATATTTTTACAGATCCCAAGTATGAAATAAAATATTTCATTGGTTTGGCATTTGTTTGATGGTTGAAGTGACACAGGTGTCACAGTCTCCCCTACTTTAGGAAATTTCGTCCCGAAATAAATTCGTAGGAGTCTATCTGTGACTTTTTGTCAAATAACCACCAGAGATATATAAGGCATAATCTTGTAATTTCTCTTTAACGGACATTTTTCAGAAAGGAAAAATGAACGGAGTTATTTTCAACAGGCATTCTTTAGAAAATGGAACATGAAGGAATAAACAAGGATATTCATTTCCCTCGATGGATATTCTTCAGAAACAAAAATGAACGGAAAAGTCATTTTTCACAACATCTTCAGAAACAAAAATGAACGGAAAAGTCATTTTTCACAACATCTTCAGAAACAAAAATGAACGGAAAAGTCATTTTTCACAACATCTTCAGAAACAAAAATGAACGGAAAAGTCATTTTTCACAACATCTTCAGAAACAAAAATGAACGGAAAAGTCATTTTTCACAACATCTTCAGAAACAAAAATGAACGGAAAAGTCATTTTTCACAATATCTTCAGAAACAAAAATGAACGGAAAAGTCATTTTTCACAATATCTTCAGAAACAAAAATGAACGGAAAAGTCATTTTCCAGACACACGACCAAACTAGCTATGGTTTCCGTGCACTGAATTCCATAATTATGTATGCATCCATAATTACGCAATTCCTTGCATAGTCCGCACAATTTGCTTGTAATGTGAAGGGGGAGGAAAATCAAACCTGTGATGAGTGTGACTAGACCACCATAGGGTCCTTTTAATTAGATCGACAAATGATCCTTTTAATTAGGCCACCAAGGAGTCCTTTCAGCTATATCATCACATGATATTCCTAACCAGATTTTTGGATCAATCTGTTTACCTAGACCACTCAGGGGTCTAATTATGGAATAGTACTATATAATCCAAGGGTCTTTACTACAACGTAGAAGCCCATTGAGGATTTAATATAGTACCTTTGGATATCCTACTATGAATCCCTTATACGAAGATATGGAAGATTCTACAAGGATTTGGATAACAAAAACTTGGATTACACCAAAATCATAAAAGGAAACACATAAGCACATAATCACATAGTTGTTTAATTTAACCTTTAAGTTGTTGTCTTTGGACGTGGATACTTAAAGCACACCAGAAATCCAATTAGTGGATTTCATTTGGCACTTTAATCATTTCAAGAATCCATCCATGAAGATAGGATGATCTACCAAAAATTCGATTTTCATCTAGCTTCCGTGGGAATTCCTGAAACCTGCATATGCTGAATCTGAGATGTCTGGTTCAAGCTTTGTCATTTAGCTTCCGTGGGAATTCCTGAAACCTGCATATTCTCTACCACAACATAAGTTTCACAAATTTATTACACTTAGATTTAAAAACTTACTGGTAGACATCATATAATTCAACAAACTGTATAGTTACATCAAGTTCAAATAAATGACCTTGATTAACTAACCTCTCAATCTTTCAAAATATTTGTATATAACATTTAAAGTTTTCAACATATTCTCCCAACCCTGTAGTTCATCAAGTTTAGCACTTGGAATTTTGAAAATCAACTCTTCAACATCAGTTGTCGAAAATCTTTTTGAATTTTCAAAATTTTATGCTAAAACACTCCGAAAATCTTTTTGGATTTTGATTTTGAAAGAAATGCAGTAAAGAAATATATACAGACAATATTTTTGTGAGTTTGTGTAAGAGGATCATATCAGTTTATGAAACAAATCACTAGCACCGTTAAGCTTTAAATCATTTTAAGTTCTAAACGATTCACTTAGATTGTCAGTATACTGGTCCACTTAAATTTTCACACAAAGTTCAACTGCTTCGAGATACGAGTTTAATGTCTTAGATACTTAAACTTAATCGCGTATCCCACCTCAGAATATACTCCCGTATCCAGATCCCAATATTCAGTCTTACAGGTAATTATAACACAAATGATATCTGTAAGGGGTTAATAATTTATGAAGAATCATGAGAGCTCAGGTCAGAACTACCGTTCAGCAGAGAGATCATGACTCAACTTTCGGTGTGTCCCCTTTAGAGGATCTTTTTTACAACAGCATTGCTAAGCAATTTTATTGTCTTATCATGTATGCTGAGGGTGATGCTTATGTTTCAAAGCATTTGCGGAAAGTATTATTCGAGGACTAGGTCAGAACTACCGTTCAGCAGAAGTCCTGGAATAATACCCCAGATATCACTGAGTATAAAGACCTGTATATCAGAATACGAAACCTTTCAAACGAGATTTCGGGGGTTACCCATATATCCGAGAGATGTTACCCACGATATAAGCAAGTTTGAAATTTAGGTTTATATCTCGTCACAATCTACTAAATGTGCAAAAACCTACTGACACATCATCAGTGAGACCGTTTATCACATTTGACATTTCATATCTTTAGCATGCTGTGATCGTCTACTGATGTACTATCATTTCCTCTTTTATACACCAAAACTCATTTTTGCTTTTTTTTAATGTTTTTGAAATTTTCAAATTTTCTAATTTTTTTTTTTAATTTTTCTCCCCCTAAAATCAAAATATGTTTCAATTTTGATTTTCAAGGAAAATTTGAAAATAAACTGTACAAACTTGACAACTTGATGAGAATGACTTCAATTCTCCATCCACCTGGCATAAACAATCAGAACTTCCCCTGACAAAAAACTATTTTCCCATTATGATTTCAAAACACTTAAGTTTGTTTTAATCAAATGGTTTTTCCAGAAAAATTAGTTTTGTTTGTCTTTTTATAAACTCGGGGTTTCATCACCTTGTTCTCTTTCAACCATTTTAAAGATTTAACAATTCAAGATTCTATCAACACAAACATTAGTAGAAAATCAAGTACAACTTAATGTCCTTGATTTACCACATGTAATTCGAAATATCACAGTTACCAACCTGTGAATTTCTTAAGAATGATGCCGATACCTGCTTCACGCTTACCAACCTGGAAGCTCCTGGCAAGTCAGATTTTTCTATTTGAAAAGTTTCACCCAAGTCTGACTGTCCTTGGGTGATTTTGAATTCTTGTTCAACAATGGTGGAAAATTTTTATCATCCATTGTTAAACCTGAATTCTCAGATTTTACCTCAACAAATAGCTCTTCTGGTTTTGACACACCAGAATCATTGCATGAGTGTGGCTTGTCTGACTTTGATGAGCCAGATTCATCGCCAACACCTTTCTTTTTCTCCTTTTTCTCTTTTGTCTTCAAGTTTGCATCTGAAAAATTCAATTTACTTCGCTTTGCAGTCGAGTGAATTGATTCATCAGAACTTTTATTCAAACTTTCCTTTGAACCCGAAGACAAAATTTTCTCGAGATACTCTCTCGCCTTTTTCCTTTTCTTTCGCAGTCGGTCTTTCTGCCCCTGTGAAAGTTTAACTTTCTTTTCTTGAATTGTCTGATCCTGAACTTTAGGTTTTAGAACCTACTGTTCATAGGGCTTGACATTGACTGGCTTCTTTACCATTCTTTGAGATTCAACCCTCGATCTTCCCATCGATTTCCTCGGGCAATCTCTTGCAATATGTCCTCTGATTTGATAATTATAGCATCTTCTTGTTTCATAATTCCAATTCTGGCAGTTAACAGCAATGTGTCCTCTTACACCACATGTGTAACACACTCTGTTATCGTACCATTCACCACTTTCACACCATATGCTTAGATCATAACATTGTCTGGCTTTGTGGTGATCATCACTCTTCTTGAAAATTTGTTTTGGCTTTGAAGCACTGTGGTCAAACCTGTACCACTTATTACCAACACTTTGTGAGTTTTCATTTTTAAATTTTTGTGATTTTTGATAATGATTGGATGACTTATCTGATGTGCTTTTATTTTCATTTTTAGGATTTTTCAAATCTTTATCTTTTTGTTTCTGTTCTACAATCTTTTTAACAGGTTTTTGCTTAGAGCATTCACCTATTTCAGTGGACTGCAAAACAGTATTTTTAAATTTTTCTTGTAAATCTAAAAATATTTTTCTTTTCTTTTCTTTTTCATCATCAGATATTTCATCACAATCTTCAATTTTGACTTTGACTTTGTCAAAATTTGTGACATTATCACTTATTGGAACAGAATTGATCGGTTTTGGACAAACATGTGAAGTAGAATTCACAAAACCTTTCAATTTATTCTCAAGCTCGTTGATTTTAATCCGAGCTTTTTCAGTTTCTTTTTCAAGCTGAATGATTTTAGCAAGATGAGAATTGATTTCAATTTGTTTTTGAAGATTATCTTTACCAAAAATATCTCTCTCATCTTCTAAAATCTTTATTTGATTTTGAAAATCTTTTTCAATCTTTAATTTTCCATCTTCAAAAACATTTTCTTTTTCTTTCAAAATCTTGTTTTCTAATGACAAACTCTCAACATTCTTCAAAAGTTTGTCATTTTCAGATTTTAGTTTTTCGCAGTTCAAGCGCAAATCCAAAATCTGTTCATCATCAGCTTTCTTCTCGTCTTTCAAAGCTTTGTTTTCCAATGTCAAATTCTCCACATCTTTCAAGAGATTGACATTTTTTGCTTCTGATTTTTCGCATTTCGAGCACGCAATTTTAGAACTTGAAGATCCATTCTTCTTGGATTCTTCTTTTTCGGAAATTACTTCTTCAAGAACCTGTTGTTTTTCAGTAACAACTTCTTTTTCTTTCTCAGTATTTACCACTTCCACTTTGAATTCCTCTAAAGCCTTCTTCTTCAAATCTTCAACCATCTTTTTCACCTCTTCTTCTTTTTGCTTCTTCATTTCTACCACCTTCGGTAGACTTGCTTCACAAACCTCTCTTATCTTCTTCTCCAAATCAGGCAGATATGTTTTATCAGATAACCTTCGTGTGTTAAAAGTAGCCGGTCTTGGAAGCAAATTTATTACAGCATCAAAATCCACCTTTGATGGGTCAACAACTGGATTTCCCCGTGGATCCATGTAACATTCCAACTCTTCATTCCATCTTTTAGCTCTCTGGGCTTCTTTGAATGGTTCTCTGTAATTATCAAGTTCCCATCTCACGTAATCTATTTTCCACCGTCTATCATGAGCACTTTCTCCTGACATTTTAAATCTTCTTCTTGAGATTCGCCCTTTGTAAATCTTTAATCACAAGCAAACAAACAAACAAACAAACACTTAGTAAAATTTTCAAAGGTTTTAACACACACTGACACTGAAGTGAAATCAGTCAGATTGACTGATAAGCGAAATCTCTTAAAGTGACACAAAAGCGAAATCAGAATGTCACTATAAGCGAAATCACAATGTCTGTAAAAGCGAAATCAGACTTTGTCCTTTGGAGCGAAATTAACTTGTCAGTTGGAGCGAAATTAACTTTTGTCTCTTGGAGCAAAATTAACTTGTTCATATGAGCGAAATTAGCTAAGTCCGGATGTACACAGAAGCGGAATCACGAGTTTACTCATTTTTACTCTGAATTTCGATCTGAAACTTTCAAGGGTTGTACTACTCTTAAATCCGATCACAATGATATGATTATTGTTCAATTTTGACCGCAAGTTCGTTCCAGATCTGAAGATGAAGTTTCTGTTCGAAAACCGATTGAGATTTTTATAAAATTGATTGATTTTTACTAAGTTTTAAGGTCTGATATTGTTAAGGATTGATTAACAACTAGTTTCGCTCAATATACTTGACTTTCAGCTCATTTTGACCGAAGGAACTTGTTTAAACCGAAAAACTAAAAAAGAAATTGAGTAGAAAGATGATAAAAGTGTCGAATCAGCTGATGTAGTATGAACTTCTCGTCCTGAAGCTCTGATACCACTTGTTGGATCGTGTACGTGACCCTAAAAGTTAGTTAAGGTAGTTCAACATCATGTGTAAAGGCGGAATCAATGCACATAACGTCCAAAACAGCTTGTATCTTTCAATCTTTCTTTTCTGATTGATTAACGTGCTTGTACAATGTTTTCTGTTACAAATCCGGCAGCACTTCGTTAACTGTTCCAACCATTCCGTTTGAAATGTGCCTAACACATCCCTATTTATAGACAATAACCCTTCCATTTGAACTACACATATCATATTTCAAACGGAATCCTTGTTTCAAACAATGAGTTCAAACGGAACCCTTGTTCAAACATTAGTTTCAAACGGAACCCTCTAAACTCAAACGGAACCCTTTAAACTAAACCCTAATTTGACATTTAAGATCCAATCTTGACATTCTTGAAATAAGACTTGATGAAGATGCAGTCAACAAACATTCTTGTGCATCAACAGGGTATAACCTTGGAAGGTTATTCCCTATATACTATGGTCACCTAATGTATTTGGTCGGATCCTAATGATCGACCAAATGGGTCGAGTTCGAAAGCATAAGCGACTGATCAAGTCGCTTACCCTTACGACCCTAGACAACGTGGTAATCAGTAGGCATAGTCCCAAGGGACTATAGCCAACGTGATTACACTCACGTTGCATTGACCATAAACTGGTCAATGCAGAAAGTCAAACAAAGTTTGACTTTCAGACTCGGAAAGACTCGAAAAGCAATAAAAGAACGAAAGAATACTTACAAAGGGTCCCCGAATGCTAATTTCGATCCGAGAATCTCAGGTATGAAACAATGGTTTCAACTTAGAGTTTCTAAGATCAAAATTCTAGTGATTTTAAAGCATGGGGGGTGGGGTATTTATAGTAAAAGGTCCACCGTTAAGATCGTTTCATGGAAAACGTGCCTTAATCGCATCCGTACATGTGTCGGAAACTTGTAGTGGCTAAGAATTGATCCTTATCAGCTGACTAGACAATTTAGAACATGTGGTTGTGGATTAATCAGCTGCAATCTGATGTTAAATGCACTTAATCTGGTCCAGAAGTCGGACGCGGGCCGCGTGATGTTTAAGCTTGGTCTCACGCGGGCCGCCTGGCCATGTCAGATCAGAAAAAGTTTCAGAAACTACAGTTTTGGTCCCTGCACGTGTTTTAAGGCATTTCCGACACTTCTAAGGCCCGTAAAGCCAACTTTAAGGCCCTAAAATGTTTCCTAAACATTGTGGACATGAAACATGTTCAAAAATATGCCGGATGATGGTTCGTTTGGTCGTACGAACGCGATGTTCGCTTAATTACGACGGAATGCGCGCAAGCGCGAAAAACGATCCAAATGACGCGATGAATGGATTTTTCTCATGCCAAACACTAAAATAAAATATTTTAGTGCTTGCATAATTTTTTGGATGTCCGGATGTATTCAGAACGTGAGTTATGCACGAAAGTGCAAACTTGTGCACTTTTTGACACTTTTAGTCCCTGAATGATCCAAAAGTTTATTTTAGCACACCGAACCCCTCAAAGCCTATTTCTAAGCTATGTAAAGGATATTTAAGGTGTGTTTAACTTATGGTCATGTTCCGGAATGTCTGTTACAGTTCAAATTGGCATACTTTCACAGTTTGTCAAATTTAGTCCCTGTAAGCGAATAAACTAGATTTTGCCATACCAAAGCCTTCAAAACTTATTTCTAAGTTATCTAAAGGTTACTTAAGGTATGTTAAGCCTATTTCACTATTCCGGAGTGTTTGTTGCATTAAACTGGTTATATTTACGCATCAGTGCGCGTATAACCCTCCAGAAAGCGATTTAGAGCTTGAAATCGAACAAGAATTGATATGTGCAAATGATACACATATTTTTACAGATCCCAAGTATGAAATACAATATTTCATTGGTTTGGAATTTGTTTGATGGTTGAAGTGACAAAGGTGTCACACCGAATCTGTCATATAACATTACCATATTATTAGCCTCAACCGAGAAATTATATATTCCTACGGTAAGCATAATTATGACTAATATAATATAAATTGAACCGGATTATTGGTTAATGACTTGTGAGATGTTTTCTTCTTTCATGATTCTGGTTCAAGTCACCCCATTGATTTTCATGACTTATCACCTACATTGAAAACACCAAAATATTAGCTTTTGTTAAGTGAGGACTCATAATATGATTTTGTCCCAAACATAACGGAGTATTCAATGCTCATAATACCCAACGAAACAATATCGAGCCACCACTTCATTATCTCGAGTCACGCATTTTGTGACTTTCTCCATTCTAATATGGATGCCCCTTTTTTTATATCTCATGTATATCCCTGCTAATATAGAATCAAGGAAACTTCAAAGTAAACCATTATCGAATTGATTCGGTCAATATAAATAACATGGTAAACTGCCACGTATCTATGTTGTAATTCATTAGACAATATATACGATTATCAACAATCATTATTATCTAACATACTCTTAATAATTCATACATGTATTCATAACATTCGCCAATACGTTATATAGTTTTTACGACAGAAGTGTCATTCATTCATAAGCACTACTAAATGAACACATGTTTTTGCACATGCAGGTTATAACACCCATGACTTTTTAATTTAGCATACACATCCATATTCAAGGAATCACTCACCTCAACTCATTTAATATATATAGCTACATAGAGGTTTAAAACAACAACATAATCACATCCCATTGGTTCCTTATAAATTCCCTAAGATTATGCAAGTACTATAAAATTTATGTTTTTCACTCAGCTTTATGCAGCTGTAGTAATTCAGTATTTTCCCATATTTATAATGAGTATTTCACTTCAAACGAAAATTCATATTAACGGTGACTCCGAGACCTTTCCGTGGATATAAAATACGCCCCGAACGGACATTCGATTTATTTTCTATGAATTTTTAAAGACTAGCAAAAATCTGAAAATAAGCTAAATTTTCAGCATTTGGGTATCTCGACCCATTAACATTGTGTACTCTTTCTTGATGGGTTAAAACCCCCAAAACATCGCTAAAACAATACGTTATTGTTAACTTAAACTATATTCAATAAGTTTCATTAAACCACCTTAACTATAAGAAATTTAAGCCAACAATAAGTCTATTTAAATCAATGCGACTCCAAACATACTCGAGTCACTCACCTTTGCCCGTAGGAATGTTGTTGCTTTATCACCCGTTTGACCCGTTGCCATCCAAACGTTATGCCACCTATCTTGACAACAAATCAAACTTGCAAATCATTAGAACACGTAATATGGGCATTTATCTCATAATACCTAGTTACTTATCCAACCCATCATCAAACATGTGTTCTAAATCATTCTTTTACCCCAAACTTGTTAATTGGTTTATCAACATCCATTTGACCCGTTATCACGCATTTGTGTTTAGACATAACATACGGGTCATTTTCACCATAATTTCATCGACTAACCAATGTGTATAAGTTTGGGTTATAATCCAACCCAATTAACTCATTCACTCAAGTGACCCGTTTGGATGATCAAGTGAAAATAACATTTACATATGTACTTTATGTTAATCTCATTCACCATTAGATTCACCAAAGCTTTATGTTTACAAAACACCAAGTTATTGTTAGCAAATCATTAGAAATCAAGTAAACATGGCAAAACTTTCAAAATCTCACTTTTATTTTGGTTTGTTCATTTAAGCATTTCATCGAACACTTGGCGGGTTTCGCATTAATGGGACATTAAACACATATGTTCTAGGATATAATTTAACTAGTTCCCTTAGCAAATCATCAACAATCAATCAATCCATATGATCCTTTTTACTTCATATCAATCTAACTAATGTTAATGTATCATATTCAAGATCATACATCAATATTTCAAGGTTTTACATAGCTACTTCTATCATCTTGATTATCCTACATTTATGAAGATTTTCATATCAAATAATTTTATGAATCAAGATGTTCAAATCATCAAAACCACACATAAAACTATTCTACATAACAAATCCAACTTCCAACAACACTTATCATATCATAATCTCATGTTAGGGTTGAAACCCATTTCCTACAATTCATCAAAACACGAAATTGAACTTACCACTCTATTGAGTATGTTAAGATAATCGAAAAATTGAAAGCATGCAACTGATTAACTTCAAATTCCCTTGTCAATTTGATAGATTTTGCAAGAACAAGGTTTGCCCTTGTTTCCCCTGCTCTCGTCGAACGAAACACACACCAGTGTGTGTGATTTTCTTTTGTTTTGTTTTTTATTAATCCTTTTGATTTATAATTTTTCATATTTCCCCCTCATAGTTTGCTATATGTTTAATTTAAGCATTTCACATAACTTAACTATCATTTTATCATAATTCACCAACTAAGTTAAGTTTTTATCTATTTTTCACTTATTTTCATATTAAACCTTTTTGGGGTGTTACAAGTCTTTATAAAATACTATTTCCACCAATACAAACTTACTTGAAAGATTACACATATTTTAATACCACAAAAAATCGGGATGTTACAAGTCTACCCCACTTAAACAAGTTTCGTCCTCGAAACCGAATTATACTCTACTTTAGGATATTACCCTAATAGTTTAATCACCATCCCACTTGTTTGCGCCTTTAAGCTTAAGCAAGGAGTTATTCTATTATTCAACTATCATTAAACTAAGGGTGTCCATTAATTGGATTTCACATTTAGAATTTACTTACGTCTACGATCAAGTAGAGCATTCATCCATGCTCGTTTGAGTCCCGTTGCATACCACCTATGCAACTCGCACACGCCTTCCATCTTTCCACCTGTAACATCTCTATTTAAACGTATTTAAAAAACGTGTTCATATTAAACACGAGTTCTAACATGAACCCCTTCCTTTATATGAGGCTATTCGACCTCTAGTCCATACTTATTTCAATCATGGTAACACCTCTTAATTCCTTTATCATTAATTAACTTTTCGTTCACATCTTAGTCCACCTCCAAGTATTTATACGTTTTGAAAACGATTTTTATTTTACATCCACATGTCGTGAAAGTAACTTTTCAACCATTACCCAATTACTTAACATTGGTTTTACAAGTTACAATTTTTGGGAATTAAATCTTACTTGACACTTGTGAGGTACTTATCCTTATTATCATTTCCATGAAGTACTTAGACATCAATGTTATTACCCCATGAAGTCCGGACACTTCATGTATACACCCGTGAAGTTCGTATACTTCAAGTTATCATCCGCCACTACTATTATTACAATTTATCATTCTAATTTCTCTCTTTTTACTTGCGTAATTCATTCACATAGGAGCTTAACGCCATTATCATACACATAATTAGACATATTTATGTCTTATCTTCTCCTTCATTAAAAAAAAATATCTATATGGGCTCATACGTACTTACCTACATTCATATTCCCATATTATAATTTATAAACAACTAAACATTTTTCCATACTTGCGTACTTAATAAGTAAGTAGGGGCCCTTCGTGTGTACTTACAAGTACACTCACCGCACTTCTGTGTACTTAATACGTACACATGTCTCACAACCATTAACACTTGTAATTTAATTATTTGCCTTAGATTATGAGATATTTAAACCCTAATATTATCCGTGAAGTCCTTACACTTCACTTTACTTCTCTTGGAGTCCTTACACTCCAAGTATTATCTGTGATGTCCATATATCATCGCCTTACATTCGTGATGTCCGTGGACATTCACCATTCATTCCATGATGTTCGTAGATATCTACTTTATGTCACTTTTATTACATTCGTTAAAATTGTCGTTACTGACTAAAACTAAGTTTTAGTTCAACGTTTTTTTAACTTGTGTCAGTTACTCGCATCAAGGAATTGACGACCAATTGCTTTCTCTTTACCAATTTTATTTTACGCGGGAAATCGTAACCAATTCTCACGCCTTAACACAATTGACCAACATGCCCTCTTTAATTTTACCCCGTAGGCTATTTCTTTAGGCATTTCTTTTTATCCGTGACTCGATGGTCACATTGGTCCTGTAGACCCTTGCCTTTATTTATAACCAGAAGGTCATGATGATCTCGTAGACCACCCTTTACCCGTGTCATCCATTAAATGTATTTGGTGTTACACATCCATTTTATGTTTTGAAAATTATTTATTTTCATGTTTGAAATCTATTAGGGTCTCGAGAACCTCTAGATCATTCATTCTTCTTATTATTATTATTATTTTCTTTTGCCGGCCCGTCATGGCCCTTTATACAATTCATTCTCATTTTTCTTTTGTCACATACCAAAATTAATATTCTTTCTCCTTCCCACTAAGGATGGGAATTTAGGTCATCAATACAATTTCTGTTCTTTTCCAATCATAGCCCATGACTATGTTTAATCATTATAGGCAATACCTCCATTCTATGACTTCGTGGGTCATTTATACATTGGTTTTACATGTGAATCCATCATTCATGGCCTTATAGACCATGAATGACGATTATCATCATCGTTTCTTTCTTTTCCCTTTTTATCTTTTCTACGATCATTGTCCACGACTATGATCGTTTTCCACTTGGGCAATACCTCCATTTCTCACGCTCCCCTTACCCGGTTTGCGTTTACATTTACTTAACCCATTATGATATTTAAGCACTTAAGCTTAAACCATCCACATTCTTTTCATGGCATTATTCCATTTCCATTAACCTCGTCCTTACTACATTGGACGTATATGCGTTTTTTATAACAAGTTCATGGTATCATGTGTTTACTAGTTACTTGGCCAAGGTAAGCAGTCAACACATGGTACGTATGACCTTATTATAACTAACACATTACCTCCCATGTAAGTAAATCCTTAGTTCATGTTCGCGTCTCCGATTTTGTTTGGTAAAACCACTTTTTATTGTTATTTAACAATTATTAGTTTAACCCATTTTCGTCTCAAAACATATAGAATGTTTTCATTTTATAAAACTTTTATGCAATCGCATTCATCAATGTAATCGTTACTTTTCCTCAGTAAGATCTTACTAAGAATATCTACTTGGATGGTCACCCTCGTCCGGGTTTCTAAATCAGAAGTCTTTTGTACTTTAATTATTCAAAATTATGAATGATGCGTATTACCCGCCCAATTTCTCTTGGGAGCATCAGCCTGGATGGGTATCTCATCCAGTTTTCCCAAGCCTTAATTCCGTTTGCAATCGTCATTCATTACTTGAATGTTGCATACTATTATTCATATAATAAATTAAAGTGTGCACCTGGGTGATACTCGCCCTGATGAGCTTTCATTGTCGTTCGTCCTTTATTTGGTATCATCACTTGGCTTAGGTCCTTGATGAGCATGCCCTACTTCATACTTCCGACCCTTCTACCATCACGTCTGGTGGATCATCAAATTCCTGCCATCTTCAGATGCGGGAATCATACCACTGAAATATTCACAAAATATTAGTAACATTACAATTTAATAAGAGCCTGTACTATAATACAAGGCATTCTATATTACTCGTTAAAACGAGTAGCTCGTTATCAATACCGGTAACTTAGTTAGGCCTTAGGCCGCCTTAACCGTCTTTGGCTTCGTGATCAAGTCTCGGGTCAACTTTCATCTCCCCATAAGAGCACTAAGGTTGAGTTTGAATACCACTTCATATTCAATTTTCTCAACCCACGGCTCTGATACCAACTTGTAACGCCTGACTTGTTAAAAACAATATTATAATACTTTGCGGAAAATAGGCCCAGATTTTTCTTTTTGTTAATATTACCTAATAAAGGTTAATATTCCTAAAATCTATTAATCCACATAATCGGATTAATAAAACAATTACAAACACATTTTTAGAAAATTTCGCCATGACCCGTTTGCATCACGACCAATCCTTACGAAAACAATACCTGCTTACTAACCAAGGTTTTTATAAAACAAATATAACCCACTACTACATTGACATACTAGCACCTGGCTAAAATAAACATTGAAGTTAAACTTTAAAATGCAAATAACTAAGTCAATTTGACCCAATAAGAAAACCCATATTACTTAGTGAACAAGGCGTCACTAAATCTTCACAACGTTGACCCGCTTCAAAAACTTGATCACTTTCGCCTTCCTACCACCCGAATCTGTCATATAACATTACCATATTATTAGCCTCAACCGAGAAATTATATATTCCTACGGTAAGCATAATTATGACTAATATAATATAAATTGAACCGGATTATTGGTGGATGACTTGTGAGATGTTTTCTTCTTTCATGATTCTGGTTCAAGTCACCCCGTTGATTTTCATGACTTATCACCTACATTGAAAACACCAAAATATTAGCTTTTGTTAAGTGAGGACTCATAATATGATTTTGTCCCAAACATAACGGAGTATTCAATGCTCATAATGCCCAACGAAACAATATCGAGCCACCACTTCATTATCTCGAGTCACGCATTTTGTGACTTTCTCCATTCTAATATGGATGCCCCTTTTTTTATATCTCATGTATATCCATGCTAATATAGAATCAAGGAAACTTCAACGTAAACCATTATCGAATTGATTCGGTCAATATAAATAACATGGTAAACTGCCACGTATCTATGTTGTAATTCATTAGACAATATATGTGATTATCAACAATCATTATTATCTAACATACTCTTAATAATTCATACATGTATTCATAACATACGCCAATACGTTATATAGTTTTTACAACACAAGTGTCATTCATTCATAAGCACTACAAAATGAACACATGTTTTTGCACATGCAGGTTATAACACCCATGACTTTTTAATTTAGCATACACATCCATATTCAAGGAATCACTCACCTCAACTCATTTAATATATATAGCTACATAGAGGTTTAAAACAACAACATAATCACATCCCATTGGTTCCTTATAAATTCCCTAAGATTATGCAAGTACTATAAAATTTATGTTTTTCACTCAGCTTTATGCAGCTGTAGTAATTCAGTATTTTCCCATATTTATAATGAGTATTTCACTTCAAACGAAAATTCTTATTAACGGTGACTCCGAGACCTTTCTGTGAATATAAAATACGCCCTGAACGGACATTCGATTGATTTTCTATGAATTTTTAAAGACTAGCAAAAATCTGAAAATAAGCTGAATTTTCAGCATTTGGGTATCTCGACCCATTAACATTGTGTACTCTTTCTTGATGGGTTAAAACCCCCAAAACATCGCTAAAACAATACGTTATTGTTAACTTAAACTATATTCAATAAGTTTCATTAAACCACCTTAACTATAAGAAATTTAAGCCAACAATAAGTCTATTTAAATCAATGCGACTCCAAACATACTCGAGTCACTCACCTTTGCCCGTAGGAATGTTGTTGCTTTATCACCCGTTTGACACGTTGCCATCTAAACGTTATGCCACCTATCTTGACAACAAATCAAACTTGCAAATCATTAGAACACGTAATATGGGCATTTATCTCATAATACCTAGTTACTTATCCAACCCATCATCAAACATGTGTTCTAAATCATTCTTTTACCCCAAACTTGTTAATTGGTTTATCAACATCCATTTGACCCGTTATCACGCATTTGTGTTTAGACATAACATACGGGTCATTTTCACCATAATTTCATCGACTAAACAATGTGTATAAGTTTGGGTTATAATCCAACCCAATTAACTCATTCACTCAAGTGACCCGTTTGGATGATCAAGTGAAAATAACATTTACATATGTACTTTATGTTAATCTCATTCACCATTAGATTCACCAAAGCTTTATGTTTACAAAACACCAAGTTGTTGTTAGCAAATCATTAGAAATCAAGTAAACATGGCAAAACTTTCAAAATCTCACTTTTATTTTGGTTTGTTCATTTAAGCATTTCATCGAACATTTGGAGGGTTTCGCATTAATGGGACATTAAACACATATGTTCTAGGATATAATTTAACTAGTTCCCTTAGCAAATCATCAACAATCAATCAATCCATATGATCCTTTTTACTTCATATCAATCTAACTAATGTTAATGCATCATATTCAATATCATACATCAATATTTCAAGGTTTTGCATAGCTACTTCTATCATCTTGATTATCCTACATTTATGAATATTTTCATATCAAATAATTTTATGAATCAAGATGTTCAAATCATCAAAACCACACATAAAACTATTCTACATAACAAATCCAACTTCCAACAACACTTATCATATCATAATCTCCTGTTAGGGTTGAAACCAATTTCCTACAATTCATCAAAACACGAAATTGAACTTACCACTCTATTGAGTATGTTAAGATAATCGAAAAATTGAAAGCATGCAACTGATTAACTTCAAATTCCCTTGTCAATTTGATAGATTTTGCAAGAACAAGGTTTGCCCTTGTTTCCCCTGCTCTGGTCGAACGAAACACACAACAGTGTGTGTGATTTTCTTTTGTTTTGTTTTTTATTAATCCTTTTTATTTATAATTTTTCATATTTCCCCCTCATAGTTTGCTATATGTTTAATTTAAGCATTTCACATAACTTAACTATCATTTTATCATAATTCACCAACTAAGTTAAGTTTTTATCTATTTTTCACTTATTTTCATATTAAACCTTTTTGGGGTGTTACAAGTCTTTATAAATTACTATTTCCACCAATACAAACTTACTTGAAAGATTACACATATTTTAATACCACGAAAAATCGGGATGTTACAAGTCTACCCCACTTAAACAGGTTTCGTCCTCGAAACCGAATTATACTCTACTTTAGGATATTACCCGAATAGTTTAATCACCATCCCACTTGTTTGCGCCTTGAAGCTTAAGCAAGGAGTTATTCTATTATTCAACTATCATTAAACTAAAGGTGTCCATTAAATGGATTTCACATTTAGAATTTACTTACGTGTACGATCAAGTAGAGCATTCATCCATGCTCGTTTGAGTCCCGTTGCATACCACCTATGCAACTCGCACACGCCTTCCATCTTTCCACCTGTAACATCTCTATTTAAACGTATTTAAAACACGTGTTCATATTAAACACGAGTTCTAACATGAACCCCTTCCTTTATATGAGGCTATTTGACCTCTAGTCCATACTTATTTCAATCATGGTAACACCTCTTAATTCCTTTATCATTAATTAACTTTTCGTTCACATCTTAGTCCACCTCCAAGTATTTATACGTTTTGAAAACGATTATTATTTTACATCCACATGTCGTGAAAGTAACTTTTCAACCATTACCCAATTACTTAACATTGGTTTTACAAGTTACAATTTTTGGGAATTAAATCTTACTTGACACTCGTGAGGTACTTATCCTTATTATCATTTCCATGAAGTACTTAGACATCAATGTTATTACCCCATGAAGTCCGGACACTTCATGTATACACCCGTGAAGTTCGTATACTTCAAGTTATCATCCGCCACTACTATTATTACAATTTATCATTCTAATTTCTCTCTTTTTACTTGCATAATTCATTCACATAGGAGCTTAACGCCATTATCATACACATAATTAGACATATTTATATATTATCTTCTCCTTCATTAAAAAAAATATCTATATGGGCTCATACGTACTTACCTACATTCATATTCCCATATTATAATTTATAAACAACTAAACACTTTTCCATACTTGCGTACTTAATAAGTAAGTAGGGGCCCTTCGTGTGTACTTACAAGTACGCTCACCGCACTTCTGTGTACTTAATACGTACACATGTCTCACAACCATTAACACTTGTAATTTAATTATTTGCCTTAGATTATGAGATATTTAAACCCTAATATTATCCATGAAGTCCTTACACTTCACTTTACTTCTCTTGGAGTCCTTACACTCCAAGTATTATCTGTGATGTCCATATATCATCGCCTTACATTCGTGATGTCCGTGGACATTCACCATTCATTCCATGATGTTCGTAGATATCTACATTATGTCACTTTTATTACATTCGTTAAAATTGTCGTTACTGACTAAAACCAAGTTTTAGTTCAACGTTTTTTTAACTTGTGTCAGTTACTCGCATCAAGGAATTGACGACCAATTGCTTTCTCTTTACCAATTTTATTTTACGCGGGAAATCGTAACCAATTCTCACGCCTTAACACAATTGACCAACATGCCCTTTTTAATTTTACCCCGTAGGCTATTTCTTTAGGCATTTCTTTTTATCCGTGACTCGATGGTCACATTGGTCCTGTAGACCCTTGCCTTTATTTATAACCAGAAGGTCATGATGATCTCGTAGACCACCCTTTACCCGTGTCATCCATTAAATGTATTTGGTGTTACACATCCATTTTATGTTTTGAAAATTATTTATTTTCATGTTTGAAATCTATTAGGGACTCGAGAACCTCTAGATCATTAATTCTTATTATTATTATTATTTTCTTTTGCCGGCCCGTCATGGCCCTTTATACAATTCATTCTCATTTTTCTTTTGTCACATAAGGCCCTTTAGACCGTGAGTACCAAAATTAATATTCTTTCTCCTTCCCTCCAAGGATGGGTATTTAGGTCATCAATACAATTTCTATTCTTTTCCAATCATAGCCCATGATTATGTTTGATCATTATAGGCAATACCTCCATTCTATGACTTCGTGGGTCATTTATACATTGGTTTTACATGTGAATCCATCATTCATGGCCTTATAGACCATGAATGATGATTATCATCATCGTTTCTTTCTTTTCCCTTTTTATCTTTTCTACGATCATTGTCCACGACTATGATCGTTTTCCACTAGGGCAATACCTCCATTTCTCACGCTCACCTTACCTGGTTTGCGTTTACATTTACTTGACCCATTATGATGTTTAAGCACTTAAGCTTAAACCATCCACATTCTTTTCATGGCATTATTCCATTTCCATTAACCTCGTCCTTACTACATTGGACGTATATGCGTTTTTTATAACAAGTTCATGGTATCATGTGTTTACTAGTTACTTGGCCAAGGTAAGCAGTCAACACATGGTACGTATGACCTTATTATAACTAACACATTACCTCCCATGTAAGTAAATCCTTAGTTCATGTTCGCGTCTCCGATTTTGTTTGGTAAAACCACTTTTTATTGTTATTTAACAATTATTAGTTTAACCCATTTTCGTCTCAAAACATATAGAATGTTTTCATTTTATAAAACTTTTATGCAATCGCATTCATCAATGTAATCGTTACTTTTCCTCAGTAAGATCTTACTAAGAATATCTACTTGGATGGTCACCCTCGTCCGGGTTTCTAAATCAGAAGTCTTTTGTACTTTAATTATTCAAAATTATGAATGATGCGTATTACCCGCCCAATTTCTCTTGGGAGCATCAGCCTGGATGGGTATCTCATCCAGTTTTCCCAAGCCTTAATTCCGTATGCAATCGTCATTCATTACTTGAATGTTGCATACTATTATTCATATAATAAATTAAAGTGTGCACCTGGGTGATACTCGCCCTGATGAGCTTTCATTGCCGTTCGTCGTTTATTTGGTATCATCACTTGGCTTAGGTCCTTGATGAGCATGCCCTACTTCATACTTCCGACCCTTCTACCATCACGTCTGGTGGATCATCAAATTCCTGCCATCTTCAGATGCGGGAATCATACCACTGAAATATTCACAAAATATTAGTAACATTACAATTTAATAAGAGCATGTACTATAATACAAGGCATTCTATATTACTCGTTAAAACGAGTAGCTCGTTATCAATACCGGTAAGTTAGTTAGGCCTTAGGCCGCCTTAACCGTCTTTGGCTTCGTGATCAAGTCTCGGGTCAACTTTCATCTCCCCATAAGAGCACTAAGGTTGAGTTTGAATACCACTTCATATTCAATTCTCTCAACCCACGGCTCTGATACCAACTTGTAACGCCTGACTTGTTAAAAACAATATTATCATACTTTGCGGAAAATAGGCCCAAATTTTTCTTTTTGTTAATATTACCTAATAAAGGTTAATATTCCTAAAATCTATTAATCCACATAATCGGATTAATAAAACAATTACAAACACATTTTTAGAAAATTTCGCCATGACCCGTTTGCATCACGACCAATCCTTACGAAAACAATACCTGCTTATTAACCAAGGTTTTTATAAAACAAATATAACCCACTACTACATTGACATACTAGCACTTGGCTAAAATAAACATTGAAGTTAAACTTTAAAATGCAAATAACTAAGTCAATTTGACCCAATAAGAAAACCCATATTACTTAGTGAACAAGGCGTCACTAAATCTTCACATCGTTGACCCGCTTCAAAAACTTGATCACTTTCTCCTTCCTACCACCCGAATCTGTCATATAACATTACCATATTATTAGCCTCAACCGAGAAATTATATATTCCTACGGTAAGCATAATTATGACTAATATAATATAAATTGAACCGGATTATTGGTGAATGACTTGTGAGATGTTTTCTTCTTTCATGATTCTGGTTCAAGTCACCCCGTTGATTTTCATGACTTATCACCTACATTGAAAACACCAAAATATTAGCTTTTGTTAAGTGAGGACTCATAATATGATTTTGTCCCAAACATAACGGAGTATTCAATGCTCATAATGCCCAACGAAACAATATCGAGCCACCACTTCATTATCTCGAGTCACGCATTTTGTGACTTTCTCCATTCTAATATGGATGCCCCTTTTTTTTATATCTCATGTATATCCATGCTAATATAGAATCAAGGAAACTTCAACGTAAACCATTATCGAATTGATTCGGTCAATATAAATAACATGGTAAACTGCCACGTATCTATGTTGTAATTCATTAGACAATATATGTGATTATCAACAATCATTATTATCTAACATACTCTTAATAATTCATACATGTATTCATAACATACGCCAATACGTTATATAGTTTTTACAACACAAGTGTCATTCATTCATAAGCACTACTAAATGAACACATGTTTTTGCACATGCAGGTTATAACACCCATGACTTTTTAATTTAGCATACACATCCATATTCAAGGAATCACTCACCTCAACTCATTTAATATATATAGCTACATAGAGGTTTAAAACAACAACATAATCACATCCCATTGGTTTCTTATAAATTCCCTAAGATTATGCAAGTACAATAAAATTTATGTTTTTCACTCAGCTTTATGCAGCTGTAGTAATTCAGTATTTTCCCATATTTATAATGAGTATTTCACTTCAAACGAAAATTCTTATTAACGGTGACTCCGAGACCTTTCCGTGAATATAAAATACGCGCTGAACGGACATTCGATTGATTTTCTATGAATGTTTAAAGACTAGCAAAAATCTGAAAATAAGCTGAATTTTCAGCATTTGGGTATCTCGACCCATTAACATTGTGTACTCTTTCTTGATGGGTTAAAACCCCCAAAACATCGCTAAAACAATACGTTATTGTTAACTTAAACTATATTCAATAAGTTTCATTAAACCACCTTAACTATAAGAAATTTAAGCCAACAATAAGTCTATTTAAATCAATGCGACTCCAAACATACTCGAGTCACTCACCTTTGCCCGTAGGAATGTTGTTGCTTTATCACCCGTTTGACCCGTTGCCATCTAAACGTTATGCCACCTATCTTGACAACAAATCAAACTTGCAAATCATTAGAACACGTAATATGGGCATTTATCTCATAATACCTAGTTACTTATCCAACCCATCATCAAACATGTGTTCTAAATCATTCTTTTACCCCAAACTTGTTAATTGGTTTATCAACATCCATTTGACCCGTTATCACGCATTTGTGTTTAGACATAACATACGGGTCATTTTCACCATAATTTCATCGACTAACCAATGTGTATAAGTTTGGGTTATAATCCAACCCAATTAACTCATTCACTCAAGTGACCCGTTTGGATGATCAAGTGAAAATAACATTTACATATGTACTTTATGTTAATCTCATTCACCATTAGATTCACCAAAGCTTTATGTTTACAAAACACCAAGTTGTTGTTAGCAAATCATTAGAAATCAAGTAAACATGGCAAAACTTTCAAAATCTCACTTTTATTTTGGTTTGTTCATTTAAGCATTTCACCGAACATTTGGCGGGTTTCGCATTAATGGGACATTAAACACATATGTTCTAGGATATAATTTAACTAGTTCCCTTAGCAAATCATCAACAATCAATCAATCCATATGATCCTTTTTACTTCATATCAATCTAACTAATGTTAATGCATCATATTCAAGATCATACATCAATATTTCAAGGTTTTACATAGCTACTTCTATCATCTTGATTATCCTACATTTATGAAGATTTTCATATCAAATAATTTTATGAATCAAGATGTTCAAATCATCAAAACCACACATAAAACTATTCTACATAACAAATCCAACTTCCAACAACACTTATCATATCATAATCTCATGTTAGGGTTGAAACCCATTTCCTACAATTCATCAAAACACGAAATTGAACTTACCACTCTATTGAGTATGTTAAGATAATCGAAAAATTGAAAGCATGCAACTGATTAACTTCAAATTCCCTTGTCAATTTGATAGATTTTCAAGAACAAGGTTTGCCCTTGTTTCCCCTGCTCTGGTCGAACGAAACACACACCAGTGTGTGTGATTTTCTTTTGTTTTGTTTTTTATTAATCCTTTTGATTTATAATTTTTCATATTTCACCCTCATAGTTTGCTATATGTTTAATTTAAGCATTTCACATAACTTAACTATCATTTTATCATAATTCACCAACTAAGTTAAGTTTTTATCTATTTTTCACTTATTTTCATATTAAACCTTTTTGGGGTGTTACAAGTCTTTATAAAATACTATTTCCACCAATACAAACTTACTTGAAAGATTACACATATTTTAATACCACAAAAAATCGGGATGTTACAAGTCTACCCCACTTAAACACGTTTCGTCCTCGAAACCGAATTATACTCTACTTTAAGATATTACCCTAATAGTTTAATCACCATCCCACTTGTTTGCGCCTTGAAGCTTAAGCAAGGAGTTATTCTATTATTCAACTATCATTAAACTAAAGGTGTCCATTAAATGGATTTCACATTTAGAATTTACTTACGTGTATGATCAAGTAGAGCATTCATCCATGCTCATTTGAGTCCCGTTGCATACCACCTATGCAACTCGCACACGCCTTCCATCTTTCCACCTGTAACATCTCTATTTAAACGTATTTAAAACACGTGTTCATATTAAACACGAGTTCTAACATGAACCCCTTCCTTTATATGAGGCTATTCGACCTCTAGTCCATACTTATTTCAATCATGGTAACACCTCTTAATTCCTTTATCATTAATTAACTTTTCGTTCACATCTTAGTCCACCTCCAAGTATTTATACGTTTTGAAAACGATTATTATTTTACATCCACATGTCGTGAAAGTAACTTTTCAACCATTACCCAATTACTTAACATTGGTTTTACAAGTTACAATTTTTGGGAATTAAATCTTACTGGACACTCGTGAGGTACTTATCCTTATTATCATTTCCATGAAGTACTTAGACATCAATGTTATTACCCCATGAAGTCCGGACACTTCATGTATACACCCGTGAAGTTCGTATACTTCAAGTTATCATCCGCCACTACTATTATTACAATTTATCATTCTAATTTCTCTCTTTTTACTTGCATAATTCATTCACATAGGAGCTTAACGCCATTATCATACACATAATTAGACATATTTATGTATTATCTTCTCCTTCATTAAAAAAAATATCTATATGGGCTCATACGTACTTACCTACATTCATATTCCCATATTATAATTTATAAACAACTAAACACTTTTCCATACTTGCGTACTTAATAAGTAAGTAGGGGCCCTTCGTGTGTACTTACAAGTACGCTCACCGCACTTCTGTGTACTTAATACGTACACATGTCTCACAACCATTAACACTTGTAATTTAATTATTTGCCTTAGATTATGAGATATTTAAACCCTAATATTATCCGTGAAGTCCTTACACTTCACTTTACTTCTCTTGGAGTCCTTACACTCCAAGTATTAACTGTGATGTCCATATATCATCGCCTTACATTCGTGATGTCCGTGGACATTCACCATTCATTCCATGATGTTCGTAGATATCTACTTTATGTCACTTTTATTACATTCGTTAAAATTGTCGTTACTGACTAAAACCAAGTTTTAGTTCAACGTTTTTTTTAACTTGTGTCAGTTACTCGCATCAAGGAATTGACGACCAATTGCTTTCTCTTTACCAATTTTATTTTACGCGGGAAATCGTAACCAATTCTCACGCCTTAACACAATTGACCAACATGCCCTCTTTAATTTTACCCCGTAGGCTATTTCTTTTTATCCGTGACTCGATGGTCACATTGGTCCTGTAGACCCTTGCCTTTATTTATAACCAGAAGGTCATGATGATCTCGTAGACCACCCTTTACCCGTGTCATCCATTAAATGTATTTGGTGTTACACATCCATTTTATGTTTTGAAAATTATTTATTTTCATGTTTGAAACCTATTAGGGACTCGAGAACCTCTAGATCATTCGTTCTTATTATTATTATTGTTTTCTTTTGCCGGCCCGTCATGGCCCTTTATACAATTCATTCTCATTTTTCTTTTGTCACATAAGGCCCTTTAGACCGTGAGTACCAAAATTCATATTCTTTCTCCTTCCCACCAAGGATGGGCATTTAGGTCATCAATACAATTTCTATTCTTTTCCAATCATAGCCCATGACTATGTTTGATCATTATAGGCAATACCTCCATTCTATGACTTCGTGGGTCATTTATACATTGGTTTTACATGTGAATCCATCATTCATGGCCTTATAGACCATGAATGATGATTATCATCATCGTTTCTTTCTTTTCCCTTTTTATCTTTTCTACGATCATTGTCCACGACTATGATCGTTTTCCACTTGGGCAATACCTCCATTTCTCACGATCCCCTTACCCGGTTTGCGTTTACATTTACTTGACCCATTATGATGTTTAAGCACTTAAGCTTAAACCATCCACATTCTTTTCATGGCATTATTCCATTTCCATTAACCTCGTCCTTACTACATTGGACGTATATGCGTTTTTTATAACAAGTTCATGGTATCATGTGTTTACTAGTTACTTGGCCAAGGTAAGCAGTCAACACATGGTACGTATGACCTTATTATAACTAACACATTACCTCCCATGTAAGTAAATCCTTAGTTCATGTTCGCGTCTCCGATTTTGTTTGGTAAAACCACTTTTTATTGTTATTTAACAATTATTAGTTTAACCCATTTTCGTCTCAAAACATATAGAATGTTTTCATTTTATAAAACTTTTATGCAATCGCATTCATCAATGTAATCGTTACTTTTCCTCAGTAAGATCTTACTAAGAATATCTACTTGGATGGTCACCCTCGTCCGGGTTTCTAAATCAGAAGTCTTTTGTACTTTAATTATTCAAAATTATGAATGATGCGTATTACCCGCCCAATTTCTCTTGGGAGCATCAGCCTGGATGGGTATCTCATCCAGTTTTCCCAAGCCTTAATTCCGTATGCAATCGTCATTCATTACTTGAATGTTGCATACTATTATTCATATAATAAATTAAAGTGTGCACCTGGGTGATACTCGCCCTGATGATCTTTCATTGCCGTTCGTCCTTTATTTGGTATCATCACTTGGCTTAGGTCCTTGATGAGCATGCCCTACTTCATACTTCCGACCCTTCTACCATCACGTCTGGTGGATCATCAAATTCCTGCCATCTTCAGATGCGGGAATCATACCACTAAAATATTCACAAAATATTAGTAACATTACAATTTAATAAGAGCCTGTACTATAATACAAGGCATTCTATATTACTCGTTAAAACGAGTAGCTCGTTATCAATACCGGTAAGTTAGTTAGGCCTTAGGCCGCCTTAACCGTCTTTGGATTCGTGATCAAGTCTCGGGTCAACTTTCATCTCCCCATAAGAGCACTAAGGTTGAGTTTGAATACCACTTCATATTCAATTCTCTCAACCCACGGCTCTGATACCAACTTGTAACGCCTGACTTGTTAAAAACAATATTATAATACCTTGCGGAAAATAGGCCCAGATTTTTCTTTTTGTTAATATTACCTAATAAAGGTTAATATTCCTAAAATCTATTAATCCACATAATCGTATTAATAAAACAATTACAAACACATTTTTAGAAAATTTCGCCATGACCCGTTTGCATCACGACCAATCCTTACGAAATCAATACCTGCTTATTAACCAAGGTTTTTATAAAACAAATATAACCCACTACTACATTGACATACTAGCACTTGGCTAAAATAAACATTGAGGTTAAACTCTAAAATGCAAATAACAAAGTCAATTTGACCCAATAAGAAAACCCATATTACTTAGTGAACAAGGCGTCACTAAATCTTCACATCGTTGACCCGCTTCAAAAACTTGATCACTTTCGCCTTCCTACCACACGAATCTGTCATATAACATTACCATATTATTAGCCTCAACCGAGAAATTATATATTCCTACGGTAAGCATAATTATGACTAATATAATATAAATTGAACCGGATTATTGGTGAATGAATTGTGAGATGTTTTCTTCTTTCATGATTCTGGTTCAAGTCACCCCGTTGATTTTCATGACTTATCACCTACATTGAAAATACCAAAATATTAGCTTTTGTTAAGTGAGGACTCATAATATGATTTTGTACCAAACATAACGGAGTATTTAATGCTCATAATGCCCAACGAAACAATATCGAGCCACCACTTCATTATCTCGAGTCACGCATTTTGTGACTTTCTCCATTCTAATATGGATGCCCCTTTTTTTATATCTCATGTATATCCCTGCTAATATAGAATCAAGGAAACTTCAAAGTAAACCATTATCGAATTGATTCGGTCAATATAAATAACATGGTAAACTGCTACGTATCTATGTTGTAATTCATTAGACAATATATACGATTATCAACAATCATTATTATCTCACATACTCTTAATAATTCATACATGTATTCATAACATACGCCAATACGTTATATAGTTTTTACGACACAAGTGTCATTCATTCATAAGCACTACTAAAGGAACACATGTTTTTGCACATGCAGGTTATAACACCCATGACTTTTTAATTTAGCATACACATCCATATTCAAGGAATCACTCACCTCAACTCATTTAATATATATAGCTACATAGAGGTTTAAAACAACAACATAATCACATCCCACTGGTTCCTTATAAATTCCCTAAGATTATGCAAGTACTATAAAATTTATGTTTTTCACTCAGCTTTATGCAGCTGTAGTAATTCAGTATTTTCCTATATTTATAAGGAGTATTTCACTTCAAACGAAAATTCTTATTAACGGTGACTCCGAGACCTTTCCGTGGATATAAAATACGCCCCGAACGGACATTCGATTGATTTTCTATGAATTTTTAAAGACTAGCAAAAATATGAAAATAAGCTGAATTTTTAGCATTTGGGTATCTCGACCCATTAACATTGTGTACTCTTTCTTGATGGGTTAAAACCCCCAAAACATCGCTAAAACAATACGTTATTGTTAACTTAAACTATATTCAATAAGTTTCATTAAACCACCTTAACTATAAGAAATTTAAGCCAACAATAAGTCTATTTAAATCAATGCGACTCCAAACATACTCGAGTCACTCACCTTTGCCCGTAGGAATGTTGTTGCTTTATCACCCGTTTGACCCGTTGCCATCCAAACGTTATGCCACCTATCTTGACAACAAATCAAACTTGCAAATCATTAGAACACGTAATATGGGCATTTATCTCATAATACCTAGTTACTTATCCAACCCATCATCAAACATGTGTTCTAAATCATTCTTTTACCCCAAACTTGTTAATTGGTTTATCAACATCCATTTGACCCGTTATCACGCATTTGTGTTTAGACATAACATACGGGTCATTTTCACCATAATTTCATCGACTAACCAATGTGTATAAGTTTGGGTTATAATCCAACCCAATTAACTCGTTCACTCAAGTGACCCGTTTGGATGATCAAGTGAAAATAACATTTACATATGTACTTTATGTTAATCTCATTCACCATTAAATTCCCCAAAGCTTTATGTTTACAAAACACCAAGTTATTGTTAGCAAATCATTAGAAATCAAGTAAACATGGCAAAACTTTCAAAATCTCACTTTTATTTTGGTTTGTTCATTTAAGCATTTCATCGAACACTTGGCGGGTTTCGCATTAATGGGACATTAAACACATATGTTCTAGGATATAATTTAACTAGTTCCCTTAGCATATCATCAACAATCAATCAATCCATATGATCCTTTTTACTTCATATCAATCTAACTAATGTTAATGCATCATATTCAAGATCATACATCAATATTTCAAGGTTTTACATAGCTACTTCTATCATCTTGATTATCCTACATTTATGAAGATTTTCATATCAAATAATTTTATGAATTAAGATGTTCAAATCATCAAAACCACACATAAAACTATTCTACATAACAAATCCAACTTCCAACAACACTTATCATATCATAATCTCATGTTAGGGTTGAAACCCATTTCCTACAATTCATCAAAACACGAAATTGAACTTACCACTCTATTGAGTATGTTAAGATAATCGAAAAATTGAAAGCATGCAACTGATTAACTTCAAATTCCCTTGTCAATTTGATAGATTTTGCAAGAACAAGGTTTGCCCTTGTTTCCCCTGCTCTGGTCGAACGAAACATACACCAGTGTGTGTGATTTTCTTTTGTTTTGTTTTTTATTAATCCTTTTGATTGATAATTTTTCATATTTCCCCCTCATAGTTTGCTATATGTTTAATTTAAGCATTTCACATAACTTAACTATCATTTTATCATAATTCACCAAATAAGTTAAGTTTTTATCTATTTTTCACTTATTTTCATATTAAACCTTTTTGGGGTGTTACAAGTCTTTATAAATACTATTTCCACCAATACAAACTTACTTGAAAGATTACACATATTTTAATACCACGAAAAATCGGGATGTTACAAACATTGAGGGTTGGGGACAAGGAAATGAAGTTTGAAGTTGGTAAAAGAGTAGAAGACGATGACCCGGTCAAGTTTATGCAAGTCATAGACTCAAGTTTGGATGATGCTATCCGATGGTGCAACTAGGATGCAAAACATCCCACTTGGGTAACATATGACTGGCTTTGGGTCTAGCCAAGGACCCTTATAAACGTGGCGCACCACAGAGGCAGTCCGCGGAACTATCCTTATTTTAGTTTAGATTAATGTTTTTTATGCTTTCTAGTTTAGCTTTAGTTTTCAGAAATAAAACACTCGGGATGGTGAAGGATACCAAGGGAAAATTGCACCAACACCCCATGCACAAAAACAGAGCCTCCCACAGATTTTTCTTCGTTACAGCAAGTTCAACACGTGCCGTGTCCAACCAACACGGCCCCGTGCTGAACATTCTGCAGGAAATCGCCCAGTTCAGGTAACTGGACACGGGGCGTGTCCGCTGAACACGCCCCCGTGCCCGGACACCACGGGCCTGTGTCCAGATTCCCAGTAACATAAAAATTTGTTTTTAAACACACTTTTACACATTCATTCAACCTAAAAACTTATTTTTGGGACACGTTGAGCACAATGTGTAATTTAAGTGTGGGGGGGGGGGATGCTAAAAAACCTTGAATTTTGCAAGTCCTAACTACAAGCCTTACACAAAACTCTATTGGAACCACTAAACAACCCAAATTGTTTTCAAAAAATTTTCTTTTTTTCTACTTGTCTTGGTTTAATTTGGGAATTACAAGTTCTGAAAAGGTGATATTTTTACAAACTTACAACCGATAGCGTCGTGATAAAAAGAACCAACATAAGAAAATTATGAAACGATATGACAAATCTAGTTAAAATTTGATTATATATACTTGATCACATAAAAATCCATTCCCACAAAAAGTGAGTTTTGAGCCTTTATTGAGCATACAAATACACATATTTAAACTAAATGCTCATTTTTCGTTTCTTGCGTGAATAGCCGCTTGGTTCTTACGACTCTAGAACTTGCCACGGCAATACATTCCCGGTCCTTACCAACTTAAACCCAAGTAAGTAAATGATGGAGGCATTAGGACTAACATCTTTTATTTCAACACCATTATTTTTTCTTTTTTTTACCACCTACCCAAAATCCCCTTAATTAACCCCTTTGAGCCTAAACCTTTTCATTTCTTAACCCAAATCAAACACCCTTTTTACCAACCAAAACCCTTTTTCATTTTAAACCCTTTTTTTAGTAACAAAGCTAGGTTTTCTTGTGACTTTAAAACAAATGAATGAAGTTAGCAAAAAACAAACAAAGCTCCCCAAAGAAGGCTTGTTTGAATAAATGCTTCATTAAAATAAAAAGTTATAAAAATAAAAAGTCACAAAAACAAAATGTTTTACGAAAACAGACATTTTTACGCCTTTCGCCCTTTTCTACTAACCAATAACCCAACCACCTATCTTTAACCCAAGCCTAACCCTTACCCCAAAAAGTCCTCTTGATATTTACAAAGGTTTATAGTTAAAAATGAGGAGGATTGATTACTTGGCAAGCTTATGGTAGGAGTAAGTTCCATGCCACTCTCAAGTGTTTCACAAAAATACATCTTCGGCCGAGTCTTGAGTGATCCCCCGTGAGGTATGTGAACTTGTATATAAATGGAATTTTAAAGAAGCATGTTATGCCCTAATAAGTAATTTATCTTATGTAATGTTTTAAATAAATCATGACGAATAGGATTGTAAATAAAATAAAAATAAAACCTAATAAAGAATCTTGGAATCCCGACACTCTATGACAAGCCCAAAACCTTCTCTTCTACCCATTCCATTTGGGTGTGTAAGCCACAAAATAAAGAGTTTTGCTTGAGGACACGCAAAGATTCAAGTGTGGGGGTATTTGATGGGTGCAAAATGCAACATATAAATTACATCAAATGAGGCATAAAACTAACCCTTATTTTAGTACTAATGTTGGAAAAGTGTGCTTTTGTCTTCCTTTTGTATTTTCAGGGTTAAAAGAGCTTAAATGAACAAAAGAAGCAAAAACGCAGCCAAATCCAGCAATAATACAAGAAAAGGAATAAACGTGGCATGCCCGACCCCTCGACAGCATCTCCCCAAGCAAAAACAAGAGAACAGAAGGCTGAACACGCCCCCTGCCCACTAAGCACGGGGGCGTGCCCAAGTGTCTGCAGAAAAGACAAAGCTGTAGAAGCTTATATCACCCACCACGGGGGCGTGCCCAGCGGACACGGGGCCGTGGTCAACGCAAAGATTCGCAGAATCTAGGCAAATCTTGATAGTACAGATACGCTTCTGCACACGGGGTCGTGCCCAGCGGACACGGGGGCGTGGTCAACTAATGCAGACAAACTGCAATTAATGAAGAAAGAGAAGATGGGTGGACACGGGGTCGTGCCCAATGGACACGGAGCAAGTGTCCAGGCTTCTGTGCAGGCTATATATAGGGGTGCTTGGCTCACTTGCAAATCATCCCTTGGCAAACCACCTCTCTCACACTTCACCCACCCACCACCACCATCACAACCCACATCCACCACCATCATCCATCATCCATCATAAAGTGTGTGAGTAGTCTCGGGATCCAAGATTGATCGTAAGAGTTCTTGGCAATCAAAGGCCATGTTTGCCTAAGTCTCTTACATCACTTGGTGAAGACAAGTTTCTAGTGTAATACTTTTTATTTTTAATCTTTTCGCACTTTTTATTTGGTTATGTATTAGTGACTTTAATAACTAGTTTCTTATGTTGAAGGTGAATCTTCCTTATCGTTTGTCCGTGGTGTCTTGGCATTATTTTACTGTCTATATAAAATAAAAGATTTTCACCATTCATATCTCCACGGTCTATATGGAGATATGTTGGCTACCTGGTCGGGGGTTAAGGGAACGGTTTGGTAAGAGTCTTGCCTTGTTCAGTGTATAGATCCTGCAAGGACCTGGGTCAACTTTAGTAGGACCTCCTTCAATACCTACTGGTATTGGATGGCGGGGGTCCGAACTCCTTGATCCCCTCATATGTAAACTACTATTAATACTTTAACCCGGCTACTTAGGATTATATCCCTGCTGACTCAAACTACTTAGCCGAGGGTAATGTCGCCTTCAAAAGAGGGGCCTACCACAATATGCATTAATAACTTAATTAATTATCTTTCAATAATCCAACCCTTTAGGATTGTATCCTTGCTGACTCAAACTACTGGGTTGAGGGTAACGTCACCTTCAAAAGAGGGGCCTACTACAATAACTAAGATAATCTCTTAAAAAGTGCAAAAGTGCGGAAATAATCAAAGGTTACACTAAACATGAGTCGGATCCAAGTGATTCATCTTGTCTATCTGTTTTTATTTTTATTTTTATTTTTATTTTTCAGCATTTTTAGTTAGTTTTATTTTTCTTGTTTAAAAACCTTTTTCTAACTTTTGATTTGATTAGACGTTGAGGATGAACCGGTACTAAAAGCTCTTGTGTCCTTGGACGACCTCAGTATCTTACCAACACTATACTACGCTCACGATGGGTGCACTTGCCCATATGTGTGCTTAGTGTTAGTAAATATCGTGTTTTATAAATTTAAAACTTGGCTAAAAGTGTTAAAGGTCTTAAAATATACATTAAAAATTATATAACACTCACGCACATCAAGTTTTTGGTGCCGTTGCCGGGGACACAAGGATTTTAAGAAAGTTAGGAATCAACGGGATAATCATTTTTTCTTATTTTTCTATTTTTTAGGATTTTCTCTTAGATTTTCAGTTTCTGCAGCACGGGTCGTGCCTGGTCGGACACGGGGACATGCTCAGCATTGTTACTGGCAGTTGTTATTTTTCGAATTACAGGGAGTTGAGCACGGGGCCATGTCGGTGCAGCACGGGGCCGTGTCGAGCTCCCCTGTAACAGGGATCCGGAAAACAACTACTGTATCTCCAACCATGGGTCGTGTTCACCTGAGCACGGGGCCGTGGTGAACCTTCTGACCAACATTCTTTTCTGTTTTTATTGCAGGACTTGGAACCCAGGCGCCACATCTGAACTTTCTACGTAGTGTATGAGCTCCAGTTCTAATAGAGACATAAAAGAACCTCTAGACGAACCCGAACGCTTTCTAAGAAAAGACTTAAAGCTAAAAACCAAGAGAAAGCTTTCGGAGACCCACTTCTAATGGCGGACCAACGTACCCTCATGGATTACCTACGTCCCACAGTGGGTAATCTTGGCGCCGCTATCAATGCACCGAATGTCGAGGCCAACAACTTCGAACTTCGACCGCATTTGATACAAAGGCTCCAAAACTCCACAACCTTCCATGGGCTTGCGGACGAAGATCCCCATTTGCATATCACTAACTTTCTAGAAATATGTGATACGTTTCGGATCAATGGTGCATCAAACGACGCCATCCGCCTCCGAATGTTTCCATTTTCACTAAAAGACCGAGCTAAGGCTTGGCTTAATACCCTCCTAGTTGGCTCGGTAAACACCCGGGATGAACTAATGTTAATGCATCATATTCAAGATCATACATCAATATTTCAAGGTTTTACATAGCTACTTCTATCATCTTGATTATCCTACATTTATGAAGATTTTCATATCAAATAATTTTATGAATTAAGATGTTCAATTCATCAAAACCACACATAAAACTATTCTACATAACAAATCCAACTTCCAACAACACTTATCATATCATAATCTCATGTTAGGGTTGAAACCCATTTCCTACAATTCATCAAAACACGAAATTGAACTTACCACTCTATTGAGTATGTTAAGATAATCAAAAAATTGAAAGCATGCAACTGATTAACTTCAAATTCCCTTGTCAATTTGATAGATTTTGCAAGAACAAGGTTTGCCCTTGTTTCCCTTGCTCTTGTCGAACGAAACACACACAAGTGTGTGTGATTTTCTTTTGTTTTGTTTTTTATTAATCCTATTGATTTATAATTTTTCATATTTCCCCCTCATAGTTTGCTATATGTTTAATTTAAGCATTTCACATAACTTAACTATCATTTTATCATAATTCACCAACTAAGTTAAGTTTTTATCTATTTTTCACTTATTTTCATATTAAACCTTTTTGGGGTGTTACAAGTCTTTATAAATACTATTTCCACCAATACAAACTTACTTGAAAGATTACACATATTTTAATACCACGAAAAATCAGGATGTTACAAACATTGAGGGTTGGGGACAAGGAAATGAAGTTTGAAGTTGGTAAAAGAGTAGAAGACGATGACCCGGTCAAGTATATGCAAGTCATAGACTCAAGTTTGGATGATGCTATCCGATGGTGCAACTGGGATGCAAAACATCCCACTTGGGTAACATATGACTGGCTTTGCGTCTAGCCAAGGACCCTTATAAACGTGGCGCACCACGGAGGCAGTCCGCGGAACTATCCTTATTTTAGTTTAGATTAATGTTTTTTTATGCTTTCTAGTTTAGCTTTAGTTTTCAGAAATAAAACACACTCGGGATGGTGAAGGATAGCAAGGGAAAATTGCACCAACACCCCATGCACAAAAACAGAGCCTCCCACAGATTTTTCTTCGTTACAGCAAGTTCAACACGTGCCGTGTCCAACCAACACGGCCCCGTGCTGAACATTCTGCAGGAAATTGCCCAGTTCAGGTATCTGGACACGGGGCGTGTCCGCTGAACACGCCCCCGTGCCCGGACACCACGGGCCTGTGTCCAGATGCCCAGTAACATAAAAATTTGTTTTTAAACACACTTTTACACATTCATTCAACCTAAAAACTTATTTTTGGGACACGTTGAGGACAATGTGTAATTTAAATGTGGGGGGGGGGGGATGCTAAAACCTTGAATTTTGCAAGTCCTAACTACAAGCCTTACACAAAACTCTATTGGAACCGCTAAACACCCCAATTTTTTTTCAAAAAAATTTCTTTTTTTCTACTTGTCTTGGTTTAATTTGGGAATTACAAGTTCTGAAAAGGTGATATTTTTACAAACTTACAACCGATAGCGTCGTGATAAAAAGAACCAGCAAAAGAAAATTATGAAACGACATGAAAAATCTAGTTAAAATTTGATTATATATACTTGATCGCATAAAAATCCATTCCCACAAAAAGTGAGTTTTGAGTCTTTATTGAGCATACAAATACACATGTTTAAACTAAATGCTCATTTTTCGTTTCTTGTGTGAATAGCCGCTTGGTTCTTACGACTCTAGAACTTGCCACGACAATACATTCCCGGTCCTTACCAACTTAAACCCAAGTAAGTAAATGATGGAGGCATTAGGACTAACATCTTTTATTTCAACACCATTATTTTTTCGTTTTTTTTTTACCACCTACCCAAAATCCCCCTAGTTAACCCCTTTGAGCCTAAACCTTTTCATTTCTTAACCCAAATCAAACACCCTTTTTACCAACCAAAACCCTTTTTCATTTTAAACCCTTTTTTTTAGTAACAAAGCTCGGTTTTCTTGTGACTTAAAAAAAATGAATGAAGTTAGCAAAAAACAAACAAAGCTCCTCAAAGAAGGCTTGTTTGAATAAATGCTTCTTTAAAATAAAAAGTTATAAAAATAAAAAGTCACAAAAACAAAATGTTTTACGAAAACCGACATTTTTTACGCCTTTCGCCCTTTTCTACTAACCAATAACCCAACCACCTACCTTTAACCCAAGCCTAACCCTTACCCCAAAAAGTCCTCTTGATATTTACAAAGGTTTATAGTAAAAAAAGGAGGAGGATTGATTACTTGGCAAGCTTATGGTAGGAGTAAGTTCCATGCCACTCTCGAGTGTTTCACAAAAATACATCTTCGGCCGAGTATTGGGTGATCTCCCGTGAGGTATGTGAACTTGTATATAAATGGAATTTTAAAGAAGCATGCTATGCCCTAATAAGTAATTTATCTTATGTAATGTTTTAAATAAATCATGACGAATAGGATTGTAAATAAAATAAAAATAAAACCTAATAAAGAATCTTGGAATCCCGACACTCTATGACAAGCCTAAAACCTTCTCTTCTACCCATTCCATTTGGGTGTGTAAGCCACAAAATAAAGAGTTTTGCTTTAGGACAAGCAAAGATTCAAGTGTGGGGGCATTTGAAGTGTGCAAAATGCAACATATAAATTACATCAAATGAGGCATAAAACTAACCCTTTTTTAGTACTAATGTTGGAAAAAGTGTGCTTTTGTCTTCCTTTTGTATTTTCAGGGTTAAAAGAGCTTAAATGAACAAAAGAAGCAAAAATGCAGCCAAATCCAGCAATAATACAAGAAAAGGAATAAACGTGGCATGCCCGACCCCTCGACAGCATCTCCCAAGCAAAAACAAGAGAACAGAAGGCTGAACACGCCCCCTGCCCACTGAGCACGGGGGCGTGCCCAAGTGTCTGCAGAAAAGACAAAGCTGTAGAAGCTTCTATCACCCACCACGGGGGCGTGCCCAGTGGACACGGGGCCGTGGTCAACGCAAAGATTCGCAGAATCTAGGCAAATCTTGATAGTACAGATACGCTTCTGCACACGGGGTCGTGCCCAGCGGACATGGGGGCGTGGTCAACTAATGCAGACAAACTGCATTTAATGAAGAAAGAGAAGATGGGTGGACACGGGGTCGTGCCCAATGGACACGTGGCCGTGTCCGGGCTTCTGTGCAGGCTATAAATAGGGGTGCTTGGCTCACTTGCAAATCATCCCTTGGCAAACCACCTCTCTCACACTTCACCCACCCACCACCACCATCATAACCCACATCCACCACCATCATCCATCATAGAGTTTGTGAGTAGTCTCGGGATCCAAGATTGATCGTAAGAGTTCTTGACAATCAAAGGCCATGTTTGCCTAAGTCTCTTACATCAATTGGTGAAGACAAGTGTCTAGTGTAATACTTTTTATTTTTAATATTTTCGCACTTTTTATTTGGTTATGTATTAGTGACTTTAATAACTAGTTTCTTATGTTGAAGGTGAATCTTCCTTATCGTTTGTTCGTGGTGTCTTGGCATTATTTTACTGTCTATATAAAATAAAAGATTTTCACCATTCATATCTCCACGGTCTATATGGAGATATGTTGGCTACCTGGTCGGGGGTTAAGGGAACGGTTTGGTAAGAGTCTTGCCTTGTTCAGTGTATAGATCCTGCAAGGACCTGGGTCAACTTTAGTAGGACCTCCTTCAATACCCACTGGTATTGGAAGGCGGGGGTCCGAACTCCTTGATCCCCTCATATGTAAACTACTATTAATACTTTAACCCGACTACTTAGGATTGTATCCCTGCTGACTCAAACTACTTAGCCGAGGGTAACGTCGCCTTCAAAAGAGGGGCCTACCACAATATGCATTAATAACTTAATTAATTATCTTTCAATAATCCAACCCTTTAGGATTGTATTCTTGCTGACTCAAACTACTGGGTTGAGGGTAACGTCACCTTCAAAAGAGGGGCCTACTACAATAACTAAGATAATCTCTTAAAAATTGCAAAAGTGCGGTAATAATCAAAGGTTACACTAAACACGAGTCGGATCCAAGTGATTCATCTTGTCTATCTGTTTTTATTTTTATTTTTATTTTTCATCATTTTTAGTTAGTTTTTTTTTCTTGTTTAAAAACCTTTTTCTAACTTTTGATTTGATTAGACGTTGAGGATAAACCGGTACTAAAAGCTCTTGTGTCCTTGGACGACCTCGGTATCTTACCAACACTATTGTCCCCCTGGTTCCATTGCTCTCTATTGTCGCTATTTTGAGTTTTCTAACCTTCGTCACCCGTTTTCAAACTTTGTTTTGAGTATCTTGGAATATTACCGTGTATCCTTTGGCCAGATTCACTCTCAGGGCCTGGCTAGGGTTTTACATTTTGAAGTTTTGTGCCGGGCTTCTGGGTATGATCCAACCCTTTTATCGTTCCGTCGTTTTTTCCGACTGGCCAAGAATGGTGACTGGTTTACATTCGAGACAACTCAGGTTGACACCTGCTTATTTTCCTTTATGGTTTCTAGTCTTGGTGTCTGGAAGGACCGGTTTTTCTGGGTGTCCGAGGAAATTTTTCCTTTCAAACTTGTTTGGAGGCACCCGGATGCTGTCTTGAATGAGCCTGAACCCTCTGCCTCTGAGATAAACACTCATTTTCTTGAAACTCTTAGGGAATGCCATTCAAGGCTTCGTCCCTTTCCTGAGCACTTACTGGTGTTGTTGGGTCTCAGTAAGTTGTGGGACAAACGTGATCGAGATCCGGTGCTTATGAGAGATGGGCAGGGTATGCATTTTTCTTGTTGTGCTGTTATGCTCTTATTTTTTGCTTGCTTATATATTTTGTTTTTGTTTATTTTGTAGTGATGTCTGCACTTGATTTTATCAAAAGTGATGATACCTCTGATGTTGCATTTGTGGATGCTGCGGCTACCCCGGGTGAAGATGCTGTTGTTAGGGGGTCCGAGCATAGGTTCGAGGGTTCTGGCAATGTGGGTGTTCCTAATGTTAAGGGTTTCACAAAGGCTCTGAGTTCCAAGGTTTTTGTTCAACGTTCAACCTGTCGTTTGAAAGGTGTTGATCAACCCTCTGAGTCAGAGGCCGTTGATGTTGGTGATGAGATAGAGGTGTCTGTGGAACAGGTTGTTGAGGTTGAAGTGGGAAAGGGAAAGGGTAAGGAGAAAGAGTTAGTTGTTTCTGGCAAGAAGAAGAAGTTGGTTAAGAAAGGTAGCACCCCTATCATCCAGGGTTCGTCTGTCAAAAGTGTTGAGAGCTTCGAGGGTCCAGAGGCTGAGGAGGTGTATGTTCCCAACTGAGGGGTGAAAGTTGGAGATAGCTTCAAGGATCCGGCTGTTTGTGCTGAGGTGTTGGCCCATTTTGCTCCTCCTGGTATACGGAATGCCATTTCTGAAATGGAAGTTGATCACTTTATTTCAAGATTTATGCTAAGCTCCTGCAACCTTCAGGCCCTGTTGGCCGAAGGTGTTACCCGTTTCACCAAGGGTATGAAGGAGTATGAGGAAGCTTCTAAGAAGAAAGACAAGATAAAAGCCTCTGCCATGAAGAAGGAGGTTGAAGGGTTCTCCAAGAAAGAAGAAGCTTGGGTCAAAAAGGTTGGGGAGTTGACAAGGAGACATGAAATTGAGATGAACGATCTCAAAAAAGGCTTTGAAGCTGACCGATTGAAGCTAAAGGCTGACAGGGAAGCCTTGGATGTTCAGCAAAGGGCTTTCGAAGAAGAGAAGGATGGTTTGAAAGCTTTGGTTGCTCAAACTACTGGTGACAACCAGTGGCTCATTGAGCAATGTTTCCATCAAGTTGTTACCTATCTTCTTCACTCCAAGGAATTTAATTCTGCTCTTCGAGAAGTCTACACCAAGCTGCTAAATTTCGGGAAATATCAAGGCCTTATTGCTGGTTACAAACTTCATGAATCTGGTCAACCTTTGAAGAAGTCTCCCTTGTATCGTCCTGAAGCTTCTGATATTTTCAAAAGTTCCGTTCAGCAAATGGAGAGGTTGACTTACCCTTATGTAAGTCAGGTTGCAGCTTGTTTTGGCAAACCTCTTTCTGTTTTGCAGGAGCTGAAGCCGGATGATCTTAATGAAAAAGTTTGTGCCGAAGTGCTTGGTTCCCTTACGAGGAAGCGTTCTCATTCAGGGGATAGTGAAGAGACTTTTTCGGGAGAACCTGATGCTTCAAAGGATCCAAGCCTTGAAGGCTCAGCAGTTGGTGATGATGGTGGTTCGAATGCTAAGAAGTCTAAGAAGGCCAAGAAGGCTAAAGGGAGTGGTTCCGGTGCTTCTAAGCCTCCCGTTGATGCTTGAAAAACATTCGTAGATATCTTAGCACCCAAAAACAATTTAATGGTTTGTATGTTACCTTAAACAAATTTAGGTTTTGGCAGAAAACCCTTAAGGTTTTTGTTTTATGGTTTGGCCTTGGTGGCCGTTTGAACAATGCTTATAAGCCACTAAGGCTTGTTTTAACTTGCTTGGATGTTTGGAAGCCTTTTAAGGCTTCTTTTATTATGTTACTAAGTTTCTACTACTTGCCTTGTGTTATGTTTTTTGTGCTTGTGCATGTTTTGGTAAGGCAGCTTGGTTGGCTTCAAGCCTTCAAGGCTTCTGGCTGTTTGAATGTATATAGCTTGAAGCCTTCCGGCTACTACTTTAGTTTTATGACTTGATGTCTTGGTTTGTATTTTTGAGATTTGGGCCTTTTGAATGTGCAACCTTTTTACTTATGTTGTTGCATTGTTCCTTGAACTATATTTTATCTTTATGGTATTGTCTTTGTTGGGTTTGTGTTGTCTTTATGTTTTTTATACCTTAAAGGGTTCAGTGCTGCAGTCACTTAGCCTTGGTATTTTTAACAAGATGACATAGCACCTATCCTATTACTTTCCTTAGTTTGATTTTAATTCGTAAGCCTGTTTTTGATAAATTTACTAAGGCTTAAGGAACATTTGGTGTAGGCTGTTCGGACCCGTCTTTGAGACATCCTTGTTTATAATTATAAGTCTCATGGAGTTGTATTGATTTAGGAACTCACCCCTTATATAGGTTCATTCAACCCTTGAACCTATTGAGCGATATGGCCTGGGAGCTCATCCCATTACATGGCCCTTGCCATTGTGTTTTTTGTTAGGTTCTCAACCTAATTTTAGGATAGAAATAAAAATTTGATAGAACATCATCATTCATTCAAGAGATATTGTGTTACAAAAAGTGATCATAGGACAACTCTTGAAATACAACTTGTAAAATACAAACCAATCTTTCTGGATTAGACTTGAAACCTCTTGAGGGTCTTTCCATTCCAATGTCTTGGATGCTTTTTACCTTCTAAGTCGGCTAGCTTATAGGATCCACCCTTATGTGCCTCAAGGATTTTATATGGCCCTTCCCATTTTGGCCCAAGCTTTCCTTGGTTCTCTTTTTTACTAGCCTCATTGTTTCTAAGCACCAGGTCTCCTGGCTTGAAGCGTTCGTGCTTGACTCTTTTGTTGTAATAGGCTTCCATCATTTGTTTGTACTTGGCTTCTTGGATTGCAGCTTGGTCTCGTGCTTCCTCTAGGAGTTGTAAGTTCAACATGATCTCTTTTTTGTTTGTTTCGGGATCCATGTTGACCGTTCTTTGGGTTACAACTCCTACTTCAGCTGGAATCACGGCTTCAGACCCAAACACCAAGCTGTAAGGTGTTCTTTTGTGGCTTGTTTTTTCAGTTGTTCTTATGGCCCATAGAACACTTGTCAATTCTTCAAGCCAATTACTTTCGTGCCTTCCCAATCTGGATTTGATTCCTTCAACTATGCTTCGATTCATCCTTTCAACCTGACCGTTTGATTGTGGATATGCCACTGAGCTGAAAACCTGAGCTATTATGAACTCTTTGCACCAAACGCTGAAAGGCTTTTCAGCGAATTGCTTTCCATTATCGGTGATAAGCACTCCCGGCAATCCATAGCGACAAATGATGTTTTCCCAAACGAAGTCAATGACTTGTTTGCCCGTGATTTTTGCAAGTGGTTTAACCTCAGGCCATTTGGTGAAGTAGAACTAATGAGAACTTCACTCCACCTTTGGCTGGTGGGAATGGGCCAACGATGTCCATCCCCCACTTGTAAAACGGCCATGCCGAGGTTATCGGGACAAGGTCATGCTTGAGGCTCTTTGGGATCGGTGCATGAATTTGGCAGGAATCACATTTTCTCAGTTGTTCAGCAGTGTCTCGGTGCATGGAGGGCCAAAAATACCCAAGGTTCATTAGTTTAGCAACCACCATTCTAGCTCCAAAATGGGCTCCGCATATCCCTTCATGAACCTCTTTGATCAAATACTGGCTTTGTTCGGGACCGATACATCTCAGCAAGGGTGTAAGGTAACCCTTTTTGTAGAGGATTTCACCTTGCAACACGTATTGTCTAGACTTGATTTTAACCCTTTTGGCCTCTGTTTGATCAGCAGGTAATTCACCATTTTTAAGGAATTTTTTAATTGGAGTCATCCAATTGGGTCCTTCTTCGGTGATTACGTCTTGAACTTCCAATTCTTCAATTGATAGAGTTTTCAACACTTCTACCAGTACCTTTTTGGTGAGATGGGCAAAGGTGAGAGAAGCGAGTTTACTCAAGGCATCAGCTTTCTTATTTTGAGACCTGGGAATTTGCTTGATGGTACACGTTTGGAATGTGTTCATCAACTCTTTGGATTTTTCTTTGTACCTCTTCATATTAGGTTCCTTTGCAACATAACTGCCGTTCACTTGGCTTGATACCAGCAACGAGTCTGTGAATACTTCAAGCTTTCGAACCTTCATTTCCTTACCCAACCTTAAACCGGCTATCAACGCTTCGTATTCAGCCTCGTTGTTGGTGGTCTGAAATTCAAATCGAAGAGCATACGTGAATTCTAACCTTTCAGGGTTGATTAGAATGAGCCCAACCCCTGACCCTTCAATGCTTGAAGCCCCATCGGTAAAAAGCTTCCAGGCTTTAAGGTCAGAGGGTTCAGTGGCAGCTGTGTTTATTTAGGTGATTGTTTGCTTTGGGACTTCTATAATGAAATCAGCCAAGACTTGGGCTTTGATGGCTTTTCTTGGAAAATAGGTGATGTTGTGTTCACCTAGTTCCACGGCCCATTTGGCTAATCGTCCTGAGTTTTCTGGCTTTTCAAGGACACTCTTAATGGGTTGATCGGTGACCACTTGTATAGGCTGTGCTTGGAAATACCTTCGAAGCCTTCTAGCCGTTTGGACTAGGGCTAGAGCAAGTTTTTCCAAAGGAGGATACTTGATTTCTACAAGTTTTAGAGTTTTGCTGAAGAAATAAACGGGTACCTGAACTTTGTCTCGTTCGATGGTGAGAACAGCACTTATCGCTTCTTCAGCAACTGAAAGGTATACAGAGATTAGCTCTCCCGTCTCTGGGGCTGCAATGTCTGGGAGCGAAGCTAGGTGTTGCTTCATTTGGTTGAAGGCTTTCTCAGCTTCTTCAGTCCACCTGAAATCCTTTTTATCGGATCATCCTTTGAGCGTTTTGAAAAAAGACAATGACCTTTCAGCCAATTTTGAGGTGAAACGCTTTAAGGCTGCAAGCTTCCCGTTTAAGCTTTCTACCTCCTTTTTGCTTCGTGGTGGCTGGGTTTCGATGATGGCCCTGACCTTGTTTGGATTAGCCCTTATACTTTGTTTTCCAACGATGTGCCCCAGGAACTTTCCTTCTTCAAACCCAAATGAACATTTTTCAGGGTTGAGTTTCATGTTGACCTTTCTTAGGTTCTTGAAGGTTTCTTGGATGTCATCCAGCATTTGGTATTCCGTTTTACTTTTGATGACCAGATCATCGACGTATGCTTCCATGTTTTTACCAATTTGACTGGCAAAAGCCTTGTCGACTAGGCGTTGGTAGGTTGCACCTGCGTTTTTGAGGCCAAAAGGCATCTTTTGGTAACAAAAGATTCATTTGTCCTTATGAAAGGCAGTTTTTTCTTCATCTTCTTCCTTCATAAGAATTTGATGGTAACCCTTTTAAGCATCGAAAAAACACTTGAAAGGGTAACCGGTGAGGGAAGCAACCTTGAGATTAATTTCTGGCAACGGATAACAATCCTTAGGACAAGCCTTGTTTAAGTCCTTAAAGTCAATGCACATTCTCCAGGAATTATCGGGCTTTCGGACCATGACTGGGTTTGTGTAACAACTCTCATTAAAATTACTATTTCTTATTTTATTATGTCCAATAGGAAACCCAAATTGAGACCCCCAAGTAATATTGCATGACTCCTACAATTTCCAGAACAATCGGAACTAGGATCGGGGCCCCTAAAACTCAGGGGGGGGGGGGTATTCCCTAATTGTTATTATCCTCACAGTTCGTTGTCTAAATTGAATTTCGTCGAATTGTCGACTCACCCAGGCTAGTTGGACATGAGGCTACCCTATGCTAAAAGGGCACCCGTCGCGCCACGCGACAGGGACCATTTTCAGCATATAAATCAGGGCATTGGCACTTGAATTTTGGCGTTGGTTCGACGTAAAAACTCATTTCGTACATTGAGATATCGTCTGTTTACTTCAAAACACACACACACACAGCACGAAATTCTGCCGTGATAACAGGGTAATAACTCGATCACTGCTACGATTTAATGTCCGATCGATTAAGACCGGTCCGATGGATGTTTAAGTGATGCCCGTAATTGGGCTATACTTTGTCATTCGTCGTGAGGGTTTTAATCTCGTGAGTTATCGTAAAAGTTGTATTAAGTTACTGACCTAGTTTCGTGTGCATTGTTATTTATCTAGATTACCAAGCTAAAATCAATAGGCTAAACTCTGCCCGTTTAAATCTGCAATGTGAGTCATTCTCTTTTTATCAAAATGCTTTCCAAAACCCTAATTGTTTCAAAGTTATAATTACAGGGATTAAGTCTTTGTAATCTTCAATTACTGCCGGTATGTGGGGTTTTGTATACATTACTTAATACCCATCACCATTGGACAACGAGTTAGCCAATGGGTGATCTGACCATAGTCACAGATACGGTCGAGTGACAAATACCGATTTGGGGTAATTGGTTGATAGAAACAATGTAATCACCCTTAATACTGTATATTATAACAATGTGTCGTTTTGTGCAACTTGAGTGACTCGCCAGTATTTCCCTGCTGATAAAACCTTTTTAAAACATGTTTCAGGTGATCTGTTGCGATCAAGGAAAAAGTGCCGCGTAGCACTACAAGCTTGAAGAAGTGGTTCAATAAAATAAAGAAACGTGTTTTTGTAAAACAGGGGATTTCCGTGAGAAATCTCCTTTATTGTAAATTATGGGTGTTATCCCCAAATTATGAAATAAAATAAATTGGGCATTTTCAAGTTTTAAAAGATCCTGTTAAAAATTCCGCTGCCAACATATTAGTTACCACAGGTTTTCTATCTCGCGGCTCCTAGACCAGGTAAAACCAGGACGGGGGTCGTGACAGAAAAAGGTGGTATCAGAGCCACTGATTTAAGCCAATTAAGTATTTAGAATTACTTAATTTTTCTGATTGCTATTATGTGATTATGTGAAAATGGGTTTACAAAATTTTAACTTAGAATTTTGTGTGTTTCTTCATGTATGCTAACATCATGAATGAGCTATCAGAAGCACTTCAAAACTTTACTATCCATAGCATAGATATGGATATCACAGAAAATCCATCTGGCTACCAGGCTGATACTGAAGAGCCAATGGTATTCCCAGCCCAACCTCAGGAGAAACCAAAACCGAAAAAGAGGAGAAGATTTGTAGGCTGGAGGCGTGTGCGTAGGAAGAAACCAGTGGTTCAGAAAGTTATAAAGACTGAGGATTCAAAGGATAAAGGCAATGGAAAGGAGATCGGGGAGAGTTCCGGGCAAGCTCAGGAAATGCCATCGTGGGAAGAGTTGGATCCTAAATTGGGACTTAGTGACCTCATCGGACCTGCCGATGAAAACTTCTTCAATTACTCAGTTGAAGCACAACTTCCAGTTAATCTGGAACCTGCTATTCCAGATCCTATTATCCACCCCCGACCTCTACCAGAAGAGCTAGAAGAATGGTGGACAACTGACTGGCAATTTCAGAATCTTTTAAACAAACCTAATACCTTTTCCCCCAATTTGACCCTGAGCCTCCACTACACCCACCAATGAGCACCGAGAACTTGGCTGAACTTCGCCACTATGACGAGGAGCTGGTGGACGCAGGAAATAGAATCCGAGATGTGGGGGAGAGGATATCATGGAAATACAACGAGAGGGAACGTCGTTTCTAAAAGTGCCAGTTGATGAGGATCGTATGTGCTTGTGGAAATATGTGTTTAATAATAAAAATATAATCATGTAAAATAACTGAAAATAAAACTTTTGTAACATATCTGGTAATGTACGGATGCATATTAAAATATATAAAACATGGGAGTCGCAAAGTCGACAATTTTGGCTATATGTGTTGACATGATTATGTGCGACGTGATTGTGTGCGATTACTTTATTATGTTTGATTATTTACTCTATCTCGTGCCAATAATTAATATATTGGAAATTATCAGATGGAACCCGCTGTTAATGAACCAGTTAATGAAGTTAATCAATCTGAACAAAACCATGAAGATCAATTTCTGAATAGGCAAGATATAGAGAATATCATTGCTCAGGGAATAGCCAATGCTATTCCAGCAATTATTGCTGCTGCCCGAAATCCAGTTGAGCCTCAACCAATTATTCCTAGAAAATGTACTCATGAAGACAACTTCAGTAATAGCGTAAATGGAGGCGGCAACATTAACAATAACGATGATGTGATGCAGGCCCCAATTCTTAAAAGAATGAAAGCTGCAACGCCTGGTTACACTTACAAGGAATTTCTTGCCTGTAAACCTGTTGAATTTGCAGGCAATGAAGGGGCGACTGCTGCACCGCGTTGGTTGAAGAAAACCGAGGTAGTAATTAAAATAAGTAAATGTGCCGAGGAGGATAAAGTCATGTATGCTTCTCATCTTTTCAAGGAAGAAGCATTAGAATGGTCGAATACGGTATTACAAGCTAAGGAAAGTGACATGGCCTATGCCATGAGTTGGGAAGAATTTATGCGTTTGGTAGAAAGGAAATTCTGCCCTGAATATGAAAAAGAACAAATGGCGAATAAATTCCTGAGCCACCGAATGGTGGATGTGGACTGCCGAGGGTATACTTCGAAGTTTTTCGAATATGCTCGAACCGGTACTTATTTCTCGCTACATTTGGGGTTTAATTAGCGAGATCCGGGATATTGTCAAAGCTGCGAGACCCCGCACGATCGATAATGCGGTGGAATTAGCCAACACTTTGACTGACGGACTGGTGCGTACGCGAGAAGAAAACAGGAAGAAGGAATTGGCTCAAAAAATTACCCAAGGATTTCGTGTGGGTAATAATAGCAATTTCAAGAAAAGAGGAACTGGTAATCTTCCACTCCTTGGTTCTGCAGGAACTGTAAAAAGAAACATTTTGGAAAATGTAATGAAACCTGTAACTTCTGCAAAGCTATAGGACATCGTGAAGAAGATTGCAGAAGGAAAACAAAGATCTACTACAACTGTGGAGAAGCTGGGCATTTTAGACCATAATGCCCTAAATTGGTCAAACCAGCAGATAACAAGGCCAAACCTGCTGAAGGGACTAACAAGAAGAACGCAAGAGGCTTTCAATTGACCACGCAGGAAGCTGAACTGATTCCTGATGTAATAGCTGGTACGTTCTTAGTTCACAACGTTTATGCGAAAGTATTATTCGACTCTGGTGCAAACCAAAGTTTTATAAATACTTCCTTCTGCCAAGCTCTTAAACAACCTTTAACCAAACTTAGGCAAGTTTTTACAGTAGAAACGGCAGACGGGAACTCTGTTAACATAGATACGGTTTTGCAAAAAGAAAATATAGAACTTTCAGGTCATAAATTTTCTGCAAACCTCTTACCTATGAATTTAGCTGGATTCGATGTCGTGTTAGGAATGGATTGGTTAGTAGCCAACCATGCTCGAATCCTTTGTGATAAGAATTCCATAGAAATTCGTGCACCCACAGGAGAAATAATTATGATTACAGGGGATAAGCCGCGTAAACCCATGAAGTTCATTTCAGTAATGAAAGTTGCTAGTTATGAACGAAAGCAAGGAATAGTGTATATGATTTCGGTAATCATTAGCACTAAGGGTAAGGAACCTAAGGAAATTCCTGTAGTATCAGAATACTCGGATGTATTCCCAGAAGAACTACCAGGATTACCACCAGATAGGGAGGTAGAATTTAGAATTCATCCGATTCCTGGAACTACACCCATAGCTAAAGCACCCTACTGATTAGCACCCACCGAAATGTTAGAACTGAAAAAGCAGTTAGATGAATTATTAAGCAAAAGGATTTATACAACCTAGTTCATCCCCGTGGGGAGCTCCAGTGTTGTTTGTAAAGAAGAAAGATGGTTCGATGCGAATGTGTATTGATTATAGGGAATTGAATAAGGTTACAATTAAGAATCGATACCCATTACCTAGGATTGATGATCTCTTCGATCAACTTCAGGGAGCTAGATATTTTTCTAAGATAGATTTATGCTCTGGATACCATCAGTTGAAAGTACAAGAAGAAGACATACCTAAAACTGCTTTCAGAACTAGGTATGGTCACTACGAGTTTACAGTTATGCCTTTTGGACTAACAAATGCTTCAGCAGCGTTTATGGATATGATGAATAGAATTTGTAAACCGTATTTGGATAAATTTGTAATTGTTTTCATCGACGATATACTTATTTATTCCAAAAGTCAGGACGAGCATTGTAAGCATTTACATGCACTCTTAACTTTGTTAAGAAAGGAAAAGCTTTACGCCAAATTCTCGAAGGGTGAATTTTGGCTACAGGAGGTGCAATTTTTAGGTCACATGGTGAATCACGAAGGTATTCACGTAGATCCCTCCAAAATAGAAGCAATTACCAAATGGAAGGTCCCGCAATCAGCTACGAAAGTTAGAAGTTTTCTAGGATTAGCTGGGTACTATAGGTGCTAGCCTGTAAAACAGTTAAGTTTGAACGGGGACCTAAGCAAGAAGAGGCTTTTAGGATTTTAAAACAAAGGTTAACAAACACCCCAATCCTTGCCTTACCAGAAGGGACAGAAGGTTTTGAAGTTTACTGTGATGCTTCAAAGCTAGGATTAGGATGTGTACTAATGCAACGCAAAAAGGTAATTGTGTATGCATCAAGACAAATAAAGAAGCACGAAGAGAATTATACGACTCACGACTTAGAGTTAGGAGCAATAATTTTTGCCCTTAAGATTTGGAGACACTATCTGTATGGAAGTAAATTTACCGTTTATACGGATCATAAGAGTTTAAGATACATTTTTGGGCAAAAAGAATTGAATATGAGGCAAAGAAGATGGATGGAAATTCTAAGTGACTACGACTATGATATTCAATATCACAAAGGAAAAGAAAATGTAGTCGCAGATGCTCTAAGTCGTAAGTATCAAGACAAGCAAAAGCGAGTTCGTGCTCTTAGATTAAGTTTACAATTAGACTTAATGGAACAACTGAAAATTGTTCAAGCCACAGCAATCAAGGATGATGCTGAAGGAATGAAAGGAAGAATAAAGGAATTAGAGCAAGGAGCTGATGGAATTTGGAGATTCCACAAAAGAAGGATTTGGGTACCTAAGCAAGGAGAATTAAGAAATAAGATTTTAGAGGAAGCCCATAAATCTAGATATACCATGCACCCTAAAAATAATAAAATGTACCAAGATTTAAGGAATAACTTCTGGTGGATAGGAATGAAAAAGGCAGAACACCAGAAACCTTCCGGGTTACTCCAACAATTAGAAATGCCTGTTTGGAAATGGGAACTAATAACCATGGATTTTGTTACTAAGTTGCCCAAAACCAGAAATGGTAATGACGCGATTTGGGTAATTGTGGATCGATTAACCAAATCAGCTCATTTTCTACCCATGAAAGAAACCTTTAGCATGGAAAGGTTAGCAAAGTTGTATGTAGACGAAGTAGTATCTTTACATGGAGTTCCACTCTCTATTGTATCGGATAGAGATAGTCGTTTCACTTCGCATTTCTGGACAAGTTTCCAAGAAGCAATGGGGACATGATTAAATTTAAGCACTGCATATCATCCCCAAACAGACGGATAAAGTGAAAGGACGATTCAAACCCTGGAAGACATGCTTAGGGCAAGTGTAATAGATTTTGGTGGAAACTGGGATGACCACCTACCCTTAATTGAATTCTCCTATAACAATAGTTATCATGCAAGCATTGAAGCTGCCCCATTTGAAGCACTATATGGATGAAAGTGTAGAACTCCAGTTTGTTGGGCAGAAATAGGAGAAAGTCAATTATCAGGTCCCGAAATTGTGCAAGAAACCACCGACAAGATCACTCAAATCAAGGAAAGACTGAAAACGGCTCAAGATCGCCAGAAGAGTTATGCAGACAATCGACGCAAGCCACTGGAATTTCAAGTTGGAGATAAAGTACTACTGAAAGTTTCTCCTTGGAAAGGGGTAGTTCAGTTCGGAAAGAAGGGAAATCTAAGTCCAAGGTACGTAGGACCATTCCTAGTAATCCAGCAAATAGGACCAGTTGCCTATCGTTTACAACTACCAGAAGAGCTAGCCGGGGTACATGATGTATTTCACGTATCCAACCTCAAGAAATGTCTATCTGACGAATCCCTGGTAGTACCTCTTCAAGATGTAGAGGTAAATGAAAAGTTAAAATTTGTTGAGAAGCCACTACGGATAGAAGACAGAAAGGTCAAGTTTCTCAAACACAATTGACTAGTGCAGGTCAAAGTCAAGTGGGATTCAAAGAGAGGACCTGAATACACTTAGGAACTAGAATCAGAGATGAAGTGAAAATATCCCTACTTGTTTCAGTAAATCTCGAGGATGAGATTTTTATAAGGTGGGGAGGATGTAACAACTCTCATTAAAATTACTATTTCTTATTTTATTATGTTCAATAGGAAACCCTAATTGAGACCCCCAAGTAATATTGCATGACCCATACAATTTCCAGAACAATCGGAACTAGGATCAGGGCCCCTAAAACTCAGGGGGGGGGGGGGGTATTCCCTAATTGTTATTATCCTCACAGTTCGTTGTCTAAATTGAATTTCGTCGAATTGTCGACTCACCCAGGCTAGTTGGACACGAGGCTACCCTATGCTAAAAGGGTACCCGTCGCGCCACGTGACAGGTTGTCGTGCCACGCGACAGGGACCATTTTCAGTACATAAATCAGGGCATTGGCACTTGAATTTTGGCGTTGGTTCGACGTAAAAACTCGTTTCGTACATTGAGATATCGTCTGTTTACTTCAAAACACACACACAACACGAAATTCTGCCGCGATAACAGGGTAATAACTCGATCACTGCTACGATTTAATGTCCGATCGATTAAGACCGGTCCGATGGATGTTTAAGTGCTTCCCGTAATTGGGCTATACTTTGTCATTCGTCCTGAGGGTTTTGATCTCGTGAGTTGTCGTAAAATTTGTATTAAGTTACTGACCTAGTTTCGTGTGCATTGTTATTTATCTAGATTACCAAGCTAAAATCAGTAGGCTAAACTCTGCCCGTTTAAATCTGCAATGTGAGTCATTCTCTTTTTATCAAAATGCTTTCCAAAACCCTAATTGTTTCAAAGTTATAATTATAGGGATTAAGTCTTTGTAATCTTCAATTACTGCCGGTATGTGGGGTTTTGTATACATTACTTGATACCCGTCACCATTGGACAACGAGTTAGCCAATGGGTGATCTGACCATAGTCACAGATACAGTCAAGTGACAAATACTGATTTGGGGTAATTGGTTGATAGAAACAATGTATTCACCCTTAATACTGTATATTATAACAATGTGTCATTTTGTGCAACTTGAGTGACTCGCCAGTATTTCCCTGCTGATAAAACCTTTTTAAAACATGTTTCAGGTGATCTGTTGTGATCAAGGAAAAAGTGCCGCGTAGCACTACAAGCTTGAAGAAGTGGCTCATTAAAATAAAGAAACATGTTTTTGTAAAACAGGGGATTTCCGTGAGAAATCTCCTTTATTGTAAATTATGGGTGTTATCCCCAAATTATGAAATAAAATAAATTGGTCATTTTAAAGTTTTAAAAGATCTTGTTAAAAATGCCGCTGCCAACATATTAGTTACCACGGGTTTTCTGTCTCGCGGCTCCTGGATTGGGTAAAACCAGGACGGGGGTCGTGACAGTTTGCAACCCAGGACTGGTACTTTACTTCTCGCAGAATTCCTGCTTAGACAAGCTTTTCAACCTCTTGGCAGGCTACCAAGCTTCTTTCGGGTGCAAGGCTTCGTTTCTTCTGAACAACACGCTTGACTTCGGGTGGTATTCTCAACTCATGTTCAGCAATGCTTCGAGGGATACCCATCATGTCTTCCGGGCACCAAGCGAAAACATCGCTATAATGTACTAGCAAATTTTCGAGATACGAGAGAGTTTCTTGTGAAAGGCTTGGGTTAACCCGTATCCTTTGTTCAGGATACTTCGGGTTGATGATCAGCCTTTGCTTATCTTCTTCGTTTTTGAAGCTCTCTCCTTCAACCATGTAAGCCTCTTGAGTAGGTTGAAGGGTTGCGATCCCTCTCTCGGTAGGAAACTTGACTGTGCCATGGCCAACATAAACAACCATGTAGAATGCACACTGCCCCGGCCTTCCTATGATGACATCATAGTTTGAAGGTATATTGATGACCACAAAAGTGAGGGGTTGTACTCTCTCCATCTTTCCTTCGCTAAAACGGACATCAAGGGTTAGCTGCCCTAAAGGCTTGAGGGGTATATCAGCAATACCTTTTATGGAGGTTCTGGAGGGTTGAAGCTTCGAACGTTCCTCATTGCTCAATCGGTTGAAGAACTTCTCAAACATGATTACGGTGGCTGCTCTAGTGTCTATGTATGATCTGCTTGTCTTTAGTGTTCCCACCGTTGCTTCAACCACAAGGGGGTCGGAAAGTGGGTTCTTTTCGGTTGGAGGGAAGTAGACGCACTGAAGCTCCCAAGCTTCCAACCGCTGTCACTTGTTGGGAACCTTACCATCAAAATCCACCATGTTAACTTCCTTGCCCTTTGACTCGGCCATCTTGTCCCTTACTCCCTTTACTAAGTGGGCAAGCTCCCCTGACTTGACGGCCTCTTCAATCCTCTTCTTGAGTTGGAAGCAATCATTAGTATGGTGGCCTTTCTCTACTTTAAATTCACAAAATTGGGTGGAATTTTCATTTCTTTTGCTTTTAGGGAGAGGTCTGGGAGGTCGGAAGCTTTGTTTCACTTCCTCTGTAGCTAGAATCTCTTGAGGGGTTTTGGTAAGGGGTGTGAAGTTCATGCCTTTTTCCCTACTGGGGGGGTTCCGGCCTTCAGGCCTTCGTTGCTTTGAACCCTTTTGGAGTCTGTCATAGGGATGAAAGCTTCCCCTTTTTCTAGCTGGACTGTTTCCTCGCCAGCTTGATCCCCTCTTCCTCTGTTCTTTAATATCTATAGCCTCCTCTCCTCTGATATGGGCTTCAGCCCTTTCGAGAACTTCTTCTAAGGTCATAGGCAAGGATTTGTTGAAATCTCTTGTGAGATATTTGGATGTAATGGCGTTCATAAAACATGCCACTCTCATTTTTTCGTCTGTCCCTACATACGTGAGACCTTCTTTCTTGTACCTTTCTATGAACTCTCGGAGGCTTTTGTGATCCCTCTGTTTTATCTGAAAGATTACTGTAGCATCTTTGACGTACCGTCTTTGTTGTGAGAAATTGGCTAGAAACCCTTTGCTCAGATCATCGAAGCTCCGAACGCTTCTGGCTGGTAAATTGTTGAACCATATCCAGGCTGATCCAATGAGGGTTTGCATAAACATGAGGCATCATTTAACCATTTCTCAATTCTAGCGGCACCAGTGAAGATCTGAAGGTGATCTTTCGGATCCTCAGTTCTGTCATATGTCTTGATATGGGATGGCATCATGATCTTCGTCTGAAAATCATAATCGGCTATTTGCTGTGAGAAGCACGAAAGATTACTGGGTTTATAAGGTTTGGCCAAATCCTCTTCCACCCTTGCACCCATGTTGTTGTTGTTGTTCCCTTGAGTGGCCAGCACTTGATTAATGAAGTGCTGCCACGGGAAGCTCGCCATCATCTAAGCCATCATCTGAGGCATAAGGTTGAAGCCTTGGAGGCTTCCAGGTGCAACTGGGCAGTTTACCCCTAAAGGGGTGCTCATAACGGCACTTCTTGCCAAGGGGAGCAGAGACAAATCTTGTTCCCATGTAGTACTTGCTGGGGGTGGAAGGCTTGATACTGCAGATTGTAGGAGCTGGTCCAAAGTCAGCTCGTGTCCCAGTGGAGCACCCGTTGTAGCTGGTTAGGAAGAAAAGAGAGGAAATGTTGTCGGATTTGGCCTCGTGTACAGATATGGGTTAGGATTTGGACGAGGATTGCTGGGCCCAGCCTCATCCCTGGATGCAGTAGGTTGTGAGTTTGCAAAAAGGAGGAATGGGGGGTCCAGGAGATAGCGATGGCTCTGGTTCGTCATAATCCAGACGAATCCTCACTCCCTTGTCTCTTTCCCTACTCACATATTGGTTGAGGAGAGACCTCAACTCTAGGAAATTGTTGGCGACCCCTTCAGGAGTGAGGTCAACACGTGAGGGGGTGCTAGAGACACCGACGCTAGGGGATGGAACCCCTGATCTAGACGGAGTTGGTGTTTGGAAAGTGAGAAACTCGGGGTATGTTGCTCCAGAAGGAGTGTTCCCCGGTGTCGAGAAGGACGTTGGTATAGCCACATGAGTCTGGCTAGCGCTTGGGGTAGAGGTATTTGGAACTTGATTTACCTCTCACGGAGATTCACTTTCCGACATGGTAATTTCGAGAGAATGGAGCTACACTACTAGGTCTTTCGAAGAAAATTAGTGACGTAGCCCCACGGTGGGCACCAACTTGTTGATGCAACAAATACTAGACCGATGGTAGTAGCTGGGCTGGTTAGGAAAAAGGGTTGAAGGGTTTAATTTTGCCTAACGTAGGTCTTGGGGTCCCCCCCCACGTTTGCAAGACGTGGAGAGAGGTTCACTAGTTATGTTTTATTGTTTGCTCAAGATCCTCCACTGAAATGTGTTCAGCTTCGGATGTGGGAGCAATGGAGACGTGTGTTGAATGTGAAGAAGAGATACTTGCATGGGACAAGTACTCGAGATCAATGACCAGAGATCCCAATGGAATCAGAGCTGATCGGAATGTCCTTGATCACTAAATGAAGTGTCAATTTATAGGGAAGGTCATCGCTCAAAGAGGAAACCATTGACTATTGAAGTATGCTTGCAGTGGGGGACTTACCCTTTTGGGGGTTGAAGCGTTTTGACATGCGGGTAAAAGACTACACTCTGTGCATTCGCCTTACTTTTGCGGCTAGGAGAGTTGTTGAAGTAATCAGAGATATGACTGATTACTGTACACGTGCTGCTTTATCCTAGCTCTCGGGTTTTTAACCCTTGAACCTTTTAACCTTTTAGGTGTTCATGTGTTTCAGTCATTTTATTTAGTCTTGGGCTACCCCCGTCATCAATTACTATGAATGTATGATCAAAAGCACGCAATTAGGTCAAAATCCAATCAACAATGAATAGTAAAAAAACTACCATGGAAGCTTCATCAAGCGAAGATCTAAACAAAGTTCCAACTTAAGAGAGGTTTTGGACCACAATTATCATGCTTCATTAGACAAACTACCAACATGTTTCAAAACAAAATACCATTTCAAAATAGATCATCTAGCGTCATAATGCTCACCCCATTTTTCCTACCATGATTCTTCATCGGCCCACGCTTTGGCATCATATTTTTCCCCACCTTCATCAACACGATTCTGAAAGAATACTGGCGATTTGGGTTATGTTTAATCTCAAACGGGTCAAATGGAGTGAAAGTTGTCGAAAAGTCTATATTTCAATGATTACAACCTCCAAATATTATTTATTCTAAGATGTATATTGCTGTAGACTTGAAAATATAACGTCTATATTATCGTACTCAACACAGTAATACATTTATCGAAGTTTTTTACTGAAATAGTGTTGTTTTCCAAAATGAAATCAAAACTAATGTTGGTTCCCAAAATATTTCACAAATAATACCAATGCCAATAATTTTTTTTGAACGGCCAACAAACTCAATCCCGAGCACTCTAGGGGCACCCACTGGACAAACGGAGTACTCCGAGAGTAACCCAAGTCCGCCACCAATTTCGAGGAAAACCCGGTAACCCACCCACCCGTAGGCACGACGGTGAAATTACCGTAAAACCGGTTTGGCTCAAGGATCTAACCCAGGTTTTCCTGGGTCTCCTATCATTGCCCACCAGTGCCTCACTCTGCACCAAGTGGGAGTCGAACCTGCATCTCGCAAGAAAAATGCAAGCTCTCCACCACTTGATCTAGAGATCATTGGCGCCAATGCCAATATGAATGGCGATTTTTGTTGAATGTAGTAGGCTGTTCAGAACTTTCAGGGCTGTGCAGGCTTTTTGCAGGTGAATCCCCAGACCAATCATTGCCCAGGTTATCATTGGAACTGTACATTATCAGCCGATCTTATTGGCGAATTCCTGCACACATAGCCAATACAAATGGCGAAAAGTACCTGGCTGACAATACAGCCATTCTGATTGGCGAAAAGTTAAAAAAAAGCAGTCATAACCAATATAAATGGCGAAAAGTACCTATACAGAGAAACTATCTGATGTGTAATATTCTTTAACGAGGTAGTGCATTGGTAAAATTTAAAATGTTTAATAAGCGTTAAGGTTCAGAGTGGTCCTTCATTAAGTATAGGACAAGGTTCTACCAAAATTCAAACTCTGTAGTTCAGCCTAAAATAAATAAAATTACTTCCTAATTTGAAGTTTGGTAGTTGATTTTTAAAGAGAGCTTTTGGATGTCAAGAGTCCTGGTATAAAATTGTTTATGTTGCTCTTCAGAGACTTCAGCTTTAACAAGCTTAACGGATCCATCCCTACAAGTTTCTCTGAACTAAATGATACAGATTATATGTAAGTATATGTATTGCTTTCCAACATATTTATCATTTTAATGTATTGATAACCCACATACTTCAAACTGAAATAAATTTTGAGTTTTAGCTATCTTACTGGAAACTTGCTATCTGGAAGTGTGCCTGATTAGATGCTCAGTGTTGGAAAAAAATGTAAGTTTATGTGATGTAAAACGAGCCAGACTTGGTTCTTTTGATGTTTGCATTTATCTATGTATCATGAATGTAAGACCATGGGGTGTGGGGATCGTCCCGCCCGTCTCCGGCTCGTCCCCCTCTTCCCATACCGCCCCCTCCCCTTCGTCACGTCACTGGCGTCGCCTGCTTGCCGGAAGAGACGACCCTGCCTCACTCTCTCTCCTTCAATTATATATTGATTTTTTAATTAAATTGGGTAGTCCTCCAGACCCTTGGGTAGTCCCCAAAGGGATGATCCTCCACCAATGTGACGTGGCGCCTACGTGGCGGGTAGTCTCCAAAAGAACTAAACAAACCACACCCAACAGCCTAAAAATTTAAGTTGTGACATGTCCCCTTGTTTGGTTATAGAATTTGATATTTGCATCTATCTATTAATTCGTATCATTATGTTTCCAGTCCTTTTCAGCAGGTTGAAGCTTTTCGCCATTGATAATGGCAAATTCTGCAGTTTTTGCCATTACTAATGGCTGTATTCCTGTCCTTTTCAGCAATTCTGCAGGTTTAAGCATCTTTTCGTCATTAATAATGGCATTGGTGCAGTGATTCGCCTTTCAAAATGGCTATGTGTGCAGAAAAGTAAAAAACTCTCCATTCAGAATGGATATTGGTGCAATGTTTCGCCATTCAAAATGGCTATGTGTGCAGAAAAGGAAAAAAACTTGCCATTCAGATTGGATTTAATGTCAGACTAGTACTTTTTGCCATTTTTAATGGCTTGTTTGCAGGAATTTCGCCATTAAGAATGGCCGATAAGGTACAGGCCCAATGATTGGTCATCTGTAAAGTTCCTGGGCAAATGACTGGTCTGGGAATTCACCTACAAAAAGCCTGCACAACCCTGAAAGTTCTGAACAGCCTACTACATTCAACAAAAATCGCCATTCATATTGGCATTGGCATTATTTGTGAAATATTTTGGGAACCAGCATTAGTTTTGATTTCATTTTGGAAAACAACACTATTTCATTAAAAAACTCCATGTGTCTTGAATAACATCGTTTGAAAATTTCTGATCTTTATGGTGCATAACATCAAATAGCACTTAAATTAACATCAGAAAACAATTATTAAGATCAGGAAACAACACATATAAGCACATACAGGATCTCTGACAGGAATCCTTAATCCTTTGCTTCTTGCTTTTATTGGTGCCGCTTACCTGGAAGAAAACATAAGATCTCTTAAAAAAAATTCAACACTAATAAAAACATTAAAATTTTATTTTTCTAGTGATCTAAAACAGCAATCTTTTTAATAAAACTTATATTAAATGTACCTTTGGCTCATACAGACGTTATGCTCTTGATGAAGTTGTATACACTTGATTAATATCAAATAAATAGTGCATTTTTTTCTCAAGTTATCCAGACTATTAACTTCAATAAGCCTCCAATTCACGTCATCCCAAACCCTTAATTGAAATACAAAATAACAAATTAAATAATGACTCAAAACAGTTTAACCCATTCGAACCTTCCTGCTTGCATGCCAAGTCTTTTTGTAAACCAAACAAATATAAAATGAGAAGTGAGAAGCTGTGAATCGGTTGTGAGAGAATCCATATCAACTGAAATAATCTGAGAAACCAATTCTCAACTTCCATTGTGATTTGTGAGAAAATGACCGATTTAGCGAATCCAAGGGAAAACAAATCCAATCGTACAAGATCTAGAAGTAATAAATTACATATGCATATAAGTGTTTGTGTTTGTGTTTGTATCTTTAAATACATCCTCTTCATACTAACAACACACTTCACGCATCACAATCAATACCGCCACCTATAATCAGCATAATGCTTAACTGTATCCAGAATTAGAGATTAAACAGCAAAGTAACACACCAAGAATTATTAGATATATAAAGTTAATTATGTTAGTGATTAGTCTGTTACTTATATATTCGATATGTATTAGAACTTGTAATGATAAGGGTGTGACGGTTGAAGGCTATCACTGTTTCAAACGACGGCTATTCCCGCCATTATTAACCGCTAAACATCTCCGTATATATATGTATTTACCGGAAGTTATGTTCGGTACCAAGACATTCAGAAATCTCATTCGAATTGTCCATTCGCTCTCTTTGTTATCCTTTCATTCACTGTTCTGCATATACTTATCCTTGTATATCATGAATACCAATCCGAACACTAAGTTTAACTCCGCTGCAGTGTCACTTGATTCCCAACAAAGTGGTATCAGAGCCACGGTTCAAAAAAATGAAGAAATCCGTCCAACGTCAACGATGATGCCATGTCAACATTGCTCCGATGAAAACCATGAAACGAAGAAGAAAGTTCCTCGTGTTAGATTGTGTTATTATTGTCATGAACCCGATCATCAGATTTACTCATGCAAAGTAAAAGAACATGATGAGGCCACTTAATTAATCCGACAAGTGATTAACACGGGAATTCAACAACAGAATGATGAAGCAGCTCTCAGGCAATAACTGATTGTTACCGGAACAGAAGGCGGTCAATGGGGTGACATATGGTACGTAAGTAATGTTTTTACTCATCATTTTGCCAGAAATATTAATGTGTTTAAACGGATTAAACACTTAATTGGGGTAGAAACGAAAACAGGGGAAGACAATTTCCTGTTTATTCGTGGTGTAGGGGCTGTAGACGTTAAATCAAGGAATGAAACATTACGTATACAAAGCATATTTTATACACCAGAACTTGATCGTAATGTATTAAGCATGGATCAATTAATTTTACAAGGGTATGCGGTTAAGAAATCGGGCGATACATGTAAGATTTATCCTATGTTTTCTGCACCGATTACAAACACGGTGAACGATATAACCGGATTAACCAAAGAAGAAGAAATTGGTATGAAGGAAAAACAGAGAGTGATTGATCAGAGTGCAGTAAATGATGAATACAAAGAGAATTATCGCAATTCATACGTTGAAGATCTGAATCTATCTTCACAAGAACCCGATTGGAGTTTAATGATCATTCATGCCATGGAATTTCATGAGTTTTCTCATTGCAAATCACTCTTAGATATGATGGAAGATGGGGAATTCGTATTTAAATATAAACACGAATTAGAGATCAAGTTTGAAGAAATGTTAAAATGGTTCATAAACATTAAACTTGGAATCTCTACCCGACCCATTCCTCCATATACTTCTGATAACAGGAAGGTTGATTTACTCGGTCTCTACGTGGTGGTTAAACGAGGCGGTGGATACAGAAATGTTACCGACAATAATTTATGGGCTGTAGTAGCAAAAGATATGGGTTATGAATATCATGATGGTGAGTTGATGAGGATTATGTATGCGATGTATCTCGATGTCCTAGTCTATTATTATAAGTTCAAAACAGAGCAAGGAAGAGTGATTGATAAGGAAGTGGTTGAACAAGATGAAGGTCCATCAGATTCCCGTCATGAAAGAAGAAAGAGCGTAGGAGATGTTCAAGACGAAGAAACAATCCATCACTATGCCTTGTTTGCAGGAAACAACTGGGAAGGAGTGAAGAAACTGCAGAAGAAATGCTGTCGATTCGATTTCAAGAAAGTTCTGAAGGCCATGGATGAAGCTAACCGGAGTGTTCTCATGCATGCTTCAAAGCATAATCAAGTTTAGGGGGATGTATTAGATATATAAACTTAATTATGTTAGTGATTAGTCTCTTACTTATATATTCGATGTGTATTAGAACTTATAATTATAAGGGTGTGACGGTTGAAGGCTATCACCGTTTCAAACGACGGTTGTTCCCACCATTATTAACCGCCAATCATCTCTGTATATATATGTATTTACCGGCAGTTATGTTCGGTACCAAGACATTCAGAATTCTCATTCGAATTATCTATTTGCTCTCTTTGTTATCCTTTCATTCATTCACTGTTTTGCATATACTTGTCCTTGTATATCATGAATACCAATCCAAACACTAAGTTTAACTCCGCTGCAATGTCACTTGATTCCCAACAAGAATGACTTCAACAGTAATTATTATCAAGTATCAACTAAACAATAAACAAACAAAACCTGCTTGAAAATAGCATCAGAGCTAAGAGGATACTCCTTAATCCTTCGATGCTCCGGAGAAAACGGCCGATAGCAATAACGCAACACGTTCGTTTCACATCCGATTCAAATAATGACATGCAACCATAGTCCATTGATCGATCGTTAACAGAATCTAGTTCACGAGGAAAAGAACTAAGGTTCGAGTTCTTACCATCTTTGTCGGAAACAAACGGAGACCACCGGAAAACCCTTGAGCCTCCACCGTCTTTACCCTCTCCGTCTCCATCTCTGTTTCGACTTCGAGCCACCACCTCATCACCGCTCTCATCCCCGTGCATCTTAGGTTCCATGGGTGGTAGGCGAGCATGTGTAAGGCCGTTCGCTGGAGACCTGCTGTTTCCTGAATATTCGCTCTTTCTTCCACATCTCCATCTCTTTTTCTCTCTTTTGTAGGTGAATACAAAACATATGGTACTCACATGTGGAAGCCAGGTGTCTTTTTAACTGTTCATTCCGGAGTCTGAAGGTGAAGTATGATAGCGAACAACAAAGACTACCCAATCCGAGCGGCACCGAAATCTCCTCCGAAACCTCGCTGGAGGTAACCTAACCTACAGATCAGCATGATTCGTCAGATTAAGGTTATTGGACATCCGATTTAACCAAATAGCCAACATGCAAGATAAAAAGGCTAACCGGAAATTGACAGAACTTGATCGGCACCCTAGCCGGGAAACCTAGACTCGACGACTTCGTTTCTGTGGGTGGGAGGCAAGAACGCGTGGGGCCGGTTTCCGGAGATTCGCCGACTCCAGATCACTCTCTCTCTCTCTCTCTCTGCTTGCTTTCGCATCTCTTTTCTCCCGTCTCTTTCTTTGCGTGTATATCTCTTCTGAGAAGATGGGAAGAAAGCAGGATGAAACACGTGTAAAATAGTAAGTCAGGTATGTTTTTTACTGTTCGTTTCAACTCTTCTATTAATAATTAAATTAAATAATATTAATAATTAATTAATTAATATTAATATTAAAAATATTAAATATATTAACTGATATTAATTAATATATAATTTTTCTTTTTAAATCTAAATGCATAAAATTGTTTTCCTTTTTTCTCTATATTTTAGTATAAACTTTATTGTAACCTGAGTTGTATATTAAATGCAACTTAAGTTTCAATAAAATTAAAATGTAGAAAAAAAATCATGTTATGAGGAAAAACTAAATTAAAAGTTAAATGAAAATTGATAATAAAAAAAGGTTGATAGGAAATTTGAAAAAGGTTTGATGAAAATTATTATATATATCAAAGAGTAAATTACAAAAATTGTTCTTTATGTTGACACTAGATTGCAAAATCTGTCTTTTATCTTCAAAAAGTACAAAAAACGTACTCGATATTTGCAAACCCCCACACATTATGTTCTTTATCCCTAACTTAGTTATTTTTCATTGTTAAGTGGGTGTGAAATGACCTAAATACCCTTATTGTTAAATAAATAACTGGGTAAATTACATTTTTCGTCCTTTATGTTTATATTTAATTGCAATGGATACCCTTTAACTTCAATAATTACAGTCACAATCCTTTATTTGGAAAACCCATTACACCATCCGTCCTTTAGCTCTAACAAGTTTAAAATTTTCAGTTAAATATGACATGTGCCTTTCACATAAGGGTAGATTGGTAATTTACTCATTAATTATTTATACAAATTCACAAATAAACCAAACACTAACAGATTCACACCCTCAATTCTCTCTCTCTCTCACTCTAAAACCCCTGTAAACCTAATCTCATCACCACCACCATTCTTGCCGCCAGTAACCACCACTCTTGGAAACAAAACCACAACAAAACTCTAAAAATGTCTAGTTACGGTTACGACGGAGATGGATCTGTTGGCGATGCCTACGGTGGTGGATGTGAAGGCGGTGGTGGCAGTGGTGGCGGAGGTGGATCTTACGGAAGAACCGTGGTGGAGGCGGTGGTTATGGTGGCACCGACGGTGTTGGTGGAGGATACGGAGGTGATACACAAAATCGAGGATACGGAGATTTCATAGGAATCAATAAACCACCTCTGCACCACCACTAGACGACCCATCTCTCACGTATGCTTTTTTATATTTTCGTGATCGATTCATGTTTGATTTCATAATATACACATAAGATTTAATTAATGTATTGTCTCGATTTGTTCAACTTTAATGCCGTTATAGTGAATTACTAATGTTGGTGTAAGTGACAATCTGATCTAGGAGTAGATAAGATGTTGAAAACTTACCTGCTTACATATAATTATGAATCATGGTTGCTAGAGGTTGTCGGTGGTGGTTGCTAGAGGGTAGGGGAGAAAAGGTAGCGAGGGAAAGTGAAGAGAGACAGAGGTTGTGATTTTTATATATGTTTTTTTACCTTTTATTTTTAGTTTGATTTTTTTATTTATAAATATACTTTTAAATAAAAGAATATAGTAAAATGACTGAAATACCCTCAAGTGCATAGCACAGGTCATACTTAACTGAAAATTTTAAACTAGTTTGTGCTAAAGGACCTAGAGTGTAATAGGTTTTCCAAATAAAGGACTGTGACTGTAATTATTGAAGTTAAAGGCTATCCATTGCAATCTGGTACAAACATAAAGAACGAAAAGTGTAATTTACCCTAAATAACTAAAAAGTTAAAAGAAATATAATTAATATTTTAAAATTTATGTGGCATCCACCACCCGCCCCAACTTCTTCATCTTCCCCAATCTTCACCTTTCACCACCACCACCACCACCACCACCTCACAACACACTGTATATGCGTTCAAACTGGGAAACCTGCGAACACGGATCGTAATCACTCGGCCTGTTTCTGAACATTACTCGATCACAAACACGGTATCTGCGTTCGAACTGGGGCTGTGAAACCTGCAACCCGTACTCCGTCATCCTCATGCTCCGGCTCAACGATTGGAAAGACCGACGTTGGAAAAACGACGAAGATCGTGGTCGTGTTGATCCTTCGAAATTGGAGTCTAGTTCGACTACTGGATCGGGAAGCGGCGATGGGGCCTGGCATCCATCGGTTGTTCCTAGAAGATTGTTGAGCGTCTTTCGAATCCGCCCTAGCCATTTTTTCGCCGAAATGTTCTCTTCGGTGCCCAAAACGTTGCCGGAATGTTGATTCCGTTGTTACGTGAAGAGGATAGTGCATAATTGTTGGTTAGGTTTCGCCTCTGAAATTGGATATATCAGAGGATATGTTGCACGGATTGATACAGACAGCGATTCATAATCTTCCGAATATGGCATTTGCGTAGGCGTGGCTGAGGTGGAGGCGTTTTTCCAGCAGCGTAAGGTGGTGGTGAAAGGTGAAGATTGGGGAAGATGAAGACGGTGGGGTGGGTGGTGGGTCCCACATAAATTTTTAAATATTAATTATATTTATTTTTACTTTTTAGTTATTTATTTAACAATAAGGATATTTAGGTCATTTAACACCCACTTAACAATGAAAAATAACTAAGTTAGGGATAAAGGACATAATGTGTAGGGGTTTACAAATATCGAGTACATTTTTTGTACCTTTTGAAGATAAAGGACACACTTTGCAATCTAGTGTCAACATAAATTACGATGTTTGTAACTTACTCTGCATCAAATGCTACAGCATGTTTGTTACAATGTTAATTTTTTGTCCATTTCCTTTTTTTTCTTTTAAATTGTCGTCTTATTGTTTTACTTTTCTTTTTAAATTTTAGTCGCACATTTATACTCTAAATACCGATACCAATCAAACAACGTTGATACTGGTATCGATATTTGTTTTTATTGTTTACGAGCGATGTAAAACACGTGTCTATCTTTTATCGTCATATTAAGAAGAGTTAACTTCCATTTTGCTCCCTGTGATTTGGTCATTTTAACTGTTTTGCCCCAATAGTTTAAAAATAGCCATTTTCTTCCCTGATTTTTCTAACTTATTGTCACACCCCGACCGATGGCAGAATCATCGGGGCGTGGCACTGAGCGAAACAGATTGTTCAAGAGAATCCATAACAACTATTAAATGACAATATATTTAACGTTAATATCCCATACTACTAACATATAAAGCAATAACAGTCATTACAGATAGCGAGTCTCATAAACAAATACTATTCCGACAACTCAGATTTTATTTAGCGGGTTTCTAGACTTCCTAGCTTGTTTCATCACAGTAAAGCATCCTATCAACCTGTCACATACGTTAAAATAAAGTCAATACATAAAATGTAAAGATGAGTACACAAGTTTGCATAGCATATAGTGGTAAAAGCGTTTACGCATAACCAACATGTAAAATGTAACGGTCGTAGCATGTAACTATCAAACAATGATTACAACTTAACCACGAGACTGCGTTGTAGAGTATGCGCGACACATGTTCACCACTACGAACACGTGAAGTAAAGTAATGTGATCCCTAGCAACCCCTATCAACGACAGGTTCTGAGTCCAAACAATGGTACTATCGTTGCTAGAGGCAGTATAGTGTAACACTGTATAGCATAGTACACGCATTCAAAGTACACGTATAGCATGCGGGAGCGGTTAGCGTCGTAAAGTGTTGCGTTGTGTGTTGTGTTTTGATATAGAACATCTGTAACACCCAAAAGTTCATTAAATGAAAATGGGTTCAAGTATACTCACAGTATGTATTTAACAAGTAAACATAGCCTTGATTGGATTGAAGGGAGCGCGCTGAGTTAGCCTGATATGGAAACAGTAGCGTAAGCGTTGAATAGTGCGTAACGGAGTGTCGGCGTAACGGAGTGTCGGCGTAACGGAGTGTCGGATGGTGATCCAAACGAATGGCATAACCCATCCGAACGGATGGTGATCCGAACGAATGGCATAACCCATCCGAGTCCGGATGGCCATTCGAATGAGTTGTGTGTGTCGTTAAAATTCGAAGTTTCGTAAAACGTAGTTTAAACAATGTGAGGTATAAAAGTTAGGTCATCCGAGCGGATGGTCATCCGGTCGGATGGCCATTCGAACGAGATGATCTGTGGTTGATGTTTTTGGTAAAATTTTCGAAGTAATAAGTTCTGAGTTTAACGGAGGCGGTATGATGACGTGTCAGACAACAGGAATACACCAGATTCGGTTCATTCGGTCGGATGGGAACCACCCCTTCGGACAGAAGAGCTGTTCTCGGTGAGATTTCATGCTTGAACCGTTAATCGGTTCATCTCTCCGGTGTAAATCCGTTTTCAAGCCGACCCTCGACTAAGAAACGAGTAGAGAGCCTGAATGAGTCCAGATTCCATAGGTTTAGTGTGAGAGTTTGAAGAAAAGTTGAAATTAGATGAAAAGTGTTGAGATCTTGCAAAACTTGGTTGAAAGTTGTGGAAATCTCTTAGATCCGAACCAATCTTGATGAGATGATGCTTTACAACAGTTTGCATAAGCAAAATGAGTGAAGAACACCTTCAAGGGGCTCAAATATGAGATTTCAGAGAAAAGTTAGTGTTGGTGTGTGATTTTGATGAAGAAGATGATGTAGAAGTGTTTAGTGATGAAGATTGTACAAGATTTTAGGAGAAATACTTACAAAATAGCCTTGAATCACGAGTAAAAGTGACTGAGAGCGACTTGTGTGCGTGTGATCGGATGGAGGTGTCAAATCAGTGAAAGGGAGGTGTACGGGTGGTATTTATAGAGTGAGAGAGAGGGTTAAGTCGGTTGTGCGCAAAGTGGTGTTCAGGGCGGATGGCCTTCCGGTTGAATGGCCATCCGGTCGGATGGTCATCCAGACGGATGTCCATTCGATCGGATGTCCATTCGGACAGCCGGGTCGTGTTTGTTAGTTTTCCAACTTTCGTTTCGTGCGTTAAGCGTTGCGTTGCGTTTAATCGAGTTGCGAGTGAGCGTTTGAGCGTATAAGCGTTGCGTTGATAACCACATAACATTTAAACAAATAATCACACAATTAACACACATAACATAAGTAAATCTGCGTTTTTGAATTTGCGTTGAGATAGCGTTGTGATAGAGTTTAATCTAAGTAAGCGATGTAATATGCAATAAAATGCGTTAAATAGCAAGCGTTATAAATAGCATTTTGAAAGTGATAACTGCGTTTTGAATAAGCGTTGTAATAGGCGTTCATTAATGCATTTTAAAACATAGTTTAACCCATTACGATAATCGAAATCTCAGGAATACAAGCGGTTGTGAATGAGATAACGGTGACAAGTAACGATCCGAAAGGTCGGGTTGTACAGCCTCCCCTACTTTAAGGAATTTCGTCCCGAAATTAGGGCGCAGGCGTAACAAAGAGATGTGGGTATTTAACTTTCATATCACTTTCGAGTTCCCAAGTGAACTCGGTGCCGCGTTTGCCTTCCCAGAGGAACATGAAGATTTTCTTCGGCTAGGCACTTCTTGAGATTCGAGACGTGGAAAGTCGGGTGTACGTTGCTGAGTTCCTCCAGTAATTTGATTCGGTAGGCTACTTTGCCAATTCTTTCCAGAATCTTAAAGGGGGCCATGTATCGTGGTGCTAGCTTTCCTTTCTTGCCGAATCGGATCACCCCCTTTCAAGGTGAAACCTTTAGGAGTACGTGATCACCAAATTCAAACTCAAGGGGCTTGCGACGTTTATCGGCGTAACTCTTTTGACAACTCCGAGCTTTCAAGAGATTGTCTCGTATCTAGAGGATCTTGTCAGTCGTTTCTTGCAATAACTCAGGACCGGTGATTTGAGCGTCTCCGATCTCGTGCCATACCATAGGTGATCGACATTTTCTTCCATATAATGCCTCAAAGGGTACCATTTGAATACTAGCGTGATAACTGTTATTGTACGAGAATTCTACTAAAGGTAAATGCGAATCCCAATTACCACCAAAATCTATAATGCATGAACAAAGCATATATTCAAGGGTGCGGATCGTGCGCTCAGTCTGACCGTCGGTCTGGGGATGGAATGCGGTACTGAGGTTAAGAGTCGTACCGAGGGCATTCTGGAAAGTCTCCCAGAGACGCGAGGTAAACCGAGCATCGCAGTCAGAGATGATATCATGAGCCGTCCCATGTCGACAAATGATTTCATCGGTATAGATTCGTGCTAATCATTCCACCTTGAAGTCTTCTTGTATCGGTAAGAAGTGAGCGGATTTCGTAAGACGATCAATGATAATCCAAATGCTATCATGACCTGATGGTGTGCGAGGGATTTTCTTAATGAAATCCATAGCTATACTCTCCCGTTTCCACATCGGGATTTCGGGTTGTTCGAGTAAGCCAGAGGGTTGTTGGTGTTCGGCCTTAACTTTCGAGCAAGTTAGGCACTTCTAAACATAAAGAGCGATATCCTTCTTCATGCCCGGCCACCAGTACCTGGAGCAAAGTTCCTGGTATATCTTTTCGGCACCAGGGTGAATGGAATATCGGGATTGGTGGGCTTCAATCATCAATATCTCATAGAGATTATGACTTCTAGGAATCTAGATGCGATCGAGATAGTGAAAAATACCATTCGGTTTCTTCACTAATTGGTTTTCGATTCCAATTATTCTTTCTTCCTTCAAATTGTTCTTGAGAAAACAAGCATGTTGAGCGTCGCAAATGAGGGCTTCGAGTTCGTGCTGAGCTTGAACATTACGAACACTATGTAAATAGCTTCATAGGCTAAGAGCGTCGGCAACGACGTTTACCTTGCCTGGGTGGTAGCGTATCTCACAATCGTAGTCGTTGAGAAGTTCAACCCATCTGCGTTGGCGCATATTTAGCTCTTTCTGGTTCAAGATGTGTTGTAGGCTCTTATGGTCGGTGAAGACCGTACACTTGGTACCATAAAGGTAGTGTCGCCAAATCTTTAACGCAAGGACAACTGCACCGAGTTCGAGATCGTGGGTTGTGTAGTTCTTCTCGTGGACTTTGAGTTGGCGAGACGCATACGCGATAACCTTGTCCCGTTGCATAAGAACACAACCAAGACCAAGGTTAGAGGCATCGCTATAAACAACAAATTCGTCGTTTCCATCGGGTAGCTGTAACACCCCGAAAATATAAACCTCTTATTATAAATTTAATGTTGGTAATAAACAAGATGAACTAACTAGGAATAAAAATAACCTAGTTAGATAGAAGTCTTGTAGTAATATGTTAGTGGGTTAAAAACACCTAAAATAAAAACCTAATAATAGTTGGAAGGGCCAAAGGTATTAAATTTGAAACAAGTTTTATTAAAACAAAAATTTTAAACCCAAACACACACTTGTGTGTGTGTCTGGTTCGATTAAACACAGGGGGCGACCAAGACTTCTCCTCCAAACCCTAGTTCTTGCTAAATCAGTTCCAAAACGAAATCCAAGCATAGATTAGTGATCTCCTCAGTAAAGGGATCATAAGGTATGTAAAATCTCGTTGAATGATTCTATCTTGAACTCTAGATGAACACATGAGATTCGAGATTTGAGCTTGCATGATCGTTGTTTGGGTGAATTTGAGATGAAATCATGTCTAGGAATAAACCCTAGCCATTAATTTGTTGAATTGTGTTCATCATTGTGAAAATTCATAATCACCAATATAGGTGTTTAGTGGGTTTTGTAGGAACATGTTAAACACTAGGATTATGATTATCATTCTAGTGTATTTTGAGCTCTAGGTAATAAATTCAGATTGTTGATGGGAAAATTGGACATGAACATGCCTAATTGATGTTTAATCTTGGCTAAATAATTAGTCATGAACTTAATTGTAAATTGTATGAAATTATGCCCTTTAGGTGTTTGTAGAAATTGTAGGATCGTGAAACGACCTAACGAGTCGATCAGAAAAGTGCTCAGACAGAATCAGAGGCGGAATTCATTGATTCTGTCTTTGTTTAGCTTGATTTGGCCTTGAAGCACTGTGGTCCGACCTGCACCACTTTTCACCAACTATTTTTGAATTTTCATTTTTTACTTTTTGTAATTTTTGATTGTGATTGGATGATTGATCTGATGAACTTTTATTCTCTTTTTTAACATTTTTCACATTTTTAATTTTTTGTTTCTGTTCCACTTTCTTCTTCAAAGGTTTTTGCTTAGAGCATTCTCCCTTTTCGGTTGATTGTAGAACAGTTTCTTGAAATTTTTCTTTTAACTTCAAATGTAAATTCTTTTTGTCAATTTTTACCTTTTCATCATCAGATGTTTCATCGCAATCTTCAACTTTGACATTGTCAAAGTTTGTGACATTGTCACTTATTGGAACGGAATTGATAGGTTTTGGGCAATGAATAGTTGAAGTATTCACAAACACCTTCAACTTTTCTTCCCATTCATTGATTTTCTTTTGAGCACATTCTGCCTCTTTTTCAAGTCGAATAATCTTTTCAAGATGAGAATTGATTTCAATTTGTTTTTCAAGATTGTTTTTACCAAACAAATCTCTCTCATCTTCTAAAATTTTTATTTGACTTTGAAAATCTTTCTCAATTTTTACTTTTTCATTTTCAAAACCTTTTTCATTTTCTTTCAAAATTTTGTTTTCTGATGTCAAACTGTTCAAATTACCCAACAGTTTGTCATTTTCAGTTTTCAACTTCTCACAATTTTCTTTCAGAATAAGAATCTGCTTATCATCAGCTTGCTTCTCGTTTCTCAACTTCTCGACTTCCAGTGTCAAACTTTCCGCATTCTTCAAAAGTTTGTCATTGTCAATCTAAAAGTTGTCGCATTTTGAGCACACTGATTCTGAACTTGAAGATCCAAGCTTCACAGATTCTTCATTCTTTTGAACCTGTTCTGTCTCCATCTTGTATGTACCTGCACAAAAGAGTTTAACGAAATCAAAAGGATTCATACTGTCATCAATATAACATTTCCTTTTGATATCATATTTCAGAGTACTCTTTGTTGCAAGAAATCCACAAATTCTTTTATCAATTTCAATAAGTACATCCAACTCCAATTTGTTTAAATTCTTTTCCATCTTGAACAAAAAATCCCTCCTATTCTTTTCTTCCTTACGACACTCTGCATGAACCTCATTAAAGAACTGATGTGGATTAAGCTCTTGGAAAAAATCTTTTCCTTTTAGCTCAACCATGAATTCATCCCATTTAGCAGGTAATGCAGTTGTCAATTTTAATATATGTTCATCAGTTGACATTCTAATACCCGTTCTCCACAAATTGTCCGTTAAAATTTTAAACCGTGTTTCCATCTCATTCAACGTTTCATCCTTTTGACAAATGAATAATTCATAACTCTTTACCCAAACATCCACATCTACATTCCTGTAATTACTGTCCACAGTTCTCATATACCAACGATTTAAATTTTCAAGATACTCATTTTCTTTCTCATCAAAAACCATTGCCATCTTTCAAACACAACCTGTTCAAATTTTACACAAACTTTCAAGCAAAATACCTGCAAACAACCTTCAAGCGAAATCAATATATCAACTACAATATCAATTCAAGCGAAATATTCACTTGAAGCGAAAACAAATATTTGATTTCAAGCGAAATCAAATGAATAATCTGCACAAGCGAAATCACTATTTCGCTTCAACCATTCAATAACCTTTCAAGCGAAAACTTTGATTTCGCTTCAAAACTCTTAAAGCAAATCCCTGAAGCGAAATCTGATCAATCTTCAAGCGAGACTCTTGAAGCGAAATCAAACAAAATTTGGTCAATTTCTCAAGCAAGACCTAGATTTCAAGCGAAATCAACCTGTCAAATTCACTTGAATCATGCTGACATCATCAAGTCGATCTGATTTTTTCAAAAATGATCAAGTTCTAGGTCGAATTAAGGTCTGAATATTTCAAGGATTTGTTAATTCAATATTTCGCACACAATATGTGAAAATCAATCCATTTTAACCACGAAAACTTGATTAATTTTGAAAAGAAGGTGTAGAAGTCAGAAAATTTCTAGCGAAAACGAGCTAAACAGTAAGAACTCTTCCTCCTGAGCTCTGATACCACATGTAGGATCGTGAAACGACCTAATGAGTCGATCAGAAAAGTGCTCAGACAGAATCAGAGGCGGAATTCATTGATTCTGTCTTTGTTTAGCTTGATTTCACTATTTAACGTCTCTTGTATTGATCTATGAAAGATTACAGCCTTGGAGACACCTCGACAGCACTTCTGTGTCGGAAACTAACAACCGAACTGAACTCTTACCTACTGATTACGCTTCAGGCTTCAGGGTTATTACTCTTGTAATCAATCAGTTCTAATCTAAGACTCGAACGAAGATGAAGTCGACAGACAACTGCACCAACAGAAATGCCTCAAAAGAAAGCTAAAAGTTGGAAATTAGAACTAAAACGCATACTTGTATATTATTGCAAACTATGCGTTATGTGATATGAAAAGAGTGCTAAACAATTCGTGGTTGAACTCTATAGGCAAGGAAACCGGGACGACAAGCGGACAAGCCAGTGGTGATACGCGTTTGAAGGGAGCGCTTTAAAGGTATGTAACCTGGTTTCGTTACATTATGCTAACTGGATATTGTAGTCACTCGAAATTGTGTTTTCAAGAAAGGGTAGCATTAGTAGAAGTGACGATGATCACTACTTAGTTAAACGAGTCAAAACTTGATTAGAAAATGTTTGGTTGTTGTTGAAATGGTAGACTCCATAAATCAGCCAAACGGGTCAAATATATATATGTTAAGTAAATATTAAGAAAGTGTTTTGAATCTCATTTGGCGAATGTGGATCACAAAAGCGTAAAACCATGGAATTGGTAATGATACGCCAATGATCGTGAGCCCTGGAAATGGGTAAATATGCCTCGAAGTCATAAAATATAAGTGGTAGAATTATGATGCGAAACTATGCGGGTTGAATAAATAAAAAGGGGGCTATTAGCCATTGGGTCCGTAAACTCAACTTTTGACAAGATAAACATGATAGATGTGTTGGTAATTAAATTACGGACGCGTAGGAAAAAGAATCACCTAAAACGGACCTTTAGATAAAAAGTTATTAATGTTTGAAGTTGAGATTTTTAGAAAATTTGGAGCTGGGCAGGAAATGCAAGATTCAGACATGCACCTGCTGGAAAAGTAGTTCCCCCATGGCACACGACAGGGAACAGCTGTCCTGGCGCGACATGCGGGAGCGCTCGCGGGGCGTGAAAGATTACATGAAGTCTGTCGCGTGGCGCGATAGACCAAACTTCGAATTTTTATTTTTGTTTTTAATTGTTTGATACTAGAACTTGTGTATACATGTTTTAATGTTGTCAAAACTAAAATTTAACGTGGTTTTGACATTAGGTGAAGTTGGTCCTACTCCGGATGACGATCAAGCAAGAATTCATGAACCGAACACAACGTTTTGAAGCTTCCGCATTAATCTAATTTTTGGTTGTAGACAATTTTCATTTTGTAAACACTTAACTTAAGGTTTGAATTGCTTAAACTAGTTAGATAGTTAACTAGAATACTATCACTATGCAAACTTATCATCTTATCTAAGTTTTGGAAATGATGCATTTGGTTTAAAATGCAAACTTTTATGTAAAAATATTAATTAAATGAGACGGGTGTTACAAGTTGGTAATCAGAGCTCAAGGTTGTTAACAAAGTGTGTTCGGTTCAAGCTTGATCATACATCCGGTAAGAAACAGTTATTTCAGTAAGATTTAATTAATATGTTAGAAAAAGGAATTTGATTAGATGTGCATGGGAAGAGTGCATAATGCACTCAAACCCGGAAAGTGCACTAAACAAAAATGGTTTAAGCAAGTTATAAACTTGGCTAAACCAAAGCAAAAGATGCGAATAATATAAAATGAAATGTTTAATCATTGATGTAAACATTTCAGACTCAAGATGACGGAAAAAGGTAACAATGATGCAGTGCCGATAGTCACCGAACAAATGAAAGAGGTGATTGCCGAAGAGGTAGGAAAGGAAATCGAGAATAGTCTATCCGGTTTTATAAACAAGGTTGGAAGACAATGCCAACCTAGTGAAGGAAAAATCCGAAGAACGGAAAGGTTGCTCATACAAAGAGTTCATGGCTTGTAAACCGCCAATTTACAATGGGGAGGTCGATCCGATAATATGCCAATGATGGCTAAGCGACATCGAAGGAGTGTTTGAAAGGACCCACTGTGATGTAAGCGATTTCGTAGCTTAAGGTACGGGTCAGTTAAGGGGTCAAGCCAAGGATTGGTGGGATAACACGAAGAAGGAGATTGGGGTTGAAGCGGCAAAGGCTATGACGTGGGATGAGTTTAAGGCACCATTCCTTAAACATCACAGTCCCAAAGCGGTGATTAACAAAATCAAGGAGGAATTCATCCAACTGAGACAGAGGGGTGAATCAATTGACAAGATCACGGGTATTTTCCTAGATAAGCTGAGATTCTATGATGAGTTAGTGACGACCGAGGAACAGAAAATATACTACTATTACAACATGCTGAGCACTGAATATCGGGAGTTCATGACTCCCTCAAAGTATGAAACTCTCACCGAAATCATTAACACCGCCCGGGAACGGGAGACTGAATTGAAGAAGCAGATAGAGAGGGGTGAGCGAAGGGCGCAGGATGTAAATCCAAGCCCTACAAAGAAGGCAAGAACAACTGAGTCGGCACGAAAAGTTGATGTGAAAGGCGGGTCACCATGTTGTAAAGTGTGCGGGAAAGGGCACAAAGGCGAGTGTCGCTTCAAAGACAAACCGTGTCCTTTCAACTAACCGCAGCCGAAGCGAAGATAGAACCCGATGTGGTCTCAGGTATATTCGCAGTAAATTCAATTCCTGCACGTGTGTTATTTGATACGGGTGCGAATAAATCCTTTATTTCATATGGATTTATTCGACATCCTTCATTTCTATTAACAAAATTACCTATGCCCTTATGTAGGATCGGTGAATCAATCAAACGAGACATTTAGAAGAGTTCTCGATCAATACGAAAGGCGGAATCAGACGTATCGATGTTATATCAGCTTGAATTGCACTTAGAATCACTTTAAATGTTGATTGTATTGATTTCACAACGTTACACGAGCTGGAGACACTTCGGCAGAGCTTCGCTACAGGAATCAGAAAGTTACAAATGAAGACCCAAGACCCTCTATATATAGGAGAAGCCAGGTCGCACCAACATGCTTCACACGATCTGGTCCAGGTCGCACGATCTGGCCAGGTCGCACGAACTGGTCCACTTCGCACGAGGTGGCTGGTTCAGACCTGTTTCCCGTTTCTTTCGTACAATGTGTCTTGGTCTATCTATCTAGTTACAAGACTCGATACAAGACGAAGTCAACAGACATATGCACTAACAAACTCCCCCTTGGATGATGACGAGTCTTCAGTGTGTCGAGTCTTCAGTGTGTCAAGTCTTCAGTCTTGATCAGTCTTCACGCTCTTTCCAAAGTATCTGTCTCTATAAGCATCCTCATCAATCTCTCTCTTCTTCTTTCTTCAGACTCCCCCTTTCGATAAGCTGGGATCGCAGTCTGGAATCTTCTATCTACATCTTTCACAGGTTCAGGAATGTCTCCTGGCTCTCCGTAGCAACAGAATCAGAAATCGGGCTCTAATCTGCATATGCTTACGCAGAAATCCTCAGGAGTCGAAACCTAGCTCTTTCAAAGCTTTTTACCTGCACAAACTCTACCCAAAACATAAGATTTTTATTTATAACAATTTTAAAGATTACTTGAAACATTCTCAAATCTACATGATCTCTGCTTAACCACTTGTATTTGTAACACTCAAATTTGGTTTCAAATTAATGAACCATTTAATTATTTCAAAATCATTTCTTATTTCAAACAAACTCTCCCAACCCTGTTGTTCATCATGTTCAACACTTGGAATTTTGAAAATCATCTTTCCAACATCAGTTGTCGAAAATAAGATGAAATAAAATCTTTTTGAATTTTCAAAATTTATGCTTAAACACATTCTTTTTTGTATTTTTTTCTAAGATTTTCAGTGTGATAAAATGCAATAAAGAAATATTTACAAACAATATTTTTGTGAGTTTGTATAAGAGGATCATATCAGTTTTTGACAAATCACTAGCACCGTTGAGCTTTAAACACTTTAAGATCAAAACGATTCACTTAGATTGTCAGTATACTGATCCACTTAAATTTTCACACAAAGTTCAATTGATTCGAGATACGAGATTAGTGTTTTAAGTACTTAAACTTATTCGTGTGCCCACCTCAGAATATACTCCCGTATCCAGACTCCTATATTCAGTCTTACAGGTGAATGTACACTAATGATATCTGTAAATGGATAATGCGAGACCATGAGATTTCAGGCTATTGCTTTCGCAAAATGAGAGAAATGATGGCTCGACTTTAGGTGGGTCCCCCTTGGGGATCTTCTTTTCAACAGCACATGATTAGCATTTTTCAATGTTTCATCATTTTTTATGCTGAGGGTGGGCTTTATGATTAAAGCAGTGCAGAGTATTATACGAGGACTAGGCTATTGCTCCCACAAAATCAGAAGTCCTGGTATAATACCCCAGATATCATCACGCACAAAGACCTAGTATGTCAGAAATAGAAAGCCCTTCAAACAAGATTTCAGGGGTTACCTATATATCCGAGAGATGTTCCCCACGAGATAAGTAAGCATTTGATATTTAGGTTTATATCTCGAAAACAATCTACTAAGCGTGTAAAAACCTACTGGCATATCATCAGTGAGACCGTTTAACACATTTTAACTTTCCAATTCTTTAGCGTACTGTGATTGTCTACTGATGTACTATCATTTCCTCTTTTTCACAACAAAACTCATTTTGATTTTTCGATGTTTTTGGTTTTTAGATTTTATCATGTTTTTGGATTTTTCAAATTAGTGAATTGGTAAGAACTCTTCCTCCTGAGCTCTGATACCACATGTAGGATCGGTGAATCAATTAAACGAGACGTTTAGATGAGTTCTCGATCAATACGAAAGACAGAATCAGACGTATCGATGTTATATCAGCTTGAAGTGCACTTAGAATCACTTTAAATGTCGATTTTATTGATTTCACAATGTTACACGAGCTGGCGACACTTCGGCAGAGCTTTGCTACCGGAATCAGAAAGTTACAAATGAAGACCCAAGACCCTCTATATATAGGAGAAGCTAGGTCGCACCAACATGCTTCACACGATCTGGTCCAGGTCGCACTACCTGGCCAGGTCGCATGAACTGGTCCACTTCGCACGAGGTGGCTGGTTCAGACCTGTTTCCCGTTTCTTTCGTACAATGTGTCTTGGTCTATCTATCTAGTTACAAGACTCGATACAAGACGAAGTCAACAGACATATGCACTAACACCTTAGAAGTTGAAATAGGAGATAACAAGAGCTTTATAGTATGCGATGTATGCAAAAACTGCAACTTGAGTATCGATGGCGAAGAATACTCAATTGACTTAATCCCAATGTCGATGAGAGAATTCCAAGTGGTTTTCGGGATGGATTGGTTATCCCGACATCACGCGAAAGTCGTGTGTTTCCGTAAGGAGATAAAACTAACATCTCCGAGCGGAAAGCATGTTACTATCTATGGAGAGAAAGGAGGTAATCCTGCGATATGCTCAATGTTAAAAGCTCACAAGCTTATGAGGCACGGATGTAGAGCATTTATGATATACGCAAATGAACCGGGAAAAGAATCGCCGAAGATTGGAGACGTACCGGTGGTACGTGATTATGAAGATGGGTTTCCGGAAGACTTATCGGGAATACCGCCCGAACGGGAAGTAGAGTTCGGTATCGAATTGGTTCCGGGCGCGAAACCTATAGCTAAGGCACCGTACCGACTTGCGCCCTCGGAATTGCAAGAATTGATGTCTCAGATCCAAGACTTGCTCGACAAGGGGTTTATAAGGCCGAGTGTGTCCCCTTGGGGTGCACCGGTATTGTTTGTGAAAAAGAAAGACAGGAGCATGCGAATGTGTATCGATTACCGGGAGTTAAACAAACTCATGGTGAAGAATCGATACCCGCTCCCGAGAATTGACGATTTATTCGACCAACTACAAGGTGCGAATTGGTTTTCCAAGATTGACCTTAGATCGGGGTATCATCAGTTAAAGGTCAAGGAAGAAGATGTACCGAAGACGGCCTTTCGTACGCGGTACGGACATGACGAGTTCCTCGTGATGTCATTCGGATTGACAAATGCACCCGCGGCTTTCATGGACCTCATGAACCGGGTCTGCAAACCTATGTTGGACAAGTCGGTAATCGTGTTTATCGATGACATTCTGGTATATTCGAAAAATGAGGCGGATCACGCGCAACATTTACTGGAACTGTTAGAGACACTCAGACGGGAAAGATTATATGCAGAATTTTCAAAGTGTGCCTTCTGGTTACGAGATGTGCAATTTCTCGGGCACATCATTAGTGCGGACGGAGTGTTAGTAGATCTGTCAAAAATAGAGGCTGTGGCGAATTGGAACCCTCCGTAAAATCCTTCGAAAATTAGAAGTTTCTTAGGAATCGCGGGATACTATAGGAGATTCATACAAGATTTCTCCAAGATCGCTATGCCTTTGACCAAGTTAACTCGCAAAGAGGAGAAATTCATATGGGGTGTTGAACAGGAGAAGGCATTCCAAACGCTAAAGGAGAAGTTAACTCACGCACCGGTATTAACATTGTCGGACGGATTTGAAGATATGGTGGTTTACTCGGATGCATCACATTCGGGGCTCGGATGCGTTTTAATGCAAAGAGGCAAGGTTATAGCCTATGCTTCAAGGCAGCTGAAGACTCACGAAAAGAAATACCCTACGCGCGATCTCGAACTAGCAGAGGTGGTATTCGCTCTAAAAATATGGAGGCACTACTTATACGGAGTAAAGTGCACTATATTCACTGACCACAAAAGTTTGAAGTACTTCTTCGATCAGAAGGAGTTGAATATGAGACAGAGGCGGTGGTTGGAAACAGTGAAAGACTACGATTGCGAAATACATTACCATCCCGGGAAAGCCAATGTAGTGGCAGATGCCTTGAGCAGGAAGACAGACTATGCGCCAATACGAGTATGATCAATGCAGCTTGTTGTGACCTCGGGTTTACTCGGGCAAATCCGAGAAGCACAAGTTGAAGCAATAAAAGAGGAAAATTGGAAGAGAGAAAGAATCATTGGCCAGCTGAAAGAGTTAACGGATGATAACAATGGGTTGAAAACCCGGTTCGGCAGAATATGGGTTCCTAACTCGTGTGGAGTTAAAAAGCTTCTACTCGACGAAGCACACAAAAGCCGTTATTCCATCCATCCGGGAGCGACCAAGTTGTACAATGACTTGAAACAAAATTACTGGTGTCCCGGAATAAAAAGGGATGTGGCTAAATATGTGGAAAAATGCTTGACATGTTTACAAGTCAAGGCGGAACATCAAAGACCCTATGGTAAGCTTCAACCATTGGATATTCCAGTTTGGAAATGGGAACATATCACCATGGACCTATTGACCAAACTACCAAAGACGAACCGAGGATTTGATGCTATATGGGTAGTTGTTGATAGACTGACGAAAAGTGCTCACTTTATTCCTATACGTGAGACTTCTACGTCAGAAAAGATGTCGGAGGTGTATACTAATGAGATAGTGGCACGCCATGGAGTACCGGTGTCCATCGTGTCCGATAGGGATACCCGGTTTACTTCAAACTTTTGGCGAGACTTCAAAGATCAAATGGGAATGAAACTATTTATTAGCACTGCGTACCATCCTCAAACGGATGGACAGAGCGAAAAATCAATACAAACGTTGGAGGACATGCTACGGGCGTGTATCATTGATTTCGGGGGTAGTTGGGATGTCTACTTGCCGTTAGACGAATTCTCATATAACAACAGTTATCATGCAAGTATCGGCATGGCACCGTATGAGATGCTTTATGGTAGAAAGTGTAGAACCCCGGTGTGTTGGGGGAGGTGGGTCCGCGTGAATTGGCCCATAAAGATATAGTTCAAGCCACTAACGATAAAATTTGTTGTTCGAGCTCATTTGAAAGCGGCTCAAGACAGACAAAAGTCTTATGCCGACAAAAGACGAAAACCGATCGAATTTCAGGCGGGCGATAGAGTTATGCTGAAAGTATCCCCATGGAAGGGCGTTATCCGGTTTAGAAAAAGAGGGAAGTTAAGCCCAAGGTTTATTGGACCATTTAAAATCATTGAACGGGTTGGAAAGGTAGCATATCGCCTTGAACTACCGGAAGAATTGAGCGGAATCCATGGCATGTTTCACGTGTCACAACTCCGAAAGTGTCTAGCTGAGGAAACGGCTTATATCCACTACGATGACATCGCGGTAGACAATAGCCTTAATTATGCGGTGAAGCCAATTGAGATTCTAGATCGGAAGGTTAAAAGTTTACGGAATAAGAAAATTGATCAAGTAAAGATCAAGTGGGAGCATAGAAAGGGTTCGAACACTACATGGGAATCCGAAGAGGAGATGCGACGTCTCTACCCAACATTATTCGGTACGTATTTTGGTTTCGAGGACGAAACCCTTTTAAGGGGGGTGGACTTGTAACACCCCGAAAATATAAACCTCTTATTATAAATTTAATGTTGGTAATAAACAAGATGAACTAACCAGGAATAAAAATAACCTAGTTAGATAGAAGTCTTGTAGTAATATGTTAGTGGGTTAAAAACACCTAAAATAAAAACCTAATAATAGTTGGAGGGCCAAAGGTGTTAAATTTGAAACAAGTTTTATTAAAACAAAAATTTTAAACCCAAACACACACTTGTGTGTGTGTGTCTGGTTCGATTAAACACAGGGGGCGACCAAGACTTCTCCTCCAAACCCTAGTTCTTTTTAAATTGGTTAAATTGAAGGCTCAAATCAGTTCCAAAATGAAATCCAAGCATAGATTAGTGATCTCCTTAGTAAAGGGATCATAAGGTATGTAAAATTTCGTTGAATGATTCTATCTTGAACTCTAGATGAACACATGAGATTCGAGATTTGAGCTTGCATGATCGTGGTTTGGGTGAATTTGAGATGAAATCATGTCTAGGAATAAACCATAGCCATTAATTTGTTGAATTGTGTTCATCATTGTGAAAATTCATAATCACCAATATAGGTGTTTAGTGGGTTTTGTAGGAACATGTTAAACACTAGGATTATGATTATCATTCTAGTGTATTTTGAGCTCTATGAAATAAATTCAGATTGCTGATGGGAAAATTGGATAATAACATGCCTAATTGATGTTTAATCTTGGCTAAATAATTAGTCATGAACTTAATTGTAAATTGTATGAAATTATGCCCTTTAGGTGTTTGTAGAAACGCCTAAAAGAAAGCTAAAAGTTGGAAATTAGAACTAAAACGCATACTTGTATATTATGGAAAACTATGCGTTATGTGATATGAAAAGAGTGCTAAGCAATTCGTGGTTGAACTCTATAGGCAAGGAAACCGGGACGTCAAGCGGACAAGCCGGTGGTGATACGCGTTTGAAGGGATCGCTTTAAAGGTATGTAACCTTGTTTCGTTACATTATGCTAATTGGATATTGTAGTCACTCGAAATTGTGTTTTCAAGAAAGGGTAGCATTAGTAGAAGTGACAATGATCACTACTTAGTTAAACGAGTCAAAACTTGATTAGAAATGTTTGGTTGTTGTTGAAATGGTAGACTCCATAAATCAGCCAAACGGGTCAAATATATATATGTTAAGTAGATATTAAGAAAGTGCTTTGAATTTCATTTGGCGACTGTGGATCACAAAAGCGTAAAACCATGGAATTGGTAATGATACGCCAATGATCGTGTGTCACACCCCGACCACGTATAACATACAAATAGTGGTGGAAAACGTCGGGGAGTGTTGTAACAGAATTAATTGTTTCATAACCATGGCATTCAAAGTTGTATTTTATTTATAAACATAAGAGTTACATTGTTTTAAACAGGAAATAAAGAGTTCAGAACATAATTAAACTAAGTCTATCTTCATTTTATGTCTCTAAGGCACAGGTCCGCCCTAGTGTCACGATCATCATCCTACGGAAAAGCTCCTGAAAACACATGTGAAAATAGGTACGTCAGCATAAAAATGCATGTGAGATACATAGGTTTTGTGAAAATAGGATTCATGACTTATGTTTGAGAAAATGTTTAGTCATGAACCTTGTAATTTGCTTTGTCTTGTAAATCATTTGAAAAAAACGATAAGATCAGATGATATGTATAAATAAGAGAATAATGTAAGGTTAAATGAATAACCAAGTAAAAATGAGTTTGTATAAGATAAGTTGTTTTGTAAATCAACGTCTTGTGAAAATAAGTTGTTTATGTAAAATGTAATATGTCAAATATTGAAATGATTTAAGTAACGCTACGACATGAAATATCATACAAACACTTATTTATAGGAAGTACCAGCGGCGTATCCACCATGCTTGTATTATATTACACACGCCTCGTTACTCGAATCATTTACCCAAACCAACCATCAATGTAAATTGTTCATGTATAAATAAATTGTCATGTGTTAATGTGTAAACCATATTGAAATGTCTATGTCCAATGTAAACCACTAAATGTGTATATCAATGTCAAGCTGTTTATGTTAATGTAGATCATGTAATGTTTACCCAAAAATATCATGTATGGTAAGTGAAATATATCAACTAAACCATATGTAAAATGCACAAAAACAAGGTATTGAAGTAAAACATGGTTTAAATCAAAGTTATGTTTTGTGTAACAAATGCATGCTTTACTGATACAAACATTTATGCGGTATTGTGAAAATGCATACATCCAAGCCTTGAGACTGTGGCGATAAACCCTTAAACAAATTAAAGGTTTATCTAAGTTATGTATATCGAATTCGGTCATTCCTTTCATCCAAACCAACCTAGGATGTCTGGAACGGGAGTTGTCATTTCCTATGGTACCACTACCTACTAACGAACGGCGTGATCAATGTTAATGAATGTATTGTTCCATGTTAAACAAACCAAATGTCATACCAAAATGTAAGCATGTGATGTAAACAATTGTACTAAGTATGCACACAATGGGCATACATAGCATGAAATGTAATGTAAAACAATGTACTAAGTATGCACACAATGGGCATATATAGCATGAAATGTAATGTAAAACAATGTACTAAGTATGCACACAATGGGCATATATAGCATGAAATGTAATGTAAAACAATGTACTAAGTATGCACACAATGGGCATATATAGCATGAAATGTAATGTAAAACAATGTACTAAGTACACCCACAATGGGCATATATAGCATGAATTGTAATGTAAAACAATGTACTAAGTACACACACAATGGGCATACATAGCATGAACACAATGAAATCATGTACTATAAATGTACTAATGAACATAGCAAGTATATGATGTGAAAACAGGAAAGCATGAAAGTAACAAGTAGGCACATGTGTTTCACCCCAAAATGTTTGGAAACAGTAAAAGAGGGGTCTATGTACTCACTTGAGATTGCTCAGAAGTCCTAAGATAACCACCAAGCAATGTTAGAGATCACGGAATCAAACGGCACCTAATATAGGTAACTATGTCAATAAACCGGACCTAATATCGGAGGATCGGATAGAATGAGGGTTCGTAAACCAAACGAGTATGGAGACTCGTGTAATATGGTTTAACAAAGCCCACATACTAAAACGAAACTTAACCTAAGTGTTTGTGACCCATTACGACCCGTTTAGGTAGCTTAGGCTACTTTAACGCGTCGTTCGCGTAAAACGCGTTCGGAAAGCCAGCTAGTCCTATGACAAGTAAAATATGCCTTAACATGTCTAATATGGTTGTCAAATCAGTTTAGATGTCAAAAGTTATGTTACATATGTTTAAAACGAATTTTGGCATCAAAGGGGTATTTTGGTAATTTACCTAAGGCAAATAAACTACCTATCATACAACTACTTAAACGAAGCGACCATAAGGTATAACCTCGGAGGGTTATTCCCTATATACTATGGTCACCTAATGTGTTTGGTCGGATCCTAATGATCGACCAAATGGGTCGGGTTCGAAGGTATAAGCGATTTATTAGATCGCTTACCCTTACGACCCTAGACAACGTGGTAATCAGTAGGCATAGTCCCAATGGACTATAACCATCGTGATTACAATCACGTTGCGAAGTTCAAACGAACTTCGCATTGACCATAAACTGGTCAACGCAGAAAGTCAAACAAAGTTTGACTTTCGGACTCGAAAAGCAATAAAAGAACGAAAGAATACTTAAGAAGGGTCCCCGAATGCTAATCTAGATCAAAATAACTCAGGTATGAAACAATGGTTCCAACTTAGAGTCTTTTTTATCAGATTCTTGTGAGGAATGAGTGAAAATGTGATGGGTATTTATAGGATTTCCCGAACCGTTAGGATCGTTTCTTGGAAAATGTGATCGAATCTCGTGCGTACATTTGTTGGAAAGTTGTGGTAACTAAAAATGGCCTCTCATGAGCTGAAAGGGCATGTGTGAGTGTGTGGATGAGGTTTAATCAGCTGAAATCTGCTGACTAATCAGTCTTATCTGTTCTGGGAGCCTGATGCAGGCTGCGTAAAGATGCACATAAAACTTACGCGGGCCGCATGGCCATGTCTGATCAGAACTAACTTTCAGAAATGACAGTTTTGGTCCCTGCACGTGTTTAAGGCCATTTCCGACACTTCTAAGGCCCGTAAAGCCAACTTTAAGGCCCTAAAATGGTCCCTAAACATTGTGGACATGAAACATGCTCAAAAATATGTCGGATGTTGGTTCGTTTGGTCGTACGAACGCGATGTTCGCTTAATTATGATGGAATGCGCACAAGTGCGAAAAACGATCCAAATGACGCGACGAATGGATTTTTCTTATGCCAAACACTAAGATAAAATATTTTAGTGCTTACATAAATTTTTGGATGTCCGGATGTATTCAGAACGTAAGTTATGCGCGAAAGTGCAAACTTGTGCACTTTTTGACGCTTTTCGTCCCTGAATGACCCAAAAGTTTATTTTAGCACACCGAACACCTAAAAGCCTATTTCTAAGCTATGTAGAGGATATTTATGGTATGTTTAACTTATGGTCATGTTTTGGAATGTTCGTTACAGTTCAAATTGGCATACTTTCGCAGTTTGTCAAATTTAGTCCCTGTAAGCGAATTAACTTGTTTTTGCCATACCAAAGCCTTTAAAACTTATTTCTAAGTTATGTAGAGGTTATTTAAGGTATGTTAAGTATATGTTGAAGTTCTGGAGTATTTTTCGCATTAAACTGATTACGTTTACGCACCAGTTTGCGTATAAACCTCCAGAAAGCGATTTAGAGTTTGAAATTACATAAAAGTCAAAACATGAAAAATGTAAAACACAACCAAACAAACATTGGGATCAAATAACATTGTTTTATTGATAATTGAACTGTTCACAATGATAATAAGCACAGATGTTACAGTCTCCCCTACTTGTGGAAATTTCGTCCCGAAATTTATTTAGAGGAAACTCGTGGAAAAAGATGCGGATACTTCGCCTTCATTTGATCTTCGCGTTCCCAAGTAAACTCGGGTCCACGTTTAGCTTCCCAGCGAACTTTGACCAAAGGAATGCGCTTGCGTTTGAGCCACTTGACTTCACGTTCCATGATTTCCACAGGTTTCTCAACAAATTTCAGTGTTTTACCAACACGAATTTCGTCAAGTGGTATGTGGAGGTTCTCATCAGCTAAACACCTCTTGAGATTGGACACGTTAAAGGTTGGATGAACATTTCCAAGTTCAGGAGGTAACTCAAGTCTGTAGGCTACCTTTCCGATTCTTTCGACGATCTTGAATGGTCCAACGTATCTAGGTGCAAGTTTTCCTTTCTTTCCAAATCTGATCACACCTTTCCAAGGTGAGACCTTAAGTAATACTCAATCACCGACTTGAAATTCCAAGGGCTTGCGTTTTGGGTCCGCGTAACTCTTTTGACGGCTTCTAGCTGTCTGAAGGTTATCACGTACTTTCTTAATCTTGTCAGTTGTCTCTAAAATGAGGGCAGGTCCAGTAAGTTGAGCCTCGCCGATCTCATTCCAGCAGACTGGTGAACGACATTTTCGACCATAGAGAGCTTCGAAAGGAGCCATTTTGATGCTGGTGTGATAACTTTTGTTGTAGGAGAATTCAATTAATGGAAGATGTGAATCCCAACTACCCCCAAAGTCGATCACACAAGCTCTAAGCATATCCTCCAGAGTCTGGATTGTTCTTTCAGATTGACCATCCGTTTGCGGATGATAAGCTGTGCTCAGATTAAGTTGGGTCCCCATAGCAGATTGCATGGTTCTCCAAAAATGAGAAGTGAAACGAGCATCTCTGTCAGAAATGATGTTCAAAGGAACACCATGTCGAGCTACAATTTCATCCACATAGTATTTTGCAAGTCTGTCAGCAGGAAAGTCCTCACGGATTGACAAGAAATGTGCTGACTTAGTAAGACGATCAACGTCTACCCAGATGGCATCATGACCTTTCTTTATGCGTGGAAGTTTGGTAACAAGATCCATAGTAATGTTTTCCCATTTCCAAACTGGGATCTCTGGTTGCACCAATAAACCAGAAGGACGTTGATGTTCAGCCTTAACCTTAAGACAAGTAAGGCATTTTGATACGTATAAGGCAATGTCTTTCTTCATACCAGGCCACCAATAGTGAATACGAAGATCCTTATACATCTTATCTGAGCCCGGATGAATAGAATAACGAGACTTATGGGCTTCATCCATAAGCAAGGTACGAAGATCATCCTGGCTTGGGACCCACAAACGGTCCATGAAGTAATATGATCTATTGTCCTTCAGTTCCAGGTCAGGTGTTATGTGATAGGGAAATTCCGTATCCATCAAACCTTGTGAAACACAAGATTGTTGAGCCTGTGAAATGCGTGCTTGGATATCGGATCGAGCTTGTATAACAGATTGAACACGAACATAATGAAGCTTAGTACGTTCCTTACGACTCAATGCATCGGCTACGACATTCGCCTTACCAGGATGGTAGCGAATTTTGCAGTCATAGTCGTTTAGAAGCTCGACCCAACGTCGTTGCCTCATGTTGAGTTCTTTCTGATTGAAGATATGCTGAAGACTTTTATGGTCTGTGAAAACCACACATTTTGTATCGTACAAATAGTGTCTCCTGATCTTTAGAGCGAAAACAACTGCACCCAACTCAAGATCATGAGTGGTGTAGTTTTTCTCATGTATCTTCAACTGCCTCGATGCATATGCTATGACTTTGTTCCTTTGCATCAGAACACAACCAAGACCCAATTTAGATGCATCGCAATAAACGACGAAATCATCACTGCCCTCAGGAAAAGTTAGAACAGGCGCGTCGCAAAGCTTCCGCTTCAAGTGTTGAAAAGCTTCCTCTTGTTTGAATCCCCAATCAAAGGGTTTGTTCTTCTGAGTTAGAGCAGTTAGAGGAACTGCAATCTTTGAAAAGTTTTCTATGAAGCGGCGATAATAACCCGCTAGACCAAGAAAAGAACGAACCTCAGTGGGAGTAGTAGGTGTATCCCAATCCTTAATCGCACTGATCTTGGAGGGATCTACATGAATACCTTGTTCGTTGATAATATGTCCTAAAAATTGAACTTCTTTAAGCCAGAATTCACACTTGGAGAATTTGGCAAAGAGTTGCTCTTTCTTTAGGAGTTCTAAAGTAAGACGAAGATGCTGCTCGTGATCAGCTCGCGTCTTAGAGTATATCAAGATGTCGTCAATAAAAACAATGACGAACTGATCCAAATAAGGTTTTATAGACCCTATTCATTAAGTCCATGAAAACAGCAGGAGCATTAGTCAAACCGAATGGCATGACTGTGAACTCATAATGCCCATAACGAGTACGGAACGCTGTCTTGGGAATGTCTTCCTCATGCACTCGAAGTTGATGATATCCAGATCGCAGATCAATCTTTGAAAAATAAGAAGCGCCCTGTAACTGATCAAAGAGATCATCGATGCGAGGTAGGGGATATCGATTCTTGATGGTAAGCTTGTTAAGCTCACGATAATCGATACACATCCTAAAATATCCATCCTTCTTCTTGACAAAAAGAACGGGAGCACCCCAAGGTGAAAAGCTAGGACGGATAAAACCTTTGTCAGAGAGCTCCTGAAGTTGCTTAGACAACTCTTGCATCTCAGATGGTGCAAGACGATATGGAGCTCTGGCAATGGGATTAGCACCAGGTACGAGATCAATGCAGAACTCGACTTGGCGTGCTGGAGGTAGACCAGGTAACTCTTCAGGGAATACTTCAGAATAATCCCGAACAACAGGAATATCTGAAATAGACTTACCCTTGCCTTTATCTGCTGTAACATGTGCTAAGAAAGCCATATAGTTCTTCCGCAGATACTTCCGAGCTTTAAAACAAGACATGAGCTTGAGACCACCAGACGGTTTCTCACCTTGAACCTGTAGGATCTCGCCTGTCGAAAGCGGCACACGAACAATCTTCTCAGAACAAACTATCTCTACGCGATGCTTAGATAACCAATCCATACCCACTATAACGTCGAAGCTTCCAAGTTGCATTGGCGTGAGGTCAATAGGAAAAAGATGGTCGTTAAGGTTTAACTGGCAGTTGCGTAGAACAGAATCAAGAACAATGAGTTCACCACTAGCAACTTCTACTGTCAAGGGTTTTCCTAGTTCCGTTCTAGACACGTGAAGCATTGGCTCAAAAGACAATGACACAAAACTCTTGTCGGCACCCGAATCAAAAAGAACAGATGCAGGATGATTATAAATAAAAAACGTACCGTTCACCACATTATCGTCCGCCTGCGCCTCTTGGGCATTCAAGTTAAAAGCTCGCCCTCGAGCCTGAGCCTGATTCTGGTTTGCATTCTGATTCTGGTTAGCTAGCCTTGGGCACCGGTTTCTGTAGTGGGTCAGATCCCCACAGTTATAACAAGCACCTGGTGGGTAGTGTGGTCGTGCAGCTTGACCTTGTTGCTGAGGAGGAGGCTGAGCAACTTGTTGAGCCGGGTTCTGAACTGCCCGATTTTGAGCAAACCGACAAACATCGACAAGATGACCTGACTTCCCACAGTTAGTACAGAAACGGCACTGATGTTGCGGCTGATGGTGACTGTTGCATCTATTGCACAAAGGTGCATTCCCTGAATACGGCTTCTTCGCGGAAGGCTGTGCGGGTTGGTTGGGAGCTGCCTGGTTAGCTTGGGCAGTGGCAGCATAGTTTTGGGAAGCCTTACACTTCCTTGCCCTTTTCGATGAACCAGAATCCTTTCCATTTTTGTTTTGACCTTTCTTGCTATCTTCCTTGTCAGACGACTGTTTCTTGCCCTTGTCACCCTTCCTGTGTAATTTATTCTTCCGAATCTGCGACTCAGTCAATGTCGCTGATAACTCGATCGCCTGACGGAGTGTGGCAGGGTTACTACCAGTAATGATGTCTTGCACTGAGTCAGGTAGGCCGTCGATGTACCTTTCGATAGCCTTGTCGAGTGGGGTAACCATAGTCGGGCAAAGCAGACTCAATTCCTCAAACCTATCAGTATATGCCCTGTGCTCGCCACCGTCTTGTTTCAAGTCATCAAACTCCTTCTCCAACGCTCGTTGTTCATGACGAGGACAAAACTCCCTCATCATAAGAGCTCTAAGTTCAGCCCATGTCTATGCTAGAGCAACTTCTGCACCACGGTCTCTCATTACCCCATTCCACCATGTAAGAGCCCTTTTCTGAAACACGCTCGAAGAAAACTCGACCTTGCGATTATCCGGACACTGCACGTGGCGGAAAGTATTCTCAATGCTCTCGAACCATTGAAGAAGCCCAGTCGCTCCTTCAGAACCACTAAACTTGAGTGGTTTAGCCAAGTTAAAATCCTTGTATTTGCATGGAGCATTGTTGTTGTTGTTGGCTTGGTGCCATTGAGCAAAGAGATTTGGAAATTGAGCAGCCATCTGCTGCGCAATAATTTCTGCCAGTTCGGCAGTCGCAATCAAATTGTCGCGTCGAGGAGGCATTCTAAAAGAGGAACATGAAAGGAAACGAGTGAGATGATTGGGTGAAAAGAATGAGATGAAACAAAATCAACAAAAGCAAAGATGGTGGTCATTCGTCCGCATTACCAAGCAAACAAACGACACACAGTGACTAATCAAAGTAAATGGATCAAAAATAATGTATTGCGAAGACATGCTCGCCTATAAGTGAACACTCATCCCAAGAATTCCCAGGTAAGCACAACTGGTCTCGCGTCTGATGAGATATATACGAAGTGCTTGCCTAGACAGAAAACCCAGAATACAGGCATTCACTCTTCCAGTTTGCACGTGTTCACATTATTTAAAACCCAAAACGTTGATGAGATTTTGAAAATTTGAAGGCACAAGGCCAAAAATTTAGTCAAACTGGAAGGGTTCAAAACCTTACAAAAGAGGGTTCAAAACCTTGTAATAAATCATCCAAAAACAGATGATTGTTTTTCAAAAATCGTTTTGGAAAATTTGGTTTTTGTTTTGATAATCACCTAAGGATAGGTGATGTACATGTTTTAAGATCTAAACACAAGATAACTTGTGTTAGGGTCCTAGAAAGTTATAGTCTAGGTCAAAGCATTACTAATAACCTAATTCCCTATAACCATTGGCTCTGATACCAACTCTTCTGTCACACCCCGACCACGTATAACATACAAAACGTGGCGGAAAATGTCGGGGAGTGTTGTAACAGAATTAATTGTTTCATAACCATGGCATTCAAAGTTGTATTTTATTTATAAACATAAGAGTTACATTGTTTTAAACAGGAAATAAAGAGTTCAGAACATAATTAAACTAAGTCTATCTTCATTTTATGTCTCTAAGGCACAGGTCCGCCCTAGTGTCACGATCATCATCCTACGGAAAAGCTCCTGAAAACACATGTGAAAATAGGTACGTCAGCATAAAAATGCCTGTGAGATACATAGGTTTTGTGAAAATAGGATTCATGACTTATGTTTGAGAAAATGTTTAGTCATGAACCTTGTAATTTGCTTTGTCTTGTAAATCATTTGAAAAAAACGATAAGATCAGATGATATGTATAAATAAGAGAATAATGTAAGGTTAAATGAATAACCAAGTAAAAATGAGTTTGTATAAGATAAGTTGTTTTGTAAATCAACGTCTTGTGAAAATAAGTTGTTTATGTAAAATGTAATATGTCAAATATTGAAATGATTTAAGTAACGCTACGACATGAAATATCATACAAACACTTATTTATATGAAGTACCAGCGGCGTATCCACCATGCTTGTATTATATTACACACGCCTCGTTACTCGAATCATTTACCCAAACCAACCATCAATGTAAATTGTTCATGTATAAATAAATTGTCATGTGTTAATGCGTAAACCATATTGAAATGTCTATGTCCAATGTAAACCACTAAATGTGTATATCAATGTCAAGCTGTTTATGTTAATGTAGATCATGTAATGTTTACCCAAAAATATAATGTATGGTAAGTGAAATATATCAACTAAACCATATGTAAAATGCACAAAAACAAGGTATTGAAGTAAAACATGGTTTAAATCAAAGTTATGTTTTGTGTAACAAATGCATGCTTTACTGATACAAACATTTATGCGGTATTGTGAAAATGCATACATCCAAGCCTTGAGACTGTGGCGATAAACCCTTAAACAAATTAAAGGTTTATCTAAGTTATGTATATCGAATTCGGTCATTCCTTTCATCCAAACCAACCTAGGATGTCCGGAACGGGAGTTGTCATTTCCTATGGTACCACTACCTACTAACGAATGGCGTGATCAATGTTAATGAATGTATTGTTCCATGTTAAACAAACCAAATGTCATACCAAAATGTAAGCATGTGATGTAAACAATTGTACTAAGTATGCACACAATGGGCATACAGAGCATGAAATGTAATGTAAAACAATGTACTAAGTATGCACACAATGGGCATATATAGCATGAAATGTAATGTAAAACAATGTACTAAGTATGCACACAATGGGCATATATAGCATGAAATGTAATGTAAAACAATGTACTAAGTACACCCACAATGGGCATATATAGCATGAATTGTAATGTAAAACAATGTACTAAGTACACACACAATGGGCATACATAGCATGAACAAAATGAAATTATGTACTATAAATGTACTAATGAACATAGCAAGTATATGATGTGAAAACAGGAAAGCATGAAAGTAACAAGTAGGCACATGTGTTTCACCCCAAAATGTTTGGAAACAGTAAAAGAGGGGTCTATGTACTCACTTGAGATTGCTCAGAAGTCCTAAGATAACCACCAAGCAATGTTAGAGATCACGGAATCAAACGGCACCTAATATAGGTAACTATGTCAATAAACCGGACCTAATATCGGAGGATCGGATAGAATGAGGGTTCGTAAACCAAACGAGTATGGAGACTCGTGTAATATGGTTTAACAAAGCCCACATACTAAAACGAAACTTAACCTAAGTGTTTGTGACCCATTACGACCCGTTTAGGTAGCTTAGGCTACTTTAACGCGTCGTTCGCGTAAAACACGTTCGGAACGCCTAACTAGTCCTATGACAAGTAAAATATGCCTTAACATGTCTAATATGGTTGTCAAATCAGTTTAGATGTCAAAAGTTATGTTACATATGTTTAAAATGAATTTTGGCATCAAAGGGGTATTTTGGTAATTTACCTAAGGCATATAAACTACCTATCATACAACTACTTAAACGAAGCGACCATAAGGTATAACCTCGGAGGGTTATTCCCTATATACTATGGTCACCTAATGTGTTTGGTCGGATCCTAATGATCGACCAAATGGGTCGGGTTCGAAGGTATAAGCGATTTATTAGATCGCTTACCCTTACGACCCTAGACAACGTGGTAATCAGTAGGCATAGTCCCAAGGGACTATAACCATCGTGATTACAATCACGTTGCGAAGTTCAAACGAACTTCGCATTGACCATAAACTGGTCAACGCAGAAAGTCAAACAAAGTTTGACTTTCGGACTCGAAAAGCAATAAAAGAACGAAAGAATACTTACGAAGGGTCCCCGAATGCTAATCTAGATCAAAATAACTCAGGTATGAAACAATGGTTCCAACTTAGAGTCTTTTTTATCAGATTCTTGTGAGGAATGAGTGAAAATGTGATGGGTATTTATAGGATTTCCCGAACCGTTAGGATCGTTTCTTGGAAAATGTGATCGAATCTCGTGCGTACATTTGTTGGAAAGTGGTGGTAACTAAAAATGGTCTCTCATGAGCAGAAAGGGCAAGTGTGAGTGTGTGGATGAGGTTTAATCAGCTGAAATCTGCTGACTAATCAGTCTTATCTGTTCTGGGAGCCTGATGCAGGCCGCGTAAAGATGCACATAAAACTTACGCGGGCCGCATGGCCATGTCTGATCAGAACTAACTTTCAGAAATGACAGTTTTAGTCCCTGCACGTGTTTAAGGCCATTTCCGACACTTCTAAGGCCCGTAAAGCCAACTTTAAGGCCCTAAAATGATTCCTAAACATTGTGGACATGAAACATGCTGAAAAATATGTCGGATGTTGGTTCGTTTGGTCGTACGAACGCGATGTTCGCTTAATTACGATGGAATGCGCACAAGCGCGAAAAACGATCCAAATGACGCGACGAATGGATTTTTCTTATGCCAAACACTAAAATAAAATATTTTAGTGCTTACATAAATTTTTGGATGTCCGGATGTATTCAGAACGTAAGTTATGCGCGAAAGTGCAAACTTGTGCACTTTTTGACGCTTTTCGTCCCTGAATGACCCAAAAGTTTATTTTAGCACACCGAACACCTCAAAGCCTATTTCTAAGCTATGTAGAGGATATTTATGGTATGTTTAACTTATATTCATGTTTCGGAATGTTCGTTACAGTTCAAATTGGCATACTTTCACAATTTGTCAAGTTTAGTCCCTGTAAGCGAATTAACTTGTTTTTGCCATACCAAAGCCTTCAAAACTTATTTCTAAGTTATGTAGAGGTTATTTAAGGTATGTTAAGTATGTGTTGAAGTTCCGGAGTATTTGTCGCATTAAACTGATTAAGTTTACGCACCAGTTTGCGTATAAACCTCCAGAAAGCGATGTAGAGTTTGAAATTACATAAAAGTCAAAACATGAAAAATGTAAAACACAACCAAACAAACATTGGGATCAAATAACATTTTTTTATTGATAATTGAACTGTTCACAATGATAATAAGCACAGATGTTACATCGTGAGCCCTGGAAATGGGTAAATATGCCTCAAAGTCATAAAATAAAAGTGGTAGAATTATGATGCGAAACTATGCGGGTTGAATAAATAAAAAGGGGCTTATTAGTCTTTGGCTCCGTAAACTCAACTTTTGACAACATAAACATGATAGATGCGTTGGTAATTAAATTACAGATGCATAGGAAAAAGAATCACCTAAAACGGACCTTTAGATAAAAAGTTATGAACGTTTGAAGTTGAGATTTTTAGAAAATTTGGAGCTGGGCAGGAAATGCAGGATTCAGACCTGCACCTGCTGGAAAAGTGGTTCCCCCGCGGCACGCGACAGGGAACAGCTATCCTGGCGCGGCAAGCGGGAGCGCTCTCGGGGCGCGAAAGATTACATGAAGTCTGTCGCGTGGCCCGACAGACCAAACTTTGAATTTTTATTTTTGTTTTTAATTGTTTGATGCTCGAACTTGTGTATACATGTTTTAATGTTGTCAAAACTAATATTTAACGTGGTTTTGACATTAGGTGAAATTGGTCCTACTCCGGATGACGATCAAGCAAGAATTCAAGAACCGAACACAACGTTTTGAAGCTTCCGCATTAATCTAATTTTTCGTTGTAGACAATGTTCATTTTGTAAACACTTAACTTAAGGTTTGAATTGTTTAAACTACTTTGATAGTTAACTAGAATACTATGACTATACAAACTTATCATCTTATCTAACTTTTGGAAATGATGCATTTGGTTTAAAATGCGTACTTTTATTTAAAAATCTTAATTAAATGAGACGGATGTTACAGTAGCGCGAGTACGGGAGCGTTGCAAAGCATACACTTAAAAGTTTGAAAGGCATCCTCTTGTTCGGTTCCCCAAACAAAAGGCTTGTCTTTATGCGTTAGGGAGGTGAGCGGAACAGCGCTTTGAGAGAAATCAGCAATAAATCGACGGTAATAACCGCCAATCCGAGAAAAGAACGAACTTAGGACTGGTTTTTTTGTGTAATCCAACTCTTAACTGCTTCAATCTTCGCGGGGTCGACGTGAATTCCTTGACTGTTGACGATGTGACCGAGAAATTGAACCTCCTCGAGCCAAAATTCACACTTGGACAACTTGGCGTAGAGGCGATTTCCTTGGAGAAGCTCGAGAACCAAACGAAGATGCTACGCGTGTTCGGCTCTCGACTTCAAATAGATAAGGATATCATCGATAAACACGATAACGAAGCGATCAGGAAAGGGTTTACACACATGGTTCATCAAATCCATGAAGACCACGGGTGCATTGGTAAGACCAAAAGGCATGACCACGAATTCGTAATGACCATAACGGGTACGGAATGCGGTTTTCGGAATGTCTTGCTCCTGGATACGTAGCTGGTGATAACCAGAACGTAGATCGATCTTAGAGAAACACGTAATGCCTTGCAGTTGATCAAATAAGTCATCAATTCGGGGTAGAGGGTAGCGATTCTTGATAGTGAGCTTATTGAGTTCCCTATAATCGATGCACATTCGGAACGATCCATCCTTCTTTTTCATGAAAAGGACACGTGCGGCCCATGGAGATGTGCTAGGGCGTATGAAGCCTTTATCAAGTAATTCCTGGAGTTGGCTAAAGAGTTCACGCATTTCAGACGGTCCGAGGAGATAAGGGGCATTAGCAACAGGGTTAGCTCTAGGGATGAGGTCGATACGAAAATCGATATCACGGGTAGGGGGTAGACCGGGTAAATCGTCAGGAAAGAAATTAGGAAAACCACGAACCACAAGTACCTTTTCCATCGGCTTCTTTTCCTCCTACGCTACTATAATGTGAGCTAAGAAAGCCAAGTATTCCTTGTGGAGATACTTGCTTGCTTGTATACACGACATCAGTTTATAAACACAGAGTTGATCACCGTTTGAAAGAGGGAAACGGATCATCTTTTCGAAACAAACGACTTCGGCACGATTTTCGCGAAGAAAGTTCATGTCTACTATGACATCGAAACTACCAAGTTGCATTGGGATGAGATCGATCGGGAAAACGTGATTGTTAAGTTCGAGAGTACAATCACGGAGAACGGAGCTGGCGGTGACGCTTCTTCCGGTGGAAACTTCTACGTCGAAGGTCGTTGGGATGTTAGCACGTTTACGTTTTAGGAGCTTTTCTAATTCAAACGACACAAAATGGTTATCGGCTCCAGTATCAAATAAACACGAAGCATAAATACCGTTAACAAGGAACGTACCATTGACAACATTGTTGTCAGTCTGAGCCTGGCGGATGTTGATGTTGAAAGTTCTTCCGCGGGCTGCTTGTTGCGACTGCTTCGGCTGCTGAGGCTGTTGTTGCTGCTGCGGTGTTTGTTACTGCGGTTCTTGTTTCACAACACGCATTGGGCAGACATTAGCAAAATGATTCGGGTCACCACAAGAGTAGCAAGCTCGTGCATGAATAGCGGGCGTAGGAGCTACTTGGTTGACCTGAGGAGCTGGGAGTGGAGCGGGCGGTGCTGGAATAGCTTGCTGGCGTGGGCCTGAACGGCAGTGAGCAGTAAAGTGCCCATAGATGTTGCAATTTGCATAGAAACGGCAATTTACCCCTGCAGGGTGATGGTAGGTGCAAGTAGGGCATAAAGGATGAACACCAGTATACGCACGCTTGGCAGGCGGTGCGTTAGTAATAGGAGCTTGGCGGTTCTGGTTGCTGGGTTGTACAGGGATAGCGTTGAGAGGAGGGGTGGTAGTAGCATAGTTCTTGTTGTTGTTGCCCTTTCGCTTGCGATTCTGGCATGAAGACTTTGAACCTTGAGATGCTGCACTGTCGGTAGCAGGAATAGCTGTAGCTTGATTGAGACTTTTAGTGGAGGTCTTGAAAGCTCCAGCCAAGACTCGTTTGTCGTTGATCTTGGCTGCTAGCTGGTAAGTTTCCTCAATCGTAGCAGGTCTTGCTGCTTGAACAAAATCAGCTACACAGTCTGGGAGGGCTCGAATGTATTTCTTGATCGTCATATCAGGCGTGGCCACCTGACTAGGACAGATAATACTCAGCTGCTTGAAGCGTACGGTGAGACCAGCGTTGTCACCTCCTTCCTGCTTGATGTGCTACAATTCGTTTTCTAGTTTCGGGACTTCATTTAGAGGGCAGAACTCCTTGATCATAAGCTCCCTAAGTTCCGCCCATGAGAGGCCATAAGTTGCGTAGTTGCCGCGCCTGTTGAGCTCAGCAGTCCACCAATCCAGAGCCCTGGACTGAAAGACTCCAGTAGCATTCACAGTGCAGAGATTTTCTGGGCATCCGCTTTGCCTGAAGGTGACTTCGATAGAGTCAAACCACTGGAACATAGCACTAGGTCCATCTTCACTAGTGAAGTTTGCAGGACCGAAGGCCTTGAATTGCTTAAAGTTTAAAGAAGCTTTCGGTGTGTCGCTCTTTGATTCGACAGAGGATTTGCTGCTGACCTCGTTGATTTCAATGACGATTTGAGGTATGACTTTAGCCATTTCCTTGGCCACCAGTGATGCGATATGTTTGTCAGCATGGTTTCGTCGAGCGACGCGTTGAGTGTGAGAACCAAATGATGACATTGTCTACAGCAGACATCGTCATAGGATTTAGACGAGATTCGATCATATCGGGTGTTGAAAGGCTTAGCGTTTAACCAACATACTTATTATTATTATTACGTAATGCATAAGGAACACCTCGGCATATAAGCACATAGTCACGTAGGCACATAAATCACATAGGCACATAAGCACATAAGCACGTAGGAGCACATAATCCACATAAGCACATATTTTGCACGTATTCACCTATATATTTTGCACGTATTCACCTATCCTTCAAAGCCGTGTTAGCGCGATCGAGAGTTGTGAGCGATAGCGAGTAGCGTAGCGTGTAGTATAGCGAGTGGTACAGTGTGCGAGAGTTCTAAGTTTGTTCGCGAAAGTTGTGCGAGTTATGCGCGTTTAGTAAAGCGAAGAGCGGAAAAGTGTATGATCTCCAAAATCGAAACACATAAACACATAAAATCTTTAAAGCGTAAAATCGGCGATTGCAGGCTTACATTGAAAACAAAGCGTCATGGGTGTTAGACATCGACTACCCAAAGTGATTTGATTATTCACAACGAGTTCGAGTACACGCTTTGGACTAATAGATTGTGCTCTCGTCGAATATGGCGAACAGCTCACATCCTTCCGGTTACTACGTGACTCAAGTTGTTGGAATCCATCGAGACTTTGGTAAGTGTTTTGAAAAATTCAAAGTAGAGAGTGGAACAGGTCATTAACATGCGGGTTTCACCCCTAACTTAACAGCCTTGCTCCTAAGTGGTGGTTAAACAACCATGAGATAGAGATGGAAATCTCTTGTCGAGGTATGGATGTCACTCCTAACTCAATAGAGGTTCTCGTGCTGAGAGTAAAAATACGCGTAGAGTGAGTGATCTTATCGAGAGTTCCTGGTTTTCACACCTAATCTCGACCCAGTCACTCGATTGTGTTATGCGAGTGTTTTCGAAAACGTATGTATTGTGCTAGCCTTAGGAAAGGCATAAGTAAGTTTACACGCCTTAGGTGAGGCTTTCCCTTCATACGAAGCTGTAGTATGCGGGTTTGCACGAAGATGTAGTTTTCGCGAGTTCGAACGAGAGTATCAAGAGTAGGTTCGTACAAAACCCCTTCTGGGTTTGCATGAAGCGGTCTATTGGTACTTAGACTATAGACTAGGTCAATTATACACAACTCGACCTAATTCCCTATAGTTATGGCTCTGATACCAATCTGTCACACCCCAATCGAAGGCGGAATCATCAGGGCGTGGCACTGAGCGAAACAGATTGTTCAAGAGAATCCATAACAACTATTAAATGACAATATATTTAACGTTAATATCCCATACTACTAACATATAAAGCAATAATAGTCATTACAGATAGCGAGTCTCATAAACAACTACTATTCCGACAACTCAGATTTTATTTAGCGGGTTTCTAGACTTCCTAGCTTGTTTCATCACAGCAAAGCATCCTATCAACCTGTCACATATGTTAAAATAAAGTCAATACATAAAATGTAAAGGTGAGTACACAAGTTTGCATAGCATATAGTAGTAAAAGCGTTTACGCATAACCAGCATGTAACATGTAACGGTCGTAGCATGTAACTATCAAACAATGATTACAACTTAACAACGAGACTATGTTGTAGCATATGCGCAACACATGTTCACCACTGCAAACATGTGAAGTAAAGTAATGTGATCCCTAGCAACCCCTGTACACGACAGGTGTTGAGTCCAAACTATAGTACTATCGTTGCTAGAGGCGGTATAGTCTAACACTGTATAGCATAGTACAAGCATTCAAATTACACGTATAGCTTGCGGGAGCGGTTAGCATCGTAAAGTGTTGCGCTGTGTGTTGTGTTTTGATATAGAATGTATGTAACACCCAAAAGTGCGTTAAATGAAAATGGGTTCGAGTATACTCACAGTATGTGTTTAACAAGTAAACACAGCCTTGATTGGATTGAAGGGAGCGCGTTGAGTTAGCCTGAGTATGGAAACAGTAGCGTAAGCGATGAACAGTACGTAACAGAGTGTCGGATGGTGATCCGAACGAATGGCATAACCCATCCAAACGGATGGTCATCCGGACGGATGGTCATCCGAGCGGATGGCCATTCGAATGAGTTTTGTGTGTTGTTAAAATTCAAAGTTTCTTAAAACATAGTTTAAACAATTTGAGGTATAAAAACCAGGTCATCCGAGCGGATGGTCATCCGGTCGGATGGCCATTCGAACGAGATGATCTGTGGTTGATGTTTTTGGTAAAATTTTCGAAGTAATAAGTTTTGAGTTTAACGGAGGCGGTATGATGATGTGTCAAACAACGGGAATACACCAAATTCAGTTCATTCGATCGGATGGGAACCACCCTTTCGGACAGACGAGTTGTTCTCGGTGAGATTTCATGCTTGACCCGTTAATCGGTCCATCTCTCCGGTGGAAATCCGTTTTCAAGCCGACCCTCGACTAAGAAACGAGTAGAGAGCCTGAATGAGTCCAGATTCCATAGGTTTAGTGTGAGAGTTTGAAGAAAAGTTGAAATTAGATGAAAAGTGTTGAAATCTTGCAAAACTTGGTTGAAAGTTATGGAAATCTCTTAGATCCGAACCAATCTTGATGAGATGATGCTTTACAACAGTTTGCATAAGCAAAATGAGTGAAGAACAGCTTCAAGGGGCTCAAATCCACGATTTCAGAGAAAAGTTAGTGTTGGTGTGTGATTTTGATGAAGAAGATGATGTAGAAGTGTTTAGTGATGAAGATTGTACAAGATTTGAGGAGAAATACTTACAAAATAGACTTGAATCGCGAGTAAAAGTGACTGAGAGCGACTTGTGTGTGTGTGATCAGATGGAGGTGTCAAATCAGTGAAAGGGGGTTGTATGGGTGGTATTTATATAGTGAGAGAGAGAGAGTTAAGTCAGTTGTGCGCAAAGTGGTGTTCAGGGCGGATGGCCATCCGGTCGAATGGCCATCCGGACGGATGTCCATTCGATCGGATGTCCATTCGGACAGCCGGGTCGCGTTTGTTAGTTTTCCAACTTTCATTTCGTGCGTTAAGCGTTGCATTGTGTTTAATCGAGTTGCGAGTGAGCGTTTAAGCGTATAAGCGTTGCGTTGATAACCACATAACTTTTAAACAAATAATCACACAATTAACACACATAACATAAGTAAATTTGCGTTTTCTAGTTTGCGTTGAGATAGCGTTGTGATAGCGTTTAATCTAAGTAAGCGATGTAATATGCGATAAAATGCGTTAAATAGTAAGCGTTATAAATAGCGTTTTGAAAGTGATAACTGCATTTTGAATAAGCGTTGTAATAGGCATTCGTTAATGCATTTTAAAACATAGTTTAACCCATTACGATAATCGAAATCTCAGGAAAACAAGCGGTTACGAATGAGATAACAGTGACAAGTAACGATCCGAAAGGTTGGGTTGGTACACTTATCGTCATTTTACTACCAGCCTCTAACTCCATCCAAAAAATCCATTAACTAGAAGGGAATTTTGGTAATTTTATAGATAAAAGCAAGGACATGTAAGTCTTTTCACCTAAATAAATCTATAACTTATTTATTTACATGTATATAAGTAATTCTTTTCTGATCTCCCATCTTTCCAACGACTCTTTCTACCGGCCACCACCATCCACAACCATCCACTACCACATGCCTACCACGACTACAGCGACTTTTAACTAAACGTTTTAATTGAGTTAGAGCCAGGGAGTAAATTACCAAAATACCCCTACTTTTAATAGAACGTTTTAACTAAGTTAGAGTCAGAGAGCAAACTGGCGACAAATTCGAAAGATTAGGGAGGAAAATGACTATTTTTAAACTATTGGAGCAAAACCGCTAAAATGACCAAACCACAGGGAGCAAAACGAAAGTTAACTCTATTTTTCAGAATCTTTATTGGCATTCAGTTTTATTGTTTTTGATCAATGTAAAACACTTTTCGATATTCTTTTGGTTATATTATGACTTTATTTTATTTTTCTCTTTTGGTTGTTATAACAAGTGAGGGCTGGTACTGTAATAAAGCGAACATATACCGACCAAATTCCCATAATTCATATTATCATTGTGTCTACGTTTTCATTTAAAATTTGTTAAAAGTGGGTCGCCCCCGCCGCGAAGCACGGAAACTACCCCTATTTGATAACAAAAAATATTTAATACGAAATTTATTTTATGGCTTTTAATTTTCTTACTTAGTATCTTAAATTCATTGAATATTTCATATTTTGTGTCTCAAAAAGCATATCTAGGCCCCATGCAATATGCGACAACTGTCACACCCCAACCGATGGCGGAAACATCGAGATGAGACGAAAACGAGATTGCAAGATACTTTATAACACTATGTGACAATAATAATTTAATTCAAATTTTATTTCAAAACTAGATTGCCATACAAGATTCAAATACGAGAAATAACATTGTCTCAAAACAAACATAACATCAAAATAGATAAATTAATCTAGGTGTGTATCTAAGTCCACCTAAATCTTGTTTCATGTTGTATCATCATCTCAACAATTCAACCTGCAACATGTATTAAACTAGAGTTCAATGCAAAAGCAAAGGCGAGTATACAAGTTTTGTTACATAGCATAAAATAGTTTAAGTGCTCATATCCAACATGAATCATAATTTGCAAGTTTACTAGCATGCCGAAACGGTGTACTTATATGTTCAAACCCAAGTTTCCAACGCGTTAAAATAGCCTATCCCAAATAGAATAAAGGGAGGTTAACATGTTTAACTTAACAATACCCCAAGTTTCATGGGTGGTGCGTTAATCCTATAGCGCTATAATTGTTAAGGTATGCTAGCAAAGTTAATGAAGCATATAATCGACACAAATAGTTTACATTAGCATACAAGAGTAAACAAGCATCATATAGTTTCATGTTAAGCATGGATAGAGTTTAAAATAGTTTCATGTGAAGTGTAAGGTTGTATCATATGCATGTTGCACTCAAAAGTGATAAAAGGGAAAACGGGATCGAGTATACTCACGGTTTTGCAAGCTTTCCTACTTGGTAATCCCGCGAGAGTTGTTGATGATTTAGTTTGGAGCACCTTGTCCTTCTACACAAAGAAAAATATAGGTGTGTGAGTTTGGGGAAATCAGAAGATTATAGATTCGGAATTTAAATAACATGAACATAGACATATGAAAATAATCATCTATCACATATGATGTTTAGATGATATACTTACTAACTTGACAATGTCCACTTGTTCATCATCAAGAGTTCGGTTTGTTGATTATGTTATATAAGTATTACTTAGAGTATACTATACCATATATGTAAAGCATGAGGTAGAAGATTAAAGTCTTCAATTAGGCACCTCTAAGTATCATAGAAATCATGCATGAAGTAGGAAGAACAAAGCTCCCATTTAGGTACCTCCATTGTTCACCACTACACTTGTTGTCATAAACAACAAGGAGGGTCATGAACTTACAAGTATTAATGAAATAATAACAATTAATCTATGGAAAAACATCAAGTAATGAGTAGATTTCTATGAAGGATAGCCCAAGCTAGTCCAACTATCACACACTCATCAAGCTTCAAGCTTGAACACTACTTGTGGATAAAACCCTAACTAAAACAGAATGTTTGTGAGGTTTTAACCTCTAATTTAACATGTCTCAGCCTTGGTTTTAAGCCCAACTAACCATGTCACACCCCAACCGATGGCGGAATCATCGGGGCGTGGCACTGAGCGAAACAGATTGTCCAGAAGTTTCCATAACAACTATCATTACCATTCAATTTAAGTTAACATGTCCCATACCATGTCTCAAATAGCAAACAAGTTATTACAGACAAAAACTAAACAAATATTCTGTTCCGACAACTCAGATTTAAACATAACATTTTATTCGTTGGTTTCTAGGACTCTAGTTCCTAGCTTCAATTTCATCACAGCCCGAGAAGCATATAAACAACCTAGGCACCTGTCACATACGTTAAATTAAAGTCAATACATATAATGTAAAGGTGAGCATACAAGTTTGATAATAGCACATAGAGTTCGAATTCGTTTACGCATAACCAGCACGTACACATAGTGAAATGAAGCACGTTAGTTATCGACATAGATCCATCGATACCAATGACTGCGGGTTGACTGCCTGAGACAGTTCGCAATATATGATTACCACCGTAATCCATGCAAGTAAAAGATCCTTAACAACCCCCGTGTGAACGAGTGCTGAGTCCAAACTATAGTACTATCGTTGCTAAGGCTGGTAGACAGCATTCCATGTGTAAACATAACAAACAAGCATTCATAAGCCACGTATAACATGCAATAGTGGTTTAGCGTTGAAATAGCTTGAGTAGTGTGATAATTATAGTTTGAATATTCGTAACGTATGTAACACCCAAAAGTGCTAAAGCAAAAAGGGTTCGAGTATACTCACAGCGATTATGGATTGAAGGGAGCGCTTTTCAGCGAGTACGGTTAGCCTGAATAGATTCGATAACGTAATGATAAGTGGCGCGTAAATCAGTGCAAAGTGAGTGTGGGTAGGATAGTTGATCGTGCGGATCAACTATCCGTGCGAGTAAGTTGTCCGTGCGGATTACTTATTCGTGCGGACAAGTTGTTCGTGCGGAATAACTGTTCGAGTGGATTGTTTCTTCCTAAGAATGTGTTTGTGTATGATGGCTTGTGCTTTGGAGTTTTCGTTGTAGCATTTAGAAAACACCTAAGTACTTCTGCCCTTCAAGCCGGTCGCGCGGACAACAATCCGTCCGGATGGCAGTCCGTGCGGACAACGTCTTTAGGCTGAGTCATTAAGTGGATTAGGTAATCAGCCCGGATGGTAATCCGTGCGGATAGTGACAATCCGTCCGGATAGCTTACTCGTGCGGACAGTGACAATCTGTCCGGATAGTCTGTCCGTACGGGCAACCTGTCCGTGCGGATGAACGTGTCGAAGTTTGTTTCAAGGCCTTAGTATCTCATGATCCGAAGAGTAGTCCATTCAGAGGTCGTCCGTCCGGATTGCTCATTCGTCGATACTCAAACCTTGTTTGGAAAGTGGGTCCCAAGGGTAGCTCGTCCGGGTGACAACCCGTCCGGATAGCCTGTCCGTACGGACAGCTAGTCCGTGCGGATAGCTTGTTCGTGCGGACAGCCTCTCGTTCTGGTTGTTCCATCCGTCTACTCTTGGTTGCTGTTGTCGTTTTATCGAGACGTTCTGATTACGTGGCAACCACTTGGAATTGTATTCTCACCCGCATGACTAGACCGGTCAGGAACCACCCTAGCTTGGCCTGTCGGCGACTCAGAACGGTCATTCCGGTTGACCCCGAAATCAGGTGTCTGATGGGTAGAATCCAGATCTAGGACTAGTGGATCACTATTAACGAGTAGAACACTAGAACCGATGTGATTCGTCCCGATTTTAAGGGTAAAAGAAGGAGAGAACTTAGGTTTATTTCTTTCAACTCTTTTATCCTTAGAAAAGTTTAGATTTAGGTGAAGTTGTTGTGAAATCTTGTGGAAACCGTTCAGATCTGAGTTATTCTTGGTGGAATGAGGTCAAGCTTGAAGTTCATAAGAACTTCATGGTGACGTCACTCGAGAATACCTCAAATCTTGATGGTTTTACGGTTGAAAGTTGAGATTTGAAAGATGGAAAGGTGTAGAATCGTGTAGTGATCAAGAATGTACAAGAATTAGGGCAAGATCTTACCTGGATTGAGAGAAATCTGAGAAAAGGTGAAGAATGCGTGCGGTTCGGTCGTCACTTGCCAAAAGTGGAAAGGTTGGAGAGTGACCCGTGTATTTATAGGATGCTAAAAGGGGAAAGGGTGAGCCGTGCGGATGGCACGTAACCCGGATAGGCTATCCGTCCGGATTGGTCATCCGTGCGGATTGGCAGTCCGTGCGGATTGGCAGTCCGTGCGGATTGGCAGTCCGTGCGGATTGGCAATCCGTGCGGATTGACCATCCGTTCGGATGTCGCCTGATTTGGGGCGTTCGGTCCGATGACGCTTCGGCTTCGATTGCGAACGATTCGATAGGGTTAGTCCCAACTACTTCGTTTACGACATGGTTCGATTTGGAGTTCGGATTCGGGTTCGATTGTATTCGAGTTAGACTTCGAGTTTTGATTGAGTTCGCTTGATTATCACAACATAACGAAAATAACATGCACAGGTAACACGTAAGGCACACACACACGTATAAGCAATAAGTAAATATACACAGTTCGAGTTACGGTTCGATGTCAATTTGATTAGCATAGCTTGATTCTCGGTTGATTAACTTTATCGCATTGTTACTGCCTGTGATTCACAGTCATAGGTCGATTGAAATACGGTCAACATGATTCGATTATTGCAATGTACGACACCTACTCCACATAATATAATTAGAATAAAAACATTTCTACGATTCAAGTCGCGCGAAATCGTTCTTTGACTTTGACCTTGACTTTGACTTTCACTCGTGAAAACACGGGGTGTTACAGCCTCCTCTTGTTTAGGGAATTTCGTCCCGAAATTAAGCTGAAAACTGTAACATGGTCGTGAATCACGTGTGAGAGTTCTTCGTTTGGACCGATTTTGACTTGTAACGTGCGGAATCCATGCACGATCGTGACCAAGCATAATCGCAACGGAGTCGAATCGGGACCTACATGTGGTATCTGAGCAGGTGCTCGATTGCGATGATCAAACACACTCAGATTTGTCAAATTTCTCTTTACTTCTTTTATCTTTTCACGTTTCTAACTGAAAATCACCAAATCAAATGACTTTTTACGGATAGAAATTGTTGATTTTTGGATATGTTGTGCGAAAACACTTGATCTAAAAGCCTATAAAGTTTCAGATCTTAATTCATAGCCCTTTTGTGAGAACTCTGATTATTGTAGGTCCGGATTCATCTCCGATTCGATTGCGTAACAACACGTTCGACGTGCGGAATCCGCGATCGTGTGTGGATTGTGTAGGTTCTGGTTTTGACTCCGTTTTGATTACAAACCGACCGTGCGATACGCGAAATCCGTACACTAGCAAGACCGAACACATGAATAGTAATATCAACGTGATTCTATTAATCAGATCTGAATTCGTACAAGGACTTGAATCATGTGGAGCACTTCCTCCCTCTAGAACTTTCTCTCTCTAGTTTCACTCTTTAAACAAATGCGGGCACTTAGCCTTCATGTCGCTTTCGAGTTCCCAAGTGAACTCCGCGCCTCGCTTGCCTTCCCATCGGACCTTCACAATAGGAATGCGTGAGTGCTTGAGCTGCTTGGTTTGGCGATCCATGATTTCGACAGGTTTTTCCATGAAGTGTAATGTTTTGTTCACTTGTAGATCATCTAAAGAGACATGTAAGTCGTGGTCGGCGATGCACTTCCGAAGGTTTGACACATGGAAAGTCGGGTGGACATTGCTAAGTTCCTCCGGTAATTCGAGTCTGTAGGCGACTTTTCCGATCCTTTCCAGAATCTTAAAAGGTCCCACATATCGAGGAGCGAGTTTTCCCTTTTTGCCGAATCGGACTACACCCTTCCAAGGTGATACCTTTAGGAGTACGTAGTCACCAACGCCAAATTCCCGGGGCTTGCGCTTTTTATCGGCGTAAACTTTCTGTCTATCCCGAGCTTTCGCCAAGTTGTCTCGAATTTGGAAAATTTTGTCTGTCGTTTCTTGTAGCAGCTCCGGATCGGTTAGTTGCGAGTGACCGATCTCGTGCCACACGATAGGCGATCGACATCTTCTTCCATATAACGCCTCGAAAGGTGCCATCTGAATGCTGGCCTGATAGCTGTTGTTATACGAGAATTCGACTAACGGCAGGTGTCTATCCCAATTACCACCGAAGTCTAGAACACACGAACGGGGCATGTCTTCCAGAGTACGAATCGTTCTTTCAGTCTGACCGTCGGTTTGTGGGTGGAAAGCGGTACTTAGATTAAGCGTTGTACCGAGTGCCGCTTGAAACGTTTCCCACAATCGTGAAGTAAACCGAGCATCACGATCAGAGATGATGTCACGAGGCGTCCCATGTCTACAAATGATCTCGTCGGTGTAGATTCGGGCAAATCGTTCCACCTTGTAGTCTTCTCGTATTGGCAGAAAGTGAGCTGATTTAGTCAAACGGTCAACAACCCAAATGCTGTCGTGACCTGATGACGTGTTTGGAAGCTTGGTTACGAAATCCATGGCTATGCTCTCCCATTTCCACATAGGAATTGGTGGTTGTTCGAGCAAGCCAGAGGGTCTTTGATGTTCAGCCTTGATTCTAGCACAGGTTAGGCATTTCCCGACGTAGAGAGCGATATCCCTTTTCATACCCGGCCACCAGTACCTATAGCGAAGATCCTGGTACATCTTGTCAGCTCCGGGATGAATAGAATAACGGGATTTATGGGCTTCGTCCATGATAATCTGCCGTAAATCGGTTCGCTTGGGAATCCAAATTCGGTCTGGAAAGTGGAATATCCCGTTTGATTTGCTTACTAGCTGGGCTCCATCGTGGTAGATTCGTTCCTTCTTCAAAGTGCGTTCGTTGAAACATGCATGCTGGGCATCACGGATGAGAGTTTCGAGGTTGTGCTGGGCTTGAACATTACGGGTGCTAAGCAGATAGCTCCGTCTGCTAAGTGCGTCGGCAACAACATTTGCTTTGCCTGGGTGATAACGAATCTCACAGTCGTAATCGTTGAGAAGTTCTACCCATCGGCGTTGACGCATATTCAGTTCCCTCTGATTAAAGATGTGTTGTAGGCTCCTATGATCGGTGAAGATCGTACACTTTGTACCGTACAGGTAGTGTCGCCAAATCTTTAATGCAAAAACAACCGCGCCTAGCTCGAGATCATGGGTTGTATAGTTCTTCTCGTGGATTTTAAGCTGTCGAGATGCGTAAGCTATGACCTTGTCTCGTTGCATGAGAACACAACCATGACCCAGGTTGGAAGCATCACAGTAGACAATGAAATCATTGTTTCCGTCGGGTAGTGTGAGAACAGGAGCATTGCAAAGCATGTATTTGAGGGTCTGAAAGGCAGACTCTTGCTTGGTTCCCCAAACAAAAGGCTGGTCCTTATGAGTAAGAGAGGTAAGTGGTACAGCAATCTTCGAGAACCCTTGGATGAATCGTCGATAATAGCCCGCTAGTCCGAGAAAGGAACGGACTTCAGACGGATTCTTAGGCGTAATCCAGCTCTTGACAGCTTCAATCTTCGCAGGATCGACGTGAATACCCTGGCTATTTACAATGTGACCCAGAAACTGAACCTCCCCCAACCAAAATTCGCACTTGGAGAATTTGGCGTAGAGTTGGTTCCCCTGGAGTAACTCGAGGACCAAACGTAGCTGTTGCGCGTGTTCGGCTCTCGACTTGGAATAGATCAGGACATCGTCAATGAATACGATGATGAAACGGTCGAGATATGGTTTACATACGCGATTCATCAGATCCATGAAGACTGCTGGTGCGTTTGTTAGGCCAAAGGGCATGACAACGAATTCGTAATGGCCATAACGGGTTCGAAACGCGGTTTTGGGTATATCCTCCTCTTGTATACGCAGCTGATGATATCCTGAACGTAGATCGATCTTCGAGAAACACGTTGCGCCTTGTAGTTGGTCAAACAGATCGTTGATGCGGGGCAGAGGATAGCGGTTCTTGATAGTCAGCTTATTCAATTCCCGGTAGTCGATGCACATCCGGAACGACCCGTCCTTCTTTTTGACGAAAAGGACTGGCGCACCCCAAGGAGAGGTGCTCGGGCTAATGAAGCCTTTCTCAAGTAATTCCTGAAGTTGGGTTGAGAGTTCGCGCATTTCGGACGGTGCGAGTCGATAAGGAGCCTTGGCAATAGGATTTGCTCCAGGAATGAGATCAATACGAAAGTCAATGTCACGTCTTGGAGGTAGTCCGGGAAGATCCTCTAGAAAAACTCGAGGAAATTCTCGAACCACAGGAACGTCTTTCACTTCCTTCTTCTCTTTCTTTTCCTTCTCCGCTGCTACAATGTTAGCCAAGAAAGCTCTGTATTCCTTGCGGAGACACTTGCTAGCTTGGAGACATGACATAAGCTTGAGGCCCCTTGAAGTAGTATCACCGTAAACACATAACGAGTCACCATTTGCGAGCGAAAAACGAATCATCTTGTCGAAGCACCCAACTTCGGCATGATTTTCGCGAAGAAAATCCATGCCTACTATGATGTCGAAGCTTCCGAGTTGCATCGGAATAAGGTCGATCGAGAAGATGTGGTTGTTGAGCTCAAGAGTACAATCACGGATAACGGAACTAACAGCGACGGTTCTTCCGGTAGCGACTTCAACATCAAATGCAGAGGAGAGTTGGGAACGTTTACGACTAAGGAGTTTCTCAAATTCGAGCGACACAAAGCAATTATCGGCTCCGGTATCAAACAAAAATGAAGCATAAATACCATTCACAAGGAACGTACCATTGACCACGTTGTTGTCAGCCTGAGCTTGACGCACGTTGAGGTTGAAAGTTCTGGCACGTGCGGCCTGTTGTTGCTGTTGCTGTTGTTGTTGCTGCTGTGGCTGCTGCTGTTGCGGTTCTTGTTTCACTACCCTGTTCGGGCACATGTTGGCGAAATGATTCGGGTCGCCACACGTGAAGCAGGCTCTGGCCTTGACAGCGGGTGCCGGAGGAGCTTGTTGACCCTGTGGGGCAGTGAGTAGGGCTTGATTGGCAGGAGCTTGACGAATACGGCAGTTGGCAGTGAAGTGGCCGTACACGTTGCAATGAGCACAAAAGCGGCATTGAATAGCAGTCGGGTGGTGGTAGGTGCAAGTAGGGCAGAGCGGATGTGGCCCAGAGTAGGCACGCTTCGCAGGCGGTGCATTGGCCACAGGTGCTGCCGCTTGACGTTGTTGGGCAGGTACGGTTTGAACTGGTGCAGCAGTGATCGCACAGTTCTTGTTGGTGGAGTTGCTCTTTCTCTTGTTCTTTCTTTTGTTGCTTGATGAGGTAGGTTCAGCAGTTGGCGTAGTAGCGGTAGCTTGATGCAGATGCTTGGAGGTCTTATCCCACACCCCAGCCTTAACCCTTTTGTCATTGATTTCAGCGGCTAGCAGATAGGTTTCCTCGATCGTGGTAGTCTTAGCCGCTTGCACGAAATCAGCGACGCAGTCGGGCAAAGCTCGGATGTACTTCTTGATGGTCATCTCCGGAGTCTTGACCTGGTCGGGACAGATAATGCTGAGCTGCTTGAAGCCACCAGTAAGACCAGCATTGTCTCCGTCCTTCTGATGTATGTGCCAAAATTCATCTTCAAGCTTTTGACGTTCGTGAGGAGGGCAGAATTCTTCTAGCATGACTTCCTTGAGTTCGTCCCACGACAGACCGTAGGCTGCATCATTCCCTCTCTTGTTCCTCTCGGCCGTCCACCAGTCTAGAGCACGGGACTGGAAAACGCCGGTAGCGTTCAGAGTTCGAAGGTCATCAGGGCAACCACTTTGTCACAGAGTAACCTCGATAGAGTCAAACCAGTGGAATAGTGCAGTAGGACCTCCTTCGCCTGTGAATTCTTTTGGCCCACATGACTTGAATTGCTTGAAACTGAAAGGTCTCGTTGCAGCTTTAGGACCTTCAGTCCTCGATTCCTCGGATGATTTGCTGGCGTTCTCGTAGGCATCACTCACAGCTTTTGCCACACTTTTTGCGATAATAGAGGCAAGACGTCTGTCCCTCTTTTCCTGACGAGTGAGTGTATGACGAGATCCAGACGACATTGTCTGCAATTGACATCCCCACGGAACTCAACACATGTATTCGAATCTCACCTCACACGTCTACTACTACTAAAGCTCAGTAACACGTACCATGTAAATGCAGATAGTCACAAATTCACATAATTACACGAATCACGTAAACACATAGAGCACATAATCACAACACTCCTAAACACGTAAGCACAATAGCAAGAAACACCTATACCTTAGTCACTAGAGGCAGTCAGAAAACAGAAACCTAGTACTCAGAGTTTGCGAGTGTTCGAAAGTAGTGGAGTGCGAGCGCTTCGTTAATGATGTGTTGTGTGAGTAGCTAAGGCCAAAAACATTAGATTGAAACCGGTAATACCTCAAAACGTCAATAAATAAGCACAAAACACGTATCTCACATAAAATCGAGAATGGATTGTCTGCGGCTATTTAGACTTCGACTAACCAAAGTGGTTCGACTATTCTCAAGGATCCTGTGTGCACAATTACCTTCAGGACTATGCCTCTGCCTCGATTCTTGGGCGTTGGCGCAATTCCCTTTGGTTATATTGTGTCTTTAGATCGTTGGAGTCCGTCGAAACTTCGGTGGGAGTTTTGTATAAAAGCAGGGCAAGTCGTCAAGGTTAGGGTTTCACCCCTATCTTACAACTTCGTCCTTGTTTTTAATAAAATTTGAGGAGATTATTCATCAAAATATGGATTTCACTCCTAATTTGGTATGATTCTCCTCGTTTGTAGCTAAAATGTAAGCTGAATAGGCGACTTTAGTCGAGAGTTTGCGGTTTTCACACCTATTCTCGGCCTCATTACATGTTCGTAAATTGAAAATTCGAGTGCAGTGATAGTGTAGGTGCATACCAATAGCGAGGAATGAGCTATGTACGAGCTCATAAGTCGGTTTGTTGGTTCCTAACTATAGTCTAGGTATCTAAGACTTCGACCCGGACTAGGTCGAGTCTTGCCTAATTCCCTATAGTTATGGCTCTGATACCAATCTGTCACACCCCAACCGATGGCGGAATCATCGGGGCGTGGCACTGAGCGAAACAGATTGTCCAGAAGTTTCCATAACAACTATCATTACCATTCAATTTAAGTTAACATGTCCCATACCATGTCTCAAATAGCAAACAAGTTATTACAGACAAAAACTAAACAAATATTCTGTTCCGACAACTCAGATTTAAACATAACAATTTATTCGTTGGTTTCTAGGACTCCAGTTCCTAGCTTCAATTTCATCACAGCCCGAGAAGCATATAAACAACCTAGGCACCTGTCACATACGTTAAATTAAAATCAATACATATAATGTAAAGGTGAGCATACAAGTTTGATAATAGCATATAGAGTTCGAATTCGTTTACGCATAACCAGCACGTACACATTGTGAAATGAAGCACGTTAGTTATCGACATAGATCCATCGATACCAATGACTGCGGGTTGACTGCCCGAGGCAGTTCGCAATACATGATTACCACCGTAATCCATGCAAGTAAAAGATCCTTAACAACCCCCGTATGAACGGGTGCTGAGTCCAAACTATAGTACTATCGTTGCTAAGGCTGGTAGACAGCATTCCATGTGTAAACATAACAAACAAGCATTCATAACCCACGTATAACATGCATTAGTGGTTTAGCGTTGAAATAGCTTGAGTAGTGTGATAATTGTAGTTTGAATATTCGTAACGTATGTAACACCCAAAAGTGCTAAAGCAAAAAGGGTTCGAGTATACTCACAGCGATTATGGATTGAAGGGAGCGCTTTTCAGCGAGTACGGTTAGCCTGAATAGATTCGATAACGTAATGATAAGTGGCGCGTAAATCAGTGCAAAGTGAGTGTAGGTAGGATAGTTGATCGAGCGGATCAACTATCCGTGCGAGTAAGTTGTCCGTGCGGATGGTGATCCGTGCGGATGGGGATCCATCCGGAACAACCATCCGTGCGAGTGAGTTGTCCGTGCGGATTAGTCGCCCGTGCGGATTACTTATTCGTGCGGACAAGTTGTTCGTGCGGAATAACTGTTTGAGTGGATTGTTTCTTCCTAAGAATGTGTTTGTGTATGATGGCTTGTGCTTTGGAGTTTTCGTTGTAGCATTTAGAAAACACCTAAGTACTTCTACCCTTCAAGCCGGTCACGCGGACAACAATCCGTCCGGATGGCAGTCCGTGCGGACAACGTCTTTAGGCTGAGTCACTAAGTGGATTAGGTAATCCGCCCGGATGGTAATCCGTGCGGATAGTGACAATCCGTCCGGATAGCTTACTCGTGCGGACAGTGACAATCCGTCCGGATAGTCTATCCGTACGGGCAACCTGTCCGTGCGGATGAACGTGTCGAAGTTTGTTTCAAGGCCTTAGTATCTCATGATCCGAAGAGTAATCCATTCAGAGGTCGTCCGTCCGGATTGCTCATTCGTCGATACTCAAACCTTGTTTGGAAAGTGGGTCCCAAGGGTAGCTCGTCCGGGTGACAACCCGTCCGGATAGCCTGTCCGTACGGACAGCTAGTCCGTGCGGACAGCTTGTTCGTGCGGACAGCCTCTCGTTCTGGTTGTTCCATCCGTCTACTCTTGGTTGTTGTTGTCGTTTTATCGTGACGTTCTGATTACGTGGCAACCACTTGGAATTGTATTCTCACCCGCATGACTAGACCGGTCAGGAACCACCCTAGCTTGGCCTGTCGGCGACTCAGAACGGTCATTCCGGTTGACCCCGAAATCAGGTGTCTGATGGGTAGAATCCAGATCTAGGACTAGTGGATCACTATTAACGAGTAGAACACTAGAACCGATCAGATTCATCCCGATTTTAAGGGTAAAAGAAGGAGAGAACTTAGGTTTATTTCTTTCAACTTTTTTATCCTTAGAAAAGTTTAGATTTAGGTGAAGTTGTTGTGAAATCTTGTGGAAACCGTTCAGATCTGAGTTATTCTTGGTGGAATGAGGTCAAGCTTGAAGTTCATAAGAACTTCATGGTGACGTTACTCGAGAATACCTCAAATCTTGATGGTTTTACGGTTGAAAGTTGAGATTTGAAAGATGGAAAGGTGTAGAATCGTGTAGTGATCAAGAATGTACAAGAATTAGGGCAAGATCTTACCTGGATTGAGAGAAATCTGAGAAAAGGTGAAGAATGCGTGCGGTTCGGTCGTCACTTGCCAAAAGTGGAAAGGTTGGAGAGTGACCCGTGTATTTATAGGATGCTAAAAGGGGAAAGGGTGAGCCGTGCGGATGGCACGTAACCCGGATAGGCTATCCGTCCGGATTGGTCATCCGTGCGGATTGGTAGTCCGTACGGATTGGCCATCCGTTCGGATGTCGCCTGATTTGGGGCGTTCGGTGCGATGACGCTTCGGCTTCGATTGCGAACGATTCGATAGGGTTTCCTAGTCAAATTACTTTTAGTCCCAACTACTTCGTTTACGACATGGTTCGATTTGGAGTTCGGATTCGGGTTCGATTGTATTCGAGTTAGACTTCGAGTTTTGATTGAGTTCGCTTGATTATCACAACATAACGAAAATAACATGCACAGGTAACACGTAAGGCACACACACACGTATAAGCAATAAGTAAATATACACAGTTCGAGTTACGGTTCGATGTCGATTTGATTAGCATAGCTTGATTCTCGGTTGATTAACTTTATCGCATTGTTACTGCCTGTGATTCACAGTCGTAGGTCGATTGAAATACGGTCAACATGATTCGATTATTGCAATGTACGACACTTACTCCACATAATATAATTAGAGTAAAAACATTTCTACGATTCAAGTCGCGCGAAATCGGTCGTTGACTTTGACCTTGACTTTCACTTTCACTCGTGAAAACACGGGGTGTTACAAACCATTCAATTGATTATGAGCATTAGGACATAGGTTTGACATGAGATAGACTCAAGTTCAACTAAGAATAACAAAGTTTAAGTGAAACCAGAAAATAACAGTCCACTTTGGAGCCTTTTTTGGCGACATTCCAGGGCTTGGTTTTCCATGGAAAACCTCTGGAAATGTTCCTAAGGTTATTCCAAGCAAGTGGGAAAAAGAATCAAGTGAAAAGACTAAGTATTGAGTGAGTTATGCTAACTTTTGTGAAGGTTGATGATTCTGCTCGAACTTCAGATTATCAACTGATTAGAGGAAGATTTGAGAGAGTTGTGGATGATTTGCAAAGTGGAAAATGCTTGGAAGGCACTTGGGTTTTATAGGGGAGGATTAGGGTTGAGTTAGGTGAGTTATTAAATGCTAGAACATGTTTAAAACTCAAACAAAACACCAAATCCCGCTCAAAATCACGGCTGGTCAAAATTCTGCGAGCTGGGCTGCTCTCGCGGGCCGCGAAGGTCGATCCCATATGTCTCGCGGGCCGCCACTCTCCCCCAAGTGGCTGAAGTTTGGTTTATTTACAAATTAATCCCCTAACTTCTATGTTTTGATGATTTAAGTGATTTTCAATGTGTTTTAAGCACAATAACCATAGTTAAGGGTATGTTATGTAAATGAAGCATAATTGAAACATTAAACAGTTATAATTATGTTTATTTGTCTAGAAATAGCATCGAATTCGCGTAATTTAACATATAGATCAATAGTTTGCAAGTTTGACATTTTTTGCACAAAGTACGGATCTCATTATGATTCAAGTCTCGGATTTTACAAAGATTACAACGAAACGACGATTACAAGAATACAAAGTTTCCAAAAATAGAATTACAAGCAAGGGTTTCCAAATATAGAAAGTACGAAATAGAGGACGTTACAACAACCCCGTGTAAAAATTAAAGAAACAATTGCATATTTCTCCTTGAAAAATTTCTTAATTGTATATTACCCAACTTAAATTTAAAATTGCATATATCCCTTTTCTTGATAAACAAAATTGCAAATTTTCCTATTTTGATTTATTTTATTAAAAATAAACTATATAATGACTATTTTATCCTTATTTTTTACTAAAATTTTTAAAAACTACATATTTATCCGTTTTTACTAGTTTTTGTGGCTTTTTTCATAATTTTTGTTGTTTTTATTTCTTTTTGTTTCTAGTTTCTTTGTTTTTGTTTTTGCTTTTTACCATTTTTACCAAGTTATTTGTTTTGCATTTTTATTTTTTTAATTTTTAATGTATGTTAATGTATATTATTATAAATCAGTCCAAAATCAAAAAACCTCTAGATCTATATTAATATATACTCATACAAAAACACCCGAAAATGATCAAACCCAATTTTTGAAATGGGTATTATAAAATTACACCACTGCCCATTTTCATTAATATTTATAAACCAATATTGCATTATATCTTCATTTAATAAGGAAATATTAAAAAATACCACCTAAACTGAAAGAAGAAAAATAAAGCATCTCATTATATAAAAAAAACTAACCAACGAAACATAAATAATAAAAACAACCAAAGTTATGAAAAAACCACATAAACTAGTAAAAAAACAGATAAATATGTAAATTTTTAAAGGTTTAGTAAAAATAAGGGTAAAATAGTTATTATATAATTTATTTTTAATAAAATAAATACAAGCGGGTAAATTTACAGTTTTATTATTTAAGAAAAAGGATATATATAATTTTAATTTTAAATTGAGTAAATATGCAATTAAAAAGCTTTTCAAGAGGAAATATGTGATTATCCAAATTTTAAAAATCACATTTCCAGTTATTGCATTCTTTTATCCTTTCCCATTGCCGCTCCATTATGTGGGGAGTGGGCGGGGAGTTGAGTTCACCGAGCGGGTGATGTGGTGCCAATGATTGAGAGGTGATCGGGGAAGAGGAGAGAGGTGGTGTGCGCGGTGACTACTCACCGATTTGGGGAAGAAGAGAAAGGTGGGAGAGAGAGGGTGAATGGTGGGCCCTAACCCCTTTCAACCAATCACATTTTATTAAAATTATTTACCACTTTTTATGTGTTTGACCATTGTCAGTGATTAAATGCAAAATGTAGAATGAAGTAGAGACTTGACATGACATAATATTATTGGTTAGAAAATAACTTAAACATTCATCTGTGATTGACCACTCCCTCCACCTAAGTGTTTAACTGGTAAAGCATCAAATGTTCACGCTTTCTTCTGGTTTGACCTATAAACTTTTACTGGTATACTAGTAAATAACTTTTACAGGTATACTAGTCGGTGCGAATGTAAAATAACTTGTATTACTCCAACTGAAAGTTAATTGCTATATCCGTTGCAACAATTTTTTCTTCGTAATATAATGCGACTTTGGATTTAATGTGTGTAACATTTTTGTTTATCATTAGTGTTCACATTATTTGCTTAGTGTAAGGATTAAATACAAATGTTTCTTAACATACAAATTGGATAATGTGAGAAGTGAAGATGATTTTTTTGATTTTTTTTTTCATCTACTTAAGTATGATGTTTAATTGCAAAATGTAAAAAAAAATACTCTTAGAGTAATAGTAATTACGTAATTACTCTACTAGTGTAAAACACGATTTTTTTTATATTCTGGGACTAAATACGTACTTGACAAGATCGGAAAAAAAATTATGAAAAAAATAAAAATTATCTCCTTCACTTCTCACGTTAAGCCCAATTTGTATGTTAAAACTTATTTGTACTCGAATCTAACTCTTTTTGCTTATTATGTTTTTTTTTTACGATTTGGATATGAAAAAAAGAAAAGAGTCAACAAGCTTTTTATATATGTTTTAGATTGTTAGCAGCCCATTTAAACATTAAATCAGTGAAAACAAGAGTATTTGAGAAGATCACAATTTTGACAATCGACTAAGTCTGAAACGGAGGTGCAAAATGGGTCGGGACTCTAGAGTGACCCAAGATCGATTCCAACCCTATGTCGGAACTAGTGGTGAAACCAGGGGCGGAGACAGCATAGAAGCACCCGTAGCACGGGCTACGGCTCAAAGTCGTGTTCGCAATGTTTCGCAGTGTTAATTTTTTGTTTTTTTTTTTCGATTTTATATAAAGGATACCCCTAAAAAAATACGAGGATACCCCTATAAAAGATTTTATATAAATACACCGTAATTTTTTTTTTTTTTTTGATACCCCCGGTGTTAAAGTCTAGCTCCGCCACTGGGTGAAACCAGAGTGGGATCAGGAGGGTGTGTTGACCCCAAATAAAATCCGAGATGTTTTGAAGAAACATGATTTTGGCCTTAAGTGCTAGAGAGTTCGTTCTTCCGTGTCTTTAAGTTTCCTAACGTAAAAAACTATATCTAGTTGGATAAAACCACCTCGCTATTCCGAGATGTTTTGAAGAAACATGATTTTGGCCTTAAGTGCTAGAGAGTTCGTTCTTCCGTGTCTTTAAGTTTCCTAACGTAAAAAAACTATATCTAGTTGGATAAAACCACCTCGCTCTGCAACGTGCCGTTTTCCATTCTAATCCACGACTTGAGTGAAAAAGGCTCGTCGGTAATTTCCAAGATTCTTGCACCTCGAGCCCAAGTTCCATAGCCACCATACCCGGTATGTCTAGCATAACACAACCACATCTTCTCATATGGGCAGCACCAATCGAGCCCGTGGTTGTGACCCACAAATATAGCCTACCAACATCAAAATCAATTAGAACTTACTTCAATTGGGGTTTTGAAGAACAAGAAATCCTTTTAGCCACAGGATTCAATATTGCAAATTTATGTAAAACTTACTTTCACCGAAGGCCTTTTCTTAAGAAGCTTCATCATTCCCATTTCGGCATCTTGGGCCGCCACGCCTTCTTCGAACATTGAACCCACACACTGCGTCTGTCCGGCTGCAGCTTCCTTCGCCACCTTCTCGTAGGCTTTACTCGGTATATGCCAAAATACTATCTCCTGGATGCTATCATACAAAGCCAGTTATAAGTAAAGTAATATTTTGTTTTTTTTTCTTTCTAAAATGACTCATTTCAACCCGATTTCATTTTGACCCAATGATGTAATATTGAACCCGAATCGACTCGTTCGTATGGTAGTTACCTTGAATCAGGGTTCATCTCTTGGGATTTGTTGCGGAACCATTCAGCCTGAATAGCTGAGATAACCCCAGGGGATGATCCACCACCGGAATCCAAGAAGTACATGAACATTACAGGCGTATTGTGATCACTTTTCGGGGATACAACAGTAAGAACATAATTAGACACACTTGGCCATAGATTTCGAGGACCAAATCGCGTGTATGACAACGAATTACGCCTTATCTCATCTCTCATCAGCTCCAAACGCGTCGTCCCTTCAAAAGCACACTCGTCTCCCCCTGAAAACAATACAAATCCTCGCGATTCATACGATATTAATCCTAAACTATAAAAACAAATATATCTTGTTTTGCAATTCACCGGAAGCACTTGCGGAAGGGCAGACAATTTGAGGTATTCCAGACGATGAGAACCACTCGATAGGCCACTAGAATGGTGCATCGTCATGGTTACCGAACAAGCTAGCCCATGGTATGTTCCTGGCTCGTGTTGGAGATATTGCTTGATCCCAATACAAGCTAGCATTTTGAACCATGAAATTGTTTGCTGTAACCAAATCTCCAAGATATACTACAAAATCTGTAACAAATATGAAAAATGGTAACTCAATAATACTTAAACACTTTTGGCCCTAAAATTCGAATTTGAATTATATGTACTTTTTATTATCATTTTATAAATATGTATATTTTTTATAATATGAGATTTTTATTGAAATATATCTTTTTTCTATAATTCGAATTGAATCAACTCGAATTCAAATTGTTTTTTTTTGCAATTCAGCAAATTCGAATAACCCAATATTATTAACTCTTGTACCTTGGAAATTCGATTTGTTGAACACCCGTACCTGGCCTTTCCACGTCGAGAACGGTGGACATGACTTTGATGGAGCTCAAATCATGATCCGGGCCCCAATCACTCCACGCATTCTCTCCAAAATGAAGATCGGCAAATAGAGCCACCTTAAAGCCCTTGTTGCCACTACCAAACCTTAGATAACCATTAGTCACGTCATCATTTTCGGGGCGGACCGTGACTATAAGAAAAAGAATGGTGATCATAGACCAGCATATGGCCATTGAAACAAGTGTCATGAATCACACATGTGGTTGACAGGCAACTTATGATGATAACATTGTAATATAATGTCGAAGATGACCACTAATTTGAAGTTATGTGATGGGTCCAAGAAGAAGTATGTATATATTATGTAGTTGAAAATGGGCATGGTGTGGTGTGGAGCCCCATGGTGGTGGTTCTTCAAATGATGGCCCCACTCTTCGCCATAATGCGCTAGTAACAAACTTTTTATAGTGACAATGAAAACTTGGTTTTCCTACTACCACAAAAAAGCTTTGAAAAATCATGTGTGATTATTAATTATAATTAAAATACTCAACAAAATGGGTGTTGTTTTTATTGGACTTTTTGTTTCTAGAATCGAAAGTATATATTATATAGGGTTTTGTTTCTCTTGGACTTTTGTTTCTAGAATCGAACAAGTATATTACATGGTATATCTTCCGATACACATATACTTATGTAGTTATGTTATGTTTAATATATAATCAATTGTAAGTAAAGAATCGTGAGAACCGCAATAACTATTCACATATAGAGTCGATTGTATGTAATGGTAGAGAGAGTAAACTCAGTTACACCATGAAAAATATGTTTGGCACCGATTCCATCACAGAGGGTCGGAGGATAAGAAAATGGTCGCCTCTTTGGCTTTGTGACCACTAACGATCCCTTTTTTGATGAAACTGCTTCGATTGACCATGGAAGAACTGTTGTAACGACAAAATTCATGACCGCCACCATGATTAGTACAAGTATTCTATGTTTAAAGCTATAAAATATGTGTAAATTACCTCAAAATTATCCTAGAATACAAGCCGCATTGATGGAATAATTTGACTTGTTGCGATACACAGAATGGAAGAACGCAGAACAAAAGTTGTATACGGAATGTTGGAACGCCAAACCAGAGTTTTGAAACGCCAAGTCCTTCATGTGTTTTGTCAGCTTGCAAGAATTGTGTCACGGCAGGCTTCTTCACTAAGGGGTGTTTTGCAAAGCTGGGGAGGCGTTTTGGAACATTATGTCCTGCGCATATCGATTTTCTTACAGTTTTAAGGGGTTTCCAACGGTTACCATGGGGCTTACGACTTGAGAGAGTTTTTGGATGAGCTGGAGTGGAGAATATTGACGTATATTTGCTTCTTCTTGGACCCATCACATAACTTCACTAATTTGAAGTTATGTGATGGATAAACTTTCACTCTATGAATTTATCCGTCAGTGAAGGTATTCTGTTTTGTAGTGTTTTAGACAAGTTTACAGAGTTTATTATAGAACAAATAAGTTATTGACATTTTAGTATTTTTTTTAACAAGTTGGAAGACATCAATATACCAAAATTAGATTGTGTAAATCGTGTTAACATCATTTATGCCGTTACACATATACGAGGGAACCAATATTTACTTGGATAAAACATATACACTATCGACACATTTGGTCTTCAAATTTCCTAACAAAAGCTACTTCTAAGGGGACAAAACCACCTCACTATGCAACGTGCCATTTTCCATTCTAATCCACGACTTGAGTGAAAAGGGCTCGTCGGTAATTTCCAAGATTCTAGCACCTCGAGCCCATGTTCCATAGCCACCGTACCCAGTATGTCTAGCATAACACAACCACATCTTCTCATATGGGCAGCACCAATCGAGCCCATGGTTGTGACCCACAAATATAGCCTGCCGCCATCAAAATCAATTATATTTTACTTCAAATGGGTATTTGAAGAACAAGTAATCATTTTAGCCACAGGAATCTATATTGCAAATTAATGTAAATCTTACTTTCACTGAAGGCCTTTTTTTAAGAAGCTTCATCATTCCCATTTCAGCATCTTGGGCCGCCACGGGTTCTTCAAACATCGAACCTACGCACTGTGTCCGTTTGGATGCAGCTTTCTTGGCCACCTTCTTGTAGGCTTTACTTGGTATATGCCAAAATACTATCTCTGGTATGCTATTATACATTGTGGGTTATAGTTAAAGTAATATGAACCAAATAATCTATAATTAAGTGAAAATAATTACTCATTCGAGTTGGTAAAATGGGTTGATGTTACGGGTTGGACCAGGTCGGGTTGGTGTTAATGATATAATATGTTGGATACACCCGCTTTCAGTTTTAGTTAATTTTACTAATATGTGTGTTTGACAAGTTATTAGATTTAAAATAACTTGTATTCACTCATTTATATCGATTAAAATTGCGGTATCTATCTACTACTCACCTTGAATCAGGGTTCACCTCTTGAGATTTGTTGTGGAACCATTCAGACTGGATAGTTGATACAACCTGTGGGTATGATCCGCCGCCAGAATCCAAGAAGTACATGAACATTACAGGCGATTTGTGATCACGTTTTGGGGATACGACGGTAAGAACGTAATTAGATACACTTGGCCATAGATTTCGAGGGCCAAATTGCGAGTATGACATCAAATTACGCCTTATCTCATTGTTCATCAGCTCCAAACGCGTTGTCCCCTTAAAGCTACACTTGTCTCCCCCTGAAGACAAAACAAATCATCGTGATTTAAAAGAAGTTCATCGAAAAACCATCAAAACAAATATCTTGTTTTGCAACTCACAGGAAGCATTTGTGGAAGGGCAGAGTATTTGAGGTATTCCGGACGATGAAAACCAGTCGATAGGCCACTCGAATGGTGCATCGTCATGGTTACCAAACAAGCAAGCCCACGGTATGTTCCTGGCTCGTGTCGGAGATATTGCTTGATCCCAATACAAGCTAGCATTATGAACTGGTAAATTGTTTGCCGTGATTACATCTCCAAGATATACTACGAAATCTGTCACAAAATTTGAAATATGGTTAACTTATATTTAAGGCAACTAAGTGCATGTTTGGCTTTCCTTTTGAAAATGACTTTTCAACTTATTTGAGAAGTAATAAGTCAGGATTTCCTGACTTATTCACTCACACAAAGGAATTCCAAACACTTTGAAAAGTCCTTTTTGCCTTAAATAAGTCAATAAGTTGAAATAGAAACACCCCCTAACATAGTCATGGTTGATATGGTTCAGTTCGGTCGGTTTTGACCAAAAAAAAAACATTGGGTTGAACCACTAACTACAGTTTCAGGACCGGACGGTTTTAACTGTTTCAAACCGACCGCCTTGCTTCAGTTTAGATGGGTCAGTGGGTTTCAAATAAGCACGCCTAAACATAGTTAAGATCTTGGTGGCCCTACCTGGGCTTTCAAGGTCGAGAACTGTGGACATAACTTTAACGGAGTTAAAGTCTTGGTACGGGCCCCAATCAGTCCATGCATCCTCTCCAAAATGTAGATCGGCAAATAGAGCCACCTTAAACGACGAACCCTTGCTTCGTAAGCAACCATCATCCGCTAGTCCATCTTCTGGCCGAACGGTGACAAACTTTTGGCAGATAAGAAAGAGAACGGTGATGGTGCACCAGCCGTTAGATGCCGGCGATCTGTTTGGTGATTTGGCCATTGATTATTTGAAGAACACGTGATATGTTGTTAACAAACAAGCAACTTTAGATGATTTCGATGATAACGTTAATTTTGGAGGATATGCCGACTGTTTATAGGAATATCCAACAAAAAACTGATGGTGGTATCACTTGTTTGAGATTTCGCTGTCGACTTTATCCCTGCCACCATTGTACGCTAAAATGTCATTTTTCGTTTTTTTTTCCCGAGCATTCTCGGGGCACTCAGTGGACCAAACAGAGTACTCCGAAAGTAACCCGAGTCCACCATCAATTTCGGGGAAAACCCGGTAATCCACCCGCCCGTAGGCACGATGGTGAAATTATCGGTTAAACTCGTTTGGCTCAAGGATCGAAATCAGGTTTCTCTGGGTCTCCTATCATTGTCCGCCAGTGTCTCACTTTGCACCAATTGGAGTTGAACTTGCATCTCTCAAGAGAAATGCAAGACTTCCACCACTTAATCTAGAGATCATTGGCATAAAAATGTTATTTTTCATAATTTCATCTTTTGCTTGTAATCTAGAAAATATATATAGTCCATTACCTAGATAGCTTGAAAGGAAATACTTTTGTAATCATCAATACTACTATATAATAAAGTAAACCGGAGACACCTTCTTTTTAGTTTTCCCCGTAATATATCTGTTTATTTTTATCTTAAAAATTACAAATTTTAAAACAATTTATCAAGTTATCCCATATTTTAAGTCGACATTTATCTATATCTATATCTATATCTAGGGGAAGGTTCTATGCAGAACACAAAATATTGCGAGAACACGCAGAACACAATGAATCACCTATTTTTTCAATTCTAAAAACCTAAAAAGTAAATGAAAATGTTGCAAATGTAATATTTATTGTTTCTTACACTAGAATTCAAAACAAAATATGGAAAATTTTCACTTTTTCTATAACCTACACATATGTAGGTTATGTGTAGGTTAAATTATCAACATGTATGTAAGCTACGTGTAGGTAAAAAAAATATGGTTTTTTTATGTATAAATAATACGCTTATGAATGTAAGAAACATAAAATTTAAAAAACATGAAACTTAAATCCCAAAATTTAGTGTTTTAGAGTTGTTCTTTTTGTTCTCGCAATAGTTAGTGTTCTGTAATGATCCGCATCCTCTATATCTATATCTATAAAATATTATATCTTTTGTAATACGCAAGTTTATAACCTAATAATAAAGAAATAAATACATAAAGTAAAATGTTATAATATGAATAGTACATAAAAGTTCATTTTTCCCTAAAAGTATCTTGACAATTGTATGTGTTAACTAATTATACTATATTTATTCAAGTCGTGTAATACGCGTGTTTATTCAACTCATGCAATATATATTGAAGAGTTCAAATAAGAATAAATTACAAATTAAGAAGAGTAAATTACGTTTTTGGCCCCTGTGGTTATTATCAGTTTTACTATATTAGCCCAAAATAAGATTTTTTAACATATATGCCCCCATGGTCTCTAGAACTAACTATTTTGGCCCTTGAGTCTAACTCAACCCCAAACTCTGGTTAATTATTAGACACATGACATGCACATGATGGGTATAATGGTAATTTATCACTTCTCCTTCATCCTGATTTCTTTTTAACCCACATCTGTTGTCGCAACCCCCGCCCCCTATCTGTCCCGGGAACGGGCGGCCGCGAGAACTCAGTTTCGGTTGTATCGGTGTTTAGCATTTTGGCAGCGGAAATTACATTAGGACCACAGTTAGAAAATATTTTATCAGAGTAAAACACCGCATTTTATATAAATAAATATATTGGAATAAAATTCAAGTTTTTATTACAAACTGATTTATAGAGGTAAACCTCATTTTATTGAAATAAAACATCTTCTTTTATTTAGGTAACTTTTATAGCCACTTTTTCAAGCTTTCAGTGCTGTCCAGCTGGCTTCTGGTTGGCTTTCACATTTTGTTACCTGAAACACATTTAAAAACATTTTGTCAGTGGGAAATACTGGTGAGTGAATCCTAGTTTAATCAAGAAGAGTTTTATCAATTCACAGTATTGATAGCGATTACAATGTTTACATCTACACAATTACTCATTCAGTATTGTCAATCCTGACTGGTGGGTCATATTACCCATTGGCTAACTCGTTGTCCAATGGTAACATGTTCCACATTTTGTATACAAAATCCCAACATACCGGCAGTAATTGAAGAATTACAAAGACTCAATCACTGCTAATTATAATTTAAAATAATTAAAGGTTTTGTAAAAATAGTTTACAAAAAGGAGATTACTCACAAAAAGGTTTACACAAAAAGAAGGATTACTCGCATTGCTGTCTTATGGTTTTCTTTAAGGATTTCCTGGTGATTATCTATAAATTACACAAATGCACACGTGTTAGTATAATAACCCAATATTTACATTAGCAATACCCTCCCCGAGACGGTATTCCAACGACTACGTCGGGCAGAACCACGACAGCCATTACAGAACCCTGGATCAATCGGGCAGCGTATCTAATACGTAACCGGGGTTATGATACTTACAACGAGGCAGAACTTCGTTATTTAGGGGGGTATTATACCCGAGAATAGCTTTAACTATGTGGAAATTCGAGAGAAAGAAAGAAAATTGAGCGAGTTGGACTGAAGGCCGAAGCCCTCCATTTATAGGGCTGCATTTGGACTTCGTCGCGCCGTGCGTAAGAGAAAGAGGGGGCCTTCGCGGCCCGCGACATAGGCTGGGTAGGCCCTAGCCTTGTCGGGTCACCGCCCTAGCTTCGACGTGTGGCTGCCACGTGGCAGCTCAGGGTCTTGCCGTTTGGCCTATCGCTCGCGCCCCGCGTAGACCAAGGAGTGGTCTTACGCGGCCCGCCACAGACCAATAAATTTTTTTTATTAATTTTAATAAAAATAAAGGTATTCGGGAACCGTTTGCGTATACGGGGTGTATTTTAGGACGTATTGGGGTACTCTAAATATTTTTAGGGTGTCGGATTATTTAGGAGGGTTGTTATATCTTTCCCACCTTATTTTAGAGCTCGTCCTCGAGATCTACTGGAACAGGTGTGGATATTTCCTTTGCATTTCTGATTCAAGCTCCCATGTGTATTATGTTCCTCTTTTGGAGTCCCGTCTTACTTTGACTAGAACTAATCTCTTGTACTTGAGGTTCTTGACTTTCCAGTCTTCGATAAGGGTTATATCTGCAGATAATTTCTTCATCACTTCTCCATCATCTTCCCCAAAACCCTCTTCAATCCCATTCTGTAACAATCAAATTTCACCTTTTTCTTGATACATATGCCCAAGAAAACCGATTCATGAAAAGGGTTTTTATAAGGGTTTCAATCATCATCATCTTCTAACCTATCACCTTCAACCATCATCATCTTCAATCAGAACTGAATCAAACATTAACAGATTCTAAAATCAAAGCAACGGTCAAACAAGTAATCAATCAATCTCAAGGTAGATGGTGTCTAATTTTTAAAAACATAAAACACCCCACCCCATCCACGAACCTGCAACTTCCGGCGACTTTACCCAGATTCCGTTGAACCTGCAACTTCCGGTGAACCTGCAATTTCTAGGGATTAACAAAAACGTGAAGATTATAAAAGTAGCGATCCGTTTCACCATTGTGTGTGTGTTACCATGTGTTTGATGAAGCTCTTGCAAAAGGTTAGACTCTATCTTTTACACTCATTTTTCCAGTGATGGTGGATGGTACATCTTCGTTGGAATTTTACATGTCATACACAATAGGGGCTTCGATTTCAACCACCTGGATTTGAATCGGAGGTTGTAAATCCCCAAAATATGTTTGTCGGTCAACATGGGTGGGTTTAGCCACTGTATTCACCTCCTTTAGTAGTTGGGAGTAAACACCAGGCAGTGCAAATTATGAAATCCGAAAGGGGGGCTCAAATCACGAAGTTGGGGCTAGGGTTTTGAGAAAGTGAAGAGGGGAAGGAAAGAGATGCAGATGATGATGTTTTGTTCAAGATCTGGGTTTTCTTTATAAAGTCAATAAAAGGGGAGGAAAATTACCATTATACCCATCATGTGCATGTCATGTGTCTAATAATTAACCAGAGTTTGGGGTTGAGTTAGACCCAGGGGCCAAAATAGTTAGTTATAGAGACCATGGCGGCAAATATGTTAAAAATCCTATTTTGGGCTAATGTAGTAAAAGTGATATAACCACAGGGGCTAAAAACGTAATTTACTCAATTAAAAATAAAAAGAATAAAGGGTACAAAGGTAATTTGAACAAATCATTTAATGAGTCTATCCTTTATTTATGTTATTCAAATTAATGAACCCTAATTATTTAACGAGTCATCCTATAAAATAGTTTTGCACCTTACACAATAAAAACAATCATGCACATGATCGTACATATTTAACGTTTCTTACACCATAAAGACAATGTTTTAGTGTAAGGTACAAAATGTGTAGGACCCCAACATTTTTAAATTAATTTGGAACTCATAATAAAATATGTGTAAGACGCAACAATTATAAATAGTTTTGTCACTTCTAATAAAATTGGTGTATTAATGGTGGTGAAGGAGGAAATAATGGTGGCATTAATAAGACTTGAGTAATCCTTTAGAATATTTATTAATATTGTATATCAAAATGTCTATTCTACCCTTATTAATTAAAGCATTAGTTAAAAGTAGATAAAAATATATCTTGATTTACAATCATTGATCAAAAAAATATAGGGCCTAGATTAATTTATTTTTCTTCTTACAAGAATATTCTTATCAAATGGACCTCCCCTTACAAAGGTTTTTAAAGATGTAACTTTTTTATTATTTAGTATAAACTTTGATGTACTATTTATATATCATAACATTTTACATTATTTAATTATATATTATTAGCTTATAAACTTGTGTATTACAAAAGTTTTAACATTTTATTTTGTTTTTTAATAGGTTAAAAAGTGTGTGTTACACATGGTTGGATCAATAAAATATTAAATAGTTATTGATAAACGAAAAAAAATAAAAAAAATAGTTAAAAAAATATTAACTAAATAAGATATAAGAAAAAAATAAAAAAAAATAAAGACAAAGATTGTATATCAATAAAATTAGTGGAATCCTTTATTAGAATTTAATAAACTCGTATAATACACGAAATTTTAACCTAGTAGTGTGTATATAATGAGTTTTCTAATTTCTTTGATATGGATATCATAAGAATTAATTAACGAACATCAATTTCAATTATCATATATAAATTTTTTAACGATAAATTTGGATCACTGACGGACCACTGTAGTATTATCGTGTCACTAGCGGAACCGCCACATTTGTGAGAATCGAACACATGACCTAGTAGTCCATAAGCCTGATCTCACCCCAAAATGTCACCAGTCTATAATGCTATGTGCATCATATATAAATTATATTAGATATTATAGGTTAGAATGTAACAGGAATTTGTGTTTTTTAGGAAGTCATTCTAGCCATTAGATTGTATAATGGATGCTTAAGATTAAAGTAGTAGAATTTATCAAATGCAAAAGAGAAGTATGATTTCTAAGGGGTATATTGGTCCATTCAAAATATTTTTTCTCTCTCTCTTCCACTCCCCCAATTTCTCAAAACGTTAATGACTCTTTTATACGACGTTATTTTTTTAAAAAAAATGCACCATAAAAACGAGTATATCATTGCTATACTTTTGAAAAAAAAAACTCAAATGCGTAAAACACAACGGAAAACACAAAACACTATAACACACTAAACATCAAAATTAAAACACAATTCAAAAATGCAATTGACTGAACCACAATAAAATATGGTTTATCATTATGTTATAAAACACAATTAAAAAACGTAATGGACTAAAACACAAAAAACTATGTTTTATCATTGTGTTATAAAACACAATTCAAAAGGCGCAATAGACTAAAACACAATAAAATATGTTTTATCATTGTGTTATAAAACACAATTCAAAAAACGCAATGAAGTAAAACATAATACAATGTGTTTTATCATTGTGTTATAAAAGACAATTCAAAAACACAATGGACTACAATACTTTTATCATTGTATTATAAAACGTAATAGACTAAAACACAATAAGATGTGTTTTATCATTAAGTTATAAAACAAAATTCAAAAATGCAATGGACTAAAACACAATGGATTAGTGTGTTTTATAAAACACAATGAACTAAAATCCAAAAAAAAACATATATAAACATCGAAATTAAATCACAAAATCATCAAATAATTCACCAATCAGAACCAAAATTAATAATAAATTGCTCACCTTATCACTTCCATCCTCCATCAATACAAATCAATCAATCAATCAAACCCTAATTTTATACAGATCATTCAAAATCAGACAAAATTACACATAGTGAACCGAGTGATTGGCTTCAAAATCAAGCGGAAAAAGTGAGAAATTGAACCAGGTTTCTTTCTAGAAGTTGAAAAACAAGTTGACTGAGTGTTTGAATCAGTGATCGATGAAGAAAATTGCACTATAATGTAGTGATTCTAGATATATAAGCTGAAGAAAATGTTGAAATGTGGTTTTGACTAAAATATTCTTCCTTATTTTTTTCTACTTTGCCATATGTAAGGCCAAGATGCCTTCTTAGGCTTTCTACAAGGATCAAACTTCCTATTTGATCATTGGCCCAGATATTAGAGTTTGACTGATATCTATGAGATTGTTTATAATAATAACAACAATAAGAATAATATTACTTAATAATTGTAACAGTAATAGTCAATTAGACATCCCAAGTTGAAACGATACATTTGGTTTTAGCTTTTTAGAAAATTGCCCATATTGTCACAATAGTTTAGGGTAAGCAACATTTAGGTTTGTCCCGAACCCAAGAGACAGACATGGACTGACCTAAGATCATCCAATAATCACTCAAAATATTGTTGGTTTCGTATCGTATTTCCCAATGAAATTGGGCAACCTTTTGAATTTTCTAATTGCACTATCATATTAAAGTATTTCGAATGTACAATATCTATAATTGGATGAGACAAAAAGTTCTGCAAATAACGAGAGTGTCCTTGTGAAATAATAAAGTTTTAATGTGTATGTTAAACAGACCAAACATTCTTCTATGTAAATGAGTTGAACCATCACAATGATTCTTTGAAATGTTACATCTCTTCATAAAAGAGTATGACGGTTGAGGTTATACCTGTCACGAATTATTCAGTCATATTAGTGGAAACCTAAACCATTTATAATTCTTGTTGATAAACATTAGGAGTTATATAACCATATTGCGAAATGAATAGAAAAATAAAATAATAAGCTTAAATAGGGATCAAACTATAGTTACAAATAGAGAAGTAATTCTAACATAATATTTAAGATCACGTCAGTTACCTATTGGTGATTTTAGTGTCATCCAATTCTTCTAGTTAAACCCAAAAGTAAAATTTTTTAAAATGGCTCAAAAGAAAAATGAAAAGCAAAAAAATGTAGTAATCAGTGACAAGAAAAAAAGGTGTTTAGGATCAGCACACCTCTTGATACTTCGTTAACTAGACCTTAACATGGGGTAACAAGGGCCCGATTGTCAGACGAGGAGCTATGTATGTTAATGCGTAATGTTGTGCAGCAACTCGGTCGGAATCCTAACACACTCAAACTTGTCGCTTTGAATCAACAGGGAAACGCCACTCGAGGTCGGAATCAAACCATAATGGTATCGCCCAATCAGCAAGGAAAGTATACTCCACTATGATTTAGTATGAATTAATTAGATAGTTTAAGAGGTTTAAATTACTTGTCTTTATTAGTCTGTCGTTGAGCCGTCAATTCCCCTAAGGTAGTTTACTTTTATAAAAACAAATTCCATTACACTTTGGTGTTATCTCCGCGCAAAGGTAAGAGCTCACCCAACCTGAAGTCCCTTCCAAATCCGTTAACCTCCGGTCAAAGCATCAACATGTTTTGATTCTACATAGACATAGAAAACATGAACGACCCAAGTTAATGGCGTCTCAAGATTATTGATAGATCTTAACGGTTAAGCCAAAATACTAATGAACCAAGTTAACGATGACACTAATATTTCACTCACTTTCAATAAACTACTAATTAACTAAAGTTATTAACATACACACACACTTTGTTCACCCATGATCTTCCTTAGTTAACTCTCTATCAAGAGAGGTAAGTTTCACCTTAAACACCTTTAAGAATCTAGCCAAGAATGGCTATGAAACTAGTTTTTACCAAACTTGAAAATATTATATTAATCATTAAGAGCTTAATTACACTAATGATTCTTGAGTATTTCATAATGATTACAATGATTAGAGATAGTGAGGTAGAAGAGAAGTGTGTAGTAGAGAAGAAGGGAGAAGATGAGCAAAGAAAAATTGTGAAATGAGTCTCTATTTATATGATGGTTGGGCGCGAGACACGGGGTGTGCCTAGATGGCACGGGCTATGCCAGGCTAGAGGACCTGGTATTCCCGGTTCTTGAAGCACGAGGCATGCCTACTTGGCACTGGCCTTGCCTGGCTAGATGATATGCTATTCCTAGTTCTCGAGGCACGGGGTATGTCTACCAAGCACGAGTCGTCGTCCACTTTGTGGGTCCCCTGGATTTTATAAATCTTCTAGAAGTCAACTTTTGTCTTGTAGTGCCGAGACACCGAGCGTGTCTGGGCTTTTCTTGACTAGGCTTCGCGTTGTGATCTTTTGGAGGTGTCTGGCAGTTTCCGGATCCGAGGCATGGGGATGTCTGGACAGTTTCTTCTATTTTCTTCAGCTTTTCGCCCGGTTTTGCTTCATTTGTTCATCTTGGGTTAGTTTTGTCATAAAAATTAAATATAAACCAAAATAAGCCTATTTTGAATATTCTTTTAACAAAATACAATAAAAAGTTGTTGCAAATTGATATAAAAACATGTACACTTTTGCTTATATCAACTCATCATAAAAAAATGAATCTTCTAAATCATGGTTATATGCTTTTCTGTTTGGCGATATTTGTGCTTATATCAGATTATCATAAAAAATGAAGCTTCTAATCATGTTATATGCTTTTCTATTTGCTGATATTTGATTAGTTGATAAATATGTCATGTGGGCAAAAGAGGTTTATGAAGGCAAAGGAGGTGTCTGAACAAATTTTATAGTTGAATTTATATTTCTTAGAATGTGTAACTCACACTTCCTATAATTAACTATTATTTCCACACCAATGTCTATTATGGGACTATAACCAACGACTAATTAAAAAGGAACATCTTTAATACATACATTTATATATAACTGAAGGGGTATGGTCCCAAAAAGCCGCGCAGACCTTTCAGGTCGCGCGCTGACCATACTCTTTACTCAGCAAGCTGATCAATCTCTTAGACTCGCGCGGGCTACTCAAGCAAAGCAAGGCCTCGCGCGAGGTCCAATCAAGAGAAAACATCAGTTTTCATCCTTAGTGTTCTGGATAAGAGCCTTCAGCTCCTACAACCCTGCGTGGGCCAGTTACGTGCACAATAAAGGTCGCGTAGGAGTTACGGCATAAGGACACTTCAGAGAGTACACAAGGTACAAGTGGCAAAGGAATGAGCCAATCAGCGTCCACCAGGCTGTGCTCTATCGTGCTCCACGATCGACTGACGAGCAGGAGACAGAGAGTACACAAGGACGCCTACGTGGCACCAATCAGGGGGCGGCGACAACTGCCCCATGATCTCCACTTACCTGCTGATGGCAGAGGGACATCAAGGCCGACAACTGTGACACGTGGCTCCAATCAAGGTGCGCCAGCACCGGAGAGCTTCTAGAAACCATTAACGGTCGACACCAGTGAGACAAGGAGGATATTCCTTGTTGTCGCCTTCCGGCCCAAGGCCCATCAGCCCACCTCCTCTTACACCTCTCCGGCTACAAATAGAGACCCTCATACACAGGTTAAACATTCCATTCTCTCTACTCTCACTCTTAACATACACTTATTTCCTCAAAGCAGTTACTTATTCTCACGCCGGAGTCTGGTTAAGAGGGAAACCCCCATATTCCCCTCTTAACGAGCTAACGGTGTTGCTGTTTTGCAGGAAGAAAGGATCACATCGGAGCTCAAGAAAGTTTAAGAAGATTAACCCTTATGATTGAAACATAAACCAAACTAATTAACCCTAAAATTAGTTCTGTGTTTCTTCATTGGCGCCCACCGTGGGGGTGCTCACCAACGAAACACCACAACCTATTGCCTGATTGGAGTGGCGCTGCCTGACTACCTCAATAGTGTATATTTCCTCTCCACACACAATGCATCCCCCCACTCTCATTTCCTATCATCGGTGACTATCACCCGAAATACATACCCGATTTATGGTACCCAATAGTGTGGGTCGGTGTTACTAATCGAGTATAACACCAAACGCTTCATGGTACCGAAAACGCCCCTCCCTTTTTTATCACGTTAAAATAACAAGACCATGCGTAGTGGTAAGGGTAAATAATGCCTGACGGGTGGTCCGTTGGACAACCCTTAATCATGTTAAAAGACGAATTAATCCTTCACTTAATCGCGTAATTATCTTGAATTAGATGACTACGGTTGCTTATGTTTCAGGTGCGGTTCGGGAGCTAAAAAGGAAAAAAACGTAGCTTTGGAAGGATTAGAGATGAACGGGTCGTGCGTGGGAGAAATGAAGAAACAAAACACACAATTCAGGGCTTCACCGTAAATTACGGTGGCCACCGTAATTTACGGTGGCCCTGATACTTGTAATCTTCCACCGTAACTCAGTGTAATCTCACCGTAACATTCTGAAGTGCACCGTAACTTACGGTGGCACCGTAAGTTACGGTGGAGTCTGCGCAGAAATCGTAACTGCCCTCATTAAATCAGTTTGTGGGTGTCTTTTGGGATTATCTCATCATTGGACAGTTTCTTGGCAACTAGGGGCGATTTTGGCTGTTCTTGCTTGGTTCAAAACATTTTCTAAACGATTAGTTTGTGTTTTCGATTCGTATGAACATTAAACTTATTGCTATGATGATTCACCAAGCTATGTGTGGCTAAACTTATGGTGATCATCCTGAATTGAAGGTTTGTCTATGACTTTTGTGTTTGGATTCGTATTTCTAGAATAATAGACTTGCAATGTTTGTTTGTTTATTATGGTGTATGAATGTTTATTTGTAAATTATTGATTGATGTTATAATCATATTCTAAACCGTACGTTCTTGGTGTCGTTGACAATTGAGATATCACGGGAGGGATTAGGGTTGGATATTAATCAATTGGTTATCGGGTAACAGCCTCGTGTTTTCATAATCCGAGTACTTAGTTCCCTTTTATCACAACAAACAATTATACATGAATCATGTCTATGTGATTCTTTCTAGTGAATTTAAACACAATTGTTAAAAGCAAACCGGAAGTTTAGGATGATCGCTTTCTCCTAATCTGTTTTACAACCAACCTTTGATTTGAAGTTATTTAGTTAATTTAGTTTTAAAATCAAACAATCCAAATTATTGATCTTTACTTTCTGCAAATTAGGTTAATTTTAGTTAAGGTGCAAAGCTATAAAATCAACACATTTTTCACATACTCCCTGAGTTCGATACCCATTTACCACTATCTATAGTTGTTATTTGGATTAAATTTGCATGTACCACGACAAACACGTCAAATTTTGGCGCCGTTGCCGGGGAGTTGTGCGCAACGTGTGTCAGTTTTTTAGTTTTGCTTTGTTATTTTCGGGTTTACACTGGTGTGTTTAGTGTGCAGGTTCTACAGGTGCATGCATACTAGAGGCTCTCACAAGTTGTCACCATTGTCATTTGATCCGGAAATCGAAAGAACACTAAGGCAAAACAGAGTTTTACTAAGAGAAAACAGAATCATTGGTTCACCTACTTCACCCATTACACCACGAAACATCATGCAAGAATCTCAATTACCACCCACAACGGGTCAACGACCTCATCATTTATACCTACTTCCACACAACCATCACCAAACACAACCATACCAAATTCCACTACAATTCCTACTCCACCTCATGACACTACACCATCTAACACCACACAACCCATTACCACTCAAGAAGAACCTACATTGACTTTTAACCCATCTACTACAATTCCACCATTCACTCATTTCTTCCCAGTTTCAGGTCAATCATCCTCCACTTATACATTACCACAAGGCTCAACTGTTGTTCATGCTACTTCATCATTTAGACCACCAAACCAATCGGGCTTTCAATACTCGACCCTTCCATTCGGGCAATCTTCGGGTATAGGGGGAGATGGATATGAGGAAGGATATGAGGATTTTGAGGGTTATGATGAAGATGGGTATGCTTATGCTTATGGGGGTGATGGTGATCAAGGAGAGTTTGGTTATGTGCAAGGCTAACCTCAAGGGATGGCAAGTGTTGGTGGGATGCCACAACAACTCGTACCACAACATATTCGGCCAAGGCCACAAGGGCCACCAATGCAACGCCCTATACCATTGCAACAAGTGCGACCACAGAATGTACAACCACAATTCCAAAGGCCAATTCAACACCCACCGATGCCACAACAACCATTCGCACCACAAGGGCGTATACCAAGACCAATGGGTCCTATTCGTCCAAGGGGTCGGTTGGGTGTTCCAAGAAGGCACCTTAGGGAACATGCGCGGGGAATTGAAGCGCATTTTAGGCCGGTAATTACTCACAACCCTTCACCGGTGGTTATTCCTCACAACAATCAAGGAAGAACTTTTGAAGTGAGGACTAATTCCTTACAAAGTTTGCCGAAATATAAGGGGCTAGCAACGGAGGAGCCTTATTTCCATTTGGAGGCTTATGACTCAATTTGCAATACTCTTGGGAGTCAAGGTTTTTCGGCTGATGATGTCAAGTTAGTCCTGTTTCAATTCTCTTTAGAGGATAAGGCAAAGAAGTGGTTCTACACTTTGCCTTCAGCATCTATTTACACTTGGGCGGAAATGCAACAAATTTTCTTAGACGAATTCTACACCGCTCAAAAGACCAACGATGCTAGGAAGGGGTTGAGGAGTTTTCAACAACAACAAGGCGAAATGTTTCATGAAGCCTTTGAGCGTTTCAACATGATGATCAAGAATTGTCCTCATCATGGAATTGAACTTTGGGAGTTGATGAATGCCTTCCACGAGGGGTTGAGTGCCGAAGATGCTCGTGATTTAATGTCTATTACCGGTGGGACTTTTGGTACAAACTACGAGAATGATGATTGGGAGTTTTTGGAGAACATGGCAGTTACATCAAAAAGAAAAGCTCAAGCATCGAGGAGAGCATGACCGGCCATTGCCCGACCTCAAGTGCACGCAATAGATTATGGTAATGTACAAACCACTAACCAAATTTATGATGTTTGTGCCTTGTGTAATGAAATAGGTCATGCGGCTGAAAATTGCCAAGGAATGGTGGAAGGGCAATATGAAGAAGTTCATGCGGTTCAAGGTCAAGGAGGGGGTGGTAGAAATTACAACAACATGAATTCTAATACATACCACCCTGGATTGAGGAACCACCCAAATTTTCGGTATGGGAACCCTTCAAATCAAGCTAACCCGAACTTTCAAGGTAGCCAAGGTAACTTTGGTTCGCGCCAACCTTACAACAATCAAAGTGGATATCGAGGTGGGAACAACCAAGGGTATCAAAAGCAATATCAAACGGGTCAAGAACAAGGGGGGTCTTTGGGTGGAAACGAGATGATGGAGATGCTAAAAAGCATGCAAGCGGAGATGCAAAAACGGAACCAACTTGATGAAGTTCGAATGCAAAAGGATGAGGTTCGTGACAAAAGCATCCAATCACTAACAACCCAAATGGGTCAATTGGCAACCGATGTGGCGGAATTGAAGAAAAGCAAGGGACAACTTCCTAGCGACACTAAGGTAAATCCTTCGCATGGTACGTCACGAGGTAATGTTAATGTTCATCATGTTAGTGTTTTAGGAAGTGGAAAAGAATTTAAAGCCAATTTGTCACCCGAATTGGTTGAGGGGGTAGTTGAGGACATCATGGGTAATGATAGTGATGATGAAGTGATGTGTGAAATATGTTTTAATTAAATTCAACAAGTTTTAAAAATTGGAAAAACCCGTAAACCACACACTACCGGCAAGTGTACCGGTCGTAAGTAGTAAAACAAGTAAGTCCGAGTATCGAACCGTGGACACAATCTAGCGACTCTTGATACTAAACCTCTATCGAGCCCTAGCCTAATAATTTGTTTGTTTGAGAGAATGGTTTTAACTAACTACTAAATAAAGTAAATAAATAAACTCAGGCAAAACAGAGCAGAAGACTCAGGAAACTGAAGGAAAACTCAAATGCTAGGAGAAAATAGCTACCTAGGTCTAGAATCCTACTCGTAACTTACAACTCTCGGAATTGGATAATGGAATGGCTACCGGGTTTCTAAAAATAAGCCTAACTCAAGAAAACCCTAAAGACTGCTAGATCACCTCCCGGTCTCACTAACACCTCTCGGACAATCCTAAAGTGGACGTGTAAATCACCGGTTACTAGATCAGATCACCTCCCGGTCTCACTTCACTAGGGAATGCTAAGGTACCCAAATGACTCGCTCACCTCCCGGTCTCGCTAATCACAACACACCCTAAAGTATGAAGGGGTAATCTAGGGTTGATGGTAATAACTCAAGTTTGCTAGGAAACTAAGGAAATCAAGCTAGGTTCACCTCCCGGTCTCACCTTTACCCAAAACCCAAGAACTAGACAAACTGACACTCTATCTCCTCCGGTCTCAAGAGTGGCAAAACACTAATTTCAAAGACTCACAAGGTTGCTTATAGGGTTATCTAAGACAAGAAACCTCTAGATTATACCACTAACACAAAGTCTATGGAAAATCACGTGTAACCCTAGATCTGCAACTACCAAAGTAACAAATGTAGAGAAAACGCAAAGCAACAATCATGCAATTCAATTACTAGTAGCATTCATACGCATTATCATCAACAACTCATAGATATTTTACCGAAACATTAAGCCAAAAATATATTATCCAAAACCGAAAGTTATAAGTCACAAAATATTCATCAATACGACCTAGGTAGCATGAATGTTTAGCTACTCATGTTTAAGAACGAAACACAAATAAATTTAAAGTCATAAAATTCAGCAAACATGTCTAATATATCAAGTTTTAACAACCCAAAAATAATAAACGATGTCTAACCGAACTAAAGCAATAAACTTTATGCCAAGTTTCTTAACACAAGCCTTCTCTTTCTTCTTCTCCACTTCAGAATTCTGCCTTCTTTCTCTTCTGTTCGTCCCCCTCGCAGCCGTCAAAGAATAATCAATAATAAAAGTTGTTGCTGCCTTCTATCTTTTTTTATTCTGTCGTATGATGTTTAATTGCCGTAGGGCACACACTTCAATTTTGCATCCTCACCAATTATATACACTACAAAAGACAATGTCGGCAGCCTGCTCCCATTTGCCAAAATGGGCGGCTGCCATATTTATTTTTTTAATTTTTTTTTTTCCGTTTTGCCCCTAGCTCAAACTAAAATTACGCTTTTGCCTCCATCTCAAAATTACGATTTTGCCCTCAAGTCAAAATTACGATTTGGTCTGCCACTCTCCCATTGGACGAACCAGTTTATTATTTTATATCCATTTTAAAATGACGGTTTTGACCCCCAGCTCAAAATAATATTACGGTTTTGTCCCAAATAAAATTATTTTCTTTCCACCAGCTAAAAATTACGATTTTGCCCTCAGGTAAAAAATGTTATTTTTCCCCGTTAAAAAAATTAGGATTTCGCACTCAGTTGAAAATTACGTTTTTCTCCCCTTCAAAATAAAATGATGCTTTTGCCCCAAACTCAAAATTACGATTTTGCCCTCGGTTCAAAATAAAATTGTGCTTTTCCCTACAGCTTAAAATTACGATTGTGTCCGTAGTTGAAATTTATATTACGCTGTTACCCTAGGTGCAAAATTACGACTTTGTTCCTATTAAAATTTCAAATTCCCCCCCCCCCCCCTTCAAATTTACAGTACTGCCATCACTTTAGGTATTGGCAATTTACGATTTTACCCCAGTCAAAAAATACAACTTTCCCTCAGTTAAAAATTACAATGTTGCCATTGTTTTAGTTTTTTTTTTCAAAAATATAAAAGTTTGTTTTTTTATTGGTTGACTCGATTTAGTTGTTTTTCGTGTCAATGAGCTGCTGCCTAACACTCGCTCATTATTCGTCCACCGCCCCGCAACGCGGGCGGGGCATCTAACTAGTTTTATACAAAAACAGCCTTTTACCATTTGGACTTTCTAATGCAATTGCAGATGTAGTGGCCTGGCCCATTGTCTTGGGTGACTTCCTCCTCTAATTCGTATGCCATCCTAAAATAAATAATCAAATAATATTTCTTTTCTTTTTTTTTTTCTTTTTGATCCTTGCGCCAACAATTTAGAATTCACGTGAATTCTAGTCTTGCCATCATATGGAATTAATTTCAAGTTTGATATAATGTGCACTTTAGCCCCCTTGACTTCCATGAACTATTTTTTTAAGAACTTTTCTTTAATTGCGATTTAGCCCTTCGTCTTTCAGCTTCATTTAATATTTCCCGATTCTTCGTGCATTGATCGTTTAAACTCGTTTTTCATTCTTTTTCGCACCCTGACCTGTAATAATAATAAATAATAAAATATATGCCTAAATATTATAAAAATGACTCTAAAACTATAAAAATAAAATACAAAATACACGGGTAAATGACGGTGTTTTTCAACATATCAAATATCCCCACACTTTACCTTTTGCTTGTCCCTAAGCAAAATCCCAAGCAACATGCCCAACTTAAACACTTAACAATAACGCAAGTCTCGAACAAGTTATAACGCGAACTACGAAATCGTTAAACACAGCGGTTTCGCAAGACTTACAACATTCAAAAGGTGACGAATCATAATATTTAAATGAAAACGGGCCTACCTAATCAAGTTTTTCTTACCTTCAAGCAATCAATCATGCACTGTCAACACCCCTCACAATGTCACTCATCTCTCGGCTAATGTATATATAATTTCGAGTGAACTCTCAAAACCGAACTATGAAACACAACTATCATAAGCTTGTACGTCAATCAGATCTCCGCCTAATTGTTAGAACTCGACACGGATCAAGAGGGCTTTAACGGGTTGGTAAGGGCTAAAGGTAGGTTATATATATATATATATATAATTTTTTTAGGAAGAAGTGGCTAAACACGTAATCACACGATAAACCGGATAAGCACGAAACAAACACTAACATATTGGTCATTTTGACCCCCAACTTTATTCTATTTTTTCCTTCTTTTTTTTCTTTCTTTTTTTCCATATTTTCTTTTTGGTTTTTTTTCTTTTTTTTTTATCTTTTTTTTTTCAAGGAAAAACACAAATGACATAACATTATCCGGTTATCAAATCAACATTGGGTAACAAACGAATGGTTTTAGGCTCAAAGTGGTGTCTTAAGGTAATGTTGAAGCGGGGCAAACACAAAGGCTACACAAATAGGGTGATCCTAATGCCTCTATCATATTCATGCCAAATCCTAACCGAAGGTCTCAAACTGTATCAAAACGCCCAAGTTCTAAAGTAATGCAACAAGTCGGTAAACACACATGAAACGAAAATAGTGATCATATATATGAAACATGTAAAGGCTCAAATCTCACTATCATGTGGAATATAAGGGCTACCGATATTGACAATGCACAACTAATTAACTCTCCGGCTCCATCCACTATCCTAGGCATCCCAAAATCTTTTACTCCCAAAAACCGATTCAGTCAACCTACTATCCCGCAACTTAAAGAAACATGCGCTCTCGACTCGTAAATTCGACAATTAAACCTCTTTTGACCGACGTTTTGAAAAGGTTTTTGTTTTCTACGCGCTAAAGGACCGGGACTCGCAACAACCTCACTTTTTTTCACTTTTTTTTTTTTTCATTTTTTTCATTTTTTTGACTCAAATCTAGCTAAAAAGACGTAGTTTCCCATCCCCACACTTAAAGTTTACATTGTCCCCAATGTAGGATGAAAGACAACTAAAAATAAATAAGAAATAAAACGACAAATGGGCAAATTGGAAAGGACTTAGCTGGTAAAATAATGGATAAGCTCCAAAACTCTCGTCCAATCCAGCTCGATCGTATAGCATTTCGGTCGCGATCGGCTTTGACTCTAACTGGTATACTTGGAAAATTCCTTGAAATTTGCTGAACAGCTCCGAAATCACCCGAATGGAGATTGAGTACGGGTGGTACATATTCAAACCTGCATAAACAAAAACAAGCAAAAACCCAAGCAGTACCGACTCGACACAAAACACTGACTCATAACTGACTCAAACAAACTAAGTAAGACTCAAAATAAAATAAAACAAATACGAAACACTACAAAAAAAATGTACAATTCTACAACAAGTTATCATAACTCACGGGGGATCATAAAGTACAAACTCACCCCTGAACCTCTCACTAGGCCCTCTAAAACAATCACTCATACCGAAACCCTTCTTTCTCCAAAAGTCGCCATCAAACCAACTCGACTTATACCTCGAGTTACACACTAAAATACCATCCCCACACTTAGTTTCCTTCACACCTCCCGAACTAGACTCTCCCCATTCATCTTCCTCTACCGAACTCCAAGAACTATCATTAAACTCAACCTCACCTCCTACAACTTCCACCTTTTCCTTAAACCTAACATGCTTCTCTTTCTTCCTATCACTCTCCATTCTAACATCTCCAATTCCCTTTAACTCTTGCCTAATTACCGAGGGCGTCCCTACCTTCTCGGCATTCTTTCCATTAACATGGAATGTAACCGTGTCATCCGTGACACCAAGAGTTATCTTACCGCCATGAACATCTATTATAGCTTTCGCGGTAGAAAGGAATGGACGACCTAAGATGAGTGAAAGACAAGAATGTCCACTAGGATCCTCGCCCATGTCTAGAACAACAAAATCAGTAGGAAACACAAACTTACCTACTTTCACTAGCACGTTTTCAACTACACCTCTAGGAAATTTCACTGAACGATCGGCGAGTTGAACATTCATGTAGGTCGGGGTAGGCTCTTCTAGCTTAAACTTCTTAAACACAGAATATGGCATCACATTTATACTAGCTCCTAGGTCGGCCAAAGCAGTCCTAAACTCATAACCCTCTATCTCACAAGGAATGGTGAAACTTCCTGGATCTGGCATCTTTGTGGGAAGTTTGTTCGATATCACCGCAGAACATTCCTCGCTCAATGTAATAACAGAAAGGTCCTCAATTTTCTTCTTATTAAGCAGGAGTCCCTTGAGAAACTTGGCAAATTTAGGCATTTTAGCCAAAGCCTCAAGGAAGGGAATGTCTACGTGGAGCTTTTTGATCATCTCCAAAAACCCATTATACTGAGCAATTTGCTTCTTATTCAAAAGTCTCGTAGGGTATGGAGGAACTGGCTCATACACTTCAACCGGTTCTTCTACTTTCTCCTCCTCTGGTTCAACCACCTTCTCAACTACCTTTTCCGGGTCTACCTCTTTCTTAACAACCCTCTCAGGTTCTATCACCTTTTCTATCTCAAACCCCTCATCAACAAGTCCTGTGCTCCTACCACTACGTGTAAACACTGCATGTAACTGGGCATTAGGGTTAAGCTGGGTGGTGCTAGGGAATGAGCCTGCGGGCCTCTCCGTCATCCTACTCGCCATTTCTCCTACGGTCCTCTCTAGACTCTGTATGGTGGACCCCTGATTCCTAAACATCAACTCAAACTCCTGGTTTTTCTTCAGCTGCTCCTGATGTCTAGCCTCACCCTGCATCACTATCGACTCTAGGAGTTTGTTAGTCCTACTCTGACTCTCCTCATTCCTCTTCAAAAACTCGCTCAACTCAGATTTAAACTCTCCACTGTTCTGTCCATCAGCAGGGGTCTGAAACAGACTCTGGCGGGGCTGGAATCCAGGGGGATTCCTGTTCTGCCAGTTTGAGGTCTGGCGTGACTGCCATCCAGAGTTGTAACCCTGGCCTAGTCCCTGGTTCTGAACAAAACTCAACTCCTCCTCAGATCTTATCGGGCAATCTATCGTCTCATGCCCACCTCTACACACCTCACATTTAGAACTAATCTTAACCTGAATGTCCTTGACCATCTTTGTTAAGGATTCGACCTGGGCGGCTAAAGCTACACTAGAATCTACCGTATGAATACCTTTAGGGGCAGTAGTAACGCCCCCAAAGCCTGGCTCGGTGTAAGTACTGGTGGCTAGATCCTCCATCATCTCAAGACACTCAGCAGCAGTCTTGGTCTTCATCATGTTTCCTCCTGCTGTGGAGTCAAGCAGTCTCTTAGTTGCTTCAGAAACTCCGTTATAGAATTTCTCCACGACTCTCCACTCCTCAAGCCCATGGTGAGGGCACTTGTTCAGAAGCGCCTTGAACCTGTCCCATGTCTCGTAAAAAGACTCCCCTGGCTGCTCAGTGAATGCGTAGATGAGATTTCTAAGACGAGCTGTCTTAGCAGGTGGGAAGTATTTCTGTAGGAATTTAGACTGAAGATCATTCCAAGTGGTGATTGCTCCCTGTGGGAGGGAGTCCAACCAGATAGCAGCCTGATCAGTGAGTGAGAATGGAAACAAACGAAGATGAATGGCCTCCTCAGTGACGCCCGTGAGGCGAAAAGTACTGCAGACCCTACCGAATCTAGTCAGATGAGCATGTGGGTCCTCGTCTCGTAAACCATGGAACTGGACTGAATGGGTAATGGTGTTGATCAAGGTGGGTGGGATGGTCCAGTTGTTTGCCTCTACAGCGGGAAGGGTGATGCTCGAGCGAACGGTGGTGGAAGCAACACTAATGTGATCAGCAACAATCCTACGATCAACCATAACTACTTCGGGTTCTAGATTGAATTCTACTTTTGGAACCTTAAACTTAAGCTGACGTAGGCGAAGGTGGAATTCAGATTCGGGCTCAGAGAATGGTGAAGTATCAGGTGGGCCCGAGGAACGTTTGTGCATACAACTAGCTAAGTATCCTAAGGAAGCAAACAACTAATTTTTTTTAATTTTTTTGGTTTTTATTATATATTTTTTTATTTTTTTACTAAGGAAAAACAAAACTAATCTAAGAAAGTAGTAAAATGGCTAAATCCCCGACTCGGGTCGTCCTCAAAAGCGCACTGTGTCCCCGGCAACGGCGCCAAAAACTTGATGTGTGAAATATGTTTTAATTAAATTCAACAAGTTTTAAAAATTGGAAAAACCCGTAAACCACACACTACCGGCAAGTGTACCGGTCGTAAGTAGTAAAACAAGTAAGTCCGAGTATCGAACCGTGGACACAATCTAGCGACTCTTGATACTAAACCTCTATCGAGCCCTAGCCTAATAATTTGTTTGTTTGAGAGAATGGTTTTAACTAACTACTAAATAAAGTAAATAAATAAACTCAGGCAAAACAGAGCAGAAGACTCAGGAAACTGAAGGAAAACTCAAATGCTAGGAGAAAATAGCTACCTAGGTCTAGAATCCTACTCGTAACTTACAACTCTCGGAATTGGATAATGGAATGGCTACCGGGTTTCTAAAAATAAGCCTAACTCAAGAAAACCCTAAAGACTGCTAGATCACCTCCCGGTCTCACTAACACCTCTCGGACAATCCTAAAGTGGACGTGTAAATCACCGGTTACTAGATCAGATCACCTCCCGGTCTCACTTCACTAGGGAATGCTAAGGTACCCAAATGACTCGCTCACCTCCCGGTCTCGCTAATCACAACACACCCTAAAGTATGAAGGGGTAATCTAGGGTTGATGGTAATAACTCAAGTTTGCTAGGAAACTAAGGAAATCAAGCTAGGTTCACCTCCCGGTCTCACCTTTACCCAAAACCCAAGAACTAGACAAACTGACACTCTATCTCCTCCGGTCTCAAGAGTGGCAAAACACTAATTTCAAAGACTCACAAGGTTGCTTATAGGGTTATCTAAGACAAGAAACCTCTAGATTATACCACTAACACAAAGTCTATGGAAAATCACGTGTAACCCTAGATCTGCAACTACCAAAGTAACAAATGTAGAGAAAACGCAAAGCAACAATCATGCAATTCAATTACTAGTAGCATTCATACGCATTATCATCAACAACTCATAGATATTTTACCGAAACATTAAGCCAAAAATATATTATCCAAAACCGAAAGTTATAAGTCACAAAATATTCATCAATACGACCTAGGTAGCATGAATGTTTAGCTACTCATGTTTAAGAACGAAACACAAATAAATTTAAAGTCATAAAATTCAGCAAACATGTCTAATATATCAAGTTTTAACAACCCAAAAATAATAAACGATGTCTAACCGAACTAAAGCAATAAACTTTATGCCAAGTTTCTTAACACAAGCCTTCTCTTTCTTCTTCTCCACTTCAGAATTCTGCCTTCTTTCTCTTCTGTTCGTCCCCCTCGCAGCCGTCAAAGAATAATCAATAATAAAAGTTGTTGCTGTTATAAACAAACCTAATAGCAAGAAGATGAGAAGAGATAATTGGGAGAGAAAAGATGTTTATTATTAATGGGTGTATCATACATAATGGAATACATGGACTATTTATAGGGGTAATAAACTTGGAGAACAAGTTGGTTTATATTAGGAGTTGATAATCTAAATATATTCTTTATAATACTCCCCCTGATTATCAACTTCATACGCTTGATGCTGCCTCATTAAAAACCTTGCAAGGAAAACCCAATGGGACAAAACCTTGACTAAGGGAAAAAGAGTGCAACGCGTATTATCTCCCCCTGATGATGATCACTTAAGCTCCTTGAGTCGACGCATCCCGATCCCATGAACTAACTTCCTGAATGTTGAGGTTGGAAGTGATTTAGTGAACAAGTCTGCTAAATTTTCACTGGAACGAATTTGTTGGACAATAATATCTCCATTCTTTTGTAGATCATGTGTAAAAAAAACTTTGGCAAAATATGCTTTGTTCTATCACCTTTGATGTATCCTTCCTTTAGTTGAGCAATGCATGCTACGTTGTCTTCTTGTAAGATTGTCGGTCCCTCATCTCCCGAAGAAATACCACAAGATCCACGAATGTGTTGTATTACAGTCCTTAACCAAACGCATTCTCGACTAGCTTCATGTATCGCCAATATTTCTGCATGATTAGATGATGTGGCTGTGATTGTCTGCTTTACCGAACGCCATGAAATTGCAGCACCTCCACTTGTAAATAAATATCCAGTTTGAGATCGCCCAGTGTGAGGATCAGACAAATACCCTGCATCTGCAAAACCAACCAAACCTTTTTTCGATTGATTTGTAAAATACAAACCCATATCTTTTGTACCTTGAAGGTATCTAAATATTTGTTTTACCCCATTCCAATGCCTCTTTGTTGGGCATGAACTATATCATGCTAATAAATTTAAAGAAAATGATATATCAGGCCGTGTATGGCCAGCAAGAAACATTAATGCACCAATTGCACTTAAATATGGTACTTCTGGACCAAGGATTTCCTCTCCATCTTTAGGAGGTCAGAATGGGTCTTTTTCCACATCAAGTGGCCTTACAACCATTGGGGAACTCAATGGATGTGATTTTTCCATATAAAATCTTTTTAGTAGTTTCTCTATGTAAGTTTCTTGATGCACAAGAATTCCACCCTTAAGGTGTTCAATTTGTAATCCAAGACAAAACTTTGTCTTTCCAAGGTCTTTCATTTCAAATTCTCTTTTCAAGTATTCAACTGCCTTTTGAAGCTCCCCTGAAGTTCCAATTATATTCATGTCATCAACATATACGGTAATTATAACATATTCAGATCCTGACCTTTTTATAAAAATACATGGGCATACAGAATCATTTTTATAGCCTTCTTTCGACAAATACTCACTAAGGCGATTATACCACATACGCCCAGATTGTTTTAGCCCATATAATGATTTGTTTAATTTGATTGAAAGATGTTCTCGAGAACTAGATTTACATGAGTTTGGCAATTTGAATCCTTCAGGAAGTTTCATGTAAATATCAGTATCAAGTGAGCCATAGAGGTAGGCTGTTACAACATCCATTAGACGCAAATCGATCCCTTCTTGTATTACCAGACTAATAAGATAACGAAAAGTTGTCGCATCCACCACTGGAGAATATGTCTCCTCATAATCAATTCCAGGTCTTTGTGAAAATCCTTGTGCTACTAATCTTGCCTTGTATCGTACAATTTCATTTTTCTCATTACGTTTTCGCACAAAGACCCATCTATATCCAACAGGCTTTACACCTTCAGATGTATGGGCCACAGGTCCAAAAACTTCTCGTTTATTTAGGGAATTCAATTCTGCCTCTATCGCGTCTTTCCATTTTTGCCAGTCATTTCTTTGTTTTCATTCCTCAACTGATTTTGGTTCTTGATCCTCATTGTTTTCCATTACTTGTAGCGCTACATTATATGAAAAACTATCATCGATGTCGATTTCGCTTCGGTTCCATACCTTTCTAGACATGATATAATTAATTGAGATCTCTTCGTTTTCAGGTACCTGAGGTTCTTCTAGAACCATCATGTCTAGTGTCTCTTCTGGAGACTCCTTTTCTTGCGTTATTGTTACCTCGACTTGACCATCTACATTATTTGCTCCCTTTTTCTTTCGAGGATTTTTATCTTCGGAACCGATTGGTCTACCACGTTTTAGGCGTGCATTAGACTCATTACCAACATGTGGTTGTCCTTGTGGGACACCTATTTTAACTGGAGCATTAACAGCTGGAATATGTGACTTAGTCACTCTCTTTGGGTCAGTGAATGCGTCTGGTAATTGATTTGCTAATCCTTGTAAATGAATTATCCTTGGAACTTCTAGTTCACATTGTTTAGTTCGAGGATCAAGATGAGATAATGATAATTCATTCCAAATAATACTATTATCCAGCTGCTTTTTGTCTCCCCCTAATGTTGGGAATGTTGATTCAACAAAATGACAATCACTAAATCGAGCTGTAAATAAATCACCCGTTGTAGGTTCTAAATACTTAATGATCGATGGTGATTCATACCCAACATATATTCCTAACCTCCTTTGAGGCCCCATCTGTGTGCGTTGTGGTGGAGCGATTGGAACATATACAGCACAACCAAAAATCCTTAGATGGGAAATATTTGGTTCCTGACCAAGAACCAACTTTAATGGGGAGGAAGTATGATAACTTGTTGGCCTGATGCGAATTAGTGTTGCTGCATGTAAAATTGCATGTCCCCAAGCAGATGCTGGTAGTTTTGATTTCATAATCATTGGTCTTGCAACCATTTTAAGTCGCTTGATAAACGATTCAGCAAGCCCATTTTGTGTATGTACATGAGGTACAGGATGCTCAACATTTATCCCAATAGACATGCAATAATCATTAAATGTTTGGGATGTAAATTCACCAGCATTGTCTAATCTGATTTTCTTGATGGGGTAATCGGGAAAATGTGCTCTTAGTCTTATTAACTGAGCAAGTAGTCGTGCAAATGCCATATTACGACTTGATAGTAGGCACACGTGTGACCATCTAGTTGATGCATCAATTAAGACCATAAAGTATCTAAATGGTCCACTAGGAGGATGTATAGGTCCACAAATATCCCCATGTATTCTTTCCAAAAAAATCAGGGATTCAGTCCCCACCTTCATTGGTGATGGGCGAGTAATCAACTTCCTTTGTGAACATGCAACACATGTAATATCCTTGGACTGAAGAATTTTCTGATTCTTCAAAGAATGCCCAACTGAATTTTCTATAATTTTTCGCATCATTGTTGATCCGGGATGGCCTAACCGGTCATGCCATATGATAAAATTTTCTTGGTCGATAAACTTCTTGTTTATGACTGCATTTGATTCGATTGCATTAATTTTAGTATAATACAAACCAAAGGCAAGTGCGGGCAACTTTTCTAACACATGCTTTTTACCCGAACTTATATTTGTGATATGAAGGTACTCATCATGTCCCTCAGATGTAGTCTCAAGATGATATCCGTTTAAACGAACATCTTTAAAACTTATTAGATTTCTTTGAGACATTGGGGAAAATAACGCATTGGTTATTTTAAATGGTGTTCCACCTGGCAACACCACATAAGCTTCTCCAAAGCTTTCAATTAATTTTGATTTACCAGATATAGTACCAACATTTGCCTTTTTCATGGTTAAAGTAGAGAAATAATTCTTTTTCTTATGAATTGTATGCGTTGATGCGCTGTCTATTAGACATATATCTTCTCCACTAATAGGGATCTTAGTTAAACACTCCATATGCTTCAAACAAAATCATATAAATAAAATGTCTAACATGCTTCAAACATAGCAAATCCCAAAAGGTTTCATACGTATCAAAAACAAAACAAAATATTCAAACAAAATGTCTTAAAGAAATGAAGGAAATAACATCACTTAAAAACTAATAATTCATATGTAAGGAAAATTGCAAGCATCCAACTGGGTTGTAACAGCCACGATATCACCAGAATCCAAGTTAGTTGGCTCAATAAGGAAATCATCATAATCCAAATTAGTTGTATCATTATGGTCGTTATCAACATTTGCAACCTCATATGTAAAATTTGTCTCTATTTCTTTTGCTTTGTCTTTGATGGATTGTTGATAAAGTTCCACCAAGTGTTTGGCCGTACGACAAGTCTTCGACCAATGATTGTTACTTCCACATCGGTAACATGCATTCGATGAAGATCCCACCTTCTTTTTATTTTTTTCATCATTGGATTTATTTTCATTATTATGCCACTTTTGGTGGGTCCCTTTGTTTTTAAACTGAACACTATGATAACTTCCTCGGCCAAATCCACGACCATGACCACGACCACGGCCATAACCACGACCACGATGATAACCTCGACCACGTCCGTAACTTTCACTTTGGCCATTATATGTTGCCACATTAGCTTCAGGGATTGGGGTTGCTCCAACCGGACGAGTCTCATGATTTTTCATTAAGAGCTCATTGTTTTGCTCGGCCACAAGCAAACATGATATTAACTCACTATATTTGGTGAAACCCCTTTCACGATGTTGTTGTTGTAGTATCACATTCGAGGGGTGAAATGTTAAGAATGTTTTTTCCAACATTTCCTTATCAATAATATTTTCACCACATAGAATCAATTGTGATGTGATTCTAAACATTGCCGAGTTGTACTCGCTTATAGACTTAAAGTCTTGCAACCTTAAATTGATCCACTCGTAACGAGCTCTCGGTAATATTACCGTTTTCTGGTGGTCATGCCTTTCTTTCAGGTTGGTCCAAAGGACAAGTGGATCCTTGGTAGTGAGGTACTCACTTTTCAAAGCCTCATGAATATGATGGCGTAAAAAGATCATGGCTTTTGCCTTATCTTGGGTAGTTGCTTTATTTCCTTCTTTAATTGTTTCACCCAGATTATTGGCATTCAAATGTATTTCAGCATCCAATACCCATGACAAATAGTTTTTTCCAGTAATATCTAAAGCCATAAATTCAAGCTTTGCAAGATTTGTCATGATAGAACTATATTGTAAAAAAAAAAAACATATTAATTAATACATATCAAACTTAAACATTATATATATATATATATATATACAACAATGATTATTGAGACAACAATATCACCGATTACAATAATAAAATAATTTAGATTTCATATAATCTTAAAACATCATGTCTGTTAAAGACAAATTAGTTATGTTAAATATAATTTATGTGTATAATAAATGAGAATAAACAAATAACATATTATTTTTCTTTTGGAAGAAAACTATAATTAAACAATAAGCCTTTCAGATTGTAAACAAAGAATCTCTAGAATTTAATGATTATATAATCTCTAGAAAAAGAAATATACAAAAGCAAAGATATAAGAAACAAACCATAGGTGGATTAGTTGCGAGCATGTAATTGTAAATATTAATAATAAGTTGTTAACTTCTTATATAAATATTGTTGGCCATATCAAATTAACTAGTTAATATGAGCATATTCATTAAATACTTAGATTATTGAACCCCTTGTGCGTTTTGGTATCGAAATCTTATTTAACTCAAAATCGTATTAATTTATCAAGAATATTAAAATAATGATAAACATAAAAATTACAAAACATATTGATTCATAAAGAGTTGGACAGCAGATTATAACGTGTTTGAATTGATCTTTTTAACATATTTAAATGTTATAGCTAATCTGAAAATAAGGTAAGAGAAAGAGTATTGATGGATATCATTTATCCCATTAACAACAATTATGTATATTTGTAAATTTATTGTAGTTCCAAAATCTCATTAGAAATTGTTATAGGTATTATATATTGCTTATTATTAATTATCATAGAGTATATGTTTCAATTGAAAACGATGAACATATCAGACAATGATTAAGTACATATACATTAAACAACCCAAATTGGATGATGTTGAGACATACCTTATGAATCTTCAATAGCAACTCGTGCTGATAACGTGTTATAAACAAACCTAATAGCAAGAAGATGAGAAGAGATAATTGGGAGAGAAAAGATGTTTATTATTAATGGGTGTATCATACATAATGGAATACATGGACTATTTATAGGGGTAATAAACTTGGAGAACAAGTTGGTTTATATTAGGAGTTGATAATCTAAATATATTCTTTATAATAGTTGCTGCCTTCTATCTTTTTTTATTCTGTCGTATGATGTTTAATTGCCGTAGGGCACACACTTCAATTTTGCATCCTCACCAATTTTATACAAAAACAGCCTTTTACCATTTGGACTTTCTAATGCAATTGCAGATGTAGTGGCCTGGCCCATTGTCTTGGGTGACTTCCTCCTCTAATTCGTATGCCATCCTAAAATAAATAATCAAATAATATTTCTTTTCTTTTTTTTTCTTTTTCTTTTTGATCCTTGCGCCAACAATTTAGAATTCACGTGAATTCTAGTCTTGCCATCATATGGAATTACTTTCAAGTTTGATATAATGTGCACTTTAGCCCCCTTGACTTCCATGAACTATTTTTTTAAGAACTTTTCTTTAATTGCGATTTAGCCCTTCGTCTTTCAGCTTCATTTAATATTTCCCGATTCTTCGTGCATTGATCGTTTAAACTCGTTTTTCATTCTTTTTCGCACCCTGACCTGTAATAATAATAAATAATAAAATATATGCCTAAATATTATAAAAATGACTCTAAAACTATAAAAATAAAATACAAAATACACGGGTAAATGACGGTGTTTTTCAACATATCATGAAGTTTCACCGGTTAACCCAAAAGAATCAAATGTTAACAAACCGGGTTTGGGTGAAAATGAAAAAAGTGAAAAAGTTGAGGGTGAACCGAGTCAAGTCCCGTTTCCATCGGCTTTACTTGACCCGGGTAGGAAAAACTTTATTGCATCAAGAGGTCCCCAGAAAGAAGAATTGTGAGACATGTTTAAACAAGTTAAAATCAACCTTCCATTACTTGATGCAATAAAGCAAGTACCCGCTTATGCGAAATTTCTAAAAGAATTATGTACACAAAAAAGACAACAAAAGAAGAAAATGCCTAAGCGGGTAGATTTGACCGGGCAAGTGAGTGCGGTTTTGAACGGAGAGCTTCCTCCTAAGCTCCAAGATCCGGGCACGCCTTTAATTAACATTCAAGTTGGTAATTTTCAAATGGCGAAGGCGTTGCTAGATCTTGGAGCCGGAGTTAGTATTTTACCGGGGGGCTTATATGACCAATATGATTTTGGTCCGTTAGCAAGGGTGGAGACAACGGTTGTTTTGGCCGATTTGTCTCATAAGTTACCCCGGGGGATGGTTCAAAATGTGATTGTTAAAATTGATGAGTTTTATTACCCGGTTGACTTTCTAGTCTTGGACTACTCGTCCGCGGACCCAAACCAACAACAAAATGTAATTTTGGGTCGGCCATTTTTGAGCACCGCACATGCAGTAATCGATTGTAGATTTGGTACAGTCGATACGACTTTTGGGAATCGAAAAATGCGTGTGAATGTTTTTACTAACAATTCTAATGCTAATGGTGTTGATGAGTGTTTCATGGCAGATATAGTTGATGGATACAACCCGCATGAGTATGAGGAGGATTGTATGGATATTTGTTTGTGTGATTTTTCTGAACAGGTACATGCTTATGCACTACGGGTTGAAGAGGAAAAACAAGATGCCATGGCCTTGAAAGAAGGTCGACCGCCATGGACTCACCAATTCGAAGGCTTACCGGCGGAAATTAGCTCGGGTACTAAACCATCATTAGAAGAACCGCCAAAGTTGGAGCTCAAAGACTTGCCGAGCCACTTGAAGTATGCTTTTCTAGGGGATAATGACACTCTACCGGTCATTATTGCCTCTAATTGGGAGTTGGCACAAGAGCAAGCCTTATTGGAAGTGCTAAAAGAGAACAAGGGAGCTATTGGATGGACGATTGCTGATCTAAAAGGAATTAGTCCATCAATCGTTAGGCACAAGATTATTACCACCGAAGATGTGAAACCAACACGAGAAGCTCAAAGGCGGTTGAATCCGAACCTACGGGAGGTAGTAAAAAAAGAGGTAATTAAATGGTTGGACGCGGGAATCATCTATCCGATTTCGGATAGTGCTTGGGTGAGTCCCACCCAAGTTGTGCCTAAGAAGGCCGGCATTCAAGTAGTCAAAGATGAAAACGGTGAACAAATTGACACCCGCCCGGTTACCGGGTGGCGTGTATGTATTGACTACCGAAAATTGAATGCCGCCATGTCTAAGGACCATTTCCCGCTACCTTCCATTGACCAAATTATTGAAAAATTATCGGGTCAAAAGTACTACTATTTTTTGGATGGGTATTCGGGTTACAATCAAATAGCAATACACCCGGATGACCAACACAAGACCACCTTCACTTGTCCATATGGCACCTTTGCCTTTTGGCGAATGCCATTTGGCTTGTGTAATGCACCGGCAACTTTTCAACGATATATGATGAGTATCTTCTCGGACATGGTTGGAGAGTCGCTTGAAGTGTTTATGGATGACTTCTCAATCTTTGGTACTAGTTTTGAATCTTGTCTCAACGAATTACAAAAAGTTTTAAAAAGATGTGTTGAGAAAAATTTAGTGCTTAGTTGGGAGAAAAGTCATTTCATGGTGCAAGAGGGCATTGTGTTGGGTCACGTAATTTCTGAAAGGGGAATGGAGGTGGATAAGGAAAAATACGGGTAATAGCATCTTTGCCACCTCCGAAAAATGTTAAGGGTATAAGGTCATTTTTGGGACACGCGGGGTTCTATAGACGTTTCATAAAAGGTTTCAGTGTTATCACCAAGCCTTTATGCAACTTGTTATTAAAAGATGTCCCATTTGATTTTACTAATGAGTGTATGCAAGCTTTCACTGTTTTGAAGGAACACTTGGTCAAAGCTCCTATCTTGCAACCACCGGATTGGTCAAAGCCGTTCGAGATAATGTGTGATGCAAGCGACACTACTATTGGTGCAGTTTTGGGTCAACGGGTTGACAAGAAGCCGGTAGTGATTTACTATGCAAGCAAAACTTTATCCGAAGCGCAACTCAATTACACCACAACCGAAAAGGAGTTATTAGCGGTGGTGTATGCTTTGGATAAGTTTCGTGCGTATATTTGGGGGAGCAAGGTGGTGGTTTATTCGGATCATAGTGTCGTCTGATATTTGATGGAGAAGAAGGATGCGAAGCCCCGTTTGATTCGGTGGGTATTGTTGTTGCAAGAGTTTGATTTGGAAATTCGAGACAAAAAGGGAAATGAGAACGTAGTGGCGGATCATTTATCTCGGATTCCGGTTGAAGGAATTGATGATGTTAGTGAAATAAATGAAAGTTTTCCCGACGAGCAACTCCTAGCCGTTTCCACCTTTGTTGCACCGTGGTATGCTCATTACGTTAATTACTTAGCTACGGGTGCCATCCCAAGTCATTGGACCAAAAAGCGACGACAACAATTTATGGTCCAAGTGAAGCAATACATTTGGGATGAACCGGATCTTTTCAAGATTGGGCCGGATCAAGTTATTCGGAGGTGTGTGCCCGAGACGGAAGTGTTGGAAATTCTGACCCATGCTCATTCGTCCGCATGTGGAGGTCACTTTAGTGGGCATAAAACGGGTTACCGGGTTCTCTCATGTGGGTTTTACTGGCCCACAATTTTCAAGGATGCATGTGAGTTCGCTAGAAACTGTGTAAATTGCCAAAAGATGGGAAGTATATCGAAGAGGGATGAGATGCCATTACAACCAATCTTGGTTGTGGAGATATTTGATGTATGGGGTATAGATTTTATGGGTCCCTTCCCGAATTCAAATGGTTTTCTATATATTTTGGTAGCGGTGGATTACGTCTCGAAGTGGATTGAAGCTATTGCAACACGAACAAACGACCATTCGGTTGTTTGTAAATTTGTTCAATCCAACATCTTCTCTCGTTTTGGCATTCCGCGTGTTATTATAAGTGACGGTGGTTCGCATTTCAAGAACTTCATTTTTGGGAAATTGTTGAAGAGGTATAGCGTGAATCACCGAATTGCCACACCTTACCATCCGCAAACGAGTGGACAAGTCGAAGTGTCCAACCGTCAAATCAAAGAAACTCTCATGAAGACGGTTAGAACGGATAGGAAGGATTGGTCGAGCAAGTTGGATGATGCGTTGTGGGCATACCGAACGGCCTACAAGACTCCGATTGGCACAACACCTTACCGGATGGTGTATGGAAAGGGTTGTCACTGGCCAATGGAGTTAGCGCATCGGGCACATTGGGCTATCAAGACGGTAAATGCGGATTATAATGAGGCGGGAAAGATGAGAAAGTTGCAACTAAGTGAGATCGAAGAGATTAGAGATGAGGCTTATGAATGTGCATCGGCTTATAAAGACAAGCTCAAGAAAGTACACGATGCGAAGTTGAGGAAGAAAACCTGTGAAGTGGGTCAAAAGGTTTGGTTGTATAATTCAAGACTCAAGATGTTCGCGGGCAAGCTTAAAAGCAAATGGATAGGCCCGTATGTCGTTCGGAGAGTTGGGAGGTTTGGTGATGTAGATATCCAAGATGAGCAAACGCTAAAACAACAAACGGTGAACGGTCACCGGTTAAAGCCATACTTGGAGGGGAACGACATCAACAACTTGGAGCTTGATAAAGCGGGCTACATCTTACGCCCGGTCGATGAGGAACAACCGTGAGAGGCCCAGGTTTGGTAGTGTAAATAGTTAGTATTTCATTTTGTTTGTTTTGTATAGTTTGCATATTTACCGTATTTGCTTGAATCTTGTGTTTGAAACAAGTGTGGGGACATTCGGGTCACGAATTACTCTAACATTGTGTTGAGGACAACACGGGACTTTCGAGGAGGTAGGGTGATTTTTACATGTTTTTGAAAAATTTTAAAAACACAAAAAAATTGAAAAAACTTGAAAAATATAAAAAAATATACCTTAAAATTGCATTTTGCAGCGAAACAGGAAGGCCCAGATGCCACCGTAATTTACGGTGGCACCGTAATTTACGGTGGCCATTGAAAATAGTTGGTCTTTACGGTGATTTACTCCTGTTTTACGGTAGGATTATTTTGCCAGGGTACACCGTAAATTACGGTGTGGACCTGGCGAGTGTGTATATTATTCCGGTTTCTGCAGTTATACAAAAAAAATAATAGCAACAATCAGTCACGTGAACAAGCCCCATCCACAAGATTCCCCTTCATCTTTCTCATCCATTACTTTTCACCTATCACTCTCAACTTCCCCACAAAATCCCCAAACTCCATAACCTTCCAAGCTTCATATCTCTTTCAATTCTTAACCAAATCACGTGAAATCTAGGCCTAACTTGACTAATTTTTCACGAACTTTCTGATTTTGAGAAGAGATTTGCGAAAAAACGAAGCTTTCGGGTCCGAATCACAAACCCTAGGTCTGAAAAATTTTGGGGGTTTTTGAAGTTTTTGTTTCACAAGTGTGTTAGCATCTTCAAACCAAGGAAAATGGTTAAGACAAAGGAAAAAGCCGGAGCAAGTTCGTCTTCTTCGTCTAAAGATAAGGGTAAGCGGCCGGAACAACAACCGAAAAGAGACAGTATTTGGGTCGAGTTGATGAAAGTGAAAATGAGGAAGAAATGGAGTTGGACCCGGCTGAAAAGCCAAAATGGGATTCGGGTCCATTGGATGAACAACCGGAGCATTGGCAACCGGCACTCTACCACGACAGTATGAATAGATTGAAAAACAAGGCTGCCGCATTTATTTGCGAGAGAGAAGTTAATGAGGTTCAATTTAGCCCATTTGGTGTGTTTGCTAAATTCCACGCTCTAGGATGGGAGGGGGCGCTGAGTTGCTTTGATAAGGATAAAAACAACTTGTTCATAACCGAAATACAAGAATGGATGAAAACTCTCAAGTGCAACACATATGAAAAGCCATCACAAATGAAGCTAACGGGTATGGTGAATGGGATTCCAGTAGAGATGTCGTTTGACACACTAAAGAAATTGGGGAAGTATGACAGTTTACATGCTCGTGACTACATGATACCTACTCTTGATGACCTTTTGCTTAAACCGGAGAAGCATGTTCGTTGGAATGATATGTTGGCGGCGTTATTTTTGCCCGGTACTTACAGTGGTATTTTATACCGGAGGAACTTAAAAATAGAAGCAAAATTGTTGCTAGCAATCTGTATTCTCAATGTCATTCCGCGAAGGGGGGACAAGGAGCAAGTGAGGTACCCGGAAGTACCCGTCCTCTATTCGCTACTTCATGGGTCTCCGCGTTTTCCAATCCGATATCTGATCATGAACCACTTATGGATTTGTCGAAACAAGTTAGGAAGAGATATTGTCCCGTATTGCCGAATAATCACGGGATTGATGAAACAGCAAAAGGCAATAACGTCTGAAGATAGAGGGCAACAAAAAGGCATCAGCCTTTCACTTTAGACAAGTTGGGGATTGGTTGGATATACACACAATTGGAGCGGTATCATAAGCTCAAGTCAGAGGGGCAAAGATGGAGAGCATTAAAGGTGGGTGCACGAGATCTTCTACCGGGTGAAGAAGATGAGCCGAAAAGTGATGCGGAGATCCCAAGTGGTGATGATGATTATGCGGATGAGCCACATGGTGGTGAGCATGGTGGAAATGTGGGCCAAGGGGGTTATGGTGGTGCCTTTTACGATTATACGGAGCGGTCCTATGAGCCAGGTTGGGCTTATGATGGCATGATGCAAGAAGTGATCGAGAATCAACGTCCTCTGGCACCCATTTTTGAGACATGGTCGGGTTCGGAGCGGACGTTAATTCATCAACATACAATGATGAGTGCAAGCATTGAGCGGTCTTTGAAACACAGTTTTGATCGTCAAGAGGCGTGGAATCGCACACACGCGTATTCTCGTGAAGTGGAAATGAATAATCGATATCATGATGATCAAGAAAGAAGATTGCATGCAGATTGGCACGCCGGGCGGCCGGTGGTCGTGGATCCACAACATGTGGATTATGCGTCTCTACCACCTTATGATGGTAGTATTTCGTATCCGACCCCGCCGCTCCATCATTCACAATGGATTGACCCACGCCAACAAGAAGGAGCTCAACAACAAGGTGGGAGTAGTAGCGGTTCATTTGCATTTGGAGAATGGAATGACATGATGTCTTCCATTTTTGGACCTCCGGGACCACGCTATTACTAGTCAGGTTGTGTTCTTCCTTGTATATCTTGTGAATATTTAATTAGTTTGATATGTTTATGGTTAGGCGGTTGGGTGGTGTATGATTGTGTTGTTTTGTTTGGGTTGGTGCGAGTTGGTGGTGTCATGTTTTAAAAAGAAGAAAAACATAAAAAAAAATATAAAATGAAAAAAATCCAAAAAGAAATTTGTGGTTTGAGTTGAAGAGCTTTCAGTTGATGTGAAAGAGTTTTAAGCGATCAAAGCCTCCTAAAACCATACATTGGGGTCAATGTATCCCAAGTGTGGGGATGGGGGGAAATTTTTGAAGATTTTGGAAAAAAAAAATTTAATCAAGCGAAATGATGTGAGAATTTGAACACCCTAGATTAACCCCGATTGATGCACCGGCAACCCTTGATACCCTTTTATTCTTGGTGAGAGTTGAATCCACATTTGTAAATAAATAATTCTTATCTTTGATGAGAGTGGCTACGGGTGGGGGTGCATTAGAACTTGTGCCTTGATACGGTTTGAGTCCTTAGTTGGACATGAATGCGAAAAGGATAAGGGCATCTAGGTAGCCTCGTTTTTAGTGTGTGTGAGTGTGGGATTTGGGGGGTTGGACCTCATAAGTTATATATATGAGCATGGTTACGAGATGGGTGGGGGTTTGGACATTTAGTTGCCCAATTTTGTGCCTAAAAGCCTATCGTTTGTTACCCCTAGCTATTTACTTAAAAATTTACCCAATTTGACCCGGTCTTATAGTGTTAGTAGTAGTAGTTTTAGTAGTATGATGTAGATATGTTTGATGCTTTATTGTATGGTTGTTTGTTTAAAAAAAAAAAAAAAAAAGAGAAAAAGCAATGAAAAATGAAAAAGAAGTGATGTTTAGTTATCTTGTATATATTAGTTAAATTGGTAGTTGTTAGTTTGCTTATTTGTGTAATAAAAAGACCGGGTTAAGTTTTCGCTACTTCATATATATTCCATTTCCTACCCATACACCTAGCCACGTTACAACCTTGAAAGTCCCTTTGATTTGCATTCATGTTTGACACATTTTAGGAGAAGAATTGATTTAGGTACAAGCCTATAGTTGTGCAACCGCCCGTTAGCCTTTGTGTGTCTAGCTCATATTGCTAGTGCCTACTTGTTACCGAGAGGAGAGATTTAGCGAGGGGTGTGTTATTTTGGGTGTTGAAAAGGGGTTAGTAAAAGGACTACATGTTCTGCTTGGTTTACATTGATCGCTCGTTTTGAAGTTGATTTGATGAGTTGCTTGGGATAAGCAACGGTTAAGTGTGGGGATGTGACGGGTGGTCCGTTGGACAACCCCTAATCATGTTAAAAGACGAATTAATCCTTCACTTAATCGCGTAATTATCTTGAATTAGATGACTACGGTTGCTTATGTTTCAGGTGCGGTTCGGGAGCTAAAAAGGAAAAAAACGTAGCTTTGGAATGATTAGAGATGAACGGGTTGTGCGTGGGAGAAATGAAGAAACAAAACACACAATTCAGGGCTTCACCGTAAATTACGGTGGTTACGATGGCCACCGTAATTTACGGTGGCCCTGATACTTGTAATCTTCCACCGTAACTCAGTGTAATCTCACCGTAACATTCTGAAGTGCACCGTAACTTACGGTGGCACCGTAAGTTACGGTGGTGTCTGCGCATAAATCGTAACTGCCCTCATTAAATCAGTTTGTGGGTGTCTTTTGGGATTATCTCATCATTGGACAGTTTCTTGGCAACTAGGGGCGATTTTGGCTGTTCTTGCTTGGTTAAAAACATTTTCTAAACGATTAGTTTGTGTTTTCGATTAGTATGAACATTAAACTTATTGCTATGATGATTCACCAAGCTATGTGTGGCTAAACTTATGGTGATCATCCTGAATTGAAGGTTTGTCTATGACTTTTGTGTTTGGATTCGTATTTCTAGAATAATAGACTTGCAATGTTTGTTTGTTTATTATGGTGTGTGAATGTTTGTTTGTAAATTGTTGATTGATGTTATAATCATATTCTAAACCGTACGTTCTTGGTGTCGTTGACAATTGAGATATCACGGGAGGGATTAGGGTTGGATATTAATCAATTGGTTATCGGGTAACAGCCTCGCGTTTTCATAATCCGAGTACTTAGTTCCCTTTTATCACAACAAACAATTATACATGAATCATGTCTATGTGATTCTTTCTAGTGAATTTAAACACAATTGTTAAAAGCAAACCGGAAGTTTAGGATGATCGCTTTCTCCTAATCTGTTTTACAACCAACCTTTGATTTGAAGTTATTTAGTTAATTTAGTTTTAAAATCAAACAATCCAAATTATTGATCTTTACTTTCTGCAAATTAGGTTAATTTTAGTTAAGGTGCAAAGCTATAAAATCAACACATTTTCCACATACTCCCTGAGTTCGATACCCATTTACCACTATCTATAGTTGTTATTTGGATTAAATTTGCGTGTACCACGACAAACACGTCAATGCCCCACCCATGGGCGTTTTCCGCCACATGTCATCCTAGTCAGCAAATGGCCGTTTTTCACACTTGGGCGTAATGGTGATAATGCTCAATAATGCCCCATTAATTATTACACAATTATTAATTTTTTTTAATTAAAATTAATAAAATTCATTAAATAAAAACATTACATTCTTAAAAAAATAAAAACCGAAAATAAAAAAAATTAAAATCCTAAAAAAAATAAAAAAACCGAAACAAATAAATAAAAAACTATTAAGTTGGAGTCCGTATTTTTTGATGGATTTGTTGCCGACACATTTGAGAAAGGATCAACGCGTCGCCTGTGAGATGGTCGATGGGTTTAGACAAAAATTCGATATCTTTCTCCATTTGTCTCGATTCTTGTATCGCGACAAACTTTTTGTTTTCGGTGTTTCTTTCCTCCATAGTTTGTAAATGCCTATGACCGAGATCTCGAATGTCCTGAAGGCGTCGATTCATCGTTTCGAAATCTTGCTTCAATATTTCGGGATTAAAAGAAGAGGACTTCACTTTTTTCCCTTATTTTTGGCACTTCTTCTACCCGGTGGTCGTTCCAACTCCAAATCTTCTTCGTCGTTTAAAATAATATTTAAATCAACGTTAAGAGCATCTGAGGTGGATGTGTCCGGGTCAACCGACGATGATGTTTTGGACCGCTTTGATTTACGTCTAATGCTAGACGTCATCGTCGGTACGTTTGACCATTTATGACTTCCTCGTAAAAGCTCCCAACATCTTAAATACGTGAAATTGCCTTTCGTAGCATTGTATTCTTCCAACGCTCTTGTTATAATATTACCATCGTTTTGGCCGCTTTCCCTGTTTTCCCAATTGCGTTGAAAGACCTCCTGAAACTGATGACATTTCCAGTTGATATCGGTCCATTTGCTCGAAATAGAATCTTTATCTCGATATTCATCTTTCCCCATAGCTTTAAAGAACGTTTCATGAATTTTTTTGCCAAAAAACAGGTAATGTTTGATAATTTGCTACAAAGAAACACAAAAATTATAATGTTATATTTTACAAAAATATAATAATAATAATAATAATAATAATAATAATAATAAATGGGCTGAATACTTATAAAAAAAGAAATAACTATTTAAAACACTTACCAACATTGGGGGCCTCCGATATATCTAGCCACGCATGTGCTAATGCGTACTCCTGGTCTTTCGTCCATGCTTGGTAGTTTCCTTTTCGACGAGGAGCGGTTGGATCTTTCTTTTTGTGAGACCTTTTCCCATATTTCGATTCCTTGACAATGGGCTCAGGTGTAACACCCCGTGTTTCGAATGTCAAAGTCAAAGTCAAGATTTAAGTCAAAGGGAGACAAGATTGCTAATTGCGATCTGTCACTCCTTGCTCAATTCCTGTTTTGACTTCTTTGACTTGTAGATAGTCTATTTTATGTTTTACGTTAGTTGTATTATGTGGAGTATTTATTAATAATCGAGGTTTAATCGATGTTTAATCGCTTTATCACATATCGCAATCGCACTCGCAACTCGAATTACGCAATCCGGTTATTGTTCTTATGTGTGTGTGTGCGCCTTATGTGTTATTTGTGCATGTTTATTTATGTTGTGTTGTGATGATTAATCGAAACGCAATCGAAACTTAATCGCAATCGAATCGCAAACGCTAAACGAATGTTAAATAAGGATGATTGTATGTTGATATAGTAGTTGGGATTAAAAGTAATTTGAATACGAAACTCTACCGCATCGCAACGCTCAACACTCGAATCGAAACTGCAAAACTCATCGCGCTGAGCACTCGAACCGAGTGGCCAGCCGACAGAGTTGTCACCCGATCGGGCTGCCACCCGAGCGGAGTGCCACTCGATCGAGCTGCCACCCGGACGGGCTACCACTCGATCGACCCGCCATTTATTCCTCCTTTCCATTTATGGAAACCCTATAAATACCCCATATGTCAACATCATTTGATGTTGACAACTCTCTTCCTCTCCACTCGACCCAGTCGCTATTTCTTCACATTTCTCGCGATTCTTGTAAGTTTTCCACCTAAATCTTGTACTTTCTTGATCTACACGCACTCCTACACCTTTCTATCTTTTGAATCTTAACTTTTAATCGTGAAATCACTAGATTTGAGGTGTTCTAGGATGATGTCATCATGGTGTTCTTATGAACTTCATGTTTTGGCTTCAATCCATCAAGAGCAACTTAGATCTGAACGATTTCCACAAAAATAAGCAAAGATCTTTCACAGATCTGAACATATTCATGTGGAAAAGGATTGAAGGATGGATTTCCAACTTTCTTTCAACTCTTTTACACTCAATGCAGTCAAAACCGATAGAAATTGGAGCTTGTTCTAATCTTCTACTATTTCTTGTAGATGTGTTGGTTCAAGATCTGGATTCTATCCAAGAGATTACCGATTTCGGGTTAAACATGAAACACCGTCTTTAACAGTTAACTGGTCGGATTTGGGTGATTCCTGTCCGATCGGGTCACTAAGGCTTGACAAGGTTTCTGTGGTTTAGCACGTTATCAAACAGTCTCGAGAAAATGACAAACTATCAAAACAACCAAGGAAGAAGACGACCAGGTCATCTGGGACGGATTGTCGTCCAATCGGATTGCCACCCGACCGGACAGCCACCCGATCGGATTGCACCTTGGGTCCCACACTTGACTTTTATTTCAAACTTTTGAGGTTGAACATCGAACGGATTGCTGACCGATCGGATTACCACCCGATCGGATTGCCATTCGACTATGTGATGTTTTAAACTTCAAACACTTAAACAATTTTCAACATGTTCAGTATGTACGGATTGCCACCCGATCGGATAGCCATCCGATCGAGTGACCGTCCTGCTGTGAACTTGTTCTCAACCTGAGAAGCCTCACCATTCGGATTGTTGTCCGATCGAACAGCCGTTCGATCGACCGACCTGAAGGGTAGAGATACTTCTCTGTTTTCAAAAATGCTACAACTAAAACTTCAAAAGACAAGCCATCATACACAAACACATCCATTCCAAACGAGATGACGATCCAATCGAGTGGCCACCCGAACGGATTGTCATCCGATCGACCGGTCACCCGATCGGATTGCCACCCGATCGGATTGCTGTTCGACCCCTTGACACTTTGTATCGTTTTACGCAACGCTTATCGTTATGCTATCGTTCTGATCAGGCTAACCTTACTCTTTAGCGCTCCCTTCAATCCATCAATCACTGTGAGTATACTCGAACCCTTTTTGCTTTACGCACTTTTGGGTGTTACATACGTTACTTATTCTAAAATCACATCAAACACACTACGCAATACTTTAACGCTAACCGTTACCGCATGTTATACGTGACTTAATGAATGCTTGTTTGTTATGTTTACACATGGAATGCTGTCTACCTGCCTTAGCAACGATAGTACTATTAGTTTGGACTCAGCACCTGTGCACTCAGGGGTTGTTAAGGACAATTTGTTACATGGCTCACAATGGTGAGTGTGTATTACGAACTGCCTTGGGCAGTAAACCCGCAGTCATTGGTATCGATAGGTTCATGTCGATAACTAACATGCCTTATTTTACACTATGTATGTGCTGGTTATGCGTAATCGATTTCGAACTCTATTATATCTATCAAACTTGTATTCTCACCTTTACACTATGTGTATTGACTTTTACTTTAACGTATGTGACAGGTGCTTAGGATGTTTATATGCTTGGCTTGCTGTGAAATCGAGGCTAGGAAAGGTCTAGAAACAAATAAACAATCGTCTGTATTTGAAATCTGAGTTGTCGGAACAGAACAATTTGACTAGATCTTGTCTGTAATAATTATGTTATATTTTATGTCATGGTATGGGACATGATGCTTTAAATAATTGGTAATTATAGTTGTTATGGAAACTTCTGGACAATCTGTTTCGCTCAGTGCCACGCCCCGATGATTCCGCCATCGGTTGGGGTGTGACATCAGGTTCGGGTTGTGTCTCTAGTACCGTTTCTATATCTGGATCGGTATCTTGAGTAGACGGTTGCGAACCGCCCATGGTTGGAAAGGATTGCGGAACTTGATAGAATGGTTGCGAACCGGCCGATGCTAGTATTTGGGCGTACGCAAATACATTGGATCCATGTCTTGTAGGTTGAAGTTCGGTTGTGGTTGCGTGGTGTTCGGCCGATATGTATTGGGGTTACCGGGTCTCGAAGGCACACCGAATGGGGGTCGGAAGGGATTCATAATTGTGGGTGGAAAGTGGATAAAGTTTTTAAAAAAATAGAGAATATGGGTGAAAAGTTTATAAAAATGAGGTGAGAAGTGGGATTTAAATAGGGTAAAAGTTGAAATAAAAAAAATTTAATTAATTTGACCACTTATCAACGGTAACATTTCGAAAAGTGTGCGAGGCTCGAGCGTTTTTAAAACAACGCTTTTCAAAAAAATGGTTCAAAAACTCCCCGCGGGCGTGAGTGGGGCTTGCTTGGGCGTTTATTACCAAAAAAAACGCCCATTCTTGGGACGACTACGCATGGTCTAAGGGCAGACGATATCATAGCAGTGACCCCTTCGGGGATTTGATTTCACCGCTCAGCGAATGATCGCCGGCAAGGTTTCGGTGAGTGGGGACTGGGCAATTCGGTGTAAACTCACCGATGAAAACAGCAACCAATTTTTTGACCATTGCCCATTTTTTGACCTTTGGCACCCTTTTTGACCGTTTGAAATTTTTTTTATTTAACCCACAGTTTTTAATCATTTTTAACACACCACTCTTTCTAAATATCTCTCTTTTTACACCCACAAATACCATGGATAAACAAAACAAAGGTGAACCCAAGAAAAAAGGTTTCGCTAGCCGAGGATCGGATTCAAGAAAAAAGGTTTCGCAAACGAGACAAGGTGATTCTAGAGGTCCGAGTGCACCGGTTCAAACCTCCTATGGATATTCACCAACCTCTCAACCTCAATTTTTTTACCCCCAACCTTCACAACCGACTTTTTATAGCACCCAACCTAATTTTCCACCATAATATTTTCACATCCAAGCTTCACAACTGATTTCAACCCATTTGCATTCAGGAGCCCGCCAATTCAATCACCAAGAGAGAATGTTGAGCCCCCACTTCCTATCTACGTTGAAGACCAAGATGAAGAGGTTGTCCCCGAAACACAACATGTGGATGTAGATAGTGGCGAGGACGAAGAAGAATACGAGGATGAAGACGATGATATTGGTGAAGCAAATGAGCCTAAACAAAAGGGAGTCAATGCGGAGTGTCAAAGTTGGATGAAAAAACAAGAAGAGGTCTTAGCCAATGCATGGGTTCATTGTTTTTTAAACAAGAAAAAAGGCAACCAACAAAAATGGGACACTTTTGGAAAAAAGTTCTCGACCATTACAATTAAACGGTCGGCGGAAGTACTCGAACAGTTCATCATGTACGTTCAAAATGGATCCCTATGTTGACTAAGATAAACTACTTCAACGGCCTTTGGCAACAAGCGGTAACATTTTTTTTGAACATTTAATAAATATTTTCCATAACATTGTTTTTGTTTATTTATTTTTTACTTTATATTTGTTATATATGTAGGATCCTATTCGTGTTAGTGGGTGTGGCGACGTCGAGGTCATGAATAGGGCTTTAAAAGGTTTCAAATCAAAATATCCGAGTGGTTTTCATCATATTGAGGAATGGCAGGTTGTTAGTAAACATGACAAATGGGCACTGGTACCATTGTTGGGTGAAGATAGTGGAAGTTCGGGCAAAAAAGAAAGTCGTTTGATTCGGATAACTACAATACGGGTACACCGGGAACTGAGTTCACTAGCGATATACCGGACATAAACGTAGACCCGTCACCAACAAGACCAAAAAATAAAGAAAAGAGGCCCACAACATCACCAACCGATAGCAAAACGACTTTGACCGAGAAGCTCGCGCAATACACTTTTATGAAAGAAGAAGAAAAAAGCACGGGCGATAGAGTTATCGAATATAAAAAAGAAACGCTAGGAAGACACCATAGCGTTAGTGGCGGAACAACGCGAGGCGGTGAAATAACTTTTGTATGATCGGGATTTGGAGACGTTTACTAAGCCACACAACCATGCTTCACCCGAGATGTTGCCGTTTATTCTAGCGCGGAAACGGGATATCGCAAAAAAATATAATTGGCCATGCAATTTCTAAATTTTAGGTTTATTATGGTTTAATTTTTTAGTTTTAAGTATGTAATGTGTTTTTTCAATTAAAAGTACTTTTATTTAGTTTAAAATATGTTTTATTTATTTATGCATAATTTATAATTTATAGAAATAAAAAATATATAACTCAAACACTCTAATAATGTTTGAACCATTGCAAGTAATCGAGTGTGAAATGAGGAGTAAAATACGGACTTGACATAACATAATATTGTTGGTTAGACGGTAACTCAAATACCCTCCACCCTAATAACCTTTGTCAAAAATGCTTATAAAGTGGAGAGTGTAAAATGGAGTGAAACTTAAGAGTTAAGATAAAAGCAAGCAATAACCCAAACCACCCCCCACTTAGACAAGATCTATACTCTCTCCCTCCTCCCTCACCGGATCCCTATTGCCGACACATCCAACCGTGACTCAGCCGCATATCAGGTGAATTCACTATCACATTACCCCCAACTTTCATACGATTCATTATATATTTCATCAAATTCATACGTAATTAATTTCCCTCAGAATGCTTTTTTTTTTAAAAATTATCAAGTGCGTTACATTTCATCTGAACGCTGCTTTTTTGTTGTGATTTCGCAATTTAATGTTTGCATTTGTGCATTCATAAGTTTTAGGGCAGTCAGATCTACTAGGTTTTGTTTTCTGAGTGGCCAATTGGAGATTGTCTGTTATATGACTTGATCAGTTGAATTAGGTTAAGATTATTTTGCCAAAGGTTTGTTGATGAATCTAGGCTTTGTTTTGTTACTTGAATGTTGATTATCTATCAAATTTATTTTTTCAGTTAGAGATCTACTATTTATTTTTACAATTGAGTATGTGTGTTGTTCGATTAGAGATTGTTTGTTATATGACTTTGATCAATTGACTTGAATATTAAATTAGGTTAGTAATATTGTGCCAAAGGTCTCTTGATTATTCTAGGGCTCTAGGCTTTGTTGTCATAATCTAATTGTTGATTATTATGATGTTTTTGTGCCAGAAAGCTATTGTTTCTCCATTGATTTTTTTTTTTTTTGCAATGTAAGTTACATTCGATGTGCTGTTTGCTGATAAATCATTGATCTGATTCATTTAAGTGGTCTACAAGTGACTGATATCATGATTCATGGACTATGTGTTCTGTATGCTCGCTCTGCGCACAGATCTGATCATCTGACGTGGAATTTCATGACTTTGCTGTTCTTCACTGGATATTAACATTAACAACTTAATATAATTATGAACTTATCCATCTCAACTGTGATTATCGCAAAGGAGGCACATTTAGAGACCAAAAATTGGATACTTTAGGATACTAGAAATGAATCTGTGAAATCCTAATTGAGATAATAGAGAAAATTACAAATCATGTTGCTCAACTTTAAAAATTTTCAACATATGATCTTAACCAAAAGAAATCTGGTTATTTGCAACAGAAAATATGGAGAAATCTTGCTCTCTACTTATTCATTTCGACAAAGGAACACCAGCACTAGCCAACGAGATTAAAGAAGCTCTTGAAGGAAACGACGATGCTGCAAAGGTAGACGCCATGAAAAAGGCTAACATGCTCGTGCTGAACGGAGAAACAATACCACAGCTTTTCATCACAATCATTCGTTACGTTCTTCCTTCAGAAGATCACACTGTTCAAAAACTTCTCCTTCTTTATCTTGAAAACATCGAAAAAACCGATTCCAAGGGAAAGATCTTACCCGAAATGATCTTAATCTGCCAAAATTTACGAAACAATCTCCAACACCCGAACGAATACATTCGTGGCGTAACTTTACGGTTCCTTTGCCGTATATGCGAAACCGAGATTATCGAGCCGTTGATTCCGTCTGTATTAGCTAACCTCGAGCATAGAAATCCATACGTAAGGCGAAACGCCATACTTGCTGTTAATGCGATTTACCAGCTTCCGCAAGGGGATAACCTTTTGGTTGATGCACCCGAAATGATCGAGAAAATGTTAACAACCGAAGCTGATCAATCGGCTAAACGAAACGCGTTTCTTATGCTGTACACATGCGCACAAGACCGTGCGATTAATTACCTTTTGACCCATGTGGATAAAGTGTCTGATTGGGGAGAATCTTTACAAATGGTTGTGTTGGATTTGATCCGTAAAGTGTGCCGAACAAACGAAGGTGAAAAAGGGAAGTACATCAAGATTATTATATCGTTATTAACCGTACCGTCAGCTGCTGTTGTGTTCGAATGTGCGGGAACGTTGGTATCTTTATCGTCTGCACCTACAGCCATTAGAAAAGCATCCAATACGTATTGCCAACTGTTACTCACTCAAAGTGACAACAACGTGAAACTTATCGTTCTTGATCGGTTAGACGAACTCAAATCTTCCCATAGGGATATTATCGTTGATATGATAATGGATGTGCTTCGGGCACTTTCAAGCCCGAATCACGATATCAGGAGGAAAACACTTGATATTGTTCTTGATTTAATCACTCCTCGAAACATTAACGAAGTCGTTCTTACGTTGAAAAAAGAAGTTGTGAAAACTCAAAGCGGGGAGTTGGAGAAAGACGGTGAGTACCGTCAAATGCTTATTCAAGCGATTCATTCGTGTGCAGTTAAATTCCCGGAAGTTGCGGGCACGGTTGTACATATGTTAATGGATTTCTTGGGTGACAGTAATGTCGCGTCGGCAATGGATGTAATTGTTTTCGTGAGGGAGATAATTGAAACAAACCCGAAGTTGAGGGTTTCTATCGTAACTCGGTTGATCGACACGTTTTACCAGATACGGTCTGCACGAGTTTGTTCGTGTGCTCTTTGGATCATTAGCGAGTATTGTCTTTCGCTTTCGGAAGTCGAAAGTGGAATTACGGTTATAAAACAGTGTCTCGGAGACTTGCCGTTTTACTCAGCTTCAGAAGACGGTGATAATAATAATACTAATGAATCTGTTAAAAGGTCTCCGCAAGTCAATGCAATAACGGTTTCTTCTAAACGTCCCGCTATACTTGCTGATGGAACTTACGCCACTCAGAGTGCAGCTTCCGAAACTACTTTTTCCGCACCTACGTTGGTCCAAACAACGTTAAATTCCGGAAATTTGAGATCGCTTCTTTTAACCGGTGATTTCTTCTTGGGTGCGGTTGTGGCATGTACGTTGACTAGACTTGTGTTGCGTTTGACCGAGGTTCAAACATCGAAAGTTGAAGGCAACAAGTCAACGACACAAGTATTGATGATCATTGTCTCGATGTTGCAACTTGGTCAATCTTCGTTTCTTCCACACCCGATTGATAATGACTCTTACGATAGAATCGTTGTTTGTTTACGGTTACTATGTAATCCGGATGAACAAATCAAGAAAATATGGCTGCATTCTTGCCGTGAAAGTTTCGTTCAAATGCTTGTGGAGAAACAGCAGCAGGAAACTGAGGAAATAAAAGCAAAGTCTCAGGTTTTACACGCACAACCTGATGATCTCATCGACTTTTATCACTTGAAGAGCAGGAAGGTAATAATTTTGTTGTTTTTAGAGTAAAATGTTCATTTTTGTCCCTGAGGTTTGACCAGTTTTGTGACTTTCATCCAAAGGTTTGTTTTTCTGCATCTAGATCCAAAAGTTTGAAACCTTGCTATTTTTATCCGGCTCGTTAAGTCCATCCGTTTTTCTCCGTTAAGTCAGGGGTATTTCCGTCTTTTTTGTTAACCTAAAGGCAATTTGGTCTTTTTCACTTTATGTGAAAAGACCGAATACCCCTGAAAAAGACCAAATTGCCCTTTAAGTTAACAAAAAAGGCGGAAATACCCCTGACTTAACGGAGAAAATGGATGGAGTTAACGAGCCGAATGAAAATAGCAAGATTTCAAACCTTTTGGATCCAGATGCAGAAAGACAAACCTTTGGACGAAAGTCGTAAAACTGGTTAAAACTCAGGGACGAAAATGACATTTTACTCTGTTTTTCATATTGTATAAGTTGCATTATTTTATAGGTTCTTTTTATTTTTAATGTTTTTGACTCCCCAGGGCATGAGTCAACTGGAGTTAGAAGATGAAGTTCAAGATGACCTAAAACGTGCTACTGGCGAATTTGTAAACGAAGGAGATTCTGCAAATAAACTAAACCGTATTCTTCAACTAACCGGTTTTAGTGACCCAGTTTATGCCGAGGCGTACGTGACCGTTCATCACTATGACATCATTCTTGACGTCACAATTATCAACAGAACCAAAGCGACCCTGCAAAATCTATGTTTGGAGTTAGCAACAATGGGTGACCTTAAACTTGTTGAGCGTCCACAAAATTACACTCTTGCCCCTGAATCAAGCAAGCAGATTAGAGCAAACATTAAGGTTTCCTCTACTGAAACTGGAGTCATATTTGGGAACATCGTTTATGAGACTTCGAATGTTCTTGAACGTAACGTTGTTGTGTTGAATGATATTCATATCGACATTATGGACTACATCTCTCCCGCTGTTTGTAGTGATGCAGCTTATAGAAGCATGTGGGCTGAATTTGAATGGGAAAACAAGGTATCAGTCAGTCACTTCATTTAAAATACTATTATTTTTTATTATTATTGGAGTAAAATGCCATTTTCGTCCCTGAGATTTGGTTAGAATTGCGACTTTCGTCTAAAGGTTTGTTTTTCCGCATCTGGATCCAAAAGGTTTGAAATCTTGCCATTTTCATGCGGCTCGTTAACTCCATCCATTTTTCTCCGTTAAGTCAGGGGTATTTCCGTCTTTTTTGTTAACTTAAAGGAAATTCGGTCTTTTTCACTTTATGTACAAGCATTTAGCATAATGTACAAGTATTCACTTGAAGGGCAATTCGATCTTTTTCACTTTACATACGAAACACCCCTGACTTAAGGGAGAAAAATGGATGGAGTTAACAAGCCGGATGAAAATAGCAAGATTTCAAACCTTTTGGATCCAGATGCGAAAAAACAAACCTTTGGACGAAAGTCGCAAAATTGGCCAAACCTCATAAACGAAATAACATTTTACTCTTATTATTGTTATTGTTATTATTCATTTTTACTACTTTTCAGGTTGCTGTTAACACTGTAATTCAAGATGAGAAAGAATTTCTCGATCATATCATCAAATCAACCAACATGAAATGCCTAACTCCACCGTAAGCCATTCAGTCACATGTGTTTTGTTTCTAGTTAATGAGATGTTTATATTTTATTTTGTTCGCTAATTATGGTGCACTGGTTGTGCTTCAGGTCTGCCTTGGAAGGTTACTGTGGCTTTTTAGCTGCTAATTTGTATGCTAAGAGTGTTTTTGGGGAGGACGCTTTGGTAAATTTGAGCGTCGAGAAGCAGGCAGATGGTAAGCTAAGTGGATATATTCGTATCCGGAGCAAAACCCAAGGAATAGCTTTGAGTTTGGGGGACAAAATAACACTCAAGCAAAAGGGAGGGGCATGATCTTTGATTTCATCATTGGTAAATGGTAAGTAATCAATAGCTTTTTATAAATAGATTAATAGGTTTTATTCGCTTGAAGTAAAAGTATCAACACTTATTTCACAATTTAAAGAGGTGGCCATTTTAACCCGATTACATATGAACGTGTTGTTGGGAGGACCGTGCACTATCCCCCCCCCCCCCCCCCCCCCCCCCCCCCCCCCCCCATATGAACGTGTTGATTTTGGTAGTGTTATCAATCTCAAATGGGTTAAATTAAATTCATACAGCCTCCTAAATTCAAGATTAAATTACTTTCATTATAATATTGTTTTGCAATCATAATCAGCATTAAATGTGTATATGAACTTTTATTTCACGTTTTGGCCCATTACTCGACTCACCGAGCTTGCCAGCTCTTGCATTTAGTGTCAGATGTTGATTTTGGATTTCACAAAATTTAAAAGATTCTGGGCCAGGTTGTGAAGCAGCAGGAGGTTTTGCAGAGAAGATTGCGATGAAGTAATTTGGATGTTGAGTGTTATTTAGAGGAAGAGATTGGATTTGACTTTGCAGACGGCATATTATATTTAGTTAAGGCATTACCAAAATTTGTATTGTTTGTTGAAGCCATTTCATACATACATAAATGATAACTTGGAATTCTTTGATATTGATTATCCTTTTATCATACCTTTAAAGGCCATATCATGGAATCCAATTTCATGTTCCTTGAGTTGATTGAATTGGGTTATTCGAAATATGATTCATATTTGAAAAACCGATTTGAATTCAACCTAATTCGCTAATAAAATAAATATAGTAAGCTTTCAAATATTCTTTCGACTCTTCTTTATTTTCTAAAACGTGATAAAAATAGAATTTCTTTGGACATAAAATATATGAAACTTATAAACTTTCAAGTGATTAAATTTCCAAATGGCAACACTCAAAATATAAATTAGTTAAATTCTCAAATGGTGTAACTTGGTATATGGAAAAGAAACTGAGAGGCTTATTGAAATAAATCAAATAAAAAAAAGATTAAAAACACATTTTTAGAATTATTTATTACAAAGGGATTGTATATAATCTCAAGAACCCCGTGTATTACACGGGTTGCATAAATGTAATTTTATATAATCAATAATAAAAAAGATATATCTTTAAACGTGTTGAATAAAATATAATGTCATATGCTAAGATAAATAGTCATCAAGATTTATCTTTTAAAAATGAACATTGATGTACTATTTACTTATTATAACATTTTACTTTATTTTTTTAATTTTGCATCAATGTAATTCTATATAATAAATAATAAAAAGGATATATCTTTAAAAAAACTCGTATATTGCACGTGTTAAATAAAATATAATGTCATATGTTAACACATACAGTCTTCAAGATTTATCTTCTGAAAATGAACTTTGATGTACTATTTACTTATTATAACATTTTACTTTGTTTTTTATTTATTTTTAGACTAAAAACACATGTAGTATATGGGGTTGAATCCCGTTTTTATGATACATTCAAATTATAAGATACAATTATTTTAGTTAGTTTTATGTACCTTCATGCTTATTTGTTTATCATTCATACTTAAATTTGTATTCAAAAGAGTTTACGGTACAAAAATGTGGAGATCGATCCCCAAGTTTTTATACATGTTGACGCAATGTGCAATAAATGATGAGTTTGAACCAGTTATAACAGTGCGCCTACCATTATAGCTAGTGATGCGTAAAAAACACTTACAAACGTTTATCCTTATCTAAATATTTATTCTTATCTAATATTTTGTTTAAGAGTAAAATGCACGGATAGTCCCTGTGGTTTTGCAAAGTTTCACCTATAGTCTCCAGATTTTGGAAATTACACTCCTAGTCCCTGTGGTTTGACAGTTTGTTACGCTGATAGTCCCTGAAGTGGATGTGGGTTAGTTTTCTCAGTTAAGTTGGTGTGAAATTACTTATTTACCCTTCCCTTAGAAAAAAACAAATCTTGATTACTAAAAGTGTGAGGCCACCTTAGCAACCGGCCACCCACCTCCACTGCCACCCACACCCACCATCACCATAGCCACCCACGGCTGGACAAACACCCACCCCAATTCCAGATCCAAATAACCAGCTGCCATCATTTCTTCTTCTATACTCTTTCTTCTCAAGATCTCAAACCTAAAAATTAACCACACCAAATGTACAAATGGATTTAATAAAACCCCCCAATAATCCAAGATAACAAAGATTCAGAACACAAACAAGCCATAAAAATGGCATTTATTCAACAAAACAATTAAACAGAACACAGAAATAACCCTTCTTCTTCAACACAGCTATTGATACTCCTTTTCTTCTTTCTCCTCTTTCCAGCTCTCACATTTCAGAACAGATCTAGGTGACCCACAGCAGCTACCATCCTTCCTCACAAACTTCTGGTACACAATCCAACCTTCACAACCAAGATCTTCACTACTCTTTTCCTCCAAACTATACCCCTCAACATCCATCGAACGAATCCTCTCCAAAGCATCCGGTGCACCAACCGCAACCGAAAACTCCCCTGGTTCAAAACACTCCAGCACCCGTCGGACCAGCTGGTCCAGGCTCAAGTCTTTGAAATCATACCCAACTGCTTCAAAGCTCGCGTAGCTGATGGTGACAGGGTGAGGTGGATAGGGGTGGTTGATTTGGGGATGGGTGGTTGATGGTGGAGGCGGGTATGGGTTTAGGAGGCGGAGGTGTGGTGGTGGAAGGGGATGGCGGTGGTGGTGGTGGGGAGTGGTGATGGCGGCAGTGGAGATGACGGTGGTGGTGGTTTTTAGTGAGAGAGAGAGAGAGAGAGAGAGAGAGTAGAAAGAGAGATACATATGTTTAGTAAGTGTGTGTATATACATACATATATGTTTTATATATTTAAATACTTGATTTGTTTATTTTATTTTATATTAAGGGTATTATAGTCATTTCACACCAACTTAACTGAGAAAACTAACCCACATCCACTCCAGGGACTATCAGCGTAACAAACTGTCAAACCACAGGGACTAGGAGTGTAATTTTCAAAATCTGGGGACTATAGGTGAAACTTTGCAAAACCACAGGGACTATCCGTGCATTTTACTCTTTGTTTAAAATTATTATTATTTAATATGGGAGATAAATAGAAAAATAAGATGAGAAAGCACAAGAGAGTGACACGTGTCAAAAAAAGATTTTCGTTTATTAGTATAGAAATATTTGAATTGTCAAATGGAATAGGAAATCCTAAATTTGCATTCGATTCGAATTCTAAATTCAAATCAGATGCTAATTTAATTAGAAAATAAAACTTAAATGACAAACTTTTTGAGATTTGAATACTAACACCTAACACGCAACCGTAGCCAAACATTCATTCTCATTCCACTAATCCAAAGACATATTTGTTCATAGTTGTTTGAAGTTTTAACATTCTAAACATAGTGCTATAAATATGACATTCAAATTCCTTTGGTTGAATTTCTTTGGTGGAATGAACTTAATCCATTCTCTTCGAGTTCTGAGAAAGTATGCTATCATGTAAATTTCGATTTTAAATTTAATATTTCAGATTTTAAATTTCACTAAAACAATCACCACCATTAACAGAAAACATACAAAAAAACCAAGAAGAAAAGTAATTTAATCCAAACGTTTTTTGAGATATGTTTAATGAGAAAAAAGAACATAAATAAGCTATTGATACATACCCAGCTTTTAGTTTAAAACTTCAAAATAACCCACAAACTGCTTCAAAACTCCAACATGAATTACAAATTATTAAATTAAGGAATAATGAATTTTAATAATCCCAACTATTGTCATTTGGCTAGCAACGGTCTCAGCTTCAAAAATTTCCACTGGTGGTCCCATCTATTAACATATTGGCCTCCAATGAACCCTGACTAATAGAACCCTAACGTCGTTAGTCTCCGGTCGCCGGAAAAACGTTTTTGGCCGGAAAACTCATTTTTGAACTGAAAAGTCAACCTTTTCGTCACAAACCTCTTTGTAACTTTATTACGGACCTTTATGAACCTTTTTTCTAGTAAAAGCCCAATTATCAAGGTCGCTGGAAAAACTCTTTTATTGCCGGAAAATTTGTTTTTGGCTGGAAAACTCAAAGTTATCGTCACAAACCTGTTTGTAACCACGGATCGGACCTTTTAAAACCTTTTTCCAGCCAAAAACGTTTTTCTAGCGACCAGAGACTAACGGTGTTAGGGTTCTGTTCGTCGGGGTCCATTGAAGGCCCAATATGTGAAAAGATGGGACTACCGGTGAGAAATTTTGAAGTTGGGACCTTTGTTGGCCAACGAGCAATAGTTGGAATTATTAAAATCCATTATTCCTTAAATTAACATGTCCATATATAAATAGAAATAAAATTACAAAGCAACTGAACTGTATGCAAAAACCGAATGTGCATAATTTCTACACCATAAATGAGAGCGTTTACAACAATTTTATACCTCAAATATCTTTCCTCGGGAAAAAACTTTTAAGCACCCGCCGAAGATATCAAGAAGCATCTTTCACATAATAAAACCGAATTCACACAATGGAAGATGTAGTGCGTGTTTGCAGGGCATCCTGTAGACACTTGACGGCACCATCATAGTTTAGAAAACCCATGTACCAAAATTCATGGCCGTCAACGGATATCACCTGGATGTATTTCTCACCAGACTTTGCTCTACTAAAAGAAGGGTTAACTGCTTTCAGCTGCTGTAATGGTATGATCACCTAAACACAAAATCCCCCTTTAAGTGAAAAAGGCCGAATTGCCCTTTGAGTTAGCAAAAAAGACAGAAATACCCCTGACTTAACGGACATACCTTATAATAGCTCCACTCAGTCTTGTCATTAGTTTTATATGACAATGGATTGTCGCTACAAAATGCAAGCTTAGCTGTAGATACATATATAACCCCCAACACGGGACCTGCTGAAGTTGACAGGTAGCATGCATATGAATTTACAAGTAGCTCTTCAGGAACTGTCTCAAATGTTTGTCTGAAAACCTTCTCGTAACCTCCTTCTGCTAGAATTTTAGTTCCCTGTGCAATTCTTCCCAAAGCACCATCCGTGAGACTAGGAGCTGTTTTCACTAAATTAAACGTACACAAAAGTTTAATTAATTTTGAGTGAACTGGCTTACGTGTTTAGATGGATATTATACGAATATACTTTTAATATGCAACCATCAAGTAAAAGTATTTGAACAAAGAAAAAAAAAAGCTGCATACAGACAAAACAAAATTAAAACTAATGGGAAAATAAATTAAAAAAGATAAAACAGTATAAAAAACTACTCGGTTTGAAGTTTTGGAAAAAACTTTTTTCATCACTATTACAACTTAATTATATAAATAAGGACACAGTTGATGGCCTGTAATATATCACCTGCCATATGAAGAAATATACAGTAACACATAGCCAAATGAATCTTTTTACACAACTGTTGGGCAAAAATCAATATTAGGGTTTGTGAAATTCCTTAACTCCTTTGTTTGTGCAAACTGTGAGTGTGCAAAGTTAGAAACAAATTTTGAACCCTAGGAAAAACCTGTCTATCTCTAAAAATTTCAATGGTTTATAACATGTGCCTGGTTCATTTTCATTTAATGTTTGGTTTCATTCATAACAATAATCTCATACACAACTTAGATTCATACTCTTATAACTATGCTTTTATATGAAGTTTATATTATGCAGTTTGTAATCCCCAAACAACTAATCAAGTACGTAACCTGTTTCCCGTAGGGCTGCATAGTAAGAGGCTAATAGCCTATCTGTTTTCCTAGATATGATCTTAGGTTTACATTTGCTAAAGATAGCTAATCTTCATAAGAAGAGTTGGTCTAATAGGTCAACTGACAGAGTTTAATTTGTACAAGTGATGACTGATGAAACAGTATCATTGGCCGTGCTGGTAACAAATCTCAAATGCACTAAAGAGTCCATGCTTATTTTCATCATGATGCTTAGGTAACTCATTGTAATTCACATACTTTCTTAGATAGCTGAACCTCACATAAAAAGCCTGACAGAAGGGCAATGCCTTCCTATGCGGTTATAGCGGTCCAAAATCAAATAGCGGTCAAGGTCCGCTATATGATATATAGGTTATAGCGGTGGTATATCAGTAATTTTTATATTTATGTATTTATATGTATAAATATTTTTGAAAAATATTAATAGTAATATCAAAATTCATAGTAATATCATGCAAAATATTAATAGTAATATCAAATTCGAAACAGTATGCCCTGCTTGCGGTGTCCACATATAATGTGTGTGGGCGCTCGGGAGGGCGAAAGTGAAATGGTACTAACTTTAACGTTATTTTACTAATTTCGTGAAAATAACGTTAAAAGCGGCGGATGGTTAATCATGCATCATGTGGTGACGTTGATAGCTGAAAGACACGGGGGTACATGCACCAATCAGTCTCCATCCCGATAGTTTTGAGTGTTATGTGTCTTAGGTCCAAGGCTTGATACAAAACTACAATCGAGCCGGTGGTCTCACTGGAAGCAGTCTCTCTATTCCTACGGGGTAGAGGTAAGGCTGTCTACATCTACCCTCCTCAGACCCTACCTTAGCTTTGCTATTGGTGGGATTTACTGAGTATGATGATGATGATGATGAAATTCGAAACATGAAAGTGTCAATGTTTGACGTTTGAACTTTTGACCTCAGTTGTACCATACGCACACAATAGATTTAGGATTGGACTAGGTTTAATTAGTGTTTGGGCCTTTACTTTTGGGTTATTTCAAACAAAAAACTGATTTATGTGGGCTTTACCCAACTTTTGGCCTCAAAATTAAAAACCTAGAAAAGCGGTGCTACGACCGTTATACGGGATTCAAAATAGCGGCATTTAGCACCGCTAATAGCAGAACCACTATAAGTGACCGCTATGCGATCGGATGTCCGCTAACCGCTATAGCACGCTATTGACTGCATAGGTGCCTTCCACAATAGATTTCTAAGGAAAAAAATACCTCTTGACTTAAAATATATCTCTCCAATGCTCAGCTATTGGACAAACAACCATCTACACTTCTACAGAACCGCAAGGTCATATATATAAGAACTCCAATTATTTTGAACAATAGTCTTTTCCACATGTTTTCTTTAGTTAGTCTTTTTTCCTAGTTGAATACTTGAATGGATTAAATTCATTCTCCAACCCATAAACACCATCATATTATTTTAAAGCTTGTCTCTCTGCCTTGTAAAACCTCAATATATCATTAGTATTCTAGAAATTTAGTCAACTCAAATAATAATTCAGAGAGGCAGTACTAGCTTGCATACTATAATGTTTCAAGTTCCTTCTCTCAGGGCGCACGAAATAGAGCGGCACCAACTCATCGGCATGTTGCGGCAACATGCGGCACATCAATGAGTTGCATCCCTTGGCTTTCGGTGACTTGTGGTGAGCGACAATGTGTGTTGTTTTGCCAATTATACCGAGAGGGAGAGGTGGGTTGGTGTGGGCCCAATATCAAATCTAACCAATCACATTTTAGTTAATTTTTTAGTTTAATTTATAAAGGAGTTGTGGCATGAGAAGCATATGTACTTCCTGTAATTTGGCAAGTAGTGGTGAAATCTGATGTGGCACGGGAGACAAGCACTCCCCCCCACCCTCAGTTTCTAGAAACGATCACAGGCTAACCACAAGTTAATTCATGCCTATGGATTATGCTTCATGTCCAAGCTCATGCCGATCACCATACAAGTTATAATAAGCATGAAACTCATCACTTGGAACCCACTCAATGCTAAGATAGATGTTAAAACTGAACTTAGAATTATCATTGATGATATAATACTACTCAAGTTTCAACTCAAGCACATGCTAATAGTAATACCTAAATACATTTCAAAAGATCTAACGTCATGGTTGTAAAAATCCCGACTAGTCTCCGATTAATCACTAATCGAAGGTTCACCGATTAATGGCCGATTAATCGATAGGCTGTCAATGGCGGTCCTATTCTGGCCAAATTTTGGCTAGACGCCTGCCAAATTTCGACCAAACCTTATAAATTCCTTCCAATTACTTAAAAAAAGGGGGGTTAAAACATGTCTACTTTAAAAAACTACATGTAAAAATCTGTGTATATATGTAATAACTAAAAATTACATATAAAAATCTCAATCCGATTAATCCCGACTAATCGCTAGTCAGTACCCCACCGCCCGACTAGCGCCTAGCGATTCTTACAACACTGTTAACGTTGACACCTAACTTGCAATTAAACCTCATTAAAAGGCATCACAATCATCTACCAGAACGATGCATTCATATAGTTTAAAACAACAAATATCAGCAAAACAAATTCACAGACTAAAAACTTACAATGTTGCCACGTATTTCCGGCGAGATCTTCAGCTTTTTTCGTAGCTTCTCCAACCTTCTTTCTCCATCTACCAAACGTATCTTTAACATTTGCCATAGAATCTGTAAAACACAACCACGGCTTAAAAATCCATCAACATATTGCATTTCTTATTGCTCAATTACAACTCTATTCCTACAAACACATTGCATACACATAATAAACTAAAAACTTATAAAACTGCAATTAGATAACAAAGTGTATGCGTGCATAACAAGTAAGGTATGAACAAGCCCTAACTGTTCATATTAAATGCAGGAGAATCACTCGATTCACGAGAACGATTAACGTAACGATTCGACGATTCGTAATCATCATCACTCTTCTCTAACGGCAGCAACGTCCGTTCCTCCACCAAATCCTCACTCCACCGCACCGACTTCTTCGATCGATTAGCCGGCGAGTTAACCGCCGGCGTTGTTGACGAAAGCCGATCGTCAGTGACGTCAGCATTGCTCGTTTCAACGGAAGCGATAACAACTTTCGGTTTTGGATTCGGATCCGAGTGATCGAGATCCGATGTGTTGTTCGATTTGTTCGTCGAGTTGACTTGTACGGTGGAACTGTTAGGTGATTCCATCATCTGAACAGGTTTTTGGATTGATGAAGTTAATTAGTTGTGATTGCAAGGAAGGGGAAGGGTAGGGGCGGCGCGTGAGGTGGCGCGTTAAGTATCGAGTTTCGGCGCGTGAGGTGGAATAAATCGGGTCAGTGTTTGGGTTTTTAGGTCCGACATTTTGGTTATATTTTGCAGGGGAGATGAAACGGATTCCAACCTTTTTTTTCTCTTAGGAAAAGAGATTCGATCTTGAGTTGGTGTGAATGGCAATTTTGATCCTTTAATTTATAACTTTTTTCGATTCTAACCCTTGATTTTATTCTGACTGAACTTGTAGAAACTTGGTTAAGAAATGCAAGAAGATTGTTCATAACGAATTTAGGCCAACCACCAAACATATGGAAAGTGATGTTGATATGAACTTAGGTTTGAATAGCTGTGAAATTTGGAATAAAATGCATAAGTGCGATGTCCACATAAGAAATGAAAACTACTTACCATTAGAGAATATTGTTGAATATGCATAAAAGTAATGAAAAAGTTATTGGATTTTATTACTCTCAACTATTACTCTGACCACTCCTAACTTAACACTTTGTGTGTTGTGTCACTCTGCAGTTGCACATTTCTTAGTGTTTAACTTGTGTTATTGGTGATATTAGGCTAACACTTTGTGAATTACTAATGACTGCAGGGGAATCTGCTCCTAAAAGGCAAAATGGGAGCAAAAAACCACTCAACCGGAGTGACACAACACACAAAGTGTTAAGTTGAGAGTGCTGGAAGTTAAAGTGATACTTGGGAGTGGCAGCGGCCAATACCCAATAGTCGGGAATGATAAATCCAATAACCCATAATGAAATATGATAGTCACAAATTTATAATGATAGACAAAAACGAAAGTAGTTTATGGCATATGAAATAACGTACAAACTAATGTTATTGTCATCTATCAACACATGTTATTCAGTATTAAAAAAAAGGCCAATTGGATTTTAACACCTTTAACTTTGAAGAATTGGCCGATAACACCCGCAACTAACACTTTGATCTGTGACACCCAAAACTTTTACTTTCGTTTGTCATTTCACCACTCAGTTAAAAACTCAGTAACTGAGTTAGTGTTCAATCCTAGGTGGCATCCTACATGGCTTCATTAATCCTACATGTCATTACCATGGTTATAAAAGTTCTTCTTCTTCGATACCCCCTGCACAAAGAATTGGGAAACCCTAATTAGCAGAGATGTTCTTCAATCGACCCAAATTCAAACCCTAATTTGCTCATCACGAGTTCAGAGCTGTTCTTCAACTTATTGGCTGATCGACATGTCTACTTCTTCCAACTCTTCATGTAATACGAACCGAATCCCTAAAATATTGAAGGTGGACATGGATGGGAAGTTGTATTGTCATCACGAAATCAGAGCTGTTATTCGCGTAGCGGGAAGGAGAAGTGTTCGATGTGGTGCTGAATTTTACGGTTGCTCACAATGGCCGGTAAGTCCTGTGTATTGAATTTAACATGTTTTTGAACTGACGACATGATGTTGGTTTGTAGCGAGACGACTGCAAGTTCTTTATGTGGAAAAAAGATTTCGACAAATTATTCGAAGTTCATTCAACTTGCAGCTCAAGTGCAGTTACAAGAAGTGATGCTATGACCGGCAATGAATATAATTTGCAATTGCTGAACAACTTGCTATCTCAAGAGAACAATATGTTGAAACGGCAAATTTGTGCGAAAGAATTCATGTTGAAGCAGCAGTTTGTCTTTAGTTTGTTTGTAATCATTGGCATGTTGTTTTACGTAGTGTATCGAATATAACTTGTTTTTGATTGTACGTTCTTTGAACACATGAATGAATGAATGTAGTCTTTATTTCAAACCATGAATGGATTGAGTACCATATGTGCAGACCATTTGCAGACCAAAACCCATGTGACCAGAACAAGTGTGCAGAATGACCATATATGCAGACCAACAAGTGTGCAGACCATTTGAAACCAAGTGTGCAGACCATTTGAAACCACATATGCAGACCATGAATGGATTGAGTACCATATGTGCAGACCATTTGCAGACTTTGAAAACAAGTAAATAACTACCATTGTGCAGACCATTGAAACCACATGTGCAGAATGACCATATATGCAGACCAACAAGTGTGCAGACCATTTGAAACTGCCCTTACAAACAACTACCATATATGGAGACCAAAACAAGTGTGCAGAATGATCATTCTACCCCTGTGACCATATATGCAGACCTGTTTAACATACAAGTGTGCAGAATGACCATTTTACCTCTGTGACCATATATGCAGACCTGTTTAACATACAAGTGTGCAGAATGACCATTTTACCCCTGTGACCATATAAGCAGACCTGTTTAACATACAAGTGTGCAGAATGACCATTTTACCCCTGTGACCATATAAGCAGACCTGTTTAACATACAAGTGTGCAGAATGACCATTCTACCCCTGTCACCATACATGTGCAGACCTGTTTAACATAGATATGCAGAATGACCATTCTACCCCTGTCACCATACACAGTCATAAGTTTACATAGTCATTACACAACCATTCAAGAGATTCAGCACAACAGTCATAAGTTTACATAGTCATTACACAACCATTCAAAAGATTCAGCACAACAGTCATAAGTTTACATAGTCTTAAGTTTACACAGTCATTACACAACCAACAAAAGATTAACCATTCATAACAGACTAACTAACTGCAGCCTTCTCTGTTGGCCTTCCCCTCTTAGTTGGCCTTCCCCTTTTAGTTGGCCTTCCCCTTTTCCTTCCAATTTGTGCTGCATTTTGAGAATCTGTTAACAGTAAACAAATTTAGGAAACAATAATATAATCAAGGCCTATAATCAATAAACCAACTGAATCTATTGAGTTCACCTTTAACTGTGCATTTTCTCTTGTTGTGACCCCTTTCTCCACAAATCCCACATGTCATTACCACCCCATGCTTAGTCAGTTTGCCTGGTTTCTTGGGATCCTCATGAGGGTCCCTCTTTCTGTTTTTCTTAGGCCTACCAGGTGCCTTTTTGATTGGAGGTGGATCCAATGGATAATCAACCTTGGGCCAAAACTTTTCACTAGGCAATGGTGGGATTGAGTTTTCATAAGTTCTCATGTATGTTTCTTTGTGGTAACATGGGTCAACATAATCCTCAGCATTCTTATGCAAAAATCCAGCCACAGCACACACATGCTTACAAGGATACCCCCTTAATTGCCACTTTCTACATGTGCAGGTCTTATTTACCAAGTCAACTGTAACATCATCAACATCTCTAACTTGAAAAACCTGATAAGATGAGGGGTATACCTCACACCTAAAGGCTGCATCTTTTGAGAAATCAAGTTTCGCCTGGATATTGGGGCAAATAAGCACATCTTTGGCTTCCATTTCAGTTCTTTTGATGACTAACCTACTCATGATTTGAACCCTAATGTCCTCTAGCATGTATATAATATGCTTTGACCTTGCAGTTATGATATAACCATTAAATGTTTCTGCCATGTTGTTTACTATGACATCACATTTAGTGTGAGTTTTCAAGTAGCACCTGTTAAAACTCTTGGGATCCTGCTTTAAGATTGCCTCTACTGCATCAGGGTTTATGGCCCTCATTTCATCAATGGCTTGAAGGTAATCAGGTTCACAGTATGCTCTTGCAGCTTTCCAATACAACTCCTTGAGCTCCTCATCCTTAAAATTCTTGTGCCAATTCGCATAGATGTGCCTTGCACAGTTTCTATGCTCTGCTCTTGGCCAAATAAGTGCCACAGCATTTAACAGACCCTGCAGATAAATGATTATTAACCTTAGATATTATAGCACAAGATAATTGTAAAATTTGACAATGGCTACTACCTTTTGTTGATCTGATATGAATGTCCATGCCTCACCACCATCACTTACACCCAAACACTTCCTGAGCTCTTCCATAAACCATTCCCAGCTATCGTTATTTTCACCATCTACAACTGCCCATGCCAATGGATACATCTGATCATTAGCATCTCTGCCAACTGCAGTTAACAACATCCCTCCTAGGAAGGTCTTTAGAAAACAACCATCTAGACACAAGACCTTCCTACATCCAGCTAGAAATCCTCTTTTCACACCATCAAAACACACAAAGAGTCTGAAAAAAGTTTCACATGTGGCTGTGGGATCTAAGTTAATGAAACCTGGTGGTGCAGTAACAAGCACAAAAGTTGATGTTGGGTTTACTTTTTGCAAGATATCCATGTATGCACCAATATTGCTATAATGATCCCTCATTGATCCATGAAGTTTCTTATGGGCACATGATTTAGCCTTGTAGGCCAGCCACTTGGTGATTATGACTTTATACTTTTGTTTCACAGCCAATATGATTTCCTAAGCCGACCAGTTGGGCTTGGATTTAAACACTTGCAGGAACTCATTAGCTATGAACATTGCAGTTAGCTGTCTATTCTTTACCATGTTTCTTTGGCAGGTATGTATATTCTTCACTCTTTTTACCAAGTAACACTCTTTCCCTTTATGAAGTGAACAATGTATAAAGAATGAACAACCTTTAACACAATTGACAACAATACGGCCACAGTTAGCTGTCTTTTCACTCTTTGCAAGGTACAAGTTCCTACCATTAGCTACTGAGTACTGCCTCACTGCCTCTTTAAAGGCCTCCCTTGATGCAAACCTTATTCCCACCTTCCAACTAAATTTCTTCCAATTTGTATGTTCACCTACAGATGGGGCTGCTTCCTTGTACTTCTTGCCCCTGATATCATCATCCTCACTATCACCAGGTGTTAAAATGTCCCCGTCAGATTCCTCATAACTACTGTTTCCATCTACCCTTGGATCTTCAGTTTCATGCAAATCACCCTCTGTTTCATGCAAATTACCCTCTGTTTGTCTTTCATGTACTACCTCATCAAGCACTTTTTTTTGGCTTCCAAATCTATCTTGGTTGCCTCTCTAACTGCATGTTGTGACTGTATCCACTCAACATCCTCTCTGTCTGACTCTAATCCTAGTACATCATCCGCAGCTTCCTCAACTAGTTCATCATAATCTTCATCATCAGAATTTGACTCTTCATCTTCCACACTGAACTCACTATCTTCACTGTCCTCGTCTGCTTGCTTAGCTATTGAGTTAGAGCTGCATCCAGGGGAAACCCTAGAAGATTGGGCTTTTAGTTTACTGGATTGGGCTTCAGGTTTACTGAGCTGGGTAACAGGGTTACTGGGCTGGGTAACAGGTTTACTTGGCCTAGAACTGGAGTGGGCTTCATTGGCACCCAATTGACGATCTTGAACAAATACTTCCATAAATGTTTCACTCCAACTAAAAACCTTCCTAACCAACTCCAACACATCTCTATCATCACGAAAATGCCTAATTTGACCATCATCCGCATCCAACCCATACATATGAAAGTTCCTTGATTTATAGCATTTCGTTTCCAGTGCAAAATCTGCTAGCTCAAAGTATGAAATGTGATCTATATCAACTTTAATTAACCTATGTGCACCCCCAACATACTGTGGAAGACCAAAACCTAACTCAATGTAACCACCATACCAAAGCATGACATCAATCGTTTCAACCATTGCATAATCATGTGAAATCGTACCTTGATCGGAGTTTAAACTTGATAGATTGAGAAGCTAGGTCACGTCTGTAGTCGCCCTTGATCTTTCCCTCCAAAACGAACAGAACAATGCAATGAAGTTCAGTGTTTTGCTTCTTATAACATGTGTTAGCCACGTAGGTCACCATGTAGGATTAATGAAGCCATGTAGGATGCCACCTAGGATTGAACACTAACTCAGTTACTGAGTTTTTAACTGAGTGGTGAAATGACAAACGAAAGTAAAAGTTTTGGGTGTCACAGATCAAAGTGTTAGTTGCGGGTGTTATCGGCCAATTCTTCAAAGTTAAAGGTGTTAAAATCCAATTGGCCATTTTTTTATTAAGATGCTATCGTTCTATTTGCTCATGTTCAAAATGATCAGAAAAAAAAACCTCAGTTATTATTGTTTCTAGGAAATCATAATCCTTTTATTTGATTCAATCATTCGAGAAGTTTTAAAACTAAAATATAATCTATTATAATCAAATTCACATTTCAAAACCCTCAAAATTCAACCATTCAATAATCACAATTACTCACACGTATAAGCACATATATAATCTAACATATTTTTAATAAAGGATTCCAATTAATTCTACGTGAAATTCATAAAGACTTTTTGTTATACACTTAATTTCATATATAATCTAATCTAACTTTTAAAGTGAAATTGCACTAATTTTAACGTTATTTCACTAAATTTGTGAAAATAACGTTAAAAACGACGGACGGTTAATCATGCATCATCATCATGTGGTGGTGTTGATAGCAGAAAGACAAAAGGGAACATGCACTAATCGGTCTTTGTCCCGATTGCTGAGTGTTATGTGCCTTATGTCCAAAGTTTGATGCAAAACTACCATCGAGTCGGGGGTCTTACTGAAAGGAGCCTCTACATCTTACTCTCCTCAGACCCTACCTTAGCTTTGCTATTTGTGGGATTTACTGAGTATGATGATGATGATGATTTAGTATATATAATTAGATTTATTCAACCCATATAATACACGGGGTTTATAAAGATATAATTTTTTTTATTATTTAGTTTATAAAATTACATTTATCCAACCTGTGTAATATACAAGGTTACAAAATTACATTTATTTAACCCGTGTAATACACAGTGTTTTTAAAAATATAACTTTTTTTATTTTTTAGTATATATAATTAGATTTATTCAACCCGTACAATACATGAGTTTTTTTATTATTTGGTATATAAAATTACATTTATTCAGTACAATATATGAGGTTCTTAGAGATATAATTTTTTTTTTATTTAATATATAAAATTACATTTGTTCAACCCGTGTAATAAACGAGATTTTTAAAGAATAATTGTTTTAATTTAGTATATAAAATTACATTTATTCAACCCGTGTAATACACGGGGTTCTAACTTAGTTAAACAATATAGGACTCGGATTTCAGTTAAATATAGCGCCCCATAGTAAAATCACAAGATCCGACATTTGAAAGAAAACGTTAGACATTTTCTTCCATGCTCACTTGTGAATGTAACTCATATATAATTATTTTTCACGTAACTATGGTTTTACCACAAGAAAAGTTATATAAAGTAGCACTTCTAAACAATATCACCATTAGTCCGAATTATACATAATTTGCTTAATATAAATACCTCGAATTTTATTTATGTTTAATCAAAAAGATAACTATTTTATCGGCGAGCCCATAGTATAAGCATTAAGGCAGATCTTGAATTTTGGCAATGAAGTTGCAGAAGATCTCCAAGCTTTTATCATCTGTGCCATAACCAATAACTCGAGTTACTTATCAAAGCCGATCGTCACAAAAACGATCTAAATCCTATATGAAAACTGAAAAAGAAAATCTCTTTGATAGACTGAAAATCAAAATATTATAAAAACCATGTTATCCTCTTCCCCTACTTTATTGGTGGGAATATATAAAAAACCTTTAAGGTCATTTGGTTCATAGATTTTAAAGGAATTGGAATTGTGATTGAAAAATATTCTATCAAGAATCATGTTTGGTTGGTTTTTAATAAAAAGGAAAAATTACAAGTTTTGTCCTTTATTTTTATACCACTTTTCTGGTTGTGTCCTTTTTAACGAATGTTAACAGGCGGTGTCCTTTACTAGGTATTTTGTTGCAAGTTTAGTCCTTTACACCCAACCCAGTTAAAAAACCCTGTTAATTGTTGGGTGTAAAGGACTAAATTTGCAACAAAATACCTAGGTAAAGGACTAAACTTGCAACAAAATACCTAGTAAAGGACACCGCCTGTCAACAATTAACAGAGTTTTTTAACTGGGTTGGGTGTAAAGGACTAAACTTGCAACAAAATACCTAGTAAAGGACACCGTCTGTCAACATTCGTTTAAAAGGACACCGCCTGAAAAGTGGTATAAAGACAAATGACAAAACTTGTAATTTTTCCTAATAAAAATGGAATTAGAAAACATTCCATCAATCAAATTTAACAATCCTCCTATTTAAGAAGAAATTATAATTTTGCATTGAAGTATTTTTCAATTATCAAAATACGTCATATTTCCATTCTTTACTATTTCAAATAAAAGAGATGAAGACAAATTTGTCTTTTTAGTTTTTAACTGTTACAATTTTAATTACTAATTTATAAACCAAACACAATACAAAATTCTATTGGAATCAATTCCAATTCCATGAAATTCCAACTCCCTTTATGGATTCTAGTTCCTTACACATTTATATGGATTTATGTAAAAAAATAACCCATATGTAATATGTAAGAAAATATATTCATTGAGAACAAAAAATCTGAAAATGAACATGTATGGTTAAGTAATTTACACACCTAGCATTGGTATGGTGTGTCCATTGGGATGATGGATGACCAGAGGGTCCACGAAGGACTCTAGTAAACCAATGCCCTCCTCCTTTACAATATCTGTCTCTCCTGTGTTTTCATAAAAAAAATATTTACTTTTTTTATAAGTTTGGGATATTATAATTGATTTAGCCTTTGTAAATACAATGGTGTCATGTTTCAACCTATTCACTTAAAATGAGTCAATTATGATTCTGATAAATATGAAACATATGAGAAGTCACACACATGCATCTCAAATGTTTTTAACATCATAAATTGTTTTATTAAAAAGATATCATTAATCTAGTCTTTTAATAACAAGTATTTTGTAATTATTCTTATTAAAGTAACTATTTTTAGATGTTCAATGTAGTTTACCAGAAAATTCTACTTTTGAGGATGATATGATCTAGGCATGTTGATTTTAAGCGTACCCGATTATCCTAACCCAAACAAACATGTTACCTGAAAACCTGAACCAGTTATTATTAGGGTTGGATATCGGTTAGACATTTAAACATCAAAAACCTAAATAAACCGAAACCCAATTAACCCGAACTACATCGGCTCAACTTTTGGCCTATTATTAAGAATTCGTGAATACACATTAACTTTCCAAATTTATGTTCTTGTCTTGAATTATATTAACTTTCCAAACAACATGAAGGTTGGATCTTTTTAGGACCAAAAGTGTAGTATATAAACCAAAGTTTTTAAAAATTAACAAATATGTCCAAACCCCGACTACTAGACCCGATAACCAAACAACACGAACCTGATGAACCCGATTACTATCAGGGTCGGTTATCAGAAATAATATAATACACAAAAACCCGAATAACACAACCTGAATAACCTGACCTAAATTACCCAAAACCCGAATAACAAATGCAATCAACACCCCTATTACACGTTTACTTATAAACGAGTCCAATTAACTCGTTTATATGTGTTTGTGTAACACTAGTTAAGCAGATTAAGATTGAATTATAAAAAAAAAAATAGAGATGACATGATTTATGTACCAATGAGGTGTAGAGATGGAGTAGTGATGGGAGTAGAGAAGGAAGCAGATGCAAGTTTAGGGATGCCAAACTTTGAACTACCAAATTTAGCCCCAGATGCTATTATTAGAAACTTCACCTTTGGAACCTTTGTTAGGGCGACCCCTTCTCTTTGCATGCCTGGTATTGTTGCCGCTAACATGGCCCCCTTGTTTTTTTAATCAACAATAACATTAAAGATGTATTAATACTTATATTGGTGCGAAGTGTGCCAAGAATCCTAGACGGACACATGTATTGTAGGACATGCATATCTAAACATTCTTCGCATCGGTGTAGTTTGTTTAAAGTGTATATGCATATAAAAATACGTCGTTCGTTTAAATGTAAGAATACTATGCTTGAAATTAAAGATGATAAAATATTCGATTTGTATAAATTAAGAAAATGAACTATATATATATAAAAAAGTTGATACACATTTTTTAGCGTAATATATGTTTGAAAAAAAATAACGAGGGTATTTTTATAGTTTACAACTTCCTATTTTGTCCGAGCTATGTTTTTAACGGCTAATGGTACACAACTCTTGATCACTACTAAATTACACCAAATTATCACTTTGTTTGGAATTGAACCCAAGTCCGAATTATGTCACTGCTTCAATTTTCACAATTGACATAAGATCAGCGGGTTAAATCACTTCCTACACTTAAACGCAGAAAAACCACTTTTTATGTAGTCTGATAAAAAAACTTTTTTTTAAACGACCAACGAAATAAAAGCCTGAAGGAAACCCAATGACAAAAGGCGACTCCATATGCCCGCGACCGCAGACAACGCTGAGTAGGCCAAGCTCATCATTTCCAGTTACGAGTAAAACCCGCCGCCCAAAGGCCTACTGTGGTAAAAATCTGTTGGGATCAGATTTGAACTTGAGACTTATGGCCTCAAACCCAAATCTTCACTTCCCCTCCTATGCGAATTAAGCTATAGTCTATTGGCCTGATAAAGAAAACTAGTTCGATAAAAAAAATCTAGTTCGATAAAAAGAAACAATAATAATAACACAATAAAGAACATAAAACAACTTGCAGAAATCTTGGAACAGAATAAACCTGGGAAAAACCAAGAATACCATCAAAAGGTCCATGAGTCAACATAAACTTTTCAATTTTAGCAAGACATTCTTCAAAGTTATAGAATTCTTTATATTCCTACAGCAATATTCAACCAATGATAATTAACAGATAGAATAACAACTAACTGAACACAAAAAGTAAAAGAAAAGATCATTATGATAACCTCATCAGCTTGGAACCATTCGTAAAAAGGAGGTTCAAAGATACCATCAACTCCAGACTTGCCTTGAGCCGGGTACGGGCCATCCATGAAAACCAGGTCCAGCTTCTGCACCAGTGGTTGGGGCCATTTTTCTACTTCTTTTTGAAGTACGGCACCACTTGTTCTGAACCCATGAAGACACAAAATTTTGAGTTTCTTGTTTTGCTTCTCATTCTCCATTACTAGTAGTTTCGATCCTAAGAGCTTCTTGTATCGTTTTCAGAGATTAATTATAATCAAATTAAAATGTGTTGAGTAATTCAAACTTCATAGATGGTGTCCGTCTAACAAAGTTCAAGAGTTGATGATTTCTACACTGGCACGTGTACAAAATAATAAATTATATAAACCGTTAAACCAACGTCGTTGACCGATGAACAAAAAAGTCTTCTTTTTTTTCAAATTTGGGAAAATTCCAAAATGTCATTTGAACGAGTGGTTTTACCAAAATGTCGGCATCCATGAAAAGACGCAATGACAATGGAATGCGTCTGGCTGACCATCAATTGCGTCCTTTAGTGTGGTGCTGACACTAATCCGACAAGGTTATTGCGTCGGCGACAGACTCCTCCAAGAGGTCAGGCAGACTCTTCCAAGATATCTTTAAAATACTTTAAGAAAATACTTTAAAATATTTTAAAAAAATACTTTAAAAAAATACTTCAAATATTTTTTTAAATTAAAAAAAATACTTTTTTAAATTTATATACGTAAAGATATCTTTAAAATACTTTAAGAAAATACTTAAAAAATTAAAAAAAAAATACTTTAAAAAAATACTTAGAATATTTTTTTAAATTTAAAAATATTTTAAATTTATATACGTAAAGTTATCTTTAAAATACTTTAAAATTATTTTTTTTTAATTTAAACAAATACTTTAAAATTATTTTTTAAATTAAAAATAAATACTTTACGTATATAAATTTAAAATAACGTAAAATACTTTAAAAAAAATACTTTACGTATATAAATTTAAAAAAAATATTTTTTTAATTAAAAAAATATATATTTAAAAAAAATATTTTAAGTATTTTTTTTAAAGTAGTTTTTTTTTAAATATTTTAAAGTATTTTCTTAAAGTATTTTAAAGATATCTTGGAAGAGTCTGCCTAACCCCTTGGAAGAGTCTGCCGCTCACGCATTAACCTTGTCGGACACGTGTCAGCACCACACTAAATGACGCAATAGATGGTCAGCCGGACGCATCCCTTGTTATTGTGTCTCTCCATGGACGTCTGAGAGTGACATTTTGGTAAAACCACTTGGTCAAATGACATTTTGGTAATTTTCCTTTCAAATTTTCTTATGTAGGATGGTGGGGTCACGGGGTAAAATCTGTCGAAGTTAAAAAGTTTAAGGGGGTGTTTGTTTTATCAGAAAAATCTCTTCTGATCTTTTATGTCTGCGCCGCGCAGACGTTTAACTCTGCAGACCGTTTGTTTTTTAGAAGACATTTCATTAAAAAATGTTTTCAAACCTCTGCGCGCCCTCTTCCCTACGCAGATATGGTCCAATGTCTTCCCACCTCTTCCAACCTTCTCGCCATGCTTTTTTCCCTGTCTCTTCCAACCCTTTCAAACCTCACGACCTACAACTCCAAATCCTCAACCATTTCATCTCTTCACACCTCCAATCAATCAGCCACAACAATCCTCAATCCCTATTCATCAGGTACTTTGATCGAACACGTAAAATCGAGCAATACGGTGGAGACCAGGTGGAGGTGGAGGACGGTGGAAGAGAGGTGTGAGTCGTCAGAGGAGGAGAGTCGGCGTATAGCGGGGAAGAGTGGACCGGGGAATTGATGAGTGGTGGAATCAGCGATGGTGATTGTTCTGGAATCGGAGAAGAGGACGACGTTCAGGTGGCGGAATGTTAGGGTTCCGGTTGGTTTCCGGTGAGTCTCCTTTGTAGCGATCACTACAAACACAAATAAACTTGCATCAGATTTTAAAAAAGTTACTTATTGCACCCAGAATTAACACAAGGATTGGCATACCATATGAGATGTTCTGTGTTCGTATTCATTGTTTCTCTTTATCATCGTGTGAATATTTCTTCATGTGCTTTATTTTCCTTCACTCTCTGAAATTATTGTGAATTTTGAAATCGGATGATTACTCCTTCATAAGTTGCAACTCTTTAATGGCCTAATGTGACGTTTGATGATCTGAAATGTTCAAGAGAAAGGGGTTTGGGAGAAGAGAAAGGGAAAAGAAGTTTGCGGATGTGGGGTAAAGAGGTGAGATAATCAAACACTCTTTTTATTACACTCCACAGACATTTGGTCCACCTCTTCTCGTGCAGACGTTTGCAGATGTGGTCCGCAGACTGTAGACCTTTTGCATCTGAAAAAACAAACACCACCTAAATGTGTAAGTAAAAAAAAAACTAATGAATGTATAAATGGACTATAAATTTTGAGTTGTGACCTGTGAGTTGATGAATTAGGTTGGCCCGTACGTGAGGAGTAGACGATTCTAAAAACATGAAGGGTCCGGTTCTTATGTCCCCGATCACACTTAATTCAATAGAATTGGCAGAAGCAGAAAGCGGAGTCTCCATCTTAGCATTGAGCAATGAAGTAGCGGATGTATAATCATAATCATCGAGAAATCATAGGGAAACTGAAGTTACAAAAATTGTTTGTAGATCTACATAGAAATCATTTCTCATAACTCACGATAAAATGAGAAAAGGGAAGAATTGAAATCTTGAAGAATTGTAGTAACAAAAATCATTTGAAAAGTTGAACTTAAAAGTAATATCTCCAGTGGCTGACCCAATATTTCTCTAATAAGGAACAATCGGGATTTTAGCGTATAAATAACACTATTTTTTTTCATTGGGGGCAGTTGCCTCCATGGCGTCTACATAGATCCGTCACTATCCTAATTAATTTCTCTCGGGTTTGAAAGTTGAAACCAACATATTTTTCAGTCACAACTTTTAATAATAAAAAAAATTTACAATACAATGTTTATTCGCCTCTCATAAATTTCTGGAAATATATACAAACAAATGTCGTTTTATTTATATAATCTACATAGTGCGTAAGTTATATTACCTACACATGTATAGGAAAACACATAAAGATTTATAAACCTATGAATAAAGAGACCCGAATTTAAGTTTTATAGAACATCCACAAGTCCAACGGTTGAAAGAAAACGTAAATGTGACATTAGTTTTTTTTTTTACCTGCTTACTTGTGACTATGGTTTTGTAACAAGATCGGCTATATGAGGTAGCATTATTAAACAACATGAACACCTGTTTTCTAATTAATCTGAATTTCAATACATAATTCGTTTAATATAATATATCACTCAATCAGGGGAGGCGAGAATTACAAACTGATCAAGTTATTATTGTTTTGGGGAAGTCTTTTTGGTATAAGTTCTTCGAAGGCGTTAAGGCAGATCTTGAACTTTGTCAATGAAGGTGAAGAAGATCTCCTGACTTTTATCATCTGTGGGATAATCAATATACTTGAGTTTTTAAATCATAAATTCATCCTAAAACCAAGAAGTGAAAAAAGCTCATCTATTTCCCAGAAGGTGGAAATATATAAATTATAAAACTCTAGCTCATTTTATATGGGTTTAAAAGAATATAACTCATATGTAAGAAAATCCCATTGATGAAAATAAAGATCTGAATGTGACCATATATATATATATAGTTATTAAGTAATTTACATACCTAGCCTTGGTATGGTGTGTCCCTTGGGATGATGGATGACAACAGGATCCACAAAGGATTCTAGTAAACCAATGCTCTCATCCTTCATGAAATCTGTCTCTCCTGTACATGTTTTCATAACAAGTAAACACTTATAGTTAGGGACGTTATTATTAATTTAGACTGAAAAGCGCGAAGGTACTACAGTTTCAACCTATTTGCTTACAATTAGTCGGTTATAGTTAGTTATGTATGATCATATGATATTCAAATATGAGAAAGTCATAGTATATTTGTAACGTTTAGAATTTCTTTAAGCCGTCATGATTAATTTGTAACAGAGTACACTTTATAGTTATTTGCGTAAGAGCTTGTGAACATTTCTAACAAAATAAGTATTTATAAATGTTAGAAGTCATCTAAAAAAACACTGCTTTTGAGTTTTGACCGTCAATCATATATTTGCTCTGATGCATCTAGTTATATTGTTCATATATATAAAATTAAATCAGAATATGTTAGATTTTATCTATTGGTCAAATATACAAAAACATAACATCGACAAATGTTCTTAAGCAGGGCTGGACCTTCTTTATATAAACTTATTAAGAGCATCAACAATGCTCGTCAAAGTCCAAACCCAGACTAGCCTAGTCAGCATATCATTCCAAACCCATGTTTTCCCACAACACTTCAAACCTCCACATCACATCCCATTTTTTACACTAAAAAAGGTTTGTGAGTGTGTGGTCCTCAGAATTCCAAACCAAGCTCGTCCGATGGAACAAACCGGACCACCATGGTCAAACCCTCACAACGCAGGGGTGGTCCAGAAGTGTTGGTCTGATTGTGGACTTCAATTCCACACCAATACGTTGGAGGTGCTCTAAGTGATCGTTTAAGGGCCCCCATTTATTCCTTTTTATGTTAAATTTATATTATGTTTACTTGGCAAATCCAAATGTAAATTAAGTAGGGGGGACATGCCCAAAAATTTCCAATTTTCCTTAGTGCTACAATGACCCGACTTTGGTTGCAATAAAAAAGATTGTTGAATACAAAATGTCCAATCTTCTTTAGAAACCGAAAGTAGGATTTTTTTTTTCGCTCTGAGCCCTCAAAATGGGTGAGCCGCCCCTATTCATAAGTAAATTGATTGAATAAACATATTTACCAAGATCTATGTAAGAGTAGTTGACATAGTTACTCAAGTTATACATTAAGATTGAACTATAGAGATGACATGACATATATACCAATAAGATGTAGAGATGGAGTAGTGATGGGAATTGAAAAGGAAGCAGCTGCAAGTTTTGGCACCCCAAACATTGAACCACCAAATTTAGCCCCAGATATTATTATTACAAACTTCACCTTTGGAACCTTTGTTAGGGCCACCCCCTCTCTTTGCATCCCTGGTATTGCTGCTGATAATATCGCCCCCTTGTTTTTTTTATTAAATTTCACACAACAATAAAACAAAACATTTATCAACTACTTACATTCTTCAAAGTTATAGAAATATGGGAAAGGTACAAACCTGGGAAAAACCAAGAACACCATTAAAAGGTCCATGAGCCAACATAAACTCTTGAATCTTTTCAAGACATTCTTCAAAGTTATAGAACTCTTTGAATTCCTACTACAGTATTTACTTACCAATTATGGTATTTAATATATATAATAGTTAACTGGAAATAAAGTAAAAGTAAAACACTACTAGAAAACAGTTAACTTTCCTAGGAAATATTCCAATCAATCAATCAATCAATCAATCATACCCAGTAAAATCCCACAAAGAGCAAAGCTATTTGTAGGGTCTGGGGAGGGTGGGATGTAGGCACACCTTACCTCTACCCCTAGGGATAGAGAGGCTGCTTCCAGAGAGACCCTCGGCTCCAAAACACCCAGGAAAGAAATAAATAGAGCATGGGGTGTGTGTGTGTATATGTGTATGAAGCTACCAATGTAGTATGAGTTGCAAAATAGTGCATGGTAGAACAGAACAAATATGACAACACAAACAGTCTATACACATAGTTACATATTTACGACCATACACTACACCTAGAAACACAACTGTACAAAACATCCTATACACATAGTTACTTATGTACGACCATACACTCCACTACCCCTAAAAACACAATTGTACCCTTTCCTAGAAATCCTTAACCTTAATCCTACGTCTCCACGAGCTCCTATCATGGACCATGTTCTCAGAGAGGTGCAATTTTTGCAAATCCTGCCTAATCCGCTCATCCCAAGTAATTTTGGGTCTGCCTCTACTCCTCCTCCCCTCCACCTCGAGGGTTTCAACCACTCTAACTGGTTCTATCGTCTGCCTCCTCTTCACATGCCCAAACCATCTCAATCTTCCCTCCTTTATCTTATCTGATATACTAGCTACTTGTAACCTTTCCCTAAAAACCTTATTTCTTATCCGGTCTAACCTTGTGTGGCCACACATCCATCTTAGCATTCTCATCTCTGCTACCTCCATCTTGCGTGCCTGTACTTCCTTAATGGCCCAACATTCGGTTCCATATAACATAGCAGGTCTAATTGCAACCCTATAATATTCCAATGAAATCGGAAATGCGACACTTTTCTAGTAGTGAAAGAAAATTAAGATATGTATGAACACCTCATCAGCTTGGAACCATTCGTAAAAAGGAGGTTCATAGATTCCATCAACACTGGACTTGCCTTGAGCCGGGTACGGACCATCCATGAAAACCAGGTCTAGCTTCTGCAACAGTGGTTGGGGCCATCTTTCTGTTGTAAATGATAATCAGAGACAAAGGATAATAAAAAGGAACCGAATTTATTGATTTATTTCTTCCATACAAAACATAAAAACAAGCCTTTATTTATAGGTTTTACAAGAAGAATAAAAAGGAAAGACTTTGATAAATATGGAGATGATCTTGAGGAATCCATATTTTTTTCTAAATTATTTTTTCCTTTTCTAACACTCCCCCTCAAGTTGAATTGTGGGATTGCCACGATTCAACTTGGATTGGTTTTGATTTTGGGTTTTGATTATGTCTGGTTTTTGGTTTGGCTACCGTCTCCTTGACATGGTAGTTTGAGCTATTGAGTTACCGCCTTTCGACATGGCAACTTTTGGTTTGATTGAGGCTACCGCCTCTCGACATGGCAGCCTATTTTGGGTTTTGGTTTCCCCTCAAGTTGAAAAAAATTCAACTTGGCCATTTGGGTCTTGGCATAGGTTTTGATTTGGGTTTTTTGTTTTTGGTTTTGGTTTTGGATTTTTGGATTTTTGGTTTTGGGTTTTTGGGTTTTGGTTTTTTTTTTTGTGGTTTGGTTTTGATTTTTTATTTATTTGTTTTTTTTAGCTTTGATTTTTTTTAGCTTTGATTTTTTTTTTTTGAAATGGCTTAAATTACACTAAATCCGCTTTCATTTTAACTGGACTCGAACCCTTGACCTCGAGAGAAACACGAAGCCAATAATTTTGCCGGACCAGCACCCACCATCCATAGATGGAGTCTTCTTCAAGTTTTGCCAAGGAGCATAAACAACACCAATGTTTTTCACTTTATTTCCTTGGATAGAATTTACTTTGACAAGTTGAGCACAGTCTTCAAGAAGCCCTTGGGATGTGTCATCAATTGTCTGACCCTTCCGAAGCCTCACATAAACATGGGCAAAAGACATTCTATCCACATGCAAGAAGTTTTAGGGTTTCTTGAGCACTCCTCTTTCTATAGCCCCCTTTACAGATCCGGTCACCACCTGCATAAATCTCCAAGCAACAGCAGCGGATATGAAGCCCAGATGAGCAGCAGGCAGCGGATTTGAGTTATAGTAGCGGATTTGGCAGAGATGAATACGGCGGCGGCAACTAGGGTTTTCAGCGGCGGCGACAACTAGGGTTTTCAGCGGCAATGATTTATTCGCCGGAACAGTGGTTTTCTTCTCGGTGCGGTTAGTCTGATTTTCCTGGTTCTTTTTCCCTTTTGAGTTTGATTTTGTTCTCTGGTTTCTGGGGATTTGAGATTGGAATGGCTGGAGAGTGTGCGGCTGGGGCTGACGCTTGTCCAGTTGGTTTTTTTTCGGACAAGAAATTGGAAGGAATTGAAGAATGGTTTGATGAAGAAGGTTAGTTCGTTGAAGGTTTTGAGGACTGAATCTTCGTTAGGGGGGTTTGACGAAGATCGTTGGGGGGTTTGACAAAGATCGATTTTTTGAAGTTTGCTGAACGATTTTAGTTTTGGTTTGAGATTGACAAACAGAGTTTTTAAGGATCATAACTCTGCTCTAATACCATGTTGTAAATGATAATCAGAGACAAAGGATAATAAAAAGGAACCGAATTTATTGATTTATTTCTTCCATACAAAACATAAAAACAAACCTTTATTTATAGGTTTTACAAGAGGAATAAAAAAGGAAAGACTTTGATAAATATGGAGATGATCTTGAGGAATCCATAATTTTTTCTAAATTATTTTTTCCTTTTCTAGCACTTTCTGCTAGTTTTTGAAGTATAGCAGCACTTGTTCTGAACCCATGAAGACACAAAATTTTAAGTTTCTTCTCATTCTCCATTGCTAGTTCCGATCTGAAAGCTTCTTGTATTGTTTTCAGAGTTAATTACAATCAAAATAAGTGGTGTAGAGTAGCTAATGGTGGTTCCAACTATAAAAGTTTGAGCATTGAAGTCCAGGACTTAATGATTCGATATGGGCACGTGGTTTTGAAATATGTGACTCATGAACAAAAGTTTTTTTTTTCTTAAAGTAGATTCTTTTTAATAACTATTGAAAGCGAAATGCTACCAGCAAGGTTCTGTCTAGCAACAGGACCTGCAAAACATCAATTAACAAACATTTAACTAATTCAAGGTGAAATTGCACTAAACATCTACTATAATGGGGCTTTAGACATAAAAACTGTTAAATATTTTAGAGTAATCGGGATTGACTATAGAATAAGATATGCAGATTAGGGTGTGAGTGTATTGAATATTGATGTTCGTATTCGAATTGGTAAAACATCAGAGTTGTTACAGGAATGCATATATACATGACGGCGGATTTGATAACCGCCCATACTTATGATATCTAATTATAATACTAATAATGTTACATAGTATTATTCTAATATCATGAATTATTATATCTAGCTTATAATCCTCCTAATATTCCCTCCCGTAAGCTAGATTGGATTGACATGTAGGAGCTCTTTGATCCGTTTGAAGTCTTTCGGCTGCAGTGCCTTGGTAAGAATGTCTGCGATTTGTTCCTTTGTTGAACAGAAGCTAACCTCTACATCATCATGTTTTATGAGATCTCGGATAAAATGATACTTGACTCTAATGTGTTTACTTTTCCCATGATAGACTGGATCTTTGGCCAAGCATATTGTTGATTTGTTGTCACAGTAGATAGTTGGAGGACAATCCATATTCATGTGAAGTTCATTTAGTATTCCCTTCAACCAAAGTGCTTGACATCCAGCCATTGATAGAGCTATATATTCCGCTTCGGTTGATGCTAATGCAACCACTTTTTGTTTCTTTGATTGCCATGCGATTGCTCCGGACCCCAAGTTAAAAATATAGCCAGATGTACTTTTACTATCATCGATATTTCCGGCATAGTCGCTGTCACTAAAGCCTACTAACTTTCCTTTGCTACCTTTGGAGTAAACTATTCCGTGATTTATCGTTCCTTTTATGTATCTCAAGATTCTTTTCCCGGCTTCCCAATGACTTCTTCTTGGCCTTTCCATGAATCGGCTGACTTTACTAACTGCAAACATGATGTTTGGGCGAGTATTTGTATGATACATCAGGCTGCCCACAAGACTTCTATACATATTCTGGTTCACTTCTTCTTCTGGGTCATCCTTCTTTAGTCGTTGACCATACTCCATGGGAGTTGAGACTGTGTTGCAATTTTCCATCTTAAATCTTTTGAGTAAACCCTTTGCATATCTTTGTTGTGACACCAGAATGTTTCCATCTTCATATTTAACTTCCATACCCAGGAAGTAATGTAATGTTCCCAAATCTGTCATTTCGAATTCATGTTTCATCGATGTCTTGAGCTGATTTATCATATCTAACGAATCACTTGCTATGATAAGATCATCTACATAAAGACATACCACCATCTTTGAACCTTTCGTGTTCTTTATGAACAAAGTGTGTTCATAAACGCATTTCCTGAAGCCGTTTGATTTAAAAAATTCATCTATTCTACTATACCATGCCCTTGGGGCTTGTTTTAGACCATATAGAGCCTTCTTGAGATGACACACCTTTCGTTCTTCTTCAGGTTTAATGTATCCTTCTGGTTGTTCGGTGTAAACTTGCTCATTCAGGTTACCATTCAAGAATGATGTTTTTACATCCATTTGATGTAAGTACCAGTTGTTACGAGCGGCTAGAGCTAATATCAATCTAACAGTGTCAAATCTAATCACCGGTGGAAAAACATCGAGGTAATCAACTCCATATTTTTTATTATAACCCTTTGCTACTAATCGTGCTTTGTACTTGCTCACATTTCCATGTTCATCATATTTTGTTTTGAAGATCCATTTTACACCTATAGGTCTTTGATTATTCGGAGGATCCACTAGTTCCCAGGTTTCATTTCATTGTATTGATTCCATTTCCCTATCCATTGCTTCTCTCCATTTGTTATCTTTATGTGCCTCTCCGTATGACGTTGGATCTGCATCAGCGTACAAAACGAAATTTGTTGCATCTTCTGTCACGAACTGAGCATTATATAACTCGTTTACTTGTTCTTTTGTGAGCTGCTGAGTTTCTTCATATATCTCTGAAATGTCTCTAGTCTTCAACACTTCATTTTATGATGAGGACGATGATGAGTCTTCCTCTCCTTGATTGTTATTCTGAATTCCAGTTTCACCATCACTGACTTGTTCTCCGTATTGATCATTCGATCAGGTCTGCAGTATCAGTTTGTGGATTTACATCTTGACTATTCTCTTCAGCAGTGGCCATGTCATTTGCACCAGTTGTATCCCCTCCAAGTACTTCATCGTCTGGATAGTTCAGTTGAACACTTGAGTTTCTTTCATTTCTTTCAGCTCCTTCCCAGTCTTGACTCTCATCAAAGTGAACATCTCGACTAATAATGATTTTATTAGTTATTGGATTATGAAGCTTGTATGACTTACTATGTTCACTGTAACCTATCATGATGGTCTTCTCTGTCTTGTCATCTAATTTGCCCCGATGTTGTTTTGGTATGTGTGCATAAGCTACACTTCCAAATATCCTCAGATGTGATACGTCGGGTTTTCTTCCGCTCCATGCTTCTTGAGGAGTCACATGTTGTATTCCTTTAGTTGTGGTTTGGTTGAAAAGATATGTGGCACATGCCACTGCTTCTGCCCAGTAAGAGTGAGACATCCGTTTCATCTTCAACATACTTCTGCTAAGTTCCATAAGTGTCCTGTTTTTTCATTCGGCAACCCCGTTTTGTTGGGGAGTATAACTTGTGGTGAGTTGATGACGAATCCCATTGTCTTTGAGGAAATTTTGAAATTCATGGCTGCAATATTCTCCTCCTCTATCTGTACGTACTCCTTTTATCTTATGATCTGTTTGATTTTCTACCAAGCCTTTGAATGTCTTGAAGTAGACTAAGGCATCTGAGTTCAATTTTAAGAAGTAAACCCATGTTTTTCTTGAAAAATCATCTATGAAGGTGATGAAGTATCTGCATCCTTCAATAGAGATCATTCTCATGGGACGACATATGTCTGAGTGCACGAGTTGAAAGGGCTTACTTTCACGCCATGTGGTTTGTTTTGGAAAACGCTTTCTAACATGTTTTCCAAACAAACAGCCTTCACAGACACTTTGCGGAGACTTGGAATTTATTTTGGGCAATCCTTTCACAACCTCTTTCGTTCCCATGTTATGAAGTGTTTTGAAGTTAATATGTCCATAATGTCTGTGCAATAAAACCGATGGATCTTGAGTCATTATATTGCACACTCGTGGAGTTACATCATAATTCAGATTTAGAGGGAACGTCTTGTTTCCGGTCATCTTAACAGTTCCTATAGGCATTCCTGTCGGATCTTTGATTACACATGCATGATTATAAAAGTTTACTTCATATCCCTTTTGCACGAGTTGTCCTACAATTAAAAGGTTATGTTTTAGACCTTCTACGTAGAAAACGTTGGGTACCTTCTTCTCTACGCCTCTCACTTTGATTGTTACATCACCACTACCTAGGACTTCGAGTCTCTTATTGTCACTGGTCCTTACTTCTCTTCTTTCAGACTCATTTAGGGTAGTAAATAGTCTCTTATTTCCGGTCATGTGATTGCTACATACATTATCTAAATACCAGCAATCATCTTTTGTAACTTCTTCCATATTGAAAATCATAAATAGTGTTTCATCATTTCCCTCATCGGTTTCATCTTCATGTAATAGAACATTATTGTTCTTATCACTATCATCTTTCTTCTGACAAAAACGTGTTGTATGCCCTAGTTTTTGGCAATTATAGCAACAAATTTGTCCATAAGTTCTTCCTCTTCCCCTACTTCTTCCTCTACCGATGTTGTCTTATCTGAAAAATCTTGACCGATCTTGATTGACATTCTGTACTTGAAACGCTTGTTCCATTGGAACATCATCGTATTGTTTAAGTCTCAATTCATGAGACTGTAATATTCTGAGTAATTCTTCAGTGGTTATAGTGGACAGATCTTTGGATTCTTCTATTGCTACTACCACCGATTCATATTTTCGTGTTAAACTACGAAGAATTTTCTCAATAACTCGATGTTTGGTGATATTTTCTTCGTTTAAACGTAATTGATTAACTATCACCGTTGTTCTATTAACATATTCTTCTATTGTTTCACCGTCTTTCATTCGTAATGCATCAAATTCACATCTTAAAGTTTGGAGTTTTACCGTCTTGACTCTGTGTTCCCCTCTGTAAGCCTTATGAAGAATATCCCATGCTTCCTTTAACATTTTGCTTGTTGCAATTCGTTCAAATACTGTTTCATTGACCGCTTGAAACATAATATGTAGGGCCTTCTTGTCCTTCTTAACCGTTTCTTTGTGATTATTCCGATCACTTTCTGATGCTCCGGCAGCGGGTTCTCTATATCCTTCTTCTACAATCGTCCATAGATCTTGAGATTCCAACAACACCTTCATCTGTATATGCCAGTGAAAGTAATTTTGTCCCAATAATTTGGGATTTGAGTTTGAATTCCTCCATTCGTTGTTGTCATTTTGATTGGATAAACTGATGGATTACGAGGGTTTTGATTTTTCGAGTTCTGGATCGATGTGGCTCTGATACCACTTTATTGAATCAGATATGCAGATTAGGGTGTGAGTGTATTGAATATTGATGTTCGTATTCGAATTGGTAAAACATCAGAGTTCTTACAAGAATGCATATATACATGACGGCGGATTTGATAGCCGCCCATACTTATGATATCTAATTATAATACTAATAATGTTACATATTATTCTAATATCATGAATTATTATATCTAGCTTATAATCCTCCTAATATTGACTTGGTGATCAAAGCGAATAATAATACACATCAAGCAAGTTAGGAGGTGCGAGAGTGCACGCTTGTTTGAGTTATTATAATTCGAAGTGTACGGGCGAAGCCCGTACATGGGGTTCCAAGGGGGCAACGACGGGGGTCAGGGAGCAGCGCCCCTGGGAGCAGTGTCCAAGGGGCAGAGCCCCTGGCTGGAGTCGGGCTAAAATTGCGTTAGGAAAAAATTGCCATATTAAAATTGCCTTAGGAAAAATTATTTTCTGGAAAATGGCTTATTTTCGAAACATAAAAATTGGCATTTTTATGTGGCAGTTATGTTTTAATTTTGACATAACTGAAATGGCAGTTGGTAATCCCCTACCCTAATTCGTAGACAGTTTTTTCCTTGATCATTCATCTCCCGGTTCAGACAATTTTCGCAGCAACATACACTGGTTCATTTCTCGAAAATCATAGTTGTATCCAATTGAATTATTCGGGTGAACCACCGAAATAATTTGATCTGAGAGTGACATCACACCTCTCTGATCATCCGGCAATCTGAAAGTTCCCCAAAAAGATCAAATTATTTACTGTGAAGATGACAAGCGGATCGATGAAGGATTTGACAAGCAAGTTTGACAAACTTGAGAAGTTCGAAGGGCAAAATTTCTAAAGATGGCAGAAGAAGATGCACTTTCTTCTGACAACGTTGAAGGTTGTGTACGTGTTGACTACTCCAATTCCGAAGATACTGGAAGAGGGGAATCTGGAGCAAATCAGGAAGAGATCAATTGTTTTTCTGACACATCACTTTCATGATAACTGTTATTTTTCGTGCAATTGTTTATTTAAGAGGGAAAAGACAATTGTGATACCCCGTAAAACGCAATGTGTCCTCAAATATATTTTTTATTTTTATTATATAGTATAAATATAGATATAGATGCTAGTATTGATTTGGATAAATATATATTAGTTATAAAATTTACTATTTCAAAATCTAACTAAATAATAACATTGAAATAACTAATTTGTTGTTATATTTATTATAAGAGAATATTGTATGTGTGTACCGGGAGAGGTTATATTAGGCTACGGGGTGTGGTTATGACCCTTATGACCATCATGACCCTTCATGTCAGTATCAAGTCACTCACCTCTAATCTACAATCCAAAACCACTACCCTAAGGGTGTGGTCATGACCCAAACCACTATCTCCTTATTTATTTTTGTCTAAAAAAAGGAAAATGATTACCTGAAAAATGGAAAGGAGTACCATGGTTGTCATGGTTTAATCCATGCAAAACATGGTGGATTAGGGAAGGGGGCGGTATAGTCTTTCATTCATGTTCCTACGTGACGAATGATGACCCAACCATGACCCCCACACCCTTTAGCCTTAGAGAACTACACAAAAGTGAAGATAACCACTAGTTTTATATAAAACTAGAATTACGACCCGCCGCAATTGTCACACCCTGATATTTCCACGTTTGACCGGTGGACCCGGTGGGGAGTATCGTGACGTAGTTTGCAACATAAGAGTCAAACAACACAATATTTAATATGCACAACGGAAGCAAAGATAGATGTATTTCAACCGAATATAATATTGTAATATCGAGTATCACAACATTCGAAAGTTTATCCACAGGTGGATCAAAATAAAATGGGAAACAGTAGTTCAACAGACGTTAGGCATCTTAAGCTTGCGAGACTCTTTATTGATGCTAAGAAGAAATCCAGCCTATTACGAGTAGTACCTTCATTTAATCTTTTTGGGAAAATACGTCAGTTTACACTGGTAAATACAATTAACCGACTCATTTTAAAAATGATTAAAAATTGATTTGGATACACATGGCACAAACATTTTATAACTTGGGATAATTATTTAAATATATAAACTTGTAAAAGGATTACATGTTCCTTATGCGTTCAGTAGCCCGGATCGTGCCGGGTTAAAGATCAATAGACACACCACATTATTTATTTATGCACTGACGAGTGTACGCCTACACTCCGCGCTTAGGTCGTGGCCATTTCGTAAAATGATGCCAAGGATATCCGGGACATGGTCATTAACCCCCCAAAGGCGTTAAGCAAACAAAACATATTTAAACGGGTCATCTCGATAATACTTAACCACCAATCTATTAAGGTCGAATGCCCGACCAAGCGGTATTTTATATACCGTACCCCAAGCCCGTATAAGGGAAAATAAGTTAAAAGTATTTACCTTTGCAAGTATAATTCACAAACAGCAAATGCAAGTAGCTTTTACTGGTCCTCCTATTCTGGAACGAAGGTTTATAATAACCTATTAGAATCCTAACGGGTCTTTAATTAAGCCTAAACTTAGACCGGTTAGTTTCAAAGATACGGTTCGTACGCACATTAAGCGAAGACCGGGACAGAATGTGATTTAGACCCGTCAAGTTTGAAGACTTTCTTAATATGGGTATATTATTCACATTCTGGATTTTGAGATAAAAACGATAAGGTTTGACCCGTTTCGGCCAATTTATGAAAACTAGTTACATAAACCGAACCGAACGCGCAAGAGGCGTAACGGGTAACCGTAAGAGCCATATACAGGTTTCCTAAGTTAATATGCCTCAAATATGTTGTGACATCATTAAGATATATTTTATTATGCCCGAAACGAATTTAAACACAAACTATGCCCCGTAAGGGTAGTTTGGTCATTTACTAGGTTATAAAAGAGTTTAAGTTTTAACCTGAGTTACAGGTCTGATCTAATCAGCAAAAATACTCAATTTAATAAGTTATAACAGTAGGGTAAAAGTATATATGTGAAATTTGTCAATTATAACCAAACTATGCACCGTAGGGGCATTTTGGTAATTTCACATAAGCCGAAAAGCTCAAAACTGAAGTCTGAGTTAAACAACTTTTGCTTACTATTAAAATATTATAATTTACCTAAAATATCAGTAGGTATCAACCCTTGTATGTTTAAAATAGTTTTAGTACATACTATGCGTTAAAAACGCTTACAGAGGCGATCTGGAGCCATTTCCGGGTTCTATAAATAAAGCTGATATTTTTATTATTCCAGAAGGTCTAAAATAATTTATTTATCATACTCAATCAGTAGCAAAAGGTTTGGGGTCAAAAAGATATGTAAAACTCATTTTATAGCCCGAAAGGGCAAAACCGACAATTACCGAATTAAGCTTATAACTCTAAGTTATGCTCAGCCTAAAATTAATTAAAAATCTTCAAAAATCCTAAAATAATATATCACATCAGTGGGTAAAAATTTTGATATCAAAAAGTAGGTTTAAATAGGCTATACGCTAATTATGCCGTTTAATCGCTAAAAAACTTTCTAATTACGCTAATGAGCATAACTCTCAATCTACACCTCAAACTGATGTCAAATTTTGGGTCCAAGTTTATATATCAGTAACTAAGGTTTCTACTCTTTTACATTTTCAAAAATCACGTTTTATGGTGAAAAGGGCATAATGGTCAACATATAGGCAAGTAACGGAATCATGCATATTAATTGGATAACTAATGTACCAAGGTGTATAATCACAGAGGGTTATACTAGCATGTAACCTGGTCCAATTAGAGCTCTAAGGTATTTCTAAAACATGCTTAAACGGGTCAGAACTGAAAGTCCAAGCAAAAGTCAAATTATGCGACTTTCGGTTCCGAACCGGGTCTCTACTGAAAATTGTCGGGTTGAACATGTTTAGACATGTTCTTACACTAATTACCAAGTTATATTAATGATCAAATAGGTTGTATGGGTTCTACATTGCTAATTATGCATAAATTGGAAATTAAGCATTCTGTTGACTTTTTAATAACAAGTTTGACCCGACATTTGACCTAGTTAGAGTGGAAATCAGAGGGTGCCCTTTTAAGGGTTTATTGCCCACATAATTACCAACTTATAACTACTTTCAATTCGACTAATCACTGGACCATCAATGATTAATCGTTAGGTCAAACGGTAATTACGACGGTTTGACTTTTAAGCTAAAACTAAGCAAAAACTTAACTAAGAAAGGTTAAGTATACTTACTGAAGTTCTATGCACGATTTGTGATCACTTGAGTCTGCTTTGGAGCTCCAGAAATGATCAGAAATGCAGATGGAAGGTGTGGTTGCAAAGTTGCAATATAAGGCCTTTATATAGTGCTCAAACTCACTTAGATCATTGACAACTAGTGCTAGCAATGGCCATGGATCATCAACAGATGTCCCTAAGGGCCTAGGGGTTGTTTAGGGGTCGCCCAAGATGTGGAAAATCGGATTAAAGTCGGTTACAATGCACCTAGCAGACCATAACCCAAGATTTTCGGAGCAGATGGCCCCTCGCGGCACGCGTAGACCCCCCCAGGGTCCTCGCGTGGCGCGACGCCCCTTCTGAATCAAATCCAAATTTCAGATTTTTATGTTTTGGTCCCTGGCTCTTAAAAACTTTGTTTCGACTTTATTTCTTGCATTTTGAACCCTCCAATTTGACTTATAAGGGCTTCAAGACATATACCGACTTTGTTTAGTCCTCGGTTAACTTTATTGTCACCCGAAAAGTCATAAACTTCATCGTTGGCGCTTTTAACCCTTCGCATACGAATTTGATCATAACTTTCTCATACGATAACGAAACTTTATGAAATTTATATTGTGCATTCTAGTGAGCATAATTAACCGTTACAAAGCTTCGGGTTTGCTAAAAGGTCACTCAGAGGTATAACTTAAACATGTTGACACATTTAACCCCTGTAGTTTGTAATCTCTCACTTTCTTTCATATTTAGCTTCATATGATCCATGATTTATTTGTTTGAAGGTGTGAGCATCATGTAGGGTTAATGTAAAGTATATTTATTCACTGTTGACATTTAGAACCCGTATATTTACATACTTTCCATGTTTGTCAACTTTAGTCCGTCCAGAACATTCTTTCACACGTTCAAACCTATGACACGTGTCAACACATTATAGGACGTGAATTTTCGAGGTGTTACATCCTCACCCCCTTAAAAGAAATCTCGACCTCGAGATTTATTGAAACAATTGAGGGTACTTTTCTTTCATTGTGGATTCAACCTTCCACGTATACTCGGGACCTCTACGGGCATCCCATTTTACCTTTACAATAGGCACATGCTTCCTTCGAAGCTTCTTAACCTGTCGATCTTCAATCGACAATGGTTTTTCCATAAATTTCAAGCTCTCATCTATATGCACATCCGTATGTGGCATGACTAGCGATTCGTCAGCTAGGCATTTCTTCAGATTGCAGACGTGGAATACGTTATGAATACCACTGAGCTCTTCAGGTAAGTTTAACTTATAAGCAACTGATCCGACACATTCGATGACTTCGAATGGTCCTATGTATCTCAGGCTTAACTTTCCTTTCTTACCGAATCGCATCACCCCCTTCCAGGGTGATACTTTAAGCAACACTTTGTCACCTACCTTGAATTTCATAGGTTTACGCTTTGGATCTGCGTAACTTTTCTGCCTATCCCTGGCAGCTTTCAGACGGTCACGAATCTGGACAATTTTGTCAGTCGTTTCAAATACTATTTCAGGTCCTGACAGTTGGACATCTCCAACTTCCGCCCAACAAACAGCCGTTCTACACTTTCTACCGTATAAGGCCTCGAAAGGCGCAACCTTGATGCTGGTATGGTAGCTATTGTTATATGAGAACTCGATTAATGGTAGGTGGTTATCCCAACTACCACCTAAATCAATCACACATGCACGAAGCATGTCTTCCAAGGTTTGGATTGTACGCTCACTCTGCCCGTCCGTCTGTGGATGGTAAGCCGTACTAAAATTTAAGCGCGTGCCCAAAGATTGTTGGAAACTTTTCCAAAAGTGGGATGTGTATCTAGTATCCCTGTCAGAGATAATAGACACAGGTATGCCATGCAAAGCTACAATTTTATCTACGTACAGTTGGGCTAACATGTCGGAGCTGTAAGTCTCCTTGATGGGTAAGAAATGTGCTGACTTAGTCAGTCTATCAACTATAACCCATATCGTATCATTTCCTTTCCTTGTCTTAGGTAACTTGGTGATAAAATCCATAGTTACCATTTCCTACTTCCAAGTGGGAAGTTCAGGCTGTTGTAGCAACCCTGACGGTTTCTGATGTTCTGCTTTTACTTGCGCACACGTCAAGCATTTAGCTACATAGGTAGCTACAGACTTCTTCAAGCCTATCCACCAATAATTTGCCTTCATATCCTGATACATTTTATCAGCTCCAGGATGAACGGAATATTTAGAACTGTGGGCTTCCTAGAGGATAACATCTCGAAGTCCCCCATAAATTGGAACCCATATTCGTCCATTTAATCTCAGGATTCCGTCCTTGCCCTGAGATAACTGTTCTTCGGTTACTCCTATTTTTTCATTAGGTGTAACACCCTAGTTACTAATCTAGGTTTAACGTATATTTTGCGAAAATAATCATGTGATTAATGATTACATATACATCAAAAATGCGGGTTTGTTAAAACTTTTACAAATTATAAGTTATTTAACAAAACGTGATCGAATTCGTTGTTTAAAATTTACAACGTTACAAAGTGCGGAAGCGTATATCTTTATCGTGTTCGGTTCTTCGCTGAGCTTGATCGTCTGCCGGCATCCAAAAGTACCTGCATTTCATAAAAACATGAAATGTTTTAGTCATACGGGATTTAATATGTATCTAACGAGTCCGAGAAACAAAACTAATCAAAATACATTTTTGATCAGGGTCCACCGTAAATTACGGTGGACACCGTAATTTACGGTAGCCCTGATTTGAAAACACTCCACCGTAAAGCAGGAGCTAACCGCCGTAACATTTTTAATCCCCACCGTAACTTACGGTACCACCGTAAGTTACGGTGGACTCTGCATCAGCTTCTTCCATTTTGCCGTTTTTTTGACACGAGAACTTTCGTATCTTTCAATCCGTTTATCCGTTTGACCTACCGTTTCTTCCTACGTGTTTGTAATTTAATTCTCCATCATATGGAGTTAAAATCTCACATCCGGTTAAATAAAATTTCAGACTTCTAAGTCTTCGGCTTATTACCCTTTTTACTAAATTTGACCCATTCGTGTATTTATCAAACAAACATGTTTGTTTGACTCCAAAATCCTATCTCTTAACTATAAATCTGTTTAGAAACCATTATATTTCTAAAACATTACGATTATAACTTAACTTATTCGGTTTACCTTTTAGATAACCGAATATCAAATTTTGACCTTGTTTAACTCTTCGAGAACCTCAAGTTCTAAAAGATGAATTAAACCCTTTTACATACCTGACTCGGATCAATGCTTTAACCCGTTTTAATACCTTGATTTAGAAATCACTAATTAATAGTGAAGGAAATATCCATTCTATATAGGCTCCTGAAATCATACAACTCAACGGTAATCGTTAGTCAATTTTGTCAAAAGATGATATTTTCACCTTTTGACCCGTTTGGTCTAAATATCCGTTTATCTTTGCAAGACGATATTTATTACCGTCTCATCCAATTGACGCACTACGGTTTACACCGTATGGTTGTCCACCCATAACCCATTTCTCAACTCCTTTGACCCATTATGGCTTATGCCAAATGTGTCTTTCAAAAACAAATGTTTATTGTTAACGCATCCCCAAATTACTGTTTTCCTTATTTTTCGCTTGGCTTACCTTATGAGGTAACCATAAAATTTCATCTTTCTAATCGTTATGGTATAAACGATTAATCAATTTAAATCCTTTTTAACCATCAATGTGGTTTCCTATCATTTTCACTTATATTGTTCCATACAACTATATGTCGGAACATCACTTTTCTAGTGTTTGTCTATCTTACCCGAAATCAATACAATAAGATATTTTCTAGGAATTGACAAATGTGTAAGCTTTGCTTACCTCGTATCCGAATATGCTTTTCTTCTCGTGCTTGATTCGTTTGACCGCTTCTTTCCCAAGCCTCCACCTAGCTCGTTAGGCGACAAACTATCATCATTCACAAGGTGGTTAGATTAGTCATTTCAATTCACGACTATTCCACCTCACGTATTTTCTATGTCGAAGCTACTATTTGACTTTATCATTGGTTAGTTTGACTTTTAAAAGTCAATTGACTTACCAATATATTCATATGCACATTTGGTTCTTTGTACTCACTTAGGCATATTTCATCCGAACTCTTAACAACAAAATCAATTTTTACATACTAACTAGTAAGCCGCGATTTCATTTAGGCATTTCATGTCAATGAAAATTGGCTGTTTTTGGTGACCTGTTTAACCTGTTTACAAGTCTTCAAAAATTATGATTTTTTATGCGGCGTACCTCTCGGAGGGTTAGCCCTTGAGTTAAAATTTCAAGATCTAACTCTTTACCAAAAATTCATGAAAATTCATTTACTAAGCTGCAATCAGATTCGTCACTTCTGACTGCAGCTTACGGAAAAATTCATATAAAATTCCTCGTTTATCCGATTGACGAAATTCCAATTGGCGTTTTTTGGAATCACTTAATACTTTCTACAGTAAGAATTTGAGATCATAACTCAATTCCTAAATTGAGTTATGACATTCGTAATGGGCTGCAGATTCTGCCAGAAAACGCAGCTTGAACCTTTGATACGGAAAAATTCATAAAACGCTCAATTTTCGTCGAAAAAATGCGATTCCAGTGGGGTTTTAAAGATATTTCCTGGAACTACATTTTAGGCTCAAGAAACACATGTTTTTACCACGTTTTATCCAGGTTACAGCCAATACAAGTTGGCTGTAAATTCTGATCAAGAACCGTTTGAATTCAGCTTTCAAATTAAGCATGTTCTTGACATCATAACACTATTTCTTTAGCGATCAAAACCCTAAGAACATCTTATACCTCAATTTAGCATCAACAAAATCTGAATTTACTTGAGCTAAGCATGATTTCAATCTATACTTGTCTAGGGTTTACTCCTAGGCATTTAAATGTTCCTATTTCATCTACATATCATACATGCATCATCAAATTTCAGATTTCCCAATTTCATGAGAATTTCAAACAGAGAATTAACATCAAATTTTACATACCTTACAACCCTCTTGCAATGGGGATCACTAATCCGATCTCAGATTTCGATTTGGAGTAGATTTGCCCCTTCAATTTGATGAATTTGTGAGTGTTAGGGTTTTGAAGAGTGGGGGTCGCCCTTTTCCTTGCTCCTGATCGAACCAGACATCCCAAATGGGGTGTTTGGTTTGTTTTTTTTTTTATTAAATCTAATAATACAAGTTTCGATTTTAACAACATTGGCCCCTCTAATTTGGTTAGTTAATTAAGTAGGGCACCACCTACTTATTTCTAACAATATTCCCCACTTTTAACTAGGTTAAACATTCCTAATTAAATTAGTGGGTTTTGGGAATCTATGACTAAGTTTAGTTTTAAGTCCCGTTAACTCGGGCCTTCTACAAACTTTGTTTCCTCAAAGTATTTATCCTCCTTAAATCTTTTATTCACTTTTTTTATTTAATATTAGGATTATTTATTTAAATCCTAATATTTACCGGGTTACTTTTACCGCTAACGGTATTTTACCCGTCATCTAGTATTAATGTGGTTTGATTACCAAACCCGTTTTCGGGGTGTTACAAGTCTACCCCACTTAGAGAGGTTTCGTCCTCGAAACATTTTCTTACATAATTTATTGAGTTTAAACTCAATGTATTTGCTCTCGATAATCAATTGAGCATTGCTCATATCTTAACCAATTGTTAGTATTACCAGAAAAGTATGGTAATATCTTTTTGGTTATTAATCATCTACGTATCTTTTATGACATAATGCAACTTGGAATAACATAATCTCGTTATTTCCACTAGTTTAATTAACTTAACAATATTCATCACTTGGTTCTAATATTCGTCACTCGGCTCTAATGTGATTATACTTCACATTACATTTCTTGACCGTGATCATGTCACGTCATGCCAAATTTTACATCAACTTTCTATCTTCAGAATTATCACTTTTCGAACATTTCGTCTTGCACCTATCAGTGTCAAGACTTATATCTTTCATGTTTACTGTTTATACGTCTATCATAATTCATTCATTTTCATCATCATTTTTTTTTTCGTAGAAATGTCATTTCCTATCAAAACCGAAGTTTTAGTTTAGCGTCTTCTCTTCAACCTTTGTCAATTATCCATATCGGGATATTGACAGTCTAAAATTTATCCTTTTTTTTTTCCTTTTTTTTAGTCTTTGTCTTATGCGAGGATTCTCCATTTATTCCCTCACTTTGTCTTATTAACCCCTAGGTTTTATCACTTAGTCTATGGGCTATTTTATTAGACCTTCACCTCTTTAAGGCGAGGTCCTTATAATCTATTTCTTTCTAATCATGACCCGTGGGTCGTTTTAGTCCCGTAGATCTTTCATTTGTTTATAACCATAAAGGTTATGTTGATCCCGTAGATCACTCCTTACTCATGTCATTCTTAAAATTCATGTTTGGTGTCAAGGCACCCTGTTTTTGTTCGAAGAATCGTTTGGTTTCAAGCTTAGGTCCCGCTAACCTTAATTGTAGTTTCATGGCTATAATTGTTTTCTTTCGGAAAATTTTCCGATTTTTATGACTTCTCACCCTTATCCAGTTCACATACATTCGAATTTGATTATGTCCCCTTACCGGGCTCATTATTCTTTTGCTTTCAACACTACCATTATCCCGCTTGCGTTTACTCATGTCGTCCGGCATGATATTATATTCGACCCGTTCAACTTTAAAATAGCTGAACATAATTTATTCAAAATTTCTATTTACATCATCTTGTCGTCTTTTAGTCATGACTTAAAATCCAAGTCTTTTAGTTTTCTACCCGAGTTCCCGTTTCTCGGTCTATGCATGTGTTTAAATCCTTACCCACCAACCGGGTGTTTTACCGAAGTCGTTATTATTGCACCCCTCCCGGTATGCATTAAGACTTCGCTTCACTTTTATATTCCGTCTTTGCCCTCAAGTTTGACGTTTTACAAAAACGGTCTGTTAAGAGGCATATTTGCGTTTTCCGGGTTCGAATGTAAGTACACTCCCTCCCAATACTTGTCTAAATCATTTTACATGCTTGCGTTTTCTGGGTTCGAATGTAAGTACACTCCCTCCCAATACTTGTCTAAATCATTTTACATGCTTGCGTTTTCTGGGTTCGAGTGTAAGTACACTCCCTTCCAATACTTCTCTAAATCATTTTACATGCTTCTTCGTCCCTTCACTCGGGTTCATTATCCTAATGTAATACGCTTCCGTCACTCGGTTGTGCGTTTACATTATTATCAAACATCTTACTCATTTGATTCATTTGGGTACTTTTAAACTAGTCCCATATACCCCGGCCTTACTACATCGGATGTAAATGTGTCCGCTATAAGAAACTCGTGGTATCATATGCCACTACTTACTTGGCCAGAGTAAGCGATTAACACATGACATACACGACCTTCCTATAGTTTTCACATCACGCCCTATGTAAGTACTCTATTTAGTTTTCTTGGAAATGATATCCTGGATATGTATTTCTATTCAGGTTTTCCAAGTTTCTAATTTACCTATGCAACAATCATTCTCTACTTTGTTTATTGCATTTTACTATTTGTGTGATTATATTTAAAAGCGTGCACCTGGTATTGCTTGCCTTAACGAGCTTTCTTGCCATTGCTTATTTGCAATCATTACGCGATTTAGGTCCTTGATGATTATGCTCTCCTTGCCATATCTCGGACCGTTCCATCATCATATCCACAATTCGTTTGACTCTCGTCGTCTTCAAACGCGAGTGTCCTTCAATTAAAACATTCACAAAAGTTAGTAACGTCAACTTCAATAATCGCCCGTATTATAATACAAGGCGTTTTCTACAATAAGCGTCAACGCGCGTATTTTAATCAACTATATCAATCATTTTAATTGGGGTAACGTGTATCACACGATAGCCCTATGTGTTGTTTACAACACTTTAGTATACCAAACTATTAACATACATGTACTTACCGGAATTGCGATCAAGCCTCGAACCGAACACTATTCTTTATTAAGAGCATAAGGTTTAAGTCCAAGCATGGTCCTCCCCACCATACTTGAATCTCTTAAACCAAGGCTCTGATACCAACTTGTAACACCCTAGTTACTAATCTAGGTTTAACGTATATTTTGCGAAAATAATCATGTGATTAATGATTACATATACATCAAAAATGCGGGTTTGTTAAAACTTTTACAAATTATAAGTTATTCAACAAAACGTGATCGAATTCGTTGTTTAAAATTTACAACGTTACAAAGTGCGGAAGCGTATATCTTTATCGTGTTCGGTTCTTCGCTGAGCTTGATCGTCTGCCGGCATCCAAAAGTACCTGCATTTCATAAAAACATGAAATGTTTTAGTCATACGGGATTTAATATGTATCTAACGAGTCCGAGAAACAAAACTAATCAAAATACATTTTTTATCAGGGTCCACCGTAAATTACGGTGGACACCGTAATTTACGGTAGCCCTGATTTGAAAACACTCCACCGTAAAGCAGGAGCTAACCGCCGTAACATTTTTAATCCCCACCGTAACTTACGGTACCACCGTAAGTTACGGTGGACTCTGCATCAGCTTCTTCCATTTTGCCGTTTTTTTGACACGAGAACTTTCGTATCTTTCAATCCGTTTATCCGTTTGACCTACCGTTTCTTCCTACGTGTTTGTAATTTAATTCTCCATCATATGGAGTTAAAATCTCACATCCGGTTAAATAAAATTTCAGACTTCTAAGTCTTCGGCTTATTACCCTTTTTACTAAATTTGACCCATTCGTGTATTTATCAAACAAACATGTTTGTTTGACTCCAAAATCCTATCTCTTAACTATAAATCTGTTTAGAAACCATTATATTTCTAAAACATTACGATTATAACTTAACTTATTCGGTTTACCTTTTAGATAACCGAATATCAAATTTTGACCTTGTTTAACTCTTCGAGAACCTCAAGTTCTAAAAGATGAATTAAACCCTTTTACATACCTGACTCGGATCAATGCTTTAACCCGTTTTAATACCTTGATTTAGAAATCACTAATTAATAGTGAAGGAAATATCCATTCTATATAGGCTCCTGAAATCATACAACTCAACGGTAATCGTTAGTCAATTTTGTCAAAAGATGATATTTTCACCTTTTGACCCGTTTGGTCTAAATATCCGTTTATCTTTGCAAGACGATATTTATTACCGTCTCATCCAATTGACGCACTACGGTTTACACCGTATGGTTGTCCACCCATAACCCATTTCTCAACTCCTTTGACCCATTATGGCTTATGCCAAATGTGTCTTTCAAAAACAAATGTTTATTGTTAACGCATCCCCAAATTACTGTTTTCCTTATTTTTCGCTTGGCTTACCTTATGAGGTAACCATAAAATTTCATCTTTCTAATCGTTATGGTATAAACGATTAATCAATTTAAATCCTTTTTAACCATCAATGTGGTTTCCTATCATTTTCACTTATATTGTTCCATACAACTATATGTCGGAACATCACTTTTCTAGTGTTTGTCTGTCTTACCCGAAATCAATACAATAAGATATTTTCTAGGAATTGACAAATGTGTAAGCTTTGCTTACCTCGTATCCGAATATGCTTTTCTTCTCGTGCTTGATTCGTTTGACCGCTTCTTTCCCAAGCCTCCACCTAGCTCGTTAGGCGAAAAACTATCATCATTCACAAGGTGGTTAGATTAGTCATTTCAATTCACGACTATTCCACCTCACGTATTTTCTATGTCGAAGCTACTATTTGACTTTATCATTGGTTAGTTTGACTTTTAAAAGTCAATTGACTTACCAATATATTCATATGCACATTTGGTTCTTTGTACTCACTTAGGCATATTTCATCCGAACTCTTAACAACAAAATCAATTTTTACATACTAACTAGTAAGCCGCGATTTCATTTAGGCATTTCATGTCAATGAAAATTGGCTGTTTTTGGTGACCTGTTTAACCTGTTTACAAGTCTTCAAAAATTATGATTTTTTATGCGGCGTACCTCTCGGAGGGTTAGCCCTTGAGTTAAAATTTCAAGATCTAACTCTTTACCAAAAATTCATGAAAATTCATTTACTAAGCTGCAATCAGATTCGTCACTTCTGACTGCAGCTTACGGAAAAATTCATATAAAATTCCTCGTTTATCCGATTGACGAAATTCCAATTGGCGTTTTTTGGAATCACTTAATACTTTCTACAGTAAGAATTTGAGATCATAACTCAATTCCTAAATTGAGTTATGACATTCGTAATGGGCTGCAGATTCTGCCAGAAAACGCAGCTTGAACCTTTGATACGGAAAAATTCATAAAACGCTCAATTTTCGTCGAAAAAATGCGATTCCAGTGGGGTTTTAAAGATATTTCCTGGAACTACATTTTAGGCTCAAGAAACACATGTTTTTACCACGTTTTATCCAGGTTATAGCCAATACAAGTTGGCTGTAAATTCTGATTAAGAACCGTTTGAATTCAGCTTTCAAATTAAGCATGTTCTTGACATCATAACACTATTTCTTTAGCGATCAAAACCCTAAGAACATCTTATACCTCAATTTAGCATCAACAAAATCTGAATTTACTTGAGCTAAGCATGATTTCAATCTATACTTGTCTAGGGTTTACTCCTAGGCATTTAAATGTTCCTATTTCATCTACATATCATACATGCATCATCAAATTTCAGATTTCTCAATTTCATGAGAATTTCAAACAGAGAATTAACATCAAATTTTACATACCTTACAACCCTCTTGCAATGGGGATCACTAATCCGATCTCAGATTTCGATTTGGAGTAGATTTGCCCCTTCAATTTGATGAATTTGTGAGTGTTAGGGTTTTGAAGAGTGGGGGTCGCCCTTTTCCTTGCTCCTGATCGAACCAGACATCCCAAATGGGGTGATTGGTTTGTTTTTTTTTTTATTAAATCTAATAATACAAGTTTCGATTTTAACAACATTGGCCCCTCCAATTTGGTTAGTTAATTAAGTAGGGCACCACCTACTTATTTCTAACAATATTCCCCACTTTTAACTAGGTTAAACATTCCTAATTAAATTAGTGGGTTTTGGGAATCTATGACTAAGTTTAGTTTTAAGTCCCGTTAACTCGGGCCTTCTACAAACTTTGTTTCCTCAAAGTATTTATCCTCCTTAAATCTTTTATTCACTTTTTTTTATTTAATATTAGGATTATTTATTTAAATCCTAATATTTACCGGGTTACTTTTACCGCTAACGGTATTTTACCCGTCATCTAGTATTAATGTGGTTTGATTACCAAACCCGTTTTCGGGGTGTTACATTAGGATAGTTAGCTTCCAGCACAGCTCCCTTCTGCGCAGCTAACAACCTTTCGTTCAAACTGTTCTTTATCTCAATGCTCTTGGCATTGATTCGGATGGGTTTGACCCTTTCTTTTCTGCTCAAGGCATCGGTGACTACATTCGCCTTGCCAGGATGGTATCTTTTTTAACAATCGTAATCATTTAACGTCTCCATCCATCGGCGCTGCCTCATGTTTAAATCCTTTTGGTTAAACAGGTGCTGGAGGCTCTTGTGATCAGAATAGATCATACACTTGATTCCATATAAATAGTGCCTCCATAGCTTTAGTGCAAATACAACGGCACCCAACTCCAAGTCATGTGTGGTGTAATTCTTCTCGTGCACTTTCAACTGTCGTGAAGCATCGGCAATAACTTTGCCTTTCTGCATAAGCACACATCCCATGCCAGTGTGTGATGCGTCGCAGTAAACTACGAATTCTTCGGTACCTTCAGGCAATGTCAGTACAGGAGCATTGCTCAACTTTTGCTTTAGGATGTCAAAGGATTCTTGCTGCTTAGGGCCCCAATCAAACCTTATTTTCTTCTTAGTCAAAGAAGTTAGGGGTGCAGCAATCCTTGAAAAATTTTCAATGAAGCGCCTGTAGTATCCTGCCAATCCCAAGAAACTACGAATTTCTGTGGGCGTCTTCGGCTCTTGCCAGTTCATAACTGCTTCCACCTTAGCGGGATCCACTTGGATACCACGCTCACTAACCACATGTCCAAGGAATTGGACTTCTCGAAGCCAAAATTCACACTTTGAAAATTTGGCGTAGAGTTTCTCATGGTGCAGAAGTTTAAGAATACAGCGAAGGTGTTTCTCATGGTCAGTTTGGTTCTTCGAGTAAATGAGAATGTCGTCGATGAAAACGATGACGAATTTATCTAAGTATGGCTTGCAAATGCGATTCATGAGATCCATGAACGCGGCAGGTGCATTAGTGAGCCCAAAAGGCATCACTAGGAACTCATAATGACCATAACGAGTCCTAAATGCAGTTTTGTGTACGTCTTCATCTCTAACCTTCAGTTGGTGGTAGCCTGACCTCAAGTCAATCTTCAAGAAATAACTTGCCCCTTGCAATTGATCGAATAGATCGTCGATTCTGGGCAAAGGATACCTATTCTTTATTGTGACCTTATTAAGCTCACGGTAATCGATGCACAGATGCATCAATCCATCCTTCTTTTTGACAAACAGGACTGGCGCTCCCCATGGATACGAACTAGGTCTAATGAAACCTTTGGCTAGCAATTCATCTAATTGCGTTCTCAATTCCTTCATCTCTGTTGGTGCCAACCTGTAAGGCGCTCTAGCAACAGGTGCTGCTCCAGGGATGATGTCAATTCTGAATTCCACTTGCCTATCTGGTGGCAAACCAGGTAGTTCTTCAGGAAAAACCTCAGGGTATTCAGAAATGACGGGGATGTCTTCTATCTTAGGTTTCAGCTCATCTATAGTCACTTGTGCCATGTAGATGACACAACCCTTCTTCAAACACTTAGAGGGCCTTGAGCATAGTCACTTTCTCAGGCAATCCATACCGGGTATCTCCCTAAATGGTAAGTGATTCGCCAGACGGAGTCTTGATCACCACTTGCTTTTTATTGCAGACAATCTGGGCCTGGTTACGAGATAACCAGTCCATGCCTAAAACGATGTCAAAACCAGCTAACTTCAAAGGAAGTAGGGACAAAGGAAAAGATCCATCTAATATGGTTGAGGCGGTTTCTAAGGTGCCATCTGCTAACTCCACCTCATATTTCACTCTTAGGGTTTTAAAAGGTAAATTCGGCAATTTGCAAAACTTATTATCTACAAATGATTTATCAGCTCCTGAATCAAAAAGCACTCTTGCATAAACCTCATTTATAAGGAATGTACCTGTTATCACATTGTCATCCTGTACTGCTTCCTTTGCATCCATTCTGAAGACCCTAGCGTTGGTCTTCTTTCCTTCATCAGCTTTCTTCGCGTATTTTGGGCAATTGGTCTTGATATGCCCCTTCTCATTACAGCTGTAGCAGGTTGCATCCTTCAACTTTTTGCAATCCAAGGTCTTGTGTTCCTTGGACTTGCATATACCACAAGCAAAAGTTCTTGGCTGAGCCTGTGAGTTTGATTCAAATTTGCACTTCCCGAAGTGCTGTTTCTTGCAGACTTTGCACTTGGGCTTATCACTAGTTTGATGCCCATCCTTCTTTGACTCAGACCCCTTCCTGTCGTCACCGTTTCCTCGGTGCTTCTTGTTTGACCTCCGTGAATTGTCATCTTCACGTTTCCTTTTCTCAGCATCCTTGTTCCTCAGCGATCTTTGTCTGACCGCGTCCAGTGTGAGGGACAAAGATATATCAGCCACAGATCTGAAAGTAGTTGGTCGAGAGGCCTTCACGCTTGCCTTTATCTCTGGGGCTAAACCCCCAATGAAACGAGCTATTCTTTTGGGTTCCGGGGTCACCAGATATGGAACCAACCTCGACATTGTATTAAAGCTCGTGAGGTAAGCTTGGCAATCTAGATTTGTCATTACTAACGAAAGAAAATCTGACTCAATCTTTTCGACCTTGTGCTGAGGACAGTAGTTATCCCTGATGAGGGCAATGAATTGTTCCCAACACATGTTGTACAGTGGAATCTTCCCAGTAGCTTGGATCAACGATTTCCACCAGGCTAAGGCCTCACCTTTAAACGATTGAGACACAAACTTCACCACATCCCTCTCAGCGCATCCGCTGATATCCACTACTGTGTCCATCTCATCTAACCACGTCATGCAGTCAATGGCTCCTTTTTCCCCAGTGAAATCCCTGGGTTTGCATGAAACAAAGTATTTGTAGGAGCAGCCCTTATTACGGGGTTCTTGATTTAGTACAATCTGTTGAGATGGAGCACTGTTGTGGTTTGAGGAGTATCGATCATCATCTTTCTTGGGTTCTTCCTTCTTGGAGGGAGGCTTGCTGAGAGCATCAGAATGAGTCTTCGGCTTTGAATGCGGCATAGACAGGGTTCTAGTACGAGTCCCGCTATAATCTTCATACTGCCGCTCTAAGGCCTTTGTAACAGCGTCGTCTACTAACGCTTTCAGTTCAGCACCCGTTATATTAATTCGGGCGTTATCATTATTCTCCCTTGGGTGACTATTAATTTCGTCCGAGTCAGCCATTTTAATTTGAACTGTTACATAAGACAATGACAATAGTTTATTTGGGAGTTTATTATGGAATTACCCCTTAGGGTAATTCGTTAACCATGGTAAACATAGACCATATTTGGTTAATTTGTTACTCACATTTATTTAGGATTTCTATTATAATTTATCCTAACTAGTTAGATTTTCCCGCGTTTCGCGGCGGGAATTCAGTCGGTATCTGTTTGATTCGTTATAATACCGGTACTCGATATAGTAATCGAAAAAGAAAATATTACATCGATCTAAAATAATAAAAATGAATATCGATACCCGTACCGATGTTAAATTGATAATGGTTCGGTTCATTTGCATTCTATGTTTATTTTAGTTCAACATTGCGATATATATATAGAACAAAGATCCGTTAGGAACCGCCCTTTATTGCGAGAACCACAAATTTTTTTTTGTTTAATATTTTTTATAAAAAAATCTCTACTTTTAGTAGAAAAAAAAAGTAAAAATTTTTTTTGGCTACTGAAAGTAGCGATTTTAACATAAAAAATAATAAAAAATTTTTTAGATTTTTTTAGGTTTTTGGGGATTTACTTTTTAGCATTTTAGCTTGGGGGGGGGGGGGGGTGGGGGTTAGGTTTTTTTAGCTATTTTAGGTTGTGTTCACATTGGTTCTCGCGGTTCTCGCAATAAAGGTGGTTCTCGCATGAACCTTACCATATATATATATATATATATATATCTATACTACTTTAATAAGCATATTAGAAGGACAAGATGGTAATTCAACAAGGTGTTGAAAAAACACTTCAAGCACAATGTACAAGTCTTAAGGCACAAGAAAACACAAACAAATTACCCTTTACCCGGATCATCTACAACCGTCCATGTTTTTCACCTTTTCACACGGATCATCATCTGGACCGTCCATTTGACTTCACACGGATCACCAATTGCTTTCTCTCTCATTCCTCACACATCTCACAAAATAACATCAGATCTTCTCTCTCTCTCTCTCGGCGATCTAGGGTTTCATGAGATCTATCACCAGATCCGTTTGAATCTATCACCAGATCCGTTTGATGAGCAGATCTAGGGTTTCATGAGATCTATCACAAGCTTTATCTGGCAACTTGGTAAGAACTGATACCGTTTAATCTAGGGTTTCATGATGTTTGACGGTAGTTTCTATATGCTTTTCAGATGTCGAAGGCACCAAGGGATCCACAGATTTGAACAAGGGATCCACAGATTTGCTGGAGAATGGCCGGAATCAGGTGACTGTCTGTCCATGAATCTCTCTGGAATCATGTTTCAGATGAAGGTAAACACACAAATCGCTCTTTAAGACGACGTTTTACTTCCATATTAATTACGTTGTTCATGTACCTCAGCTTCCGGACATCATCTTTACCAAGGTAGTTAGTTATTAAATGTTCATATGGCTGGTATTTCAAGTAATCATCCACAATTTGTGTGATTTAATCCAACTTTATGTATTTGTTAAACTTACAGAGTGGCGGGTGGGGTTCACCAGACCAAACATGTACACAGGTAGGCTCATTGCCCATGTTTTTTCAGTGGGTCATTGCCGAGTAGAGTTTACTCATGCTTCTTCATGTAAATTCTTCCTCATATTTATGTTTACTTTTGTTACGATCTGGTTAATTTGGGATTGGGGTTCAGTGATTTTTTATAGTTGGTTTCAATTGAAACTGATCTAATGTTATTTAACGCATGGTGTTTATATTTCTTTTTGTTGCTTCTAAAATGCTTGGATTTTCATGTGTTCCATTTGTTTTGCTGCAGGGTAGATGATTCGGCTATTAAGTTAATGCATTAGGTACAAGTTCATTAAAGCATGGTGAAGTTTTGGGGTGCTTGTGTGGAGACTCGATGAGCATGGGTGGCCCGACATCAACAACAGGCGCCAGCTAGGGTTCCGACCACCTGGTAAGTGCGGTTCATCCAAAAATCGTTACCGATTAAAACGAACTATCACTTAAAAAAGAGAAATTAAAATAAGATTTCTTAATTTAAATGTAATTTTATTATATACATTTATGTTTTTTAGTGAATTTTAATATATTAAATTGCGGGAAAAAATTAAAAAAATCGAGTTGAACGGGTCATGTTCGGGTTCATATGTATGATGTGTTTTAGTTCTATCTGCGAGACTTTTCGACTGTGTTGAATGAAGTTTTGGATATAAATTTCATAACAGGTAAACGGACTTGCATCGGAAGAGTTTGCAGCTCGTAATGATTTGGTTCAGGCACTTCCTGATAGGATTCAAGCAATACCTGATGGGGGGTGCTGATGCGCCCAAACAGACCGGAGGTTGGGCTGCGTCAGCATCTCGTACAAATAATATCAAGTTTTATTCAGGTGATCTGTTTGTTTAGTTTGCCGGATGTATATAAGTACGTTACATTTTGTTCCATTTTTTCTCCTATTTTATATAACATGTTCCATTTATTCTAATTTTATATAGGATCAAGGCTTGGATATGAAATCAGAACATGGTTGTACTTGTACGTTTTGTCTTATTTCGACCGATCCATTTTCTGACTTATTTCGACCCATATGCACCGCTCATACCATCGGGATTTCGTATAAGATTTACATCTTAATTTTTTGAGTAAAGATTTAAAAATATTTTATGCATTGAAAATATACAAATGAGGGTATTTTCTGACTTATTTCGACCCATATGACCTGTTCCTCGCTAGCTCTTTTTATTTAACCCGTTTAACGTGTTAAGATATTTCTCTTTATTATTTGTAATTTTTTTATTGATTTAGAACATGAGTTTTTAATGAAAATGGTATTCGGTGTGGTTTGCAGTCGCAACCTGTTTTCATATTTGCAAATCAATCGGGGCTTGACTGACATGTTGGAGACAACTCTTGTTTCTCTACAAGATCACATTGGACAAAATCAAATATGAAAAGTATACAGGTCCATCAAACAGTTCTTCATTGGGACACTTTCTACGTTTTAGTATATCTCGTGTTGAAATTTATCTTGTTTTCTTGTAGAATTCTTTTGAGGAACTGTCATACTTGCTAAGGATTCCTCAGAGAAAGCCTTATGGAACAATGGAGGGCAATGTAAAGAAAGCTTTAAAGGTAGTTAATCACCTGCACAATATTCAAACTATGCTAGGTATAAGTCCACTTAGATTTTTCTAATTTTTAATTTTTACTCTTTAATTGTATTTATATATTTTAGGCTCACGGGGAGAGCGGTTGTGGAATTTGTGGTTGAGAAAGGAGATGGTGTACCAAGAAAAGCTGCTACAATTCAGGTCTGCTGAATATTTTCATCCTACATTGGTATTGTGGCTTCAACTGATCTTTAACCCTATATGCAGGTTGTCTTGGATGGATATTCAGCACCACTGACAACGGAAAACCTTCTTTAGACGATGATTCAAAACAGAGGTATTTTATTGCTGGTATCTAAATGAGCCCATTTTGTTGCTTTTAACATTTATTTATTTTTTGTTGAGTTATGCAGGGTGGTCATCAGGGTCCAATAATGGCGATGACATATCACGCTTATGGTGAAAGTGAATTGCTGGCAACTGCCGGAGCAAATGGTAAAGTAAATGTACGGGACGTTGAAGGGCATTTCTGTACACATTCCTTTAAGGGTCATAAAGGTTTCATTCCTTTAAGGGTCATAAAGGTTTCATGATTTACACCCATATGCTATCAGTAAATTGTGATTATAACATCGTTTTCACTTTTAGCTTTATTCTGGATCTGATGATACAACTGTTATGACCCATGAGCAATAAGTTATAACCCAAACTGACCCGTAATTTATAGATTGTGTGCTTTTGTAATCTGCAGGGATTATGGATGAGAATGCGAGTAACCCAAATGCATCTGGAAGATGTCAAATGACACTCATTGGTTCTAGCCAATGCAATGAGGGTTGTAGCTAAATCAGTTGTGACAACGAATGCAGCCACTGAGCTTGTTAGACGAACCCGAACCCTACCCGAACCCGAAAATCGTTGCTATAACTCTCCTTATTTTGCAGATCATGGTAGACTCTCATCAAGTAACCTGGTAGACTCTCATCAACTATATATGAGGTAAATTCAAGCCTAAAGTCGTTTAAAGGAACCTGAATGACCCGTTCTGTAAACATTTGGACTGATTTGGGACTATTCTCAAAGTTCCCCATTTGGTCCAGGATATATTTTGATCCCTTTGGACTCATTTTCTGACCCAAACAACCAATTTGCCAGCTTTCGTATGTATTTACTGAGCGTTGGTGTTAACATGTGGCCGTTGGTTATTTGGGTTGCTTTATATATTCTTAGTTTGGATGCTACTTGCTGATGTGCCTTTTTTTAAATAAGCAGCCTCTTTAAATTGAAAATTAGTAAACCCTATTGTTTCATATAAGTATATGCTTTTAGTTTAAACTAAAACAAGAAGTAGCTTAAAGAGGGAACTGGCCCAGATACAGACATTGGCCTTATGATCATATAATGGTGCGCAAATTGATATTTTTTTGAAAATAAATTGATCCTATAATCTTTTCTATTACCTTTTTGTTCTAAATATCTTATTTATTAGTCATTCTCTGATATATTGTGTTGTATCGGCAGGGAAAGGAATTAATCCAAGTAGGTATTGAGGTTGGTGCTAGATTATTTATTATGGATGGAAGAAATATTGATAATCTAATCCGTGCAGGAGGGTCCTCAGACGACAAATAGGGTCTTGCAAGTTCATTCTATGCTTTATTTGATGGTCATAACAGGTCTGAGGCCGCATCTTACGTTAAAGAACATGCCATGACGTTATTCTTTGAGGATTCTGATCTACGACAAGCAGCACCAACTGGCCCACATCGTTACATTCAGGTATATCATATACGATCTTCAAAGTATTTAAATGATAACATTTTTATGTTGCGATTTGTTTACTGACCGCTTTTCTCTTTTCAACAGCCATGGGAGAGTGAGTTCATCGATTCACAGCGAGTTTGGGCTGAATACGCTCTCAAGAGGCAGGAAGCTCAGTCGCAAAACAGGCGTTTAACACTTGAAGATTTGGAAGTGAGCTGGAACAAGAACTTGTCTTCCCAAATGTCATATATTTGTTCTATATTTGTTATAGCAATGGTATGTTCTATATTTGTTCATATTCAGCTTTATGTTCATCGATTCATAATTTACTCGATTTATAGATCATAATTGAAACCTTAGCTGCGTTGATGGTTTAATTGATGTATGTTGATCGCCCAGTTCGATTACAAATAAAGTAAATCAATTCGAAGCCGATTATTACTGATCTTACGATAATTGCTGGAGAGCAAGGGGAAAATGGTGAGGGTATTGCTGATGCTATTTGTGCTCAAATATTGAGGCAAGTTATATTATAGCATCTATTTGTGCTGGAGACCACTGTTGGGTTAAAGCGGCGGTTTGGACCACTGTTGGGTTAAAGCGGCGGTTGAGACCACTGTTCGGTTAAAGCGGCTGTTGAGACCACTGTTCGGTTAAAACAGTGGTTGAAACCCCTGTTGGTTTCGAATCCAATCTTTTAATGTAGTACAATCCACTTATATCCAGTTTTTCTTACTAAAATAGTGGTTGAAACCACTGTTAATCTCTATACTAAAAGGGCGTGTTCCGAAAATATCTAAATTAGTATTATCTATTTTGTTAAGGTAAGGGCCAGTATTAAAATAATTTATTTTAATGTGTTCTAGGATGGTATAAATATAGATTCATGTTTTACATTTGTACTTTTATCAGTTTATTATTAATGAAATAGAGTCACTTTGTACGAGCAGTTCACTGTGCAATCAGGTTTAGTCATAACAGGTTGGGAAGGAACAAGGTTTAATAGATAAAGTGAGAGATATACAACTGGCCATATGGATCAGTTCAAGGACAGCTATTGTTAATATGGAATGGAAGCAATGGAAAGAGTTTAGTATGATTAGGTAACTCATGTATTAGTTTTGGTTTGCTGTACATTTTTTTTGCTGTACTGTACCAAACACTAGAGCAACTTGCTCTTGTGCTTTTACTTCAATGAAAATTGCCGCCTTTCAAAAAAATACAACTGGCCATTTCTATATATTAATAAAGTGAGATAATGTGTAATGGCATTTACATCCAAACATCCTCCTAAATTCCATCCTCCTAAATCAGTTACTTTATGTTAAATTTTTAAAAATAAAAAAACAACGATAAGAGATCTTTTAATTGTATCAAATTACTTGATTTAATCAAATATAAAAAAAGGTTACCCTAATTAAGACACCTTCAACTATGGATGAGCACGGTACCCGTTCGGCGGTACCGGTATCGAAAAACGTGGAAAATTGGTACCGGTGCCGATGCCAAAACTGAGCATCATTATACAAAGGGTTTTAATAGAAAAATATGCATTCACCAAATGCTAATGACCTTCCTTGCGACCCCTTTCAAGCGTCGGTTGCCTATTACATGGTTCTGAGGATTCGACCTCCTGGACTATAAGTTGGACCGTTGTGAGGATTCGACTTCTTAGCTAAAAGTTTGACTGCCTCCTGAACCAGAATAATAATGATCTCATCAATCAAGCCCGGATCAGAGTGCGAAGAGTGGGAGTTCAAAGAGTCGGATAGTGAAGACTATTTTTTAAAGAGCTGGTGTGTAATGGTATTTGCATTCAAAATGATGTTTGAGTAAGATAGTAGTGTTCTTGAAGTTAGTTAAACTCACCAACCTAAGTAAATTTGGTTTTGTTTATGGCTCAAAATCGAACCGCCCCATATATAGCCCTAAACTCACCAACCTAAGTGATATGTTTCCCGCCGCATCGCGCGGGTAAACGACTAGGTGAAATGATTTTAACTAAATGGGTCCAATCCAAAACCTGCCCCGTTTCTTTAAGACACTAACCCACATCGACCCATTTCTTTAATCTTGTCAACCCGCTTTGACCCGAAAATAATAAGATGGAATTTCAAGTGACCCATTGTGACCCATTTAGTTAAAATATTTTACCCAAACCAACCCATATAAATTTAAAAGCAACTCAAATTGACCCACTTGAAAGGCTTTGGGTCAAGATTGCCCCCTCTAGGTGAAATGATTTTGAATTTGATTAATATTGTTTATGCATTTTTGTACAGGTTGATTGGGCACAAGTTGGTCTTAAAGCACCTGCTTCATCTTAGAAGACAATAAATCAATTTCGTGAGAACTTTGCCACTATAGAGAGGTATATTTGATGGCACATGAAGTCACTTTTATATGTCTTTTGACTCAAATAGGATATATGCAGACTCAGCTGACATTTCAAAGTGCAACTATAGTTTTTTTTTTCTCGAATTTACTTCATCTGATGGGATATAGATTGCGGGTTGTACATTGCTCATAGCATTCATTGCTAGCTAATGCAGTTTTGGCACGCTTGTTTGTTTTTTTTAAATACTATGTTTGTGACTGATATTTTCTTAATAGCATGTTTGTTATTTTTTAAAAGCCTGTAAGGCTCATGGTATACGTCACACACGGATGCTATGAATAAGAAACTTAACAAACGTATAATACAATGTATCACGAGAAAATTGATAAACTCACAGTAAACGAATACTGCATTGTAAATTGTCATCCCGCCGCATCGCGCGGGTATACGTCTAGTATATATATATATATATATATGTGTGTGTGTGTGTGTGTATGAGTTAAAATGAGAACCACTACGAGTTGTGAGAACCGTGACAACTTTTTGATCCCGCGCGAGTTGGGCAAATTTTTTTTTGCACAAACGTAAATGAAAACATTATAAACACATCTGTAAAATAAAGTAAAAAAATTGTCGAGTCGTTAGTTTTGACTGATGCAAGTTTTTTTTACGACCTGAAAAAAATAGTTATCTTCAATAAAATTTTACACCAGCGCGTAAAAAAGACTTGTATCAGTCAAAACTAACGACTCAACAATTTTTTTTACAGATGTATTTATAATATTTTCACCTACGTTTGTGCAAAAAAAAATTAGCCCAACTTGCGCGGGATCAAAAATTTCTCACGGTTCTCACAACTAGTGGTGGTTTTCATTTGAACCGTAGGATAGGGATCCTAAAAGAAGTCCACCCTCTTTGAGAAGCATTCTAGACCATACATTTTCTCTAAGTTTTTCGTAATATACACATACGTATAGTATAAAAGTTATATAAAAGTATGTTTAAAATCATATAATGTAATAAACCAATATAATAATCAAACTTTAGAAAAAACAAATATTAAAAAAAACACTGTTCATCACAGGTTTCTGTTAATATATATAATTATAAACAATAACAGTATTATTAGCACATAAGGCCTAGTCACAGGGACATTTTAAATTATAAGCCAGGATTTCAGAGAATCAAGGCATGAAGGTTTGAACATAGTTCTTTATCTTTTTCAGACAGGGTCACAGACTATTACTGTCTTTTGTCTCATATAAAATGAGAAGGGCCTGTAGGCATTGTATTACCAATGTATGGTCAAAATATGATCATCTTAATTGATGATTTAAATCCATGATTCAGAGATCATTAAGTTGGGTTAGGAATCTTTTGAAGAATCCTTATATAAGAATGACGTGCGTGATTTTAACGAATCACGTCTGCCGGAAGCGTTAACATGTTTTCAGATGTTGACTGGAATTTGAATCTTTTTAACAGGTTTTACCATCTTGGCCAGGTCTTATAATGACATGCAGACTAGGTTATACCTTTAAGATCCTTATCTAATATTAAATAGGCAAATTACTTTTAAAAGGAATGATTTGGATTCATTTATTTCATATAAAATTTATTTATGCATATAATGGCAAAAATGAAATTTATAAACTTACATTCCATTAATTTATTAAAAGATTACACATCGCCCTAAACGGGACTTTTTAATAGACAAATTACCCACGCAGGGGTTTAACTAAAATACTAGTCCACGCAGGGACTTAAATAAACAACATACCCTCGTAGGGGTTAAAACAAACAACATACCCACGCAGGGGTCAAAACAAACAACAAGACAGGCCCACGCAGGGGCTCAACTGATACAAGGAAATTACAACAACAATGGAAGGATTTAATGGTCCTTCTTGCTCTTCCCTTTTATTAAACTTGTCAATCCCTGAAAGAAACTTTGTCGCTCCCTGCGATCTCTGTGAAAATCTCGCTCGACTTGGTCCAATCTTTGAAGAATTTCTTCCCGTTCGGGTGGGGAAAACCGTGGCGGCTGTGATTGTTGCCGAATTATAGGTCTAGCAGGTATTTGGTACCCATGAGTCGGGTACCCTACTCCCCAAGGAGCTCCATACTGTCCTTCAGGATGAAGGGCGTTATAGTTGGCCGCTACCAAGTATGGGTCGGCTTCAGCGTAATTGTAGTTGGTGTGAGCCGGCTGCTCAAACGGGTTGTACGCCATCGAACCAGTGTAGGCAGGAATCGGGTTATCAAAACCCATCGGTGGTGGCTGCGGTGCAACTGGGTTTGAAGGTCCACCCATTTGCGGGTCTTCCTGTAGTGGCGGATAATGACTGCCACTTGAGTGATGAGGAGAGCTGAAGTGAAAGTCCCCTCTACGCGCGGACATTCGCGCGCCTGTCCTCCTACGCCTCGGCGGTATTGGAGGTGCCTGATTAACTGGCGGCGGTGGAGGCGGTGGCGTGACTGCCACGAATTGTGAATCCCCAGAAGGATCCTTCTGCTGCTGCTGCTGGTGAGGTGACGAATGATGCGAGGGTGTAAAATACCACTCGTACTGGTTAAACCGTGCCCGATAACTGTCTGGACCACGGTAGGGTGATCCATGAAAAGATGAACCATCAGAGACCTCGATAGGATGGTTGGGGGTCCCTGTTGCAGGCTCGACGGGATCTGTGTCCTCGTCCATGTCCTCTGCATGATCGCCGGAGAAATGATCCTCTGGCCCCAATGGGTTAAAACCCACTGGTTCTTGTATGTAGTTTGCCGGGTTAAACCGGCCCTGAAAAACAGGTGTAGGGTCACAAAAAAAATGGTCGATAGGGATCGTTGTAGAGGTATGTAAGAAGGTTGTGGGTTATCGGGCTCATTTTCTGATTGTGGCCCATAGGAGTTACGAAAAGGAGGCGTTGAACTGTGCGAGACAGACCGTCTAGCAGGCTCAAAAAGGTTCCTCCTGTTCTCTCGAGGATCAGCACTCGCAGTGGTAGAAGGAGCTTGCCTGTACGAAGGCCCGACTTCGTGGTCATTGGGGGCGGTGATTGGCCCCTTGCCTCTTCCTCTTCGTCTGAAAAATCTTGTCGGCATATTTAATCATGTTAATACAACATAAGATAACGACAAGAATATGTAAAATAAAGGACAAAACAAAACAAAACAAAACAAAACAAGGTAGAATTTGTCCTATGTTATTTGTCTAGACTCGAAAGTTTTAGGAATGTGCAATTGTGTCATTGAGATTAAACACAAAAGGCTAGTGTTTAATTCACTCAATGATGGCTCTGATACCAACCTGTCATACCCCGATATTTCCACGTTTGACCGGTGGGCCCGGTGGGGCGTATCGTGACGTAGTTGGCAACATAATAGTCAAACAACACAATATTTAATATGCACAGCGGAAGCAAAGATAGATGTATTTCAACCGAATATAATATTGTAATATCGAGTATCACAACATTCGAAAGTTTATCCACAGATGGATCAAAATAAAATGGGAAACAGTAGTTCAACAGACGTTAGGCATCTTAAGCTTGCGAGACTCTTTATTGATGCTAAGAAGAAATCCAGCCTATTACGAGTAGTACCTGCATTTAATCTTTTTGGGAAAATACGTCAGTTTACACTGGTAAATACAATTAACCGACTCATTTTAAAAATGATTAAAAATTGATTTGGATACACATGGCACAAACATTTTATAACTTGGGATAATTATTTAAATATATAAACTTGTAAAAGGATTACATGTTCCTTATGTGTTCAGTAGCCCGGATCGTGCCGGGTTAAAGATCAATAGACACACCACATTATTTATTTATGCACTGACGAGTGTATGCCTACACTTCGCGCTTAGGTCGTGGCCATTTCGTAAAATGATGCCAAGGATATCCGGGACATGGTCATTAACCCCCCAAAGGCGTTAAGCAAACAAAACATATTTAAACGGGTTATCTCGATAATACTTAACCACCAATCTATTAAGGTCGAATGCCCGACCAAGCGGTATTTTATATACCGTACCCCAAGCCCGTATAAGGGAAAATAAGTTAAAAGTATTTACCTTTGCAAGTATAATTCACAAACAACAAATGCAAGTAGCTTTTACTGGTCCTCCTATTCTGGAACGAAGGTTTATAATAACCTATTAGAATCCTAACGGGTCTTTAATTAAGCCTAAACTTAGACCGGTTAGTTTCAAAGATACGGTTCGTACGCACGATTAAGCGAAGACCGGGATAGAATATGATTTAGACCCGTCAAGTTTGAAGACTTGCTTAATATGGGTATATTATTCACATTCTGGATTTTGAGATAAAAACGATAAGGTTTGACCCGTTTCGGCCAATTTATGCAAACTAGTTACATAAACCGAACCGAACGCGCAGGAGGCGTAACGGGTAACCGTAAGAGCCATATACAGGTTTCCTAAGTTAATATGCCTCAAATATGTTGTGACATCATTAAGATATCTTTTATTATGCCCGAAACGAATTTAAACACCAACTATGCCCCGTAAGGGTAGTTTGGTCATTTACTAGGTTATAAAAGAGTTTAAGTATTAACCTGAGTTACAGGTCTGATGTAATCAGCAAAAATACTCAATTTAATAAGTTATAACAGTAGGGTAAAGTATATATGTGAAATTTGTCAATTATAACCAAACTATGCACCGTAGGGGCATTTTGGTAATTTCACATAAGCCGAAAAGCTCAAAACTGAAGTCTGAGTTAAACAACTTTTGCTTACTGTTAAAATATTATAATTTACCTAAAATATCAGTAGGTATCAACCCTTGTATTGTCACACCCCGACCACATAGAACATACAAAACGTGGCGGAAATGTCGGGGAGTGTTGTAACAGAATTAATTGTTTCAAATCCATGGCAATTGAAGTTTCGTTTTATTAATCAAACATGAAAGTTTACATTGTTTTAAACAGAAACAAAGAGTACATAACATAAATTAACTAGTTCTTGTCTCGTTTTAAGTCACTAAGGCACAGGTCCGCCTATGTATGTCTTGATAAGTCCTACGCATCATCTCCTGAAAACACATGTGAAAATAGGTACGTCAGCATAAAAATGCCTGTGAGATACATAGGTTTTGTGAAAATAGGTTTCATGACTTATGTTTGAGAAAATGTTTAGTCATGAACCTTGTAATTTGCTTTGTTTTGTAAATCATTTGAAAAACGATAAGATCTGATGATATGTATAAATAAGTGAATAATGTATGGTTAAATGAATAACCATGTAAGATGAGTTTGTATAAGATAAGTTGTTTGTAAATCAATGTCTTGTGAAAAGTATGTTATTTGTATAAAATGTTCTATGTCTCAAACTGAAATGATTCAAATAACGCTACAATATGTAATACCATACAAACACTTATATATAGGAAGTACCAGCGGCGTATCCACCATGCTTGTATCATATTACACATGCATCGTTACTTAATCAAACCAAACTACCAAAGTAAAATGTTCATGTCTAAGTAAATCATGTAATATGTAACCAAAATGTAAGCATGTGATGAATAACAAATGTACTAAGTATGCAACAATAGACATACATAGCATGTGACTTGTACTAAGTATGCAACAATAGACATACGTAGCATGTGACCTGTACTAAGTATGCAACAACAGACATACGTAGCATGTGACCTGTACTAAGTATGCAACAACAGACATACGTAGCATGTGACCTGTACTAAGTATGCAACAATAGACATACGTAGCATGTGACCTGTACTAAGTATGCAACAACAGACATACGTAGCATGTGACCTGTACTAAGTATGCAACAATAGACATACGTAGCAGGAAATGTAATGTAAAACGATGTACTAAGTAATGCACACAATGGGCACACCTAGCATGAAATGTAATGAAATCATGTACTATAATGTACTAACGAACATAGCAGATATATGATGTGAAAACAGGAAAGCTTGAAAGTAACAAGTAGGCACATGTGTTCCACCCCAAAACGTTTGGAAAACAGTAAAAGAGGGTCTATGTACTCACTTGAGATTGCTCAGAAGTCCTTGAGTAACAACTAAACAATGCTAGAGATCGCGGATATCAAACGGCACCTAATATAGGTAACTATGTTAATAAACCGGACCTAAATCGAAGGATTTAGATAGAATGAGGGTTTGTAAACCAAACGAGTATAGAGACTCGTGTCATATGGTTTAACAAAGCCTACATACTAAATGAAACTTAACCTAAGTGTTTTCGACCCGTTTAGGTAGCTTATGCTACTTTAACGCGTCGTTCGCGTGAAACGCGTTCGGACCGCCTAACTAGTCTTATGACAAGTGTTATATTCCTAAACATGTTACATTATCAGTTATGTGACAAAAGTTTAGGTTACATATGCTTAATTACCAATTATACATGAAAAGGGTATTCTGGTAATTTACCTAAGGCATATAAACTACCTATCATACAACTACTTAAACGATGTGACCATAAGGTATAACCTCGGAAGGTTATTCCCTATATACTATGGTCACCTAATGTATTTGGTCGGATCCTAATGATCGACCAAATGGGTCGGGTTCGAAGGTATAAGCGATTTATCAGATCGCTTACCCTACGACCCTAGACAACGTGGTAATCAGTAGGCATAGTCCCAAGGGACTATAACCATCGTGATTACAATCACGTTGCGAAGTTCAAACGAACTTCGCATTGACCATAAGCTGGTCAACGTTGAAAGTCAAACAAAGTTTGACTTTCTGACTCGAAAAGCAATAAAAGAAAGAAAAGAACGAAAGAATACTTACGAAGGGTCCCCGAATGCTAATCGTGATCAAAATAACTCAGGTATGGAACAATGGTTCCAACTTAGAGTCTTTTTAATCAGATTCTTGTGAGTTTGAAGCAATGGGGGATGGGGTATTTATAGTTTTCGGGTAACCGTTAAGATCGTTTCATGGAAACCGTGCTTGAATCTCATGCGTACAAGTGTCGGAAAGTTGTGGTGCCTAAAAATGGGTCTAAATGAGCTGAATGTGCAGTTGAGAATGTGTGGGTGAGGATCAAACAGCTGGAAACTGCTGACTGTTCGATATTATCTGATCAGAGAGTCGGACGCGGCCCGCTTCAGGATCAGCCTAAACTCAGGCGGGCAGCCTGGGGGTCCTGATCAGACAACAACTTTGAAATCTGATAGTTTCAGTCCCTGTTGGTGTTTAAGCCCATTTCCGGTACTTCTAAGGCCCGTAAAGCCAACTTTAAGGCCCTAAAATGATGCCTAAACATTGTGGACATGAAACATGCTCAAAAATATGTCGGATGTTGGTTCGTTTGGCCGTACGAACGCGATGTTCGATTAATTACGACGGAATGCGCACAAGCGCGAAAAACGATCCAAAATGCGTGACAAATGGATTTTTCTCATGCCAAACACTAAAATAAAATATTTAAGTGCTTACATAAATTTTTGGATGTCCGGATGTATTCAGAATGTAAGTTATGCGCGAAAATGCAAACTTGTGCACTTTTTGACACTTTTAGTCCCTGAATGATCCAAAAGTTTATTTTAGCACACCAAACCCCTCAAAGCCTATTTCTAAGCTATGTAAAGGATATTTATGGTATGTTTAACTTATGGTCATGTTCCGGAATGTCTGTTACAGTTCAAATTGGCATACTTTCACAGTTTGTCAACTTTAGTCCCTATAAGCGATTTAACTTGATTTTTGCCATACCAAAGCCTTCAAAACTTATTTCTAAGTTAAGTAAAGGTTATTTAAGGTATGTGATGTTGGGCCCACGAGTTTCCTGCTTCTCAGAATGCTCAAGACGAGACAGATGATCGGCTGCCAAATTCTCAGCCCTTTTTTTATCACGGATTTCAATATCGAACTCTTGCAGCAACAAAATCCAACGTATCAATCTTGGTTTAGCATCCTGCTTGCTAAAAAGATACCGAAGGGCTGCATGATCCATGTACACAATGGTCTTGGAAAGGACAAGATACGACCGAAACTTATCGAAGGCAAAGACCACAGCTAGGAGCTCTTTCTCTGTCGTGGTGTAATGCTCCTAAGCATCATTCAAGGTCTTGCTCGCATAGTATATCGGATGAAAGTGTTTATCTTTCCTCTGAACCAAGACAGCCCCTACTGCGAAGTCACTCGCATCACACATCAACTCAAATGGCAGCTCCCAGTCGGGAGCAACCATGATCGGGGCATTCACCAACTTCTCCTTCAACAACTCGAATGCCCGAAGGCATTCTTCGGAGAAAACAAACTGGGCATCCTTCTCGAGGAGCTGAGTCATGGGACGGGCGATTTGGGAAAAGTCCTTTATGAATCGCCGGTAAAAACCTGCATGACCTAGAAAACTCCTAATAGATTTCACGGATGTGGGAGGCGGGAGCTTTGAAATAGTCTCGACTTTGGCTCGGTCAACCTCGAGCCCCGCCTGTGAAATCTTGTGCCCAAGCACAATGCCCTCCTTCACCATGAAGTGGCATTTCTCCCAATTCAACACCAGGTTGACTTCTTCACATCTAGCCAACATCCTTTTCAGATTCCCGAGACACTGATCAAAAGAACTCCCAAACACAGAAAAATCATCCATGAAAACCTCCATGGAGTCCTCGATCATGTCGTGAAAAATGGCCACCATACACCTCTGAAATGTGGCCGGGGCATTGCACAGTCCAAAGGGCATCCGCCGGTAGGCGAATGTGCCATAGGGACATGTGAATGTCGTCTTCTCCTGATCCTCAGGAGAGATGGGAATCTGAAAATAACCCGAAAAACCATCAAGGAAGCAGTAATACATCCTGCCCGACAACCTCTCCAACATCTGATCAATGAAAGGAAGTGGGAAGTGATCCTTCCTCGTGGCATCATTGAGTTTGCGGTAATCTATGCAAACTCTCCATCCGGTGACAGCACGAGTAGGAATCAACTCGTTTTTCTCATTGGTCACCACTGTCATGCCTCCTTTCTTCGGGACTACCTGTACAGGGCTAACCCATGGTGAATCAAAGATCGGGTATATCAAACCTGCATCAAGTAGTTTGATGACCTCTTTCTTCACAACCTCCTGCATGTTGGGGTTCAAACGCCTCTGATGCTGTACTACGGGTTTAAAGTCCTCCTCCATCAAAATCTTATGGGTACAAAAGGATGGATTGATCCCTTTTATATCCATAATCTTCCAAGTGATCGCCTTCTTGTGTTGCTTTAGGACTTCAAGCAATCGATCCTTCTCTTCCTTCGATAATCCGGCAGAAATGATAACGGGCAGATGAGTCTCGTCCTGCAAGAAAGCATACTCCAAATGATCTGGAAGCTCCTTAAGCTCAACCGAAGGTGGATCCTCAATAGAAGGGCGTGCTTTAGGCTCAGCAACGCGATCCACAACCTCAAAAACCTCGGGACACGGGGGAGACGCGTGACCTATCAGACAGGTCACCTCCTCGACTGATCGGTCCACCCTAGGTGAACTAAAGTCCTCCCCTCCTAGCAGCTGTGTGTCCACAACATCCTCCTCGAACGCATCACGAAGATGATCACTCACATATGTGTCGATAGTCTCAATGAAGTAGAGTGTATCATCCTGACTCTGCGAGTGTTGCATGGATTTCCCAATGTCAAAGGTAACCTCCTCATCATCAACCCTAAGAGTAAGTCTACCGGTGCAGACATCAATCAAGGCTCTCGCAGTGGCTAGGAATGGTCGACCTAAGATAAGAGGAACATTTTTGTCCTCATCCATGTCTAGAATCACGAAATCGACAGGGAAGACAAACTTGTCGATTTTCACCAGCATATTCTCAACTATGCCTCGAGGATACTTCACTGAACGGTCGGCTAGCTGAATGCTCATACGAGTCGGCTTGGGCTCTCCCAAGTCTAGCTTAGCAAAAACCGCATATGGCATGAGGTTTATGCTAGCTCCAAGATCAGCTAATGCATTGCTGACCGACAAACTACCAATCAAAGATGGGATAGTGAAACTCCCAGGATCATTCATCTTCTTAGGTAGTTTGTTCTGAAGAACTGCTGAACACTCCTCATTCAAGGTCACCTGCGAAAGCTCCTCAAGTTTCTTTTTGTTGGATAGGATATCCTTCAGAAACTTGGCATACTTAGGCATTTGAGCAAGTGCCTCGACAAATGGTAAATTTATATGAAGTTGCTTAAAAAGCTCGCGGAATTTACCATAGTGTTCTTCCATTTTCTGCTTCTTCAACCTCCCCGGATATGGAATGGGAGGGACATACTCTCTTACTGGCTCCTTGGGTCGTGCGGTACTTGCTGGGACTCGCCTCTGTTGCACCTCACCCGGAGACTCACACTCAATCTCCTCATCAACCTCATCATCATCAGCCGGCTTTGCGGGAACAGCCGGAGGGATGGGTTGAGCGGTCTTGCCGCTTCTCAACGTGATGGCCTTTGCAGTAGCATTAGGATTAGTCTCTGTGTTGCTCGGAAGGCCCCCCTGTTGTCTCTCAGACAACATCTTGGCAATCTGGCCAACTTGGTTCTCAATGGTCTGCATGGAAGCCTTTTGGCTTCTCAACTCATTCTCGTGCCTCGTGAAACGACCGTCATACTCCTTAAAACGCTTCTCATTCTCGGCCTTTTGAGTGTTCTGACCGGCTAAGATCTGACTAAGCATATCATGCACACTAGGCTCGCTAGCGGGAGGTCCCTGCTGAGGTCGAGATGGACCATATGCTCCATGAGCTGGAGCTGGGGGACGTGGAGCAAATCCGGGTGGCTGCAGATTGGAAGCATCGGGCCTCCAACTGAAATTTGGGTGATTCTTCCACCCCGGATTATAAGTATTGCTGTAGGGATTATTTTGAGGACGGTATTGGTTCCCCATAAAATCAACATGCTCGTGTGGCATCTCTCCCGTCTGAAAATCACCTACCTGATATGCTCCCCCACTCGAAGAACCTCTCGAGTGCATCTCCATCACTCGATCAAATTTCGAAGATAAGGCATCCATACGTGCTGTCATGGCTGTGTAGTCATCCACATGATGAACTCCCTGCCGAGAACTCTTACCTCTTGGTGGCTGTTGCGTCCGGTTTTTCACGGCGCATCTCTCTAGAATCTCGAATGCCTCGGTGGCATTCTTCGTGCCGATATCCCCACCCGAGTATGTATCAACCATCATCTGTCCCTGACTGTCCAAACCATGGTAGAAGATCTGACATTGTTGCCACTTGGGCAACCCGTGATGTGGGACCTTCCTCATAAGCTCTTTGAAACGCTCCCATGCCTCGTAAAGGGACTCGTCCTCGTCCTGACGAAAGTTCAGAATCTTGGTTCTCAACCGAACAGTTTTCTCTGGCGGGAAATATTTCTGAAGGAACTTCTCAGCTAATTGATTCCATGTAGTAATAGATCCAGCTGGAAGTGAAAGCAGCCACTCCTTGGCTCCATCCCGTAAAGAAAACGGAAAGAGCCGAAGGCGGATAGCATCCGATGATGCATCACGAATCCTAAATGTGGCACAAACCTCTAGAAACCCCGCAATGTGAACACTAGGATCCTCGTGATCCTTGCCATAAAACTGTATCGCATTCTGCAACATCGATATGGTGCCAGCCTTGATCTCGAAATTATTATTGTCAATCGTCGGTGCATTGATGCTCGCAGGTAAACCATCGAGTGACGGTTTTCCTATTTCGTTCAAAATCCTATTCTCTTCTGCGTCCGCCATGTCTACTCGAACCTCGTAGAAGGTGTCGTCGTCTCCTGCGTCTATCTCAATCATCTCGGCTACCAAGCGAAACCGCTCCCGCAGCCTCCGGTGAAGATCACGCTCCGGCTCCGCTGAAGGCTTAAAGATATCAGCAGCGGGGGTTGAGGACATGCACGACCTGTAGGGAATAAGGAGGAGCACAATGCACAAAATATATACAAAAACAAAAACCACTAGCAAATAATCATTTTTTTTTCAAATAGTCAAGCAAAGGCAAATAAAACAAGTAGACAAAAACTTTTTACACTTTTCACAATGGCTAAATAAGCAACTCGAATCGTTTTCAAGAAGACCGCATCCCCGGCAACGGCGCCAAAAACTTGATGTGCGTGAATTATATATATTTTTATGAAGATATTTGTTCACACAAATTTAGTTTTAAAATGGTTTTTCACCTAGGAACTAACTACACACACAAAGGGCAAGTGCACCCGTCGGGTGGTAATATAGCAAATCGGTAAGAACCGGATATCAATCCGTGGATGCGGTGTCTCGATACTAAACTTTTGCTACTTTAAAGCCTTTTCAAATGATTGGGTTGATTTTTTTCTAACTTATCATGCAAAGAAATAAACTACTAAAGATCTAACAAGAAACAATATCTAAGAAAGGGTTGCCTAAACTAAGTATCCACTAACAAACATATGACAACAAGGTGGAAGGAATTGTGATGATGCAAGCTCTAAATTTAACTAAGTCCCCAATCAAGGCTTCCTAGTCTATAATTCTTAGGAAAACTAAAAATGAATTAACATTCTAATCACCTAAAAATTATTCTTTTAAGCTCACTTGCTAAGTTGATGTTAATCTTTAATCATGAGTTATTTGTTAGTCAAAACTCCTAACTCTACAAATTAGGGAAAACTAATATGAAAAACACACTAATCACCCTAACTTGGTTTCAAGTAGTTGGCACTATCATCATGTTCTTGATATGAACCACAAGCATGGTCATGCTAGCTAACAATTTTGGCCTAAATCATCAAACTAACAAGAACACAAACTATAGAATCCATATAAACATACTCATGACCTTTCCAAATCTAGATGCAAGAATTCATACATATGCTCAAATCATCATTCAATCACATTAGCAATCACCATTCCTAGTTTCATGCTATGAATCATACTAACAAGTTAACAAGATTCAATAATCATAATCTTTACATGGGCTTTCCAACACAACACAACATGTAAATGCTTATGAGCAAACATTCAAGAACAAGAACTTTAAGCATACACATGAACTCCAAGAACAAGATTAAATACCAACATGAAGATTAACAAGAACAATCATCACATCTACTTCCATGTTACCACATATTCATTAGCTTCAACAAAGTTTAGACAACTCAAATGTTTAGCCCATAAGGCTCATGGCTACCAAATCAAGTGCAAATAAACATAAATTGTTCATAATGTAGTAACTAGTAAGCTAACCAAGTTAAAGACAAGATTTAAATGATGTTTGAGTAGATCTTCAAGTGATTAAGTCCTCTTCAAGGCTCCCTCTTGGCTCCAACAAGCTTCCAAGACCAGATTCTTGAGAGAAAAAGTCACCAAAATGCTCCAACTCCCTTGCAAATGAGCTAGAAACTCGTATTTAAACTGCTGGGCGTTTGGCACTACCATGCCACCTTTTGGCACGGTCGTGCTTGGCAAGTGTCAGAGTCACTTTTCGTCTGTCAATCTTGTTTGCTGCCATTTCTGGAAAAATCCCGCTCAAATGTTCCCGAGGTCGCACGACCGTGCTCGGAGATGCTCTGGTCGTGCGAGCCGGTAGTGCTCGGTAACAGTCACATCGTTCTCGGAAACAAGCTGATCAGGAGCTGATTTTGGCCTGGCACGGTTGTGCCACTGTTTGGCACGGTAGTGCTCCCCTGAATTTTGACGATTTGGCTGATAGATGCTAGTGCTGGCTGAGAGTGCCGATGTCGGAGGGCTTGGCACGGTCGTGCCACTGTTTGGCACGGTAGTGGCATATCTGGCAGTTTGCTGAAATGTTCCGTTTTCGCTCCATTTTGCTCCAAAAGCCTCCGTTTCATCACCGGGCCGAAGCCCGGACCTGTATTTTCACAAACAACTCAAATGAGTACCAAAATCAATGAAAATACAAAGAGTTTTCGCATAAACGGGGCGTATTTGACGTTTAAAAGATGTATAAATTCTTATACATCAGTATGTTAAGCCTATTTCACTATTCCGGAGTGTTCGTTGCATTAAACTGGTTATATTTACGCATCAGTGCGTGTATAACCTTCCAGAAAGCGATTTAGAGCTTGAAATCGAACAAGAGTTGATATGTGCAATCGATACACATATTTTTACAAATCCCAAGTATGAAATACAATATTTCATTGGTTTGGCATTTGTTTGATGGTTGAAGTGACACAGGTGTCACATGTATGTTTAAAATAGTTTTAGTACATACTATGCGTTAAAAACGCTTAAAGAGGCGACCAGGAGCCATTTTGGGTTATGCTCAGCCTAAAATTAATTAAAAATCTTCAAAAATCCCAAAATAATATATCACATCAGTGGGTAAAAAGTTTGATATCAAAAAGTAGGTTTAAATAGGCTATACGCTAATTATGCCGTTTAATCGCTAAAAAGCTTTCTAATTACGCTAATGAGCATAACTCTCAATCTACACCTCAAACTGATGTCAAATTTTGGGTCCAAGTTTATATATCAGTAACTAAGGTTTCTACTCTTTTACATTTTCAAAAATCACGTTTTATGGTGAAAAGGGCATAATGGTCAACATATAGGCAATTAACGGAATCATGCATATTAATTGGATAACTAATGAACCAATGTGTATAATCACAGAGGGTTATACTAGCATGTAACCTTGTCCAATTAGAGCTCTAAGGCATTTCTAAAACATGCTTAAACGGGTCAGCACTGAAAGTCCAAGCAAAAGTCAAATTATGGGACTTTCGGTTCCGAACCGGGTCTCTACTGAAAATTGTCGGGTTGAACATGTTTAGACATGTTCTTACACTAATTACCAAGTTATATTAATGATCAAACAGGTTGTATGGGTTCTACATTGCTAATTATGCATAAATTGGAAATTAAGCATTCTGTTGACTTTTTAATAACAAGTTTGACCCGACATTTGACCTAGTTAGAGTGGAAATCAGAGGGTGCCCTTTTAAGGGTTTATTGCCCACATAAGTACCAACTTATAACTTATTTCAATTCGACTAATCACTGGACCATCAATGATTAATCGTTAAGTCAAACGGTAATTACGACGGTTTGACTTTTAAGAAAGGTTAAGCATACTTACTGAAGTCCTATGCACGATTTGTGATCACTTGAGTCTGCTTTGGAGCTCCAGAAATGATCAGAAATGCAGATGGAAGGTGTGGTTGCAAAGTTGCAACATAAGGCCTTTATATAGTGCTCAAACTCACTTAGATCATTGACAACTAGTGCTAGCAATGGCCATGGATCATCAACAGATGTCCCTAAGGGCCTAGGGGTTGTTTAGGGGTCGCCCAAGATGTGGAAAATCGGATTAAAGTCGGTTACAATGCACCTAGTAGACCATAACCCAAGATTTTCGGAGCATATGGCCCCTCGCGGCACGCGTAGACCCCCCCCCCCCCCCCCCCAGGGTCCTCGCGTGGCGCGACGCCCCTTCTGAATCAAATCCAAATTTCAGATTTTTATGTTTTGGTCCTTGGCTCTTAAAAACTTTGTTTCGACGTTATTTCTTGCATTTTGAACCCTCCAATTTGACTTATTAGGGCTTCAAGAGATATACCCACTTTGTTTAGTCCTCGGTTAACTTTATTGTCACCCGAAAAGTCATAAACTTCATCGTTGGCGCTTTTAACCCTTCACATACGAATTTGATCATAACTTTCTCATACGATAACGAAACTTTATGAAATTTATATCGTGCATTCTAGTGAGCATAATTAACCGTTACAAAGCTTCGGGTTTGCTAAAAGGTCACTCAGAGGTATAACTTAAACATGTTGACACATTTAACCTCTGTAGTTTGTAATCTCTCACTTTCTTTCTTATTTAGCTTCGTATGATCCATGATTTATTTGTTTGAAGGTGTGAGCATCATGTAGGGTTAATGTAAAGTATATTTATTCACTGTTGACATTTAGAACCCGTATATTCACATACTTTCCATGTTTGTCAACTTTAGTCCGTCCAGAACATTCTTTCACACGTTCAAACCTATAACACGTGTCAACACATTATAGGACATGAATTTTCGAGGTGTTACAGCAATGCGGCGGAGATTCTTTAGTTATAACTAAGTCGATTTATGACGCGCACGTTATGTTGAACCTGTCAAACGGGAAAAAATAGACGAAACGTAAAAACGTTAAACCAAAGACGCACGTTACGATGTGTTAAGTCACAAAATTTAGAACGAAGCATAAAGCGAAAAATTTGCGGAAAACAAAAGCTATAAAGGACCAAAGCTGAAAGTAAAAAAAAGTTATGAGGATAGATTGCAAAAGATAAAAAGTTTTGTGTTAAAAGTAAAAAAAAAAACAAATAGTTTTGGGTTAAAAGTAATTTATGAAATACTTTTGGGTGAAAAGTAAAAAAATCAATTTTTTTAAAAACCCCCAAAAGCCAACGTTTTAATAAACATATGCATAACCATTTTTTGTTTGAAAAACCCCCGAAGCCAAGATTACCACACATTAGTAAAAAAAGTCAAAGTGGTTAAATTGCAAAAGATGGAAACTTTTGAATTAGAAGTGAAAAATCAAATTAATCAAAGGGGTTAAATCGTATAAGATAGAAACTTTTGAATTAGAAGGGAAAAATCAAATTAATCAAAAGGGTTAAATTAACAAAGATTAAAACTTTAAACTTAAATTATCAAAGATTAAAAGTTTAGGGTTAAAAAGGAAACAAAGATTAAACTTAAAACTTAAATTGTTAGAGATTAAAAGTTGAAGGTTAAAAAGGAAAATTCTAGTTTTTTTTGAAAAACTCCCTAAGCACGTGTTACAACACATGTATGCATATTAAACTTGCTTTTTTATAAGAACTAGAAATGAGATCCGCCGCAATGCGGCGGGGATTCTTTAGTTATGACTAAGTCGATCTATGACCCGCACGTTATGTTAAACCTGTCAAACGGGGAAAAATAGACGATTTAAAAACGTTCACCCACACACGCACGTTGCGTCATGTTAACTCGCAAAATTTAGAACGAAACATAAAAAAGTTAAACCAAAGACGCATGTTGCGATGTGTTAAGTCACAAAATTTAGAACCAAGCATAAAGCGAAAAATTTGAGGAAAATGAAAACTGTAAATGACCAAAGCTGAAAGTAAAAAAAGTTGTGAGGATAGATTGCAAAAGATAAAAAGTTTTGGGTTAAAAGTAATTTATGAAATACTTTTGGGTGAAAAGTAAAAAAAAAACATTTTTTTTGGAAACCCCCAAAGCCAAGGTTACGACAACCATATGCATAACGATTTTTTCTTTGGAAAACCCCCAAAGCATACGTCGCGTTGCGGCGGGGCGTAAAACGGTGTCAAATAGTACTAATGTCACACAACCTTTATCAACCACCAACACTGACTCGACCTAGGGTCTGCGTGTTGCGACGAACCTGTCAAACATGAAAAAATAGAGGTAAAAACGTTGAACCACACATGTACGTTGCGTCGTATTAACTTGGAAAATTTGAAACAAAACATAAAAAAGTTGAACCACACTTGTACGTTGCGTCGTATTAACTCGAAAAATTAAGAACTATACGTAAACCGAAAATTTGCCAAAGATGAAAAGTATAAGTGAGAAAATGTATGAAGTTAAATTGCAAATAATGAAAAGTTTTGGGTTAAAGTTAAAAAAAACAAATTATGTAGGGTTAAAATTGCAAAAGGTAAAAACATTTGGGTTAAAAGTAATGAAAAGTTTGGGTTAAAGTTAAAAAAAACAAATTATGTAGGGTTAAAATTGCAAAAGGTAAAAAACTTTAGGTTGAAATTAAAAAATCAAGGTTTTTTTTTTTTTTTTTTTTTTTTGAAAAACTCTCAAAGCACATGTTACAAGTGGTTATGCACAAAAAGTTTGCTCATTTATATATGGAATAATAAAATAATTATTTAAAAAAATCATTTTCACATAACTTTTTTAGAAGCTTTTACGTATAAACACGTGTAGAAGACGTTCAAATAAAGAAAGTAGTCCTTGTAAAAAATTACTTCTTTTAATCTATTTCTGAACTTTCTTATTTAACTTTTTGTGTTAAAACGGCTCCACATGTGTTTATATGCAAAACCTTCAAAAAAAAATAAGTAAAAATTATTTTTAACACGTAAAAATGATTATGTGGTTCTTATTTTTTTTATGTTTCTTCAATGAAGTCCCCCTTGTGTGTGTATATATAACATATAAATTTTAATAAACAAAATATAAATCTTAATTAAATTAATACAAATATACGATTAATAAAAAAAGGCAATGTAAAGTAATAAATTAGAAAGAATTGCTCAGAGAAATAATTTTTTTTATAAATAACACACATGAAAGTAATAAAAAGAATATTATATTAACTATATTGTAAAAACAAACTTTTTTTTGAACGTTGAAAACTTATATATATATATATATATATATATATATATATATATATATATATATATATATATATATATACTAGGTTAGAACCCCGTGTATTACACGGGTTGAATAAATATAATTTTATATAGTAAGCAATAAAATAGTTACATCTTTTAAAAACTCGTGTATTGCACGATTTGAATAAACACATGTCTTACACGAATAATGTAATATGTTAAAACATTTAGTCATCAAGATGTGGTTTCTAACAAAAGGAACTTTGAGGTACTATTTACTTATTGTAATATCTCACTTTATTTTTTATTAGGTTAGAGAGTTGTGTATTACATGTTTATAACATTTTACTTTGTTTTTTATTTATTATTAGGTTAGAAACTTACGTATTACCTGATGTTGGATAATCAGCATAAAAAAAGAAAAGAAATGTTTTAGTAAAAAATACTAAATATAAAAGAGATAAGTTGGATATGATGATTTAATATTATTATTTCATTGGAGTGTAAAACGGGTTAATGAGATCCTTTATTAGAAATGCGATTCTAAATAAACCATGTATAAAAAAATATATATGTTCTACATGTTTTGAATAAATCCTTTTAACGAAACAATTGATTAAAATAAATATTTTTATTTTAATATGTGATTATCAGTTATCCTTATCATCAAGATATAAAAACAATTAAAACTACCAATTAAGTAAAATCTTTATCTTTATAAATATTTAAAACGCTAATATATTTTTTTAGATTTTAATAATTAATATATGATTATAATAATTAATATATTATTATCAGTTATCTTTATCTTTATCATTAAAATCTCTTCTACAAATTTTAAATTTAATATTATCAATAATTGATTTTCCATAATAAATATTTAGAAAAAATAATTATATTTTTATTTTAATATGTGATTATCAGTTATCCTTATCCTTATCATCAAGATATAAAAACAATTAAAACTACCAATTAAGTAAAATCTTTATCTTTATAAATATTTAAAACGCTAATATATTTTTTTAGATTTTAATAATTAATATATGATTTTAATAATTAATATATTATTATCAGTTATCCTTGTCTTTATCATTAAAATCTCTTCTACAAATTTTAAATTTAATATTATCAATAATTGATTTTCCATAATAAATATTTAGAAAAAATAATTAAGACTGACTCATAGAACGCCATGTGTCCCTAACATGGTTTCTTTTATTATATGTATAGATATATAGGGAGAAGATCATGCGAGAACCACCTCTTATTGTGAGAACCGCGAGAACCAATGTGAACACACAAAAAATGCCTAAAAATAGCTAAAAATCACACAAAATTTTTTTTTTTGAATTTTTTAATATTTTTTATAAAAAAATCGCTCCTTTTCGAAGCCAAAAAAAAAAAATTTTTAATTTTTTTTTAAAATTTTTTTTGTTTTCGAAAAGTAGCGATTTTAACATAAAAAATATTAAAAAATTCAAAAAAATTTTTTTAGATTTTTTTAGATTTTTTTTAGGTTTTTTGGGGTTTAGTTTTTAACATTTTAGCTTGGGGGGGGGGGGGGGGTTAGGTTTTTGGGGGGGTGGGGGAGGGGGGTTTAGGTTTTGGGGGGGGGGGGGGGGGGTGGGGTTAGGTTTTTTTTAGGTTGGGGGGGGGGGGGGTGGGGGGGGGTTTAGGTTTTTTGGGGGTAGGGGTTAGATTTTTTTTAGGTTTTTTTAGCTATTTTAGGTTGTGTTCACATTGGTTCTCAAGGTTCTCACAATAAGGTGGTTCTCGCATGAGCCCCTCCCTATATATATATATAGGGAGCCGCTAGAATGAGAACCACCACGAGTTATGAGAACCGCGAGAACCACGTGCCACGGAGGGGCGTTGACCACGATTTTTTTTACAACTAGATCCGTATATTTTAACAACATTCGTAAAAAAAAAAAAATTCAAACGGCGCGCCCGAGGGGGTAGTTTTTTACACCCAAAGTTTGGTGTTTTTATTATTTTTTTGTTTTTTGTTTTTTTTTTTACAAACTTTGGGTGTAAAAAACTACCCCCTCGGCCGCGCCGTTTGAATTTTTTTTTTTTACGAATGTTGTTAAAATATACGCATCTAGTTGTAAAAAAAATCGAGGTCAACGCCCCCCCGTGGGGTGTGGTTCTCGCGGTTCTCATAACTCGTGGTGGTTCTCATTCTAGCGGTCCCACGGGGGGGTGTTGACCACGATTTTTTTTTACAACTAGATGCGTATATTTTAACAACATTTGTAAAAAAAAAATTCAAACGGCGCGGCCGAGGGGGTAGTTTTTTACACCCAAAGTTTGGTGTTTTTATTTTTTTTTTGTTTTTTCTTTTTTTTTACAAACTTTGGGTGTAAAAAACTACCCCCTCGGCCGCGCCGTTTGAATTTTTTTTTACGAATGTTGTTAAAATATACGCATCTAGTTGTAAAAAAAATCGTGGTCAACGCCCCCCCCCCCCCGTGGGGTGTGGTTCTCGCGGTTCTCATAACTCGTGGTGGTTCTCATTCTAGCGGTCCCCTAATATATATATATATATATATATATATATATATAATATATATAGAAATCAACAAGAAGCTGGGAACAATACAAAAAGGAAAAGAAAACGAAACAAAGCAAGGCAGGAGTGCCACAATACAGTAATCCTAACACATTAAAACTAAGTCAGTCGTTCTAAGTTGGAGTTAGAATGCTCGATCGGTGTGATACCCAAGAGAAAGTGTCCTCCTTTATGAAATCAACGGTCTTCTATATGCTCGTTGTCGTCCCTTCGAAAACCTTTTCGTTTCGCGCATCCCAGATTCTACATATAGTGGCCATTGCAGCCAAAAGAACGAGCTTTTCCATCTTTTTGCACCCGGGCTCGAAGTTAAAACTTCAATGATCTCCTTTATGGTGTTAAGATTAGGGGGCATGGGGACCCTAACCCAAACAAACACATGCCACCAGACACTTCTGGCAAGCATACATGATGCAAAAAGGTGATCTGGGGACTCGATCTCGTAGCCGCATCTCGCACACATCAGGTCCTGGAGGGCCATTCCTCTGTTGTTAACTCCCTTTTAGTCGCCACTTTACCTAAGAGAACTTTCCATAAGAGGTAATTCGCCTTCAGTGGTGCCCAAGAGTTCCAAAAGAAAGTCGCCCCGCTGGCAAGTTCGTCGGATCCTGCTTTAGCGATTTCTAAGCGAAGATCTTTAATAGAGAAATCAACACCACTTCCATTTTCCCAAACCCACAAGTCTCTCGACCCAATTAACCCGATCCTGTTAAGCCAAGTCATTAGCTCCCCCAGGTGTTGCCATTCGCTATCCAGATTTGGACTATTGATCCACTCCCATCCCTATCTGTCATCCGTATCCGAACCTACCCAATTTTCCACCACCGTGCCATTCTTGTTTTTGGCCAGCCTATACAGGTCTAGGTAGAGAGTCATCAGCGGCTCCTTAGTTGCCCAAGGATCCTTCCAGAACCGAGTATTTTGGCCATTTCCCACTCTTGACTCGAGCTTAACTGTCAAGTTGATCCCCGCTTTGGAAAAACCGACATCCACCCCTCCCACGTCCTTCCATATTCCAGGCATGGTAGCTTTTACCGGAATGACTTTGTTATTTGAGGTGGTACTATGGATCGAAGTAATCACCTGAGCCCATAAGTGACTCGACTCTTGTTTATGTCTCCACCACCACTTTGCAATCATAGCCAAGTTAAAGTCACGAATACCCCTATTCCTAAACCACCGAGGGTTTTAGGCTTTAACACTTTGTCCCACCGCACCCAATTTATCTTATGACCCAAGGTTGTGTTACCCCACACAAAAGCTCTTCGAATGCTTTCAAGTTTTTTTATAATAATTTTTGGAGCAAGGAACAAGGAACTGTAAAAACAAACTATGAGGAACAAAAATATCTCCGGTTAAAATCTCCCACGGTTGCATTGTCGATGATAATCCTCCTACTTACCCAGCTCTTCCACATGTATATGACACAATACCTGATAGACTTGAAGTCATACATATTTTTATACCTCATTGATGGGAATCATTGAATAAATAACAATAAGTCTTCTTTGAAGGGGCTTTTATACAAAACATCGAGAAATAATTTTTGGAGAGGGCGATTCAATTAATCTATATTCAGAAGATGAAATTTCACCTTTACCATCAATAAGTTTAGTCAGGGCGTTTATAACACGACCCAAATAGGCCTCACTCACTGGTATCTAAACAATTTTTCCTGTTTCTTATACATAACTCCCTTCTTGTATCAACAAACCATCACCCATTAATACAAGGGGAAATGGACTGTATCACCCTAAACTATGCAAAATTGGCCAATAGCACGCCCAACTTTCAACTTGGCTCCCACCACCCTCTACTCGACAACTTGGTGTCACTGTCACCCCTTCGTTAAAAACTCACTAACTCAGTTAGGTTTTTAATCCTACGTGTCATGGGGATGATGAGGTAGACAGCCTACGTGGACTCACCATTTAACATCTCTGTAAACATAATATAAAAACCTAATTCAATACAAACTGATACACATATGGATGTTCTGTTTATGATAATCAACACTTCAAAATCTTTTCTTTTGATTGCTAAACCAAAACAGATTATCAAACAAGAATCAGTTCAGATCTGAACTCAAACAAACAAGAATCAGACAAGAATCAGTTCAGATCTGAACTCAATCAAACAAGAATCAGATCTGAACTAAATCAAACAATCTATGAACACTTCAAAATCTTTTCTTTTCGCCATCTGTTCTCTCAATCAAACAAGAATCAAGTTCAGATCTGAACTAAATCAAACAATCTATGAACACTTCAAAATCTTTTCTTTTCGCCATATGTTCTCTCAATCAAACAAGAATCAAGTTCAGATCTGAACTCAAACATCATGCTCAAATAATTTGTAATTCAATCAAACAAGAATCAAGTTCAGATCTGAACTCAAACATCATGAACAAAATACTCAGATTTCAATCAATTCAAATCTCCGATTGATTTTGCTCTGCAACAACCTCCGGTAACCACTCCCACCTCGAGCCGCTGCAACAACCTGCAAATCGTGTCAAATTCACCTTCAGTTCCTTCAATTCAGAACTTCATTCGGTCCGATAACGTCGAAATATCAAGTGATGGCAGATCTGTGAGCTGATTGATCATCAAACGATGAAGATGGAGACGTTGAGGTGTCTTAATCGATCATGCTCGGTCTATTTCTCTCTATTGCTCTCGTCAGTAGAATCGGTGGGTTTGACTGTTGTTCTTTGGTCAAAATTGCAGAGATTGAAGAGGAATTGGTTGGGGGATTTAGAGTTTTAAGAGGAATTAGGGTTTGAAGGTTTGTGCGTCTTTGGGAAGAAGAAGAAGAGCTGCCTTGGATCTTTTAAAATGAGATTTATATATTAATTATAATTAAAATATAGATTTCTTTAAAAATAATTGGCCACCTCAGCATGACACGTCATAAAAAACAAGCCACATCATCAAAATTTAGCCACGTAGGATAAAAAAACTAACTGAGTTAGTGTTTAGTTAACGAAGGGGTGACAGTGACACCAAGTTGTCGAGTAGAGGGTGGTGGGAGCCAAGTTGAAAGTTGGGCGTGCTATTGGCCAATTTTGCATAGTTAAGGGTGATACAGTCCATTTCCCCTTAATACAACACCAACATTAGTTGATTCCAATTTAAGAGCAATGCATACTATACCCTCTTGAAATTCTACTAATTCACTAGCCATTACTTCATCAAGACCATGAATACGAGCAATGCTATCACCTACTTGAAGTACGGTACTGGTATTTATAATCTTTACTTCTTTTTTATATTGCTCAATACGTTCATGGATAATATTATTAATTTCGTTAGCTTGAATGGTTACAATCAGGGACGGACCCACATAGAGTGGGTCGGGGTCCCCGGACCCCAATCTTTTTTAAAAATTTAGTAGATCCGGTGTATTAAACTTTTCAAGGACCCCATAAAAATATTAGTTGGACCCCATAGTATCAAGACTAAAGCTGGTGTGGTGGTTAATTCCTTGTTGATAACTAGTTTTTTTAAACAAAATTGAACATACAGAGGCCTGCCGTTTTTGGGATTTTTTCAATAAATCATCCTAACTCGACCCAAACGACAATTGACCCGAAAACTCTATTGTTTGCTTGCGGAAAAATCTGGATATCGGAAAAAATGGACCCCATTAGAAAAAAATCTTGGGTCCGCCACTGGTTACAATGAGTATTTCTTAATTCTTTTTTGAAAAAAGAAATTATAACAATTCAATCAAGTAGGGACATGATACAACCCACTAGAGGCTCTCTATAGAGGAATGACTATCTTAATGAATTAAACACAAATTGTCTTTTAGATTAGCATAAAAGTAATACAAGAAACACAATCATAAACATTTACTAGATCATGAACATGATTTTATGAGTTACAAGATGTTGGAAAAATAGGTGAAAATAGCATTTTTCACAAATATAGGAAAATGATTTTTTCCTATTTTGGACTAGAAATAAATATAATAAAATGAGCGGGGTTTATATATTTATTTGTGGGTTTGTGTTCTATGTTGGAAGACCTTCGCAACGAACTAAACCACGTCCAAAACCGAGCTAAGATGAATAAGATATCGATGCTCAAAGTTGGGTGTTTGGAACATTCAATGCTGAAACAAAAGGGAAAGTAGCACTTTGTCCCACATCGGATGAGAGATGGAACTTAAAGGGGTATTTCAGTGAGAACTCTCCATCCTTATTGTTTCATGGAAGCACACACTAGTGTCCTCGCGAAGGGTGCGGAGCACCCTAACTCGCACTCGCACACGCTCGCGCGCGCGCACACGCTCATAAACATTTACTAGATCATGAACATAATTTATATTAGTTCAAACACACAAAGAGAAATCAAGTCTTATAAGTTATAATAAAAAAAATAATTTAAAGAGAATGCCGGTTGTTTCCACGATAAAAAGAATTAACAAAAAATAAAATCAGAAGAATTGCATATTATCATCGTAAACATCTTGATTACTTGAAGCCCTTTTGTTCTCGATTCTATTTGCTCTCGGCAAAACCCCTAACCTATGAAGTACGAACTGCTTCATTTATTTATATGTTTCTTCAATCACTGGCCCAACATTGCATCCCATATTTCTTGTAAAGCCCAACTAAAATTAATGTGCAGCCCAGTATTTCAAGTTGAAGGCCTCAAGCCCTCAACTAATTAATCTCATTAAACAACCAAGTCCACAATCCAACCAATAATTTGCTTACGTGTTTCACGAGACCTAAAACCCAAAATACTTTCTAGCCTTTAATTTAACTGGATTAAGGGTTGTTTGGCAACATCTGAATGGTTAAGTCCTAAACCAGTAAGAGGTCTGAACCATTAAGAGCCTGTATAATGCTTAACCATTCAGAGACAAATGTCTAACCAATTCAGATTATAGGTCTTAACCATTCAGACTCTATATAATGCTTAACCATTCAGGCTCTATATAATGTCTGAACCATTCAGACATCTGCTCGTGAAACAAACAGTCTAAACCATTAAGTGTTGAACCAGTAAGAGGCCTGAACCATTGAGAGCCTCATTATGAGATAAACAAACAACCCCTAAATTTGAGTTTTAACCATCATTTACTATAAACATATCCTTTAAACTCGTTATCACTATAAGAAATACCAACGTAGTATTTTTTTTTTTTTTTGCAATTATATCGGTACATTTAATATATTACGTTACGACTTACATAAGTGATATCTACACGTTATTATAGTAGACTGACTACGCTTTCAGCTATTTTGTCACAATAAAGATGTAAATTCAAGAAATACGAGCAGTATGTTGAATAAAAAGAGCATCAAGTCATCAACCCTACAAAATAAGAAGTTACTATGTGAAATTGTATATTACGCGATTTATTTTCACGTATAAGTGATTGCGTTTATAAAATCATTACAGTTTCATAAATAATAATTGTGTTTTAATTGTTTTCAAAAACGAATGAAAATAGGAAAAACGATAGTCCGTATGTGGACGAACATTTAGAGTTGGTGAATGGTCTAACGCGGAAGACAGGGTGTACGCATAAGGACAGGTTACCATCAACTCTACTTATATTTTAAAATTAGGATATGCAAGAAAAACGATTACGACTTTTCATCCAACAATGGCATTTTTGATATTTGCTCCACATGAAACACCATTTGTCATGTATTTAATTAGGCATATAATATTTATACTGTAAAGAATTCGATGAGCACCGCCTTTTTTTATTTCTTCTCCTAGTTTTTGATATATAACTATACACATCCATCTACTTATAGCTAACATATAGGGCTGTAAACGAACCGAACGAACACGAACAAGGCCTTGTTCGTGTTCGTTCGTTAAGGAAATAAATGTGTTCACGAACGGTTCATGAACACTTACCGAACGAGATTTTATGTTCGTGTTCGTTCATTAAGGAAATGAGCGCGTTCGCGAACGGTTCACGAACACAAATAAATTTGCCGAACGCGACGAAGGATAAAGATAGATGGCCCAGAGAGTAGCACTCGAACTTAAATCCCTTATTGTGGAACGGAGGTCGATTGTATTCATGGATGTAAATAATGAGAAATGAAAGGGAAATGATGCATAAACAAGGTGAAAGTGTGTTTCCTAGTTTAATTCTTAGGGAAATAAAATAAATAAAAGTTTAATAATATAAAAACTACAAATAAAATATAAGAAAGTACAAAGATCTTCAATTAAAACACAAACATACGAACATAAACGAACGCAAATCACCGAATGTTCACGAACACGTTCACAAACACCTTACCGAACGTTCACGAACATAATCGAACGAACGAGACCTCTGTTCATGTTCGTTCATTTAACTAATCGAACGAAATTTCTTGTTCATGTTCGTTCGTTTATTAAACGAACGAACATAAACGAACTTCCCGCCGAACGGTTCACGAATTGTTCGCTGAACGTTCGGTTCATTTACAGCCCTACTAACATATCTATAATCTATAATCTATAATATATAATAAAAGAAACCAATAACTGACACGTGTCATTCATTGAGGGTGTCTACATTTGTAATTTCCTGCCTTTTCATACTTATCTTATATCAATTAATTAAATAATAATTAATCAATTAATATTAAATTTTATCTTACTTTGAATGTCGGATAATCATTCTATTTTTTCTAATAATATTTTATCTTCAAATTTAAGTTATAAATTAAAGATATTTTTTAAATAATCCTTTCTTTCCCTTCGTATTTTATCTTTCTTATTTATTCATAATATTGAATTGATTCTAACAACAAACATTTAAGATGTTGCACATATTATATATATTTTTTTATAAACATTGAACATCATATATTCGTCCCGCTTACGGTATGCGCATATACTATATATGTGTGGACGCTCGGATGGCAAAAGTGAAATTTGTTGATGCATATTTTGTCTATCGCCTTCGTCAATCTGAACTGTAGTGAAGAATTGAAGAAACCGAGTCGTAAATGTCTAATATTTAGTGAAAAAAGGCAATGTGGCAAACTTGTAATTAATGAAGTTTCATTAAAGTTGCCTTGATCTATAAATAGGGAGAGTTAGTGTTATGTAGAGGACTTTTGCTCATTTGTGATTTTGGAGATCTAATTGTAGAGAGAGAAAGTCTAAAGAGAGAAAACTCTCTTTAGTGATTGTACACGTGTATTTTCAATAGAATCAAGGTTCTAGTACGTTCTCGTGTGTTCGGTCACGCACGTTCACGGATTCCGCACGTCGAACGTGTCGTTACGCAATCGAACGGTGTCAAAACCGATCCTACAAGTGGTATCAGAGCTAGGAGCTCGATTGCGCTGACCAAATACATAAATTCGTACCAGAATTAAGCGAATTCAGATCCGATTTTCATCAAATTCTTCATATTCTACTACTTTTTCACGTTTTTGACTATTTTTCGTCAAATTGAACGTGTTTTACCGGTCCAAATCTGCTGATTTTCAAGTATATTTTGCGAAAATACATGTTTTAAAACCCTACCAAGTTTCAAATCAAAACTCCAAGTCGTTTTGGAGTAATTCGAGTTTTTGTGTCCGATTTTGTTTGACATCAGCAAGATTTCGCTTGAAAAGTTGAAGCGAAACACATCATAAGTGAGTTTCGCTTGAAAAAAAAATGACTGCTTAAAGCGAAATCTATCATTTCGCTTGAACCAACTGTTTCAGAGTACATCGATTTCGCTTGAAAGATTAGTGGTTGATTTCGCTTCAGACATCCGTCGATTCTGCTTGAGAGTTTTTCAGTGTGTCAGATTGAATTGATTGCTTGAACCGATTTTGATTGAACTTGATAACAGTTGTTGGTCCAATGAAAGAATACTAAAATCGTGAACACATTAATCATTTTGACAGAATTCATGCGACTTTGTTTTTAGCTGTTCAAACAGAATTGAATTTGTTGAATTCTTGTAATTGGTGTCGGCTTAGTGGTGCATGTGTTTCTCGATTTACATATCAGTTCACGTGATCATCGACTGTTGTGTCTGCCACACTAAAATTTTAAGGTCCAATAAAAAGAATTGAAATTGGTGTGCATTTGAACGGTCAAATAGGATAATTTGAAAGTGTTGATTGTCAGCTCTTGTGAATTGGTTGTGACTCATGTGCATATTGATTAAATCGAGATATGTAAATATGTCAGTCCACTAATTGTTGTCAACAGAATTCTTTAAAATCATGTCTTGATATCATAGTGTGCATGTAATTTCAGTTTGTCGGTGAAATAGAATTAAATCAGATTTGAACGGCCAAATCATTTGTGATAAATGTCAGTTGATTGAGATAAAAGATCACGTGAAAGTTGATCATTAAAAGCCCACTGAACGATAATGGGAGGCACAATCATTTTAAGTTGAGATTGCTGATTGACGGTAGTTTGTTGGCAGCTTTAATTTTGTTGGCAAGAAAATCAATCGGATTGTTTACATGTGATGTGTCTGACCCATGTGTTGTTGATAGATTGGTCAAATCAGAAATCGGATTGTAGTTTTAATTGTCGGCTGAGTGCTTTAGTTGGTCCAATCAAAATTGAAATCAGTTTTGTTTACATGTGTTGTTTACGGCCCAATCATATAATCATTTGATAATTTGTTTTAAAAGCCCAATCATTTTATTACCCATCATATTTGAGGCCCAATCAGTTGTGTTCTAGATCAAATCAGTTTTAACAAATTGTTTGAATTGATTCGTTAATTGTCGGTCACAATTTGTATAATTGGTTAAATCATAAAAATTGTGTAACATCATTTTTGTTGATTTTCGAATTAAAAGACAACATCATTTGATTTCAGAAATTCAGTCAAGTTCATTCATTTAGTGATTCTGTCCTAACAACATTGAATCGTATCCGCGAATCTTTGACACGGGTCTTAGATTGATTTCACAAACACACACGTTTACATATTCCGTTCATTTTAAAACTGATTGTTTGTTTGTTTGTAGGTGATCTGAGGAGATTTGACAAGTTTCAGATACACACTCGAACTAATCTTCACTCGATTCATTGTTACCAGATTGTTGTCACTAAATCGGATATCTATCTGATTCAGTGGATTGACATAGTGATTGAATTGACTTCAGTTTGTGAATTGAAAATTTATTGCTGAAAATTCTTGAAATAGCGAAACATGGATTGTGAATTGTATTGTGTTCAGAGTCCAGCAGATATTGCAAAGAAGAAATTTGATAGTTTTACGAGTATCAAGGGAGAGTCTACAAAAGAATTGATTGAACGATATTGCCATTTAGTTTTGGAGATGGGGAGATTGAAGATAACCAAGACTAATGAGCAATGGGTTGACAAGTTGGCAAATGTTTTACCGGGTGATATGTGGAGAACGTATTTGTTAGATTTGAGAAAGATATATTTAGACGTGAATTTGAGCTTGTTCATTGAAGAGATTGAAGCTAAAGAGCTTGAACTCCAAAAGATTGGAAAAATAAAGTCTGTTGATGAAAAATTCGAATCTAAGAAAATTGTTCAAGAGGAAGAAGAGCAAGTTAAAGACATTTCAGCTATCATAGTTGAGAAGAAAGCTGAAGCTGGAAAGATGACAGAGAAGTGTTCAAAATGTGATAAATTTGAATCAGACAATGTCAAATTCTTAAAAGATTTGGAGAGTTTGACATTGGAAAACAAAATTTTGAAAGAAAAAGAAAAAAATTTTGAAAATGAAAAATTAAAAATTGAAAAAGATTTTCAAAGACAAATCAAGATTTTGGAAGATGAGAGAGATATTTTTGGTAAAGATAATCTTGAAAAACAAATTGAAATCAATTCTCATCTTGCTAAAATCATTCAGCTTGAAAAAGAAGCTAAAAGTGATCGGATTAAAATTGCTGAGTTAGAAAAATTCCAAGGAACTGTTCTGCAATCGACTGAAAAGGGTGAATGCTCTACGCAAAAACCTTTGAAGAAGAAAGTGGAACAGAAACAAAAAGTTAAAAAATCAGAAAATGTTCAAAACCAGATTAAAAACTCATCAGTTCAGTCATCCAATCGTTATAAAAAACCACAAAAAGTTGAAAATTTAAACTCACAAAAAGTTGGTGATATGTGGTGCAGGTTTGACCACAGTGCTTCAAAACCAAATCCAGCTTTCAGGAGGAGTGACGATTACCACAAAGCCAGACAATGCTATGATCTGAGTGTTTGGTGTGAAAGTGGTGAATGGTACGATAACAGAGTGTGTTATTCTTGTGGTATTCAAGGACACATTGCTGTTAACTGCCAGAATCAGTGGTTTGAGACGAGGAGATGCTATAACTGCCAAATCAAAGGACACATTGCAAGAGATTGCCCAATGAGATCAATGGGAAGATCGAGGGTTGAATCTCAGAAAGTAGTGAAGAAGAAATCAGTCAAGGTCGAAGAAAAGTCCAAAGAACAGAAAGTGAAGCTTTCACAAGGGCAAAAAGACCGACTGAGAAAGAAAAGAAAGAAGGCCAGAGAGTATCTGGAAAGGATTTTGTCTTCGGATACAACTGGTAAAACAGATAAAAGTTCTGATAAATCGTTTTGCTCACCAAAGAACAACAAATCAAGCAAAACGCATTCATCAGATACAAATCTGAGGACGAAAGAGGAGATAAAGAAGAAGAAAATGGTCGGCGATGAATCTGACATGTCAAAGTCAGACAAGCCACCTTCAGGCAATGAATCTGGCTTTTCAAAGTCAGACAAGCCACATTCAGGCAATGATTCTGGTTCATCAAAGCTAGAAGAGCCGGTAGTTGAGGTAAAAACTGAGAATTCAAGTTTAACAATGGATGATGCAAACTATCCACCATTGTTGAACAAGAATTCTAAATCACCCAAGGACCGTCAGGCTTGGGTGAATTTGTTTAAATGAAAAACCTGACTTGCCGGAACTCCCAGGTTGGTAATTGGGGAGTAGGAATCGGCACATTTCTTGAGAAATTTCACTCTGGTGATTTTTCGCCTTACAAGTGGTTAATTAAGGACATTAAGTTGTACTTGATTTAACTATCTTACAAGTGGTAACTGTGTTTGTGATAAACCTCCAAGAAGTTGAAATCAATATGATGATTAAACCCCAAGTTTGTGAAACGACACACAAAACTAATTTTCCGGAAAAACCATTTTGATTAAACCAAACTTAAGTGTTTTGAAATCACAATGGGAAAATAGTTTGTTGTTAGGGGGAGTTCTGATTGCTTATGCCAAGTGGATGGCGAATTGAGGCAATTCTCATCAGTTTGTCACTTTACTTTGTACAGTTTATTGCATTTATTTTCAAATTTTCCGGAAAATCAAAATTGAAACATATTTTGATTTTAGGGGGAGTAAAAATTTTAAAAAAATTAGAAAATTTGAAAAGTCAAAAACATTGAAAAAATTCAAAATGAGTTTTGTTGAGAACAAGAGGAAATGATAGTAAATCAGTGGACTATCACAGCATGCTAAAGAAATGGAATGTCAAATGTGATAAACGGTCTCACTAATGATGTGACGATAGGCTCAGCTAGACTAGTAGATTTGCGATAACGATACAAACTTAAATGAAAAAGCCTAGTTCTAGTGGGAAACATGGTTGATAGCATAGTACTTAGTTTTGTCCTTCGTGATTGTGTACCTACTCAGTAATCGCTGAATGCCAAAAAGCATAAAACTGGTTAAGTTTGTGAACTTTCACAACTTTGCTGAAAAGTCGCTGTGATTGTGCATTTTATTTTGCAAAGATTTAAACTTGTTTTATTTCTTTATTTTGTTTAAGCATCGGACATCCTCTGCGTATACGTGAGTATCGACCTGGATGTTGTTGCCTAAACGTTCTGCTTTATTTTCTTTGGTGTTTCGTTTAAGCTTTGGACCTCCTCTGCGTATACGGGAGTATCGACCTGGTGGTTAAAGCCTAAACAACTTCAATTTGTTTTATTTTCTTATTTTGTTTAAACATTGGACTTTCTCTGCGTATACGGAAGTATCGACCTGATTGTTAATGTTTAAACATTCTGCGTTGTTTTCGCATATATCGCAGTTGATGAAAGTTTAAAGGCATTACTTGAATTAGTGTATTGCATGATGAGGGGATATGCTGAGATCGTGGGGGTCCATAAGAACTTAGTGCAAAATTAATATACCTTAACGTATCGGTAAGCATTTCGAAAGTTTTTAGATTGAGCTTAAGAGGACAATTATATCGTCAATCAACGTGAATCGTTTAGAACTTAAAACGATTAAAAGCTTAACGGTGCTTGTGATGTGTCTCATAAACTGATATGATCCTCTTTCGCAAACTCACAAAAATATGTTTGTACATATTTTATTTCTTACTGCATTTCATTTCATTTCAAATCCAAAAAGATTTTAGTGTGTTTTAGCTTAAATTTTTGAAAAATTCAAAAAGATTTTCGACAACTGATGTTGAAAAGCTGATATTCAAAATCTCAAAGGCTAAACAAGATGAACAATTGGTTTGGTTAAGATGATGAGAAATTGGAAGATAATCCTCAAATGTTTAGATGATTCATTAATTTGAATCACAATATTGTGTGTTATATGATTGTCTTACAAGAGGTTGAGATGTGTAGGTTTTTGATTCTTTGGCTACGGAAAGCAAGGCGTCGATCCCAAAAGCACGGAAGCTTGACGAAAGGGGGAGCCAGAAAATACGGAAAGCCAGGTGTCGATCCCAAAAGCACAGAAGCTTGACGAAAGGGGGAGCCTGAAAAGACTACCGAAAGGGGGAGCTAAAGATGAAAACAGATCCACCGGGATTTTGTTCAAGCAAGAGGAAGTCTGTGTTTGCTGAAGTAAAGAAGAATCAAGAGAGAGAGAAAGACAAGTCACTACAAGTTTGACTAAGGATTGACTTCGGCAATATCCAAGGGGGAGATTGTTGATGCATATTTTGTCTATCGCCTTCGTCAATCTGAACTGTAGTGAAGAATTGAAGAAACCGAGTCGTAAATGTCTAATATTTAGTGAAAAAAGGCAAGGTGGCAAACTTGTAATTAATGAAGTTTCATTAAAGTTGCCTTGATCTATAAATAGGGAGAGTTAGTGTTATGTAGAGGACTTTTGCTCATTTGTGATTTTGGAGATCTAATTGTAGAGAGAGAAAGTCTAAAGACAGAAAACTCTCTTTAGTGATTGTACACGTGTATTTTCAATAGAATCAAGGTTCTAGTACGTTCTCGTGTGTTCGGTCACGCACGTTCACGGATTCCGCACGTCGAACGTGTCGTTACGCAATCGAACGGTGTCAAAACCGATCCTACAAAATTGCACTAATTTTAACGTTATTTTACCAAGTTCGTGAAAATAACGTTAAAAGCGGCGGACGGTTAATAATGCATCATCATCATCATGTGGTGGCGTTGATAACAGAAAGACAAAAAAAGGGAACATGCACTAATCGGTCTTTGTCCCGATTGCTGAGTGTTATGTGCTTTATGTCCAAGGCTTGATGCAAAACTACTATCGACCCGGGAGTCTCACTGAAAGCAGTCTCTACATCTTACCCACCTCAGACCCTACCTTAGCTTTGCTATTGGTGAGATTTACTGAGTATAATGATAATGATGATTTAGTACATATAATTATATTTATTCAACCCGTATAATACACGAGGTTTATAAGGATATAACTTTTTTATTATTTAGTTTATAAAATTACATTTATTCAACCCGAGTAATATAGAAGGTTATAAAATTACATTTATTTAACTTGTGTAATACACAGTGCTTTTAAAGATATAAATAGTTTTATTATTTAGTATATATAATTATATTTATTCAACCCGTACAAATCACGAGTTTTTATTATTTGTTATATAAAATTACATTTATTCAATACAATACATGGGATTCTTAGAGATATAGTTTTAATATATAAAATTACATTTGTCCAACCCGTGTAATAAACGAGATTTTTAAAGAATAATTTTTTTTAATTAATTAGTATATAAAATTACATGTATTCAACCCGTGTAATACACGGGGTTATAACCTAGTTATTATATATATCAAATACCAACATGGGTTTGCGCCAGTCATCTTTCCTATTTCACTGTATCATCACATAACTTTTTGTTTTACATTTTACCCCACTAAAGCATCTTTTGTTCTCTTACTTTTATTATTATTATTTTGTAATTACAACATATAAATAACCAAAGTTTGATTTTTCATTTTCAATCCAAAATTTAACTTTTAACTCAAAGTTTTTACTTAGTTGTAATTTAATTCTATTACTTTTTTATTTTCAACTTTGATCACCTATACTTTTTATCTTTTACAAGTTTTTTGTTTTACGTTTCATTTAAAATTTCATGAGCTAACACGTCGTAACTATGCGTCTCTGTAGTTCAACGTTTTTTTTTTTTTTTTTTCTGTTTTTCCCGTTTGACAGACCTGTCGCAACACGTCTATTATTCTACGTTTGACAAGTGCGTTCCAATGCGCGGGGCCCTAAATCAACTTAGTTTTTTTTTTCTTTCTACATTTTACGTTTCGGTGTAATTTCTTCGTATTAACACACCGCCACGGGTGTGCGTGACTCAACGATTTTACGTATGTTTTTCGTTCAGTGTTATTTTTTTTCTTTTTTTATTTATTTTATTTTACAAGCTCTTCTGTTGTTGATTGTGTAGCATTGGGGATACTTGACACGATTTTACAAACGTATTTAACCTATTAATTTTTTTACTAAAAATAATTTGTTTCGAGTTCACCCCTATACCTCCTTTACTTAAAAAAACCTATTTTTACGTGCATATTTTTATGTACGTGTCGGTATGAATTCGATTTACTCTACGTTTTGACCTAAACTTATCAAGTATAATGCTTTTTGTTTTAAAAAAACATCTTTTATGTGCATATTTTATGTACATTTCGGTATATATTCGAGTTGGGGTATGTTTCAACGTAAACTTTTTTGGGAAATGAGTGAGGTCTAATATAATCTGTTTTCGTGCTTATTTTATGAATGTTTCGTTAATTTTGTTTCGAACCGAGTGTAACGCCCCGCGTTTTCATACTTTCTATATTTAGAAACCATCGGTTGTAAAACTATTTTTGGAAACTTCGTAGTCTTGTTGATACAATTTTTTACCATAAGCTAAGTTATATTAAAAATAATGAATTTTCCTATTATTAAAAGTTGCCTTTTTTTGTATTGTTTGAGCAAACGTTTTATTTCGGAAAACACACGAACTACTACTACCATATTAACCAATGATATCATGTATACACATTGATCCGGCTTATGCCAGCGCCTTGGAACGCTTGCATGAATCTCTACCTGACTTTGATCTCGGCGGTTTCTCTAACAAGGACACCGCCCCCAAAAAGCCACAGAAAACTTTGGCGAATGCCCTTTGTTGTCGAATCGCACAAAGTTTGGGAGAAGATTTTCATTTGTCCCCCCGCCAGAAAGCCGTCATTGATTGCCTACAGAGGCCTCACGCCCAAGATTTCTTAACTGTTATTCCTATTGAAGGTTTGGGTCAACGTATGTCAGCGGTGAAGTACCGGTCAATCCTTAAGTACCGTTTGATGATCCCCATGTTCCCGAATGATGAAACTTACCCAGTCTGCCGTAAAGTATGCCTGGATAAATACGGGGAGCATGCGTTACACTGTAGAGAGTTGCCGGGGTTTAAGTATAGCCATGACTTTGTTCGAGACGCGTTAATGGATATTCTCAGACGAGCAGGGATCTCGGCAAAGAAAGAGGCACCGGTGAAATTTCTTACAGACCCGTCGGAGGGGAGATCCACTCTACGCCCGGCTGACGTGCTAGTTTTTGGTTGGGAGGGCGGGAAACATGCTTGTGTCGATCTCACAGGTGTATCTCCCCTAGCCGGGTTTCGGGAAAATGAGTTTGTGGCGGGCAAGCGGTACTGAAAGCAGAGTCGAAGAAGGTGGAAAAGCACGCGAAAGCTTGTGAGGATAATCAGCATGCCTTTGTCCCCCTAGCGTTTGACACGTTTGGCTCTTTGGCGCCAGAGGCAGTTCGTTTCTTGTCTAGAGTTCAGTGTGTAGTCCACATCAACTTTTCGACCCCTCAGGGGCGAGACTTTGTTTTTTAGTAGATTAGGGTTTTCTATTCAGAAAGGGATGGCGGCGCAGTTTGTTGCTCGTCTACCTGCTATTCTTATGTAATTTGCCCTGATGATTGGAATGAAAATAGTAAATTAAATAAATAAAAAAAATCATATGACAGTCCAGTCAGTAATGAGACATTATGTTAAAAAGGGGTGTAGTGAGCCTTGAAATCTTGTAAGGCATTATATTCTAATAGAATTAAATAAAAAAATAAAAATCATAAAAATGCTATTGGCCAAAGATTGCGTCACTGGCAAAAAAAAAATTGAAGGAAGGCGTGAAAAAAAGAACGCTTGGGACGAAATTTTTGAAAAAAATCCCAAGGGGGCGGGTAAGGGGCGTGGGGCGCGTTTTTTGAGGAAAAAACGCCAAAAAACCCCACTATAGGTGGTCTTAAAATGAGTTGAAGAGAAATAAAAAGTAAAAACTAAATTCGCACATGACAGTTTTACTAGAATGACTTAAGAACTTGCCACTACGTTATCCTGTTAATGATTAAAATAATTTCATTTTAGTTGGTGATCAAATTTAAGTATGTTTCGTGACCAAAAAAATACATTATACTACATCTAAGTAAGATTGTGATATCTTTTTATATTAAAATGTATACTAAATAAAATACTATATATTAATTTTTATTATATATTTGGTTAGAAATCTGTGTGCTACACGAGTTGAACAATGTAAGACATATACTAAATTTTTATGGGTTATTGGATTTTATAACCCCCAACTATTGGCTATTGGCCGATGTCACCCTCAACTATCACTTTGACGCCTGTCACCCCCAACTTAACACTTAGTGTGTCCTGTCACCACGTCGTTAACTAATCACTAACTTTTGATCTTGTTACTATACTTTTGGGGTGTCCTAAGATCCCTAAAACCTTCCTAAGATCCCTATGACACCCCCAAAAGTATAGTACCAAGATCAAAAGTTAGTGATCAGTTAACGACGTGGTGACAGAACACACTAAGTGTTCAGTTGGGGGTGACGGACGTCAAAGTGATAGTTTGGGGTGGCAGCGGCAAATAGCCGATAGTTAGGGGTAATAAAATCTAATAACCCAATTTTAATCAATGAAAGTAAAAATAACATTATATAATATAAACGGATTAAAACTATAACTGATAAACGTACCCAAAAAACAATTCTAAAAACTTAACGCGAGATGCAGGGGGGGGGGGGGGGGGAACCGAAGTGCATAATATATGAAAAAATATTTAACAACGTAATAAACGTAACCAAATTAATTTTCACGAAATCAAATAGGTTATTAAAGAAAAACTTTAAATAAAAATGAAAGGAAAACAAATTGTGTCATGTGCCGTTTGGTAAAATAATTCCAATAATAATTAATGACAACTTTTGCTTTATTATATTTTAGGTAACTAATAATTGGCATTTTGCATTAAAAAAACAAAAGTTATGGGACTTGTTTGCCCTAAATGAAAACAATTATAGCTGATTTGTTATTTCTCATAAAAAACATAAGCAAATAACATTGGCTTTATTTAAAATTAAATTACTATATTCTACAAAATTTGGCGGTACTAGTAAGTGACCTTCATATTTTGCGATGCCCATTTATGCTTAGGACAAAATTTTCATCAAAAGAGTATGAAAATCTTAACAAGAAGTCACGTATTTAGATAAGATGGTCTAGGTACTGTAAATTTCTGCCACGACTTATTACCATTGTAATATAAAACCTCTTATCCAGTCAAACGATACAATCTCCTATTAAGGCTCTAAAACAACACTAAATTGAGCATGTCTCTCATGGTCTATGATCATGATTTAGTAACGTCCATCTAAAACGTATCATGTAACAATCTTCAGTTAGTTCACTAACATACAAGAACACGAAAAACACATTTCAAAAGCATCACGTAGATAGTGAAACACTAAAGTTTAACTAATCTTCGACGACTATTAATAAATTCAATTCCGTCTCTCGACAATGATTAATAAATTCGAACCTATCACTCGGATGAGTACTTGATTCAAATATTATTGACCAACGACACACATGATGAAATTGTAGTTGTATGTCAAGGATTCTTCTTGAAAATAAATCATTCTGACATATGCTAAGTTTTTTTAATTAAAACAAACCTTTAAATCTAGAAAGTTACTTATAAATGGCTAATATCACCAGTTAAATTTGTTTTTCATGAAAATCCTAGTGAAATTATGCATATCAACACTAGAGGATATAATGATGATTTAAAAAGTCAAATTGTGTCAAATTGGACAACTACTTGTTTTGAAAAGTTTAGGGTGAGGGGGGCACTCTCCTAAGAGGGGAGTCCCCTCTCTTACGTATAACCAATCCTCGTGTGGCACGTCAACTCTCCTCTTAAACTCCCCTAACACCCCAATTTGATGGCGGCACTCCCCTATTAGGTGACTTGTTTTTTAATTAAAAAAAAAAAAACTTTTCATTGGTTGAAAATGAGGCTGGCCCCACCTTCTCTCTCCTTCTTCTTCGTTGTCTTCCCACCGAAACCCATCCCCGAAATTGGTCCCCGAATGGATGGCATCACCTTACCCGCTCGGCAACTTGGTCCCCGAAGGGAGTCACCGAGGGTGCCCCCTCACCCTAAGTGGTTGGTGAACTACAACTTTTGTTTAAAATCCCTTTTTGGCAACAGCTCGTTGCCTTCCATACCTCTCTTTCTTCGTGTGAATATACCCTTTTCCTATAAAGTTTATAAGGTAAGCAAATGTGTAAGTTAAAATTTTGAGTTAATTACTGTTTTCGTCCCTGTGGTTTGTCAAAAATCACTATTTCAGTCCATTAGTTTAAAAATTGCGATTTCAGTCCCTGTGGTTTCACTTTCGTAACCATTTCAGTCCATGTGGTTTCACTTTCGTAACCATTTCAATCCATTTATTCTGTTAGTACAGGGACTGAAATGGTTACGAGGTGGACTGAAATGGTTACGAAAGTGAAACAAGGGGACTGAAATCGCAATTTTTAAACTAATTGACTGAAATAGTGATTTTTGACAAACCACAGGGACGAAAATGGTAATTAACTCTAAAATTTTTTATATTGATACTTAAAAGTTTATACATATTCAGTATAGATTGTCATTTGTTATTATTTTTTTTATCCTTGCAAATTTCATGACATTATAAAATATATTTCATAACATACTTAAAAGAGTTAATAGCCAAAATGGTCCCTGAGGTTTGCTCACTTTAGTCCAAAATCCAAAATTTGACCAGAATCCCCAAATTAAAACCCCCTGTTTTGTCCTTACCCTCAGGGGTATTTTGGTCATTTTAGAATTATTATAACTAAAATGTCATTTGTCTCTCTTCTCTCTCTTTTAAAACCCTAAGATCATAACTGGATATCATAACTAAAATCTCTCTCTCTCTCTTTTTGGTCATTTTCTCTGCTCAACCCTATCTCCGATCACCGGAGATCATAACTCCGGCGCCTTGTCTACTGGCGACGAACACAGCCCCCATCACCCCTCTCCCCTCGGTTTTCTCCTCCAACGACATCAACCACCTTACCAACATTCCCCTTTCAATATAACACCCAACCCCTACCCCCGTGATACCCTCTGTACACCTGCAAAACAATCCCAGAAATCCAGTGAGAGAGAGAGAGAGAGATACGAAGAGAGGGGGAGCAGGCGTCAGGTTCCGGCGAGATGCGGCGGCGGCAGACGGCAGCGCCGTCGTCTATAGCGGCGGTGATAATTGTTTTTGTCCGACGGGTTTCACCGGTAAAGAAACCCCTCCCCGTTTCTTCCTATTTTGTTTCTTTTCTGTTTTGTGACGATAACGCTGATGATTTCTGATGATGGCTTGATGATGCCTGATCTGAAGTGGGTGTTGGGGTTTAAGGACCATGGGAGGTAGGAAGGTAAGATTGGCCAGGGTTTGTTGGAATTTGGGGGAGATAGGAGGTGGGTGTGGTCGGAGATGGTGAATTGGTGGTGAGTGGGGGTGGGGGTGTTGGGACGGTGGTGGGGTGGGAGGAGAAGTAGATGATGAGGGTGATGGAGTTGAGGTTGTCTGTATGTGTGTGAATCGGAGATCGAGATGGAGAGATGGAGAGGTTGGGGGTGGATGTGGATAAACTCAAAAGGGGTAAATGTGTGTGAATGTCTGTATGTATATATATATATATGTATATATAATTAATTTTGTTTTAATTTATTAAAAGAGTAAATTAAAATGACCAAAATGCCCCTGCACAAAAGGACAAAACAATCAGGCTTCAACACTTAAAAATGGGGTTTTTGAAATTTGGACTAAAATGACAACAAAATGCAAACCTCATGGACCCGGATTTAAAAATTTTAGATTTTGGACTAAAGTAGCAAAATGAACAAACCTCAGAGACCATTTTAGCTATTAACTCTACTTAAAAACATAATAAAAGGTTGAAGCCCTTAAAACGTACTCCAATATTTATTAAAAAATGTTTCATACGTTAGGTACACACACCAATATGATACAACTCAGTTGGTCAGAAAGATGTAGCCATTAGTGAACTTCCTAGGACGGTCCCGAATTCGATTCTCAAAGAGAGCGTAATGTGGAGTTAAATCCAAAAAAAAGGACACATGTGTCTGGAACCCGGATCACCCCATAGGCCATAGGGAGATGAGTGCCTAATCAAAACCATTGAAGCGGACATCCGAAACAAAAGTGTTTCACTCACAAAAACGTACATCAAATCTAAGTTATAAATATCTATTTTTATTTAATTAAAGAAAGAAGAATTTAATTCATGTCACCATCATTAATGACTTGGTCTAATTGTCTGATCCAATAATTGATTAATTTTGTGTATTAAACAAGGGCAATTACCTAATAATACAACGATGTTTTAACCATATTATATATTTACCATTACACGGCTTATGTTTTGAACCTTTAGCCTCACGAAAAGAATATCTTCTCAATTTGAGTTAAATGCCATTTTAGTTCTCGTGGTTTGGTCATTTTGTCAGTTTAGTCCAAATGTTTAAAACGTTGCCATTTTAGTCTAAGTTGTTTCAAATGTTGCCGTTTTAGTTCACCGGGTTAACTTTATTTATTTTTTTTCTCTTAACAAGAAGTGCAATTCAGTCATTTTAAATGTAATTTTGTTAACTACATAGACAATTCAGCCATATAAATGACCAAATTGTCCTTCTCGTTAGCAGAAAAAATGGATAAAGTTAACCCAATAGACTAAAACGACAATGTTTGAAACTATTAGGATTAAAATAACAACGTTTTAAGCCTTTTGACTAAATTGACAAAATGATCAAACCAACTATACGTGGGTACCTACCTATAGAATGCAAGCGTTTGGCAATGGAACCATAAACCATTGAAGTTTTAAAGTACTAATTTTTCATTTTAAAGTCTTTTTTTTTGAAAAGATAATTTCATTCACAAAAACGGACCACTCGAAACCGAGCAGTAACCCCAAATTACAAATTTACACCAATCACCCCAATTATAAAAGTCTTTAGAAGCATAGAAAAGCTAGTCATTTAATAAAACATTTTATACAAAAGTTTATTTTTATAAGAGTAAAATGCACGGATAGTCCCTGTGGTTTTGCAAAGTTTCAGCTATAGTCCCCAGATTTTGGAAATTACACTCATAGTCCCTGTGGTTTGACAGTTTGTTTCGCTGATAGTCCCTGGAGTGGATGTGGGTTAGTTTTCTCAGTTAAGTCCATGTGAAATTACAAAATTACCCTTGCTTTTATTATATTCATCATCATCATCATCATCAGTTCTACTCTCTCTCTCTCTCTCTCACTAAAAACCACCACCACCGTCACCTCCCCTGCCGCCATCACCACTCCCCACCACCGCCATCCCCTTCCACCACCACACCTCCGCCTCCTGATTAATTCACAATTTCAAAAAAATTCAACATCAATTCACAATCTGATTAACCTAATCATACACGATTTCAAAAAAATTCAACATCAATTCACAATTTCAAAAAAATTCAACATCAATTCACATATTATTCTCAATAAACCTAATCCACCCATCTGATTAACCTAATCATACACGATCAAATCCAATAACACAAATTCAACCGCAATCAAACACAGCCACCAAACAAATAAGCAATATTTTAACAGATCTACAAGGAAACATACATAACAAATCAAGTATTGACCGAATTACCTCAAGAGGGAGGCTCATGAAATCATCAGAAGGGTTGGATTGCATTTCTTTGACCTCCTGTAGAATCCTCTTGACCGATGGATTCTTCATGTTATACTTGTCCCCCATTTTTGAGATTGAAGATCGAACAGATCTGGTGGTTTTTAGTGAGAGAGAGAGAGAGAGAGAGTAGAAAGATCTGGGTATTAGAGAGAGAGAGAGTAAAAAGATCTGAGTATTTGATGAATATAATACATGAAATCTCTAATACATACACAAATTTGATGAATATAATAAAAGCAAGGGTAATTTTGTAATTTCACATGGACTTAACTGAGAAAACTAACCCCCATCCACTCCAGGGACTATCCGCGTAACAAACTGTCAAACCACAGGGACTATGAGTGTAATTTCCAAAATCTGGGGACTATAGCTGAAACTTTGCAAAACCACATGGACTATCCGTGCATTTTACTCTTTTTATAATTTTGAAATCTCCTACTGTTAGACAGCTTCCACGAATCATACCTCATACATTATATCATCATCATTACTAATATTATTAATATCATTATATGTATTTTATTCACACCCTTTCCTTTGTCTCTCTACCACTATATATGCATCATATCTCTACAGTTGATCCTACACTCACCAATTAATTAGCTAATAACAATGGCTTCTTCTTCTTCTTCCACAATGTTGAAACTCTTTATCCTCATTGCTATCTCCACCACCACAACCACCATAGCTCAACTACCTCCAACTGCCACCCCAACCGTCTCACCCACCGCCACCCCCACCCCATCACCGTCCCCATCCCCTACACCCGCCCCTGCCCCTGCTGTTCCCACCCCATCTCCATCCCCAGCGGCCGTACCCGTACCCTCACCCGCACCTTCTTCTCCTTCCCCAACCACAGCAACGCCACCAGGCGCCTCTGATGCTCCCTCCCTGTCCCCAGGTCCCTCCGCCACCGGACCACCGGCTGATGCTACACCTAGCGGCACCTTTGCTGATGGTTGGACTAATAGAGCCGTCATTGCTGGAACTGCACTTGCCGGAGCATTCTTTGCGACCACTTTGATGTGAAGATGATATATTATTTTACCATGTTTTTTTATTAGTTATGCCCGTGCACATTTGGCTTTGAGTTGCTTATATATATTTTTTGTTTTTCTTTTCATTATATTTTTTTATGTATTCCTTGTTAATTTTATTGGTTAGTTAGTAGTTACATCATGTTTTTCTATAAAATTAACGTAAACTACTAGAAAACTGGGTATTTGCGATTATAATTTTGATGGCAAACAGATTGCAAAAGTTAACGACAGAAGTTATTTTGCACCCGCGTAGCGATTATTATGATTTCGGTAGCAAATCAGCAAAGCAACACGCATATGTTTTATTTTAAATTTCTGAATTATGAAAAAGTCGCAATTGTAAAAATAAAAACAGAAAGGGGCTGTTTGTTTAGCTTTTGATGGGACTTTTAATGGTTCAGACCTCTTACTAGCTCAACACTTAATAGTTCAGACAGTTTGTTTCGCGAGCAGATGTCTGAATGTTTAGACATTTGCCTCTGAATGGTTAAACATTATACTGAATCCGAATGGTTAAGACCTATGATCTGAATTGGTCAAACATTTGTGTCTGAACGGTTAAGTATTATACTAGTTCTTAATGGTTCAGACCGGTTCAACACTTAAAGGTTCAACATTGTTACTAATTCAGCACTTAACTATTTAAAAGTTAACAAAAACATAAGTAAAAGGTGTGACAAAAAGGACGATAAAAAAGGAAAATAAATTTAAACGAGTTTGTCTTATATGACCAAGTCGTCCTCTTTATATACATACATCGTAAAGGAAATGTCTTATATGACCAAGTCGTCTTTTTTATATACATCGTAAATGAAACGATGCAATAATTCTGTACACATGTTTTTTCACGTGAAAGTAACGGAATACTTAAAAAAGTGTACCAAGGGGCTTAAATCGGTGACATATACACGATACTATCATATGTAATATATTTATTGTGATATTTGATAAACATGTTTATGAGTTCGACTAAAAGTGACCCAAACACATTTAAATTAAAAAAAAATAATAAACAAAATTCGTGTTAGGTTTATCCAAAAGGTAGGTTTTTTAGGAGATGATGATCACTCTTCATTTTCCACACTTTAATGTTTGATAAGGATAGTGTTGAATGTTGATTAATTCTTTAACATGTAATCGAAAGCAATAACTGTAAATGTGTACCGATTATTCAGTAATTGCAGTGAGGGAAGTCGTCCTGTTCTTGAGTATGATTGGGCCCCGTTTAGGGTGTACGACAAGGATGGCTAAGGTTAGGAGACCCACGGGTTTAAAGAGAGGGATAAAATTGTGAGTTGGTGATTAGGTTTTATCTCTCTATAATGATCTCTATATATACAAAAAAAAACCTATTTATGATACTAAGGGTAATTAACTATAAAACTAAACTTTCTCGATGGCGAGGTTTCGGTTGGGGTTGGTTGATCAAATCAGGTGCAAAGTTGATGTAGGTATGTTGGTCTGGAAAAGTAATATATTTTGTGTGGTAAATGTTGATTGGCGGCATCCCAACAAAAACAACTTTGTCACAAAGGGCATGCCTATGACAAACAATTTTTTGTTCTTTATGTGGCTACGGGTCAGAATCGAGTGAACATCTAATGTCAACTTGCATCTTTGTCTGGAGGGCCATCTAGTGGAGTATTTGTGCGTGGGTTAAGATCCCTATAGACCTTGAGACCACATCCGCCAAAGACCTATTGGAAGGTTTGCAAAAGTTAAGGGGTCGTCAAAGGGGAAAAAAAGTAATTGAGATTGTGGCTTATGCAATCGCGTGGAGAATATAGAAGACACGAAATAGTAAGACGTTTGATGGCATCCCGGTTAATGTGCTAAAAGTGGTCGACATCATCAAAGAAGACTCCTATGTATGGTTAAAATATAGATCGCCTTATGGCGGCTTAAGTTGGAAAGATGGAGAGATTTCAACGTGAGAGATATTATATAGTAATCTTGTTTTGTTTTATGCCCCACTTGCAGTGTGCATATATAATGTATATATGTGTGGGTGCTTGGGGGACAAAAGTGAAATGGTACTAACTTTAACGTTACTTTACTAATTTCGTGAAAATAACGTAAAAAGCGGCAGATGGTTAGTCATGCATCATGTGGTGACATTGATAGCTGAAAGACACAGGGGTACATGCACCAATCAGTGTGTGTCCCGATTGTTTGAGTGTTGTGTGGCTTAGGTCCATGGCTTGATACAAAACTACAATCGAGCCGGAGGTCTCATTGGAAGCAGTCTCTCTATTCCTACAGGGTAAAAGTAAGGTTGTCAATATCTACCATCCTCAGACCCTACCTTAGCTTTACTAGGTGAAATTTACTGAGTATGATGATGTAATCTTGTTTTGTTTTGGGATTTCTAGCTTCTTGCCTCCACCCCTCTATTTTATAAAATAGCCATTGTTCGAAAAAAAAAATATAAGTCAATGATCAACTAAACTAGTACTTTACCTATCCGATGGACATTGGACAGGAACATTAACATCATAATGTCAACACTACATCAAATCATAATCATTTTGACAACAAAAATCATAATAAACAATTATTGGTAGTAAATTAATTAAAAACAAATATCCATCTGTAATATAAAGTTAAAAAACCCTCACTAGCGAGCATTCGATATATTTAGCAAATGAAATGCCTAACTATTATTGGTAATAAGTTAATAGCAACCTCATGTGCACCATTTTTAGGACCTCGTGTATGATTCTGATTAACATACCACTTACTTAATCAGATGTTTAACTCTAGATGCTTCTTTTATTTATTTAATTCATTCATTGTTAATCTTTGTATTTTCTATATATGTTGCATTCCACCAAAGATGTGAGGCTATGAATTATTCATTCATATGGTATCAAGCTTAAAGACTATCCCTTAACTTTCATCGCCCTTCATCTTTCCTCGTCTTTTTGGTGTTCACCTCCCTCATCCCCCATGGCCGCCTCCCCCTCCTCCACCACCGATCCTCTTCCCCATTCCTTCTCACACCTCATCACTGTCAAGTTATGTTCCTCAAACTATTTTGCATGGTTCTATGAAATGGGTCCAATCCTAAAAATATCACAACCTTATGTCACATGTTGATGGTACCGATTCGACTCCTGCCCCCACTATTTCAAGCAATGACTGTAAGATTAAATACGTATTTATATGTATTTATTCTAGTAGTCATCATTATCATTTATATAATATAGATCAAATATATTAAAACCTATTATATAATTAGTTGGTAATTGTTGATGGACTATATTACCCTCATTAACTAATTAGGTTTCCTCTTGAGTGTATATATAAGAAGATAATTAGAGAGGTTAAGGGTTACACAATTATCATCACCATAACATCAATAAATTCGTTCCTCTCTACATCTCTCTATCCATACGAGCTCAAACCCTAGAGTTCGGTATTACCATAAAGAACTTACACTCCAAGGAGGAATCAAATCATCCTGATAACTATGTCGAACTCCATGGTTGCGTCTCTAACTGGATTATCTGCTGGCATGTCTGCTGTTACAGGTATTTCTACATGTTTTCCATTATGTTTATACAGAACTGATAAAACCTTTGAAAACCTAGCCTATGTGGCCTGGCTTGCTGTAGATCAAAGGACCATTATTATCTTGAATGGATCCTTATCTGAAGAGGCGGTTAGTGTGGTTCTCGGGCTACCCATTGCTCGTCAGGTTTGGGTTGCCTTAAAAGTGCGCATGGAAACTCTTCCATTGAGCGAGTCCATAGTTTTCGAGACCAACATCGTCTCCTTTAGAAAGGTACTAAATCCGTAGCGGATCAACTACATTGGTTTTTATGTGGTCTTGGACCATCATTTGAAGTATTCTCAACCACTATCCGTTCTATTAGGCTTACCTCATCCTTTACGAATTTATTATCCTGTGCTGAAAGTCATGAGCTCTTCAATCGTGTTATTTATGGCTCAACCACCCCACCCATTTATAACAACCCTCCTAGAACCCTTAACATGACCCTAAAACGTTCCTTATATACCCCGTATACGAGAAATGAGCCCGAAATACCTTAATATTTAAAAAAATCAAATAATAGCAAATATACCATCGCTCGCGGGCTGCGACTCAGACCTCTGAGTCTGTTGCGGGGTTCGAGGACCTTAGATTGGTGGACAAGGCATTGCGCCACGTGTCCGGTGACTCATCAGACCTACACCTTGACTCGACCAAGCTATAATCGACACATGTGTTCTCGCGGTCCGCGAAGGCCGAAGCCAACTTGGTTGCGGGACGCGACTCGCTGCCGATCAGGCCTATAAATAGGGGCTCAGAGCTCATTTGCAATCCGTTCAAAAATTTGAATTCTCTCTCAAACTTTCCGTTAGATATTATACTCGGGAATAATACCCTAAAAAGCGAAGCTCTGTCTCGTTGTAAGTATTATAACCCTGCTTGTTACCTTACACGATCGATCTAGGGCTCCGTAACGCATGTCAACGCTCTGCCTGACTCAGTCGTTGGAGTTCTATCTCGTGTTATACCCGATTGATCTAGGACTCCGTAATGCATGTCAAGGCTCTGCCTGACTCAGTCATTGGAGTTCTATCTCGAGTTGTACGGTTAATATTATTTGTGTTATTCTACTAACACGTATGCATTGTTTAATTTTAATAGATAATAAACAGGAGATACCACAAGAAGCCTTAGTTTTACCTAAGTAAACAATGTGAGTACATTCTTTTTTTATCACCTTTTGTAAATTTCTTTCATGAGTCAAAATACTTTACCAAAACCTCAAATGTTTTAAATTACACTTAACAGTAATTGAGTATTTGTAATTCTACAATTGCTGCCGGTATGTTGGGGTTTTATATACAAAATGTGAAAGACGTTACCATTGGACAATGAGATAGCCAATGAGTAATATGATCCACAAGTCGGGTGTTGACAGTACTAAATGAGTAATTGAGTAGATATAAACAAATGTAATTGCGAATGCCCTCAAATACTGTAAAGTTGTAAAACCATTTTTGATTAAACTTGGATGCACTCGCCAGTATTTCCTGCTGATAAAACTTTTTAAAACGCGTTTTAGGTAAAAAAAAAATGTGACAGCCAATAGAAGCCAGCTGGAGAGCACTGAAGGCTTGGTAAAGTGGCTATAAAAGTTACCTAAATAAAAAGGAGTTTTGTCTTTCGATAAACTAGGGTTTATCCCTATAAAGATATTGTAATGAAAACTTTGGTTTTATCCCATTGGTTTATTATACAAAGTTTGGTGTTTTAACTCTAATAAAATATTTCCTAACTACGGTCTTGATGAAAATTTTCTGCAGCAAATTAATAAACACCGATACCATCTGACTGGCTTGCAAAACCCGCTCCCGGGCAGGGGTCGGGGCTACGACAGAAGGTGGTATCAGAGCTACAACCACCGGTTTAAGCCAATGAAGTGTTCTGCTGACACTTAAATTATGTGTTAGGAAATAAATTATGTGACTATTGTTTTGTGTTATTTGACTATTTGTTAGTTTACAATATAAGTGAGCAAGGTACGTCAAACGCTTATCGTCATATAGCTAGTTCACCAAAAGATGAAGGAACCTCATCTCAGCCAAATCCCTCAGGATACTCAGCTGATACTGAGGAAGGAATATTTATATTTAAGGCACAGTCTGAGGAACATTTTACTTCCAAAAAGGGAGGATGGTTCAATAGGGGAGCTCATGAGAGAAGAAAGAGAATAAAAAATTAAAAAAACAAAGAGCGAGTAAGAGCCAATAGGGAAGTGAATGCACAAACTCAAGAAGCAATGCATAGGGCACCATGGGAAGAGGAACTAGATAGACGGTTGGTAGATTTCCATATGCTAGCCACTACAGCAGTAGACTCTAACCTAAACCAAATAACCGAACCACCACTGTTACCCTTATTTCCAGACCAACAAATGCTAGAACCTAACCAGGAAAACCAGTTTTCGATACCTGCATTCGATCCTAATGAATTTCCTAGAATCCCAACCCCAATCTCTTCAGAATATGATCCATGGTTCGACGACAATAGGTCGTATTCGACACTATATACTCCCGAAGAACCAGTGCCAGAACCACCGTTAGACCCACCTATGAGTCGAAAATGTGTTCAAGAACTCTGTCAGTATGGTGAAAACTTAGTGGTCAAAGGGAATAGAATTCGACAGATAGGAAAGAAGCTAGTTTGGAAGTATGATGAGAATGAAATGAAGTACTGGATGAATGATACCTAGAATAATACTTAGATATGTGTGTAACTTTGTATTTTGATAAAAAAATATGGATAGACTAAAATAGATATCGATGCATAACTATTAGTGTGTTTAATTTCCAGTTGTAGTTTGTAATCGGCACATATATATATATATGAAAAGAGTAAAAGTCACAACGTTTGACGTTTTTGATCAATCTGTTTGTATGATGTGTATAAATATTTGTACTAAATTTTATTCTGTGATAATTAATACCTAATAAATGTTCACAATTCAGATGTCAAATGAAGTAAATCAGGAAAACCAGAATAATGAGAATAACGGAAACCAAATAGATAACAGTGCCATCCAACACATAGTAGCACAAGGAATTATAGATGCTATGCCTTATATTATCAAGATTGTTAAAGAAGCAGAAAATAATAAATCTGCAAATGGAAGTAAACGCCAACACACTGAACCAAGTCACCGTGTGAACGATAATAACGGACCAATAATCAAAGCTCCAATTTCTAAAAGAAAAAGAACCGTCTCTTACGGTTATTCTTATAAAGAATTCTTGGCCTGCAAACCAATAGAATTCTCTGGCAATGAAGGAGCCATTTCAGCCTTGCGCTGGATAGAAAAGACAGAGGCAATCATAAAAATAAGTAAATGTACAGATGAAGATAAGATTATGTTTGCTTCTAATATTTTCAAAAATGCAGCCTTAGAATGGTGGAATACTATTCTCCAGTCTAGGGGAAGTGACAGAGTTTATAATATGGAATGGATTAATTTTAAAGAAATAGTCGAAAGAAAATTTTGTCCTCCTCATGAAAAGCAACAAATCGCCAATAAGTTCCTAAATCATAAAATGACTGGAATAGACTACAAAGGTTACACTACCATATTCTTCGAATATGCTAGAATAGTGCCAACATTAGCCTCACCTGAGCCAGTATTAATCTCATGTTACGTTTGGGGATTAATTAGCGAGATTAGACACGTAGTCAAGGCAGCTAGGCCGCAAACCATAGAAGAAGCAGTAGAACTAGCCAATACACTGACTGATGATTTGGTACGTACTCAAGAAGAAAAACCAGAAAAAGAACCTAGCTCAGAAACTTACCCAAGAACTTCAGTACCTTGGAAAAGGTACAGGTTCTTCCTCTACACCCTACTATAAGTATTGCAAAAGGAAGCACTCTGGAAGATGCTCCCTATATTGCAACTTTTGCAAAATGTCTGGACACAAGGAAGAAAACTGTAGGAAGAAACCTAGCAATAGGATATGCTACAATTGTGGAGAAACTGGGCACATCAGACCGAACTGTCCGAAACTAGCTCTAGTAGCAACCAACAAAACTAAAATAGCTGAAGGACCCAAGAAGAACGCCAGAGGATTCGTTCTGACAGCTAAGGAAGCCAAGATGATTCCAGATGTGACTGCCGGTACGTTTTTAGTTATGCCAAAGTATTATTTGACTCTGGTGCAAACCAAAGTTTTATTAATACTTCTTTCTACAAACTTCTCGACCAACCCGTAACCGAACTTCCACAAGATTGTATGGTAGAAACGACAAATGGAGAATCCATTAAGATTAGTGAAATCTTGCAGGGAGCAAGAATAGAAATCCTGAACCATCATTTCTTTGCTAACCTTTACCCAATGAATCTAGCTGGATTCGATGTTGTATTAGGAATGGATTGGCTGGTAGCCAATCGTGCCAGTATTTTATGTGATCAAAAGTCAGTGCAAGTAAATACACCAAGTGGTGAAAATATCACAATCAAAGGAGATAAGCCAACCTGGTCGACAAAATTCATCTCTGTGATGAAAGTTGCAAGTTATAAAAGGAAAGGATGAATTGTATATTTGATTTCTGTAATCATTAATACTAAAGGAAAAGAATTAAAAGATATTCCCATAATATCTAAATTTTCAGATGTTTTTCTAGAAGAGTTACCTGGATTACCGCCTGATAGAGAGGTTGAATTTAGAATTCACCTAATACCAGGGACGACACCGATTGCCAAAGCACCATATCGATTAGCACGAACGGAGATGCAGGAACTGAAGAAACAATTGGACGAACTTCTTGACAAAGGTTTTATACAACCTAGTTCATCGCCATGGGGAGCGCCGGTTTTGTTTGTTAAGAAGAAAGACGGATCAATGCGTATATGCAATGATTACCGAGAATTGAACATGGTTACGATTAAGAATCAGTATCCATTACCGAGAATCGATGATCTGTTTGATCAACTTCAAGGAGCTCGATTCTTTTCTAAGATCGATTTACGCTCAGGATATCATCAACTAAAAGTACGGGAAGAGGACATTCCTAAAACTGCTTTCAGAACAAGGTACGGTCATTACGAATTTACCATCATGTATAACAACTCTCCTAAAATATTTCCGACACCCCTACATTCTTAAAACATGTCCCATAGTCTCTAAAATACATCCCGTATACAAGAAATAGGCCCGAATTACATTTAAATTAACAAAAATCAAATAAAAACAATTATTAATGGCGCTCGCGGGGCGCGACAGCTGGGACACCAGGCACAGCCCGGTGCTGCCACGTGTCCCCACTCTTGTTGAACCTAACCTGTGACTAGCCAAGGCTAGGGCCTACCCTGCCTAGCTCGCAGGCCGCGACGGCCCTATCCTTGTCTTTCGTGGGGCACTAGAAAGGGTCGATCAAACACTATAAATAGAAGGGATCGAATTCAGTTGAGAATTTGTTCACAATTCGATATTCTCTCTAAAATTCTGAAGATTAGAAGTAGTATCGGTCATAATACCCCCTAACTAGCGAAGCTCTGCCTTGTTATAAGTATTATAACCCCCAGTTACGTATTAGATACACTGCCCGAATGATTTAGTGCTCCGTAACGCATGTCGAGGCTCTACCTGACTTAGTCGTTGGAGTTCTGTCCCGGGGAGGGTATAACTAATGTAAATATTGGGTTATTATACTAACGCGTGTGCATTGTTTAATTTATTAGATTATAACCAGGAAATCACAAGGAAAAACCTAAATTAGCAATGTGAGTTTATCATCTTTTTGTAAATTCTTTATAAACTGTTTTACAAAACCTCAATTATTTTACATGATAATTAACAGTGATTGAGTATTTGTAAATCTACAATTATCGTTGGTATGTTGGGGTTTTGTATACAAAGTTTGTTACTACACTGTGAGTAGTAGCATGACCACCAGTCATGGATTGACAATGTCGTGGGAGGTAATTAAGGTAGAAATATAAACAAATGTAATTGCGAGATCGCCCTCAATACTGTACAATGATAAAACTTGTTTTGATTAAACTAGGATTCACTCACCAGTATTTCCCGCTGACAAATGTTTTTAAACGCGTTTCAGGTAACAAAATGTGAAAGCCAAAATAGAAGCCAGCTGAAGAGCCCTGAAGGCTTGGAAAAGTGGCTATAAAAGTTACCTAAATAAAGAAGATGTTTTATTTCAATAAATTAGGGTTTATCCCTACAAACTGATTATGAATGGAAACTTGGGTTTTACGCATGTGTTTAATATTTATAAAATGAGGTGTTTTACTCTGATAAAATATTTCCTAACTACAGTCCTGATGTAAATTCCGCTGCCAAATTAAATAAACACCGATACCACCGAATGTGCGAAGCTCACGGCCGCCTGCCTCCCAGGGCAAGGGGTCGGGGGTTGCGACAGGAGGTGGTATCAAAGCTACAGCCACTGATTTCAGCCAGAAAAGTGTTCTGCTGACATTGAAATTATCAATTCTGTTAGGAAATAATCTATGTGACTATGTGCATACGTGTGTATTATTATTTTGTGTTATTTGACTATCTGTTAGTTTACAGTATGAGTGATCAAGGACCGTCGGACGCTTATCGTCAATTATCTAGTTCTCCTAGAAATGAAGGAACTTCCTCCCAGCCTACTCCTTTGGGGTTGTTGGTGCATATGTCTGTCGACTTCGTCTTGTATCGAGTCTTGTTTTAGTCTAAGTTAGATCAGGGCACGTAGTACGAGAAAATGTGAAATATATAGGTAGTTATGATTTCGCACGAAATGAGAAGGGTTCATTTCGTTTGGGCTGTTTCGTGCGAAATAGGCTGGCCTATAGATATGTGTCTTGTGATTTCATTTGTAACGATTCGATTCCAGTAGCGAAGCTCTGCTGAAGTGTCTCCAGCATTGTAATACGATCTGATATCAATACAGAGACAATTTAAAGTGATTTCTTGTGCAATTCAGGTGAAACAACATCGATACGATTGAATTCTGCCTTTCGTATTGAATAGAACTCTTCTGAACGACTCGTTTTGGTCGTGAAAACGATCCTATAAGTGGTATCAGAGCTTAGGAGGAAGAGTTCTTATCATTTCAGCTGCAAATTCTGTTTTCTACACCTTCTTTTCGAAATTAAACAATATTTCACGGTTAAAATGGCTTGATTTTCAAATATAATGTGCGAAACACTATTTTAACAAACCCTAGAAAGAATCAGATCTTAATTCGGAGTAAAACTTGTTCAAATTGTTCAAAAACTTTCCGAAAGTTTCATTTCACACGAAATTGATATCATTTCGTTTAAACTTTGCTGCATTTCGCACGAAATAGAGTTTCAATTCGCACGAAATCAGGTTTTCATTTCGCACGAGATGAGATTTCATTTCGTACGAAATCATTTTTTCGTTTCATACGAAATCAACATTTCATTTCGCACAAAGATTGTTTTCATTTGAAGAGGGTCATTCCGCGTGAAAGTTCATTTCGTTTGAAAGATCAAGTTAGTGAAACTTTGAAAATCGAATCATGGAAAACGAGTTCTATAATGCCTTTGCTAGTCCAATAACTATTTCTCAGAGTACAATGCTAGAAAATTAAACAGGAACAACACAAAAACCGCCTAAGCTCATGAGTATCGAGGAATACAGTGTATGGGCCGAACGTTTTGAAAACTGGGTTCAAGCATATCACTTAGATGCTTGGGATCATACTGAATCTCAATATAGTAGACCAGTCAAGGATGATGGAGTGAAAATTGAAATTAGAAATTTAAGTGTTGAAGAGAAAAAGAAATACAAAGATGAAAAAATGATGGTTAGCCTCTTGCAGCAAGCTATTAAAGAAGACATCCTGATTTTACTTCAACACAACGGTAGTGCACATTCGATTTGGGAAGAATTAGAATCAAAGTTTCTTGGTAGTCATGAGATGATCAAGAACAAAAAGTCACTTCTGAAGAAAGAATTTGATCTATTTCGAGGATTAAGAACTGAAAACACCAAGCAGATTATTGAAAGATATTGCAATTTGGTGAAGAATATGAACAGATTGAATATCAATAAAGATAAAGATGAATTGATTGAAAAGTTGGCTGATGCGTTGCCACATGATGTTTGGGGCACATATCTTATGATGTTGAAAAATAAACCAGATTTTGACAAGCTAACGTTGAGTGAGTTTATTAAACAACTTGAAGCTCAAGAGATGGAACAACGAAAGATAGCAAGAATGAAGAACTATGATGGAGAACATGATATTGGTTTGTATTACAAAGGTGGTATTAGTGATAAGAACAACTTTTCACCAAAAGTTGAAACTGCTTTCAATGCAAAAAGTTCTTCTGAAAGTTCATCTCAAGGATCAAGCAGTAAAATGGGATTTTCTTCATATCCATCATTTGATCCACATTTTTCAGCAACAAAAAGTGGAAAAGTTCTTCAATGCAACATTGCTTTAAATCTTGAAAATGATCAAAATTACTCGGAAGTAGTTGCCAAAAGTCATATGTCTCTGTTGGTGACTGTGTTACAGTCGTATGGGAGTTTAGTAGCAGGAAGGATTGGAAATCCGATGTTAACAAAAGGAAGATTATGATCAGGTTGATGCTGAGGAAATGGAATTGATGGATATAAAGTGGTGTTTAGCGAGCGTGTTGAGAAGAGCTGAAAAGTTTAAACAAATTACGGGAAGAGATGATTTCCGTGATGCAAATGTTTCTACTTTAGGATTTGATAAATCTAAAGTTACTTGTTTTCGTTGCAGGGAAAAAGGGCATTTTAAGCGAGAGTGCACAAACCGCGAAGCAAGTGGAGCTCAAAATCCTTTTGGAAACAATGATTATTATCGAAAAGCGATTTATCATCAAGTTGCTCAATAGCCGTATCAACAAGAACAACAACAAACTGCACATGCTAGGAAGGTGATCGAAGATTCAAAGAAAGTGTGTCTTGTTAATCAAGATGATGGAAATTCATCAAAAGGATTCAGTTGGGATAAATATATTTCAGCTGATGGTAAAGCATGTCTGATAGATCAAGATGATGAAAGGCTTCCAAAGGATTTTAGTTGGAAAGATTTCAATTGGGATGATTATGATCCTAACAGAACTTCAGATCATAAAGCTTTTGTTGCTCAAATTGTTAAAGATAATGGTGAAAAATATACTACTAATGATTATTGGGCAGAAAAAATAAGAAAGCATTTAAACTTTGGAGCTAAGAAAGATGAGAAAGTTAAAGAAGAGGTTCGTGTGATAAAAAAGTAGGACAAAGAAATTCCAGTGTTTGAGATTAAAAAGGAAACCGTTGCAGAGAAAGTGTCTGAGAATTGTGAAAACTGTGAGACTATGAAGAAGCAAAACAGTGAGTTGATTCACAACATGAACAGGCTGAAAGAATCGTATAATGTCTTAAACAAAGCAATGAATCAATACAACCAGTCAAGCAGTGAACAAGCTACATCCATGAAGATACTCAATGGAGCATACATGATAAAGCAAGAAATGATCAATTATTACATTGGGTTGATTGCTGAGCTTGAACAGAAATTGGAAACTCAGAAAATCGAAACCGAAAGAGTAAACAAATTGTTGAAAAGTTACTCATGTTCTTCTTATGTAATTGATAAGATTTATCATATAGTGGCAGGTTTGAAGACATTTGAAGAAAAATGTCTGAAGAGAAGATTTCCAAAACAAAAGAGGATACAGAAGAGAAGAATTCTGGTAAGAAACAAAGTGTCAGTTACAACAAATGTCCACCCCCGCTTGAAAATGGATATTCTCCACGAAATCCAAATTTAGAAAGAGTCAAAAAGGCAACCAACTTAAAGTGGGAATCTGAGTCTTCAGAAAATTTGCCAGAAAGCATTGATGTCACTTTCACATCATCTGACACTGATCATGTCACACCCCCAAAATCCACACGCGGAGTATCACCGCTTGGAGGCGTGACTGACCAGGATCAAGCCACCAATCATATTGAACATATAAGTAAGTAGTAAAATCATTCATCAATACGAAAGGTGTTTTCAAAACCAAACGTCAACAAGTATGTAGCGGAAGCATAAGTATGTAAACCCAAAGTAAATCATAAATTCAAATGTTTAGATAGTTAACATGGCATCATCGATCCATGTCCCACAACGACCTGCTCCTCCCTGTGCAAGCTCCGAATGTACCTAAGGTCCTGCAAGGCATGCAGCAGAGAGTCAACAACTAGTTGAGCGAGTTCACAGTTAATAGTTCAGTAATCGTAATAGTGTAGTAAGCCTTGTATTCGTTCGTTTAGTCATGTATCATATTAGTTCGTATCGCGGCCCTCTAGGCATGTGTGCGATGATTGGGGAAAACTTCCCGATTATTCTAGACTAGGTATATTTGTATCGCGGCCACCCGGCATGTGTGCGAAGATTAAAGTATATGGTTCGCGGCCTCCTTGGGCATGTGTGCGAAGATTAGTCATAATATCGCGGCCAACCCCTGGCGTGTGTGCGAAGATCAGTTATATTAGTATCACTAGTCTAGCCGTATCTTATCAATAACCCTTCCTCTCCCGAGGACCATATAACTAAGTTCCATAAACTAGTTAAGTACAGTAAACAATCCAAACCCATTCCCACCCCGGGAATCCCATGCCTTGGCTGTGTGAACTCACCTTGGTTTGCTCGGTATGCTAAGTAAGTGCTCAAATAAATCAATCACGTCCTACGGTATGCATGTATATGATAATCAGTTCATATTCACAAAGTTGTTCACGTATAACTATAATCTCATAAGTACTAAACATGTATTCCATATCATACAAGTCAAGCATATCACTTAACAGCAGTTAATCAATCCAGTTAACATTTGGCATAGTTAAATCAAGTTACAGTGCAAAGTATTCAAATTGGCGAGACACGGTTTTGGCGAAACACATGTTGGCGAAACACATTCTGTTTCGCCAACAACCCTTGGCGAAACACCCCATCAGTTTCGTCAACTACCCCTTGGCGAAACACAATCCATTTCGTCAATTTGTGATTCGTCACAAGCATCAGTTACGTCATATATTCAGTTACGTAAAAACCCTAATTCTGCCGTCATCATCACCCAATGATCATACAAGACAAACCGAAATCACATGCTCATCATCATTATTATTATAATTTCCCACATCAATGGCCAACAATTGTTAAATATGACATGTTGTGATTGGACCAAATATGTGGTCATGAGAATTATCAAATCATGAACAAACATCATCATTTAAACAAATACATCATGGCTGACAAGTCCATGTTGAAGGTATTCTATTGGACCGAATGAACATCACATAACAATTCACATATATCATATATCAATCTGATCTTAACAGTTTACCAATTTCCGATTCGGTTTCATATGTAATTCGTATATACTTTTATCGATTGAATAAACAGGTTATATTACAATATCAACCCTATTCATCATCATGACAAGAACCCTTGTATTCATACAACATGTAGTGTCGGTTACAAATATGCATCATCATACGGAATCATATAAACACGTATACGAATGAAAGATAAATCAAAACACATAGGTTTACTAACCGACCAATGATTAGATCGCACAAGAGTTTCCGGTGGGTTCTAGTTTGCCGTCACAGAGAGAAGGGAGCTCTAGGGTTTCGGTTGTGATGATAAAAGTGTGAAACTAAGGCTGTTACACGTTTTAATATTCGAGTTTACGTGTTGGGCCCGAACTGGGCTTCGGTGAAACTGGGCCGGCGAAACAGCCTGTTTCGTCGAGATGAGGTTGACGAATCACTTGTGTTTCGTCGAGTTGTTATCTGGCGAAACACATCTTGTGTTTCATCGAGTATTTTCATGTGTTAAACCAGTTTAGGTGATTTCTAATACACTAAGTCTCATGCTATAATATCAACACATAATCAAGCAAACACAATACGTTTTATCATATCACAACTATATAGTCAAAGTCAACGTGCATTAAATGCGAATAAAGAATGTCGGAAACTCGAGTTGTCACATTATCCCCAACTTGAAAGAAATTTCGTCCCGAAATTTAGCATGCGGTTACTGAGGAAAGCTAATGGTGTGACGTTGTTTACCTGTATTGTATCGCGGCTCCCCGAGCAGGTTTGCGAAAATTACTGGTTTTCTTGGGGTGTCACATCATCCCCCCGTTGATTTGGAATTTCGTCCCGAAATTCTGTATTGGTAGCTTCAGCCTCAGTAGTAGTTGCATTGGTTCCGAATAACTGGGGATATTTGAGTTCCATTTGATCTTCACGCTCCCAGGTGAACTCTGGGCCGCGGCGGGAGTTCCAACGAAGTCGTACAAGAGGGATTCTCGTGTTCTTGAGGACCTTAACATCCCGGTCCGTGATTTCAACAGGTTCCTCGACGAAGTGCAACCGCTCGTCGATAGTGAGTTCCTTTAAGGGAACTATGTGGGTCTCATCTGACGTACACTTCTTCAGATTCGACACGTGAAAGCCGTTGTGAACTGCACTGAGTTTAGGTGGTAAGTTCAGTCTGTAGGCCACTTTGCCTATTTTCTCTGTGACTTCGAAAGGTCCGACATAACGCGGATTGAGCTTGCCTCGTTTGCCAAAACGAACCACACCCTTCCAGGGTGAAACTTTAAGTAGCGCTCGATCCCCAACCTGGAATTCGAGTAGTTTCCTGTCTTTATCAGCGTATGCTTTCTGACGGTCACGAGCTGCCGCCATGCGTTGTCGTATTTGAGCAATCTTTTCAGTAGTATCAACTACCATTTCATGGACCTGTGATTTGACTATCTCCCACCTCTGCCCAACAGAGAGGTGACCGGCATTTACGCCCGTACAATGCCTCGAATGGAGCAGCTTTAATGCTGGTGTGGTAGCTGTTATTGTATGAAAATTCCACAAGTGGCAGATGTTTTTCCCAACCATTTCCAAAGTCAATTACGCACGCCCGAAGCATGTCTTCTAGAGTTTGAATAGTGCGCTCAGACTGCCCATCTGTCTGAGGATGATAAGCTGTGCTCATGTCTAAACGAGAGCCAAAAGATTTATGCATTGCTTGCCACAGTTCTGAAGTAAAACGTGTGTCACGATCAGAGATGATGGAGGTGGGCACCCCGTGCCTCGAGACCACTTCTTTTAAGTAAATGTCTACTAAGGTAGAGAACTTGTCTGTTTCTTTGATAGCCAAGAAGTGAGCAGACTTTGTGAGTCGATCCACGATCACGCAAATAGTATCATTTCCGCGCTGAGATCTAGGTAAGCCAGTAACAAAATCCATGGAAATTTGTTCCCATTTCCATTGTGGTATCTCAGGTTGTTGAAGTGGTCCTGACGGTTTCTGATATTCTGCCTTGACTCTCGCACAAGTCAAGCATTTGCTAACGTATGTGGCTATGTGGGCCTTCATGCTAGGCCACCAATATGTAGTTCTGATGTCGTGGTACATTTTATCTGCACCTGGATGTACCGAGTAACGGGACTTATGAGCTTCATCCATTACAAGCTCGCGTAAGTTACCATAGAGTGGGACCCAAATGCGTCCTGTTACGTAATAAGCGCCGTCTGCCTTTTGTTCTAATCGTTGCCTTGAGCCACGTAAGGCTTCAGCCCTGACGTTGTCTGGTTTCAATGCTTCTACCTGAGCATCTCGTATCTGAGAAGGAAGGCTAGACTGGATAGTAAGTTGCAATGCTCGTACACGCCTAGGCGTAGTATCCTTTCGACTGAGGGCGTCGGCCACCACATTGGCTTTGCCCGGATGGTACTTTATAGCACATTCGTAATCGTTCAGTAGTTCGACCCATCTACGTTGTCGCATGTTCAATTCTTTCTGCTTGAAAATATGTTCGAGACTCCTGTGATCAGTGTATATAGTGCACTTGGTACCGTACAGGTAATGGCGCCATATCTTGAGTGCAAAAACAACCGCTCCCAACTCTAAATCGTGTGTTGTGTAATTCTGTTCGTGAATCTTAAGTTGGCGCGAAGCATAAGCAATAACTTTATCCCGTTGCATCAATACACATCCAAGACCCTGGATAGATGCATCGCAGTAGACTACAAAATCGTCCGTGCCTTCAGGCAATGAGAGGATAGGTGCGCTACAGAGTCTATCCTTTAAGTGCTGAAACGCTGTTTCCTGTGCATTTCCCCAACGGTAAACAACACCCTTCTACGTCAGTAGTGTAAGTGGCTGAGCAATCTTTGAGAAGTCTTTGATGAACCGTCTATAATAACCCGCCAAACCCAAGAATTGGCGTATTTCGGTTGGTGTGCGAGGTGCAGGCCAGTTCTTGATCGAATCCACCTTGGATGGATCGACATGAATCCCATCCTTATTTACCACGTGGCCTAAGAAGTGGACTTCACGATGCCAGAAGTCGCATTTCGAAAATTTAGCGTATAGCTGTTCCGTTCGAAGAAGTTCCAAAATGAGTCGTAAGTGCTGCTCGTGTTCCTCCCGACTCTTCGAATAGATCAGTATGTCATCGATGAAAACAATGACGAACTTGTCAAGATAAGGTTTGCACACCCTGTTCATAAGATCCATGAAAACCGCGGGCGCGTTCGTCAACCCGAAAGGCATGACCAGAAACTCGTAGTGGCCGTAGCGTGTTCTGAACGCTGTTTTGGAGACGTCCTCTTCCCGGACTCTCAGTTGATGATACCCTGACCTTAGATCAATCTTCGAGTAATAGCTCGACCCTTGCAACTGGTCGAATAAATCGTCGATGCGTGGAAGAGGATAACGATTCTTCACAGTCACCTTGTTCAATTCGCGGTAGTCTATACACATGCGGAAGGTACCGTCCTTCTTCTTTACAAATAGTACTGGAGCTCCCCAAGGCGAAGAGCTAGGACGTATGAAACCCTTTTCCAAGAGTTCTTGTAGTTGCTTAGACAGTTCTTCCAGTTCCGTTGGAGCTAAGCGATAAGGCGCTCGAGCTATGGGTGCTGCTCCTGGAGCGAGCGCGATCTGAAATTCAACCTGACGATGAGGCGGTAACCCAGGTAACTCTTCTGGAAACACTTGAGGAAAGTCGTGTACCACAGGAATATCCTCAATCTTTTTCTCTTTCTTCAATGTATCCGTAACGAGAGCTAAAACAGCTGTGTGGCCCTTTCGTAAACACTTTGAGCCTTCAAGAAGGATATGATGCCACTCACGACACCACTCTTGTCGCCTTGAACTTCGAGAGGTTCTTTACCAGAACGTGGAATACGAATGATCTTCTCCTTGCATAGGATCTCTGCTTGCTGTTGGGATAACCAATCCATACCGATGACAATGTCGAAACTACTCAGAGTTATAGGAATGAGATCGATGGAGAAAGTCTGACCAGCGAGGATAAGATTACAACCCTGAACTATGTGTGTGGCCTCTAGACTTTTACCGTTAGCTAACTCTACGACATGTTTGGTGTTCAAAAGTGTTGGTGCGCGTTTAAGCATTTGACTAGTTTTCAGAGACATATAACTGGTATCCGCACCCGAATCAAATAATACAGTAACATAAAAGTCGTCGAGAAGAAACTTACCCATAATCACATTAGGATCGTTCCTTGCAACAGCCTGACCAATCACAAATGCACGACCCCTAGCACCATTGTTGTTGTTGTTTCCCCCATTGTTGTTGCCATTGCCCTGATTGTTGTTGTTATTCTGATTCTGGTTTAACTGTGGGCAATCACGTTTGAAATGACCTTCAGCCCCACACTGGAAACACCCCCGGTTTCCTCGCTGTGGCTGCTGTTGCTGGTTCTGTGGAGCTGGTAGTGGGAGTTGCTGATTCTGATTTGCAGGTCGCGCACTCCTGCAGTCTTTAGCTTCATGCCCTAGCTTGAAACATCTCTGACAACGTTCCTTGCGACACCGTCCACTGTGATGTCTGTTGCACTTATTACATAGTGGATGAATTCCTCGGTATCCACCCTGTCCACCAGACGAATGCTGACTCGGACCCTGATAATCATTGGTCTTGCGTTGCTGAGCTTGAGATTGAACGGTAGCTGAACCTTTGCTGGAATCTCCCTCCCATTTCCGCTTGTTGTCACTGGGAGTAGCAGGAGTAACTGAAGTAGTAGCAGTAGTAGTACTGATGCGTTTAGGCAACTTGTTTTGCTCCACCGCCTGATCAGTGAGACGGTGAGCCAACTGGACAACCTGCTGGTAGGTGGCAAGGTTTGCTGAAGTCACATGACTTTGGATCTCTGGCACTAGACCACCAAGATAAAGTTCGATACGCTTAGCTGGAGGGTCCACCATAGTAGGACACAGTAAAGCAAGCTCATTAGATCTCTTAGTAAACGCCTCAATCTCTGACCCCGTCATCTTGAGGTTGAAGAACTCGACCTCCAGCTTATGAATGTCGTCACGGCTACAGTATTCCTGCTTGATCATTTCCTTAAAGTTGTTCCATGGGGTGGCGTTAGCTGCTACCAACCCTAGTATCTGAACCTGAGCTTTCCACCATGTGAGGGCTAAACCCTCGAGAGTACCAGTAGCATATTTCACCCTGCGTGCCTCAGGGCATTCACACATCTCAAACACAGACTCTAGCTTCTCGAACCAGTGGAGAAGACCTACGGCTCCTTCCGTGCCGCTAAAAGTAGTAGGACGACAGTCCATGAATGTCTTGAAAGTGCAAACAGGTGGTTGACCTGTTGTGTATAAGAGTTAGGATAAGATAAAACACGAGAGTTGGTTTAGGAATGTAGGATCTAAGGATCCTAGTGTGAGTTGTAACTGCAGGGTATACCTCCTGCTTGTGCGGCTGCAATGGCCGCAGTAACTCGTTCGTTAATGAGAGCCGTCAACTGGTCTTGAGTCATGTTGATACGTCCAGACATGATCTTCATAGTAAAGATAACATAAGTGAGAGAGGTTTGCGAATAGTGCGATGACAGAAGAGAGTGAGCACACAAGCGTTTTCAAGCAGTAGTGAGTAGTAGGTAATGTAATCTAAGCATACCACGAGCAAAGTTCTATGTAATTCTAGCAAGAAGGTAAGGTAACATGAATAGTAGTACCTATGATGTTGAGTCTTGCACGTGGAGCGAAGCGTAGTTGTGGATCGTTGAGAGCACTGTTCTGGTTATAGTCTGGTTTTAACAAAATCGTTTTCCCTTTATTAAAACCGAGTTCTCTATAACCAATGGCTCTGATACCAATCTGTCACACCCCCAAAATCCACACGCGGAGTATCACCGCTTGGAGGCGTGTCTGACCAGGATCAAGCCACCAATCATATTGAACATATAAGTAAGTAGTAAAATCATTCATCAATACGAAAGGTGTTTTCAAAACCAAACGTCAACAAGTATGTAGCGGAAGCATAAGTATGTAAACCCAAAGTAAATCATAAATTCAAATGTTTAGATAGTTAACATGGCATCATCGATCCATGTCCCACAACGACCTGCTCCTCCCTGTGCAAGCTCCGAATGTACCTAAGGTCCTGCAAGGCATGCAGCAGAGAGTCAACAACTAGTTGAGCGAGTTCATAGTTAATAGTTCAGTAATCGTAATAGTGTAGTAAGCCTTGTATTCGTTCGTTTAGTCATGTATCATATTAGTTCGTATCGCGGCCCTCTAGGCATGTGTGCGATGATTGGGGAAAACTTCCCGATTATTCTAGACTAGGTATATTTGTATCGCGGCCACCCGGCATGTGTGCGAAGATTAAAGTATATGGTTCGCGGCCTCCTTGGGCATGTGTGCGAAGATTAGTCATAATATCGCGGCCAACCCCTGGCGTGTGTGCGAAGATCAGTTCTATTAGTATCACTAGTCTAGCCGTATCTTATCAATAACCCTTCCTCTCCCGAGGACCATATAACTAAGTTCCATAAACTAGTTAAGTACAGTAAACAATCCAAACCCATTCCCACCCCGGGAATCCCATGCCTTGGCTGTGTGAACTCACCTTGGTTTGCTCGGTATGCTAAGTAAGTGCTCAAATAAATCAATCACGTCCTACGGTATGCATGTATATGATAATCAGTTCATATTCACAAAGTTGTTCACGTATAATTATAATCTCATAAGTACTAAACATGTATTCCATATCATACAAGTCAAGCATATCACTTAACAGCAGTTAATCAATCCAGTTAACATTTGGCGTAGTTAAATCAAATTACAGTGCAAAGTATTCAAATTGGCGAGACACGGTTTTGGCGAAACACATGTTGGCGAAACACATTCTGTTTCGCCAACAACCCTTGGCGAAACACCCCATCAGTTTCGTCAACTACCCCTTGGCGAAACACAATCCATTTCGTCAATTTGTGATTCGTCACAAGCATCAGTTACGTCATATATTCAGTTACGTAAAAACCCTAATTCTGCCGTCATCATCACCCAATGATCATACAAGACAAACCGAAATCACATGCTCATCATCATTATTATTATAATTTCCCACATCAATGGCCAACAATTGTTAAATATGACATGTTGTGATTGGACCAAATATGTGGTCATGAGAATAATCAAATCATGAACAAACATCATCATTTAAACAAATACATCATGGCTGACAAGTCCATGTTGAAGGTATTCTATTGGACCGAATGAACATCACATAACAATTCACATATATCATACATCAATCTGATCTTAACAGTTTACCAATTTCCGATTCGGTTTCATATGTAATTCGTATATACTTTTATCGATTGAATAAACAGGTTATATTACAATATCAACCCTATTCATCATCATGACAAGAACCCTTGTATTCATACAACATGTAGTGTCGGTTACAAATATGCATCATCATACGGAATCATATAAACACGTATACGAATGAAAGATAAATCAAAACACATAGGTTTACTAACCGACCAATGATTAGATCGCACAAGAGTTTCCGGTGGGTTCTAGTTTGCCGTCACAGAGAGAAGGGAGCTCTAGGGTTTCGGTTGTGATGATAAAAGTGTGAAACTAAGGCTGTTACACGTTTTAATATTCGAGTTTACGTGTTGGGCCCGAACTGGGCTTCGGTGAAACTGGGCCGGCGAAACAGCCTGTTTCGTCGAGATGAGGTTGACGAATCACTTGTGTTTCGTCGAGTTGTTATCTGGCGAAACACATCTTGTGTTTCATCGAGTATTTTCATGTGTTAAACCAGTTTAGGTGATTTCTAATACACTAAGTCTCATGCTATAATATCAACACATAATCAAGCAAACACAATACGTTTTATCATATCACAACTATATAGTCAAAGTCAACGTGCATTAAATGCGAATAAAGAATGTCGGAAACTCGAGTTGTCACAGATCATGAGTCCGAGTTAATAAAGAAAGTGGTCGATCAGGTGTTGGATAAAGATGAAATGGAGGAGTCAAAGTCGGAGTAAAAATCAGAGTCAAAGTCTAAGTCCGATACGTCAAGTCCAAAAATGAAACAGGGCAAAAGAGTTTAAATAAAGAATTTATGTTATCAAAATCTAATTTGAATGACGAACCAATCAAAGTGGCATATACTTTGAATGATTCAGACAAATTATATTCTGATAAGGAATTTCCAATAAGAGGTGTTAAAACAGAAATGATCAAAAAGGTTTTCAAACTAACATAAATTAATATTTCTCAAATAAAAAATGAAAATTTTTCTGAAAAACCTAAACCTTACACCTCAAGAGTTCAACAACGATTAAACAAGAAAAAGGGTTACAGTTTTGGTTCAGGTTATCGAAAGAAACCAAACCATAACGGTAATTTCAAAAGGAAAGGTCTTGGTTTTATTCCACCAAAAAATTTTAAAAATGAGAAAATTTATAAAACCAAAACAGTATTTGTTTCAGGTGCTTTTGCTGAAGAGGAAGAAAAGAGTTCATTCTGGAAGCAGACGAACAAGGAATTCCTTTCCAAAAAGCAAGAAGAAATGAAGAATGTAGATGCTGAAAAGAAAAAGGAGACAAGAACCTGTTTTAACTGTCATAAAGTTGGCCACATTGCCAGAAACTGTTCAGAGGCAACCAACACACAACAGGAAGTATCTCTTAAACTAAAAGAAAAAGTTGTTGAGAAAAGTGAACCACCAACCAAAAAGTTTAAAGTTTTTGAAAACTCAACATTTGAGGTTGGAGAATGTTCGAAAAGGGTTTACAGAAGGAAGGTAAATCTTGACAATTGCAAGTGGGTTGTTAAGAAATCAGATGATAGTTCTGGCGATGAATCTGATTCCACAAAGTCAGAGGAGCCACATGTTGAGATAAAAGGAGAAAATTCAGTTCCGCCATTGGATGATGTAAATTTTCCACCATTACGGACTGAAAATTTTAAACAAAAAGTTGGCAAAGTTGATATTTCAAATCAATTTTTTTCTGAAAAGAAAGATTTTGATGTTGAAAAGGCTTTTAACCCCAAAGTGAAACATATTTTTGGGAAAAATGATTGACGGGAAGGTCAAAGGGGTTAAAGAGTTTTATGAAAAGAAAACAAAGATACCAAATGGAGATGGTCCATCCCGGGTTAGTAACTGGGATAGAACTTATCACAACTAAAACTCTGGACTTGCCGGAGCTGCCTAGTAGGTAATCGTGGAGCAGGAATCGGCATCATTTTTGATAATGTTCGATTTGTAAACTTACAAGTGGTTAGTGGTTATTCCTACAAGTGGTTAATCAAGGTCATTAAGTTGAACTTGATTTAACTTTCATTCAAAAGGTTGATAAATCAAAATGATGAATGAATCCCCATTTTTACTAGTGGTAAAATCAACAAAACTTATTTTCTGGAAAAACCATTTGATTAAAACAAACTTAAGTGTTTTGAAATCATAATGGGAACAAACTTATTTTAAACCACTTGTTGTAGCATTTTCAAATTTTTTTTGTAAATAGTTTTGAATTTTAGGGGGAGTAAGAAATTTTAGAAAATCCAAAAACATTAGAAAATTTGAAAAAGTCAAATTGTGAAAAGAGGAAATGATAGTTCATCAGTGGACAATCACAGCATGCTAAAGAATTGGAAAGTCAAAATGTGATAAACGGTCTCACTGATGATATGCCAGTAGGTTTTTACACGCTTAGTAGATTATGTTCGAGATATAAACCTAAATTTCAAACTTACTTATTTCATGGGGAACATCTCTCGAATATATGGGTAACCCCCGAAATCTTGTTTGAAGGGCTTTCTATTTCTGACATACTAGGTCTTTATGCGTGGTGATATCTGGGTATTATACCTGGACTTTTGATTTTGCGGGAGCAATAGCCTAGTCCTCGTATAATACTTTGCTTTGCTTTATTCTTAAAGCTCGCCCTCAGCATAAAAAATGATGAAACATTGAAAAATGCTAATCATGTGCTGTTGAAACAAAAGATTCTCTAAAGGGAACCCACCGAAAAGCGAACCATCATCTCTCTGATTTTGCAGAAGCAATAGCCTGAGCTCTCATGGTCTCGCATTTAACCCCTTACAGATATCATTAGTGTACATTCACCTGTAAGACTGAATATAGGAGTCTAGATACGGGAGTATATTCTGAGGTGGGACATGCGAATAAGTTGAAGTCTCTAAAACATTAATCTCGTATCTCGAAACAGTTGAACTTTGTGTGAAAATTTAAGTGGATCAGTATACTGACAATCTAAGTGAATCGTTTAGAACTTAAAGTGTTTAAAGCTCAACGGTGCTTGTGATCTGTTTTATAAACTGATATGATCCTCTTACACAAACTCACAAAAATATTGTCTGTATATATTTCTTTACTGCATTTTCATTATTCTATAAAAATCCAAAAAGATTTTCAGTGTGTTTTAGCATAAAATTTTGAAAAAGTCAAAAAGATTTTCGACAACTGATGTTGGAGAGCTGATTTTCAAAATTCCAAGTGCTAAACATGATGAAATGGGTTGGGAGAGTTGATTTTGAAATGAAAATTGTTATATATAATTCTAACTCACAATAAGAGTGGTGTTGTTGTATGAAATCTACCAAGTGGTCTTTAATTTTGGCAATTTGTTAAATTTGTGTAATTTATTTCTAGGTAGAGATGGTGCAGGTAAAAGCTTTGGAAGAGCCAGGTTTTTTTGATGCAAAGTATGTAGATTGTGAATTCCAGACTACGATCCCAGCTTATCGAAAGGGGGAGTCTAAGGATGTAAAAGCCAGGTTTCAGATACTGTTGCTACGGAGAGCCAGGAGACGTTTTCTGAACCTGTGAAAGTTTGAAAAGCCAGGTTGAGATTCTGGATCAAAGAGAGAGAAGAATAGATAGAGATTGATTGAGGATGCTTACAATGGAGAATCTTTGGAGAGTTCGAGAAGACTGATAAAGACTGAAGAATTAACAACCGAAGACTCGACACCGAAGACTTCGTCAACATCCAAGGGGGAGTCTGTTGGTGCATATGTCTGTCGACTTCATCTTGTATCGAGTCTTGTTTTAGTCTAAGTTAGATCAGGGCACGTAGTATGAGAAAATGTGAAATATATAGGTAGTTATGATTTCGCACGAAATGAGAAGGGTTCATTTCGCACGAAATAGCAATGGCTATTTCGTACAAAATGGCAAGTTCATTTCGTTTGGGCTGTTTCGTGCGAAATAGGCTGGCCTATATATATGTCTCTTGTGATTTCATTTGTAAGGATTCGATTCCGGTAGCGAAGGTCTGCCGAAGTGTCTCCAGCATTGTAATACGATCTGATATCAATACAGAGACAGTTTAAAGTGATTTCTTGTGCAATTCAGCTGAAACAACATCGATACGATTGAATTCCGCCTTTTGTATTGAATAGAACTCTTCTGAACGACTCGTTTTGGTCGTGAAAACGATCCTACAGGGGTATTCAGTTGACACAGAAGAGGGGATTTTCATATTCAAAGCGCAATCTGAAGAGCCATTCCCTACCAAAAAGAGAGGATGGTTCAGTCAGGGATCCCATGAGCGTAGGAAGAGAATGAGGAAATTAAAGCAACAAAGGGCTTTAGCTGCAGCAAATAGGGAGATGAACGCCCAGACCCAAGACATGATCAATAGACGATTAGCCAATTTTCACATATTAGCTACCACTGTCGCAAACCCAAACTTAGAACAAGTCATTGCACCACAGCCACTACCACTGTTTCCCACTCAGCCCATGGAAATAGAAACAAACCAAGAAGCATCAGTTCCCATACTAGCTTTTAACCCAGATGAGATACCCAGAGTTCCAGCACCCAATTCCTTAGTCTATGATCCGTGGAATGACGACCATAGGGATTACCGAGAACTCTACCCACAAGAGGAACCTATGCCAAACCCTGTAGCACCATACCCAAACCTTGACCCTCTAGATCCATACTGGGATGCTGACCAGTATGTTAAGGAAATCCTAGAAAACCCATACCCGTATGGAGACCCTTTACCACCATATCCTGACCCGATACCAGCACCAGCACCAGCACCACCCATGAGTACCGAAAACATGCAGGAACTCCGTACTTTTGGTGGGGAGTTAGTTGATAAAGGAGAGAGGATCAGGCAAATAGGGGAGAGGCTCGTTTGGAAGTACGACGAGCGTAATATGCAGTATTAGATGAACCCCCACTAGTAGTAATAATAATAGTAATAATATAGACATAAATATATATATGTGAGTAGTTTGAAAAAAATCAACTAAAATAGATAATCTAAAATACCTACTGATGCATAACTAAGTAGTTTGTTTTAAATTCCGGTTATAGTGGTAATAGATGCATATATATAAAATAGAGTAAATGTCGCAATGATCGATGGTTTTGACAAATGTGTTTGTTTGTGCAATTATTGGCATTAAATTTTATTCTGTGATATTAATACCTGATAATTGTTTGTAAATCCAGATGAACAATGAAGCAAATCAGGAAAACCAGAATAATGATAACCAAATAAATAACAGTGCCATTTGACACATAGTAACCCAAGGAATTAGAGATGTTATGCCATATATCATCCAAAATGTTAGAGAAGCGGAAAATAATAACAGTAATAGTGGAAGTAAGCGATCACATACTGAACCCAGTCACAGCGTAAACAATGGACCGTTACTTCAAATGCCTATTCCAAAAAGAAGGAGAACCATGTCTTATGGTTGTTCTTACAAAGAATTATGGTCTTGCAAACCGATAGAATTCTCTGGCAATGAAGGAGCCATTGCAGCTCTAAGCTGGATAGAAAAGACAGAAGCTGTCTTAAAAATAAGCAAGTGCGCAGAGGAAGACAAAATCATGTTCGCTTCCAATCTTTTTAAGAATGCAACCTTAGAATGGTGGAATACTATTTTCCAGTCTAGAGGTAGTGACAGAGTCTATAATATAGAATGGACTGAGTTTAAGAACACGATCGAAAGGAAATTCTGTCCTCCCAATGAAAAAGAACAAACTGCTAATAAATTCTTAAACCTTACTGTAAGGGTTACACTACCATATTCTTCGAATATAGCCTCGCCAGAACCAGTATTAATCTCTCGTTACCTCTGGGGATTAATCAGTGAGATTAGACATGTAGTCAAGGCAGCTAGACCACAAACCACAGAAGAAGCTGTAGAACTAGCAAATACCTTGACCGTTGAATTGGTACGTACACAAGAAGAGAACCAGAGGAAGAACCTAGTCCAGAAACTTACCCAGGAATTTCGCTACGGTAATTCCAACCGTGGGAAGAATGCAGGTTCTACTTCTGCACCCTACTGCAAGTCTTCCAAGAAGAAACATTCAGGAAAATGTTCTACCCACTGCAACTTTTGCAAGATACCTTGACACAAGGAAGAAGACTGCAGGAAGAAACCCAGCAATAGAGTGTGCTTCAATTGTGGAGAAAAGGGGCGTATTAAACCGAACTGTCCGAAACTAGCTCCAGCCATGAACAACAAGACTACTAAGAATGCTAGAGCTTTTGTTCTAACTGCAGAAGAAGCCAAAATGATTCCGGATGTGATTACCGGTACGTTTTTAGTTAATGATGTTTTTGCTAAAGTATTATTTGACTCTGGTGCAAACCAAAGTTTTATTAATACTTCATTTTGCAAAATTCTTAATCAACCATTAACTAAACTTCAACAAGAATGTCTGGTTGAAACAGCAAATGGAGAATCCATTAAGATTTCTGAAATCTTGCAGGGAGCAAGAATAGAAATTCTAAACCATAAGTTTATTGCTAACCTTTACCTGATGAACCTAGCCGGATTTGATATTGTCTTAGGAATGGATTGGTTAGTAGCCAATAAAGCTAGTATTTTATGTGATCAAAAGTCAATAAAAGTAAATTCACCAAAAGGTAAAAAGATCACAATTAAAGGAGATAAGCCAACTAGATCTACGAAATTCATCTCTGTGATGAAAACTACAAGTTATGCCAGAAAAGGGCCATTAGTGTATATGATTTCCATAATCATTAACACTAAAGGAAAATAATTGAAAGATATTCCTGTAGTATCTCAATTCTCATATGTTTTCTCAGAAGGGCTACCTAGACTACTGCCAGATAGGGAAGTTGAATTTACAACACCGATTGCAAAAGCACCTTACCGTTTGGTGCCAACAGAGATGCAGGAACTGAAGAAACAGTAGGAAAAACTTCTGGAAAAAGGATTCATATAACCAAGTTCATCACCTTGGGGAGCACCAATCTTGTTTGTCAAGAAGAAGGATGGGTCAATGCGCATGTGCATTGATTACCGAGAATTAAACAAAGTCACGATTAAGAATCGGTATCCACTACCGAGAATCGATTATCTGTTTGATCAATTGCAAGGAGCTCGATTCTTTTCTAAGATCGATTTACGATCAGGATATTATCAATTGAAAGTATAGGAAGAGCACATTCCTAAAACTGCAATTGTCTTTATAGATGATATTCTCATTTACTGTAAGAGTAAAAAAGGAACATGCAGCGCATCTGCATGCACTTCTTACATTATTGAGAAAGGAAAAACTTTATGCTAAATTCTCAAAATGTGTATTTTGGTTACAAGAAGTACAATTTCTTGGACATTTAGTTAATCATGAAGGAATTCATGTGGATCCCACAAAGATCGAGGCAAGTACTAAATGGAAAGTCCCTGAATCACCAACGGACGTGAGAAGTTTTCTTTGACTAGCAGGTTATTATAGACGGTTTATCTGAGATTTCTCTAGAATAGCCATCCCTTTAACAAAACTGACCTGTAAATCAATTTAGTTTGAATGGGGACCAAAACAGGAAGAAGCCTTTAGAATCCTTAAGCAAAGATTAACTAACACAACCATACTAGCATTACCAGAAGGAACTGAAGACTTTGTAGTCTATTGTGACGCTTCTAAGTTAGGTTATGGATGTGTGTTAATGCAATGTCAAAAGGTTATAACCTTTGTCTCTAGACAACTTAAGAATCATGAAGAAAATAATACAACCCATGATCTAGAGTTAGGAGCCATAATTTTTGCCCTTAAAATTTGGAGACATTACCTTTACGGTAGTAAGTTTGCCATTTTCACCGATCACAAAAGTTTAAGATATGTTTTCGGGCAAAAAGAGTTAAATATGAGACAGAGACGCTGGATGGAAATTCTTAGCGATTATGATTGTAGTATCCAGTATCATGCAGGAAAGGCTAATGTAGTAGCTGATGCTTTAAGTCGAAAGTATCATGAAAATCCAAGAAAAGTACGTTCTCTCAAATTAAATCTGCAGATAGATTTAAATGATCAAATTAGAGAACTACAAGAATCTTTAATCAAGGACGATACTGAAAAATTAAAGGGAATGATTAAGGAATTAGAATAAGGAACAAATGGAATTTGGAGATACCATAAGAAAAGAATTTGGATACCTAAACAAGGAAACCTACGCCACCGAATTTTAGAAGAAGCCCATAAGTCTAAGTATACGATACATCCTGGTAGTGATAAGATGTATTAAGATTTAAGAAAGAATTTCTGGTGTATAGGAATGAAAAAGGATATAGCAGCTTATGTTGCCAAGTGTTTAACATATTCACAAGCTAAAGCTGAACGTCAGAAACCCTCAGGTTTATTGTAGCAATTAGAAATGCCTGTATGGAAATGGGAATTGATAACAATGGATTTTGTTACCAAATTACCTAAAACAAGAAAAGGAAATGATACAATCTGGGTGATTGTAGACAGATTAAACAACTCTACTCATTTCTTACTGATGAAGGAAACTTTTAGTATGGAACAGTTAGCCAAGTTATATGTAAATGAAATAGTTTCATTACATGGAATTCCTTTATCTATTGTGTCTGATAGAGATAGCCGTTTTACTTCTCATTTTTGGACTAGTTTCCAAAAAGCAATGGGAACCAAGTTAAATCTAAGCACAGTTTATCATCCTCAAATAGACGGACAAAGTGAAAGGACAATTCAGACAATGGAAGATATGCTTAGAGATTGTGTAATTGATTTCGGAGGAAATTGGGACAATCATTTACCATTAATAGAATTTTCCTATAATAACAGCTATCATACCAGTATCAATGTTGCACCATTCGAAGCACTTTATGGACGAAAGTGCCGGACACCCGTCTGTTGGGTAGAAATTGGAGAAAAGCACTTATCTGGACCAGAGATAGTGCAAGAAACAACAGACAAAATTATTCAAGTCAAGGAAAGACTAAAAGCAGCACGCGATCGACAAAAGAGTTATACTGATAACAGGCGAAAACCATTGGAGTTTCAAGTAGGAGACAAAGTATTATTAAAAGTTTTGCCATGGAAAGGAATAGTCAGATTCATCAAGAGGGGAAAGCTAAGCCCCATGTATGTTGGACATTTTGAGATTATTAGAAGAATAGGACCTGTAGCGTACCAGCTACAACTGCCAGAGGAAATGGCAGGAATACATGATGTATTTCATGTATGTAATTTCAAAAGTGCTTAGCAGATGAATCATCAGTGGTACCTCTTAAGGACATAAAGGTAAATGAGAATCTTAAGTTTGTAGAGAAGCCTCTACAGATTGAAGACAGAAAGATCAAGAAACTCAAACACAAGAGATTAGTTCTAGTCAAAGTGAAATGGGATTCCAAGAGAGGACCATAGTACACTTGGGAGCTTGAATCAGAGATGCAGAGGAAATATCCACTCCTGTTCCAGTAGACCTCGAGGACGAGTTCTAAAACAAGGTGGGGAGGATATAACAACTCTCCTAAAATATTTTCGACACCCCTACATTCTTAAAACATGTCCCATACGCTCTAAAATACACCCTGTATACGAGAAATAGGCCCGAATTACATTTAAATTAACAAAAATAAAATAAAAACAATTATTAAAGGCACTCGCGGGGCGCGACAGCTTCAGGTAAGTCCGTCGCGGGGCGCAACAGCTGGGACACCAGGCGCAGCCCGGTGCTGCCACGTATCCCCACTCGTGTCGAACCTAACCTGTGACTGGCCAAGGCTAGGGCCTACCATGCCTAGCTCGCGGGCCGCGACGGCCCTGTCCTCATCTTTCTCGGGGCGCGAGAAAGGGTCGATCAGACCCTATAAATAGAAGGGATCGGATTCAGTTGAGAATTCGTTCACAATTCGATATTCTCTCTAAAATTCTGAAGATTAGAAGTAGTATCAGGCATAATACCCCCTTAATTAGCGAATCTCTGCCTCGTTGTAAGTATTATAACCACCAGTTACGTATTAGATACGCTGCCCGATTGAGCTAGTGCTCCGTAACGTAAGTCGAGGCTCTGCCTGACTTAGTCGTTGGAGTTCTGTCTCGGGGAGGGTATATCTAATGTAAATATTGGGTTATTATACTAACGTGTGTGCATTGTTTAATTTATTAGATTATAACCAGGAAATCACAAGGAAAAACCTAAATTAGCAATGTGAGTTTATCCTCTTTTTGTAAATTCTTTTATAAACTGTTTTACAAAACCTCGATTATTTTACATGATAATTAACAGTGATTGAGTATTTTGTAATTCTACAATTATCGTCGGTATGTTGGGGTTTTGTATAAAAAATTTGTTACTACACTGTGAGTAGTAGCATGACCACCAGTCATGGATTGACAGTGCCGTGGGTGGTAATTAATGTAGAAATATAAACAAATGTAATTGCGAGATCGGCCCTCAACACTGTACAATGATAAAACTTGTTTTGATTAAACTGGGATTCACTCACCAGTATTTCCCGCTGACAAAATGTTTTTAAACGCGTTACAGGTAACAAAATGTGAAAGCCAAAATAGAAGCCAGCTGGAGAGCACTAAAGGCTTGGAAAAATGGCTATAAAAGTTACCTAAATAAAGAAGATGTTTTATTTCAATAAATTAGGGTTTATCCCTACAAACTGATTATGAATGGATGTGTTTAATATTTATAAAATGAGGCGTTTTACTCTGATAAAATATTTCCTAACTACGGTACTGATGTAAATTACGCTGCCAAATTAAATAAACACCGATACCACCGAATGTGTGAAGCTCGCGGCCGCCCGCCTCCCGAGACAAGGGGTTGGGGGTTGCGACATCATGCCATTCGGTTTAACCAATGCCCCAACCGTATTTATGGACATGTTGAACAGGATATGTAAACCATACCTGGATAAATTCATAATTTTCTTTATAGATGATATTCTCATTTACTCTAAGAGTAAAGAGGAACATACAATGCATCTGCATACACTTCTGACATTACTAAGAAAAGAGAAGCTTTATGCTAAATTCTCTAAATGTGAATTCTCGTTACAAGAAGTGCAATTCCATGGACATCTAGTTAATTATGAAGGAATTCATGTGGATCCCATAAAGATCGAGGCGATTACCAAATGGAAAGTCCCTGAATCGCCAACAGAAGTAAGAAGTTTTCTTGGAATGGCAGGATATTATAGACGATTTATCCAAGATATCTCTAGGATAGCTATTCCATTAACGAAACTGACCTGCAAATCAGTTGAGTTCGAATGGGGACCAAAACAGGAAGAACCCTTTAAGATTCTTAAGCAAAGGTTGACTAACGTACCCATACTCGCATTACCAGAAGGAACTAAAGACTTTATAGTTTATTGTGATGCGTCTAAGTTAGGATATGGATGTGTGTTGATGCAACGTCAAAAGGTTATAGCTTATGCCTCTAGACAACTTAAGAAACATGGAGAGAATTACACAACCCATGATCTAGAGTTAGGAGCCATAGTTTTTGCCCTTAAGATTTGGACACACTATTTATACGAAAGTAAATTTGTTGTCTTCGCGAATCATAAGAGTTTAAGATATATTTTTGGGCAAAAAGAATTAAATGTGAGATAGAGACGCTGGATGGAAATTCTTAGTGATTATGATTATGATATCCAGTATCATGCTGGAAGAGCTGACGTAGTAGCTGATGCTTTAAGTCGAAAGTATCATGAAAAGCCAAAACGAGTACGCTCTCTTAAATTAAATCTACAGATAGATTTAAATGAGCAAATTAGAGAGGTACAGGAAACAACATTCAAGGACGATGCTGAAGGTTTAAAAGGAATGATCAAGGAATTAGAAAAAAAGGATTCGATGGAATTTGGAAGTTCCATAAGAAAAGGATGTGGATACCTAAACAAGGAAACATACGCCACAAAATTCTAGAAGAAGCTCATAAGTCTAAATATACGATACATCCCAGAAGTGATAAAATGTATCAAGACTTAAGAAAGAATTTCTGGTGGATAGCAATGAAAAAGGATATAGCAAACTACGTTGCTAAATGTCTAACCTATTCACAAGTTAAAGCTGAACATCAGAAACCTTCAGGGTTATTACAGCAACTAGAAATGCTAATATGGAAATGGGAATTGATAGCAATGGACTTTGTTACCAAATTACCCAAGACTCGAAAAGGAAATGATACAATCTGGGTAATTTTTGACAGATTGACTAAATCTACTCATTTCTTACCAATGAAGGAAACTTGCTGTATGGAACAGTTAGCTAAGTTATATGTGAATGAAATAGTTTCATTACATGGAATTCCTTTATCTATTGTATCTGATAGAGATAGTCATTTTACTTCTCATTTTTGGATAAGTTTCCAAAAAGCAATGGGAACTAGGTTAAATCTAAGCACAACTTATCATCCACAAACGGACGGACAGAGCGAAAGGACAATTCAGACTATGGAAGATGTGCTTAGAGCCTGTGTAATTGAGTTTAGAGGAAATTGGGACGACCATTTACCATTAATAGAATTTTCCTACAATAACAACTATCATACAAGCATAAATGTTGCATCGTTTGAAGCACTTTATGGACGAAAGTGCCGAACTCCAGTCTGTTGGGCAGAAATTGGAGAAAAGCAATTATCTGGACCAGAGATAGTGCAAGAAACAATAGATAAGATAATTCAAGTCAAGGAAGGACTAAAAGCAGCACGAGATCCTCAAAAGAGTTATGCAGATAATAGACGAAAACCTTTAGAATTTCAAGTAGGAGATAAGGTATTGTTAAAAGTTTCTCCATGGAAAGGAGTAGTCAGATTCGTTAAAAGAGGAAGGCTAAGCCCCAGGTATGTTGGACCTTTTAAGATTATTCGAGGAATAGGAACTGTAGCTTATCAGCTACAACTGCAAGAGGAAATGGTAGGAATACATGATGTGTTTCATGTATGTAATCTCAAAAATTGCTTAGCAAACGAATCATTAGTGATACCTCTTAAAGACATTGAGGTAAACGAGAAACTTAAGTTTATAGAGAAATCCGTTCAGATTGAAGATAGAAAGATCAAGAATCTCAAACATAAAAGACTAGTTCAGGTCAAAGTGAAATGGGATTCCAAGAGAGGACCAGAATACACTTAGGAGCTCGAGTCAGAGATGCAGAAGTAATACCCACACCTGTTCCAGTAGACCTCGAGGACGAGATCTAACACAAGGTGGGGAGGATATAACAACCCTCCTAGAACCCTTAACGTAACCCTAAAACGTTCCTTATATACCCCGTATATGAGAAACGAGCCCGAAATACCTTAATATTTATAAAAATAAAATAATAGAAAATATATCATCGCTCGCGGGCCGCGACTCAGACCTATGAATCTGTCGCGGGGCGTGAGGACCTTAGATTGGCGGACAAGGCATTGCGCCACGTGTCCAGTGACTCATCAGACCTACACCTTGACTCGACCATGCTATAATCAACACATGTGCTCTCGCGGGCCGCGAAGGCCGAAGCCAACTTGGTCGCGGGCCACGACTCACTGTCGATCAGGCCTATAAATAAGGGCTCAGAGCTCATTTGCAATCCGTTCAAAAATCTGAATTCTTTCTCAAACTTTCTGTTAGTTATTATACTCGGGAATAATAACCTAAAAAGCGAAGCTCTACCTCGTTGTAAGTAATATAACCCTGCTTGTTACCTTACACGATCGATCTAGGGCTCCGTAACACATGTCAAGGCTCTGCCTAACTCAGTCGTTGGAGTTCTGTCTTGTGTTACACCCGATTGATCTAGTACTCCGTAATGAATGTCAAGGCTCTGCCTGACTCAGTCATTGGAGTTCCGTCTCGAGTTGTACAGTTAATATGATTTGGGTTATTCTACTAACATGTGTGCATTGTTTAATTTTAATACATAATAACCAGGAGATACCACAAGAAGCCTTAGTTTTACCTAAGTAAACAATGTGAGTACATTCTTTTTTGTCACCATTTGTAAATTTCTTTCGTGAGTCAAAATACTTTACCAAAACCTCAAATGTTTTAAATTACACTTAACAGTAATTGGGTATTTGTAATTCTACAATTTTTGCCGGTATGTTGGGGTTTTGTATACAAAATGTGAAAGACGTTACCATTGGATAATGAGATAGCCAATGAGTAATATGGCCCACAAGTCAGGTGTTGACAGTACTGAATGAGTAATTGAGTAGATATAAATAAATGTAATTGCGGATGCCCTCATATACTCTAAAGTTGTAAAACCATTTTTGATTAAACGGGGATGCACTCGCCAGTATTTCTTGCTGATAAAACTTTTTAAAACGCGTTTCAGGTAACAAAATGTGAAAGACAATAGAAGCTAGCTGGAGAGAACTGAAGGCTTGGAAAAGTGGCTATAAAAGTTACCTAAATAAAAAGGTGTTTTGTCTTTCGATAAACTAGGGTTTATCCCTATAAAGATATTGTAATGAAAACTTGGGTTTTATCCCATTGGTTTATTATACAAAGTTTGGTGTTTTAACTCTGATAAAATATTTCCTAACTACGGTCCTGATGAAAGTTTTCTGCTTCAAATTAATAAACACCGATACCATTTAACTGGCTCGCGGCACCCGCTCCTGGGCAGGGGTCGGGGGCTGCGACACCATTGCTTTTACAGCTCACCTTCCTTGACATTTTTCTTCCCCTCGTGGTGGCCATGGTTCTCCTTGTTCCTACTCAGGTGGTCGAGGTGGTCGTGGTCATGGACGTCGACCACCACACTATTAACTATGTAGGCATGATGGACACTATGCTAACACATGCCCTAATCTTGCCTCATTTTCTTCTCAAGCCATACCCACTGATGAAGGTTTGACTAATGCCTAATTTTTTCTCATTGTAATGTTACCACACCCAATTGGACCTCTAACTCTAGGGTTACGGATCATATGACCCCCTCCACCCAAAACGTGAATTACCCATTCGCTACCACATGTATCAGATATGTTATGTTTGGCAATGGTCATACTCTTCCCATAACACATACACGTCACTCGTTAATCTCTAAAAATGTTAAACTAAATGATGTATGAATTGGTTGTTCCTAATCTCACCAAGAATCTATTGTCCATTAGTAAGTTAACTAAGGACAACTATTTTGATGTTCTCTTATCTTACATCCAAAACCGCTAGACAAAACAGGTCCAAGACCAAAGTCAATGTGAAAATTGGCTTGTTGTGCTTCGATTGGATAATCATGCTCTAGTTGCTTCCTCAAGACCTAAAGCATCTTTTGAAGTTTGGTACTCCCGCTTGGGACATGCCCATTTTGGTACTATTATAAATTCACAAAAAACTTGGTTGTCTGACTATTTCGGCTCTTTTAGCTAAACCTGTTTTTGCCAACTATTGAAAAATAGACGTTTTCCTTTTGAGTTAAATAGTAAACGGGCCTCACATCCCCTTGATTTTATCCATTGTTATTTATGGGGACCTTCTCCAGTTTTATCCTTTTATAATTACAAGTATTATGTTGCCTTTATTGATGAACACTCACTGTAACAACCCGACTTTTCGAAGTAAAAGTACAAGTCAAATTCAAAGTCAAGTCAAAGGAAGAAAAGATTGCTAATTCGACCTGTCATTCCTTGCTTAATTACTGCTTGTACTTTTTGACTTGTTAATCGATACTCTAATTTTATGTTACTTTAGTTGTATTATGTGGAGTAAATGCATAAATCGCTATTTAACGCCAGATGACTTATCGCTATCGCACCGCAACCCGAATTACAGGTTATGGATATTTTTTTACATGTGTGTGCTATTATGTGTTATTTGTGCATGTTTATATTGTTTAAGGTGGTTATTCGCAAACGCAATCGCAACTCTATCGCAACGCAATCTCATCGCGAACGAAATCTAAGATTTACTTTTGTTGTTATTAGTAGTTATATTAGTTTTGTAATTAATGTGTAATACTATCGCATCGCCTAATCGCAACGCTCAACGCACGAAAAAAAGTCGGAAACCAATTGGCGAAAGCCATCCGATCGAATGACCATCCGATCGGAAGGCCCTCCAATCCGACACATTACACCACCTTTTTTCTCCTCTCTTTCCTATAAATAGGACCTGTCACATCATAAACAGTGATGTGACAACTCCTCCTCTGACCAGCATGCACTTGGCCTATTTTCTCTCGATTCCTCGTGATTTTTGTAAGTTTCTACCTCAAATCTTGTACTTCTATCATCTACACACACTTCTTCATCATTTTCACCATCAAATCTTAACTTTTCACCATGAAATCGGTGGATTTGGGGTGTTTTAGGATGATGTCATCATGGGTTCTCAAGAACACCAAAGTGTGACCTCATTCCACCAATAGCAACTCAAATCCAAGGGATTTCTACAATGATTAAACACTGATTTCTCCTAAATCTAAACGTAATCAAAGTGTTCAAACTTTTCTTCAACTTTCATAACTTTAAACTCAAAACAGTTAGAATATGGACTAGTTCGGGTTCACTACTCAATCTCTAGTGTAGATCCGGACTAAGGACGGATTCTTAACAAAGAGACAACTGATTCACGGGTTGAACATGAACTCCCGTCACGAACAGTCACCGAACGAATGGGGTGATTCCCAACTGAACGGGTGACTAGGCGTGCTGTGGTTCTGTTGTTGACACGGGGTCAAACCGTCTCGGTTCAATCACAAAACTTTCTAAACTTAACTGATTTTGTAAATTTTTCAACTCGAACAAGTCATTCGGATGAACGGCCATCCGATCGAATGGCTATCCTGTCCAATGACTTGTGTTGTTAGATACTTAAACAATTTCAAAAGGTTTTAAAGTTCCCAGTCTCCACTCAGATTGCCATCCGTCCGGACGACATGAAAGGTAGAGACATTCCATAGTTTTCAAAATGCTACAACGAAAACTTCAAAGTTCCATCATACACAAACACATCCATCCCAAACGGACAACCCTCCGAGCGAATGGCCATCCGTCCAGATGACCATCCGTTCGGGAGGTCATCCGATCGGATGACTATCCGTCAATTGTCTCCCTCACCTTGTTTTACGCACCGTTCAACGCTCATACTGCCGTACTGTGTTCAGGCTAATCTCTGACTGCTCCCTTCAATCCAAGACTGTGTTTATTCATTAAACACGATCTGTGAATATACTCGATCCCTTTTTGCTTTAAGCACTTTTGGGTGTTACATACGTTATAAATATTCAAAATCACCGTTGACACACAACGCAAATACTTTTATACGCTAACCTCTCTACATTTTATACGTGTTATTCGATGAATTCTAGTATGTTATGTTTACATAATGATTGTTGCCTGACACCTTAGCAATGATACTACTATAGTTTGGACTCAGCACCTGTCGTGGACAGGGGTTGTTAAGGGCTTTTCTTCACGTGTCACAGTGGTGATATGTGTTGCGCATTCTACAACTCGCAGTCATGTCAGTGCATATTTCATTGTCGATAACTTACCTGCTTCATGACTATACGTGTTACATGCTGGTTATGCGTAACTCGTTTTCGCTACTATTATACTATCAAACTTGTATGCTTACCTTTACATTATGTGTATTGACTTTTATTTTAATGTATGTGACAGGTGTTTAGGATGCTTATGCTTGCTTGCTGTGATGAAATCAAGTCTATGGGAGTCTAGAAACAAATAAATAATTTATGAGTTGTCGAAACTATGATTTGCCTTTGAGAACAACTTGTCTGTAATAACTGCTTTATTTTGATATGTTATGGTATAGGACGTAACGTTTAATATCTTGAAATCTAGTTGTTATGGATTCTCTTGGACAATCTGTTTCGCTCAGTGCCACGCCCCGATGTTTCCGCCATTGGTTGGGGTGTGACATATTGGTATCAAAGCCATAACTATAGGGAATTAGGCAAGACTCGACCTAGTCCGGGTCGATGTCTTAGAATTGACCTAGTCTATAGTCTAAGTACCTACTGACCGACTTGTACGAGCCCATTAGGGGTTTTGTGCAAGCTTATTTGATATTCTCGCTCGAATTCACTAAACACTACACCCTTGCGGGAACATCGCATACTACCGTTATGCGCAAGGTCAACATTTCCTAAGGCTGGCAACCCACACAAACGAAAGATCTGGTTGAGATTAGTTGTGAAAACCGCAAACTCTCGATCAAATCACTCGTTCAATACGCTTTTTTACTATAAACACGAGAAATTTTGTTGAATTGGGAATAAAATCCATACTTCAACGCGATTCTCTCTATCTATCTCATGATTTTATCACACAAATGGGAATGAAGTTATTAAGTTAGGGGTGAAACCCACATCTTAATGACTTATTCCGCTCTATAACTTGGTTTTACAAAACTCTCACGATAAGTCCCGATGAGTTCCAACGACTAGTGTCACGAAATGGTTGAAGGGATGCGTGCCGATCACCCGGATTGAGGCGAGAGCACAGTCTATTAAGCCAACATGTGTACCCAAAGTCCTCGAGAACAGTCAAATCACTTTGGGTAGTCAAAGTCTAAGCACACCCAAGACATTCTGATTTTCGCTGATTTTTACGCTTATTCGCTTTTATGTGTTTCGATTCTGGACTCGCAACCGCTGATTTCTCGATTTTATGTGTTTTATGTGGATTTTCATGTTTATGTGTTTTGATCTTGGTAATCCACTCACTTTTCGATGTTCGCTTCGATAAACACACACAACTCGCGCTACACATTTACCTCAAAACGCCCACAAATCGCTTATGTTACTCGCAATCGCTACTCGCTACTCGCAATTCTCGATCACAATCGCAAATTGAAAGATAAGGGAACACGTCTAGTGCATATAGGTGAATACGTGCAATATAGGAAGGTGAATACTTGCAAAATACATGCATATGTGGATTATGTGCTTATGTGTTTACGCGAACTATGTGTTTATGTGTCTACGTAGTTATGGTCGGTGTTCCTGTGCTTTACCTACGGTAGCTTTTGGTGATACGCTAGACTATACTCGACTTAATTATGTCTGACTCCTGTGACGATGTCTGTTGCAGACAATGTCGTCATTCGGATCTCACTCATCCTGCACCGTACGCCGAAATCACAATGACAAACGCATCGCATCGCTAGTGGCAAAGCAGATGGCTAAGGTCATTCTGCAAATTGTCAGTGAACTTAATGAAAATACTAGCAAGTCCTCCGAGGAATCAAGGACCGACTCTCCCTTAGCTACTTTTAGCTTCAAACAGTTTAAGGCCTGTGGCCCTAAGGACTTCACGGGTGAAGATGGGCCTACTGCCATGTTTCAATGGTTTGATGCAATTGAAGTCACTCTGCGCCAAAGCGACTGTACTGAAAACCTACGCACTGTTAACGCGACCAGCGTTTTCCAGTCCAGGGCTCTGGACTGGTGGACTACCTAAAGGAACAGGTGGGGGAATGCTGCAGCTTATGGGCTTACTTGGGAAGAGCTGAAGGAGATCAGGATGAAGGAATTATGCCCTCCCCACGAGCTTCAGAAGCTGGAGGACGAGTTTTGGAACATTAAGCAAGAGGGTGGCGATAATGTTGGTCTAACTGCCCGCTTTAAGCAACTAAGCATAATCTGTCCTGGCCAAGTCTCTACTTCGGACATCACCATCAAGAAATACATCCGTGCTTTACCGGATTGTGTTGCTGATTTCGTGCAGGCCGCCAAGACAAGCACCATCGAATAGACTTATCTGCTCGCTGCCGAGATTAACGACAAGTGAGTTAGTGCTGGTTACTTTGACAAAACCACCAAAAGTCTTCATCAAGTTACCGCTGCTCCCACCGCTGAAACCGCCGCATCGGAAGCTTCCAAGTCTTCACGTCGCAAGCACAAGAACAACAACAACAAGAACTTTGCAGTCACAACCGCTCCCCTTAATGCTGTCCCTATCCAACAGCAGAACCAGAACCGCCAGGTAGCGGCACCAGCAACCAATGCACCGCCGGCCAAGCGTGCATATACAGGTCCACACCCGCTATGCCCTACCTGTACTTATCATCACTCTGTTGGGATTGCATGTCGATTTTGTGTTCATTGCAACCTGTATGGCCACTTTACTGCCAATTGCCGTACTGGTCCCCGTCAAGCTCCAGCTCAAGTTCAAGCTCCTGCTCTACCAGCTCCTCAGGGACAACAAGCAGCTCCTGCTCTCGCTACTCACGCAAGAGCCTGCTGTGCGTGTGGTGATCCCAAACACTTCGTAAATGTCCGCCCAAACAGAGTGGTGAAGCAAGAGCCACAGCAGCAACAGCAGCCAGCGCAGCAATAACACCAACAGCAGCAGCAGCAGCCAGCGCAGCAAGCAGCCCGTGGGCGAGTCTTCAAGATCAACGCCCGTTAGGCTCAGGAAAACAACAACATGGTTAATGGTACGTTTCTCGTAAATGGTATATATGCTTCGTGTTTGTTTGATACTGGAGCCGATCACTGTTTTGTATCGTTCGAATTCGAAAGGCTCCTAAATCGTAAACGCGTTAATCTCCCATCAACATTCGACGTATAAGTTGCCACTGGAAGAACCGTCACTGTTAGTTCTGTTCTGCGTGACTGTACTCTTGAGCTCAACAGTCACGTTTTCCAGATCAATCTCGACCCGATGCAACTCGGTAGCTTTGACGTCATAGTAGGTATGGATTTCCTTTGGGAGAATCATGCTGAAAATGTTTATTTCGATAAAATGATTCGTTTCGCAAATGGTGACCAATTGTGTGTTTATGGCGCAGTCGCTTCGAAAAAGTTACAACTCATGTCGTGTGTCCAAACTAGCAAGTATCTCCGCAAGGAATACCAAGCTTTCCTGGCGCACATCGTAGTAGCGGAGGAAAAGGAAGTGAAAGCAATGGATAAGGTGCCTGTGGTTCGTGATTTTCCTAACGTCTTTCTTAATGATTTACCTGGTTTACCGCCAACTCGTGATATCGATTTTCGAATCGACCTCATTCCTGGAGCAAATCCTGTTGCTAGAGCGCCTTATCGTCTAGCTCTGTCTGAAATGCGCGAACTCTCGAGTCAGCTTCAGGAATTGCTTGATAAAGGCTTTATTCTCCCTAGCTCCTCTCCATGGGGCGCGCCTGTCTTTTTTGTCAAAAAGAAGGACGGATTGTTCCGGATGTGCATCGACTACAGGGAATTGAATAAGCTTACCATCAAGAATCGCTATCCCTTACCTAGAATTGATGATTTGTTTGATCAGTTACAAGGTGCTACGTGTTTCTCGAATATCGATCTACGTTCAGGCTATCACCAGTTACGAATTCAAGAGGAAGATATACCCAAAACCGCTTTTCGAACCCAATACGGTCACTACGAGTTTGTTGTTATGCCCTTTGGTTTAACCAACGCTCCCACAGTTTTCATGGATCTAATGAATCGCGTGTGCAAAACCTTTCTCGACCGCTTCGTCATCGTGTTTATCAATGATATCCTGATATATTCCAAGTCAAAAGCCGAACATGCACAACATCTCCGTTTGGTTCTTGAACTACTCCAGGGAAATCGTCTCTATGCCAAATTCTCCAAGTGTGAATTCTGGCTTGAGGCGGTTCAATTCCTCGGTCACATTGTCAATAGTCAAGGTATTCATGTCGATCATGCAAAGATAGAAGCAGTTAAGAGTTGGGTTACACCAAAGAACCCGTCCGAAGTTTGTTCTTTTATCGGATTGGAGGGTTACTATCGCCGATTCAACGCTGATTTTTCGAAAATCGTTGTCCCGCTTACTTCTCTTACGCACAAGGACAAACCTTTTGTTTGGGAAACTAAACAGGAGGATGCCTTTCAAACTCTAAAGCTTATGCTTTGCAATGCCCCTGTGCTCTCATTACCCGACGAAAACGACGACTTCGTAGTCTACTGCAATGCCTATAACCATGGCCTCAGTTGTGTTCTCATGAAACGGGACAAGGTTATCGTGTACGCCTCTCGTCAGCTAAAGATCCACGAGAAGAACTACACAGCCCACGATCTCGAGCTTGGTGCAGTTGTTTTTGTGTTGAAGATTTGGCGACACTACCTTTACGGTACCAAGTGTACGGTCTTCAACGACCATAAGAGCTTACAACACATCTTTAACCAGAAAGAGCTGAATATGCGCCAACGCCGATGGGTTGAACTTCTCAACGATTACGACTGTGAGATTCGTTACCACCCTGGCGAAGCAAACATTGATGCCGATGCTCTCAGTCGACGAAGCTATTTGCATAGCCTTCGTAATACTCAAGCCAAGCACAATCTCGAAGCTCTTATCCGTGACGCCCAACATGCTTGTTTTACCGAACGCACTTTGAAGAAGGAAAGGTTATCAATAACGGCGAACAACTGGTTAATAAATCGAATGGTATATTCCATTACCTTGATCGTATTTGGATTCCCAAGCGCACCAACTTACGACAAATTCTGCTAGACGAAGCCCACAACCCACAAGTCTCGATATTCCATTCATCCCGGTGCCGATAAGATGTACCAGGACCTTCGCTACAAGTACTGGTGGCCGGGCATGAAGAGGGATATCGCTATCTACGTTTCGAAGTGCCTAACTTGTTCAAAAGTCAAGGCTGAGCATCAACGCCCCCTGGCTTACTCGTACAACCCGAGATCCCTATGTGGAAATGGGAGAGTATAGTTATGGACTTCATTACAAAACTTCCGCGCACGCCATCAGGTCACGACAGCATCTGGGTTATCGTTGACCGTCTCACCAAATCTGCTCACTTTCTACCGATACGGAAAGACTACAAGGTAGAACAATTAGCACGAATCTATACCGACGAAGTTATTTGTCGATATGGGACACCTCGTGACATCATCTCTGACTGCGATGGTCGATTCACCTCGCGTCTTTGGGAAATGTTTCAATCTGCTCTCGGTACTACTCTAAATCTTAGTACTGCATTCCATCCCCAGACTGACGGTCAGACTGAACGCACGATTCGTACCCTCGAAGACATGCTTCGCTCGTGTGTGATAGATTTCGGTGGTAATTGGGATTCGTATTTACCTTTAGTTGAATTCTCGTACAATAACAGTTATCACTCTAGCATCCAAATAGCACCATTTGAGGCATTATACGGAAGAAAATGTCGATCGCCTATTGTATGGCACAAGATCGAGGATGCGCAAATTACCGGTCCTGAGCTATTGCATGAAACGACTGACAAAATCCTCCAAATTCGAGACAATCTCCTAAAAGCTCGGAGTCGACAAAAGAGTTACGCCGATAGACGCCGCAAGCCCCTTGAATTTGACGTTGGCGATCACGTACTCCTAAAGGTTGCACCTTGGAAGGGGGTGATCAGATTCAGCAAGAAAGGAAAGCTCGCGCCTCAATATGTTGGACCCTTTAAAATTCTGGAAAGGATTGGCAAAGTGGCCTACAGACTCGAACTACCGGAGGAACTTAGTAACGTCCACCCGACTTTCCACGTTTTGAACCTCAAAAAGTGTCTAGCCGACCAAGACTTACATGTCCCTCTTGAGGATCTACAAGTGGACGAAACATTACACTTCGTGGAGAAACCTGTCAAGATCATGGACCGAGAGACCAAGAAACTCTGACGCTCACACATTCACGTTGTGAAGGTTCGCTGGGAAGGCAAACACGGCGCCGAGTTCACCTGGGAACTCGAAAGTGACATGAAGGCTAAGTACCCACAAATGTTTGTTACGCCTGCGCCTTAAATTTCGGGACGAAATTTCCTAAAGCAGGGGAGGCTGTAACAACCCGACTTTTCGAAGTCAAAGTCAAAGTCAAGTCAAAGGAAGAAAAGATTGCTAATTCGATCTGTCATTCCTTGCTTAATTACTGCTTGTACTCTTTGACTTGTTGATCGATACTCTAATTTATGTTACTTTAGTTGTATTATGTGGAGTAAATGCATAAATCGCTCTTTAACGCCAGACGACTTATCGCTATCGCATCGCAACCCGAATTACAGGTTATAGATATTGTTTTACGTGTGTGTGCTATTATGTGTTATTTGTGCATGTTTATATTGTTTGAGGTGGTTATTCGCAAACGCAAACGCAATCGCAACTCTATCGCAACGCAATCTCATCACGAACTCGAAATCTAAGATTTACTTTTGTTGTTATTTGTAATTATATTAGTTGTGTAATTAATGTGTAATACTAGCGCATCGCCTAATCGCAACGCTCAACGCACGAAACAAAAGTCGGAAACCAACTGGCGAAAGCCATCCGATCGAATGACCCTCTGATCGGATGGCCATCCGATCGGAAGGCCCTCCGATCCGACACATTGCACCGCCTTTTTTCTCATCTCTTGCCTATAAATAGCACCTGTCACATCATGAACAGTGATGTGACAGCTCCTCCTCCTCCTCCTCCGATCAGCACACACTTGGCCTATTTTCTCTCGATTCCTCGCGATTCTTGTAAGTTTCTACCTCAAATCTTGTACTTCTATCATCTACACACACTTCTTCATCATTTTCACCATCAAATCTTAACTTTTCACCATGAAATCGATGGATTTGGGGTGTTTTAGGATGATGTCATCATGGGTTCTCAAGAACACCAAAGTGTAACCTCATTCCACCAAGAACAACTCAGATCCAAGGGATTTCTACAATGTTTAAACACTGATTTCTCCTAAATCTAAACGTAATCAAAGTGTTTCAAAACGGAAGACTAGGCGTGCTGTGGTTCTGTTGTTGAAACGGGATCAAACCATCTCGGTTCAATCGCAAAACTTTATAAACTTAACTGATTTTGCAAATTTTTCAACACGAACAAGTCGTTCGGATGAACGGCCATCCGATCGGATAACCATCCGATCGAATGGCTATCCGGTCCAATGACTTGTGTTGTTAGATACTTAAACAATTTCAAAAGGTTTTAAAGTGCCCAGTCTCCACTCGGATTGCCATCCGAGCGTGCGGCCATCTGTCCGGATGACCGTCTGACCGGACGACATGAAAGGTAGAGATACTCCATAGTTTTCAAAATGCTACAACGAAAATTTCAAAGTTCCATCATACACAAACACATCCATCCCAAACGGACATCCATCCGGGAGGTCATCCGATCGGATGACTATCCGTCACTTGTCTCCCTCGCCTCGTTTTACGCACCGTTCAATGCTCATACTGTCGTACTGTGTTCAAGCTAATCTCTCAGCGCTCCCTTCAATCCAAGACTGTGTTTATTCATTAAACACGATCGGTGAGTATACTCGATCCCTTTTTGCTTTAAGCACTTTTGGGTGCTACATACGTTATCTATATTCAAAATCACCGTCGACACACAACATAAATACTTTAAAACGCTAACCGCTCTGCATGTTATACGTGTTATTCGATGAATGCTAGTATATTATGTTTACCCAGTGATTGTTGCCTGACACCTTAGCAACGATAATACTATAGTTTGGACTCAGCACCTGTCGTGTACAGGGTTGTTAAGGGCTTTTCTTCACGTGTCACAATGGTGATATGTGTTGCGCATTCTACAACTCGCAGTCACGTCTGTGCATATTTCATTGTCGATAACTTACCTGCTTCACAACTATACGTGTTACATGCTGGTTATGCGTAACTCATTTTCGCTACTATTATACTATCAAACTTGTATACTCACCTTTACACTATGTGTATTGACTTTTATTTTAATGTATGTGACATGTGTTTAGGATGCTTATGCTTGCTTGCTGTGATGAAATCAAATCTAGGGGAGTCTGGAAACAAATAAACAATTTATGAGTTGTCGAAACAATGATTTGTCTTTGAGAACAACTTGTCTGTAATAACTGCTTTATTTTGATATGTTATGGTATGGGACGTAACGTTTAATATCTGGTAATCTAGTTGTTATGGATTCTCTTGGACAATCTGTTTCGCTCAATGCCGCGCCTCGATGTTTCCGCCATCGGTTAGGGTGTGACACTCACGCTTTTATTGGTTATATCTGTTGAAATTAAAATCGGATTTCTATAATGTTTTAGTGGTATTTATGAAGTTTATTGAAACACAATTTTCTAGAAAGATTAAGACTTTCCAAAGTGATGGTGGTACCGAATTTGTGAATCACAAGGTGCGGTGTTTATTTAAATAAAATGGAACTTTTCATCGTTTGTCGTGTCTGTACACTCCATAACAAAACGGACGAGAGGAACGTAAGCATCAACATATTATCAAAAGAGGTTTGGCTATGCTCTTCAATGCTAAACTTCCACCCGCATTTTGGGTTGATACTTTTTCATTTGTGGTTTACATTATCAATTCGCTTTCATCTCCTAAACTTTAAGGAAACTTGCACTTTGAGATTCTTTACCATCAAACACCAAACTATAATATTTTTCGGGCATTGGGGTGTCGTGTATTCCCCTATCTTCGGGATTACTCGACGCATAAACTCGCCCAACGGAGCATACCATGTATTTTTCTTGGTTATAATCCCACTTACAAAGGCTATCGATGCCTTGACTCTATTACATCTTGTGTATCCAACAGAGCATACCATGTATTTTCCCTGGTTATAATCCCACTTACAAAGGCTATCGATGCCTTGACTCTATTACATCTCGTGTATATATTACACGTAATGCCAAGTTTAATGAGATGGTTTTTCTTTCCTTGGTGATAATGATAACACCCCTCTTGACAATCTTGAACTGATTACATTTAATGACCCCTCATTGGCCCATTATCCTACACCTATACATAAACCTACACCTTCCCAACCTAACCAACCCAACCCAACCTACACAAACCGCTAAACGCTATTCTTCTATGTGATTTTTTCATGGACTTTTTGACATCCCATTCTTCGCCCGCACTAACCTAAACCCCACCTGATCCAAACCCTCACCATGGATATAAAGGATGGATGGAAGGCGACAATAGTGATGGGGGTTTATAACGGGGGATGAAACCACCTCGAGAGAACGATTATTGTGACCTTTATGAACAAAGATGATGGGAACAAGTACTCTAACTTAGAGAGTTAGTGTGAGTTTAGACAAGAGTTTCGATAACCACAACAAAAGAGGAGAGAGAGAGAGCGCTCAACTTTCATGAACTGCCAAGAAAGTAGTGTTTTTTTTTCACTTTTGACGATCATGATCAAAAGATGATTAGTTTACATGGCTGAGATTGTCTTAAAAGTTGATTGCATTATTTGTTGTCAATATAAGATATAATTAGTTAAATGATAATATGACCATATAATTAAAATATTTAATCTTACATTGATGTTACAAAATTAGTCTTATTCTTGACCAAATCAACACTAAAAACAAATGGGAAAATGAGGGAATGAATGTTCGTTAAAGCCAATGACCTTCTGGTGCATTGGTAGCCCAATGACTTTCTAAAGTCGGGGTTATGGGTCGGAGTCTCACATGAAGCAAAATTGCTCTAGGTTAAGCCATGGGTTTTACTAAAGTGTGCCTTTCGGGAGATGTGTTTCCTCTGTAATGGTGTCGGGCAAGGTTAATAGCGAGTTTTGTCATTGGGTATACCCGGGTGATCAGACTTTTGTTGATCGTTTAAAAAATGTTCGTTGAAGATGATCATTCACTCACCAAACACCGACTATTATCAATGAGAGCTCATTCAATTAGAATTAAACAATTATTTTGTAGAGAATTTTGGGCTCACACATGTATATTCGTATCGATGTGTGTTTATATTAGTGTGCTTGTATGTACATCTGTGACTTGATAATTGATTAAGGCTATAAGAGCATTCATAATGGTTTTCCTGTATATTTGTGAGTGAGTTATATTATAAAAAATAGTTTTGAGTGGATGGAAGAGAAAATGTTACTGTTTATCTGTATATTTATGGAAACACTGTTTATCCCTATATTGAAAGTGGTTGTGAGTGAAGAAGAAATAAAAAAATAATGATAAAATTATTAAAAAAAATATTACTTATTTAAAAAAAGAAGAGACAAAAATTAGAGATTTTAGTGTAATTATAGGAACATGGATAAGGAATTTAAAGTGAACAAGCATTTCACATTGAATTTTTTCATCCCCATTCCTATAGTTACACTAAAATTACTATTTTTTTCTCTTTTTTTTAATTAAATAATATTTTTATAACTTTATTGTTACATTTTCTCATTCCTCTACTCACAACCACTTTCGAAAATATTAAAAAAATTATAAAGGGTACACTATTTCTCGTATAATTAATTACTGATGAACAATACCATTTTTTATCTCCTCCAGTATAGAGGGTACAATATTTCTCATATATTTACAAGTTAACATTTTTTAGTAAATAACTAGCCATGACATGTTTAACCTATTATAATTTAATAAATCTTAGAGTTAATAGCCAAAATGGTCCCTGAGGTTTGCTCATTTTCGCCACTTTAGTCCAAAATCCAAATTTGCTAAATCTGGGTCCCTGAGGTTTGCATTTTGTTGCCATTTTAGTCCAAATTTCAAAAAGTTCAAATTTTGTCAATTTTTTTACTGAATTTTGTCTTTATCCTAATTTCTCACAAGAGCAAAATTTTCATTCTATATTATTATTCCGGAAGTTGAATTGTCAAACTCACGTCTAAACAAGTTACCACTCGATTAGTTATACACTTGTACTTCGTCAACATAATATTATTAATAGAGTTATTATGATAATAATTTTTTTAAGACTTTGTTGTTTATTCTCTTTATTCAAATCGGATTTTAAACTCTTAAAAGTTTTGAATCAGAGTAAAATATTAAAATCGTCTTTGTGATTTAATAATATTTGTTTTTTCCATCGAAAATGTTTTTTTTTAATTTGCGTCCGACTGGTTTACGTTTTATTGTCATTTTTCATCCAAATCACTAATGTAGTTTATTTTTCTGGCTAAGGTAAAGGGTATTTTTGTCCTTTTGAATGAAACAAGAAGTATGACCAAACCTTAAGTACGATTTTGACATTTTAGTCTTACATTTTTATTTTATATTTTTATTACTTGTTTTCCTTTTATATAGCTTAATGTTTACTATTTTAATAACTTCTTCGATATATATATATATATATATATATATATATATATATATATATATATATATATATATATATATATATATATATAATGAGAACCACCTCCAGTTATGAGAACCATGAGAACCACTTTATAGCCTTTAGATCAACTTGATGGATGGATGGGATTAAAAGTAACAAAAACTAATATTAAATAAAATTTGTCTTATTATGTCTTTTATATTTTAATCAAAAAGGGTAGATTGGTAAAATAACTCTTTTTTGTCTTTTTCACTTTATTATTTTTTAATTACTTTTTGTTTTATTATATTACTTTTTATTTTTTTAAAAAGATTTCTTTATTAAACAAAAATTTTGAAAATCATATTTTTTATATAAAAAAACTTATGCGCGTTTTTTTACCACCCGTTTTTTACGCGCGTTTTTTTACGACCCGTTTTTTCACGCCGATTTTGCGACCGTAGTTTTTAAGTGCCGTTTTTAGGCCCGGTTTTAGGCGCCGTTTTTTGCCGCGCCTTTTTTTACGTCACGTTTTTTACAAGCCATCCCGTTTTAGCGCGTCGTTTTAGCGTCACGTTTTTTTACAAGCCGTCCCGTTTTTTGTCGTCCCGTTTTAGCCGTCCCGTTTTAGCCGTCCCGTTTTCGCCCCATTATTTACGTCCCGTTTTTTGCCGCGCCGTTTTTTACGTCACGTTTTTTACAAGCCGTCCCGTTTTTTGCGCCCCATTTTTTACGTCCCGTTTTTTTCGCCCCATTATTTACGTCACGTTTTTTGCCGCGCCGTTTTTAGCGTCACGTTTTTTTACAAGCCGTCCCGTTTTTTGCCATCCCGTTTTTTTGCCGTCCCGCTTTTTGCCGTCCCGTTTTAGCCGTCCCATTTTTTTACAAGCTGTCCCGTTTTTTTCCGCGCCGTTTTTTACGTCACATTTTTTACAAGCCGTCCTGTTTTTTGCGCCCCATTTTTTACGTCCCGTTTTTAAGTCCCGTTTTTACGCGCCGTTTATACGGCTCGTTTTACGCGCCATTTTTCTACGCCGCGTTTTTTCATGCCGTTTTTTGCGACCGGGTTTTTAAGTGCGCTTTTTTATTCCCGGTTTTACGCGCCGTTTTTGCACTTTTTACGTTTTACGTTAACCTTTTTAGACTTTTTACATTTTAAGTTTTACGTTAAAATTTTTACGTTTTAAGTTAAAATTTTTACGTTTTACTAAACTTTTTACGTTTTACGTTAAAATTTTTACGTTTTACGTTTTTTGCCGTCCCGTTTTTTGCCGTCCCGTTTTTTGCCGTCCCGTTTTAGACGTCCCGTTTTCTGCCGTCCCGTTTTAGCCGTCCCGTTTTTTTACAAGCCGTCCCGTTTTACGCCCCGTTTTTTTACGTTTTACGCGTCGGTTTTTTACGTTTTACGTGTCGGTTTTTTACGTCTTACGCGTCGGTTTTTTACGTCTTACGCGTCGGTTTTTTTACGTTTTACGCCCCGTTTTTTTACGTTTTACGCGTCGGTTTTTTACGTTTTACGCATCGGTTTTTTACGTTTACGCGTCGGTTTTTTACGTTTTACGCCCCGGTTTTTTACGTTAACGTTTTTTACGTTTACGTTTTACGCCCCCCCCCCCCCCCCCCCCCCCCGGTTTTTTACGTTTTACGCCCCCGGTTTTTACGTTTTAGTAAAAAAAAAAATACGTTTTAGTAAAAAAAAAATTATGTTTCACCTAAAACTTTTTACGTTAAAAAGTTTACGGTTTACGTCAAAAAGTTTACGGTTTATTTTTTTTTTTTTTACAAAAACTTTTTTAGGCAAAAGCGAACGCACCCAGAAATCGCAAACTCGGTGAAGCGTCTCGGATACATTGTTTTCATCATCGACGCCTAAAAAAAACCCAACAAACAAAATATTTTACGTAAAACTTTTTACGTTTTACTTTTTATGTTAAAAAATTTACGTTTTACGTAAAATTTTTATGTTTTACGTTTTACATGAAATTTTTACGTAAAAACTTTTTACGTTTTGCGTAAAACTTTTTACGCCCTGTTTTTTTACGCCCCGTTTTTTTACGAGCGTTTTTTTTACGAGCGTTTTTTTACGTTTAACGTTTTACGTAGAACTTTTTACTTTTTACGTTTTACGTTAACACTTTTTACGATTTACGTTTTACAAAAACTTTTTACTTTTTGCTTTTTACGTTTTACGTTAACACTTTTTAGGATTTACGTTTTACGCGCCGAATTTTCACGTAACACTTTTAACGTTTTACGCGCCGATTTTTTCACGTAACACTTTTTACTTTTTACGTAACACTTTTTACATTTTACGCGCTGGTTTTTTACGTTAACGTTTTTTTACGTTTTACGCGCCGGTTTTTTACGTTAATGTTTTTTTACGTTTTACGCGCCTGTTTTTTACGTTAACATTTTTACGTTTACGTTTTACCTAAAACTTTTTACGTTTTACAAAAAACCTTTTACGTTTTACGTAAAAACCTTTTTACATTTTACGTAAAACCCTTTACGTTTTACGCGCCGGTTTTTTACGTTAACGTTTTTACGTTTTTACATTTTACGCACCGGGTTTTTTACTTTAACGTTTTTACGTTAACGTTTTTTTTTTCGTTTTAGTAAAAAAAAATTTACGTTTTACGTTTTACGTAGAACTTTTTATTTTTTACGTTTTACGTAAAACGTAAAACGTTTTACGTAAAACTCGGGAGGTGTCTCAGATATATTGTTATCATCATCGACGCCTCAAAAAAAAATATAAAAACCCAACAAACATAAAAAACAAAGGGTATCTCGAAGAAAAATACGGGGTTTGGCTCAGATTATCCGATAATCAAGAGGCTGCAAAAGTGGGGTTGCAGGATCAAAAACCCTACCCTCCGCCGTCCTTGCCGCGCCATCGTCATCAAAATCTACGGGTTTTTTTTTGCATCATCGCCACCCCGTCGATCGTATCAAAACCCACAGATTTAAATATCACAAATCAAAACCCACAGATCAACATGAACAACATTCAAACCCAGATTCAACATGAAAAACATTCAAACCCAGATTCAACATGAACATCATTCAAAAAACAGAATATCATTCAAACGCAGATTCAACAGGATCAAAAAAGGTCCCAATAAACATCATTCAAACCCAGATTTAAATATCACAAATCAAAACCCACAGATTTAAATATCACAAATCAAAACCCACAGATTCAACATGAACATCAGCCACCGCCGCCGGCCCTCTCCACCCACCCACCATCCCCAACGCCACCCGCCACCGCCTCCAACGCCACCGCACCCACTGCCACACCACCAAAAAATCAAAACCCACCAAAATCATCAAACCCACCAAAAATAATCAAAACCCACCAGAAAATCAAAGGCTTAAATTCTTACCAATTTAGTAAAGAAAACCCATCATTTTTAGCTAAAACACCCAATCATCTCACCGGCACCGGTCGTCATCGATATTCGCCGGTACCCGGCTCCGATCAACTGTAAAATCGGACAAGACAAAGTGTGTTGGAGAGAGAGTGAGGTTCTGAGTGTGAGAAAGGTAGGAGGAGTTCCAGGCGGGGGGTGTGGGTGACGGCCATGAAGATGCCGGAGACGATGCCGGTGGTGTTCATAAGCTGTCGATGATGATGGTGGTGTTCATAACCCTGAAGATGATGGAGATGATGATCTTCATCTTCATCAGAGGATAAAAGAGAGAGAGAGTGTTTCAAAAAATGAAAATGAAGAGAGAGAGAGTATGAAATAAGAGAGGATATAATAAGTCTGCAACTTTAAATAAAGGAGAGATGAGAGAGGTGAGAGGATGTGAATTAAATGAAGAGAGAGGGGTGAGATTAGACATTTAGGGTAAATGACCAAACTACCCTTTTTGTTGGCTGATTATGATTGGTGGAGAGTGGTTCTCATGGTTCTCATAACTGGAGGTGGTTCTTATTCTAGCGGCTCCCTATATATATATATATATATGTGTGTGTGTGTGTGTGTGTGTTTAACTAAATGCATTTTGATAAAAAAAAATGTTATTTATTAAAATCCATTGAAATACCCATGAAAATTTTATACGACCCAATCCAACTCACACCGGACCAAAAATATTATTATATAGCGATAGAAAACTGACACCTAAAAATTTTCGCCCCCATACACTAGTGTATTTTCATTATCAAATCTTAACCATTGATTTACACTTATGTATTGATAATCAATGCCTAGGATTGGTTTACTAGTGTTCACAATCAATGACTAATGAACCTAACCCTATATATATATATATAGGGAGAGTATCATGAGAAAACTATATCTAAATGAGAAAACTAGAAAACTAACTAAAAAAGCCTAATAAAGCTAAAAAACATACCAAATTTTTTTATTTTACAATTTTTTTATAAAAAAATCGCTAGTTTTGATGCTTGGAAAAAAAATTTCAAAATTTTTTGTTGTTGTACTGCACATTTGCAACATATGTGCATTATATGTGTACTACACATGTGCACTATATCCGTAATAGTGCACATGTGTAATACAGCGAAAAAGTTTTTTTATTTTTTTTGTTTGAAAATTTTTTCCATGCATAAAAACCCGTGATTTTTTTAAAAAAATTAAAAAAAAATTGGTATGTTTTTTAGGTTTTTTTTAGTTAGTTTTTTGGTTTTCTCATTTAAACTAGTTTTCTCATGATCCATCCCATATATATATATATAGGTAAAGAGTACGGTACAAATCTTCTTATCGTACATTATGTACGCGATAACCACAGCCATACACGTGTCCTGATTCAATTTAATTAATAAGGGTATATCAGACATTAGGAAGCAGTTCTGGATTTCGTAACCGTCCCATTTAATTATTGTTTGAATCAATTCGATTTTTAGGGTTTTTGATTGATTTCTGATCGAACCTGGATTCGTCATTTAGGATTCGTCAATAGGTTTATTAGGTTTTTGTTTTGGGTTTTATTTGATCTGAAGCTTTTTTCATTTTTATTAGATTAGATTTGTAACGATGGTTGAAGATAAGTTGTTTATGATGTTATTTGTTGGGTCACGATATCGCATGTGTTGTTTTATAAATCGCATGTGTTGTTTTAACACAATACAGGTAGTTAATAATGGATATTTTGTATAATTTCGCATGTTTTAAATTAGACATTTCATACACAATGAATTTTAATATTTTAATTTCGCATGTTTTAAGTCTGTGATTTCGCAAACTATTATTTTTATCAATTATATATTTTAATTTCGCAAGTTTTAATAATAATTATTTTTTATTTTCGCATAGTGTGTTTCATAACTAAGTTCAATAATTGAAATCAAATAATTCAGTTCAATAATTCATATCAATAATTTTTCTTTTATTATATATTTTATAGTTCTATCACTCTTTCAAACATCCTATTAAAAATGGCAGATCTACCAACATCCTCTTCTTCTGAACCATGTATCAAGCAGGATTTGAGGAAAAGGATTGAGCAACAAATTCAAGAGGATCGATCATGTCAAGAGATGTTGGAGGCCAACATTTCTCGTGTAACAGAAAACATGAAGAGAAGACAAGAAATTCTGAACTTGCTATCTCAGATGCAAGTGAGTAGTCTTAAAGAAATTGCTGTTATGTTTATGGTGGATCTGGGTGAGAGGGATGAGAAACAGTTGAAAGAGTTGGCTGATGCAATAACTGTCTTAAGATGCTCGATGAAGATGAAAATGGAGTTTCTTTCATCTTTTGAATGAACTTTTGTTTATTTTTTTGGTGCATGTTCCAATACACTTGCTTGTTTTGTTATGTAATGGACTTGTATTTCGCAAATTTTAATAATTCAATGTCAAACATAACACATGCGAAATAAAAACACAAATGCCAATTTAGAAATACCGCGAAATTAATAACACTAACAAGTTTAAGTATGTAACATAAATCCATCATCAAATGAAGTTTAATTCCCCTTTCCAAAATATGTACTCATCCTATCTGGGAAGATCTTTCATATACCTCTCTTTGTCTGGCCTTTTGTCGAAAGCATTGGCCATTTTAATTATTTTTTGACGATGCATATTGTGTTCTGATAGAATGATTTTACTGAGATATCTGTGCCTTAGGAGATGAAGTTGTGATTTCTGTCTGTTGTTTGCTTCATCTTCTTTCACAAATCCAGTCACCCATGGTTTTTGGTCTCCTTTGTACGTTTCCATGTGACGCATTGTAAACACTCCACAGTCTACGCGGTTATTCTTCGTCCTCCAATCCATTTCTTTTCTTTCTATATCGGAGCTTCCAAGTTCTTTTATAGCCGGTGTTGGTTTTAAAGCATTTTCTAGGTATAAAACTAATACCCTTCTCTGTAACATAGCAACATGGTGTTAGTAGCTTTTTTACATAAAACATAACATGTATATGAATAATTTTTTCTATTACCAGTGTGTCTGGAAGCCCTTTGTATCTATCCTTGAAGTCTTGTTCAGCTGCTGAATTGTCAATCAGCTCAATTTTGCTGGATTTCAAGTTGAAGCATAAGACATAGAAGTGGTCACCTTGAAGTACCGGAATAAACACCAGGTCAACCGAATCAAGTGTGTTTACCTCATATCTTAGTAACATGTCTTCAAAATTTGAGGCAAATATTTTTAGTTGTTGGTTGTCTGTGTATTTCTCCTCGTCGTAAAAGATATCCGGCTGTATGTTATGTAACCAGAGTCAAAGCCATGCAAACAATAGTTTTTTTTTCACATGCGAAAAGTGTATAAACCAAATGAGAAATTACAACTGTATGAGAAATGCAAACAATGGATTTTTTTTCACATGCGAATAGTATATATAACAAATGCGAAATTACAACAGTATGAAAATGTTTCAAAAGGAAATACTCTGCCATAATACATGCGATTTAGATATAACTAGTGTGCGAAATCATTTAATATGTATTTACTTTTTAGAATTTCGAATGACAAAATGTATATGTAAACATACCATCATTGTGGAATATAAGAAGAGTCTGTATGGTGATGACTTTCTATCCCTTTTCTTCTCTTCAAGGTTTAGAATATCTACAAATGCATCTATTCCGTTTGATGCTACGTATTGTTCCCTGTAGAAGCTTTCAAATACAGCTTTGAAAGTTGCAACCTCAGTTTTTGATCGGTAAAATTCTTCTCTGCCAGTCATAAAATAAATAATAATTAGTATTTGTTGTGTGTATATTTTTTAGATGTTTGTTAGTTGATATATGTTTTTTTACTTACTGCAAGCCTGCAAATGTTGCAAATGTATAGCGGATCACATTCAATTCTTGGGTTAAGAGTGCTTCGTGCATGTTTACCACTCTGTTGCAGTAAGCGGAACAAAATTTGTCTCCAAGCTCTTTGCATCTTCTCTCAGCTCGGGTATTGGCTTGTTCTATTGTCTTATAAAGCAGTTCATTTAACCCTTTTGGAATAACCTGTTTTGGAACTTGCTTTGGCTTTGAGTTTTTTTCCCCTTAGTTGGTTTTTTTCCTTTATCTTCTTCCAAGCTGGGTCCCAGGCTCAAAACCAACTCAACTGAATGCAATTCCTCAGCTGTTACCTGAGGGCATTCAACTTCCTGTTCCTTCTCAACTTCAAGTTCGGTATCGGGTTGTTGAGGGTCTGGCACTTTTTCTTGAACTTTTTGTTGAATGTTTTGTGTAGATTCTGCCAAGTTCACTGTTTCTTCGATAACAGGTTCGGTTTCACCAGTTTCTGCATGCCAGAGTAATTTAAGAAATACAATAATTTGTGTTGTTTAATTTTTCTCCTAAAATAAAGTGTTTTCTTACCCTTGGCAGTTGTTTGGTAAGCGTATACACCCGGTTCCACAGTTTGAATGTTTGCAATAAGGATGTTTGTGACTCCTCCATCATCTGGTTGCAGTATACCTATAGATACAAATTATTTAACTTAATACAGTAGAATCAAAATCGCAGGGTTATACATGACATCTTGTGTGAAATGAAATTTGAAGGGTTTTTTTTTACAGAATCGCATGTGTTTTTTGTAGGTTTTCGCACGTGTATAAATGAAGTGATTTTTTACATGATTTTCGCACGTGTTAATATTGAGTTCGCATGTTTTACCTGTTGATGCCATTTCTACCAAAACACTGGATATTACTTTTTGAACTTCTTCATCCTTTCTACCTTCTTCGGTTGTAGTAACTTCACCATGAACTTCTGAAGCTGGATTTTCAGGTTCTTGATGAACAGGAGGGTGCAGTTTCATGATCTTGAACCGAAGCAAGCTCTTGAACCGGAGCAGGTGGCACACAAATGGGATTATTCCGAAGCGTCTCATCCCACTGCTTACAGGCCGCCATAATCTCCGGATCCCAAAAGCATTTAGTTCTTTCTTCCGAAACTAAGTTGTTCATCCCTTGAACATCTTGAACCATTTTAATGTACTTTTTGACATTTGCTTTCATTTTTTTCAACAGGTTCTGTAATATTTTTCGAGTTAAGATACTATTAATTGAAATGTTAAATATAAATGGATTAAGTGGAACTAATATTTTTTTGTGATTACCTTTTTATGGGTTCTCGAAGCCTCTAGTTCTCGTTCCTGGGCTGTGTCATAGAATACGGATGGTGAAAGTTGAACATGAGTGTTGCAATAATCCATCATTTTCTGTGTTTGTGTTCCAACTCCCATCTCAAGGTTCAACTGAGACATTTCATGGATTTCAAAACTGAAATCCATGAAATCATCAATGTTCTCTTTATCTTTTGGCTCTTCACCGGTTTCTTTGTTTTGTACTGCACGTGCAGTCCTTCTTTTATAGCTTATTGTGGTGTCAACCGGTGGTCGTAGTGTATGATCCTCGGTTGAAGGACCCTCTTCTTCTTCATTTTCTTCATCATTTTCTTCTTCATTTTGTTCTTCTTCTTCTTCTTCTTCACTCTCACTTGATATCCATTGAGGTTCGTTATCCGAAATGTGATCTTCGACTATATCAATCTCCGAAGATGTGATATAACGAATAATCGGTATTTCCACAACTTTCTCAAACAGGTTAAGCTTCTTGTTGTACTCATGTGTGTATAGAAGCTGTATAAATCGTAAGATCATTTAATTATTTAACAGAAGAAAAATTAGTATTTGAAATATGTTACTAAAATGTAGTAATGTATACCGTAAGAAAGGCAACAGGTCCCACGAACTGTATTTTATAGTTCTTCCAGCCGGCTCGTGTACGACGCAAGGTGTCGAGTAGATATGAGCACCAATCTAGATTCTGTATTTCATCAACATCTTCTACACCAAGCAAACATCTATCATTTGCAAGTGTTGCCTTTGTAATCTCCGCAAAGAAGGTCATCCAGTACACAAGGAAATTTAATTTAAACAGGCTCCCACCTTCTCTTTGATTTTCCATTGTATTTGCAATTAAGCCATGGGTTATTCTCGCGTTCCCCCCCCCCACTGGCTGAGGAATGTATCCCTAACAGCATTTCCCGGTTCTTTACCTTTTTCAATTTTCTCTTTCTTTTTAACTTTTCTCTTATCGGTTATTATCTCAACCTTCTTTGGCCCCTTTGGTATTCCAAATACCTCATAAACTGTGTCCGATGTTAGTTTTATTTGGTGTTTTCCCACGTTTAGCTTATCGTACTTCTCGTCAAAGTTTCTGACTAGCCAATATGCCAATCGTGTCGAACTATGGTTGATATTGATATCTAGAATAGCACCAAATCCCATATTCTTTATCTCTTCAACCTGTTTTTTTGAAAATCTCTTCACAGTATCCATGTATGAGTTAGGTTGACATCTCAGCAGTATTGCTTCATTGCTGTATTTCAAGAATTCCCTATGTTCTGTTTTAGGTTGTTCTACCTTTTTTGAATTTTTTTTGTATGTATCTTTGATTTCCTCTCCTCTTTTTTTCTTTTTTGGGAGTGGCTTAACAAAGTCATCCTCATCAGAAATTTTGTTGGGATTGAACCCTACCAGAGGAACAGATAATGTAAAGCCAAAACCAGGTCACAACAGAGGATTCACAATAAGCAGCAGTTTACACTTTGCTCTCCCCTTGAAAGTGATTTATAACACCTGATGGTCTCTATCCACTGTCCATATACAACTGCTGCTGCCCTTTCAACTGCTGATGAAAGCCCTGAAGTTTCCAACACTGCTGGTCCTATCTACTGATGATAAAGCACTGCCCAGTCAAGGACTGATCAACCTTGAGGAAAGCACTGACATAAAGAGAAAACAGCTGTTTAGTGAAATATCTGTTTTATGTATAGTCAGTGGTTAGGTTAGCAGTGTTTGTGTAAGGACAGTAGATACAGGTTGTTAGGCTGTTAGACGTCACTTTCATGGTGATGTCAGCTGAGATACCTCAGTGGTTTGGTTTGCCTATAAATGTAACAGTACCCTGTACTGTTACATTTGATTGACTGAGTGGGATCTTCTCCTCATGTCTAATCCTTTCATCTTGTGTGCAACCAACCTTGGGGCATCAGGCTGAGGGGGAGTATAGTTTGTAAGCATGACTGTAATCTTTTGCTTTGATTTGTAATCTTTTGACTCTATGTGAAGCAATTGTTTATCAAACTATTTTCTCCTTTGATTGTGTTTACAAAGTTTGTTTTCATTTCCGCTGCACCTAACATGTTTTCATATTCATTGATCATTCATTTCAAACAAACAAACACTATCATGAGAGCCTCCGATCCTAACAATTGGTATCAGAGCCAGGACAGTCAAATTCGATCTAACAATCAATTTGGCATAACAGTTCGGCTCAAAATTCATTGATACTAAGGTTGGTTGTATTTTGTTGAAAAACAGAGTATTGAGTAAATCATGTTCAAAGTGGTTATACAAAAACTCTTTTTATCAACCAAGATGTCATATGACACACAAATTTCATACAACAAGTGATATCATGCACAAGTCACTCATAGTTTTCAGATCTGTAAACATATCTGATAAATTATGGGATTGGTCTATATTCTCAAAATTGATTTCAACTGTTGTCTTGATATTTGTGATGTTTTCATTAAATACTAAAGTATGATCCTCAGAATAACAAAACCTATGATTCATAAGACATTAGTGTTTTGATTTTCTATAAAGAGGGAATTAAGACTTTAGTTATTTAGATCTTATGTGTAGAAAAACAGGTTGAGATCCTCAAAAGGAACAAATCAACTTTGTCTAAATACACTAAGAAAAACAGGGGTCAACATAGTCCGTATCATATGTAATGTGAGATTGGGTGAAAAACTTGTGAAAACCTGACCAAGTCTCTCAAAACATTATTGCAAAATGATTTTGGACTAATATTCACAAAAACTCCGAAGTGTGTTTATCTCAAAACTTTTGAACTCAAAAGAAAAGGGAATAAACTTAAAACACTTAAGAGTCAAAGCTTGGGGTAATAATGATCAATTAAGCAACTGTTTGTGCTCATTGGTTCAAGAAAGTTCAAGTGACATTAGTGTTCCCTGTGATTGAACTTACAAAAGGACTAGACAAATTTTCAAAATCATCACATAGAAATTAGATCTATAACAGGATCTTCAAAATTCATGTGTCCATGTGTCCTCATGTTTGCAATCAACTGACACAGAAAATGGTACCAAACAGTGGTCAAAATGTTGTCAAAATATTCTACTACTGCTGTCAAACCACTGACCATTTTCACAAAACTTGAGAATGATATGATTATGTTTTCTATTGAAAATTCACCAGATCCTTTCTGATACTGTTCTCAGAAAATCCTTTAACCATTTTTTTTCAAAGGATTTTCTCAAATAACCAAGATATATTATTTTTTTAAATAATATATTTGGAACTCTTGCTTGTTTTTATTGGCAATAGTTCCAGCTCCTGTCAGGATGTAATACCTTATTTTTGGTGGTATCTGTGTCCTCATAAATGGGTCAAAAGGAAATGGTACATATGTCATGATCATGTCATACTCAGGTTTGGTCCTAAATTTTCAACAAAAATTGATTGCAAACTGTGCTTGAATTACTAGGGTACTCATGTTTTAATTGAATATTAAACGAAAATGAGTTGCCTTAGCAAAAAGTTTTCATCATCTGGGGTACTAAACCACTGTCCTTCAAAAATTGACATGTGGTAAAACCTTGAATAAACATCTTCAAAACTGTTGCTGAAACACCTGTCCTTCAAAGATCTGTACCATTTACCTTAACCACTGTTTTGTTCCAACGTCTGATCTCTAAACACTGTCCACTGCTGAAAGTTAACCACTGATCCTTCATTTTCTTGAAAAGCACTGATGCTCAAAATCAGTGTCTTATCCACTGATATGCTATCCACTGATAGTAAAAATCATCCACTGCCCATAATTTTTGCCGTTGTAACCACTGATGCTTGATACGTCAGTGGCCCTTAAAACAACTGTTCCCCATACTTCATCCACTTCATCAGTGTTTGACACGTGGTCAGTTTTTAGCCCTCAGATCTTAATAACCGCTGCCACTTCAGCCATCATTTTTTTTAAAAATAAAACCTGCCCTAAACCCCAAACAGGGTTTTACACTGTCGAATTGAATTCCAAAATTCTCTTCTCATAGCAGTTTCCAACCCTTCTTCTCAAAATCTCCAAAATTCTCCTTCATTCTTCTCCGCAAAAATGACAAAATCAAAATCAAAACCTAAATCACCATCACCTTCCAAAGAGGTCGCTCAAACGGCCGAAGAACCCATCGAAATACCATTCAAACAATCTCACAACTATCTGGGTTTACTCACAAAACCCAAAGACAATCACACCTTCGACACCATCATTGATACATTATCTGCATCAAAGTACAAAACTTTGTTGACAGTAAATACTCCCATCTATCTTCAAACCCAGAGAGAGTTTTGGAAAAAGGCGTCGCTTGAAAAACAAGACGAAAAAGTCATAGCCATTAACTCCTCAATACAGGGTAAAGCAGTTCAAATAACCCCACAGTCGATCTCCGAAGTTTTTAATCTCAACGATCAGGAAGGTAAACTCTCCTTTGACAAAAACGAGTTAAAGACTGACTTTCTGAAAAGGGGCTATGGAGAACAGGCAAAGGTAGATACCCTACAAAAGGGTTATTTTCCATCTGCACCCAAATTTTTATTTCACACACTTCTGATGTGTGCTTCAAATAAAACATCTTTTAACGAAATACCATTGAAGATTCAATGCCTGGGGTATGCCATTTTGAATAACAAAGATTACAACTATTCCCAGGAAATCTTCAATGACTTAGTGAAAAATGTTGACAATAAAGCATTTTTATTTTTTCCAAGATTTTTGAGTTATTACTTTAAACAAAAATTTGTAAAGGAAAATGAAAATTTGCCAAAACAAGGTGTTCATTGTCAAATAAAAAGCTTAACAAAAGAAACATTTTCAAGGATGATGGCACCAATAAAAACAAAAGCAGGGGTACCTGAGCAGATTTTAGCGGTTACAACTGCTCCTCAGGTATCAGCTGCTGAGCCCACTGCTCCAGGTGATCATAGCAGCACAACCACTGCTTTGAAACCCACACCTGACATAACCAAAAAGACCAAAAGAAAAACATCCAGAAAACCCACCAAAACCAAAACAAAGGCAACTCTGGAAGATGAGATCCCAGAGGAAATGCCTGTGACAACACAAAAGTCACCACAAACCACTGCTGCTACTTCCTCACAGCAGTTGGAAGAAAGATCTCAACCCATGCCTAAAACTCCTCCTGCATCCTCACAAAAGGATCAGGTTGTAAGCACAGGGACACCACAATATGAAGCTCTGAATCCACTTGGATCCATCTTCCTCAGTCCTGATCCCAAGGACATATCTCTTTCAACTCCCATCCCCTCACCAATCATAATGCCACAATCCATGCTACCTTTGTTGCATGCAGCTGCTATAGCTCAGACACAAACCAGTTCCTCTCTATCACCTATCACTGAGAGTATACCCCCACAGGTGACTGGGTCTGATGCTACTACTTCTGCTATCCCAGCAACAATTGAGGAGGTTACACCCCCTGAGTTACAAGTAACTCTCGGTGGTAGTTCAAGTGGAGCAGCAACTACAACTGGTGGATCAACAGGTCTCCAGTTGGCCAGTTGTTTCATAAATCAGACTCCCTTGAAGGCAATTTCTTCAATAGCACCAATGTTAACCACTAGTGAGCCTATTTCGATCACTAGTAACATCAAAGGTTTATCAAGTGCTGAAGAAAGAAGTCCCCAGTACTGAGAACAAGGGGCATCAATGGGTGATTTTTGGGACTCTGTCCCTAAGACACACATTGATATAACTACTACTGGTGGGGATTCAGATGATCCTACTAAAGTAGGTGATGATTCAAAATATCAGGAATTGACGGGCAGAGTTGACAAACTTGAAGAATCAGTTGCTGAAATAAAGGAGATGGTGCAAGAGATTTTAAAAGCTCAGAAAGCACAAGCCACTGCTATTCCTGCTCAAGCACCTGTACAACATGCATTTGCTGAAAATGAGCTTTGGAATATTTTTCAACCCATGCTTGAAGCACAGCAACTTATGGCTGACAAAAAGCATGCTATTCAAGTACAAATGCTGACCAACATGGTTGAATCAAGGTTCAAGGACACTCAAGCAGATATCAAGGCTATAAAGGCTAGCATTCAAAATGCATCTGGCAAAGTTCCTTCTTCCATACCATTTCTTGTAAACCCCCCTTCAGATAATGCCAAAAAGGGGGAGAATAACAAGCTGTTGGGAAAAATGAATAGGATGGGAATAGAACATGGCCTTCATGTTGAGCCTGAAAAAGGAAAAGAAAAAGAAAAGCAGGTCTCAAAACCTGTTAGCCAAACAGCTGATACAGCAGTAGTTTCAAAAACTACTGTTAGTAGCCAAACAGCTGCCACATCATCAACACAAACCACTCTACTACACACTACTAAAACTACTGCTCCACCACCATCATCTACAATCACACCATCACCACTGCCTCCTGTCATAAAACAGAAGACAACAGATGTTACAACATCTGTTGTAATGACAGCAGCGATTGAAGCACCAGTTGTTTCAACAGTTGTTTGTCAGACACTCCCCATCATTCAAACCACTGATCCACCCAAAACATCATCTGCTCCTTCTTCATTAAAAAGAAGAAGGACTCTCATATCAGATGATGATTCACCACCATCACTTCCATCCCCTGCTCAAAAGTAGAAGACAACTGCTGACATATCAGCAGTTGTAATGCCAGCAGATGTTGAGACACCAGTTGTCTCAACAGCTGTTAGTCAGTCATCCACCACTGCTCTCACCTTTCCTACATCACAACCAAAGCTTTTCAACAGAATAAGAAAGCCAATACATGCCGATGAGGGTATACATGATCCTAATGCTGCACAACATCCATTGGAACTTGAAGCTATCAAAAATGAGATGAGGCAATTTTATACAGAAGAAGATCCTTCAAAAAGAAGATTCTCCTCACTCATAGGCTACATGGCACCAGAGGATATGGATGATTACCTCAAACTCAAGGCAAGGCAGGCTAAAGTAAAAGCCAAGGTTGATAGTGAAAAAGAAAAGTTAAGCGAAGTTGGCATAGCTAAAAGACTGGAGTTCTACTTCACAAAAGTAAAGCAGATAGAAGGGTTTGCACGAGACCTAAACAAAGAAAAGGCTGATCAAAAGAAAGAATTAAGAAAACTATATCTAGCCTACGTCATGAAAGAAAAGTTCTATCCTGCTGAAGAACAACAGTTCAGAGAATGGCCAGTAGTAGCTCTTAAGCGTGAGGCAGAAAGGATTGAAAAGATTAAGAATGATCCTACGAAGAAGAAGAATGCTCCTAACTGGAGAAAATATGAGAAGCTCATTGCTGACTTAACGGCTGAATATAAGAGAAAGAAAAGGGAGCTGGTGGATGCGAAAATGGATACTGCTGAAGCCATATCAAAATGGTCAAAACAGCAGACAGATGAAGCCTACGAAAGGCTGAAGAAAAGAAAGATAACTGTTTCAGGCACTTCTAAGAAGAAAGAATAAATGATGAAGCTTGAACAGAAGATGGAAAACCTCGACACACTGTTCCGGTCTACTTTTGTAACAAATCAAGAAGAGGGAGAACAACTGACTGAAGAAGAGGTAATAGAAAAGGAAGCAGAGTACTTCAAAGATACCATCACGAAAATGGGTCTAAAAGAAGAAACTTCAACAAAGCTTCAAAGCCTTTTAAAGGCATTAAACAAACCTGCGTCTCCAAACACTGCTAAAGACAAGACAGAAGCTGAAAGACAAGAACTTATTGAACAAGAAACTGCAGAAGATATAGCTGCAGCAGACAAAGTCATTGAAGAGACTTTCAAAAGAATGTCTGAAAGTCTGCAGGTGTTTTCAAGGCCATCATCCCTCAACTCATCTTTAAATAAATCTCTCCCAAGAAATCCATTGGGTTCAAAAGTACTAAAGTGGATGTCTGACCAAAAGACCCATGTATTGACTATTGTCAGATCCAATGGAAATGTGAAGTACATATCAAGGAAAGAAGCACTAGGCCTTAGTGTTCAAGATTTGCAGGATCTCCTTGAAATTTCACTGTGTAGGGATGAGGATGACCAGAGTGCAAAGGAATTTGAAGCTGAATTAAAAGAACAAGCTAAGGCACTCTTGATGAGTAATAAAGGTCCTGAATAATGAAAGGTTTTGGCATTATCTGTTCCAGGGGGAGATTGTTGGGATTGAACCCTACCAGAGGAACAGATAATGTAAAGCCAAAACCAGGTCACAACAGAGGATTCACAATAAGCAGCAGTTTACACTTTGCTCTCCCCTTGAAAGTGATTTATGATACCTGATGGTCTCTATCCACTGTCCATATACAACTACTGCTACCCTTTCAACTGCTGATGAAAGCCCTGAAGTTTCCAACACTGCTGGTCCTATCTACTGATGATAAAGCACTGCCCAGTCAAGGACTGATCAACCTTGAGGAAAGCACTGACATAAAGAGAAAGCAGCTGTTTAGTGAAATATCTGTTTTATGTATAGTCAGTGGTTAGGTTAGCAGTGTTTGTGTAAGGACAGTAGATACAGGTTGTTAGGCTGTTAGACGTCACTTTCATGGTGATGTCAGCTGAGATACCTCAGTGGTTTGGTTTGCCTATAAATGTAACAGTACCCTGTACTGTTACATTTGATTGACTGAGTGGGATCTTCTCCTCATGTCTAATCCTTTCATCTTGTGTGCAACCAACCTTGGGGCATCAGGCTGAGGGGGAGTATAGTTTGTAAGCATGACTGTAATCTTTTGCTTTGATTTGTAATCTTTTGACTCTATGTGAAGCAATTGTTTATCAAACTATTTTCTCCTTTGATTGTGTTTATAAAGTTTTTTTCATTTCCGCTGCACCTAATATGTTTTCATATTCATTGATCATTCATTTCAAACAAACAAACACTATCATGAGAGCCTCCGATCCTAACAACTTTCTACAACTATCCTTCTCTTTCTATTCTGGTTAACTTTTATCAGTCTTGATATTGGCCCTTCAAAGTCATCATCAGATTCTATTTCTACCAAATCGCATGCTATAGTCAAAAAACTTTACAAAATCGCATTTATCAGTTAATCATGTTCATTGTGTCACTAAGTGATAAAATCGCATGAATTAGTTATCAATTCGCAAATTTTAATAATTCATTGCAAATTTTAATAATTCACTGTCAAATTTGCGAAATTAAAAACACAAATGCGAAATTAAAAAACAATAATATATTACTTAAACTAGTCAATCTTTATAATTCGCATGCTTTAAGGATCAATTCGCATGTGTTAGTTAAGCATTACCAAAACCTTCAACAAACAGCATTTTATCTTATGATATCGCATTTGTCATACAAAACCCTCACAAAACCTTATATGATATCGCACATATATCATGTATAATTATTAAAACTGTATAATCATGCCAAACCTAATAAATAAATATACAAGTCATAAACCCTAGCAAAATTGTAGTTGTGACCAATATTTAATTTTATAAAACTATATGTTTCAGTTAAAAGCTTAATAAACAAACAAAATCACATTTGACATTTGACAGTATACGCTTAATCTAGCGAACCTATTCTTAAGTATCGGGTCATATCTAAAGGATCTACCTTTGGCCCGTATACATTCTAACATATAATAAATCTATTCATTCCAGACTATAGTACCCCCCAGTTAATCGGACTTGAGTCAATAATACTTAGACTTGCGGCTTTTTACCAAATATAGTCTTATTGATTGGAAGCTAGAAAAAAGGTAAATACTCTTGACTTATTTTAGCGTAAACTTGGGATGGCAAATATGCCTGTTGGGACGGTTATTACACAAATATGCCTGTGATTGCGATAAAGTGTATGAATACGGTTTAATCCGTTTACTTGATAACTGATATAATTGGGGGTTAATGATACCATGTCCAGACAACCCAATGGGTTAATCAAGCATATAATCTCGTAATAATAATAATCCCAAGATATTTTTAAAAGATCACCTACGGGTTATCTATATGTATAAAACTCTTTTCGAAAAACTATTTTTCCAAAGAGTCAGTTAAGTGTATTTACCAGCTTTGGCTGACGTATTTTCAAAAGATTGTACAGCAGGTACCGAACCTTATTATATGCTGGGAATACGGGTCGGCTAGAATGAAGGCTAAGGAATTTGCACTCCTGATGCTTAAGGCCTATGATATCTAAAGCTCTGTTTATTTAGATCCTGCCTGCGGGCTTGTATCGGATGCTTGTAATACTTTTATTCATTCAAGCTTTACTTTAATAATTTTAATCCAATACTTCCGCTGCATATTATTTTATTATGATAAATGTTATCCAATCATGTGTTAGATAAGATGAGAGTGTTGTTGATCATCTGTAGAAACTAAACATGCATGGATTTAAAAACCACATTAAAAGTATATACTTATGTGTTAGCCAAAAGGATGTAAACACAGGTAACATCAAGATGTAACATATGTAACATAGGTATACATCTTTAACCCATTGTGTGTAACACATGTAACACCCTGTATGTAACACATCTTACCCGCAATGCAACACGTGATACAAATATAGGTTGCATATGTAACCTAGCTATTCATGTGTTAGTCTCTGGTATAACTCATGTAACTACCTATACTCATAAAAACGGTACCTGAGAGCATGTTCTTGGTCATCTGTTGACATACGGGGGGGGGGGGGGGGGTATGTATACGTGCGGGCAGAAGTTAAAAAAACAGTAACATGGTGAAACGTGTGTAACATAGCTTTACCTGCGTTATGAGAGGTGTGATAAATGTGACACCTTATGTTAGAAAAGATACAGGGCATGGCATATGTGACCGGGTTACAGAAGTTACGCAAGTCATGTAACACGTTTTACATGTTATCACGAATGTTACATGTGTTACACATATGTATAACACATTGTTTGTAACATGTGTAACAAGGTCAAAACTTGTGCTCCTGCTTTATGTCATGTAAGTACTTATGTGTGCACATGTAACATCTTCTACATAACGTGTGTAACTTGGTGAAAAAGTTATCGTAGTTTGTTCTAGTCATCTCCACCCATAATTGCAAACTAAAAAATTAAATAAATCTACCATTAACTAGAACTTTAGCAATAAAAAACCCAGAAATAATTAAAAAATCTAAGAAAGCATGAGTTTATGAAAAACAAAAACTAAGAAAGAAAAATAAAGCAATTTAATACAAAGGAGTTTAAAACAAAGGAGTTTAAGAAAAACAAAATCAAACAACATCACATATCACATATCGTAAACCCTTTCAAACAAAAACAAAGAAGTTTAAGATTACCAAAAAAATATTAATAAAGAAAGAAAATTAAATTTGGAAGTTAAGAAAAACTTACTAGGCAATTCTCGTTGCTCAGTTTTGTTCATATCCACTTCTGCAAATCGGAATCCAGGAGGCATATCTATTTGACCATCCTCTTGACCATGACCAGAGAGCTTCTCCCTCATCTAAATGCTAGATACATGAATCTTTTTCTTCTTGAAATTGAAGTTTTCATCATCTAGATTTTTCCTCTTCTCGGGTCTCTCTGTTCTTGCTGGACCTTCATCCAAAGGCTGGATTCTGGGACGCACATGGATCTGGAATGATTTTGACCAGACCTTCATCCTGAGAAAATCCTAGCCGCCATACCAGATTGTTGACTTCCTGCTTCATACAGATCTGGAACGAACATGAATCTGTAACGATTTTGAACCCTAGGTTTTTGGTTGGTGGTGGGGTGGGGGGTTCATTGTTTGTTTTAGGTTTATTTTGGTTGTGTTCACGTTGGTTCTCATGGTTTTTGTGATAAAGGGTGGTTCTCGCATGAACCCTACCCCATATAATATAGGAAGGGTTATCTTGAGAACGTTAAATATTGCGAGAATCGTGAGAACGAATGAAACAACCAATTAAAACCAATTCCTTTTAATACAAACATCATTATAATTAAGATACAACACCAAAAGAAGAAGTTACAACATCAAATAATTTATTTCTTCTCTCAAAATCACTCTTCTTTTGAACTTTACATATGTGTAAATGACAAACTTGCACATGTGTAAATACAAAAATTTTACGAATACATGTAACTTTAATTTCTAACATTGTATTTGAATAATAATGATAATTGTAAATAAAAAAGTTGAATTGATTTTGTCTAAGTTCTCGTGGTTTTTTCATTCGTTCTCACAATATAAGCATATAACTAAACGAAAAATGTCAGGAAAAATAATTAATGTGATATGTAGATAACAAAATTAGTAGTACAAAAGTAGTACTACACAACTACTTTTCGAACTTGTTTAGTTATGGCTTGCAAATTTATATAACTGAAAAGCAACTAACCGATTCATTTTATATGCATTTTACTACGTATTATTTCGTTGATTGGATGCATTCTTCTTATTATTATTATTAATCAATATTATATTGTTTTTTATTTTGTAGGTTTCAAAAGATCACTATTTTGATACAACCCAATGTGGGGATAACGCACTTGTAAGAGAAACATGTCTTTTAAAGGAAATGTCTCAAGTTTAAATCTGGGTAAAAATAAATCGTTTAACACCTCGTAAAATCACGTCCAATGATGTATCGACACGTGTACTAAACTCTAATGAAGTCAAACGTTGACTATTAGGGACTAATTTTGCGAAAAATCAAAAACTTTTGAATGTGAAAGGACTGAAAGTGTCAACATGCTTAAACTAAGCCTCCGAATGATGTTACATGGAATTCATACTCACAAATAAGCCACTTGTTGGTCGAGAGGAGCCGTTTACATAATTATTTGGAAGTTTGCGCGTCGAAGGGTCAAAAGCGTCAAAATGTTAATTCTTACCTCTGAGTGACCTTTTAACAAACCGAGAGCTTCATGATGTGTGATTATACTCACGCAAATGCCCAATATTGGCCATTTAAGGCTTTTATGCCAATAAGTGACGTTACATGCAACTTTGCAAGTTAAATGGGTTAAAAGCGTCAATATGTTTAATTATACCTCTGAATGACCTTTTAACGAACCTGAAGTATTATGAAGTGCAATCATACTCTTGAGAATGCCTAATATGGGCTACCTAGGGCTTTGATGCTATTAAAATGATAATACGCGCAAGTTTGCGCGTTAGAGAGACCAAAAGCGTCAACTTTTAAATCTACGCCTTTGGGTGACCATTTAAGCGAACGGGAGCGTCGTCATATTTAAGAACATGCTTGGGAATACTCAATATGGGCCACGAAAAGCTTAGATATCGTTAAACGATATTACGCGCTACTTCGTGCGACAAAGGGGCTAAAAGCGACGACTAGCAAAACTACGCGTTCGAGAGGCCTTTTGAACAACCCAGGAACTCCGTATTGCTCAGTCGAACTTTTGGGTGTGCCGAAGATTGGCCACTAACGCAATTACACCTTATAATGAGAATATACTTGAAAATGGAAAGTTGGCAAGATCATGGGAGTCCTTAAAAACTATAAATAGGTGAGGATTTCTCACTTTCAAACTCACACTTTCCTTTCAATCTAGCTCTCTCTCAATTTTAAGAGGACCCTGAACATTTTTGGGAACCATAGGACCATTTGTAAGTGTCCTTTCGTGACTAGTTATTTTGTTTGACTTTTAAAGCCGAAAAGTCAAGCTTTTTCGATAAACACTTTGACTTTTAACTAGACCATAAACGGTCAAGCCATTGTTTGCAAAGAACATGGCTACGTGATAGTAATTAGGTAGGTGTTAAACCCTCAAAAGGGCACCTCCTAATTATCACGTTTACTTAGTTAATTGTCGGGTCAAAGTAATTAAAATAAAAGTCAAACGGGTCAGTTTTAAATAAAATTCATAACTAATAATGTAGAAGCTATAAAATCAGTTTTGTCACTTTAATAACTTGGTAAATATTAATTGAACATGTCTAGGCATGTTCAACCCGACAATTCTGAGTTTAGGATTGGTTCGCAACCGAAAGTCGCAAAAGTAGATTTTTGCTTTGACTTTCAGTTCTGACCCGAATTAGCTTAGTTTAGTTATGCCTTAAGGTTCCTTTGTGACCATATTATATGTTAGTATGACCCTCTGAGGTCATACTACATGGTCCCTTAGAAATCATAGTTCATTTGCATGTTCCGTTAAATGCTTAAAAATTGACTATTATGCCCTTATGTTATAAAAACGAGATTTTTGAAATTGTGAGAGGACAAAAAGTTTTATTACTAATATTTAAGCATGTCACAAAAATTTGACATCATTTTCTGGTCCCAATCAAAAGTTATGCAACATACCGTAAAATAAAACTTTTTGTTAATTAAATGGCATTTTTAGCATAAATCATATTTAAACCCATATTTTGGTACCAAAATTGCTACCCACTGTTATAATATAATTTTTTAGGGAATTTTGGAAATTTTTTTCAAATTTTATGCTGACCATAACATTGAGTTCTTGTATAAATTCGGCAGTTGACGATAATGTCATTTTCATTAATAAAATGAGTTTTACATATTATTTGCATGGCAAACCTTTTTGTACTAATGTTATATAATAAATAAAATATTTTAAGCATTAAAGACTGATCAAAACTTCAGAATTTTATAAACATCATGAATATCGTCAATTACCGACTTTTACGCTAATTAGGCGCATAGTATGGTTTAAAACCATATTTAACGCCTAAGACTTGCTACCTACTGATTTTACAAATAAATTTTGATACTTTAACAGTAAGTATAACTCTTGAACTCAGACTTCCAAATTTGACCTTAAAAGCATATGTGAAATGACCAAAATGCCCCCACGGTGCATAGTTTGGCTATAAATGATAAACCTCACATATGTATGATATCTTACTGATGTAACTTGATAAAATAAATATTTTTACTAATATATTCGACCAAAACCTCAGTTTGCTATTAAACCTCTTTTATAAACTTTAAAATGACCAAATTACCCTTTAGGGTCTTAAATTGGTTTTAAATTCGTTTTGGGGATAATTGAAGATATCCTACTGATACCACAACATATTTTAAGCATAATAACTTATGGAACTTGTACTTATATTATCCGGTTACCCCTTATGCTTATACGCGTTCGGTACGTGACTAGTTTGCATAAATTAACCGAAACGGGTCAAACCTTATCATTTTTATTTCAAAATCCAGAATGTATTTAGTTTACCCATTTTATACAAGTCTTCATACTTGTTGGGTCTAAATCACATTCCAATCCGGTCATCGCTTAATCTCGCGTTTCGTACCGTAAACTTTTCTTTAAAACTAACTGGTCTAAGTTATAACTTAAATAAAACCCGTTAGGAATCTAATAGGTTATTAAAACCTTCGTTCCAGATTAGGAGCCCAGTAAAAGCTACCTACACTTGCTAATTAGAATATACGGCTGAGTATAATTTACATTTTAGCTCAGGTAATTACTTTTAACTTATTTTCCCTTATACGGGCTTGGGATACGGTAAATTATTACCTCTTGGTCGGGTATTGAATATTTAATAGATTAGTGGTTAAATCATTAAGATAACCCGTTTCAATCTGTCTTGTTTGATACAAAGCATTTGAGGGTTAATATGACCGTGTCCTGGATATCCTCGGCTCATTCATTTGAAATGGCCACGACTTAAGCACGGGGTGTAGGCGTACACCTGATAGTTGCGTATGTAAAACGGTATCTCACTAGTGAGGAAACTTCTTGTGGGCTTATACTAGTGGTGTGTCTATTAATCTTGTCCCGACTCTTCTATTCCGGGCCCTGAACGTACGAAAAACATCTAAATTTGTATACACGATTATTTTAAATAATCTTCCCAAGTTATAAAAGAAATTTGTGCCTTGTGCATTTAAATCAATTTTCATAAATGTTTTCAAAAGAGTCAGTTAATTGTATTTACCAGTGTAAACTGACGTATTTTTCAAAAGATTAAGTTCAGGTACTACGCGTAATGGGCTGGAAGCTCTTGAGTATTAAATAAAGAGTATTGCAAACTCTTAATACTTAAAGTCTCTCGAACAATATTTTTCTTTATGTTTTAAGATCCGCCTGCGGATTTATGTACATCCGTTTGTATAATATTTAATTATACTTTGTGATTCGGTTTGTATTATTATTTTCTTCCAAGACTTCGGTTGTGCATTAAACTGTGATTATTTGACTATGATGATATCAACTACGTCACGGTACTCACCACCGAGCCCACCGGTAATACGTGGAAATATCGGGGTGTGACAAATCGGTTAAAGTGTTGGGCATCATCAAGGTGACAGATCCAACATTGGGTCTTGAACTTAATATTAATAAAACTGAGCTCTTTTACCCTTCTTGTTATGGCAGCAAGTTTCTCAAGGGTTTATTTCTTACAGACATCGGGAGATGATTATTGGGGGTAAAGCTTCTTGGGGGAGCCGTGAGTAGAGATCTAAGCTTTATAATAAATGGATGCATATATTAGATATATAATTTAATATATATTTAGAAGTTTATAGAAACCTTTTGGGCCCTTTAAAAATTTGGGCCTCGAGCGTTGGCACGGGTTGGCCGGTCCAAGAGCTGGCCCTGCAACTTGTACACATGGAGGATGCAGCGTTATTCTTTGACAAAGTTTGTGCGAGGCGATTGAGGACTTGGTGGTTTGTGGAGGTCCTTTCTTTGGAGGCTTCCAATGGCGACTTGCTTCCTTACTTATTAGGTTTGGGGTTGTATTCGGCTATAGAGGCTTCATCATATGCATTTGTGGCCACGAGAGCACTATCTTGGATGCTACAGGACCACATCTTACAATACAATGGTATATGTGATATGGATTCTGACTATATTTGTGCTTTGGCTTGTCTTCGTGATACGATTCTAATCTTCAACTTCAGCGGTTTCACTAATAAGGACAAGGACACCGCCCCCTAAAAGCCCAATATGCATTGGCAGGTGCTCTTTTTAGTAAAAGTGTCCATGACATTGAGGTACAGTTTGATATGTCCGTTAGACAAAAAGCCGTTTTTGAGTGTTTACGAGCACCACATGCCCAAGATTTCATTCTTGCTATATCTATAGATGGGTTAGGTCAGCATATATCGCTGGTGGAGTACCGTACTATCCTTAAGTATCGCCTCATGATTCCATTATTTTCTATTGATAAGATATGCCTGGTTTGTCAAAAGGTGTGTTTGGACTCCTTTGGGGAGCATGCAGTGCATTGTAGAGAGCTCTCGGGTTTCAAGTACCAACATGATTTGGTTAGGGATGTCCACTTTGACATATTTAGGCGCGTTGGGATTTCTGTTAAGAAAGAGGCACATGTGAATTTCTTAACTGACCCATTTGAAGGAAGATCTACTCTCAGACTAGTCGACATTTTGGTCTTTGGACGGACAGGAGGAAAACACGCTTATGTGGATTAACATGGGTTTCCACCCTTGTCTTGGGGGAATGGGGGGGGGGGGTAGTGCTTTCATGATGGGTCAGGCTGCTTTAAAAGCTGCTAGGCAAAGTGAGCAAACATGAGAAACCGTGCCTTGACAACCAACACGTGTTTATCCCATTTGCATTTGAAAATTTTGATTTCCTTGCGCAAGAGGCTGTGGACCTGCTTAGTCGAGTTCAAAGGGTCACACATAGTAATGTCATGACTCAGAGATCTATGAATGTAGTTTTTAAAAGACTTGGTTTTGTTATTCAAAAAGGAGTTACGATGCAACTTGTTACCCGTTTACCTTATATTTCTATGTAATTTCTTATTAAAATTAAAAAAAACAAAAGAAAAAACCTTAGAGTAAAATGAATAATTTAACATTATTGGTGTAACAGGGTAGGATCAAACTTTGTCATAAAAAAAAAGTAGAAAGAGATGTTTACTAAACATTGTTTGGTAATGAAAGGTATATTTGAAGGTAGTTGAATTAACAAATTAATTCACTCAAGTAAATGGCTAAATTATTATTGTTAAAATCAATAAGAAGAAAACGTATCCCTCATTTGTGGCCTAGTGGTAGGAGGATTGGGTTTTCTAGTGGAGACTCAAGTTTAATTCCTATTTGTGTCATATTGGAGTGGATATAGGCAATGAATGATTTGGACTAGGCCTTGTGTAAGGTTGTCAGTTCGATTCCTGAGCCCAACCGGGTTTTCGCCCCACCGTGTGTTACGCCAGAGAGTGCTGCTCTTGTGGTGGCACAACGACTGTCAAGTGGCAGCCGACGGTATGGTTTCCCAGAAAAACACCCAAAAAAGTCAAACTTTGAAGTCAGCGTGGGTCCGGTTAAGACAACATAGTCTGGCTAAAGTGGGGCAATACGAGGTTCTCCGATTTAAAGAATGTAGTCATTGGCGAAGCCACGCCCCCCCCCCCCCCTCCCAAATTTCTTGAAACCGGAGGGGGGGCGGGGGGCGCCCCCGGAGATACACTATCCTGCGCCCCTGAATGTAATAACGTTATACATGAAGTTGACCGTTAAAAAAAAGAAGAAGAAGAAAACGTGACGTGGTAGTGTGGTACTATGGCATGCTTGCAAAATGGAATTAAAAGATGAGATGAATGAATTACAAACCATAACAAATGGGCCGTGCTCACTTTTAACTGTTTTGGGCTGCCAAGTGGGCTGGAAAGGAAAGAACACATGGATAAGATAAAATGATAAATTAACACTACTGTCGGCTGATAGAATAGATTGCTTAAAATATATATAAAGCGTGAAGTAGTGATCTTATACACTTTTTCCATCTTAAATTCTTAACGAGATTGATCGACCCGCGCGTTGCGGCGGTATGTTAGTGCTAAATTTTTAAAGGTCTAATTTTATATCATTGAAGATAAAGTTAAACACATAGTTCAGGTAGTACAAAGAAGTGTAGGCTGCTACGTCTAATTACATATTTTAGGCATATTTATCATTGATGGATATGCACACAAAACGTTGCTTTTTTCTTGTAGTCGCAGGTATGGCCTTCCTTCTGACAAAAGTTTAACTTGAAGAATCTCTGACCAAAAGGGACCTGCACTTTAAGTTGTGTTTCTTCGATACTATTTCTTTCTAGTATTGGCAGGTGTTGTACAAAAGGTAGGAGTTCTCACTTCAAGATTGTAGAAGCGCTACCCAAAAGGGATTTCACCTGGCCTTCAAACTGGGTTTTTTTTGTATAGCATACAAAACGTAACTTTTATTTCTGCATTGGCAAGCTTTGTACAAAAGGTTAGACCTTCCCAAAAAGGATGCTTGCCGCATAGCAGATTGGACTTCTAGTATTTGGCTTGTTTTTCACCAGAACCTGTGTCTGCAAAATTTATATGTGTTAGCTATTTTGAACTATAGTTATACCTACCTGATGAGTGTTAATGTTAGTTTTGGATGTGAAGTTACCTGGTGAATGCTGGAGTGCCCTTTTAGTCGTAGTGGTCTTGCGGTTTGGTGTTGGTGGGGGTAACATGAGGGCCTTTGGTGGTGTAGTGATCGTATGAGGATCAGTTGGTGTTGTGTCGCCATTGGTAGCATCAGTTGCCTTGTTGACAACAATTGATTTGTCCTTTACGGTCAGGCTAAATGTCATGTGATTACCAATTTTCTCAACGATTGGGTCTGGAAGTATCTTGGGATCTGTGTATCCTTGCTTGATAATCATCTCTTCGCAGGTAGTACCCAACATGTCAGTCATGACGTCGTTGAAGAATACCATATCAGTGAATGATGTTGCATCAATGATCGATGCGTTTACACAATACCTGTTAAGTCAAGGATTGAATGTTAATCCATGATATTTTGTTATTAGGAATATTAAGGATTGTATATTTGTCTTACATGTACTTCGGTTGTGGGTTTTCATCATCCTCACATACAAAGTGGATTGAATCACTGTTTTCTTGGTACAACTTCTTTGTACACAAAGAGCATTGGACATAGTACCATTTACGGGACGCATAGATCTCTTTTATCTGTGCATGACAGGTGAAGCGGGACTTTTGTACCTGTAAAAAAGCTATATGAAGTTAGATTGAATGGGGGTTGTATTTAAGAATTTAAGAGATGTAAGTGTTGGGAGAGAGACGTTGACAGTTTTGTTTGCTGATATGTTATTAAGCTCTTGGACTGTCACTGTGTTCTCTGCGGGCTGTATTGTCTTTCCTGCTAGTGATGCTTTTAGCCTAAAATTAACATTAACAGATGATAAAATACTGTTTGTCTTGGTATTGATATGCCTACAATTGGTAGAATGGAATACCTGTCGACATGATGTTGTATCTCTGGGAATGTTGGATTGACAACAATGGTTGTTGCATTTGTTGATTCCAACTGTTTAGAACCTGATACACATAAACTTTTTGGAACATAAGTACTTTAGAAGTTTAATAGGATAACATCTAAGGTTTGATCATATTTATTTATGTTTCAGTCAATGTCAAAGCCGTAATTATTGTGGAGTACCAGTTGTGGACATGAAATTGGATGTCGTGTTAAGTTCTTTTCAATACAAAAATTGAATCTTCTTTCAAGTATTTGAGCTTGTGTAACCATATAGTGTAATAGTAAACGAACCACAAAATCATGTGACTTTATTTAATGTTATTTCAAGAACTAACCGTTGAAGTCAGTGACTAAGGTTGATGTGATTGCCAGAATATCGCCAGGTATTGTCTCATTCCCGATGAGGTCGCGTTTTTCTGGCCATAAAGTGATCTCAATTGGATTTTCTCTGTTGCAATTCAAAAGTATTATTACTTAGCTTTATGGAAAAGATGTCATAAAGGTTATATGTCATTTAACCTGTCATCTTCCATGTCAATCTTTCGTAGCCTTTTGTTTGTTCTTGTGGTACTCGGCCAGTGCTTTTTGACTCGACCTATGAAGTCTGAAAGTTGACACATACTTTAGACTTCATATTTTATCAAGTCTGTATCTAAAATTTAGATGTGTATATGTGTGTATATATATATATATGTGTGTGTGTGTGTGTGTATACCTGTGAGTAACTTCGTTGACCCTGATCGACTTTTGATTTCCTCGTAATTAGCGAAGTTAAAGTACTGGGTCGGTATGTTGGTGTCGGATAGGGGAACAAATCTTGCTCTTTTTCCGATTCTAAGGGAAGCGTTGTGCTGTACGGTTGGCATATACTTTCTTGACTCAACTACTATGTAATTGTTGACCCTGTAGCATGACTGAACTTTGATGATTGAGTCAAAGTATGCTTGTTCCTTTTGGTCTGCTATTGCCTCAATAGCGTCACCCTACAATTAATCAAGATGCTGTTACTTAGAGCATACGACAGGTTAATTTAGTTATGCATAAAAAAGCAAGCTTACGTGTTTGTCAACGAACAGGTAACAGAGCTCCTGACTTTGGCTTTTAGTTTGGCTTTTAGATGATGGCTCTTGTTTTTTTCCCACCGGTATCCATGTTTTCACAACCCGTATTTCAATTGGTTCTGGTTTGTCATGTTCTTTCATATCAGACAGACGCTTGGAAGACATCGTTGTGTGAATGTAGATGACTGTTTTGTGTGTACCGTCAGTTTGCTGTAGGTTGATGATCATTATTAGTATGTAAATATAATATACATCATGTAACAATGTAAATGCTATAAGTATACACATTATTGAACTGGAAAAGTAAAAAAAATGTCTTTTATCTGTGTACACTATTGGAACAAATGGCTTTAGAATCTGTGTATAATGTGTTGTGTCTCTATACATTACTTATTTCAGCTAGGAAGTCAGAGTATACAATGTTATTAGTTGTGTTTGAGTCATCGCCTTCTTGTGGGACAATAAGAATTTTTAGTGCATTGGGTGTAGTTGCTCTAGATAATGCTACGTACAATTGACCGTGACTGAATACCGGTTGTGGTAGGTATATTCCTATTTTGTCTAGTGATTGCCCTTGGCTTTTGTTTATCGTCATAGCATAGCATAGCCTTAGTGGAAATTGTTTTCTTTTGAATACAAATGGTAATTCGTTATCTTTGTAAGTCAAAGCAATTCTAGGTATGTACACACGACGACCGATAAATTTGCCTGTGATTATGTGCGCTTCAATAATTCTTGGCAACAATTGTGTAATTATTAGTCTTGTGCCATTACAAAGGCCGTCAGTTGGGTTTAGATTTCGAAGTAGGATGACAGGTGCGTTGACTTTTAATTCAAGGGAATGTGGGGGCAGCCCATTAAAGTTTAGAAGGTTTAAGTATTCAATTGGATATAGCATTTCAGTATCGCCATGATCACCAGCATGAGGAGTAATTGAATCATTACTAATGTAGGTTGTTGTTGTTCCAGGGGTCATGTTAATAACCACTGAGTTGATTTCGTCTACTGTATCATTTTTGGGACACACAATTGCCTTTGTAGATAGTGTTGCAGCTGATGGGTTTTCTAAAGTGTTAGTGTCATATATAAAATGAATAAGGTTTGTCAGTGCGTCTTTCGTAAAAGGTATTAGGTATTCTGATGGTATTTGTAGTTTCCGTGTGTTTATTGGTTCATTTATATCTGGTGTTCCTAACATACCGTCACCTACAGCTACCAGCCAAGACGAAAAAGCGGAGATCAAGTTTTTGTCTTGCAGACTAAGATTTGGTCTTTGAAGACGCATGTTTTCAGTCAGTTTGTAGATGATGAAATCCTTCCATAGATACGATCTTGGTAGAGAAGAAGCTAAGATCATTGCCTTTGAAGATTTTGGGATTATTGGGAGTGTCTGTCTGAAGTCTCCACCTAGTAACACTGACTTTCCTCCAAAAGGCTTTACAGAGTTATTAAGTAAGTCCTTGAGAGACCTCTCTAATGATTCAAAGCATTTTCGATCATTCATTGGTGCTTCATCCCAAATAATAAGTGATGTTTCACTTAGTAGTTGGGCAAGATGAGTGTTCTTTTTTATATAGCAAATTGAGTCATCTGTCATATCTAACGGGATTTTAAACCAAGAATGAGCTGTTCGACCAGAGGGTAAGAGTAGTGATGCTATGCCAGAGGCTGCAACTGCTAGGACAATACTTCCTTGGGAACGTAACGCTGAAATGATCGTCGTCCATAAGAATGTTTTGCCAGTTCCACCATGTCCGTAAACAAAAGCCAGGACTTGCTTTCCGGAGGAAATAGACGATATGACATGTTCATAAATCATTCTTTGTCGAGAATTAAGACATGCTCGAGAAGATTCATGTTCAGATGTAAGTAATTGTCTATCGTAATTCTTTTCTTCCATAAGTAATTTGTTATTCAAGTGCTGAAGCAAATCAGACTTTGGCATAGGTAGTCCGAATTCAGAAAGAGATGAAGGAGAGGATCCTGAACGAAGTAATAATTCAAGTTCGTATAATACATATTGTCTCAAGTCATCATCGTTGGCTATGTCATGATTTCGTTGCCCATCATCTGCCATCTTACGCCATTGCTGGTTCCATAGCTCAACCGGGTTTGATATCTCACAATACAATAACATTTGCGTGAACAATGAACGTAACTCTGAAGCAGTGGCCCAACCTGCAGCTTCGTCAAATGTATATGACCACTCTCTGTCGTCTCCTAGTAACCCTAGTTTTTCACATGCACTACGAAATGTTGGACAAAGTTCACCATGTACTGTTCGTATACAGGCATAGGAACGACAACCTCTTTGATGACCTAGCAACATCCGTAAAAAAAAAGTCTCTCCACAACTTGGATGTATGTATATGAGCCGTCCTATCGCAGGTGTCTTATTTGATGCTCTACGCATCCAACATTTGCCTGATGGATCCCACCTGTATTCCATGAGATAATCAATGTAGCGTAGATGTCGTCCGCTGTTGTCTTTCTCATTGTTTCTCAACCATTCTGTCAAAGTAGTGCGTCTATAGAATGTGTTTGCTGCTATGTTGTCTAGCTGATCATTATCTTTAAACGTGATGTGTTGCATGTTTTCTAGATGAACAGCAAGTATTTGCACGGGAGGATTTCTGTCATGTATAAGGAAATTAAGTATTCTCCAGGAGGCCTCATGAGGACATATGAACCTCGCGTCAAGAAAGTTTCGAATTTCATCTACATGAGGGGAATCAACAGTATGTGTGTCCTCAGTAAGGGAAGGTGATTTTTTAATCGTGTAACGGATATGATCAGCTCCCTTTGATATGTACTTGAACAGGTATTTGATGAGCATACTCCAACCACAGTATTCAACGTTGATGTGAGCCATATAATGCATAGATAAGGCACGATTGTATGGTACAACGTACCCGTTATCTATTTTCATGCCATTCTTTGTTACAGTGAATCCAGTTGATTGTCTTCTGTAATGAACATATCCACTATCATCGAATGATGTTACTTCCTGATATTCTTTTGGATAGTTCTTAGAGCAAGAACCAGAGGACATGCATGGCGCATCTGGTTTAACTATACCGCACGGCCCATGAATCATAAGATCCGTGACAATCTTATACAATTGAGGTTCTAGGATAGGGTTTGGTATCTCAGCAGATATATAGTTGTCAACGTCGGATGCGTCTTTTATTCTATACGGCTGAGTAACCCACAAAAGCAAGTGACAATGAGGAAGGCTCCTCTTTTGGAACTCGATCGTGTATAAATCTGCAGTGGAGTTAAGAAGCAAGTTATATCAATATAACCTACGGGACATGTTTTCTATTGATGACGTTTACAAAAATATTGCACGAAGAGGTAATGATTAGAAGACTACCTGCAGCAACATCACCAAATGGTTTATTGGTTTTCAAAAAATTCATCATTGATTTAAGCTTTAGTTGGAATACTCTTGCGATGATGTATGGCCGATCTTGGGCCTTCAAGGATGGAAACCTTGCCATATATCTTTCAATCTCTGGCCATTTCACATTACATGTAAAAGTAATTAAATATTGTGGATTCCCATGCACTCGGCATATAGCCAAAGCATCTTGGTAATGTTTATACATGTACCGGGGACCACCTATGAAAGACGAAGGCAGCACAATTCGTTTACCTATATCACGTCCTTCAGTATCACCACGTTGAACCGCGTCATGTACACCTTGAAGGAATTCAGTACGAAAGACATTTTGATTCATTCTATAGTAATCAAGGCGGCTTTCCTCGATACATACATAGGCATCAACAATATATTGTTGTAAAAGTCGACCTCCCCTTAAAAGTAGACTATATACATTTGACCGATCATGTAGCAGATAACTGTAATACATGTTCATGGTCATCTTTTTGTTTTGTGATTGGTTTCTATCACGTAGACGGAGGTCAGGTGACCAACCACTTTCACCATGAATGAAGAGTAATGGATATTGTAATGGCATGTATGACTGATGGAGTTTGTTTATACGTTGTGGGCCACCGTCTCTTTGTCGAATAATAATGTCAAAGCGACAGCATGTCGGATCACCATCAGACACAATTGCACCAATACAGTCCGGAGACATAGCATTTTTAGAGCCATAAAGACAAACGTTAAAGTGTGGTACATCGGTAGAAGAACACACGTCTCTTGCCGTACGGAAAAGTCTAACTAACTTATTGTACGTTTCTAATGTTTTAAGAAGAAAGGCTACAATTTCAGGTTTCAGCCGTGATTGTCTATCAGAAGTAAAAGCGTGTAGTCTGTTGGAAACTTCGTTCTCTGTGTCGTATATATACATTTGAAGGAAACGCGGTCGCTCATTTGGTGGTGGGCATAAAGTACCTAGCCAGTGATGAACCTGACCCTCAATCTTAAAAACATAAGGTCCCGAACCATCGTTAACAGTATCATCTACTATGGCACCAAAAGAGGTCATAGAAAACATAGAATTATATGCCCTAATGTTTGTAAGAAAGTCAAGTTGCTCATAGAGCTGGACAACAGTAGCATGAGGTCGTTCAGGATATGGAAGTGTCACACGACCTTCTTTGCAACATTGTGTATACATAGAACGTTGGCTGACCGAGGCTGAAACTAAGCGCTCGTCATACCAAAAGTAAGCGCCGCAAAACTCACAGATTCTATCACAGTCACCAATATCTAAATATAATGATCTATTTGCAGATGAGTTATGAAGTAGAGTAGCGCGATAACTAACCTGTGCTGATGACTGATAAAAATGATTGTTATTCGACCTCAGTGATGAGCCTGGTGATGAGTCTGGTGGAACAGTAGACTGGCGGCGAGGTTTTTTTCTAGGTGGCATGTCCAATGGACAGCAAACTAATTGTAAATATGTAGTGACAGCAAAGACGGATAAGGTATAAATGACAATTTATAAAACCAAGCACAACAATAGACAAATTTTGGGGAAACCATGTTTACCTTCAAACGCCAAGCTATTGAGCACTCTTACAGCAAACGGACACGTGATGAGCCACAACCAAAAGCTGACAACTTAACAGTAAGAAAAAAAAGCATGCGATTAGCATAAGTGTCGATAAAGGTGAGATACGCTTAATTTGTAACTGAGAATAAACAGATGAGGCTACACATAATTGAATAAACAATGGAAAATGTAGCTAGAATTTTAAAAAGCTGAGACATGATTCTGTTATTCTGTTGCAACCAGCTAAGAATTGCATGTTTGTTAGGTTTAAAAACAACATTCGAGTCAAATCAAATACTGCACCACTCTTTCTCTAATACACGCACGGACACACGAACAACAATTAACCTCTTTAAATGACATAAATTAGTAATGTTCAAAACAACTCTGATAACCAATTAAGGTTCTGAACTAAAAATAATTTGAATGAGAATTATTGAGGTGTGGGGGAAGGAACGGAGAAATCATGGTCGACTGTCTGGGCATTGAAGCTTCTTTACATTCATATTCATTTCATATGCAGATTTGCTGTGACATCAGACAACAACATGCAGCACACAGTATGCATGTATATATGACCTCCACTACTTAACTTTTGAAATTTACTCTTACTTTCTTCCACTGAAACAAACAAACGCACAGTACAAATTCATCACCACTCCAACCATTTATAATCAGATATCCAAATATAAAGTAGAGAAAAGTTTGAATAGAAAGGAGTCTTAAGACTAAAAAGAGTTTCCTTCATACGTAATTTCAATTATTTTTCTTCATGCGTAATATAGAGTTATATAGACAAACTTTTGTTAGAATTCGTAAGCCCCAAATCTTGTGAGAGCCTTAGGCAGTGGCCTAGTTTTATTAAATTATAGATCCAGCCATGAGTTACACAATATGTTTCATTATAATTAACATCTCTATCATATAAAACATGGTATAAGAGAAACCTTATGAAACTGCAAGTTTTCTCTAATCAATTATCATATATTATTGTACTTTCATGGTTCAGTACTAAAAAAATTATCTAGGGCATGATATCTGAAGTTTTAATATAAGTGGTAAGACATTTTACATCTTTGTATTGTGTTTTTTAGATACTCTAAATATAACCCTTAATTTGTAGATGCTACGTATGCAACTAACTATTCATACTTTTTTCCGTTAACTCATATATTCCATTTTTAAGGAAAAAGTACAGCTAATTATAATGAATAATGTCACCATATAAAACATGATAAACTATGACTCTATGAGTTACTCCACTATACAAATATTAGTCACTCCACTATGAGACATATATATATTCCTCAAGTTCCTATGATATTATAATGAATAATGTCACCATATAAAACATAAGTTAAATATATATGAAATATTATAAAAAATATTCATAAATTTGTTATAATGCTGTAATAATCACAATGAATTATATTTATAAAAGCAGTGGCGGATCAAGAAAATCCGCCAAGCCGTAACGTTTTATAAAAAAATGGTAACTGATGTGTGTAAAATGCAACATATAAATTACATCAAATAAGGCATAAAACTAACCCTTTTTTAGTACTAATGTTGGAAAAAGTATGTTTTTGTCTTCCTTTTGAATTTACAGGGTCAAATGAGCTTAACCGAACAAAAGGAACAAAAATACAGCCAAAACCAACATAAATACAAAGAAAAGGAAGAAACGTGGCATGCCCGACCCCTCGACAACAACTCCCAAAGCAAAAACAAGAAGAAAGCTGAGCATGGGGCTGTGCCCAGCTGAGCATGGGGCTGTGCCCAGCCCGACACGGGGCGTGCCCAGCCCGACACGGGGCGTGTCCAGCTCAACACGGGGTCGTGCTCAGAGAACACGGGGCCGTGTCCAGAATGGTCAGCCCTGGCACAAAAGACAAACCTGTAGAAGCTTCTATTGCCCACCACGGGGCCGTGCCCAGCGGACACGGGGGCGTGGCGAAAGTACAGCAGGCGCATTAATTGTAATTGCGAATTACAATTAATGAAGAGAGAGAGTGTCAGACGGACACGGGGCCGTGCCCAGCGGACACGGGGGCGTGTGGAGCTAATAAAGACAAACTGTATTAATGAAGAAAGAGAAAAGGGTGGACACGGGGCCGTGTCCAGCGGACACGGGGCCGTGTCCAGGCTTCTGTACAGGCTATAAATAGGAGTGCTTGGCTCAAGCTCAAACCATCCCTTGGCACACCACCTCTCTCACACTTCATCCACCACCCACCACCATCACAACACCATCATCCACCACCATCATCCATTGTCCATCATAGAGTGTGTGAGTCGTCTCGGGATCCAAGATTGATCGTAAGAGTTCTTGACAATCAAGGCCATGTTTGCCTAAGTCTCTTACATCACTTGGTGAAGACAAAGTGTCTAGTATAATACTTTTTATTTCTAATCTTTTGCACTTTTTATTTGGTTTTGTATTAATGACTTTAATAACTAGTTACTTATGTTGAAGGTGATCTTTCCTTATCGTTTGTCCGTGGTGTCTTGGCATTATTTTACTGTCTATATAAAATAAAGGATTTTCACCATTCATATCTCCACGGTCTATATGGAGGTATGTTGGCTACCTGGTAGGGGGTTAAGGGAACGGTTTGGTAAAGGTCTTGCCATTGTTCAGCGTTTAGAGGTCCTGCAATGGACCTGGGTCAAATTTAGTAGGACCTCCTTCAATACTTCACGGTATTGGATGGCGGGGGTCCAAACTCTTTGATCCCCTCATAAGTTAACTACTATTAATACTATAACCCGGCTATTTAGGACTGTATCCCTGCTGACTCAGACTACTTAGCCGAGGGTAACGTCACCGCCAAAAGCGGGGCCTACCACAATACTGCATTAATAACTTAATTCATTATCTTCCAATAATCCACCCCTTTAGGATTGTATCCCTGCTGACTCAAACTACTGGGGTGAGGGTAACGTCACCTTCAAAAGAGGGGCCTACTACAATAACTAAGATAATCTCTTAATTATGTGCAAAAGTGCGGAAATAATCAAAGGTTATACTAGATACGAGTCGGAACCAAGTGATTCATCTTGTCTATCTGTTTTTACTTTTATTTTTATTTTCAGCATTTTAGTTAGTTTTATTTTTCTTAGTTTAAAACATTTTCTCTAAACTTTTTATTTTGGTTAGACGTTGAGGATAAACCGGTACTAAAAGCTCTTGTGTCCTTGGACGACCTCGGTATCTTACCAACGCTATACTACACTCAACGATGGGTGCACTTGCCCATATGTGTGTTTAGTGTTAGTGAAATATCGTGTTTTATAAATTTAAAACTTGGCTAAAATAAGTGTTAAAAAGGGCTTAAAATATACACCTAAAATATACGACACTTCGCACGCATCAAGTTTTTGGCGCCGTTGCCGGGGACACAAGGATTTTAAGAAAGCTTAAAATCGACGGCCTAATCAGTTTTTCAAAACCTTTTTAAACGCGCACACATTTTTCTGCATTTAGTTTAGTTTTGCATTTACAGTATCCTGTACACGGGGCCGTGTTCACTGAACACGGGGCCGTGCTGCAGATTTTTCATAAACGCCCAGTAATAGTAGCTTGAACACGGGCCGTGCTCACTGAACACGCCCCGTGCTCAACTAGATCAGTCAATTTAATTAAAACGCCCAGATACAGATTCTGAACACGGGGCCGTGTCCACTCAACACGGGGCCGTGTCCAGCCTCTGTTTCCGTTTTTATTTTTGTTTTCTGATCTCGAGACTCGGTTGTGGTCTGCTGAGTGATTCTTATGGATCAATACTCAGGAGGTTACAACTACACCTATGATGAGGATGATTATAGGGGTAATTATTGCACAAATTGTCGTAATACACGTTCAATTCAAGATAATCACTCGTACCAACCATCCAATTCATACACTTACTATGAGGGGCCCAGGTACGAACCATCAACTTCATACACATCCTATGAAGACCAAAGGTATGAACCTCCTCCCTCATACTCATATTTTGATGAACCAAGGTATGAGCCTTCATACTCATACTATGAGGAACCAAGATATGAGCCACCACCTTCGTATGCTTATTATGAGGAACCATGGCGTGAACAACCCACCTCATACGAGTATTATGAAGAACAAAATTATGACCCTTATCCATCATATGCTTACAATGAAGAACAATGGTGTGAACCATCTACTTCATATGGGTATTATGAGGAACAAAGGATCGAACAACCGGATTCAAGCTTAGAAAATACCGATTCTTTTTCTATAACCGAAGTGACCGATAGGATATTAGAACACATTAGAGTTATCGATCGATGTATAAAAGAAGCTCGCGCAAGGGAAGAGGAGTCCCGCGCAAGAGAAGAATTAAAAAGGGAAGAGATAACTGAAAATGTTAAAATGGAAGAACAAATAAGTGAAAAACTGACACATGAGTTAAACAACGAAATAGGTGAGTCCGACAACGTTAAAATACAAGAAGAGTCTAATTTAGAAATTAATCTCTTGTCACCTTCTTTCGAAAATCATTGTTTAGTACCCACTCATGTTAAGTTTTTAAAAGAGTTAAACACTAACACTAAAATTGACGAAATGGTAAGTGTTAAGTTAACTAATGATCAAACTTCGCTAATAAAAGAAGACCCATTTGAAATTAACATTACACCGGTTCCATGTTTCTTTCAAAATTCATTTATTAGTAACGTCACAATCGATAAAGATCTTTGTGTTAACATAATGCCTAACTACATTTTTGAAAAATTAAGTATTAGTGATTTTTCTCCACTTCAAATACCCATTTTTCTATCCAATCGGAAAGTAATAAAATCAATCGGTGTAGTTGAGGATGTATTGGTTCAAACAAATCAAATGGTAATCCCGACCGACTTTGTCATCCTCGATGACGCTCCTCTAGTGTTGGGACAACCATTTGTAAAAACTCACGAAGCTTTGAAAAACCGGAAGTTCAACAATCTACCTCTTTAATTAGGGGCATTTAAAAAGAGTGTCGATCTTGAGCGATCAATGAAATATCCATTCGGCAATAACGACCCCCTAATTGAAGATGAGCCAGAACCACCTGATAAAGTGGGTCTAGCCAAGGACCCTTATAAACGTGGCGCACCACGGAGGCATTCCGCGGAACTATCCGTAGTTTAGTTTAGATTAACCTTTATGTTTTCTAATTTAGTTTTTAATTTTCAGGAATAAAACACACTCGGGATGGTGAAGGATGATAAGGGAAGCTTGAACCAACACCCCATACACAAAAACAGAGCCTCCCGATGATTTTTCTTCATTACAGCAAGTTCAGCACGGGGCCGTGCTCACCCCAACACGCCCCGTGCCCAAGGTTCTGTAGAAAATGCCCAGTTCAGGTACCTGGACACGGGGCCGTGCTCACTGGACACGCCCCCGTGCCCAGCCTTCTGTTTACTTTTGGTACTGGCAGTCTGGACACTGGGCCGTGCTCAGCCAACACCACCCCGTGTTCAGCTACCCAGTACCATAAAATCTTGTTTTTAACCCATTTTTACACATTTAATCAGCCTAAAAACTTATTTTTGGGACACATTGAGGACAATGTGTAATTTAAGTGTGGGGGGGATGCTAAAACCTTGAATCTTGCAAGTCCTAATAACAAGCCTTACACAAAACTCTATTGGAACCGCTAATCACCCCAAATTTTTTTCAAAAATTTTCAATTTTTTTCAAAAATTTTCAATTTTTTTTACTTGTCTAGGTTTAATTTGGGAATTTCAAAATTCTAAAAATGTTATATTTTTACAAATTTACAACCGATAGCGTCGTGATAAAAAGAACCAACATAAGAAATTTATGAAAAAGCATGACAAGCTTAGTTAAAATTTAATTATATATACTTGATCACATAAAAACCCATTCCCACAAAAGTGAGTTTTGAGCCTTTATTGAGCATACAAATATATACCTTTAAATTAAATGCTCATCTTTCGTTTCTTGTGTGAATAGCCGCTTGGTTCTTACGACTCCAGAACTTGCCATGACGATACATTCCCGGTCCTTACCAACTTAAACCCGAGTAAGTAAATGATGGAGGCATTAGGACTAACCCTTTTTATTTCTACACCATTATTTTTCTTTTTTTTTACCACCTACCCAAAATCCCCCTAGTTAACCCCTTTGAGCCTAAACCTTTTCATTTCATAACCCAAAACAAAAACCCTTTCACCCACCAAAACCTTTTTATTTCTAACCCTTTGTTTTAGTAACAAGCTCGGTTTTTCTTATGACTTTCAAAAAAAAAAAAAAAAAAAAAAAAAAGATGATGATGATGATGAAGCAAAAAAAAAAAAAAAAAAAAAAAGAAATAAACAAACAAGTTTATCAAAAATAACTTTGTTTGAATAGTGGCTTCATCAAAAAAAAAAAAAAAGTCTTATGAAAACCGATGCTTTTTAAGCCTTTCGCCCTTTTACTAACCACTAACCCAACCACCTACCTTTAAACCAAGCCTAACCCTTAACCCACAAAGTCCTCTTGATATTTACAAAGGTATATAAGTTAAAAAGGAGGAGGATTGATTGCTTGGCAAGCCTATGGTAGGAGTAAGTTCCATGCCGCTCTCGAGTGTTTCACAAAAATAAATATTCAGCCGAGTGTTGAGTGATTCCCCGTGAGGTATGTGAACTTGTATATAAATAAAATTCTAAAGAGGCATGTTATGCCCAAATAAGTAATCTCTCTTATGAAAAGTTCAAAATAAATCATAACGAATAGGATTGTAAATAACATAAAAATAAAGCCTAATAAAGAATCTTGGATTCCCGGCACTCTATGACAAGCCCAACAACTTTCTCTTCTATCAATTCCATTTGGGAGTGTAAAGCCACATTATAAAGAGTTTTGCTTGAGGACAAGCAAAGATTCAAGTGTGGGGGTATTTGATGTGTGTAAAATGCAACATATAAATTACATCAAATAAGGCATAAAACTAACCATTTTTTAGTACTAATGTTGGAAAAAGTATGTTTTTGTCTTCCTTTTGAATTTACAGGGTCAAATGAGCTTAAACGAACAAAAGGAACAAAAATACAGCCAAAACCAACATAAATACAAAGAAAAGGAAGAAACGTGGCATGCCCGACCCCTCGACAACAACTTCCAAAGCAAAAACAAGAAGAAAGCTGAGCATGGGGCTGTGCCCAGCCCGACACGGGGCGTGCCCAGCCCGACACGGGGCGTGCCCAGCCCGACACGGGGCGTGCCCAGCCCGACACGGGGCGTGTCCAGCTCAACACGGGGTCGTGCTCAGCGAACACGGGGCCGTGTCCAGAATGGTCAGCCCTGGCACAAAAGACAAACCTGTAGAAGCTTCTATTGCCCACCACGGGGCCGTGCCCAGCGGACACGGGGGCGTGGCGAAAGTACAGCAGGCGCATTAATTGTAATTGCGAATTACAATTAATGAAGAGAGAGAGTGTCAGACGGACACGGGGCCGTGCCCAGCGGACACGGGGGCGTGTGGAGCTAATAAAGACAAACTGTATTAATGAAGAAAGAGAAAAGGGTGGACACGGGGCCGTGTCCAGCGGACACGGGGCCGTGTCCAGGCTTCTGTACAGGCTATAAATAGGAGTGCTTGGCTCAAGCTCAAACCATCCCTTGGCACACCACCTCTCTCACACTTCATCCACCACCCACCACCATCACAACACCATCATCCACCACCATCATCCATTGTCCATCATAGAGTGTGTGAGTCGTCTCGGGATCCAAGATTGATCGTAAGAGTTCTTGACAATCAAGGCCATGTTTGCCTAAGTCTCTTACATCACTTGGTGAAGACAAAGTGTCTAGTATAATACTTTTTATTTCTAATCTTTTGCACTTTTTATTTGGTTTTGTATTAATGACTTTAATAACTAGTTACTTATGTTGAAGGTGATCTTTCCTTATCGTTTGTCCGTGGTGTCTTGGCATTATTTTACTGTCTATATAAAATAAAGGATTTTCACCATTCATATCTCCACGGTCTATATGGAGGTATGTTGGCTACCTGGTAGGGGGTTAAGGGAACGGTTTGGTAAAGGTCTTGCCATTGTTCAGCGTTTAGAGGTCCTGCAATGGACCTGGGTCAAATTTAGTAGGACCTCCTTCAATACTTCACGGTATTGGATGGCGGGGGTCCAAACTCTTTGATCCCCTCATAAGTTAACTACTATTAATACTATAACCCGGCTATTTAGGACTGTATCCCTGCTGACTCAGACTACTTAGCCGAGGGTAACGTCACCGCCAAAAGCGGGGCCTACCACAATACTGCATTAATAACTTAATTCATTATCTTCCAATAATCCACCCCTTTAGGATTGTATCCCTGCTGACTCAAACTACTGGGGTGAGGGTAACGTCACCTTCAAAAGAGGGGCCTACTACAATAACTAAGATAATCTCTTAATTATGTGCAAAAGTGCGGAAATAATCAAAGGTTATACTAGATACGAGTCGGAACCAAGTGATTCATCTTGTCTATCTGTTTTTACTTTTATTTTTATTTTCAACATTTTAGTTAGTTTTATTTTTCTTAGTTTAAAACATTTTCTCTAAACTTTTTATTTTGGTTAGACGTTGAGGATAAACCGGTACTAAAAGCTCTTGTGTCCTTGGACGACCTCGGTATCTTACCAACGCTATACTACACTCAACGATGGGTGCACTTGCCCATATGTGTGTTTAGTGTTAGTGAAATATCGTGTTTTATAAATTTAAAACTTGGCTAAAATAAGTGTTAAAAAGGGCTTAAAATATACACCTAAAATATACGACACTTCGCACGCATCAGTAACGAAATCGAAAAAACGTAATATTTTTCCAAAATTTACACTACCGCCAGAGCGCCAAGCCGTAGCGCGGGTTGCCCCTTGTTATATACTGGATCCGCCCCTGATTTATAAAAGTTATTTTTCTTTCTGTATGTTTGTGGATGGACAATTAGCGAAGAGCGTTTTGAATTGAGTTTGGAAATAAATTGTTAACTTATTGGAGCCAATAAGTCATTAAGTTATTTGAAAAAGCTTCAAATCCTGGCTTTTAGAAATGAGTTATTGACTTATTAGTCAATAAGTCATTTTCAAACTCAATCCCAAACACCCTAGTCTCTATTTATTTTTTAATTTTTTCTTGGAAATTTAAAGATTTAACGGATAAAGAAATAAACTAAAAAAAGGAAAAACTCTATCTTTGCTTCAAATGTCTAGCTGAAAGGGCTGTCTCTAATCCTTTTCTCACATGCCATCCACACAGATAGATATATACATAATTTTTACTTTACTTTACTTCACCTTCTTGCATATTGTTTCCTATTTTTAGTGAAAGATGCTAGTTTAAATTAATGGGTTTGTGTTTTTAAATATTCTTGTTGCTTTTCCACTTTATATTCCTTAAAAATATAACCTTTGGTACTGAACCAAATCCACAAATGTGATACAGGTTGCCAAACACATACATAGCACAAATTCAATAACTTGCAGCCCCAAATTCAACTACATTAGTTATGAAACATTGACACCTAACAATATTCCATCTAATTGCTTAAAAAAATTCAAATATTTCCTCAAAAATTCAGATCACGCATCAAATTGAATCCGATAACTCTGTAAAATTCAGCATCCAAAGTCAAAAGGAAACAAAATACAGGATCAAAATAGAAGGAAATGATGAAGAATTCTTACATATTTTCAGCCCCAAATTCAACTACATTAGTTATGAAACATTGAGAACCTAACAGTATTCCATCTAATTGCTTTTTCTATCAAATTACCAAAGTAGAGCTACAGTAGAAAAACTGACATAATCACTCATAAGTACAATTCAAGCAGATCCATACTCTAAACTGATACGAATTAATGATGTGAAATTGAAGTATTTCGTAAACCTAATATCATGAATGATTCCTAATACACATATTTTCTACAATTTCGATCCATGCAATGCAGGTTTAAGAACAGGAAGAAGATGGATTGAATCAAATTAATAATTTCAAAAAGGGGGAAATGAATACCTTTATGGAATTGCCGGAAACAGGGGATGTATGAAACCCTAGCAAAGTAGCAAAACCCAAATTATTATGAGATGTTGGTAATTTGAAAAATAGAAGTTATAAATGAATAAAGCATAAGAAAATTTATGAAGCACCAAAAAAGAGGAACCAAGTATAAAGCTAAACTCACCTTTAATGGAGTTCACACCGAAAGAAAGCATGGGATGGAAAAGAACAAACTTCAGAGATGAAGATTAAAGTAGAGAAAGGTGTAAAGGCAGTCGAAACGTGGCAAAGGATGAAGGTGGCATTGTAGGTAACGTGGCAAGAGTAAAAAAAAAGAAGCTTGAATGAGTTGTACACATAGCTTAAATAAGTTGTAAAAAAATCTACAGTAAAAACACCTCACATTAGCTTTTTGCAAATTAATATAGGGAAAATGCCCAAATAACTATGTTTCTGAAGTCACTATTAGGTTAGGGTTTTTATCATCGCTTTCAAGATTTTGTGTTTTATGTTATGTTTCAAGTTTGAACTTGAGAAAACAATGTTCATGATTTAGTAAACGTTTATGATTGTGTTTTTGTTACTACTTTTATGTGAATATGATACACAATTTGTGGCTAATATATTAATGATGGTCATTGCTCTATAATGTGTTCATGATTTAGTAAACGTTTATGATTGTGTTTTTGTTGCTACTTTTATGTTAATATGATATACAATTTGTGGCTAATTTATTAATGATGGCCATTGCTCTATAGTATGATTGTCCTATGTCCATATGTGATTGAATTATAACTAGGATTGCGACCCGCCGCAACGCGGCGGGGATTCTTTAGTTATAATTAAGTCGATCTAGGACCCACACGTTACGTTAAATCTGTTAAACGAGGAAAAAAACAGACGATGTAAAAACATTCACCCACACACGCACGTTGCATCGTGTTAACTCGCAAAATTTAGAACGAAACGTAAAAATGTTATGCCAAAGACGCACGTTGCGATGTGTTAACTCACAAATTTTAGAACCAAGCATAAAGCGAAAAATTTACGGAAAATGAAAACTATAAAGGACCAAAGTTGAAAGTAAAAAAAGTTATGAGGATAAATTGCAAAAGATAAAAAGTTTTGGGTTAAAAGTAAAAAAAAACAAATAGTTTTGGGTTAAAAGTAATTTATGAAATACTTAGGGTGAAAAGTAAAAAAAATCAATTTTTTTTTGGAAAACCCCCAAAGCCAACGTTACAACAACCATATGCATAACCATTTTTTCTTTGAAAAACCCCCAAAGCACACCCCGCGTTGCAGCGAGGCGTAAAACGGTGTCAAATAATACTAATGTCACACAACCGTCATGAACCACCAACACTGACTCGACCTAGGATATGTGTGTTGCGACGAACATGTCAAACATGGAAAAATAGATGTAAAAACGTTTAACCACACATGCACGTTGCGTCGTATTAACTCGAAATATTTAGAACTATACGTAAAACGATAATTTGCGAAAGTTGAAAAGTATAAGGGATAAAAGTTGTGAAGTGAAATTATAAATAATGAAAAGTTTTGGGTTAAAGTTAAAAAACAAATTATATAGGGTTAAAATTGCAAAAGGTAAAAACCTTTGGGTTAAAAGTAAAAGATAAAGTTTTTTTTTTTTGAAAAATGTCCAAAGCACAATGTACAACTTGTTATGAACAAAAAACTTGCTAATTTATAATATATAATAATTATTCATTCTAAATCACTATTTTTAAGTATCGCCTTATAATTTCTATACTTCCAGTTGATGAGATATATCCTGTTTGTCATAAGCCGTGTTTAGACTCTTTTGGGGAGCATGCGGTTCATTGTAGAGAGCTCTCGGGTTTCAAGTATTGACATGATTTGGTTAGAGATGTCCTTTTTGACATATTCAAGCGTGCTGGGATTTCTGTGTCACACCCCGATATTTCCACGTATTACCGGTGGGCCCGGTGGGGAGTATCGTGACGTAGTTGATATCATCATAGTCAAATAATCACAGTTCAGTGCACAGCGGAAGTCTAAAGTAAATATATTACAAACCGATTCAAAAGTAACATCAATATTACAATTGGAATGTAAGATGGATCCACAGGCGGATCTTAAAACAGAAAGATAAACACTGTTCAACAGACTTTAGACGTCTAGAACTTGCAAGATTCCCTATTAAAGCCCTGAGCTCCCAGCCAATTACGTACAATACCTGTCACTTAACCTTTTTGGAAAATACGTCAGTTTACACTGGTAAATACAATTAACTGGCTCATTTTAAAAATGTTTTAAAAAAATTGATTTGAATGCACAATGCACAAAATATCTTTTATAACTTGGGAGAATTATATAAAAATAATCTTGTATACAGATTTATATGTTCGTTATACATTCAGGGCCCGATGTTAGAAACCGAGTCAAGATTAACAAACACACCACAAGTATAGGCCCACAAGAGAGTGAGATACCGTTTCCCTTACGCAACTGTCAGGTGTATGCCTACACCCAGTGCTTAAGACGTGGCCATTTCTTAATAATGATGCCTAGGATATCCGGGACATGGTCATTAACCCCCAAAGGCTTTATTTCAAACAAGACAGATTAAAACGGGTTACCTCAATAATTTAATCACAATCCGATTAAACATTCAATACCCGACCAAGCGGTATTATTATAATACCGTATTCCAAGCCCGTATAGGGAAAATAAGTTAAAAGTATTTACTTGAGCTTAAAATGCAATTTATACTCAGCCGTATATTCTAATCAGCAAGCACAAGTACCTCTATTGGGGCTCTCAATCTGGAACGAAGGTTTTATTAACCTATTAGATTCCTAACGGGTCTTATTTAAGTTGTAACTTAGACCGGTTAGTTTTAACGAAAGGTTTTCGGTTCAAAACGCAAGATTAAGCGAAGACCGGATTAGAATGTAATTTAGACCCAACAAGTATGGAGACTTGTATAATATGAGTAAACTAAACACATTCTGAATTTTGAAGCAAAAATGATAAGGTTTGACCCGTTTCGGTCAATTTATGTACACTAGTTACATAAACCGTTCCGAACGCGAATAATGCATAACGGGTAACCAAAAGAGTCATGAACATGTTTCATAAGTTAATATGCCTTAAATATGTTGTGATATTAGTAGGATACCTTCCATTATGCCTAAAACGAATTTAAAACCAATTTATGCCCCATAGGGGTATTTTGGTCATTTTAAATGTTATAAAAGAGGTTAAATATTAATCTGAGGTTCTGGTCTAAAATAATCAGTAAAAATATTTATTTTATCAAGTTATATCAGTAAGATATCTCACATATGTGAAATGTATCATTTATGGCCAAACTATGCACCATAGGGGCATTTTGGTCATTTCACATATGCTTTTAAGGGTTAATTTTGGAAATCTGAGTTCAAAACTTTTATTTATTGTTAAAGTATAAAAATTTATTCATAACATCAGTAGGTATCAAGCTTTGGGTGCCTAATATGGTTTTAAACCATACTATGCGCCTAAATCGCATAAAAGTCGGTATTTGACGGTATTCGGGTTAAATATGGAAATCTGATATTTTGAACAGCCTTTACAGTTTAAAATAACTTATTTAATATATAAAATCAGTAGAAAAAGGTTTGGCATGTAAAGGATGTGTAAAACTCATTTTATTAGCAAAAATGGCATAACCGTCAATTACCGAGTAAATGCAAGAACCCTATGTTATGATCAGTTTAAAATTCAATAAAAATCTTCAAAAATCCCAAAATATTATATTACATCAGTGGGTAAAAGGTTTGGTGTCATAATTTGGGTTTAAATAGGCTTTATGCCAAATATGTCGTTTAATTAATAAAAAGTTTTCAAATTACGAATATTGAGCATAACTCTCATTTTAGACCACGAACTGATGTGAAATTTTAAGGATATATTTATAAATCATTAATAAAGGTTTTTGTCCTCTCACATTTTCAAAAATCTCATTTTTACATCAAAAGGGCATAATGGTCAACTTTTAAGCATTTAACGGAAACATGCAATGAACTAGGATTCTTATGGAACCAAGTTGTACAACCTCAGAGGGTTATACTAACCTATAATACGGTCCTAAAGGAATCCTAAGGTATATTAAAACTAAACTAAATCGGGTCAGAACTGAAAGTCAAAGCAAAAGTCTACTTTTGCGACTTTCGGTTCCGAACCGAGCCTAAACTCAGAATTGTCGGGTTGAACATGCCAGACATGTTCAATTAATATTTGCCAAGTTATTAAAGTGACAAAACTGATTTTATTGCCTTTACATCATTAATTATGAATTTTGTTTAAAAACCGACTCGCTTAACTTTTATTTTAATTACTTTGACCCGACAATTAACTAAGCAAACGTGGTAATTAGAAGGTGCCCTTTTGAGGGTTTAATACCTACCTAATTACGATCACGTAGCCATGTTCGTTGCGAACAATGGCTTGATCGCTTAAAAGTCAAGACGTTTATCGCAAACGCTTGACTTTTCGGCCTTAATCACCAAACAATATTAACTAGTCACGAAAGGGCACTTACAAAGGGTCCAGTGGACTGAAAGGAACTCAAAAGGAGGTTCCCAATGACTAGGATCCTCAGATTTAAGTTAGAAAGCAAGAGCTTCAAGAAATGGGTAAATGAACAAGTGAAAACCCACCTCTATATATAGTTTTCTGAATCGCATATGATCGTGACAAGTGTCGGAAGGTGTAACCAAATCAAAACAAGTGTAATGTGGTTTTATAAATCAGGCAGCAAGCCCCTAGAATTGATTTTAGTGGTTTAGAATGGCTTGGAGTGGTTTACAAGCCAAAAGAAACGAACCTGCCCAGACCTGGGCATAGGCTACGCTGCAAGGGGCGTAGGCTACGGCCTGCACAGATCAAACACATACAACACCTTTCATAAATTACAGAATCGGTCCCTGCACTTGTCAAATGCCATTTCTGACACATTTAAGGCCCGTTAAGCCATTTTCAAGGCTCTATAATGATGGCTAAACATAGGGAACATAAAACATGCTCAAAAATATGTCGGATGTCGGTTCGTTTGGTCGTACGGTTGCGTTGTTCGGCTAATTACGACGAAACACAAACGGGCGCGAAAAACGATCCAAATTACGCGACGAATGAAATTTTAACAAGCCAAACACTTTATGGTTACATAAATTTTTGGATGTCCGGATATATTCAGAACGTAAGATATGCGCGAAAATGCAAACTTATGCACTTTTTGACGCCTTTAGTCCCTGTTGATCAAATAAGTTTATTTTTGCGTACCAAACACCTCTAAGCGTAATTCTAAGCTACGTAAAGGATATTTAGGGCATATTTAACTTATGATCATATTCCGTAAGGTTCGATACCATACGAATCAGTATACTTTTGCAGTTTGACGCAATTAGTCCTTTAATCGCACAAAGTAGCGCGAAATGTCATTTAATGATATCCAAGCCTTCCATGACCCATAATGGGTATTCCCAAGCATGTGTTTAATTATTACTACGCTCCCATTCGCTTAAATGGTCACCAAAAGGCGTAGATTCAAAAGTTGACGCTTTTGGTCCCTCTAATGCGCAAACTTGCGCATATCATCGTTTAATAGCATCGAAGCCTTATATAATCCATGTTAGGCTTTCTTGAGAGTATTACTAAACATCACAATGCTTCGGGTTCGTAAAAAGGTCATTCAGAGGTATAATTAAACATATTGACACTTTTAGCCCCTCTAACTTGGAAAGTTGCGCGAAACTTCACTTATAGGCGTAAAAGCCCTTAATGGCCAATATTAGGCATTTCCGAGGGTATAATCAATTATCATGAAGCTCTCGGTTTGTTAAAAGGTCACTCAGAGTTAAGAATTAACATGTTGACGCTTTTAACCCTTCATCGCGCAAACTTTCAATTAATTACGCAAACGGCTACTCTTAATCAACGAGCGACTCAATTGTGGATATGAATACCGTAAGAGGTTATTCAAAAACTTATTTCAAGTATGTTAATGCTTACAGTCCTTCTATAATCAATGTTTTTGATTTTTCGCAAAATTAGTCCCTCAAATTCAACGTTTGACTTTATTAGGGTTTATTACACGTGTCAATACATCATTGGACGTGATTTTACGAGGTGTTACATCCTCACCCCCTTAAAAGAAATCTCGACCTCGAGATTTGCTAAAGTAATGGAAGTACTTTCTGACGTATCATGGACTTAACCTCCATAGCATATTTGGGCCTCTAAGGGCATCTTAGTTGACCTATACGATAGGTACATACTCCCTTTCGGAGCTTCTTAACCTGTCAATTCTTAATCTATACAGGTTTCTTATCAACCCATAAATTTTCATTGGTCTGCATATCATTCTGTGATAATGCTTCTTGTCTTATCGGCGAAACATATCCTTGAATCACTAGTGTGGGACTCATTGATTCCCATCAAGCTCCTTAAATAGGTTACAATCTTGATATATTCGATTTCCTCAAATGATTCTATATATCAGAGCTTAACTAACCCGATAAATTTAAAAATTTAGCACATCCTTCTTAGGGTGATACCTTCAATTGAGCCTTATTCCTTATTAAGGACTTAAGAGGGTTGCGACTTTCATTAATCCTTGATTTTCCGCCGATTACTGGCAGTTTCCAGACGATCATAAATTCATGTGATCTTATCCGTCGTTCCCAGGGTAATCTTTCAGATCCTGATAATTGGACTTACCAAAATATTATCCATCAAACGGACTTTTGACATTCCATCTAAACAAGGTCTCCAAAGGAGCAGCCTTGATACTTATATAATAACTATTACAGAAAAGCCTATTTAAGGTGAGATGGTTATTCCAACTACAGCTTAAAACCAATCTTAAGGAATAGCTAATCCTTACAGTTAGTCAAATCAAATCGACGATCCTGGGCAGCTGATGGCGTTTCTTAATTGTCGCCTAAATAGGGTTGCGGTAACCAATGCATAAGCAAGAGAACCGTCTTTCCTAAAATAGGGTTGGCTTTAAGAACCTTTATCTTAAAATTCATCTAACTAGGGTTTCTATTATTCCCGAGTTGGAGGTACTAATCATCACGGAGATTTCACAATACTGCAGCCGTAAGCGGGATGTTAATCATAACTTTACTTGTCTCAGGAGGTAAACAAGGTATTCTTTGGAGAAGATAATCAAGACACAAGGAGATTACAGAGATTTTCCAAATCTCTGGCTCTGGTTTATTTATTATCGCCTGTGTCAGATAAGTGACTCATTTGCTTTACAACTCCAAGGATACGTTATTTAGTGACACTTATTTGGACATTTCCCTTCTGGATATCTTCTTTAAATACCATTAGTTGACTTTGGTACAATATGACCATTGGAATATCGCAGTGGTTCCATGCATTAAACCTCCATACTGATCAGGCATGGAAGCAATCTATGGAACATATTAGGATACACCAATCCTCATATGGCGCTTTTATCATACAGTCTGGTATTCGCAGTTGATAGAAATCAAGGAGATATCAAATTAACATATACTGGCTTACTCCATCTGGAGAGAGGGTTCTCTAGAATGTTACGACTGAAGATTTCTGACAGGAACAGAAGAACTGGTTCCTATGATTTTCGTCTGTAAGTTTTACCTTACGATTAATATCTGAGGTTCTTATGGAAGATTTTAAAAGTTTGTTATACTTACCATACATGAAGGATTTATTGGTATCCTATTCAAAATTGAACTCTTTAGCATTTACTCTACTTCATATTTTATGCTTAGGGTTCTAACAGGCAGATTTAATAACTTACAAAACTTATTATCCACGAACGATTTATCTGCACCCGAATCAAACAATACCCTTGCATATACATCATTGATAAGAGACGTACTGTTTACAACATTGTCATCTTGTAAGGCCTCTTTTGCACCCATCTGAAAGACCCTAGCTTTGGTCTTCTTAACTTCTCCAAGCTTCTTTGCATATTTTGGGCAATTTGACTTGATATGCCCCTTCTCGTTACAGTTGTAACAAGTCGCATCTCTTATCTTCTTGCATTCTAATGTTTATGCTCCCTAGATTTGCAGATCCCGCAAGCCCTAGGCTGCGATTGGGATTTTGGTTCGTACCTGCACTTCCCTAGATGGCGCTTCTTGCAGGTCTTGCATACAGGTTTCTTGTTGGATTTTTGTTTGTTCTCCTTAAGCCTACCCTTTTTCTTGGAAGTATGGGAGTTATCTTTCTCCTTTTTCCTTTTTAGTTCATTCTTCGCATCCGAGGCATGAGCAAGATCCCTCTCGTGTGTAAGGAAGTGTGGTTTTAAATGGGATTTGGAGCAAGTAGCATTGGGTTCCTTAAACTTTTTCACAACCTTTCTCACAGCCTTTCCAACAGCTGCGTCAATCATAGCTTGGAGAACATCTTTGTCAATTTTGAGGTTCACAATTGTAGCATCATTAGCATGTGTCGCATCATCAATGGCGCGATTTACGGTTGTCTTATCCGAGTTTGTCATACTCGAGACTTGGTTCCTAACACCAATTAAAAAATTACTTAGTTGCAATCCAGCAACCGTTATTCATCATCCTGATGACCTAACATATACTAACCATGGTATCATTAAACCATACAGGCTAATACGGTACGAACATTCTTAATGAATGTTATTTATTTAAATATATATCAATTATACTTAGCCTAGGCCATAAAAGACCATCAATGGCATTCAAGGTTTGGACCTAGTCCATCGCCTTTTTGACAGGGGATCAAATGTCACATCTGTCTTGATCATATTGATGATTTTGGATAGCTTGAAAGCTTGTCATAAGGATATTGGAGGAGAGCGATTCCTAATGGATATAAAGCATTCATGTAAAGTTGTTAAAGCGGTCTCTAAAGTATCATCGGCCAATTCTACCTCGCGTTATAAGTCTAGAGTCCTAATCAGGTGGATACAACCATTTACAACATTTATTATCCACAATAGACTTTTCTGCGCAACAATCAAACAAATTCCCGTATAAACATCGTTGATAAGGAAGGGTACCTGTTACGATGTTATCATTCTGCACTGCTTCCTGAGTGTTTATCTGGAAGAATCACGCGTTTGTTTTCTTGGCCTCTTCAGGCTTCCTTTGATTCTTAGGGCAGTTAGTCTTGATATGCCCCTTTTCGTTGCAACCATAACAGGTTGCATCTTTCAACTTCTTGCAATCCAAGGTTTTATGTTCCTTAGACTTGCAGATTCCACATGGTAGAGGTTGAGATTCAAATATGCATTTCCTGAGATGGTATTTCTTACAGGTTTTGCACCGAGTCTTTTCACCCGACTGCTGGTTGTCCTTCGTAAACCTGGAACTCTTCTTATCCTCAGAGTTTCCCTTATGTTTCTTATCAGCATGGCGTGAGTTCTCAACCTCACGTTTCCTTTTCCCTTCTTCAGAATTCTTGAGCGATCTCTGCCTAACCGCATCAAGGGTAAGAGATAACGACAGATCAGCCGCTGACCTAAAGGTGGCAGGTCTTGATGCCTTCACACTGGCTTTGATTTCCGGAGCTAAACCTCCAATAAAATGAGCTATGCATTTTGGTTCCGGTGTAACCAGATAAGGAACAAACGAGACATAGTGTTGAAGCTCGTAAGATACGCCTGACAATCTAAGTTCTTCATGACCAAGGTCAAAAAGTCTGTCTCAATTTTCTCAACTTCATGTTGAGGACAGTAATTTTCTTTGATGAGAGCAACAAACTGATCCCACGTCAGATTATACAACGGGATTTTCCCTGTAGCTTGGATTAGGGACCTCCACCAAGCTAGAGCTTCTCCTTTAAAAGATTGTGAAACAAACTTCACAATATCCTGTTCTGCACAAACACTAATATCAACCACTGCATCCATCTCATCGAGCCAAGTCATGCAATCGATGGCTCCTTTCTCCCCTGTGAAGTCTCTGGGTTTGCATGAGACAAAATATTTATACGAACAGGTTTTAACCCGAGGCTCCTGATTGAGCACAACTTGCCTAGACAGAACACTCCTCTGATTCGAAGAATGATGAGATTCGCTCTTGCGAGTTGTTTGAGTCTTGGAGGGTGGTTTTGCATGTTGTACAGACAGGGTCCTGCTACGGGTACCACTTGATTCATTATCCCGTCTGTCCAGAGCTCGAGTAATGGCATTGTATATTAATGCTTGAAGATCTGCACCAGTTACGTTTATTCTGGTGGTATCATTTCTCTCCCTGGTGTGACCGTTAACTCCTTCTGATTCAGCCATGTAGCTTGATTGCTACATAAATATTGACAATGATTTATTCAGAGGTTATTATGGAATCATCATTTTTGACGATTCATTAACCATGGTAATACAAACCATATTGGTTAATTTGTTAATCATATTTATTTAGGATTTTCATTATAATTTATCCTAATTATAAAACATTAAGGGTATTATCAGTGGCACAAAAGGCCTAGTCACAAGGACATTTTTAATTCATAAGCCATGATTTCAGAGAATCAAGGCATTTAAGGTTTGAACATAGTTCATTACCTTCTCTTGACAGAGAGTTGTAGACTACTACTGTCTTCTTGTCTCAGAGGACAATAAACATGGCTCGTAGGCACTTTATCACAAATGGATGTTTAAATATATGATCATCTTAATTGATGATTTGAACCCATGATTCTAGATTTTTAGGCTAAATGAGGGATTGGAAATTTCCAATATAAAGATGACAAGTGTGATCTTATCGCATCACTGTTGTCAGGAGTGTTAACATGTTTTCGGATGTTAACAAGGATCTGAATCTCTTTTAAACAGGTTTTACCCTCATAGTTAGGTCTTTAATGACATGTAAGCTAGGTTATACCTTTTAAGATTCTTTTTAATATATACTGGCAGATCAATTACAAAAAGGAATGATATTTTATTTATTTCATATATTATATTCATATCTAATGATAAAAATGAAATTTAAATAAAACACTCCAATAGATTTAAAGGAGTACATAATTGCCCTAAACGGGACTTGAAGGAAATAACATTGTCCACGAAGGGACTAAAAGATAAATATGTCCTTATAAGGACTACTAAGGAAACGAAAATCAGTAAAAGGAGTTTCTTCTTTACTTTATTTCTGAATGTTTCCTCCTTGGTCGCACCTTTATCTCAGCCGCGGTACGAAGCTCGACATTTCTAGGCTTCGGATGTGGAAAATTTCCATTACGACTTCTTTGCTTGGCGACATATTCAAAATACATAAGATCGAAAAACAATATATTACTGAATAGGGATGAGAGCATTCCTATGTCAAGTCTAGACTCAGAAGGTCTAAGGAATGTGCTACTGTGTCATTGAGATTAAACACAAAAGGCTAGTGTTTAATTCACTCAATGTTGGCTCTGATACCAACCTGTCCCACTCCGATATTTCCACGTATTACCGGTGGGCCCACCGGTAATACGTAGAAATATCAGGGTGTGACATTCTGCTAAGAAAGAGGCATACTTGAATTTTTTAACTGACTCATTGGGAGGAAGATCTACCATCTCTACATTTGATTGGTTTTATTCTATTTGGTTAATGTGGAAAGTATACAAATGATCTCTATGTAATATGTCAAACATTCACGTGAAATTGCAAGTTTATTATTGACTTTTTACATGTACTCTCGAAAGTAGTTGGATGTTTCTTAACTCATAGTAGTTTTGTATTCTTTGTGATTTTCATTTCGTAAATAGATAGCAATTAGTTTAACATTAAAATAGTGAGAATGTCCGCGTGCTGCGGCAGGTGTCCTGACTCATATTAGATTCAGTTATGATGTCTATCACAAACCACAACCCATTCTGGGTTTGTAAACTTTGTTCCTTTGAACCAAAAATAACCTAAGTTTGTATTCCGGATATACATGTATTTCTAGTATGGACATAACGAGCATGAAATTTTGATGAGTAGTAAAGTAATTAGACGATAGCCCATTTGGTAGATGCTTATGTGTAAGGATCGTGTTTGCGACCTAAACGAGTCGGTTCAGAGGAATTCTATCAAATACAGGTGCGGAAAACAAATATTTGATTATAAAACAGCTGAATCTTCACTTTAACACTGATTATATTGATATTTGAACACAAATACAATCAGTTCTCACACCGGCAGCACTTCGGTATGGAATCACTCAAATGTTACTTCTTAATTTCGCTTGACCTTGACCTCCTATATATAGAGATTGAGATTTCGCTTCAGCATGACTCAAGCGAAATCTTAACATGTTGATTTCTCTTGAGCTGCTTCAAGCGAAATCCTTTACATACACATTCCTTCAAGCGAAATCTTGCTAACTCTCTCTCATTCTCTCGTTCTACGTGCCCTGATCTATTCTAACTAGTCTAAGACTCGATACAAGACGAAGTCGACAGATGTAGTGTACCAACAGACTCCCCCTCAGATGTTGACGAGTCGACTATCGAGTCACAACAATGCTGTGTCTTCAAATCTTCAGTCTTGATCAGTCTCTGGGCTTTACTCTTTCTATCAGCATCAACAGACTCCCCCTTACAATGTGCTGGCATTCCTTTAGTTCTTCAGCATCATCTGCTTCAGGATCATTGTCTGACTTTCACAATTTTGGCTATTCAGAATCATTACTTCTCAAACTTTAAACCTGCATAAACTCTACCTCACAATAAATTTTACAATTTACACATTTCAAACATATAAACTTTCACTAATTCAAACTCTTCTCTAAAAACCTAATCAAAAAGATCTTTCAATTTGATGAACCACTTGAAGATTTGACAAAAATAATCAGTTCTAAACACAAACTCCCCCTCAAATCATACTCATCATGTTTAGCACTCGGAACTTTGAAAATCAGCTTTTCAATACCAGTTGTCGAAAATTTTTTTGAATTTTTCAAAATTTTATGCTAAAACACACTAAAAATCTTTTTGGATTTTTTAATAGAATGAAATGCAGTAAATAAATATTTACAGACAATATTTTTGTGAGTTTGTGTAAGAGGATCATATCAGTTTCTGAGACAAGTCACCAACACCGTTAAGCTTCATTTCATATTAAGATCTAAACAATTCACCTAGATTGTCAGTATATTTGTCCACTTAAATTTTCACACAAAGTTCAATTGATCCGAGATATGATGTTAATGTTTTAAAAGACTTGAACTTATCCGTGTGTCCCACTACTTGAATATACTCCCGTATCCAGATCCCAATATCCAGTCTTACAGGTGAGTATACCACAGATGATATCTGTAAGGGGTTAAATTGCGAGGGCCGTGAGAGCTCAGGTCGATCTTTCGATACGCAGAGAGATGACGGCTTCGACTTTTGGTGTGTCCCCTTTAGAGGATCTTTTGTTTCAACAGCCATGATTAGCATATTTCAATGTTTCATCATTTTTAGCTGAGGGTGAGCTATATTTCAAGCAAATGTAAAGTATTCTCCGGGGACTAGGCCATTGCTTCCGCAAAATCAGAAGTCCCGGGATAATACCCCAGATATCACTGAGCATAAAGACCTAGTATCTCAGAATAAGGGACCTTTCAAACAAGATTTCAGGGGTTACCTATATATCCCAGCAGTTTTGTTACCCGCAGAATAAGCAAGTTTGAATTTTAGGTTTATATCTCGTCACAATCTACTAAATGTGCAAAAACCTACTGACATATCCGCAGTAAGATTGTTTATCACATTTTTATCTTTACATTTCTTTAGCATGTTATGACAGTCCACTGATGTACTATCATTTACTCTTTTATACAACAAAACTCATTTTTCATTTTATCATGTTTTTGACTTTTTCAAATTTTCAAATGTTTTTGGATTTTCTTGACAAATTTCTACTCCCCCTAAAATGCAAACACATTAAAGGAAATTTGAAAGTAAACTGTACAAAAACTTGACAACCGATATTAAATTGCTTCAATTCGCCATCCACTTGGCATAAACAATCAGAACTCCCCCTCACAACAAACTATTTTCTCATTTAGATTTCAAAACACTTAAGTTTGTTTTAATCAAAATGATTTTTCCGGAAAATAAGTTTGTTTTTACCACTTGTAAAGTTAGGGATTTGGTTCATCACATTGTTTTTAAACACTTGTAGAAAATCAGATACAACTTAATGTCCCTGATTTACCACTTATACAAAAAAACACAATCAAATACACAGAATGATGCCGATTCCTGATCCACGATTACCAACTTGGGATCTCCGGCAAGTCCACAGACTTACTATTCGTAGTATGAGCCATCCCAGTCACGAACTAGGGATGGTTCAATTTTCTCCTTCTGCATCTTCTTCTCATAAAATTCTTTAACCCCTTTGACTTTTCGATCAATCATTTTACCAAAAATGTGTTTCACTGTGGGGTTAAAGGCTTTTTCAACATCAAAAACCTTGTTATCATCATAAAATTGGTTTGATATTTCAACTTTACCAATTTTCTTCTTAAAATTTTCATCCTTCAATGATGGAAAATGAACATCATCCATTGGAGGAACTGAAGTTTTCAATTTTAACTCAACCTGTGGCTCTTCTGATTTTATGAAATCAGATTCATCGCCAGAACTATCAACCGATTTCTTAACAACCCATTTCTGAGTGTCAAGATTTGCTTTCTTCTTGTAAAATCTGTTTGAACTTTCACCAATTTCAAAAATAGAATTTTTGAATAATTTGGTTCGGTCAATTGGCGGTTCAAACTTAACAACTTTCTCTTTTAGTTTACGAAAAACTCCCTGTTTTGATGATATTGCCTTAGAACAATCTCTGGCAATGTGTCCAACAGTGTTGCATTGGAAACAGGTTCTCGTTTCTTTCATCTCTTCTTGCTTCTTTGCAAGGAATTTACTATTTGACTGCCTCCAAAACCTTTCCTTTTCTTCCTCATCTCTTGATGTACCTGAAACAAATGTCATCTTTGCTTTAAAATCACGAACATATGTTTCATTTTTCTGTTTTTCTGTTGGAGTAAAACCAAGACCTTTCTTTTTGAAATTACGGTTAGGGTTTGGTTTCTTGTGAAAACCAGAACCAGAACTATAACCTTTTTTCTTGTTTAATCTTTGTTGTACTCTTGAGGTGTATTTTTTAGGTTTATCAATAAGATTTACATCTTTTAATTCAGAAAAATTGATTTCTGTTAGATTGAAAATCTTTTTGATCATCTCAGTTTTTACACCTCTTAGTGGAAATTCCTCATCAGAATATAATTTGTCGGAATCATTCAATGTATATGCAACTTTGAATGTTTCGTCACTCAAATTAGATTTTGATAACAGGAATTCTTTGTTGTAAACCCTTTTAACTGAAGAATTTTGACTGTTGACCGTCGAACTCGAACTTTCAGAACCAGACTTTGACTCTGACTTTGACTCCTCAGTTTCATCTTTATCCAACACCTGATCGACGACTTTCTTAATTAACTCGGACTCATGATCAGTGTCAGATGATGTAAACACGACATCAATATTTTCTGGCAAATTGACTGACGACTCCGACTCCCATTGTAAGTTTGTTGCTTTTTCGACTCTTTCCTGATTTGGATTCCTGGGAAAATATCCATTTTCTAGCGGGGGTGGACATTTGTTATAATTGACTTCTTGTTTCTTACCAGAATCCTTCTTGTCAGTCTTTTTCTTTGTATCATTCTTCTTCTTGTTCTTCTTTTCTGGAGTCTTTTCTTCAGTCTCTTTTCCATCATCCTTCTTTTCTTCAGTTACTTCATCTTCTTCAAATGCCTTCATGCCTTCAACAGTTGGATAAATCCTGTCAATGACATAAGAAGTACATGAATAACTTTTCAACAAACGATTAACTCTTTCAGTTTCGATTCTTTGCAGTTCCAGTTTCTGTTCAAGAGCAGCACACTTCTCAATGTAATTGTTCACCACTTTTTGCTTTGTCATAAAAGCTCCTTGAAGTGTTTTCATTGCTGTAGCTTGTTCTTCACTTGTTTGGTTGTACTGATTCATCGCTTTGTTCAGTACATCGTAAGATTCCTTCAAACTATTCGAATTATAGATCAGTGTACTGTTTTGCTTCTTCACAGCTTCACAGTTTTCACACTTCACTGGAATCTTCTTTGCATCAACTTCATCTTCAACTTTGAACTTTGCAACTTCAACTTTTACATTCCTTTTGATTACTGGAATTTCTTCATCATCACTGCTCACTGGAGTCTTGATCTTTTTCTTCTTCTTTTTAACCTTTTCATCTTCACTGTCACTTTCAGCAAGCAGTTTCATATCAGCTTTGAATTTTCTCGCCCAATACTCACGATCATCATCACTATCTTCTTCAACTTTGGCAACAAAAGCTGTATAAGCTTTGTTTTGATCAGGAATATAGTTATCCCAATTGAAATTCTCCCAGCTAAAACCCTCGGGTAGTTTTTCATCATCTTGATCTATTATCAATGCACTACCATCAGCTCTCTTTGAAGAATTTTGATTAACCGCACAAGCTCTTTTTCCAGAATCTTCAATCACATATCTTCCATGCGCAGTTTGTGCCTGATGTTGTTGTTGTTGAGATGGTTGTTGAGCAACTTGATGGTAAATGGCCTTTCGATAGTAATCATTGTTGTTGTTGAACGGATTTTGAGCTCCACTTGCTTCGCGGTTTTTGCACTCCCTCTTGAAGTGTCCTTTCTCCCTACAACGAAAACAAGTGACTTTAGATTTGTCAAAACCTAAAGTAGAATTACCAGCCTCACGAAGATCATCTCTTCCAGTGATTTGTTTGAATTTCTCAGCTCTCCTCAACACGCTGGCTAAGCACCATTTTATGTCCATCAACTCCATTTCTTCAGCATCTATCTGGTCGTAATCTTCCTTTGTCAGCATTGGATTCCCGATTCGACCTGCAACAAAACAACTGTAAGATTCTAAAACCATTCCTAATAAAGACATGTGGTTTTTAGCAACTTCATCAGAATACTCTTGATCATTATCAAGATTTAAAACAATATTGCACTGAAATTTTCTCCCATTTTTTGTTGCTGTAATGTTTGGATCGAAAGATGGAAATGATGTGAAACTTGTTTTGCTGTTTGATCCTGATGATGAACTTCCAGGAGAGTTCTTGGCATTGTAAGCAGTTTCTATTTTTGGAGATAAATTTGTAGACTTCTCATTCACTCCTGCTTTATAATACAACCCAATATCCTGTTCACCATCGAAATCTTTCATTCGAATAATCTTTCGTTGCTCCATCTCTTGAGCTTCCAACTTTTCAATAAACTTGCTAAGTGTCAAATTGTTAAAACCTTTCTTGTTTTTGAGCATCATAAGATATGTTCCCCAAGTCTCATATGGCAAAGCATCAGCAAGTTTTTCGATCAACTCTTCATTGGTTTTCTCAATACTCAATCTCTTCATGTTAGCAAGCAAATTGCAATATCTTTCGATCATCTCTCTAGTACTTTCATTCTTTAATATTCGAAATAGATCAAATTCTTTCTTTAGAAGCGATTTCTTGCTTTTGATCATTTCTTCACTACCACGAAACTTAGACCGTAAAGCTTTCCAAATCGAATATGAAGTTCCATTATGTTGCAATAGAACCAAAATATCTTCTTTCACAGCTTGTTGCAATAAACTCAGCATCATTTTCTCATCTTTATACTTCTTTCTAGCATTAGCAGTCAGATCTTTAATCGGAACCACTTCTTCATCATCATTCATCGGTCGAACATATTTTGTCTCAACACATTCCCATGCATCAAGATAGTTTGCTTGCACCCAATTCTCAAAACGCCCTTCCCAACCTTTGTACTCCTCGATGTTCATGAGTTTGGGAGGTTTTTGCATCGTGCCGGTCTCGTTTTCCAACTTTGTATTTTGTGCAAGACTGATCGGAGTAACTGGAGTAGCAAATGCGTTGTAGAAATCCTCGTCCATGTTTTAGTCACTTTTAAGCGAAATATTCTGTTAAGCCTTGAAGCGAAACTATCAACTTCTTTGAAGCGAAATTGTTCAAGCGAAATTGTCAAGTAATAATTTCTGAAGCGAAATCGTTGAAGCGACAGCCCTGAAGCGAAATAGAATGCTATTTGAAGCGAAATCTAGGTGTCGCTTGGAATTTCAAGCGAAATCCTCTAAAGAAAACTGATTTGTTCAAGCGAAATCCATTCGGAGGTTTGTTTCTGATAGTTTTACGTCGAATTTTGCAATGAAACTTTTAAGGGTTTGTTATCTTGTACTTTTACACAATCTGTGAGAAATTGTACAGGTTTTGACCGTAAAATCTTTCTGAACTGAGAAAAGAAGGTGTAGAAATAAGAGAACGATGTCAATTTCAGCTGAAATCCTGCAGAACTCCTCAACTGGCTCTGATACCAATTGTAAGGATCGTGTTTGCGACCTAAACGAGTCGGTTCAGAGGAATTCTATCAAATACAGGTGCGGAAAACAAATATTTGATTATAAAACAGCTGAATCTTCACTTTAACACTGATTATATTGATATTTGAACACAAATACAATCAGTTCTCACCCCGGCAGCACTTCGGTATGGAATCACTCAAATGTTACTTCTTAATTTCGCTTGACCTTGACCTCCTATATATAGAGATTGAGATTTCGCTTCAGCATGACTCAAGCGAAATCTTAACATGTTGATTTCGCTTGAGCTGCTTCAAGCGAAATCCTTTACATACACATTCCTTCAAGCGAAATCTTGCTAACTCTCTCTCATTCTCTCGTTCTACGTGCCCTGATCTATTCTAACTAGTCTAAGACTCGATACAAGACGAAGTCGACAGATGTAGTGTACCAACATTATGTCTCTTAGAGGTAAGGTTCTAGGTTGAAACTTAGGCAAATGTGTAATTTATATTAGGAGTAACATTTGCCATTAAAAAAGTAAAGTAATTAGACTTTAGTATTTTAAGATAAAGTAGGGTTTCAAAACTAAAAACGGCCACCTTGCAATTATTGCAATAAATTACAATTATTTTAACAAAGTATGGGCATTAAGTGTTGTTTTATGGCGACGCTATTCTCTTTGTATAAACAGCTCCTTGTAAGCCATGCTAGTAAACCAAAGGATAGTAGCATGTGTCACCATTCTCAACGTGGGGATCACAACACTTCGTTTGGTGATTTTAAGGGTGTGTACAAGTTCAGTTCGGTTTTGAGCCATAACCATAACCAAAACTTTCGATTAAGATATTTCAAAAACCGATCAGTTTAAATTATTTCTTATTGGTTAGTAACAAAACTAAAACAAACAATAAAAATAAAACTGAACACAGATCAATGCAACTTTTTATCTTCACTCTTCCTTACCACAAAAAAAAAAAAAAACATTTTCATTGTCTTAAATTTACACTGATTACATATTTAATGAAACACCAAGCCTTCATGGTGCAACCTTAAGGCCACCTCAAGGAATATTCAAGATCAGAGCTCTCACCAACTTAAAATAAAAATGCAAAAAATAATTCTGGATTAATCATGCTAAGTTCAAACTCAATATGGTTTGACCTGAACGGTCAACTACTTTGCAAACTATTGTGGATGTAAATGACATATTGGATATACCAACACATTACATTGGACTAAAAAGATCAGTAAAAATTTGAGTGAACTTCTTATAAAATCTCAAACTTGAGTTGTTTTATGTTTCAAGCTCGTTGTTGATACTCGAGCATAACTCAATAGAAATTTGATTCATTTGTAGCATTAGATGTGTGTTTTAGAAATTAATAACTAAAACAATAATAAACAATTCACGGACTTTTAATCAAATTATCATTAGTTAAGTTATTCATTTTAACCGGGATGATAAACATCTTGAGTATCTTATATTTCTTATCTCATATCTTTTGGTGCCAAAAGACAAACTAAAGGAGAACTCTTCATCCCTTTTATATATAATCTAAGCTTAGTAATCTACAAGCATTAACACAAAACAACCTCTTTAAATGTGTTGTTCCAACCCTAACCCAAAAAATGCAAATATACACAAAATAACATTTTTATCATTTGCAGGGGTAGTTACGGGGTAGTGCGGCGCGACAAAAAAACTCCAACGAACAAAGGTTTACTGTAGAGTGTGACAGTGGTTGCGTAGATAACTGGAATCAGAACAAATTAATGATCAAACCTCATAGAAGCAAGATCAAAACAAAACGGGTAGACAATGATTGGTACGTGAATCGTGATCGGAGTACACAATTGATAACACTCATGGCGGTGGACAGAGGTGTGACGATGACCAGCATCCTTCTAATATGTTCTATCTTGGCAAAAGAAATAGATCATCTAGTTATATAAACAACTCATAGCAATTGGTACATATGGAGGATATCAACGACAAAAACGACAAAACTGACGTAAAGTCTAAATAGCATATATAAAAATATAATAACATTCACCATGGCTTCACACTCGTCCAAGTTGTATGCATTTCAATGGTTCCGTAGTGCATTTTGTTTACATTTGTCAATCCTAGATGTCAATAGCAAGGAAGTTTTCAAATAAGGTCACCTGCAAGAAAGAAAAAAAACCATCAGAATGTTCACATTGTTATACATTCAATTTATCCTTAGTTTTTTTATTCATGTTGAGCCTATATAGGAATATGAATTGAAACTGATGGGGATGTGACTCATGAATGTAATGAAGGAGCCCATGATTACAAATTTATGATGAGATTAAATTCAATCGATTGCATTGGTTTCACACCCTTAAACTTCCTCATTTTCTTTTGGTTTGGGTAGGTTACGGTTCGGTATGTACTCACCAATAATAAATCATTTATATTAATACTTATTTGTATTAATTAGTGAAATTATTAGGGTCATTAATTAAATTTTTTATTTAATACATTTAGTATATATAGATATAGATTAGGATACCGAAATCTCTAAAATGCCCCTAAAGTGTCTTAAATTTATGGACAATGTGCAAGTTTACCCCCTCTAAAATAGCTGGGTGTAAAGGACTAAACTTGCAACAAAATACCTAGTAACCGCCTGTCAACATTCGTTAAAAAGGACACCGCTTGAAAAGTGGTATAAAGATAAAGGACAAAACATGTAATTTTTCCGTTTATTTAGGTTTTTGCTTGACTTGACGACGGTCTTAAACAACCAAGTCTTCTTTACGAAGAAGTCTTCACGCTCTGTCTCTAAAGTCCTCACAAGAAGAGGATGCCGATTACGATTACGGTTGAGGTAGGTTGACAAGATTGGAGGAAAAGAGGACCAAGAGGGAATAACACCATCAAGTCACTGAGTTTTAATCCTTATGTAATGGATCGATCATTAACCAAAAGAAAAAGAAAATTTGTCCGGTTCACCCATTGGCGACTACACCACACAAACATAACCAACTTAGCCACTAGCTTTGGTCAAACCATCCGGATAGGCAGGTCCGATTTTGTTAAACACATTATTTAATAAGGTTACACATTAGAACGAGTAAGGAGTTAGTTTCGTGTTTAAATAGGTTCAACCTAAATATGATTTCAAGTTATGCTATATAGTTAATATAATATAATATGTTTGTAATTTATCATTTTGTATAATTACATGAATTATTATTTAAAATAATAAATATTTAATGATATGTATGTAATACATATGATTTATTAGCATGGATAAAAATCTTAAAATCCTAATATCTCCGAAGATGTCGGGCGATCCCCGGCGGCAAGATCCAGAAGATTGGGAAGAGGTACATCGACGGAAAGGGAGAAAGAATGATCGTCAAGGAGAAGGTAATAATAAGGTAATATCGAAATTCTTTGTGTCCAATCTTCCACCGAAGTGCTCGTCACAAGATCTTAAGGTAGTTTTGGGAGGTTTTGGTAGATATGAAGGAGCGTACATCGCTAGAAAACTGGATAAGTGGGGTAAACGGTTTGCTTTTGTCTCCTTTGCGGAGGTTAACGATTCGGGTAGAATGGTAGAGGCGATGTCGGACGTGTGGATTGGCTCCTATAAGTTGTTCATAATCGTTGCTAGGTTTGTGGATGGTATGGAGGTACAGCAGCTTGTCGCCATTGATCATGTTCGTAAGGGGAAAGCGGTGAATATCCAGGATCATGCAAACTCTAACGTTGAGAATCATGAAGGAGGGGGTGTTAATTCGAGCGTTAAGGGGTTGCATGATTCGGCAACAGGTAATGGACGTTCTTTTTTGGATTCAGTGTTGAACAGGAATAAAGTGGATGTCATTAGGGTGGATGATGTCGTAGAACGTTTTTCTCATTATAAGGGGATTGCACTCGTTGGGAGGGTTGTGGATTTCAATATCATGTGTACTTTGAACGTCCTAATTCATAAGCTTGGTTGCTATTCTGTGGATCTTAAGTACCTTGGAGGTTTCACTGTGGCATTAGTTTTCAAAGATAGCGGTATGGCGGATAAGTTCCTTGCTGATGATTCGAATTGGTCTGCTTGGTTTGAGATATTAGTTAGGTGGGATGGTAAAGTGGTTAAGGTGGAGGAGCGTATAGCTTGGTTGAAAGTGTATGGCGTCCCGGCTCAGCTGGCTTTAGATTAGGTGTTTGATTTGATCGGATGTAGATATGGGAAGGTAATTAAATCGGCTTGCTTGTCGAACGATGATCATAATTTCTCCTATGCGCTTATTGGGGTGATGAGTAACGTTCGTAAACGGATTGTCGATTGGGTGGATATCGCTTGGAGAGAATTAACGTTCAACGTATGGGTTGATGAAGACGTTGGTGAGTGGATCCCGGATGGGGTTACTGAGCTTGATGAGGATGATGTTTCGACGTGCCAAGAGGAGGACAAGTTGGAGGACAATATACAACAAGATACGAACATGGACGCTACTTGTGAGGAAGGTGAGTTTGTGGTGAATGAGGTGAATGGTAAGGATGGAAATAATAGTTGCGGTTCTCACGAGGATGGTATTGATCATGGTGTAGCTGATACGTCGGCTGTACAGCCGGTTACGGCTACCGTCAGAAAGAAATTTCGCAGAAAGTCTCTTTTTAAGAATAGGAACGAGGGTAGTGGTTCTCTAGAGCGTCCGAAGAAGAGACATAGGGAAAATAACGACATGTTTGGGTTGGATAAGTTAATTGGCATTCTTTCAGGAACCGATGACTCGAATGACAGTAACGTAGGTGTTGGACATGATGTGTTCATTACTCCGGATCTAAATGAAAGAATTTCGGGTGCAGTGGCTAATGTTTCTCCCGGGTTGATCCTTGATGAGGGTTTCGCTAGTGAGGCCACTAACGTTGAGGTGGATGGTATTCAACAGCCGATTGATGTAGAAGCCTTGGAGACTGTGAAGCTAAGTAGCGCCTTGGGGGTGGAGAACTTGGACGAGTTTGTTCCGAAAGTAAAAGAAGTGTTAAGGAATGAAGGTTATCAAGTTAGTGGTCAATGAATTTTATCTCTTTGAATATTCGTGGGTTGGGGAATCTGGGCAAAGCGGATTGGGTCCGTAGTATGCGAGCTAAGCACGAGGTCTGTTTTATTTTGCTTCAAGAAACGCAACATAGTTCTATGGATTCAATTAATCTGGGTAGGTACTGGGGGTTTGGTGATTTTTCCTTTGAATGGGTTCCTGCTACGGGTCGTTCGGGTGGGTTATTATCCATGTGGGATCCTCAAGTTTTTACTATGGATAGGGTGATTAAAAGTGCAAATTGGTTGTTGGTTTCCGGTGTGGTCAAGGGGAGCGGCTCCCCTTTTCATGTTGTTAATGTTTATTCTCCTCAGTATATTGTTCCAAAGCGGAGGTTGTGGGAGGAGATCAATGGTCTGGTTGGCGAAGGGGTGGGTAAATGGATAGTGGCAGGGGATTTCAATACAGTGAGGGGTGTGGATGACCGCCGTAACTCCGTTTTCAACGTGGTTGAGGCTAATGAATTTAATGATTTTATTGACACTTCGGACTTACATGAGTACTCCTTGAAAGGGAGATGGTTCACTTTTGTTGCAGGTGACAAGATGAGCCGTATTGACAGGATTTTCGTTAATTGGGAATTCTTTTTGGAATGGACTAGTGTGGATTACATTGCCTTAGAGAGAAATAAATCTGATCATAGTCCGTTACTATTGAAGACGAGCTCGAGAAATTTCGGTCCAAAACCTTTCAAGTTCTATAACTCTTGGCTTGGAAGGGAGGATTTCGGGGCGGTTGTTAGAAAGGCGATCGATGACGGGACGTTTGAGGGGTCACCTGATGTGATTCTTTTATTGAAGTTTAAATCTTTGCGCAGTGCTATCGCTAATTGGGTTGCTGATGTTAAAGCTAGAGAGTTGGAAGAAAAACGGTTGTTGGAAAGTGAACTTTGTGTGTTAGACAGAACCATGGAGAGTAGAGATTTGGCCGAGGACGAGAAGTGGACGCTGTCTGAGATCAAAAGACGCCTTGGAGAACTTGATGTTTATCTTTACCGCGATTTGAAACAGAAAGCTCGTTGTAATTGGGCTACTCACGGGATGACAACTCGAGGTATTTTCATGGCTTTATTAATAAACGTAAGACTTCGAATTATATCCCGGGCTTGGAGGTTGGTGGGAGGTGGGAGACGAATCCGGTTATTATTAAAAGAGAAGTTATGGGATTTTTTCGCGATAAATTTAGAGAGAATATGGGTATACGGCCTCGGCTTGGTTGTTACGGTATTTCTTCACTGTCCACGGTGGAAGCCGAGGGCTTGGTTGATGTCTTCAGTTTACAGGAATTAAATAGTACGGTTTCTGATTACGGTGCTGACAAAGCTCCGGGTCCTGATGGATTTAATTTTAGATTCATTAGGCATTTCTGGCATTTATCCGAGAAGGACTTTGTGGATATTTTGGACCACTATCATCTGGCCGGTCGGTTTAGTCCCGGGGTTGGGTCTTCATTCATTACGTTGATTCCTAAGGTGAGTGATCCATCTAATCTGGGGGATTTTAGGCCGATTAGTCTTATCGGGAGCATTATTAAAGTTGTTTCTAAGGTTTTGGCGAATCGATTGATGTCGGTATTGGGTCGAATAGTGCAAGAGAATCAGTCGGCTTTCTTATCAGGGAGGTATATTCTTGACGGTCCACTTATGACCAACGAGGTGATTGCTTGGGCTAAAAAGAGAAACATGAAAATATTCTTGTTCAAGATAGATTTCGATAAGGCTTACGACAATGTCAACTGGGACTTCTTGTTGTCGGTCATGTCTCAGATGGGTTTTCCTCCGGTTTGGTGTGAGTGGATTCGTGGTATTTTGGTTTCCTCTAGAGCTTCAGTGCTAGTGAATGGTTCTCCTACTTTCGAATTCGGGTGCCAAAAAGGGATCCGTCAGGGAGACCCGCTTTTGCCTTTTCTGTTTATCCTTTTGATGGAGGCTTTATCGGCTATGATGAATCAGGCCAGTGATATAGGGGCGTTTCATGGCGTTAAGCTCCCTAATGATGGCCCGGTTTTGTCCCATTTGCTTTACGCGGATGATGCCATGCTTATGGGGGAGTGGTCTTCACATAACTTTATTAACATGAGACGCATCTTACGTATTTTCTATCTATGTTCCGGGCTAAAGATTAATTTACACAAGTTGGTGCTTTACGGAGTGGGTGTGGAAGCCGACGAGGTAGTGAGTTTGGCCGAATCCATAGGGTGTAAGCCGGGTATTTTACCATTCACGTATTTGGGTATCAAGGTTGGGGCGAATATGAACAGGGTGTCAAGCTGGGAGCCGGTGGTGACGACGTTTAAACGGAGGTTATCCAAATGGAAAGCCAATACTCTTTCGATCGCCGGTCGGTTAACCTTAATAAAATCGGTCTTGGATAGTTTGCCGACGTATTATTTCTCTTTATTCAAGGCCCCGAAGAAGGTGGTTGATGTTCTAGAGGGTTTGATGCAGAGGTTTCTATGTGGTGGTTCGGACAAAGTGAGAAGATGAGTTGGGTTTCTTTGGAGGTTGTTACTAAAAGCATTAAAGACGGTGGGTTGGGGATTGCGTCTCTTGAAATTAATAATAATGCCTTGTTAATTAAGTGGCTTTGGAGGTTTTTGAATGAGCCTAACTCGATGTGGAGAAGGGTTGTGGTGTCCATTCATGGGTCGGCTAGGTGTTGGGGTATTGCTCCCGTCAATAGTGCAATCACGGGGTGTGGAAGAATTGTGTCTCGTTTTGGAACAAGTACAAGGTGGATAGGATCGGTTTAAACGGAGTTTTACGTGGTAGTGTTGGTAATGGGCATCAATTGAGGTTTTGGTTGGATACGTGGTTGGGTAATCAAACATTAAAGGCCGTGTACCCTTCGCTCTATAGTCTCGAAAAATCCAAAGGGGTGGTGATCGCTGATAGGTTGAAGCGTATTGGTACTTCTCGTGTGTTGGTTTGGGATTGGATTCGGGCTCCTTCTTCCACAGTGGAGCTCTCGGACAAGCAGAGGTTAGAAGACCAGCTTCATTTGGTCACTTTGTTGGATAGAGATGATACTTGGATATGGTCACATGGTTCGGACGGCGTTTTTCAGATTGCTTCGGTAAAAAAATGGCTACGTGGCCCGGTTTCTAGTAACGCAGAGTTTGGTTTCAAGTGGAGTTCTTGGGTCCCTAACAAATGCAACATCTTCATGTGGCGCGCTTTCTTGGATCGTCTTCCGACCAAGACGGCTCTTGCCCGAAGACATATTAATATTGATGATCTTTCGTGTGTGTGGTGCGAGGATGCTGAAGAAAATATAGAACATGTTCTGACAGGTTGCGCCATTGCTTCGAGGGTGTGGAACTCTCTAGCTAGTTGGTGTAATATTCCTAGACCGTTCGTCTTTCATGTCAACGATTTGGTGGAGCTTCACGAGCATAGCGGGGTGACGGGTATTAAGAAGAAGGTCCTCCAGGGGATTATTATCATAGCTTGTTGGAGATTGTGGAGAGCTAGGAATGACAAGGTTTTCGATAGTAAGGCGCCCATTGTGACGGAGTTGGTTGCGGACATAAAGTCATTGGGTTTTCTTTGGTATAAACATAGATTTAAAGCGGGGGTAGTGGATTGGAGTAGATGGTGTTTGTTTGATGTAACGTAATTTGAACTATTGTTTTGGTTTTCGGCTTCTATCTCCGCCTTGGTGATAGTTGTCGGTTTTGGTTGGTTTTTATGAAGTTCACTTTTCAAAAAAAAAAAAATTATTAGCATGGATATCATGTATGCATTTGATAGTGGTAGAATTAGAGTTTTTTTTTCTTCCCTAAAGTAGAGTTTGTGAGAAAACCAGGGTCGTCGTCGAAAATCTTCGAAAACGAAAATCTTCGAAAATATGTGAGCGTTGTGCGAAGATAAAATACTGGCCCCTAAAATATATGAAAATGAATTAAAAATTTGTGGAATCACCCGCATGTTGCGGCAGTCTGTTTTTTTACGTGGAAACGTAGATAAAAAGCACATCATACGTGCATCTGGACAACGAAACATAGAAAGAAAACACGTTGTAAGAGTAAATTAAGAAAATACGGAATAGTTACATTGTAACTTTAAAAATCGTTATTTACGATCATGTAAAACCATCGTAACATATCCAAATTTATTTAAAAAATACATAGAGTTGAAAGAGAAAAAAAAAACAAAGTAAGACTTTTTTCATAAAAAATGGAACATACAAAACTAATTGTAGATTTAATAATATTTTAAGAAATTAACATAAATAATTATTTTTAACTAGATTTGAGAAATAACTATGATTCCCATTTTGATTTAATGTGATACAAAATTAGTCAATTAATGTCATTTGCATTTAATACATAGGTAACAAACATAAAAAAATCAACTAATAAAAGTGAAGCTATCAAAATTAGAACCCAATGACTGCTTGCTAATAAAGTGACATGTGAACCACCAGACCATGCGTCTCATCTTGTCATTTCTTTATATATTCTAACTTCTACAACGTAACGTTACTAAAAATGAATAATGGATTTTAATAATCCAAACTATTAGCTGTTGGCCGGCAACGATCTCAACTTAAAAAATAACCGGTGGTGGTCCCACCTTTTCACATATTGTAAACTAATGGACCTTTACAAACATAACCTTAATTTCTTTTTGTCCCCTTATCGTTTTCGGTTTAGTAAAGGTCCATTGGTTTACAATATATGAAAAGGTGGGACCACCACTTGTTATTTTTAAAGTTGGGACCGTTACCGACTAATGGCTAATAGTTAGGATTATTAAAATCCATTACTCCTACTAAAAAAATAAAATTTTGGGCCCTCAAAAAGTTTGGGACCTAAGTCGTCGCCCACCCCTGGAGAAAGCTATTTACCAAGATAGTGTTTCTTATAAACTATTTACCAAAATAGTGTTTTTCAATTATTTTGTATTTATCTTTTCTTTTATATACTTGAAAGAAAAAAAGTTTTTTTTAATAAACTATCTACCCTGACGTTTTAGTTGCAGCAAAATCGAATCGGCTTTCCCTCGCTATCTTCATTTACAATTTTTTTTTTGTTAAATATGAACAATATTATTCCAAATTAGCAAATTACAAACAAGTGGCAGGTAAACGTGTCACACCCCCAAATTCCCACCTAGGGTATGTCCCTATTAGAAGTGCGACTATTCAACAAAGAGCCACCAATCATATCAAACATGTTCAATAAAATAATAAAGTACTCGTTGATAAAGGAAATACTGTTTGCAAGTGAAATAAAACCAAGTAACTCGCGGAAGCAAAAGTAAATAGTTTAAAACCCAACAGTGTATCATTAAGTATCATAAATAAAACGCCCAGTCATGACCATGCCCACTCCAGCCACTTCAGATAGCAAGTCCAAGTGTACCTCAGCTAACGACCTACAAGCATGTAAACAAGTGTATCAGACTATGTTGGTGAATTCAAAGTTTTGTTTACCGAGTTAGTTATCATTCACGTGTGTAAAACAGTTAACCAGATGATATGTCGTTTCGCTGTTTTGATGTTGTTATTACTCGATTACCGAATAGCTACAAGATATGTCTGCCCAACCTCCAACGTCTCTATCAAAACGTTGGTCATGTTTTAAGGTAATTAGTTCACGCCCGTCTTTCTGGGACGGTGTGAGGGTGCCAAACCTAATAGCGCTATCAACTAAATACCCCGTTGCCTTTCGCAACTGCCGGTAGTGTCAAGGGGTCTTACGAGATAGATACTGAGTACATAACACAACATCCCGTTATCACGCATTCCTTTATGGAACGTTACCCGTTATCCCTCCCCCGGGATGCATGCTTGAGAAAAGAGCAGTGAACTCACCTTGGTTTTGCTCGGTAAGACTAGTTACGTGATCAAATTGCTCTAAACGATCCTAACATGGATACCATTAACATTTAGTTGTGTATCGTTTAAATCTTTATATTCTACACGCACTTTACACAAGTAGGCATCATACACTATCATGCATGTTATAACGAGCGTTCGGACTATGAGTATTCTCACATTACAGGATCATATATCGTAAAACACGTAGTAACAATCAAATCCTCCATCAACTGATCATGCACATAATGACCACCATTCATAATATTCTATAATTCTTTAGTTATAACAAACCAATTTAGCTATTATGTATTATCATCATAACATAAACCAGCACACTCAAAACATTCACATTGCTAATATCAAACTACCAACCCAACTATCTCTTTCCTATTCTACCCGCACATTATGATCGGCCCAACAACACAAGGCTGATATATATTAGAAATTGGACCCGAGACCCCAACAGAGCCCATTCCAGCCGCGATACAGCCTGCTCGACCCACCCAGTAGCCCATTTGTGCACACGAGTTCATCATAGACATCACACAGCCCAATACTCCCCTTCGGCCCACAACACTTAATGTTACAACTTCATGGATTAACTCAGCAAAACAAACATCACATCATCCCTTTATTCCCCTAGCATTAATGCTCTTTGACTATTTTGATAATAATATCAATACATTGCACATGGATCTGACAATTCACTAAAAGTATTTATGTTACTTCATTAGATTCACATGCACATATGACACAATTGCCGACAACTGTTAACTCTTTCAAGATGTTATTGGACCAACAAGAACTTTACACTATCATATTGCACATGCATGATACAGATTTCAAACACTTTCACTTAGGATCATAATCATTCACCTAGTCTATGCACATGCATGATATTTTCAACATACTACCCATAATAAGAATATATATATATATATATATATATATATTTATCATCGATGCCTACACATGTCCATACATGGGTCTTTATTAATATAATAACATTACACTAGCACAGTTCTTAACACATCCATACATGATCATATAGAATTAATAATCAATACCCTAGACAAACAAGGGATAGCACTAACCAGTGATTGCGATCTTGGTTGAGGATTTTGTTACTGCCGTCGCACAACTATTAGAGAGTATAGGGTTTGAGGTAGGGTTTGTTTTTAGTTGAGTTTTGTGATAACAATACCAATTACGTGCACCAATAACCCCTGTTTGTAGGGTGGTTCATTACTAGCCACTAATGGGCTCAAGCCCAACTATAAGTGCCAAGATATATAGATTAATGGGCTCGAATTTGACTCTAAATAGGTTGTGGGTCGAGGTGTAAGCTAGTAAAGGTATAATTGGGCCGAGGTCTTGATGTGCGACTCTATTAGTGTGTGTATGCTAAACGGTTAGCCCAATTACATGGATTATCGATACATTTACGTTTAATAACTAATCGTAGAAATAGTGTAGGGGAATAACGAGGAATCAAATTACAAGACTAACCTTGGAAATTCGGGGTTGTCACATCATCCCCAACTTAAAGGAAATTTCGCCCCGAAATTTGACAAGCAAGCACAGAAGAGTGGAGTGATAATCAAGATTGTTGCGGATTTTTCTCTGGTGTGACATCATCCCCAACTTGAAGAGGAATCTCGCCTCGAGATTCACCAGCTTTACTAGATTCTGGTTTGTCTTTAGGGAAAAGGTGAGGATACTTGAGCTTCATTTGATCTTCTCGCTCCCATGTGAACTCCGGTCCACGCCGCGAGTTCCAACGGACTCTAACAATCGGGATGCGATTATGCTTACGCACTTTGACCTCCCTATCCATGATCTCGACAGGTTCTTCGACAAACTGCAACTTGTCGTCGATCTTCAACTCTTGATATGGTACCACTAGTGGGTCGTCTGCAAAACACTTCTTCAACTGCGAAACGTGGAAGACATCGTGAACATTACCCAGCTCAGCAGGTAATTCTAGCTTGTAAGCCACTGTACCGATGCGCTCAAGAACTCTAAACGGCCCAACGTAGCGTGGATTAAGCTTGCCACGCTTTCCAAAACGTACAACGCCCTTCCACGGTAAAACTTTCAACATAACTCGATCATTCACTTCGAACACTACTTCCTTGCTACGTTTATCAGCATAAGCTTTTTGACGATCACGAGCTGCTACCATACGTTCCCTGATTTTCACAATCATCTCTGATGTCTCTAATACCAACTCGGGACCTGAAATCTGACTGTCACCCACTTCATCCCAACAGAGAGGTGAACGACACTTCATCCCGTATAATGCCTCAAACGGAGCTGCCTTGATGCTAGTGTGGTAACTATTGTTGTAGGAGAATTCTACTAATGGCAAATGTCTCTCCCAAGCCTTCCCAAAATCAATAACACACGCTCTCAACATGTCTTCAAGTGTCTGAATAGTGCGCTCGCTCTGACCGTCGGTCTGTGGGTGATACGCAGTACTCATATCGAGACGCGAGCCAAACGACTTATGCATAGCCTGCCATAACTCCGAAGTAAAACGAGGATCTCGATCAGAAATAATAGAAGTTGGCACCCCGTGCCTAGAAACCACTTCCTTAAGGTATACTGCTGCGAGCTGAGAATGCTTATCTGTCTCCTTGATTGCTAGGAAATGCGCTGACTTCGTGAGACAGTCGACAATCACCCATATAGTATCGTTCCCAGCCTGGGTTCTCGGTAGCCCTGTGACGAAATCCATGGAGATCTGCTCCCATTTCCACATCGGTATCTCTGGCTGTTGGAGTAGACCCGAAGGTTTCTAGTACTCTGCCTTGACCCTAGCATAGGTCAAACACTTACCCACGTAGGTAGCAATAATAGCTTTCATGTTCGGCCACCAATACAAAACCTTGAGGTCCTGGTACATCTTATTGGACCCTGGATGAATAGAATATCGTGACTTGTGTGCTTCGTCCATCACAAGCTCTCGAAGATTACCAAATGAAGGAACCCATATCCGTTCCATGAAGTAGTAGATATCATCAGATCGTTGCTCGAACTTCTTCTTGTGTAGACCTCGTAATCCTTCAACTTCGATATTTTCTTCCTTTAATGCTTCAATCTGAGCTGAACGAATCTGAGCAGGTAAATCAGAGTGAATAGTAAGTTGTAGGGCACGAACACGCTTCTGTTTCGGTTCCTTGCGACTAAGAGCATCTGCTACAACATTAGCCTTACCCGGATGATACTTGATAGCACACTCATAATCATTAAAAAGCTCAATCCAACGACGTTGCCGCATATTAAACTCCTTCTGGTAGAAGATATGTTGCAAACTCTTGTGATCGGTATAGATGGTACACTTGGTACCGTACAGGTAATGCCTCCAAATCTTCAACGCAAAGACTACGGCTCCTAACTCCAGGTCGTGTGTCGTGTAGTTCTTCTCGTGTACCTTCAACTGTCGAGAAGCATAAGCTATCACCTTGTCTCGCTGCATCAACACACAGCCGAGACCCTGAATAGACGCATCACAATAAACCACAAAATCTTCAGTACCCTCTGGTAGAGATAGAATCAGCGCGCTGCACAACTTCTGCTTTAAGAGCTGAAAAGCTTCTTCCTGTTTCGATCCCCAAGAATAAACAACTTTCTTTTGAGTCAGGGCGGTGAGGGGTTGAGCAATCTTAGAAAAATCTCGAATAAACCGACGATAATATCCCGCAAGACCAAGAAATTGACGCACCTCCGAAGGATTCTTTGGTGCCGCCCAATTTCGAATAGCATCGATCTTGGCAGGATCCACATGAATACCCATTTCGTTAACGATGTGCCCGAGAAAGTGTACTTCCCGAATCCAGAAGTCACACTTAGAAAACTTTGCGTACAACTGCTCCTTCCTCAGGAGCTCCAAAATAAGACGAAGATGGCGCTCGTGGTCTTCCTTGTTCTTGGAGTAGATCAAAATGTCGTCAATGAAAACGATAACGAAGTCGTCAAGGTAAGGTTTGCACACGCGGTTCATGAGATCCATGAAGACCGCTGGTGCGTTGGTCATCCTAAATGGCATAACCAAGAACTCATAGTGGCCATACCGCGTTCAAAAAGCGGTTCTGGGTACATCCTCCTCTCTGACCCGTACTTGATGATAACCTGACCTCAAATCGATCTTAGAATAAAAGCTTGACCCTTGCAGCTGGTCAAACAAGTCGTCGATACGTGGTAAAGGGTAACGGTTTTTGACCGTCACCTTGTTGAGCTCGCGATAATCAATGCACATGCGAAAGCACCCATCTTTCTTCTTCACGAATAACACAGGGGCTCCCCAAGGCGATGAGCTAGGTCGAATAAAGCCCCTATCCAACAGTTCTTGGAGATGATTCGACAACTCCTGTAACTCTCCTGGTGCAAGACGATAAGGAGCACGAGCAATCGGCGCTGCTCCTGGCTGGAGATCTATCTGAAATTCCACCTGACGATGTGGAGGTAAACCAGGAAGTTCTTCGGGAAATACATCAGGAAACTCTCGAACAACTGGAAGATCTTCAAGTTTCCTCTCGTCAGTCTGCGAATCAGTGACAAGGGACAAAATGGCAGGATAGCCCTTACGCAGACACTTCAGAGCCTTCATTACTGAAATAATGCTAACCGTGGCACCACTACGATGACCCTGAACTGATAACGATTCTCCACTAGGGAGAGGAACACGTACGATTTTCTCTTTGCAGAGGATTTCCGCCTGATGCTTGGACAACCAGTCCATGCCAATAACCACATCGAAGCTCCGCAGAGTGATAGGTAGTAGGTCAATGTCGAACACTTGACCCATGAGATCGAGTATACAACCGATAAAAACATGTGTAGCTTCAATCGTTTTTCCATCAGCTATCTCTACTATGTGTTTAGTGACAAGAGGTGTAGGACTCAACCCTAGACGACTACTGAACTCCAACGATACATAACTCCAATCGGCACCCGAATCAAATAAAATAGAAGCAAAGATACCATTCACTGAAAACGTACCAGTAACTACATTGCCATCGTTCCTCGCCTCACCAGCTCCAATAGTAAATCCGCGACCACGCGCCACATTGCCCCCGTTGTTCCCATTGTTGTTCCCAGTGTTGTTGTTAGTACCCGCATTCTGATTCAGCTGGGGACAGTCTCGCTTGATGTGACCCTCGGCTCCACACTGATAACATCCCTTCCTAAACCCCTGATTCTGCTGAGGTGGTTGCCCCTGCTGGCGATGATGCTGCTGAGTCGGCTGCTTAGGCTGTGGAGCCCTACAATCCTTGGCCTCATGGCCTACCTTTTCGCACCTACGACAAGTGCGAGCATACTGGCCAAAATGATGATAACCACATTTGTTGCATTGTGGCTTCTTCCCGGCATATGAACCCTGATTTTGATTAACAGAAGAAGACTGACTAAAGTTGCGAGCACTACCAGTGTCTGATTTCTTCTGTGACTGCACTGAATTGGACCCCTTGTCCACATCATTCCACTTACGCTTACCGTCAGTGGCAGGAGTAGTGGCTGGAGCTGTAGTAGTAGAGGTAGCGGCAGATTTGCGAGCCGGTAAATTGCCGCGTTCGACCTCTTGATCAGTAATCTTGTGTGCCATTTGGACAACCTGTGCCAGATTGTTGTGGTTTGCTGCGGTGACGTAACCCTTAACTTCTGGAGCCAACCCCTTGAGATACAGTTCGATTCTTCGAGGTGCAGGTCTAGACAGATTGGGGAATAAAATTGCTAACTCGTTGGACCTCCTCGTGTAAGCCTTTATCTCTGACCCTTCCATTTTCAAATTATAGAACTCATTCTCTAACTTCTGAATGTCATCCAGAGAACATTACTCCTCCCTAATCAACTGCTTAAAATCATCCCAAGTGGTGGCGTTTGCCTCCTCAATACCCAACAACTGAACCTGGGCATTCCACCATGTCAGTGCGGCATCCTCGAGAGTGCCCGAAGCAAATTTCAATCTATCTCCAGCAGGACAGTTACACATAGCAAAAACAGACTCGGCCTTCTCAAACCATCTCAGCAATCCCACAGCCCCTTCGGTCCCACTGAAAGTCTGTGGTTTGCAGTCCATAAACATCTTGAACGTGCAGACGGGCGGGTTGTTCTGTTGCGCTGGCTGACCTAATGGACGTAAAGGAATACAATACAAGGGTAAGAAATGTGCATAAGACACGAGTATATAGGGGATTTTGACACGAAACGTACCAGCCTGATAGGCTGCCAATGCCTCAGCCACACTCGCATTGATCAGATTGGTCAACTGTGCCTGAGTCATATTGATGTTACCAGCTCCGCGTCCACCACCGCGGCCACCTCCACGTCCACCACCACGTCCGCCACGGCCATTCATGATTCTATATAAGGAAAGGGAACGAATTTAGGAGTCGAAGACGGAGTAAAATCAGGTATCACATTAAAGTCTACAGACTACCAAGTTCACACAATAGGGAAGAATCCCTCTCACACTTGTTAAGCCTCATTGGGAATTACATGCACCTCGCGTTATTATTATGTGTGCACCCATGATAATAAGGCGGTTTGCATGCTCATCTCAATGCCTCTTAACTTATGCTCGAAGTTTCTCCCGCATCGAATCAACACAGAGACATGTACTACATAATTAGGGTTCACAAAATTCGAAAAGTCGTGTTACACTATCACTGTGCTATGATATCTAACATGTCGTGTCATGCATGCTATGAATGTGTGATTACTAGACAAGTAATGCATAAAGTAATGAGAAACGAACCTTGCAATCTGAAGCTGAGTGTCATGGTCGATTTTTGGATCAATTCGGTTATAGTCTGGTTTTATGAAAACGTTTTTAAAACCAAGTTCTCTATAACCAGTGGCTCTGATACCGAACTGTCACACCCCCAAATTCCCACCTAGGGTATGTCCCTATTAGAAGTGCGACTATTCAACAAAGAGCCACCAATCATATCAAACATGTTCAATAAAATAATAAAGTACTCGTTGATAATGGAAATACTGTTTGCAAGTGAAATAAAACCAAGTAACCAGCGGAAGCAAAAGTAAATAGTTTAAAACCCAACAGTGTATCATAAAGTATCATAAATAAAACGCCCAGTCATGACCATGCCCACTCCAGCCACTTTAGATAGCAAGTCCAAGTGTACCTCAGCTATCGACCTACAAGCATGTAAACAAGTGTGTCAGACTACGCTGGTGAGTTCAAAGTTTTGTTTACCGAGTTAGTTATCATTCACGTGTGTAAAACAGTTAACCAGATGATATGTCGTTTCGCTGTTTTGATGTTGTTATTACTTGATTACCGAATAGCTACAAGATATGTCTGCCCAACCTCCAACGTCTCTATCAAAACGTTGGTCATGTTTTAAGGTAATTAGTTCACGCCCGTGTTTTTGGGACGATGTGAGGGTGCCAAACCTAATAGCGCTATCAACTAAATACCCCGTTGCCTTTCGCAACTGCCGGTAGTGTCAAGGGGTCTTACGAGATAGATACTGAGTACATAACACAACATCCCGTTATCACGCATTCCTTTATGGAACGTTACCCGTTATCCCTCCCCCGGGATGCATGCTTGAGAAAAGAGCAGTGAACTCACCTTGGTTTTGCTCGGTAAGACTAGTTACGTGATCAAATTGCTCTAAACGATCCTAACATGGATACCATTAACATTTAGTTGTGTATCGTTTAAATCTTTATATTCTACACGCACTTTACACAAGTAGGCATCATACACTATCATGCATGTTATAACGAGCGTTCGGACTATGAGTATTCTCACATTACAGGATCATATATCGTAAAACACGTAGTAACAATCAAATCCTCCATCAACTGATCATGCACATAATGACCACCATTCATAATATTCTATAATTCTTTAGTTATAACAAACCAATTTAGCTATTATGTATTATCATCATAACATAAACCAGCACACTCAAAACATTCACATTGCTAATATCAAACTACCAACCCAACTATGTCTTTCCTATTCTACCCGCACATTATGATCGGCCCAACAACACAAGGCTGATATATATTAGAAATTGGACCCGAGACCCCAACAGAGCCCATTCTAGCCGCGATACAGCCTGCTCGACCCACCAACTAGCCCATTTGTGCACACGAGTTCATCATAGACATCACACAGCCCAATACTCCCCTTCGGCCCACAACACTTAATGTTACAACTTCATGGATTAACTCAGCAAAACAAACATCACATCATCCCTTTATTCCCCTAGAATTAATGCTCTTTGACTATTTTGATAATAATATCAATACATTGCACATGGATCTGACAATTCACTAAAAGTATTTATGTTACTTCATTAGATTCACATGCACATATGACACAATTGCCGACAACTGTTAACTCTTTCAAGATGTTATTGGACCAACAAGAACTTTACACTATCATATTGCACATGCATGATACAGATTTCAAACACTTTCACTTAGGATCATAATCATTCACCTAGTCTATGCACATGCATGATATTTTCAACATACTACCCATAATAAGAATATATATATATATATATATATATATATATATATATTTATCATCGATGCCTACACATGTCCATACATGGGTCTTTATTAATATAATAACATTACACTAGCACAGTTCTTAACACATCCATACATGATCATATAGAATTAATAATCAATACCCTAGACAAACAAGGGATAGCACTAACCAGTGATTGCGATCTTGGTTGAGGATTTTGTTACTGCCGTCGCACAACTATTAGAGAGTATAGGGTTTGAGGTAGGGTTTGTTTTTAGTTGAGTTTTGTGATAACAATACCAATTACGTGCACCTATAACCCCTGTTTGTAGGGCGGTTCATTACTCGCCACTAATGGGCTCAAGCCCAACTATAAGTGCCAAGATATATAGATTAATGGGCTCGAATTTGACTCTAAATAGGTTGTGGGTCGAGGTGTAAGCTAGTAAAGGTATAATTGGGCCGAGGTCTTGATGTGCGACTCTATTAGTGTGTGTATGCTAAACGGTTAGCCCAATTACATGGATTATCGATACATTTACGTTTAATAACTAATCGTAGAAATAGTGTAGGGGAATAACGAGGAATCAAATTGCAAGACTAACCTTGGAAATTCGGGGTTGTCACAAAACGGGCAACAAGCTGCGCCGCAACCCCCTTTTGAATTGCAAAACCAATCCTACCAAAGACGAAACGACCCTTAAAGGTTGAGAGATTACTATTCACAACCTGTTGGACCCTGTTTAGAAATTCCACAGCCTCTAGGGCTAGGGAACGAAATGTATCAAAAGCGAATGGGATAAACACATGTTGATTCTCTAAACAAGCCTTCTCGTGTTTACAATTGAATCAAAATCTTTGCAGCCACCCAGTGAACCGGAATCCCTCTCTGTTGCAGCTGATATAATTAAGACTAGGTTTTGATGATCGAAACACTTATTTTTTATTTCAAATTAAGATTGATTTTTGAAAATTTCATATTTCTAACAGGAGAATTTGCCTCATAATCGATCCACATTTTATATGGAACTGAACATTTTGGCTTAGAATTTTGTCTCAAATTGATTTTTGAAACTTTAGAATGTGAAGTTTGCCTCTGAATGTATATTTTTATACTTACAGGTTCTTTTTCTCAAAATGGATCTTTTGCAAATCAATTTAGAAAGAAAGGAGTATGAAAATAAGCATAGTTTTATATGAATTTCGATTTCACATACGGGAGTTTCCCCTTTGGTTGGTTTAAGGGAAAACAGGTTTGTAGCTGGACAAGCTGCAAGAAAGGCAGAATCAAAGAAAGTGGATAAACACGCTAAAGCTTGCACAGAGAATCAACATGTCTTTGTCCCTTTTGCCTTTGATACATTTGGCTCCCGCTATCCGCTTTTTGACCAGGGTCCAACGGGTTATCCACAGCAATTGTTCAACCCCAGGCGGGCAGGGGTTTGTGTTTGGAAGGTTAGGGTTTGCAATTCAAAAAGGGGTGGCGGCGCAGCTTGTTGCCCGTCTACCTTCTATTTTGATGTAACTTGGCAAGTTTTTTGGTGGAAAATTGAATTGAAGTTTAAAAAAAACAAATTAGAAACATTAAGAATAAAACTTGCTTTTGTGATTTCAGATATGATTAGAACATGAATAATCGTAATTGATTACATTTGTTTTATAAAATGAAGTCATGTACCTAGTTAACGCAATATCACATATCATTTAAAATAGGGATTTTAACACAATCTCCAAAATTGCTGGTGTGAATGATGATTGATGACGGGGGTAGCCCAAGACCAAATATAATGACTTAGACATATCGAAGCCCAAAAGGTTAAAAGGCCAAAAGGTTAAAAGGTTCGAAGGTTGGAAACCCAGGAGACTAGATAAAATAGTACGTGAACAGTAGGCAGCCACATCTCTGATTGCTTCACCAAACTCCCACAGAGCACAGCCTTTTATCCGCAGGTCAAAGGCTTCAACCCCCAAAAAGGGCAAAACCCCCAACTTCAAGCATGTTCACTAGTCAAATAGCTTCCTCTTTAAGTGATGGCTTTCCCTATAAATGTGACACTTCATTAAGTGTGAAAAACATCCTGATCAGCTCTGATTCCTGGAGAATCTCTGGTCATTGTTCTTGAGTACTTTCTTCATGCAAGTCATTTTCTTTCACATTCAACACACACATTCCCTTTGCTCCTACATCCGAAACTGAACACATTTCAGCGGAGGATCTCGAGCAAACAACAAAAATAAAGTAGTGAACCTCTCTCCACGTCTTACAAATGTGGGGGGACCCCACGACCTGCGTTAGGCAAAGTTAAACCCTTCAACCCTTTTGCCTAACCAGCCCAGCTACCATCCTTGGTCTATTATTTGTTGCATCAACAAGTTGGCGCCCACCGTGGGGCTACGCCACTATTTTTCTTCAAAAGACCTAGTAGTGTAGCTCCATTCTCTCGAAATTACCATGTCAGAAAGTGGATCCCCGGGAGAGGTGAACCAAGTTCCAAATACCTCTACCCTAAGCATTGGTCAAGCCCATGTGGCTATACCAACGTCCTTCTTGACACCGGGGAGCACTCCCGAGTTTCTCACTTCCAACACTCTAACTCCGTCCAGATCAGGGGTGCCTTCCCCTAATATCGGTGTCTCTGGCACCCCATCACATGTTGAGCTTACCCCTGAGGGGGTGGCCAACAATTTCCTTGAGTTGAAGTCTCTACTCAACCAATATGTGAGTAGGGAAAGGGACAAGGGAGTGAGGATTCGTTTAGACTATGACGAACCGGAGCCAACACTATCTCCTGGACCCCCCATCCCTCCTTTTGCAAACTCACAACCCTTGGTGTCTAGGGATGAGGCTGGTCCCAGTAATCCTCCTCCAAACCCTAACCCATATTTGTCCGCAAGGTCGAATCCTACAGCATATCCTCTCTTTTCGTCCCAACCAGCTACAAACGGTTCTCCTTTGGACCACGAGCTGACCCTTGACCAGCTCCTACAGTCCCCAGTGACGAGTCTTCCACCCTCAACAACAACTTCATGGGAGCAAGCTTTGTCCGTGCTCCCCTTGGCACGGAGTGCCGTTATGAGCACTCCCTTGGGAGTTAGTTGCCCAGTTGCATCCGTAAGCCTTCAAGGCTTCAACCTTATGCCCCAGATGATGGTCAGCTTCCCGTGGTAGCACATTATTAATTAGGTGCTGGCCACTCAAGGGAACAACAACAACAACAATAACACGGGTGCAAGGGTTGAAGAAGATTTGGCCAAGCCTTACAAGCCGAGTAACCTCTCGTGCTTCTCACAGCAAATAGCCGATTATGATTTTCAGACAAAGATTAAAATGTCGTCCCACATCAAGACGTATGATGGGACTGAAGATCTTGAAGACCATCTTCAGATCTTTACTGGTGCTGCAAGAATTGAGAAATGGTCAAATGCTGAATGTTGTTTAATGTTCATGCAAACCCTTGTCGGGTCAGCCAGAATCTGGTTCAATGATTTACCTGCTCGAAGCGTTCGAAGACCTCGGCAAGGGGTTCTTGGCCAATTTATCCCAGCAGAGGCGATACGTCAAAGATGCTACAGTAATCTTTCAGATAAAACAAAGAGATGATGAAAGCCTTCGAGAGTTCATAGAAAGATACAAGAAGGAAGGTCTAACATATGTAGGGGCAGACGAAAAGATGAGGGTGGCCGGTTTTATGAACGCCATTACATCCAAATATCTCACAAGAGATTTCAACAAATCCCTGCCTAAGACCTTGGAAGAAGCTCTCGAAAGGGCTGAAGCCCACACCGGGGAGAGGAGGCAGTAGACATTAAAGGGCAAAGGAAAAGAGGATCCAGCTGGCAAGGCAACAGCCCAGCTAGAAAAAGGGGTAACTTTAACTCCTATGACAGACGCCAAAAGGGTTCAGAGCATCGAAGGTCTGAAGGCCGGAACACTTCCAGCAGGGAGAAAGGCATAAGTTTCACACCCCTTACCAAAACCCCTCAAGAAATCCTTACAACAGAAAAAGTTAAGCAAAACTTTCGCCCTCCTAGACCTCTCCCCAAAAGCAGGAAGAACGAGAATTCCATCCAATACTGTGAATTTCATGAAGAAAAGGGGCACCGCACCAATGATTGCTTCCAACTAAAGAAGAGGATCGAAGAAGCCGTTAAGTCCGGGGAACTTGCTCACTTAGTGAAGGGAGTAAAGGACAAGATGGCCGAAGGAAAGGGCAAGGAAGTCAACATGGTGGATTTTGATGAAAAGGTTCCACACAAAAGGCAGCGGTTGGAAGCTTGGGGGCTTTAGTGTGTTTGTTTTCCTCCAACAGAAAAAGACCCTCTTTCAAGCCCTCTTGTGGTTGAGGCTACTGTGGGAACATTACAAACAAGCAGAGCATACATTAATACTGGGGCTGCCACCGAAATCATGTTTGAAAAGTTCTTCAACCGTTTGAGCAGTGAAGAACGTTCAAGGCTTCAACCCTCCGGGACCTCCATAAAAGGTATCGCCGACATACCCCTTAAGCCTTTAGGGCAACTGACCCTTAATGTTCGTTTCAGCGAAGGACAGAAGGAGAGAGTCCAACCTCTCACCTTCGTGGTTATCACTATACCTTCGAACTATGATGTGATCATTGGAAGACCAAGGCAGTGTGCATTCTACATGGCTGTGTCTGTGGGCCATGGCACTGTCAAATTTCCTACCGAGAGGGGAATCGCAACCCTTCAACCTACTCAGGAGGCCTACATGGTTGAGGGTGAAAGTTCTAAAAGTGAAGAAGACAAGCAAAGGCTAATTATAAACCCTAAGTATCCTGAGCAAAGGATAAGGGTCAATCCAAGCCTTTCACAAGAGTCTCTCTCATATCTTGAAAAGTTGTTAACACATTTTAGTGATGTCTTTGCTTGGTGCCCGGAGGATATGACAGGCATTTCTCGAAGCATTGCTGAACATGAGTTGAAAATACCACCTGATGTCAAGCCTGTTGTCCAAAAGAAACGAAGTCTAACACCTGAAAGAAGCTTGGTTGCATGCCAAGAGGTTGAAAAGCTTGTGTCAGCCGACATTCTCCAAGAAGTCAAATATCAATCATGGGTTGCAAACCCGGTCATGGTTCGAAAGCCAGACAATTCTTGGAGAATGTGCATAGACTTCAAGGATCTTAACAAGGCTTGTCCCAAAGATTGTTACCCGTTACCAGAAATTGATCTCAAGGTTGACTCCCTCACCGGTTACCCTTTCAAGTGTTTTCTTGATGCTTACAAGGGTTACCATCAAATCCTCATGAAGGAATAAGATGAGGAGAAGACCGCCTTTCACACAGACAAAGGGATCTTTTGTTACCAAAAGATGCCTTTTGGCCTAAAAAACGCTGGAGCAACCTACCAACGCCTAGTCGACAAGGCCTTTGCAAGTCAAATTGGTAGAAACATAGAGGCATATGTCGACGACTTGGTGATCAAAAGTAAAACAGAATATCAAATGCTCGATGACATCCAAGAAACCTTGAAGAACCTAAGGAAGGTCAACATGAAACTCAACCCCGAGAAATGCTCATTTGGGTTCGAGGAAGGTAAGTTCCTGGGGCATATTGTGGGAAAACAAAGTATTAAGGCTAATCCAAACAAGGTGAAAGCTGTTCTTGAAACCAAACCACCGCGAAGCAAAAAGGAGGTTGAAAGCTTAAACGGGAAGCTTGCAACCTTGAAGCGTTTTACCTCAAAATTGGCTGAAAGGTCTTTACCCTTTTTCAAAACGCTCAAGGGTTGCTCCGACAAGAAGGACTTCAAATGGATTGAGGAGGCCGAAGAAGCTTTCAAGCAGATGAAGCAACACCTAGCTTCCCTTCCTGACATTGCAGCCCCAGAAACGGGAGAATTGATCTCGGTATACCTTTCAGTTGCTGAAGAAGCAATAAGTGCGGTCCTCACCATTGAACGAGACAAGGTTCAGGTACCCGTCTATTTCTTCAGCAAAACTCAAAAATTGGCTGAAATCAAATATCCTCCCTTGGAAAAACTTGCTCTAGCCCTTGTCCAAACAGCTAGAAGGCTTCGAAGGTGTTTCCAAGCGCACCCTATACAAGTGGTCACCGACCAACCTATTAAGAGTGTGCTTGAAAAACCAGAAAACTCGGTACGATTAGCCAAATGGGCAGTGGAACTAGGTGAACATAACATCACCTATGTCCCAAGAAAAGCCATCAAAGCCCAAGTCTTGGCTGATTTCATTGTAGAAGTCCCAAAGCAAACAATCACTGAAGTGAACACAGCTGCCACTGAACCCTCAGAGTTTGAAGCCTGGAAGCTTTTTACCGATGGGGCTTCAAGCGTTGAAGGGTCAGGAGCTGGGCTTATTCTGATTAACCCAGAAGGGTTAGAATTCACATATGCTCTTCGCTTTGATTTTCAGACCACCAACAACGAAGCTGAATACGAAGCACTGATAGCCGGCTTAAGACTGGCTAAAGAAATGAAGGTCCAAAAGCTTGAAGTGTTCACAGACTCGTTACTGGTATCAAGCCAACTGAATGATAGCTACATTGCAAAGGAGCCCAATATGAAGAGGTACAAAGAAAAATCAAAAGAATTGATGAACACCTTCCAAACATGTACCATCAAGCAAATTCCCAGGTCTCAAAACAAGAAAGCGGATGCCTTGAGTAAACTCGCATCTCTCACTTTTGCCCACCTTACCAAGAAGTTATTAGTAGAAGTGTTAAAAGCTCCGTCAATTGATGAGTTAGAAGTTCAAGACGTAATCACCGAAGAAGATCCAAATTGGATGACTCCAATCAAGAAATTCCTTAAAAATGGTGAATTGCCTGCTGATCAAACAGAGGCTGAAAGGGTTAAGATCAAGGCAATGCAGTACGTACTGCAAGGTGAAATCCTCTACAAGAAGGGTTACCTTGCACCCTTGCTAAGATGTGTTGGTCCCGAGCAAAGCCAGTATTTGGTCAAAGAGGTTCATGAAGGTATATGTGGAGCTCATTTTGGAGCTAGATCGGTGGTTGCTAAGCTAATGAACCTTGGGTATTTTTGGCCCTCCATGCACCGAGACACCGCTGGGCAATTAAGGAAGTGTGATGCCTGCCAAATTCATCCGTCAGTCCCGAAGAATCCCAAGCATGACCTTTTCCCAATAACCTCAGCATGGCCATTTTATAAATGGGGAATGGATATCGTTGGCCCATTCCTACCGGCCAAAGGTGGAGTAAAATTCTTGTTGGTGGCCATAGATTATTTCACCAAGTGGCCTGAGGTTAAACCACTTGCAAGAATCACGGGCAAACAGGTCATTGACTTCGTTTGGGAAAACATTATTTGCCGTTATGGATTACCGGGAGTACTTGTCACCGACAAAGGAAAGCAATTTGTCGAGAAGCCTTTCAGCGTTTGGTGTAAAGAATTCAGAATCACTCAGGTTTTCAGCTCAGTGGCATATCCACAGTCAAGCGGTCAAGTTGAGAGGATGAATCGAAGCATAGTTGAAGGAATCAAAGCCAGGTTGGGAAGGTATGAAAACAATTGGCTTGAAGAATTGCCAAGTGTTCTATGGGCCATAAGAACACCCGAAAAAACAAGTCATAAAAGAACACCCTATAGCTTGGTATTTGGGTCTGAAGTCGTGATTCCAGCTGAAATAGGAGTTGTAACACAACGAACTGTCAACATGGATCCCGAAACAAACCAAAAAGAGACCATGTTGAACTTACAACTCCTAGAGGAAGCGCAAGACCAAGCTGCAATTCAAGAGGCGAAGTACAAACAACGAATGAAAGCCTACTATAACAAAAGAGTCAAGAATGAACGTTTCAAGCCAGGAGACCTGGTGCTTAGAAACAATGAAGCTAGCAAAAAAGAGAACCAAGGAAAGCTCGGCCCAAAATGGGAAGGCCCGTATACCATCCTTGAAGCAAATAAAGGCGGATCTTACAAGCTAGCAGACTCAGAGGGTAAAAAGCTTCCAAGACACTGGAACGGAAAAACCTTGAAAAGGTTCCATGTCTAGTCAAGAAAGATTGGTTTGTATTGCACAAAATTGTATTTCAAGAGTTGACCACCTTTTGTAACACAATGTCTCTTGAATGAATGGAGTTGTTTTATCAAATTTGTCTTTCTATCCTAAAATTAGGTTGAGAACCTAGCAAAAAACTCCATGGCAAGGGCCATGTAAGGGGATGAGCTCCCAGGCCACATCGCTCAATAGGTTCAAGGGTTGAATGGACCTATATAAGGGGTGAGTTCCTAAATCAATACAACTCCATGAGACTTATTATAAAGGGTTATTGGATTTTACCACCCATAACTATTGCCTATTGGCCACTACCACCCCCAACTATCACTTTGACGCCCGCCACCCCCAACTTATCACTTAGTGTGTTTTGTCACCACGTCGTTAACTGATCACTAACTTTTGACCATGTTACTATACATTTGTGGTGTCCTAAGATCCTTAAAACCTTCCTAAGATCCCTATGACACCCCCAAAAGTATAGTAACGAGATCTAAAGTTAGTGATCAGTTAAAGATGTGGTGACAGAACTCACTAAGTGTTAAGTTGGGGGTGACAGACGTCAAAGTGATAGTTGGGGGTGGCAGCGGCCAATAGCCAATAGTTTGGGGTGGTAAAATCCAATAACCCTATTATTATAAAAAACAAAGTTGTCTCATAAACGAGTTTGAACAGCCTACACCAAATGTTCCCTAAGCCTTAGAAAAGATAATTAACAAACATGCTTACGAAATCAAATGAAAACAAGGAAAATAATGAATAGGATAGGTGCTATGTCTTCTTGTTAAAAATACCAAGGCTAAGTGACTGCAGCACTGAACCCTTTAAGGTATAAAAAACATAAAGACAACACAAACTCGACAAAGACAAAGCTATATGAAAACGACATAACCTAAGGAATAATACAACAACTTGAACAAAAAGTTATAAAACTCAAAGATACAAACCAAGTCATGAAATTAAAGACAAGTCACGAAACTAAGAAGCCTTGAAGGCTTCAAGCTACATATGTGACAACCTAAAGCCTTAAAGGCTTCAACCTACATGCATGATAGCTAGAAAGCTTGAAGGCTTGAAGCCAACCAAACTGCCTTAACGAAAAAGGCACAAGTATAAAAAACACAACACAAGACAAATAGTTAAACATAATAGCATAGCAAAGAAAGTCTTAACAGACTTCCAAATACCCAAACAAAGTTAAAAGCAAGCCCTAACAACTTGCAAGCTGAGAAATTGTTCAAACGGCCATACAGGCCCCACCACAACCACATAACAAGAACCTTAATCCTGTAAAACCTAATATTGTTTTAGTTAACATACAAACCACAAACTATTTTCAAAGGTGCAAAGAAAGCTACAAATGTCCATCAAGCATCAGCAGGAGGCTTGGAAACCCCAGAACCTTCACCTTTAACCTTCTTTGCTTTCTTTGACTTCTTAGCTTTCATGCCACCATCACCACCTACTGCTGAAGCTTCCAAGCTTACATCCTTCGAGGCAGCAGGTCCTCCTGAAAGGGTGTCATCACTATCTCCCGAGTAAGATCGCTTTCTTGAAAGGAAACCCAGGACTTCAACACAGACTTTTTCATTAAGGCCCTCCGGTTTTAGCTTCTGCAAGACAGTAAGAGGCTTAACAAAACAAGTAGAAACCTGATTGACATACGGATAGGTCAGCATCTCCATCTGTTCAACAGAACCCTTGAAGACCTCAGAAGCTTAAGGACGAAATAAGGGAGACTTTTCCAAAGGATGGCCGGATTCATGAAGCTTGTAACCAGCGATGAGACCTTGATGTTTCCCCAAGTTGAGCAATTTAGTGTAAACTTCACCAAGAGCGGAATTGAACTCCTTGGAGTGAAGAAGGTAAGTAACAACTTGCTGGAAACCTTGCTCAATTAACCATTGGTTATCACTGGTGGTTTGAGCAACCAAAGCCTTCTTCCTTCTCTTCATCAAAGGCTCTCTGTTGAACAGACAAAGCCTCCCTATCAGCCTTGATCTTCAACCGATCGCCCTCGAAGCTTTTCTTAAGATCACCCATCTCAATCTCATGCCTTCTAGTCAATTCACCAACCTTTTTGACCCAGGCTTCCTCCTTCTCAGCAAACCCACTAATCTCTTTCTTCATCACAGCCATCGAAGACTTCATCTTCTCCTTCTTCTTAGAAAATTCTTCATACTCATGCATCCTCTTACGAAAACAAGCTACACCTCGAGGAAGCATGTCAGCAAGGTTGCAAGTACTTAAAATCATTCGAGATAGCATCATGTCATCATCCATCTCAACAATGGTACTATGAACCGAAGGAGGAGCAATATGGCTTAACACATCTTCACAAACAGCAACATCCTTAAAACTATCATCAAGCTTAATAGACCAACCAGGCACATAAACCTCATCATTCAACCCTTCAACGTCCCTGCTCGAAGAACCTTGAACAAGAGTAGCCATAACCTTCTTGGCTGGAGTCTTCTTGCCATGAACAACCAGTTTCTGTTCCTTCTCAACATCCACTTCAACACCTTGATCTTCAGAAGCCTCAATATCGTCACTCAAATCCACTGGTTCAGAAGAAGTGGATTGAGGAGCACCCTTCAACAAACGGCGAGTAGATCGATGGGTTGAAGCCTTGGGAGCATGAAGCTTAGAAAAACCTTTGACGTTGGAAACACTAACGTAACCCGAACCCTCGAACCTTTGCTTAGCACTCCTAACCACAACATTTTCATCAGGGACAACTGGGACATCCTTAAACGCAACATCAGAAGTATCATCACTTTTGATGAAATCAAGTGCAGACATGACTACAAATAACCATAAAACAAAAAGCACATAAGGCATAAATTAAGAAAACACAAAAGGAGTAAAAAAGAAAACTGCATACCCGTACCATTCCTCATTAGAACCGGATCCTGATTGGCCTTTTCCCATAATTTACTAACCCCTAACAGAACTAGCAAATGTTCAGGGAAATGACGAACCCTTGAAGGGCACTCTCGGATGGCTTTAAGGAAAACTTCATTCAAGTCAGATTCAGAAGGTTTCGGTTCATTGAGAACGGCATCCGGGTGCCTCCACATCATTTTAAAGGGGATAATAGAATCGGAGACCTAGAAAAAACGATCTTTCCAAGTACCAAGTGTGGTAACCATGGAAGAGATCAGGCAAGTATCAACCTTGGATGTTTCAAAGGCAAACCAATCACCGTTTTTGGCCAAACGAAAAAACTAACAGAATAACAACAATGAAGGATCATAACCACAAGCACGACATAAAACCTCGAAGTGCAAAACCCTAGCCATGCCCTTCGGATGAATTTGACCAAAGGAGACTCGGTAATACTCCAACAGATTTAAAACAAATAGGGAAAATGGATGACGGAGGTTCGATAACTCAAAATGACGACAATAAAGAGCAATCGAACCGGCCAGACATTTATCAATCGGAACGTCACAAGCAGGAGCAGTTGGTTTAAACTTCTTCCCAATACCATATTTCATGCAAAACAGTTCTACCTCTTCTTGGGTTAATCGAGAAAAGGATTTTGCCAAATCCTTACGAGCACCCATTTTACAGAAAAATAAGAAGAAAATAAGGAAACTGGAACTAACCTGAAGGATGGAAAGGAAATGCAGAGAAAACTTGAAGAGAAAATGAAAAATTGTTGTTTGTCTTCAATAATAAAAGAAGATAACGCCCAAATAGAAGTTATGATTACACAATAGTCATTAACCTACTCCCTGCAAAAACCGCTGACCTATAAACTGCCACACGTCAATCAAATCAGTTGTCAGTTTTTAAAATTCAAAAATTCTCAACTGACTCCAAGCCTTTAAGCAATAAAAGCAAATGTGTAAAAGTCAGAAGTCTTTGAGCTCACTCCCAAAAACCTCTGACTTGGGGGCTGATGACAGGGGTAGCCCAAGACCAAATAAAATGACTTAGACACATCGAAGCCCAAAAGGTTAAAAGGTTCGAAGGTTGGAAACCCGGGAGACTAGATAAAATAGTACGTGAACAGTAGGCAGTCACATCTCTGATTGCTTCACCAAACTCTCTAGCCACAAAAGTGACACAAGCCCACAGAGCACAGCTTTTTATCCGCAGGTCAAAGGCTTCAACCCCCAAAAAGGGCAAAACCCCCACTGCAAGCATGTTCACTAGTCAAATAGCTTTCTCTTTGAGTGATGGCTTTCCCTATAAATGTGACACTTCATTAAGTGTGAAAAATATTTCGATCAGCTCTTATTCCTGGAGAATCTCTGGTAATTGTTCTTGAGTACTTGCTTCATGCAAGTCACTTTCTTTCACATTCAACACACACATTCCCTTTGCTCTTACATCCGAAACTGAACACATTTCAGTGGAGGATCTCGAGCAAACAACAAAAATAAACTAGTGAACCTCTCTCCACGTCTTGCAAACGTGGGGGGACCCCACGACCTGCATTAAGTAAAGTTGAACCCTTCAACCCTTTTGCCTAACCAGCCCAGCTACCATCCTGGGTCTATTATTTGTTGCATCAACAATGATGTTGGATGAACTGAAACTGTCAAACCGGTATGGATGATTTGTCATGAGAAGATGAAATTAAAGATAAAAGTAAAAAAAGTACGTTAGATTAATTGAATGTAAAAAAATAGTTTGGGAAAAAACTCGTAGAATCAACTAAAAAGTTGATTTTGTCCAAATATGGTAAAAAAAATCTTATGCATTTTATTTTTTAAATCAGCGATTAAGATAATGTTGAAGAAAATGGATGTAAGAGGTATTTTTAGAATAAGTTATTTATGGACTCTCTTTCAAACACATATATATTACCCACTCTCAATTTTTTAAACGTTTATAACTTTTTTATACGATATTATTTAAAAAAAAAAGCATTTGCTCAATCCATGAGCTGCCACCAACATTCTGCGGATTCTGTGGCCTGGCGTGCCACGACGGAATTGGTGGGTGGATGTCGCGGGGCGCGACGGCTTCGGCCGTGGAAATTGTTGGATTTTTGACGATTATGGCCCTTATAGTTTGGTATAATGTATGTTATGAGGTGTTTTTGGTATAAAAAGCATATTATAAGGTGATGTTAAGTATAAACGACATAACTAATCATTAAGTATGCATAGTAATCATAGATTCAAGTATTTGCAAGTGTAGTTTGATGTATAAGTGTATATGAAACGAGTAGATCATGTATATACAATGTTTGATTGCAAGATGCACGTACTTTTTCAAGAATCATGTATAATGTATTAATGCATGAAAGAATTTAAAACGTATAAGTATGAACGAATAAGCAAAGTATAATTTGTTTGAAATAATGAATTTGACTACGATCAAAGCCTCGGGTTTACAACGATACAACAAAATATGATTACAAGAGCAACAAGTTTCCAAAAATAGAAATACAAGACAAACTTTCTAATTAAGGAAGTTATGAAAGAGCAAAGCATTACAGTTTGTGCGATCAAAAAAGACACATTTGATAAAGTAAAAGACGATGTAATGGAATGATTTTAAGCTATGAAAACACAAAAATGACAAATCTATTAAGTATTTGTTTACCTTTATTTACTATCGTATTTTTTTATTACTGTATGATTGCACGATAATTTGTTTTTAAAATACCTTTGAATTAATAGGCTAGATCCGTCACTATCCCTAGTTGCTCATCTTCCTACAACCTCCTAATTTTTGTGCATAATTCTAAGGGTCTGTTTGGTACGGGGTAATGGAATAGATGAGTGAATGAAATAGACAAGGTAATGAATAGACAAATGAATGCAATGGATCATTACCATTCCATGTCTTGTTTGATTATCTTATGGGAATGCAATGAATTATTATTGTGTATTGTTTGGTAGGCAAGAAAAACGAAGGAATAAAATCAGCGGTGAGTGGTGGTGATCGATGGTAGTGATTGTGGGTGGCGGTGGTGGGTGACGGTGGTGGCTGTCGGGGTGGCGATGGAGGCGTTGACGGGTTGCAGGTGGAGATGACGATGGCGATGGCGTCGGTGGTGGTGGTGGGTGGTGGCGAAGGTGGTGGCTTGTGGTATTGGTGATGAATGGTGCTAGATGGGATGAAATGAAAAAAAACATGGGGAGTAGATGAAATGATTTTGAAGGAATGAAATGCCTTATGAAATGGGTGATTCTATTTTATTCACCAACCAAACACTCTTTTCTTCATTCTCCCGTAATAATTAATTTCATTCAACCTTCCATTATTTATACGTATCAAACACTACCTAAGGTAATTCACCTCAGGATAATTTTAGGTGGTTTTCGTGGTGGAATCCAAGCCACATGTTCCCTTTCAATAGGTTTATGGTCAAAGTCAGGCACTCCAGCTTCAGACACCCAACAATTAGGGTCCTACTGTTTTTCTCTAGGATTTCTTTAAGAGAAATATATCACCACCTATACTCATGTACTATTTAACCTTACATTTACAAATATTTGAAGTAACATCATTTTATAGAGACAAACTTCATAGCACTGAGATTAGCCACCACGATATTGCAAATCATCGGCCGAAAATTATTTAATATTTGATGAATTATTCCCTTTTTGTATTTATAATATATATGATTCTTTTCTACAAATATCACACCATAGTAAATGATTATGGGCCATTATCACCATAGTTAATGATTATGGGCCATTTGCGAAGAGATTATTCAAGTTCTGTCAGTCTCTCTGGTGGATGGAAATAAATGATGAAGACGACAAACAAAAACGTGTAAACTTTGGAAGTAGGTATATTTGTAATGGTTTGAAGCTACGAACTTTTTTTTAACGGCCAAAAATTCAAACCGAACACTCTCGAGGCACCCACCAGACAAATCGAGTACTTCAAGAGTAACCCGAGTCGTCAAACACCAATTTCGGGGAAAACCCGATAACCCATCCAGCGTAGACACGAAAGTGAAATTACCAGTGAAACCCGTCTGACTTAAGAATCGAACCCGAAATTCCCTGGCCCTATCATTGCCCACGACTGGTAATTTTGATATATGAACGAAAAGGAATTTACCCTAGTAATTTTAATAAATGAAGAGATGTTAATATCATATGTGCCTGACATCGAACGCATTTTTTTTTTCTATTTTTAATCCAAGTTATGATTCATTTTTCTTATTATTCAATACTTCATACAAACCGAACTATATATTTCTAAACTATAAATTAGCAACATTTTGTTATTTTATGTAGTTATAGGGTTGAGATCCTATACAAACAGTGCTAATTGTAAGAAAAGATCTGAACAATTGATAGTTTAAATCAAGGGTTGAGGTTGATTATAAATAAAACCCTTATAATTAAAAATTAGTACTAACAAGTTAGGGGTAATTTCGTAAAATTGCTAGTCATTTGACCATTTTCAATTAAATACAAATTCCACCAAGATTTTTTTAAACTAAAATTACTTTTATACACTTCATTATTTAAAAAAAATATACCATAAAATCAAATATTTTTTTATCTTTAATATGAGTACCATATTGATATACCTTTTTTTATTTATAAAAGTAACATTTAAAAAAGTTACCAAAAGTTGTTTTATAATTGTGTTGATAATGTGCTGATTATGTGTTAATTACAATATAATACAAACAAACACCAAAAGTAGATATAATCAGCACATCTAATGTGCTGATAATGGAGAACGATTGAGGATGTTGTGCTAATGTCGTTTATGTTGATAATGGAGAACGACTAAGGACGATGTGCTGATAATGGAGAACGATTAAGGATGTTATGCTAATTATATAGTGTTGTGCTGATTATATTTTTTGTGGTGGTTTCTACAGGTTGGTTCGATCATGAAGAGTTACTAGATTATGGATATGTTAAAAAATTCAAACTTTGATTTGAATTAAACTTGCATGGATTTATGGTCTTAGCCGAAATGTATTCCAGAAGATTATTAATTTAGAAATAGATTGTAATCTTCTATTTAGTGTGCATTATTTATATATATTGTTTCCTTATTATTCGTTTGTATTCTCCCTATATAAAGGGCATTGTAATTCAATAGAAATCATCAAAGAATTTTATACCATAAATAGAAATCATCAAAGAATTTTATACCATAAACATTTTTATGGTATCAGACCTTCGGTTCTGAAATACACCTTCCTCTCTTTCCTTTTGTTTTTTCCCTAATGTTTTAAGAATTATTTTTAATTAGTTATAAATAAATATGGTGAAAAGGTCTAAATTACCTCTAAACTATTTTTTTGTTGAGAGAAACTTGTCAATTATGTGTTGGTTCTTACGGTTCTTACAAACATAAGTGTTTGTATTTGATCCCATTCCTGTAGTTGTAATATATGTATTGAGAGTTTTTCAATTTTTGTTTTTTTTGCATTTTTCACTTTTAATCCAAGGGGTTTTTTATTTCTGCAATTTAACCCCTTTGACTTTTTTTAGTTTTAACCAAAAGCTTTTCAATCTTTTAATTTAATCCCAACACTTTTTTATTTTCAAAATTGTTCCCCCATACTTTTCATATTTCACAAGTTTTTCGTTTTACGTATCATTCGAAGTTTTGCGAGTCAATACGTAGCAACGTGCGTGTAGGGTTCAACGTTTTTTCGTCTGCTTTTTTCCCATTGAATTCAATCAGATATGTCGAAACGGATGTTTTCATATGGTTAATGCATCACATAACGTTTGGACTAATCCATTCGATGTTTGCGATGTACCGTGACACAACACGCACGTGTCTTATTGCTAATTTCATTTCAATTTTCAATATCTAGTTATTATTGTTTTTGATCTATAAATAGTTATAAAATTTATCATATACTATTGGGTAGATCCGGGGGGTTTTATAGAGGTTTTCAGAAACCTTTAAAAGTAAAATAAACATTTTCTAAGAACCTAAATGAACCGCTGAATAAGTTACTTTTAACATTCTTTTTTTTTTTTAACTCAAAGAAGCTAAATGAACTGGTGAATAATTTACTTTTAACATTCTTTTTCTAAAAACTCTTTGATTTGCTAAGAAATATTTCTTCAAGAAAGGCGTTGGGTTTAAGTGGCACAACGGAATGACTGATTCACAACAAACACACAACCAGAAAATATAAAGCACAACATGAATACGAGAATTTTACGTTCTTCGGTCCCAGTTGGGAACCTAAGTCCACGGGCTGCAACTAGGGATATTTTATTTAGGTTTGACAAGTTTTACAATTACATAGACAATGATATATATATAGAGAGAGAGAGAGAGAGACTATCTAGGGTTTTAGGCTAGGTGAACAAGAAAACCAAAACGGGCTTTTTAAACATCAAATAAACAAGCCCAATAGTAAATAACTAGTCTACAAACTTCACACCCAACAATCTCCCACTTGAAGGCTTTGCAATAAACAAGTCCGCCAACAAACACCAATCCAAGTCTTCAGTAATCCGAAACTTCAAACACACACAGGGACATAAGTCTTCTAGGTCCAACTCCCAAGAATAAACCAAACTTCAAACCATGTATCCCCAATCAACCTACTCGCAACCGGCCCAATCATTAGTAAACAAAAGGGCCCGTTGAACCCCTAGAGTGCCTCAACCCGGTCTCAAAAGACCCCATCTTCACATCCTCTATCCCAACTGATTCCCATAGACTCGAACCCTCAGATACAAGAATTCTCAGAGGAACACTCCCCACTAGCAGAAACTTCTCAGGAGAGATTTCATTCGAAAACCTAATCTTCTGAACCAACGTTGATTTCCAGACGGTGTCGAACACTCCCGGTTGTAACAACTCTCATTAAAAGTCCTAATTATTAGTACATTTGGTCCAATAGGAAACCCTAATTGAAACCCCCAAGTGATTCTGTATAAACCCTAAAATTTTCAGAATAATCAGAATCAGGATTAGGGCCCCTAAAACTCGGGGGGGGGGGGGGGGGGGGTATTCCCTAGTTACGATTATCCACTTAATTTGCTGTCAAAAACGAATTTTAACATTCCGTCGACTCAGCAAGGCTACAAACACACGGGGCTACTCTATAATAGAGTAGTGACCCCTCGCGCCACGCGACGCCCAAGGGGGTACCCCTCGCGTCACGCGAGGGGGTCAAATTTCAAGTATAAATAGTGGGGTTTGGGACTTGCATTCTGGAGTTGAAACGACGTAAAAATTTGTTATACACAATGAGTTATAGTCCTTTTACTACAAAACCACACGAATCACGAATCGCTGCCGCAATATAGGGTAATAACTCGATCGCTGCTACGATTCAATGTCCGATCGATTAAAACTATCCAATGGATGTTTAAGTGCTGCCCACATTAGGGTTATGCTTTGTCATTCGTCGTGAATTCGATGGATGTTTAAGTATTGCACTTTGTCATTCGTTGTGAGGGTTTCAATCTCGTGAGTTATCGTAAATGCTGTATTAGTTACTAACCTAGTTTGTGTGCATTGATATTTTAATTAGGTTACAAGGCTAATCCGTAGACTAGACTCTGCCCGTATTAAATCTGCAATGTGAGTGATTCTCTTTTTATCAAAGTACTTTATAAATTCTTAAATTTTTTCAAAGTTATAATTACAGGGATTAAGTCTTTGTAGTCACCAAATTACAGCCGGTATGTGGGGTTTTGTATACATTACTTGATAATCGTCACCATTGGACAACGGGGTAGCCAATGGGTGATATGACCATAGTCAAAGAAATGAGTCGAGTGACAAATACCGTGGGTAGTTGGTTGATATATGGAAACATTGTAATCGCTCTTAATACTGTAAATTATAACAAATGCGTCGTTTTAGTAAAAAGAATGATTCACCAGTATTTCCCGCTGACAAAACCTTTTTCAAATATGTTTCAGGTGATCTGTTGTGATCCAGGAAAAGTGGCGCGAAGCATTACAAGCTTAAGGAAGTGGCTCAAAATAAAATAAAGAAACATGTTTTGTAAAAATAAAGATTTCTCAGTGAAATCATATGATTGTAAACTACCGGGGTTTATCCCGAATTGTGAAATGAAATAATCGTGAAATTTCAGTTTTAAAAAGATCCTGTGAAAATCTTCCGCTGTTAACTCAATTAAATAAATACCACGGGATTTTCTGTCCCGCGGCTCCTGAAACGGGTCAAACCGGGTCGGGGGCCGTGACAGAAAAAGGTGGTATCAGAGCCACTGAGTTAAGCTAATTAAGTATTTAGAAATACTTAATTTTCCTGATTACCATTATGTGATTATATGTGGTTTATTAACTGACTATTTGTTAGTTACAGTATGGGTAAGCAAAAGCTTTCAAACATCTATCTTAAATTAGATAGTTTGCCAAAAGAGAAGGGAAGTTCATCCCAATTCTCAAGATACTCAGTAGATACTGAGGAGGGAATATTTGTTCGTAAAGCCCATTATGAGGAACCACTTTCTCCTAATAAAAGAAGTTTGATTATTAGAAAAAGTCAGGAGAAAATAAAGAAATCTCAATCAAAAGAAATGAGAGTTAATCAGGAAATCCAGAAACTAGGCAGTAACCCACCATGGGAAGACAACTTAGATGAAAAATGGGCAGATCTTTATATGCTAGCCACTGTAGCAGTAAATGCAAATCTTTAAAATACCATGACTCAGTATTAGCACCCTTATCACTTATAAAGCCAGAAACTTTACCCAGTAAATAAATAAAGTTACAATAAAACCTAGTATGTTTAATTGTCAGTTGTCTTTTGTATTAAATTAAAGTCACACGGTATGCAATAATATTTGAATGGTTATCTGTGAAATTTTGTTATAACTTAGTATTTTGCATATATGCTAAACAGCATGAATGAGTTATCTGAAGCCCTCCAGAATCTTAATCTTTATCCGGTGAGAATAGAAGTTTCCAAAGATTTTACTGGTTACATACCCGATATAGAAGAACCTATGGAATTCAACGCTCCACCTCTAGAGAAACCCAAGCCTAAGAAAAGGAGAAGATTGGTAGGATGGGGACGTGTACACAGGAGGAAACCCGCAACTAGGAGAGTTCCCAAAATAGATAATCCCATAGATAAAGGAAAAGGGATAGAGATTGAGGAAGATTCAAGGCAAGCAGGGATGGAAATTTGGGAAAGTGCTAAGCAAGAAATTGGAGAAAGCTCCAAGCAAACCCAGGAAATGACATTGCAAGAGGAGCTAGATTTTATATTGGCAAGCTGTGATATTATTAAGCCTGTCAATGAAAATGTTTTTACTCATTCTATTGAAACCCAACTTCCAATAAACTTAGAACCAGCCATCCCAGAACCTCTAATTCACACTCAACCTTTAGGAATGGATGAATGGTGGACTAACGATTGGCAGTTCCAAAACCTACTTAATAACCCTTATACGTTTTTCCCTCAGTTCGACCCAGAACCTATACCAAATCCACCAATGAGTAATGAAAATTTAGCTGAACTCCGCCATTTTGGCGAGGAGCTGATGGATGCTGGAAATAGGATCTGGGAGATAGGAGGACAAATCTCCTGCAAATATGATAAGAGGGAACATCGCTTTTGAAATACCAGCGGATTAGGGATAAGATGGTTATGAAGTTATGATTGTATAATACTATAATAATCAAAATAAAACATGTAAAATAAACAATAAAACTTGTGTAAAATAAACAATGTATATGGAAGCATAATATATATATAAAAAGGGAATCGAGAAATCGATAATTTTGGATATATATTTGTTGTGAAATGTGGATGATTGTTTTGTATATAATTGTTATTTATTTTGTACTAATAAATTATATATATTAATTATCAGATGGAAAACGCTAATAATGAACCAGTTAACGAGGTAAACAAACTGAGCAACATCAGGAGGATCACTTTATGACTAGGCAAGATATAGAAAATATTGTTGCTCAAGGAATAGCCAATGTTATCCCAGCAATACTTGCTGCTGCCCAGAAACCTGTTGAACCTCAACAAATCATTCCTAGTAAACGTATTTCTGAAGATAACTTCAGTAATAGCGTAAACGAAGGCGGTAATCATACTAATCATGATAATGATCCACGGCAGGCTCCGCTCCTTAAGAAAATGAAAGCTGCAACACCTGGTTGCACTTACAAAGAATTTCTTGCTTGTAAACCCAATGACTTTGCAGGCAATGAAGGAGCGACTGCTGCACTGCGTTGGTTAGAGAAAACCGAGGCAGTAATTACAATAAGTAAATGTACCAAAGACGATAAGGTCATGTACGCGTCAAATCTTTTCAAAGAAGGGGCGCTAAAATGGTGGAATACAATACTTCAAGCCAAAGGAAGAAATATGGCCTATGCCATGAATTGGGAAGAATTTAAGAGTCTTGTAGAAAGAAAATTCTGTCCCGAATATGAAAAAGATCAAATGGCGAATAAATTCCTAAACCATAGGATGATGGGTGTAGACTGTCGAGGATGTACTTTGACATTCTTCGAATATGCGAGAGTGGTACCAACACTGGCTTCGCCAGAACCAGTGCTCATTTCTCGTTATATTTGGGGATTAATTAGTGAAATCCGTAATATCGTTAAAGCTGCGAGACCTCGTACTATTGACAATGCGATAGAATTAGCTAACACCCTAACTGACGAACTGGTACGCATAAGAGATGAAAACAGGAAAAAGGAACTGGCTCAGAAAATTACCCAAGGATTTCGTACGGGTAATAATACCAACTTCAAGAGAAGAGGAACAGGGAAATCTTCAACTCCGCCGTTTAGCAGGAATTGCAAAAAGAAACATTATGGAAAATGCAATGTAACCTGCAACTTTTGCAAAGCTGTAGGACATCGTGAAGAAGACTGCAGAAAGAAAACAAGAATCTGCTTTAGCTGTGGAGAAACTGGGCATTTCAAAACAGAATGTCCTAAATTGGTCAAACCAGCAGACAATAAAGCCAAGCCAGCTGACGGAGCTACCAAGAAGCATGTTCGAGCCTTCCAGTTGACTACTCAGGAAGCCGAGCTAATCCCTGATGTGATAGCTGGTACGTTCCTAGTTCACAACGTGTACGCAAAAGTATTATTTGACTCTGGTGCAAACCAAAGTTTTATAAATACTTTATTCTGCCAAGCTCTTAATTTACCTTTAACCAACCTTAGGAAGATTTTTACAGTCGAAACGGCAGATGGGAATTCTGTTAAAATATATAAGGTTTTGCGGGAAGGAAAAATAGAACTTCCAGGTCATAAATTCTCTGCAAACCTATTACCTATGAAATTAGCTGAATTCGATGTTGTGTTAGGAATGGATTGGTTAGTAGCGAACCATGCTCGAATCCTTTGTGATAAGAACTCTATAAAGATTCAGGCACCCACCGGAGAAGTAATTATGATTACAGGAGATAAGCCACGTAAACCCATGAAGTTCATTTCAGTAATGAAAATTGCTAGTTATGAACGAAAGCAAGGAATAGTGTATATGATTTCAGTAATCATTAGTATTAAGAATAAAGAACTTAAGGAGATTCCTGTAGTCTCAGAATACTCAGATGTATTCCCGGAAGAACTCCCGGGATTACCACCTGATAGGGAAGTAGAATTTAGGATTCATCTAATTCCTGGAACTACACCGATAGCCAAAGACCTGATCGGTTAGCACCCACTGAAATGTTAGAACTGAAAAAGCAATTAGATGAATTACTTAGTAAAGGATTCATACAACCTAGTTCATCCCCTTGGGGAGCACCAGTGTTGTTCGTAAAGAAAAAGGACGGTTCGATGCGAATGTGTATTGATTATAGGGAATTAAACAAGGTTACAATTAAGAATCGATACCCATTACCTAGGATTGATGATCTATTTGATCAACTTCAAGGAGCTAGATATTTTTCTAAGATAGATTTACGCTCCGGATATCATCAATTGAAAGTACAAGAAGAAGACATACCTAAAACTGCTTTCAGAACTAGGTATGGTCATTACGAGTTTACAGTCATGCCTTTCGGATTAACGAATGCACCCGCAGCATTCATGGACATGATGAATAGGATCTGTAAACCGTACTTGGATAAATTCGTAATTGTCTTTATCGACGATATACTTATTTATTCCAAAAGTCAAGACGAACATTGTCAGCACTTGCATGCACTCTTAACTTTGTTAAGAAAAGAAAAGCTTTACGCCAAATTTTCAAAGTGTGAAATTTGGCTACAAGAAGTGAAATTCTTAGGATATATGGTGAATCACGAGGGTATTCACGTAGATCCTGCTAAGATAGAAGCAATTACCAAATGGAAGGTCCCACAATCAGCAATGGAAATTAGAAGTTTTATAGGTTTAGCCGGATATTATAGACGTTTTATTAAGGATTTTTCCAAGATAGCTGTACCATTAACTAAGCTAACCTGTAAATCAGTTAAGTTTAAATGGGGACCTAAACAAGAAGAAGCCTTTAGGATTTTGAAGCAAAAGTTAACCAATGCTCCAATTCTAGCCTTGCCAGAAGGAACAGAAGATTTTGAAGTTTATTGTGATGCTTCTAAGCTAGGATTAGGATGTGTGTTAATGCAACGCAAGAAGGTAATTGCGTATGCCTCAAGACAATTGAAAAAGCACGAGGAGAATTATACAACTCATGATTTAGAATTAGGAGCCATAATTTTTGCCCTTAAAATTTGGAGACATTATCTGTATGGAAGTAAATTTACTGTCTATACGGATCATAAAAGTTTAAGATATATATTTGGGCAAAAAGAATTGAATATGAGACAAAGGAGATGGATGGAAATCCAAAGTGATTACGATTGTAATATTCAGTATCACGAAGGAAAGGCCAATGTAGTTGCAGATGCCTTAAGTCGTAAGTATCATGAGAAACAACGATGGGTTCGTGCTCTTAGATTAAATCTACAGTTAGATTTAATGGAACAACTAAAGCATTTTCAGGAAACAACAATCAAGGATGATGCTGAAGGAATGAAAGGATGAATAAAAGAATTAGAATAAGGAAAGGATGGAATTTGGAAATTCCATAAGAAAAGGATTTGGGTACCTAAGCAAGGAGAATTAAGAGATAAAATTTTAGAAGAAGCCCATAAATCTAGGTATACCATGCACCCTGGAAACAATAAGATGTTCCAAGATTTAAGAAATAATTTCTGGTGGATAGGCATGAAAAAGGATATAGCTAGATATGTTTCTAAGTGTCTTACTTGTTCACAAGTTAAGGCAGAACACCAAAAACCTTCAGGTCTACTACAACAATTAGAAATGCCAGTATGGAAATGGGAACTCATAACAATGGATTTTGTTACTAAGTTGCCCAAAACCAGAAAAGGTAATGATGCAATTTGGGTAATTGTGGATCGATTAACCAAATCAGCTCATTTTCTACCTATGAAAGAAACCTTTAGCATGGAAAGGTTGGCAAAGTTGTATGTAGATGAAGTAGTATCCCTACATGGAGTTCCACTCTCCATTGTATCAGATAGGGATAGTCGTTTCACTTCCCACTTCTGGACAAGTTTCCAAGAAGCCATGGGAACTAAACTGAACTTGAGCACTGCATATCATCCTCAAACAGACGGGCAAAGTGAAAGGACGATACAAACCTTAGAAGACACGCTCCGAGCATGTGTGATAGATTTTGGTGGAAACTGGGATGACCACCTACCTTTAATTGAATTCTCCTATAATAATAGTTATCATTCAAGTATCGAATTTGCCCCATTCGAAGCATTATACGGACGTAAGTGCAGAACTCCAGTATGTTGGGCAGAAATAGGAGAAAGTCAATTATCAGGTCCTGAGATAGTACAAGAAACTACAGACAAGATCACTCAAATCAAAGAAAGACTAAAGACGGCTCGAGATCGTCAGAAGAGTTATGCAGACAATAGACGGAAGCCGTTGGAATTCCAAGTGGGAGACAAAGTACTCTTGAAAGTTTCTCCTTGGAAAGGAGTAGTTCGATTCGGTAAGAAATGAAAGCTAAGTCCACGATACGTAGGACCATTTTCAGTGATCCAACGTATAGGATCAGTTGCTTATCGTTTAAAATTACCAGAAGAGTTAGCAGGAGTACATGATGTATTTCATGTATCCAATCTTAAGAAATGCCTATCTGACGAGTCCCTGGTAGTACCTCTTCAAGATATAGAGGTAAATAAAAAACTAAAGTTTGTTGAAAAACCATTACAAATAGAAGATAGAAAGATTAAGTTTCTCAAGCACAAGCGGCTAGTGCTGGTCAAAGTCAAGTGGGATTCGAAGAGAGGATCTGAATATACTTGGGAGTTAGAATCTGAAATGAAGCGAAAGTATCCTCACTTGTTCCAATAAATCTTGAGGACGAGATTTTTATTAAGGTGGGGAGAATGTAACAACTCTCATTAAAAGTCCTAATTATTAGTACATTTGGTCCAATAGGAAACCCTAATTGAAACCCCCAAGTGATTCTGTATAAACCCTAAAAAAGTTTCAGAATAATCAGAATCAGGATTAGGGACCCTAAAACTCGGGGGGGGGGGGGGGGGTATTCCCTAGTTACGATTATCCACTTAATTTGCTGTCAAAAACGAATTTTATCATTCCGTCGACTCAGCAAGGCTACAAACATACGGGGCTACTCTATAATAGAGTAGTGACCCCTCGCGCCACGCGACGCCCAAGGGGGTACCCCTCGCGTCACGCGAGGGGGTCAAATTTCAAGTATAAATAGTGGGGTTTGGGACTTGCATTCTGGAGTTGAAACGACGTAAAAATTTGTTATACACACTGAGTTATAGTCCTTTTACTACAAAAACACACGAATCACGAATCGCTGCCGCAATATAGGGTAATAACTCCATCGCTGCTACGATTCAATGTCCGATCGATTAAAACTATCCAATGGATGTTTAAGTGCTGCCCACATTAGGGTTATGCTTTGTTATTCGTCGTGAATTCGATGGATGTTTAAGTATTGCACTTTGTCATTCGTTGTGAGGGTTTCAATCTCGTGAGTTATCGTAAATGCGGTATTAGTTACTAACTTAGTTTGTGTGCATTGATATTTTAATTAGGTTACAAGGCTAATCCGTAGACTAGACTCTGCCCGTATTAAATCTGCAATGTGAGTGATTCTCTTTTTATCAAAGTACTTTATAAATTCTTAAATTTTTTCAAAGTTATAATTATAGGGATTAAGTCTTTGTAGTCACCAAATTACAGCCGGTATGTGGGGTTTTGTATACATTACTTGATAATCGTCACCATTGGACAACGGGGTAGCCAATGGGTGATATGACCATAGTCACAGAAATGAGTCGAGTGACAAATACCGTGGGTAGTTGGTTGATATCTGGAAACATTGTAATCACTCTTAATACTGTAAATTATAACAAATGCGTCGTTTTAGTAAAAAGAATGATTCACCAGTATTTCCCGCTGACAAAACCTTTTTCAAACATGTTTCAGGTGATCTGTTGTGATCCAGGAAAAGTGCCGCGAAGCACTACAAGCTTAAGGAAGTGGCTCAAAATAAAATAAAGAAACATGTTTTGTAAAAATAAAGATTTCTCAGTGAAATCATATGATTGTAAACTACCGGGGTTTATCCCGAATTGTGAAATGAAATAATCGGGAAATTTCAGTTTAAAAAAGATCCTGTGAAAATCTTCCGCTGTTAACTCAATTAAATAAATACCACGGGATTTTCTGTCCCGCGGCTCCTGAAACGGGTTAAACCGGGTCGGGGGCCGTGACACCGGTGCTCCCACTGCTACAAAAATCTTGTACATGTTCAAACCTCCGAATACACTTAAGTGGATTTCCTAACGTCCTAGAGTACTTTCGGTAAACTAGACTAGTTTAACTATCGAATCGGTGAGCCCGAATTTGGCGTTAGTCTTAACACGGGTCGTCACTTCCGTAGACGGAACATACACCATATATAATGACCCCTTCTTGAAACCTTTAGCAATCACATGATTATCCTTCAGAACTTCCACTTTCCACCACCAAATTTAATGTTTAGACCCTATTCATCTAACTGTCCAATGATGATCAACTTTGTTTCAAGTCTTAGAATAACTCTGACTTTATACAAAGTCCAGGTAGTACCTAAAGTAGTAACTAGATCCAAATCCCCCATGCCATTACCTCAAGAATTTTAACGTTTCCTAGCCTAACCTTGCCAAAATCGTCTTTTTTGACATTCTACATGTCATCATTGCTATGGGTATCATGACATGATGCAATAGAATCCATGATCTAGGATTCCACACTACTTTCAACGCAAAGTATCAAAGTCTTTTCTTTAGAGTTGTTCAATCCATTAAAATTCTTCAATCCTCCACCATAATTATTCTTCTGAAATTAACTTCTACAATGCCCTTTCTCGTTACAGTCCCAACAACGCATACTCAGACGAGACCTAGACGATCTCATGCCCCGACTCTTGCTGCTCCCACTGTCCCTGCTATTATCCCTTCATATGCCAACATGTAACATCTCAGAAGATGACCCTTTAGTATTTATGCGGCGAACATCCTCACCCAATACCAAATCTAGGATCATTTCAAATGTTAACCCTTCAGGCCCCACTGAGTTAGTGAAAACAGTCATCATTCCAAACCAATTATCAGGCAGTTAAGATAGCAAAATCACAGCTTTGGTCTCATCATTGAAATTCATTCCCACAGACAACAATCTGGATAGAGGAGAGTTCAAATTATTTATGTGCTCGGTCACTGAGCTTCCTTCTTTCATTCTTATCGTGAACAACTCTCTCATGAAGAACACTTTATTAGCTACAAGCGGCTTTTCATACATGTTTGATAAGGCTAACATCATACCACGCGCAGTGGTTTCAGACATGAGGTTAAATGCAACACTCGTCAGTGACAACGTAATAACACCTCTAGCTTTCTTGTCATTAGCATTCCACAGAGCATCTTCAGCTTTATCCATTTTCTTAGGTTTTTATTCCAGTACATATCCAAGTCTTTTTTACCAAGTAATGAATCTATTTGCATTTTCCACTAACTAAAATCCGAACTGTCATAAGACGATAATCGAACAAAATAATTCAAGAGTGAAAAATAGCAATGGTCGTAAGCCTTTCCCGGGAAACACGAGCAGGATCAAAATGAAATCCAATCAAAAACCATAAATCAGTCGTCACACCTTGAAACCTTTCTATCGATGTATGAAACCTTCGAACTAGATCATCCTATGCGGAAAAAAGTTGCCCAAAACTGAAACCCTAAACACAACTTTGAAAAATGCGGGCTTTTTTTAAACGAAACAACAACAAAGATTTTCCAAGAGTTTTAAACCTTAATCGAAAGTTAAAAAAAAACCACGAACTGTTTGCTTTGTGTTGACCATTAATTCCTCCAAACTTGCAAGTCACGACATATACACATTGCAAATAACTTTCGTCTTTACAAATACGTGTCCGGAATTAATTAATTTTACATCAAGCCTTTACATGGAAACTTTGATCAAAAAAACTTTCTAACCAAATTACTAGTTACGCATAAGGATCAAACCTCCACCTGATGTTACAAATAAAGATCAAGCCTTTACATGGAAACTTTGAACCATTAGGTGATGTTGAACCCTTAACACTTTTTGAACCCTTACCTGATGTTGGACCCTTAGCATTGTTGAACCCTTAGTAGTTGAACCTTTTTTACCCCACCTAGAAGCTTTTGCAGATGTAAAACCTTCCCCACCTTGTCTTGTGCATGTTTTTTATGTTATGACCTTTGTTTCCACATTTCCTACAAGTGACAGTCTGCTAAGCTTCCCACCACTTACCATGTCATCATCATCTTTCTCCATTGCATCCTTCTTTATATGCTTTTTAGCCTCCCAATTGGTTAATGATAATAAGGTTCTCTTATCCTTATCGGATAGTTTAACGTTGGCCATAGACTTCTACCATTAACAGGACCTACCTTGTGTGAGTAAAACTTCTTCCATGTTTCAACTATGTAGCAGGGATTCACCCATGCTTCAGGGATTTCAACATGTTGTATAATAACATATTAATATAATTAACGTAATAATAAATATTAAAATTATTCATACAATCAAACCTGATCTCCATTTTAAGCCATGCTCTAATTAGTGGGAACAAAATGCTTGCAAGGAATGCATGTTAACTCCCATCTCTTGCATGAGCATTCTTTTGCATGTACAACACATTGTTCTACAACCTTGTCTTCAACCTTATAACTTGTAACTTGATACAACCTGCCTCAATTCTATTAAACACTCGGCTGGACTACATCCTTTTTGATGTCTTCAAACTTTTTAGTTATCTTAGCTATTATCATAACTTGATACTCTTGTCAATGAATTTACAATCCTTCTCATTAAGTATTCTCTCATATACTCCAAGGTAGTTATAACTGGCTTATCCCTACCATCATCTAAACTTGCGTTAAATACTTCACAAATATTATTCAATAGCAAATCATGCCTAGTTTTACCTACAAAACAAGTATAAAACATCCCCATTCAATAATCTTTAAAACAAGTATAAAACTAACAGAAACATCTAACATACATGTAAAATGGATTCTAGTCCAATTGATGGATGAGTTCTGTGTAGCCACTGGTAAGCATCCACATTCAACAATATAAGTTCATCCATTTTGTCATTGACTTCAGGTACTGTAGAGGCTGTTGCTATACTGCATAACATGTCCTTGGAGGCCTTGCTTCATATTTTTGTGTGTGTGTCGAAGGCAGTACCTATCTTCAGCCGATGGAAATACATGTTGTAGGGAAGTAATTAAACCCTTTTGCCGATCTGAAATGAATGTGAAATTAGAAGTCACATCTAATCCTAGGTCATCCCCTAGATTCTGCAAAACACTCCAGAATTTAAAGTTTTGGCGTTGACTATTGCATAAGCTATTGGATATATTCCATTGTTTGAATCAACAGTAACAACTGTTATTAGTTGACCAGGAAAGGGACCCTTTATAAAAGCACCATCTAACCCAACTATCTCCCTTCTACAAGCTCTAAAACCCTGTTTGAGTGCACCTAGGCATATGTAAATTCTCTTAAAAATTCTAGTTTCAACTACAAGATTGTACTTTGGTTCAACTTCAAGTGTGATAGTTATACTTGGGTTTGTGTAACAATCCTCAAATAAAACCGATACCCTCATAATATTTCCGACACCCTACTATATGTTAAAATATCCCAATATGTCTTTAAATACACCCCGTATGTGAAAACCGAGCCCGAAATACAGTATATCATTAAAAATAAAATTAAAATATGTTTATTAAGTTGAGGCGGGCCGCGTAGGACCCACCCCAACCCTTACACGGGCAGTATCAAGGTTGAAAACTGATTTCGTTGGTTTCTTTAGCTTAGGCGGGCCGCGTAAGATCTCCCCGTAAGCTTACGCGAGCCGCGTGAGATCAAGATAGTGGCGCAGCCCGGTGATGACACGTGTCATCATCGTGTCAAGCCTAGTTGGTGATCCGTACGAGCTACGCATTGGCCGGAGGTCAACGCGGGCCGCGTAGCCCTAAGGCTACTCTTACGCGGGTCGCGTGAGAGTCAGTTTCAGCAACTATATAAAGGAGCCATCGGGTTCAACCAGAAATCGTTCATTTTCTTTTCTTAATCTCGAATTCTCACATTATAGGCATAATTTTCAAGTATAATACCCCCTAATTAGTGAGGTTCTGCTCCGTTGTAAGTATTATACAGTTTCGTACTAGATACGCTGCCTGATTGATTTAGGGCTCCGTAACAACTGTCGTGGTTCTGCCCGACGTAGTTGTTGGAATACTGTCTCGGGGAGGGTATCATTAATATTTTCATAGGGTTATTATACTAATCTATGTACATTTGTATAAATTATAGATTAATCCCAGGAAAACTCTTACGCGAAGTCTAAGATAGTAATGTGAGTTTATCCTCTTTTGTAAACCTTTTTGTGAATTGTTTTACAAAACCTTAAATGCTTTACAATGTGATTAAGCAGTGATTGAGTCTTTGTAGTTCTTCAATTACTGCCGGTATGTTGGGGTTTTGTATACAAAAGTTACTACACTGTGAGTAGTAAGTCGGGATGACATTACGTTACCATTGGACAACGAGTTAGCCAATGTGTAATATAACCCATCAGTCAGGATTGACAGTACTGAATGAGTAATTGTGTAGAAATAAACAATGTGATCGCTCTCAATACTGTTTTAATTGATAAAATGTTTCTTGATTAAACTGGGATTCACTCACCAGTATTTCCCACTGACAAATGTTTTTAAAACGCGTTTCAGGTAACACAATGTGACAACCAATTAGTAAAAAGCCAGCTGGAGAGCACTGAAGGCTTGGAAAAAATGTGGCTATAAAAGTTACCTAAAAGACGATGTTTTAAATTCAATAAAATAGGGTTTATCCCTGTAAACGTATTGTAATAAGAAACTTGGGTTTTACCCATGTGATTATTAATATTAAATGTGGTGGTTTTACTATGATAAAGATTTCCTAACTACGGTCCTGATGTAATTTCCGCTGCTAAATTAACCAGCTGATACCACCAAGAATTCTAAGTTCGCGTCCGCCCGTTCCCGGGACAGATAAGGGATCGGGGGTTGCGACAGAAAGTGGTATCAGAGCCTAGCCACTGGTCTAAGTCAAAGAAGTGTTCTACTAACACTTAAATTTAAATTTTGTGTTAGGAAATAATTTATGTGATTATGTGTTTTGTGTTACTTGACTATTTGTAAGTTTACAGTATGAGTGATCAAGGACCCTCAGACATGTGTCGTCAGTTGTCTGATTCACCTAGGAGTGAAGGTACCTCTTCACAGCCTGCCCTTTCTGGGTATTCTGCTGATCAGGAAGAAGGGATGTTTGCCTTTAAAGCTCAGCCGGAGGAGCCATTCCCTCATAAAAATAGAGGATGGTAAGCATTTGCACGTAGGAAAAGAATGCGAAAGTTGCAACAGCAAAGAGTCCTAGAAGCCGCTAAGCGAAAGACAGATGCCCATACACAGGATATGCTTAATATAAGCCTAGCCAATTTCCATATCCTAGCCACAACTACTGCTGACCCAAGTCTGGAGCAAATAATAGCACCCCAACCAACCACAATTGCAAATCCCTGACCAACCGATGGAGATAGAAAACCCTGAAAACCAAGTAGAGATGCATGACTTCAATCCAGAAGAAATCCCTAGGGTACCAGCACCAAATCCCCTAGACCCAAATTACGATCCCTGGTGGGATGACGATATGGACTATGTGCAACGTTACCCGATCCATGAAGAGACACCTATGCAGAACATAGGAGCCTACCCAGGTATGGACCCTTTAGATCCGTATTACCAAGATGATTATATTAGGGAGATCTTAGAAGATCCTTAGTGATTTCAGGCACTTTCACCCCCATACCAGGAACTAGTACCCCAGATTCCGAACCCAGTCCTAGAACCTGCACCCCCAATGAGTGCAGAAAACGTACAAGAACTTAGGACTTTTGGTGAAGAAATTCCAGAAAGTAGTGAACGGATGCGACAGGTGGGATAGCGACTCGTATGGAAATACGATGAGTGCAATATGGATTTTTGGATAAATCCATACCCGTGAATGTGAGAATGGAGACGGTAATAGTAATAATAATATAATAATAATAAAATAAAATATGTGTGTACGGATACCTATTACTATTAGTATAATTCTATTTCAGTTGATATTGTAATTTTTATTTCAGTACTGGTGTGTAATAGATGCATAATAGTATATGGATAGAGTAAAGTCGCAATGATCGACGCTTTTGGCAAAAATGCGTGTCATGTGATTAACTATATTAATATTATTTTGTGATATTAATTTGGGGTAAATGTTTAAAATTCAGATGGCCGACGAAGGAAATAAAGGAAATCTGAATAATGATAACCAGAGTAACATTAACGTGGTTAATGAGAATCCAAGCATCAATAACAATGGAAACCAAATGGATAATAGTGTTGTTCAACATATAGTGGCACAAGGAATCATAGATGCAATGCCATTTATTATACAAACGATTCAAGAAGCGAATAATAAAAGTAAGCATAGTAGTAAGCGACCAATCGAACCCGAAAACAGCGTGAACAATGGACCTGTACTTCAAATGTCCATTCCCAAAAGAAGAAGAACCATACCTTATGGTTGTTCTTATAAAGAATTCTGGTCTTGTAAACCAATGGAATTCTCGGGAAACGAAGGGGCCATTGCAACCCTACACTGGATAGAGAAAACTGAGGCAGTCTTAAGAATAAGCAAGTGTGCTGAAGAAGATAAGATACTGTTTGCTTCTAATCTGTTTAAGAATTCAGCACTAGAATGGTGGAACACTATCCTCCAATCAAGGGGAAGTGATAGAACTTACAATATGAAATGGGAAGAATTTAAGAACAATGTAGAAAGGAAATTCTGCCCACCCAATGAGAAGGAACATATAGCAAACAAATTCCTAAACCTTAGGATGACTGGTGTGGATGGTAAGGGATACACTAAATTATTCTTCGAATATGCTAGAATAGTGCCAACTCTTGCTTCACCAGAACCAGTGTTAATCTCCCGTTATATCTGGGGATTAATCAGAGAGATTAGACACGTAGTCAAGGCAGCTAGACCTCAAATCATAGAAGAAGCTGTAGAACTGGAAAATACCTTGACAGATGAATTAGTCCGTACCCGAGAAGAGGATCAAAGGAGGAACCTAACCCAAAAGCTCACACAAGAATTTCGTTCTGGAAATTTTAATCGTGTGAAAAATACAGGTTCTACCTCTACACCTTACTGTAAGAATTGCAAAAGAAAGCATTCAGGAAGATGCTCCATATACTGTAACTTTTGCAAAATTTCGGGACACAAGGAAAAGCTAACAACAGGATATGTTACAACTGCGAAGAACAAGGTCATATCAAGCCAAATTGTCCGAAATTAGCCCAAGCTGCAAACAACAAGAATACCAAAAATGCTAGAGCATTTGTTCTGACTGCAGATGAAGCCAAGATGATTCCAGATGTCATAGCTTGTACGTTTTTAGTTAATGATATTTTTGCTAAAGTATTATTTGACTCTGGTGCGAACCAAAGTTTTATTAATACATCATTTTGCAAATTTCTAAATCAGTCATTAACTAAACTACCACAAGAATGTCTAGTAGAGACAGCTAATGGAGAAATCGTTAAGATTTCAAAAATCTTGCAGGGAGCAAGAGTAGAAATTTTAAATCAGAAATTTATTGAAAATCTTTATCCCATGAATCTGGCAGGATTTGATGTTGTATTAGGAATGGATTGGTTAATAGCCAATAAAGCTAGTATTTTATGTGATCAAAAGTCAAGTCAAGTAAATTCACCAAAAGGTAAAACGATCACAATTAAAGGAGATAAACCATCTAGATCTACAAATTTATCTCTGTGATGAAAACTGCAAGTTACATAAGAAAAGGATCATTAGTGTATTTAATTTCTATAATCACTAACACTAAAGGAAAGGATTTGAAAGATATACCAGTAGTATCCCAGTTTTCAGATGTATTTCCAGAAGAATTGCCAGGGCAACCCCCAGATAGAGAAGTTGAATTCAGAATCCATTTAATACCAGGAACAACACCGATTGCCAAAGCACCTTACTGTTTGGCACCCGCCGAAATGCAAGAATTAAAGAAACAATTAGAAGAATTGTTAGAGAAAGGATTTATACAACCAAGTTCGTCGCCATGGGGAGCGCCGATACTATTTGTTAAAAAGAAGGACGGATCAATGCGTATGTGCATTGACTACCATGAATTAAACAAGGTCACAATTAAGAATCGGTACCCATTACCAAGAATCGATGATCTGTTCGATCAACTGCAATGAGCTCGATTTTTCTCTAAAATCGATTTAAGATCAGGATATCATCAATTAAAGGTACAGGAAGAGGACATTCCTAAAACCGCATTTAGAACAAGGTATGGCCATTATGAATTTACTGTCATGCCATTTGGTTTAACCAATGCCCCAGCTGCATTTATGGACATGATGAATCGAATATGTAAGCCATATTTGGATAAATTCATAATCATCTTCATAGATGATATTCTCATTTATTCTAAGATTAAGGAAGATCATGCAAAGCATTTGCACGCACTTTTAAGTATATTAAGAAAGGAAAAGCTTTACGCTAAATTTTCAAAGTGCAAATTTTGGTTAGAACAGATACAATTTCTCGGACACGTAGTCAATCATGAAGGAATTCATGTAGATCCAACAAAGATCGAGGCAATTATCAAATGGAAAACCCCTGAGTCACCAACCGAGGTTAGAAGTTTCTTAGGATTAGCTGGTTATTATAGAAGATTTATTCAATATTTTTCTAGAATAGTCATTCCTTTAACTAAGCTAACCTGTAAATCTGTTAAGTTTGAATGGGGATTAAAACAAGAAGAAGCCTTTAGAATCCTTAAGCAAAAATTAACCCATGCACCCATATTAGCGTTACCAGAAGGAACTGAAAATTTTGTAATATATTGTGACGCTTCTAAATTAGGTTATGGATGTGTATTGATGCAACGACAAAAGGTTATAGCTTACGCATCTAGACAACTTAAGAATCATGAAGAGAATTATTCAACCCATGATTTAGAGTTAGGAGCTATAATTTTTGCTCTTAAGATTTGGAGACATTACCTTTATGGTAGTAAATTTACCATATTTACTGATCATCAGAGTTTAAGGTATGTTTTCAAGCAAAAGGAATTGAATATGAGACAAAGACGTTGGATGGAGATGCTTAGTGACTATGATTGTGATATCCAGTATCATGAAGGAAAAGCAAATGTAATGGCAGATGCTTTAAGTCGAAAGTATCATGAAAAGCCAAAAAGGGTACGTTCTCTTAAATTAAATCTGCAAATAGATTTAAATGATCAGATAAGAGAAGCACAAGAATCAGTAATCAAGGAAGATACTGAAAAATTAAAAGGTATGCTAAAAGAATTAGAACAAGGAACAGATGGAATTTGGAGATTCCATACAAAAAGAATGTGGATACCTAAATTAGGAAACCTACGTCATCGTATATTAGAAGAAGCCCATAAGTCTAAATATACGATGCATCCAGGAAATGATAAGATGTATCAAGATTTAAGGAAAAATTTCTGGTGGATAGGAATGAAAAAGGACATAGCAGCCTATGTTTCTAAATGTTTAACCTGTTCTCAAGTCAAAGTTGAACACCAGAAACCCTCAGGATTTCTACAACAATTAGAAATGCCAGTATGGAAATAGGAATTGATAACAATGGATTTTGTTACTAAATTACCCAAAACAAAGAAAGGTAATGATACAATCTGGGTGATTGTTGATAGGCTAACCAAGTCAGCTCATTTCCTACCAATGAAGGAAACTTTCAGTATGGAACAGCTAGCTAAATTATATGTAAATGAAATTGTTTCATTACATGGAATTCCTTTATCAATTGTTTCTGATAGGGATAGCCGTTTTTCCTCTCATTTTTGGTCAAGTTTCCAAAAAGCCATGGGAACCAAGTTGAATCTAAGCACACCTTATCATCCTCAAACGGACGGACAAAGCGAAAGGACAATTCAAACAATGGAAGACATGCTTAGAGCTTGTGTAATTGATTTTGGAGGTAATTGGGACGATCACTTACCTTTAATAGAATTTTCTTATAATAACAGTTATCACACAAGTATCAATGCTGCACCATTCGAAGCACTTTATGGACAAAAGTGCCGAACCCCAGTCTGTTGGGTAGAAATTGGGGAAAAGCAACTATCTGGCCCTAAGATAGTGCAAGAAACAACTGACAAGATTATTCAAGTCAAGGAACGATTGAAAGCAGCACGTGATTGACAGAAGAGTTATGCTGATAACCGACGCAAGCCATTGGAATTTCAAGTAGGAGATAAAGTATTGTTGAAAGTCTCTCATTGGAAAGGAGTAGTAAGATTCATGAAAAGGGGAAAACTAAGTCCCAGGTATATTGGACCTTTTGAGATTATTAGAAGAATAGGACCTGTAGCCTATCAGCTACAACTGCCAGAGGAAATGGCAGGAATACATGATGTATTTCATGTATCTAATCTCAAAAAGTGTTTAGCTGATGAATCACTGATAGTACCTCTTAGGGATATAGAGGTAAATGAACAACTTAAGTTTGTAGAAAGACCTATATAGATTGAAGACAGGAAAGTCAAGAATCTCAAACACAAGAGATTAGTTCTGGTCAAAGTGAAGTGGGACTCCCAAAGAGGACCTGAGTACACATGGGAGCTTGAATCAGAGATGCAAAAGAAATATCCGCACTTGTTCCAGTAGATCTCGAGGACGAGCTCTAAAACAAGGTGGGGAGGATGTAACAATCCTCAAATAAAACCGACACCCTCATAATATTTCCGACACCCTAGTATATGTTAAAATATCCCAATATGTCTTTAAATACACCCCGTATGTGAAAACCGAGCCCGAAATACAGTATTGCATTAAAAATAAAATTTAAAATCTGTTTATTAAGTTGAGGCGGGCCGCGTAGGACCCACCCCAACCCTTACACGGGCAGTATCAAGGTTGGAAACTGATTTCATTGGTTTCTTTAGTTTAGGCGGGCCGCGTAAGATCTCCCCCTAAGCTTACGCGGGTCGCGTGAGATCAAGATAGTGGCGCAGCCCGGTGATGACACGCGTCATCATCGTGTCAAGCCTAGTTGGTGATCCGGATGAGCTACGCATTGACCGGAGGTCAACGCGGGCCGCGTAAGAGTCAGTTTCAGCAACTATATAAAGGAGCCATCGGGTTCAACCAGAAATCGTTCATTTTCTTTTCTCAATCTCGAATTCTCACATTATAGGCATAATTTTCAAGTATAATACCCCCTAATTAGCAAGGTTCTGCTCCGTTGTAAGTATTATAACCCCAGTTTCGTACTAGATACGCTGCCCGATTGATTTAGGGTTCCGTAACAACTGTCGTGGTTCTGCCCGATGTAGTTGTTGGAATACCGTCTCGGGGAGGGTATCATTAATATTTTCAAAGGGTTATTATACTAATCTATGTACATTTGTATAAATTATAGATTAATCCCAGGAAAACTCTAAAGCGAAGTCTAAGATAGCAATGTTTGTTTATCCTCTTTTTGTAAACTTTTTTGTGAACTGTTTTACAAAACCTTAAATGCTTTACAATGTGATTAAGCAGTGATTGAGTCTTTGTAGTTCTTCAATTACAGCCGGTATGTTGGGGTTTTGTATACAAAATTTACTACACTATAAGTAGTAAGTCGGGACGACATTACGTTACCATTGGACAATGAGTTAGCCAATGTGTAATATGACCCACCAGTCAGGATTGACAGTACTGAATGAGTAATTGTGTAAAAATAAACAATGTGATCGCTCTCAATACTATTTTAATTGATAAAATGTTTCTTGATTAAACTGGGATTCATTCACCAGTATTTCCCACTGACAAATGTTTTTAAAACGCGTTTCAGGTAACACAATGTGACAGCCAATTAGTAAAAAGCCAGCTGGAGAGCACTGAAGGCTTGAAAAAAATGTGGCTATAAAAGTTACCTAAAAGACGATGTTTTAAATTCAATAAAATAGGGTTTATCCCTGTAAACGTACTGAAATAATAAACTTGGGTTTTACCCATGTGATTATTAATATTAATGTGGAGGTTTTACTCTGATAAGCATTTCCTAACTACGGTCCTGATGTAATTTCCGCTGCTAAATTAACCAATTGATACCACCAAGAATTCTGAGTTCGCGTCCGCCCGTTCCTGGGACAGATAAGGGAGTGGGGGTTGCGACAGTTTGCTCTATGCCATTCATGTATATTGTCTCTCAAACTAGCATACTGATGAATGTAATCACCCATTTCATGTTTTGTAACATATGACTTTTCCCCGAAAGCCTTCATTTTTTAAACACCCATTTCATACTTCCTCTGCATCTGTTCTTTTATAGATTTTAGTGGGATGCATGGGTTTGACTCAATTTGAAACAAGAGTTCTTTTGAAAGCTAATTAGAAGTGAATGTCGTAACAGATCTACTTTGAAGACATTTGTGTTGGGGGGTTATAAGTTTTTACAACCCAAATGGGCTTTTCTTTAAACTTAGAAACATACAAAACCATGGACATTTCCTATCATCTTCTATTGTTTTCCTGCTTTTTTTTTACTTGAACCTTCCGTTGGGCTTTACTTTGATCCACCAGATTTGAATCTTCCTTAACAATTTTGCCTTTTCTTATAGTTCTACATTTTGTTTTAGTTTCAAAGTGTGGGATAGTTCCATTGAAAACAACCCTTAACCTTTGTTGACCATTCCTATAAAAGCTAACTTCTGATTAGCAAATTCTTGGACAACATAAAACAACAGACTCTCAACCAATGCTTTCTTTCTAATCATTCTAGGTTTTCTTTTCCTTGTTTTCTCAATGTCTTCACTAGATGAAGAGCTACCAAATAAATCAATATATTTATTGTATACTTCACTTCTTCTACATGATTGTTTCTATGACCATTTTGATGCGTAAGTTCATTGTTTACATATAGATTAGCACTAAATCCCCTCATATTAACTTCTCCCTCATCAATGATATTTGCAGAATGAATAATATCATCACCAGATCCAACCCATGCTTCATCTCTGTTTTCAACATCCCCATCATCAATTACATTTGAATGAGTCTTTATTGTTTCGTTTTCATTACTTACATTTCCTACATTCAATTCTTCACTATTTTTTGGATTCATTTTTTCATATAAAAGACCCGCAAACACTGCAAAGAACTTCAACATTTCTCACAACATTCACTACCTTTTCACTCCCCACATTTTCAACATTGCCTACATTGTCAATTTTTTATCCTAACTTCTAATAGGTTTCACTAGTTCAATGTAAACGTGTATTTCTATATGATCAGGCAAATCTTTCAACAAACGAACTACATCATGATGGTTGCTTGAAGGTCTCAACCCAATCTAAATATTCATAAGGTATAAGATAATGATAATTTAGAATCGACCCAATGTCATAACCTAGCTCATGAGCAATTGAATCTACATTACTAACACAACTTTTTCCTTGTTCAGCAAGTCAACATAAGCCATCTTACTATTCTTGTATATCCTATCAGGAAACTCCGAAAAAACATCCTCCACAGTGTGAGTGTACGCTATTAAGTTTTGACAACCCTTAGGCTTAATCCCGAGTGTGTTATAAAAACGAAACTACATAACCTTAACATGTTACAAAAAAAAATTAGTATCCAAAGGCGAAACTTTCAATGAACCACATGGACTATCTGTGTAATTAACTCATACAATATTACATATACTATGATTAATTCATAATACGTTATCGGTTCCTCAATGGTGCACCTATCGAATCACCGACATGAGGGTTGCTCAGGTATTGGAGTAGAAATGAAATGTAAGTTCATTTCATAGCAATTTGATAGGAAATGATATGTGGCAATCTGTCACACCCCAACCGATGGCGGAAACATCGGGGCGCGACACTGAGCGAAACAGATTGTCCAAGAGAAATCCATAACAACTAAATTACCAGATAGTTAATATTATGTCCCATACCATAACCCATCAAGCAAGTCAATTATTACAGACATAGATATCTCAAGGCAAATCATTGTTCCGACAACTCAAATAAATAAATTATTTGTTTGTTTCTAGACTCTCCTACTTGATTTCACAAAAGCAAGAGCACAGCATCCTAAGCTTTCAAACACCTATCAGATACGTTAAAATAGAGGTCAATACACATAGTGTAAAGGTGAGCATACAAGTTTAATAGTAATAATAGAATTCGAAAGCATTTAGCATAACCAGCATGTAACATGTATAATGTGAAGCTAGTAGGTTACCGACAATGAATTATGCACAGACATGACTGCGAGTGGTATAATGCGCAACATATATCACCACTGTGATACGTGAAGAAATAACCTTAACAACCCTGTCCACGACAGGTGCTGAGTCCAAACTATAGTACTATCATTGCTAAGACGTCAGGCAACAATCACTGTGTAAACATAACATATAAGCATTCATCGAGTAACATGTATAACATGCAGTAACGATCAGCGTATAAAAGTGTTTGCGTTGTGTGATTGATGTGATTTAGAATAAGTAACGTATGTAACACCCAAAAGTGCTTAAAGCAAAAAGGGATCGAGTATACTCATAGATTGTGTTTAATAACTAAACACTCTCTTGGATTGAAGGGAGCACTGAGGAATTAGCCTGAACAGTTAATGATAGCACAAACGAATGAACAACGCGTTAAACGGTGACGAGTGAACAAGTGACGAATGGTCATCCGATCGGATGGCAATCCAAATGGATGGTCATTCGATCGGATGTCAATCTGTTCGGATGGTCATCCGTTCGGATGGCCATTCGGTCAGATTGACATTCGTTTGGGATGGATGTGTTTGTGTAAGATGTGACTTTGAAGTTTTCGTTGTAGCATTTAAAAATCAGAGAAGTATCTCTACCTTTCAGGTCGTTTGATCGGATGCCGATCCGATCGGCGAGACATTTCTAGTGAGAACAAGTTCACAACAGGATGGTCATTCGATCAGATGGTCTTCCGATCAGATGGCAATCCGTTAAAACTGATGATCTTTGAAAATTATGAAAAATGTTAATTGTGGAAACCAATTTCAATCCGATCAGATTGTCGTTCGATCAGATGGTAATCCGGTCGGATGGCAATCCGATCGGACAGCAATCCGTCCCACAATCTGATCGTTTTGAACTTGTTTCGTTTTGAAAGTTTTGCGGTTTGTTCGAGACGGCATGACAACGTATTGAACAACAGGAACCCCACCAAGCCCAGACCATCGGATCAGATGGGAACCACCCCAGTCCGATCAGTTGGCTGTTCATGACGGTTCGTTCGTGTTCAACCCGAAGTCGGTTGTCTCTTTGATAGGAACCAGATCTCAACCGACACTTCACTAGTAAACGAGTAGAAGGCCTGAACGAGCTCCGATTCTATCGGTGTTGAGTGCATTGAATGTAAAATAGTTGAAAGAAAGTTGTGAAACCGTCTTTTAATCCTTTTAGCTATGAAAGTGTTTAGATCTATGCAAAAATAGTGTTAAAACATGTGGAAATCATGTAGATCTGAGTTGCTCTTGGTGTAATGAGGCCAAAGCTTGAAGTTCATAAGAACTCCATGATGACATCATCCTAGAACACCTCAAATCCGCTGATTTCACGGTTAAAAATGAAGATTCAAAGGTGAAAATGATGAAGAAGTGTGCATAGATCGTAGAAGTACAAGATTTGAGTGGAAAACTTACAAGAATCGTGAGAAATTAAGAGAAAAGAGGGCTTGAGCGTGCTATTCGGACGAGGGAGCTGTCACATCACTAATGTGATGTGACAGGGGGTATTTATAGGTTGCTAAAAGAGGAAAGTGGCACATGGAACGGATCGGATGGCACATCGATCGGATGGTCCTTCGATAGATTGGCTCCGGCGAGTTGCGTTTCGATGTTTCGTTTTGCGTTTTGAGCGTTGCGATGCGTTTCGAGTGTGCGATGAGATAGTATTACCCATTAGTTACACAAATAACCTAACTACTATATCTAACTTACAATCACTATAAATAACTTGCGTTTAGCGTTTGCGATTAGATTGCGTTGCGATAGAGTTGCGAGTGCGTTTTCTGATTAATTACCTCAACATAAACATAACATGCACAAGTAACACATAATATCACACACACGTAAAAAAATATCCAGAACACATAATTCGAGTTGCGCATGCTATAGCGATGCGATTAGCGATAAGTCGATTAGCGATTAAACTGCGATTAATTATCGATTATTAACAAGTACCCCACATAATACAACTAAAGTGAAAATAAAATAGAGTATCGATCACAAGTCAAGAAGCACAAATCAGTAATTAAGCAAGGAGTGACAGATCGCAATTAGCAATCTTTTCTTCCTTTGACTTTGACTTGTACTTTGACTTCAAAAAGTCGGGTTGTTACACAATCAAGCATTAAACAAATATTTCATACAAAGGCAGATAATCAACTAACTATTTAACGTACCTTAACATCATTGTATAAAAATCATAAAGGTTAGTCAGGTATGATGGTATAAACGTGAACAGATATGGTCCTAGACCCCTCACAGGCCTAAAGTAAATCCCGTGGGCCCAGGCCTAAGCTCATATCTAAATTTAAAAACAACCAACTGGTCATAATAAACCACCCACGGGGGCCACCAGCCACATAGTACTATGCCAACATGGAGGAAACATATAGTAAAAGGTAAAAGTGACTTGCAACCAATCACCGTCCGCCAGCATTGTACCGGGTGATCTCCATTAAATGCCTATCATGTAAGGAATAGGAGGTACAAGCGATAGCGACGGTTGGCCAATCACATGATGCGAAGTCACCGCATCCTTAAACCTCCACTAACGGCTGACAATAGGCGAGACGATAAATACATCTAGAAAGCGACGTGTCGCCAATCAGGGCCAGCGGACATACGCTTACCTCTGCGAACACAAACTGTATGGTAGAGGGGACCAAACAGATGTTCACTAACAATGACGTCGTATCCAATCCTTCTCCAATCTTCTCCAACCTCTCGGCTATAAATACCATACTTCTCCAAGGTGAAATTGTAAGGCCCATGCTCATACAATTGAGAATTAACAAAAAGATTTGCATTTTATAAAAATAATGCAAATAAAAGTTCATTTAATGTGTCGGGTTTAACAAAAGTTCATAAGTGTTTAATACACTTTAACACTTTAGCACATTAATATGTTCACAAAAAATATAAATCTTTACAAAGTTCATAATTGTTTCATTTCACAAAATAACAGAACTAAGCGGAAGCTTGAATTTCAGTTGTGTTCGGTTCTTCGCTATGCTTGATCTTCATCCATAAGTTCCTAGCTATCACCTATACATAAATAACAACTCATACGTTAGTTGTATGGTGCTTAAACATAGATTTACAACCCAAAAACATAAAACAAACAAACAAAATAAATTTTTGGAGGAACCCGCCGAAGCTATGGCATAGGTGTCGTAGCCTACGGCAACTGTAACACCCCGTGTTTCGAAAGTCAAAGTCAAAGTCAAAGTCAAAGTCAAGATTGAAGTCAAAGGAAGAAAAGATTGCTAATTGCGATCTACTCCCTGCTCAACTACTGTTTTGACTTCTTTGACCTGTAATCGAATCTATTTATTTATTTGCTTAGTTGTATTATGTGGAGTATCTATTAATAATCGAGGTTTAATCGCATATTTATCGCTTATCGCTATCGCATCGCAACTCGAATTATGTGTTCTGGATATTGTTTTACGTGTGTGTGCTAATTATGTGTTATTTGTGCATGTTATGTTTATGTTGAGGTGTTAATCGCAATCTATCGCATCGCAATCGAATCGCAAACGTTAAACGCAAGTTAATTATAGTGATTGTATGTTAGATATAGTAGTTATGTTATTTGTGTAACTAATGGGTAATACTATCGCATCGCTCGCTCGAATCGCATTGCAACGCCCAACACACGAATCGAAATGACAAAACTCGTCGCGCCGAACACCTGGATCGAGTGGCCAACCGATCGAGTGGTCATCCGATCGGATTGACATCCGATCGAGTTGCCACCCGATCGAGTTGCTGTGACAACTGGCCCAACCCGGTAATTTCCGTACACAATAATTATTGCTTAATGACTGCAATTATGTGCTTAATTGTCAGCAATATCTGATTACATACTAAACAAGTGAATTCATGCATGTTGTATACTACAAAATATTGCGTTGCGTCAGAAATACTAGTAAACTCACCGGAAAGACACACTGTGTCAACAGAACTGCAGAAAGCAGTCAGACATTAGAATTGAGACCTAGGTGTAGGTCTGACAACAAGAATGCATTAAAACCCAAGAGTACATACAAGGGTTTAATACATATGCAATGCGAAAGCAAAATTAAGCACTAAAAAGCACCCGAAACGCACTTTAAGTGCAGAATTTATACAATTCAGCAATAATTCAGCATTTAGACACATGAATACTTTGCAGAAATGTCGTTTTATTATCCAGAATATTTCCCTAAGTGTTGGGAATCGATAGTGTTACAAAAAGATACTTATTAAACACTAAAAGGTGCAATTTAGCACTTTAACGAATCGGTATGTAACCGAACAACCGGACTTTACCCGAAACATGAAAATATTGTTATTTTCATTATTTATCTTTTTCTGAGCCAGTTAGGGTCCCTGAATACCCTAACACCCGTCATAACACACGACACACAACTAACCGGGTTAAGCACTTAACTAACTTACTTAACCTAACTAATATCCAACTAATTAGTTGGAATCGGACCAAGACCCCCCCCCCCCTTTTACAACCGTCCCATAAGGGGAGACATACCTTGTCCTCCAAAGCATTATTTTAATCTCCTTTGCTTAGTATCAAGAAGACATATGGACTATTGGTTAATGCCCTTGAGAATTGTCTATAAGTTGCAAGATTAACCCACCATAACCTTCACTTAACACACACCACAACACACACACTCTCTCCCTCTCCTAGAACTCTCGGCCGAACCCACACCCACACACCCATCCATTTTCGAGTTTGATCTTGCAAGTTCCAAGCATCTACAAGTGTTAAGGGTCGCATATTAGGAAGCTTGGTGCAATCGGAAGGCGAAGGACCTCTTTATCTTGCTTTTATCCACGCGTTTTTCGCATTGATTCTTCCCTAGCCTCGAGCTAGTGGTATGTTGCTTAAATCACCTTCTTGAACTATTCTAATGTGGTTAAAACGATATATGACGGTTAAAACTCGATAACTTACAAGATGAAGCATAAAAGTCTACTTAAAACACAAAAATTGGTGGTTAATAGCTCATGTGTTGTGTAAATCATGTATTATTTGATTTATGTGATTATTTGGACCCGATCTATGTTGTGGTAGCTCGGATCATCATTCAACCCGGTTTAGTCATGATCTTGGATTATGACATGAAGCTTGTTTAAGTGTAACAAGGGTTAGAAGATGAAACTCTACCACACAAGAATCATGAACTTGTGTAAAGGCGATTTTGTTTGTGAAATGGTGTTCAAAACTAGTAGATCTACGGATCTACAAGCGGTCCTTTCAAAGGACCAAGTGTCCAAGAAATCATATTTTCTAAAGCCGAGTCTTACATGAAAAAGAATGATTTTAGCAAACACACGAGTATGTAAACACTTGTGTAACACAAAGTTTCGACAAAATAACTACTTTTGTAAATATTGACCGGAAGTTGTAAAGATGTAACTTCTTTAAAAGTGAGACTTTCATGAAACAAAGTTGATCTCTACAAAGATCCACTAAAAATAATGGAAGAATACTACTTATTTTGGAAAAACCACAAGTTCATGTATTTCTGCGATTATATCTATTTTAACTAGTTGCATATTGTTTATTGTTGAATGAGGAAATTGTTGACGATTTAAAAGAAAATAAACACATGTTTTGAAAACATGGGAAACCTCCATTTTTAGGGGAAACTCTGTCAAATTTTTTATAAAATTTGACACTTAGAAAAACATAAGTTTTTGAGAAACTTATTCCCTAAAAATGTGTTTAAAAGCATTACCAAGGTTTCCCTAATTTTTGGTGATAATAAATGAGGATTTCTTCAAGAATAAAAATGGATATAAGTATGTATATTTTTGAGAGAAAAATATATATTATTTGATCACCAACTTATGTGCTAAGTGTATATAGTATGTGTTATACGTACTAGTGTATTAAGACTTAAAAATACACTAAATACTCGTGAGGGGTATAAACATAAAAATACACATACAAAATACAAGATACATAATTCGGGTGCGAAGTGCAAAACACAAAAGACTTATATTTATTTTAGAGGAAATAATATAAGTAAGATACGTAGTTAAAAATATGAAATATTTTTAACACAACAATACAAATACAAAAGAGAGTGACTGTACTTGTGCGATACAAGTCTAGTGACTAACGTTAAGAAAACGCGTATAGGTTACGACGTTAAGTAAGCAAATCCGGTGAAGTTTACGACGCACAGGAACGCAAAGTTGTGAGTTCATGCTCCCCCTTTTCTTTTAACTGTTTTCAGTTTTATACCTTCGGGGGCGAAATACATGTTACAAATATTACAATGTTTACAAATGGTATGATGGATACAAGAATGATACGAGAAATCGTGTCACGAATAGGGTACCATAAGCACCATTAATCGTGTACATACTTAGACCGCAGAACAAAAGGTTAGATCTAATGGGTTCCGGGCAGCCCCACTCTTGGCCACTCTTTTACCAAGCAGTGTTTTTGTGTCTCAGTCGTGAATCGACTACAGAAAAATGCCTATGGTTTGGTGACTTCCTATGTCGTGTCACATGTTAATGGCTTTGCAACCCATTAACACTTGATACATACAGAAATGTTTGATTTATACATGAGTACGTGGTGTACACAAAAGACTTGATTTATACAAAATACAAATTTTGTTTTCATACAAAGTATACAAACGTGAAATACAAAAACTGCATGAATTCACACCAACTTTATGTTGACGTTTTTCCAAAAACTCACATGTATTTCAGGTAGCTAGGATGGATGTGCGCGTGGTCTTACTCATGCTCGTGGATGTCGCTTTGTTTATCTTTAAATAAAGTCGTGACTTTTAAGACAATGTGTTATCTAGTGTTGTAAACACTTGACATATGTTTATGGTAATGTAATATTCGAAGTTATTTTTGAGCATGTAGTATGTTTACTCTCCGTATGCAATGAGAACCTTTCATGATCACACCTCGTGCTTCCGCCGCAGAAAGGGGTGTGACAGATTGGTATCAGAGCTGCGATTGTAGTGAACCAGGATTCCTTCTCGAGTCTAGTCTACAATCTCTAGGATCCTTTCACGAAAAGAATTTTCAAAGAGTTTTTATTGCATAAAACGTCCCGCGATATCCACTGCCTGATACTGTCTACATGAGTCTAGAAAAGACACTACGAGACTTAGAGTGCACTTGAGTAGCACTTGTCGTTGACTAGAAATTACTTGCAATTATGTGTGATAATTAGCATGTACTAGAAGTAGAATGTCACAAGTATACGTGACTTTACCTGAAAGTAATGGCCCATCTGAAGGAAGAAATACGAGGATGAAACGAACTGTGCGGACTGTGCAAGGAGTTACGTAATTATGGATGCATACATAATTATGGAATTCAGTGCACAAAAATCACAGCAAGTCTTGTCACGTATAGATTCCCTCAGTGCAAGCCTACTAAGTACTCTGCTAGAGTAATAATTGTTTGATGTCACTTATGTGGTATATATATACCTGTGAATATATATGATACTACTGTCTAGTGTGACGATATCAAACAAATGCCTAAACCTGTTGTGTTATGTTCTGTCAGAACATGGCACCCAGGAAAACTGTGAATGCTCACAATGACGATCAACCTCCTCCTCCTCCCCCACTGCCAAGAACTGCTGATGAGCTGAACACCCTACTGGAGGAAAGGATCTCCGCTGCTATCGCCCAGTACGAGGCGAACCGAACTCAAGACAGTGGAGGACCAAGCAACGCTAGGCGTAATGGGAATGGAGATTCGTCTGGAGGCAATGCAGCTCAAGGTAACCTTAAGACACTGTGCTAAGCATGAGGTAATTTATGAACGGTCTTTGTTTCATTATTTCTTCGATTGCTCACATGTGAATTGGTTGAATCAATTCCAGGCTGCACTTTCAAGCAGTTCCTCGACTGCAAGCCGATGAACTATGATGGCACAGGAGGTGCAGTAGCATTTGTGCGCTGGACGGAGAAGACTGAAGCTACCTTCCGCATGAGCAAGTGTACCGCGGATCAACAAGTCACCTTTGCTACTGGGTTATTTGTCGATGAAGCTCTGACTTGGTGGAACCTGCAAGTCCAAACCTTGGGTGATGATGCTGCTTATGGCTTAACTTGGGAGGAACTGAAGGAAAGAATGAGAGAGAAGTACTGCTCTCGTGCTGAACTCCAAAGGCTGGAGACAGAGTTCTGGCACTTGACTATGGAAGGTGCTGACATCAATGGATATACTCGAAGGTTCCATGATCTGTCCAGAGTGCTTCCCTACATGGTGACTCCTGAATTCAAGCGTGTTGAACGCTACATTTGGGGACTGGCCTCAGAGTTTCGTGGCATGGTGACGTCGGCCAAACCACAAACAATCACCGAGGCTGTAACTCTGGCTGTCAGCCTTACTGAAGACTGTGTTCGGATGAAGAAGCTATCACTGAACCCAACAGAAAATGCCGAGACGCATGCTGAGTTGTCTGGCGACAAGAAAAGGAAATATGCAAACTTGAATCAAGCAACTCGTAACAACAAAGGTTCCAACAAGAAGCGTGACCCTAACCCGCCTCAAGGGGCGAAATCTCTTGCAGCTATGAAAGACACACCAGCAAGGGGATACCGGGGCAACTTGCCCAAATGCCATCGGTGTAAACACCATCACGAGGGAGCTTGTCGCATCCCAAAGTGTGACAAGTGTGGAAAGTTGGGTCACCGCACGGAAGACTGCTGGAGTAAGAGGAACGGGAATGGAAATCGTAATGGGGATGATGATAGGAACAATGGTGGAAATGGAAACGGTGCTGACAACGAGAATGGGCGAAACCAAGGATGCTTCAGATGTGGAAGCAAAGATCATTTCATGAAGGACTGCCCATAGAGAAACAATGCTCAGGCCCGAGCATTTGTGATTGGAGCAAGGGACGCACGCGAGGACCCTAATGTGGTCAACGGTACGTTCCTCATTAACAATCACTTTGCATCCATATTATTCGACACTGGCGCCGATTATAGCTTCATGTCTGTGGAATTTAAACGCATACTTGGAATAGAATCTAGTAGATTAGAAATTCCTTATTCCATAGAACTAGCCAATGGTAAACTCGTTGAATCGAGCGAAGTTGTTAGAGGCTGCACGTTAGAACTTGGTGAACGAAGATTTAGCATCGACCTCTTACCTATCCAATTAGGTAGCTTCGATGTAGTAGTCGGCATGGACTGGTTGTCCAAGAACAAAGCTGAAGTCATTTGTCACGAGAAAATCATTCGCATCCCTCTGGCGAATGATGAAACTCTCATCGTACATGGAGAAAGACGAAACGTGCCTCTACGAATCATCAGTTGTATGAAGGCACAGAAGTGCTTAAGGAAAGGATGTGTTGCTTTCCTAGCACACGTTGTAGATAAGAAGGCTGTGGAGCCAAAACTCGAAGACATTCCTGTGGTGAAGGAATTTCCTGATGTGTTCCCCGAAGATCTGCCAGGACTACCTCCGCAACGACAAGTCGAATTCCACATAGACTTGGTTCTAGGAGCCGCTCCTGTAGCCAAGGCTCCATATCGACTTGCGCCATCCGAAATGCAAGAATTATCTACACAGCTTCAGGAGTTGTTGGATAAAGGATTCATAAGGCCAAGCTTCTCACCCTGGGGAGCTCCAGTATTATTCGTGAAGAAGAAGGATGGATCACTGCGGATGTGTATCGATTACAGGGAACTGAACAAGCTCACAATCAAGAATCGGTATCCGCTACCGAGGATTGATGACTTGTTTGATCAACTGCAAGGATCAAGCTACTATTCCAAGATCGACCTTCGATCTGGATACCATCAGCTGGGAATCCAAGATGAAAGTGTGCCAAAGACTGCATTCATAACGCGCTATGGGCACTACGAATTTCTTGTGATGCCGTTTGGGCTGACGAACGCGCCAGCGGTCTTTATGGACCTAATGAACCGCGTATGCAAACCATATCTTGATAAATTCGTGATTGTATTTATCGATGATATCCTGATTTACTCGCGATCGAAAGAAGAGCACGAGCAACATCTCAGAACCATCTTGGAATTACTGAAGAAAGAGAAGCTTTATGCAAAGTTCTCAAAATGCGAATTCTGGATTCGCGAAGTACAATTTCTTGGTCACATTGTGAATGAGAAGGGCATTCATGTAGACCCATCCAAGATTGAAGCGATAAAGAATTGGGAAGCTCCCAAGACCCCAACCGAAGTTCGACAATTTTTGGGCTTAGCGGGCTATTATCGGCGATTCATCGAGAATTTCTCAAAAATAGCTCAACCGCTAACGACCCTTACTCAGAAAGACAAGAAGTACGACTGGGGTCACAAACAAGAAGAAGCCTTCCAGTTACTTAAGAGCAAGCTATGCGATGCACCGATACTATCATTACCCGAAGGCACTGAAGACTTCGTGGTATACTGCGACGCCTCACGACAAGGCTTGGGTTGCGTGCTCATGCAACGCCAAACAGTCATCGCTTATGCTTCAAGACAACTGAAGGATCACGAGAGAAATTATACCACTCACGACCTGGAGCTGGGTGCAGTGGTATTCTCCTTAAAGATTTGGTGACATTATTTATATGGTACTCGATGTACAATCTTCACAGATCATAAAAGCTTACAACACATATTTGATCAGAAGGAATTGAATATGCGCCAGCGACGTTGGGTCGAGCTGCTGAACGATTATGACTGTGAGATTAAGTACCATCCTGGAAAGGCAAACGTTGTAGCGGACGCGTTGAGCCGAAAAGAAAGGGTTAAGACCCTAAGGGTTCGAGCATTGGAAATGACCATTCGAACGAACCTCACTGCACGCATTCGAGATGCACAACAAGAAGCTCTTAAAGAAGAGAACCGTAAAGCTGAATACCTCCGGGGTGCATTGAAGTACATGGTACCAAACGAAGAGGGAGCCTTATACTTCAAGAAGCGTATTTGGGTTCCACTCTATGGTGGCATACGAGAAGTCATCCTTAATGAAGCGCATAAATCGAGATACTCGATCCATCCAGGATCAGATAAAATGTATCAAGATTTGAAAGGATATTATTGGTGGCCGAGACTCAAGAGCGACGTTGCTGTCTATGTTGGAAATTGCCTAACCTGTGCTAAGGTTAAGGCCGAATATCAGAAACCGTCCGGTCTACTACAACAACCAGAGATTCCCGTGTGGAAGTGGGAACAAATCTCGATGGACTTCATAACGAAATTACCCAGGACCCCTAGAGGGCACGATATGATATGGGTAATAGTTGATCGATTGACGAAGTCTGCGCATTTCCTACCAATCCGAGAGAAGGATAGCACTGGAAAGCTTGCAGAGATATACTTAAGAGAAATTGTGGCACGTCATGGAGTGCCAATTTCAATCATTTCAGACAGAGATGGACGCTTTGTCTCAAGAATCTGGCAATCATTTCAGGAAGCCTTTGGATCTCAGTTAGATCTGAGCACGGCATTCCATCCGCAAACAGACGGCCAGAGCGAACGGACTATACAAACGTTAGAAGATATGCTTCGCGCATGTGTCATGGATCTTGGCGGTAGCTGGGATACTCATCTACCTTTAGTTGAGTTTTCCTACAATAACAGCTATCATACGAGCATAAAAGCCGCACCGTTTGAAGCTCTGTATGGCCGCAAATGCCGATCGCCCTTATGTTGGGCAGATGCCGGAGATAAGCGTATGGTTAGTCCTGAACTTGTACAAGAGACAACCGACAAGATTGCGCAGATCCGAGAGCGCATTAAGGCGGCTCGAGAGCGACAAAAGAGCTACGCTGATCCGAATAGAAAATCGGTAGAATTCAAGGTGGGAGACAAAGTGTTGTTAAAAGTCTCACCTTGGAAGGGCGTAGTCAGATTTGGAAAGCGCGGAAAGCTAAATCCACGATATATCGGACCATTCAGAATATTGAAGAGAATTAGTACCGTGGTGTACAAATTGGAGTTACCGGAAGAACTTAATGGAGTACATGATATGTTTCATGTATCCAACCTGAAGAAGAGCCCAACACAAGAAAGCGTGATCATCCCGATGGATGAAGTGCATATTGATGAAGCCCTCCGATTCACAGAAAAACCCGTTGAGGTTACCGACTGGAAAGTCAACAAGACCAGGAGGAGCAGCGTAAAACTTGTTAAGGTACGTTGGAGCTCTAAGCACGGACCCGAGTACACATGGGAACGTAAAGACTAGTTCAACAAAAAGTATCCCCACCTATTCAAGAAGACTCCAGCGAGAGTTAGTTCAGCCTGAATTTCGGGACGAAATTCTTTTAACGGGGAGAGACTGTGACAACTGGCCCAACCCGGTAATTTCCGTACACATTAATTATTGCTTAATGACTGCAATTATGTGCTTAATTGTCAGCAATATCTGATTACATACTAAACAAGTGAATTCATGCATGTTGTATACTACAAAATATTGCGTTGCGTCAGAAATGCTAGTAAACTCACCGGTAAGACACACTGTGTCAACAGAACTGCAGAAAGCAATCAGACATTAGAATTGAGACCTAGGTGTAGGTCCGACAACAAGAATGCGTTAAAACCCAAGAGTACATACAAGGGTTTAATACATATGCAATGCGAAAGCAAAATTAAGCACTAAAAAGCACCCGAAACGCACTTTAAGTGCAGAATTTATACAATTCAGCAATAATTCAGCATTTAGACACATGAATACTTTGCAGAAATGTCGTTTTATTATCCAGAATATTTCCCTAAGTGTTGGGAATCGATAGTGTTACAAAAAGATACTTATTAAACACTAAAAGGTGCAATTTAGCACTTTAACGAATCGGTATGTAACCGAACAACCGGACTTTACCCGAAACATGAAAATATTGTTATTTTCATTATTTATCTTTTTCTGAGCCAGTTAGGGTCCCTGAATACCCTAACACCCGTCATAACACACGACACACAACTAACCGGGTTAAGCACTTAACTAACTTACTTAACCTAACTAATATCCAACTAATTAGTTGGAATCGGACCAAGACCCCCCCCCCCCCCTTTTACAACCGTCCCCATAAGGGGAGACATACCTTGTCCTCCAAAGCATTATTTTAATCTCCTTTGCTTAGTATCAAGAAGTCATATGGACTATTGGTTAATGCCCTTGAGAAATGTCTATAAGTTGCAAGATTAACCCACCATAACCTTCACTTAACACAAACCACAACACACACACTCTCTCCCTCTCCTAGAACTCTCGGCCGAACCCACACCCACACACCCATCCATTTTCGAGTTTGATCTTGCAAGTTCCAAGCATCTACAAGTGTTAAGGGTCGCCTATTAGGAAGCTTGGTGCAATCGGAAGGCGAAGGACCTCTTTATCTTGCTTTTATCCACGCGTCCAAGAAATCATATTTTCTAAAGCCGAGTCTTACATGAAAAAGAATGATTTTAGCAAACACACGAGTATGTAAACACTTGTGTAACACAAAGTTTCGACAAAATAACTACTTTTGTAAATATTGACCGGAAGTTGTAAAGATGTAACTTCTTTAAAAGTGAGACTTTCATGAAACAAAGTTGATCTCTACAAAGATCCACTAAAAATAATGGAAGAATACTACTTATTTTGGAAAAACCACAAGTTCATGTATTTCTGCGATTATATCTATTTCAACTAGTTGCATATTGTTTATTGTTGAATGAGGAAATTGTTGACGATTTAAAAGAAAATAAACACATGTTTTGAAAACATGGGAAACCTCCATTTTTAGGGGAAACTCTGTCAAAATTTTTATAAAATTTGACACTTAGAAAAATATAAGTTTTTGAGAAACTTATTCCCTAAAAATGTGTTTAAAAGCATTACCAAGGTTTCCCTAATTTTTGGTGATAAGAAATGAGGATTTCTTCAAGAATAAAAATGGATATAAGTATGTATATTTTTGAGAGAAAAATATATATTATTTGATCACCAACTTATGTGCTAAGTGTATATAGTATGTGTTATACGTACTAGTGTATTAAGACTTAAAAATACACTAAATACTCGTGAGGAGTATAAACATAAAAATACACATACAAAATACAAGATACATAATTCGGGTGCGAAGTGCAAAACACAAAAGACTTATATTTATTTTAGAGAAAATAATATAAGTAAGATACGTAGTTAAAAATATGAAATATTTTTAACACAACAATACAAATACAAAAGAGAGTGACTGTACTTGTGCGATACAAGTCTAGTGACTAACGTTAAGAAAACGCGTATAGGTTACGACGTTAAGTAAGCAAATCCGGTGAAGTTTACGACGCACAGGAACGCAAAGTTGTGAGTTCATGCTCCCCCTTTTCTTTTAACTGTTTTCAGTTTTATACCTTCGGGGGTGAAATACATGTTACAAATATTACAATGTTTACAAATGGTATGATGGATACAAGAATGATACGAGAAATCGTGTCACGAATAGGGTACCATAAGCACCATTAATCGTGTACATACTTAGACCGCAGAACAAAAGGTTAGATCTAATGGGTTCCGGGCAGCCCCACTCTTGGCCACTCTTTTACCAAGCAGTGTTTTTGTGTCTCAGTCGTGAATCGACTACAGAAAAATGCCTATGGTTTGGTGACTTCCTATGTCGTGTCACATGTTAATGGCTTTGCAACCCATTAACACTTGATACATACAGAAATGTTTGATTTATACATGAGTACGTGGTGTACACAAAAGACTTGATTTATACAAAATACAAATTTTGTTTTCATACAAAGTATACAAACGTGAAATACAAAAACTGCATGAATTCACACCAACTTTATGTTGACGTTTTTCCAAAAACTCATATGTATTTCAGGTAGCTAGGATGGATGTGCGCGTGGTCTTACTCATGCTCGTGGATGTCGCTTTGTTTATCTTTAAATAAAGTCGTGACTTTTAAGACAATGTGTTATCTAGTGTTGTAAACACTTGACATATGTTTATGGTAATGTAATATTCGAAGTTATTTTTGAGCATGTAGTATGTTTACTCTTCGTATGCAATGAGAACCTTTCATGATCACACCTCGTGCTTCCGCCGCAGAAAGGGGTGTGACAGTTGCCACCTGATCGGCCAGACACTTCACCACTTTCCCTTTTGGGAAACCCTATAAATACCTACCTGTCACATCATTTGTGATGTGACATCTCCTTGTTCGACCAGCCGACCTCAAGCTCTCATTTCTCTCGATTCTTGTAAGTTTCCAACCTAAATATTGTACTTCTATGATCTACACACACTTCTACATCATTTTCACCTTTGGATCTTAACTTTTAACCATGAAATCACCGGATTTGAGGTGTTCTAGGGTGATGTCGTCATGGAGTTCTTATGAACTTCAAGTTTTGGCCTCATTCCACCAAGAACAACTTAGATCTGAAGGATTTCCACAAGATTAAACAATATTTTCACATAGATCTGCACATATTCATGGTTGAAAGGATTGAAAAAAGGTTTTTCAACTTTCTTTCAACTCTTTTACACTCAATGCATTCAAACCCGATAGAATCGGAGCTCGTTCTTATATTCTACTCTTTCTTAGTGATGGGTTAGTTCAAGATCTGAATTCTATCCGAGAGATAAATGATTTCGGGTTTGAACATGAACAACCGTCTCGAACCGTGAACTGGTCGGACTAGGGTGGTTCCGTTCGATCGGGTCACTTGGGTCGAGATGGGGTTCCTGTTGTTTAAGCAAGTTATCATAACGTCTCGTTCAAAACTACAAAACTTCAAACAAAATCAAGTGTCAAGACGTTCAGATCGTTGGGACGGATTGCCGTCCGATCGGATTGCCATCCGATCGACCGGCCATCCGATCGGATTGCCATCCGATCGACCGGCCATCCGATCGGATTGCCATCCGATCGACCGGCCATCCGATCGGGTTGCACCTGGTTCAACACTTAAACTTTTCATTCAAACTTCCAAGGCTCTGAACGTCGAACGGATTGCCGTCCGATCGGATTTCCATCCGATCGAACGACCGTCTGATCGAGTGATGTCTGGGACTTTGGTACTTGATCAATTTTCAAAAGATCATCAGTATCTAACAGATTGCCACCCGATCGGATTGCCATCCGATCGAGTGACCGTCCTGATGTGAACTTGTTCTCTACTAAGAAGCCTCGCCAATCGGATCGCCGTCCGATCGAACCGCCGTCCGATCGACCGACCTGAAGGGTAGAGATACTTCTCTACTTTCAAAATGCTACAACGAAAACTTCAAAGGACAAGCCATCATACACAAACACATCCTTACCAAGCGAGGTGTCAATCCACTCGAATGGCCATCCGATCGGATGACCATCCGAACGGATCGACATCCGATCGACTGGCCATCCGATCGGGTTACCATCCGATACTTGGTTACCTTTCACCGTTTTACGCGCTGCTCATACTATCGTTAACTGTTCAGGCTAATCTCTCAAGCACTCCCTTCAATCCAAGGCAGTGTTTATTAAGTTAAACGCTATCATTGAGTATACTCGATCCCTTTTTGCTTTATGCACTTTTGGGTGTTACATACGTTACTTATTCTAAATCACATCGAACACACAACGCAAACACTATTTATACGCTGACCTTTAATGCATGTTATACGTGACTCGATGAATGCATGTTTGTTATGTTAACAAATTGATTGTTGTCTACCTGCCTTAGCAACGATAGTACTATAGTTTGGACTCAGCACCTGTTCACTCAGGGGTTGTTAAGGACAATACTTCACGTGTTCGCAGTGGTGAACATGTGAATCGCACTCGCTATTTGCAGTCAACTCGCAGTCATTGGTATTGATAGGATCTTTGTCGATAAATTACATGCTTCACATTATACGTTATACATGCTGGTTATGCGTAAAAGATTTCAAACTCTATTATGCTATTATCAAACTTGTATACACACCTTTACACTATGTGTATTGACCTTTATTTTAACGTATGTGGCAGGTGCTTAAGATGCTAGGGATTTATGTGCTTTGATGAATCAAGCTAGGGGTCTAGTTATGTCACACTTAAATCTGAGTCGTCAGAGCAGTATTTGTTTATGAGACAATTATTTGTAATAACTGTTTTTATTTGGATATATTGTGGTATGGGACATGATGTTTTAATTATCTGGTAATGAATAGTTGTTATGGATACTCATGGACAACCTGTTTCGCTCAGTGCCATGCCCCGATGTTTCTGCCATCGGTTGGGGTGTGACATCAACCTTAAACAACAAAAGGCAGAAAATGTCTGCCGAAACCTAAGGCGCTCAGCCGTAGGTTACGGTTTGTTGCAGCTGGAAAGTTTTCCTGTTTTGCCCTTATGTACGAAAACTCGCATATCTTTTAGTACACTTATCCGTTTTACGCGAAACTTGTTTCTACGCGATCGTAATTTAATCGCCCACATTTTTACTCAAAATCCGTAACCTGGAATAATGACTTTTGTACTCTAAGCCATCGGCTCACATTTCATTCATGCGATTATTCGACCCGTTATCAAATATAATTGTACTAACTATATTTTTATGGTAAGGATTAAATCCCTACAGATTTAAACCCTCATCCAGGTTTACTAAACTTGTGATTATGCTCACGTTTCCCAGTATGCGTCTTCTCATTCATTTGACCCATTTGATTACTTTAGTCAAACAACGACTTATTTGACCCATATCTTAGTTTCACCATTCATAACCTACGTTATCACTTTATTAACTTTACTTATCTAGCGTCATAACTTCAATTGTGATGGATCATGATAGAATATCATTATATACTATCCTACCCTCAAGTTTGTCAATTTTACGAAATTGACCCATTATGTAGCATTATGCCCAAATGGTTTAAACCTTCCATTATGCACTACCGAAAAGTTTGACCAATTACTCATACTTGGCTCGGGTCAAAGCAATGACCCGTTTTAATACCTCATCTATTAGTTGTTCAATAATAACAACACAATCTCATACGCTATTTGTCCCTGTGATCATAAGACTTGACAAGCAAACATTAGTCGTTATTATCAAATGGTGATAACATCATCATTTGACCCGTTTGGCCTAAATGACCATTTTACCCATTTCTGAACTTACCATTTTTTTTGCATTTTCGATAAACCAAGCATTTGTTTATTGCAAGAAGGTAATAATTTACCTTCTCGCCCATTTGACCCATTAAGGTTTACACCATGTGGTCATATAAAGTCGTTTCTTTACTCGTTTGACCTATTATGGCTTACGCAACAGGGTGTCTTTTCAAAACTCATGGTTTATTCGTCAACACATGACCAAATTAAACATTATGTCCCTTTTACCCATTATGGATTACACCATAGAGTATCCTTCTTAAAACCGATTATTTACCACCAAAAACATGTTTTCTTACCATCTTTATTCGTTTCGACCCGTATTGGTTCCCGTCAAAACGATCAATGTTCAAAGATTCATCCCAATCTTAAATTACCTTTCTTTTGACCAAATACATAATTAGTGATTCTATTTAAAGATGTAAGCTTTACTTACATTGTGTTCTTGCGAGTTTCATACTTGAACTTGTATCCATTTGACCCGTTCGTTTCCAAGCTGCTACTTAGCTTGTTAGAGTTAAACTACCATATCATATCCAAAAGATGATTAGATTAGTCAACCATTAACATGACCATCACACCTTATGGATTCACACACACTTACTCATCAAAGTATGCTATTTATTCAACAACTATTTTCGTCCCATTATTCTTTCCATTCACTAACCGTTTGACCCGTTAGTCAAGTTACTTATACAAACTAGTTAGTAAGTGATTTTAAACACTTTAAGCATGCCATAAGTGTTATTTGTTCCTAATAATCAATACTTCATGTCTAATTAAAGTATACGCAATCATATGTCTTTTCTTGATTAATAATAACATTATTAATGTGCAGCGATTTTCTATACAGCTGCTGTAATTGACCATTATGACCCTGTCACACCCCCAAAACCCACATGCGGAATGCCACCGCTTGGAGGCGTGACTGACCAGGATCCAGCCATCAATTATACTGAGTATTGGTTAGGAGTAAGAATGTTCATCAATCATAATAGTTAGTAAACAATAAGGTGTAATAGTTTAAGTTCAAAAGACATTTTTAAGAGAGTAGCGGAAGCATAAGCCAAATAGTTTCGAAACAAAGTTCATAGTTCAAGATTATTTAGACCCCAACATATGGGTTTAGACGACCACTACATTTCCCAAGCTGCAAGCTCCAGAGTCACTGGGTACCTGCAAAGCATGCAGTAGGGTATCAACAAAAATGTTGGCGAGTTCACGAGTTGTCCAGTTTTAATTTCCAAAAACTTGTTTCACCAGTTAATTTATCCGTTTATACATGCGATGGGGAGCTACCCCATAAGTAAGCGACTAAACTGTTTTTACAATACCGAATACTATTCATCCGTACGTTTCCGTAGAGTGCCCCGTTTGTCAATGTTCTATCATCATCGACGGTTGCCAGAGTATATTAGTTCACGCCCGATCCCATACGCGGGCACGGTGTGAGGTTGGTGAGACCTAAATAGCGCTATCAACTAATAACCCGTTCGCCTGACCCCGGCGACTAATCGGTATTAAGAGTGAGGACTTGAATGATAGAGTTTTGTTTAGTGTTGCTTGTTGCATCTAGTATAAACAGTAATTAACCAAAGGTCCCAATTTAAGGGGAGAGAAGTAGGTTTGTATCCCTTACGAGGGGATAGCGTTGATTTAAGTTTCCGTTTCCCAACCACCGGGAACGCATGCTTTATTAGTTGTGAACTCACCTTGGGTTGCTCGGTAGATTATATACTTGGTCAATCACGTTGGTCACCACGTCCTAGCATGGTTACCAATATAGGTCAAGTTGGGAAACAAGTATTCACGTATAATCTATACATAGCTAACACATAGCATACATAACACATGATCATCCAGCAAGTTATCGGGCCTATTCTAAAACGTAGCAGTTAAACAGTAACGTCTACACCTTTCATACAAGTCATAAGTGTTAATGGGTCTTATCCGATCATACTAACAGTTAACAGAATCACGGAACTCTCAATGGAACGGTATGCATAGTCCACACGTGTTTGGCCCAATAACGGAGACAAGCAGCCCATTCGAGGTACGGTGGTCTCGACCCGAGAACGTGCGGTCTCGAGTCGCAACCACGAGATTTCGAGTAATGCCGGTACGAGTCGCAATCTTGGAGGTTTCGAGTCCAATCTCGAGTCGCAACCGGGCGGTCTCGAGTCGTCATGGTTTTGTTCCGAGTCGCAACCACTTAGTCTCGAGTCGCAACCGGACGGTCTCGAGTTGTCATGGTTTAGTTCCGAGTCGCAACCACTTAGTCTCGAGTCGCAACCGGACGGTCTTGAGTTGTCATGGTTTAGTTCCGAGTCGCAACCACTTAGTCTCGAGTCGCAACCTCGGATACGTGCACAAGAATCCTTCTAGGACCTCTGATGTACTAACCAATGAGATTGCAATTTCATGATAACATGTACTATCCAACCAGAATGTTTAAACATGTTTTATTGTCTAAATGCAATTCAAAATAGATCAACCAAAGCATATTTCAAATGTTTTCATGACATTCATGTTGTTCTTAGGGTTTTCTTTATAACATGATTATTCAAACAATTCCATCCTAACATATACTCAAATCAGCATCATCGATTTCCTGAATCTAATATACATATCAAACACGTAATTTTTCATATATTCATAACAACATTCAAGCATATTCAACACATACTCATCATATGTTCATCCTACATAACCTTGTAAGTTATCTAACAATTTTCCCGTTAAAACATGAACATATTTATCATTTATCACATATTTCATCCATCATTTATCATCCAATTATCTTATCACTTTGTATTCATAAGACATCATTTTTGGCCAAACAACTAAAAGGAAACTAACCGGCTAGATGAAAGAGTATGAGGGATTGATGGACTAAGTTCCGAGTGGTGATCTCAAGCTAATCCGAGATGATCCGAGAGCCCCTTTTTGTTGTCGCCGGTTTGATCCGAGAGAGAGGGAGAGGAGAGGAGGTGAGCTTGATTGTTAGGGTTTTGTTGAGAGGGTGAGGGAGAGTGTGTGGGAGTGAGTGAATGAGGAAATGTTGCAAATGGTGAAAAGTGGCAAAGTTGACCCCTCTTGTGGGTTTTATATCCGGACCGGCTTGGTGCACCCTAGTGGGTTTCCGAGCGGCGTGGCCCAACCGGCCCAATCGCTTCACTGTTTACTCGAGACCAAGCGGTCTCGAGTCGGGCTCGTGGTCTCGATTCACTTATATATATAACTACGTATATAATATTTACACATTATCGATACATAGCACCTCAAGATAAATCACGACTTTCATTTAATATTATGTACACGCAAGTTAATGTACACAGATTGCTCGGGAAAACCCGAAGTGTCACATTATCCCCAAGTTTTAAGAACTTTCGTCCCGAAAGTTAAAGCAGCCACTGACAAGCTAGTAAAAGTGAGAGCGTTTCAACGGGGTGTCACATCATCCCCCCGTTAGTTTGGAATTTCGTCCCGAAATTCAGTTGTAGCTTCAGTGCTGGGGGTTTCATTTGGGAACAGTTGGGGATACTTGCGCTTCATCTGGTCTTCCCGCTCCCAGGTAAACTCTGGGCCACGGCGTGAGTTCCAACGAACTCGCACGAGGGGTATCTGGCTACGTTTGAGGGTTTTGATCTCACGATCCGTGATCTCAACCGGTTCCTCAGTAAAGTGTAGCTGTTCGTCAATAGTAAGTTCCTTGTAAGGAATGACGAGTGTTTCATCTGACAGGCACTTCTTCAGATTAGACACGTGGAAGACGTTGTGCACAGCACTCAGTTCTTCAGGCAGATTCAATCTGTAAGCGGCCATACCGATCTTTTCGGTAACTTCAAAGGGTCCGACATATCTCGGATTAAGCTTGCCCCGTTTTCCAAAACGAACCACACCCTTCCAGGGTGAGACCTTAAGTAGAGCCCGCTCACCAACCTGGAACTCTAGTGGTTTCCTATCCTTATCCGCGTATCTCTTCTGACGGTCACGAGTTGCCGCCATGCGTTGCCTAATCTGGGTAATCTTTTTGGTAGTGTCAACTACATGTTCCGGGCCTGTGATCTGGCTGTCACCAACCTCCGCCCAGCAGAGAGGCGATCGACATCTACGACCGTACAATGCCTCAAAGGGTGCCGCCTGAATGCTGGTGTGGTGGCTGTTGTTGTAGGAGAATTCCACTAACGGTAGGTGCTTCTCCCAATTTTTGCCAAAATCGATCACACATGCCCTAAGCATGTCTTCGAGGGTTTGAATGGTGCGTTCCGATTGCCCATCCGTTTGCGGATGATAAGCGGTGCTCATGTCTAAACGCGAGCCAAAAGATTTGTGCATAGCTTGCCACAATTCAGAAGTAAAACGTGCATCTCGATCAGAAATAATAGAGGTGGGCACTCCGTGCTTCGAAACCACTTCTTTTAAGTATACCTCTGCTAGGGTGGGGAACTTGTCTGTTTCTTTGATAGCCAAAAAGTGTGCAGACTTAGTTAAGCGATCCACGATCACCCAAATGGTGTCATTTCCGCGTTGAGACCTAGGCAGGCCAGTAACAAAATCCATGGAAATCTGCTCCCATTTCCATTGCGGGATCTCTGGCTGTTGGAGTAGGCCTGATGGTTTCTGATACTCAGCCTTGACTCTTGCGCAGGTTAAACATTTTCTGACATACGTTGCTATGTGGGCTTTCATGCCAGGCCACCAATAGGTAGTCCTTAAGTCGTGGTACATCTTATCTGAACCCGGATGTACTGAGTAACGGGACTTATGGGCTTCATCCATCACAAGGTCACGTAAATTTCCATAAAGCGGAACCCATATGCGTCCGGCTACGTAGTAAGCACCGTCTTCTTTTTGTTCCAATCGTTGTCTCGATCCTCGTAGGGACTCAGCCCTGATGTTCTCGGCTTTCAATGCTTTAACCTGAGCATTTCGAATTTGATTAGGGAGGTTCGAGTGGATAGTGAGCTGTAAGGCACGAACACGCTTGGGTTTGGTCTCCTTTCTGCTGAGGGCATCGGCTACCACATTAGCCTTGCCTGGGTGATATTTGATTGCACACTCGTAGTCATTTAGGAGTTCGACCCATCGGCGTTGCCGCATATTCAACTCCTTTTGTCCCATTATGTGCTGGAGACTCTTGTGATCAGTGTAAATCGTGCACTTGGTGCCGTACAAGTAGTGTCTCCAAATCTTGAGCGCGAAGACCACAGCTCCAAATTCTAAGTCATGCGTCGTATAGTTTCGTTCGTGAACCTTGAGTTGTCGCGAGGCGTAAGCAATAACTTTCTCGCGTTGCATCAACACGCAGCCAAGTCCTTGAATAGAAGCGTCGCAGTAAACGACGAAGTCGTCGGTACCTTCAGGTAAGGAGAGGATAGGAGCACTACAAAGGTTCTTCTTTAGTTCCTGGAAGGCAGATTCCTGAGCATCACTCCATTTGTAAGCAACACCCTTCTGAGTGAGTGTCGTAAGTGGTTGAGCGATCTTAGAGAATCCCTTGATAAATCTTCGATAGTATCCTGCCAATCCCAAGAATTGGCGAACTTCGGTCGGAGTCTTGGGTACAGGCCAATTCTTAATGGACTCAATCTTAGCAGGGTCAACATGAATCCCTTCCTGATTGACGATGTGCCCAAGGAAATGGACTTCTCTAAGCCAGAAATCACATTTCGAGAATTTGGCGTACAGTTGCTCATTGCGAAGAAGCTCGAGAATGAGACGCAGGTGTCGTTCATGCTCCTCTTGGCTCTTCGAGTAGATTAAGATGTCGTCGATAAACACAATTACGAACTTGTCGAGGTAGGGTTTGCATACTCGGTTCATGAGATCCATAAAGATCGCAGGGGCGTTGGTCATTCCGAAAGGCATAACAAGGAATTCGTAGTGACCATAGCGGGTTTTGAAAGCAGTCTTAGAGATGTCCTCATCGCGGACTCTCAGCTGGTGATAACCCGATCGCAGATCGATCTTGGAATAATAGCTCGACCCTTGCAGCTGGTCGAACAGGTCGTCGATACGGGGAAGTGGATAACGATTCTTGATGGTAACCTTATTAAGTTCGCGGTAGTCAATGCACATTCGGAATGAGCCATCTTTCTTTTTGACGAAGAGCACTGGGGCTCCCCAGGGTGATGAACTAGGACGGATAAAACCTTTGTCCAAAAGTTCTTGTAGCTGAGTAGAGAGTTCCTTGAGTTCTGCAGGAGTTAGGCGATAAGGTGCACGAGCTATAGGTGCTGCTCCGGGAGCTAGCTCGATTTGGAATTCGACCTGACGGTGAGGAGGGAGTCCAGGTAGTTCCTCCGGGAATACCTCGGGATAGTCGCGTACAACTGGAAAATCTTCAATCCTGTTTTCCTTTTTCTGTGTGTCAGCCACGAGTGCTAAGATAGCGGTGTGTCCCTTTCGTAGACACTTCTGGGCCTTTAAGAATGAAATGATGCCTGTGACTTCTCCGCTCTTGTCGCCTTGAACTATAAGAGGTTTGCCAGGGGGACGGGGAATACGAATAGCTTTCTCTTGGCAGAGGATTTCAGCTCGATGTTTGGATAACCAATCCATACCAATGATGACGTCGAAGCTTCCAAGAATGATGGGGAAGAGATCGATACAGAAGGTCTGACCAGACAACTCTAATTTGCAATTACGAATTATGTGTGAGGCCTCGAGGTTTCTACCATTAGCTATTTCAACGGTGTGCTTAGAGCTTAGCGGCGTAAGAGTGAGTTTAAGTTTCTTACTAATACGTAGGGATACATAACTAGCATCTGCTCCGGAATCAAATAGCATGGAAACATAACGATCATTAAGTAGGAACTTACCCGCCACAACGTTGGGGTCATTCCTTGCTTCCCCAGCTCCAATCACAAAAGCCCTTCCTCTAGCACCATTTCCAGCATTGTTGTTATTGTTCCCAGCACCCTGATTGTTGTTGTTTTGATTCAGTTCAGGGCAATCCTTTCGCATGTGCCCCGTTGCTCCACACTTGAAGCATCCACGGTTGTTTCCTTGTTGCTGCTGTTGCTGTGGTTGTTGCTGATTCTGCCTAGCTGGGAACTGGCTTCGGCAGTCTTTGGCTTCGTGCCCCATCTTGTTGCATCGCTGACATTGACCTTTGCCACATGGCCCACTGTGATGTCGGTTACATTTGTTACACTTAGGGTGGTTTCCTCGATAGCCACCCTGTTGCTGAGGGCCCTTGTTGCTTTCAGTCTTCCTTTGTTGAACTGGGGCCTGAGTGGGGTTAGCATCCTTTCCCTGACTTCCATCCCACTTTCGTTTGTTATCGCCAGAAGTTCCAGCAGTAGCACCGATCCTCTTGGGCAGCTTGCCCTCTTCCACAGCCTGATTGGTGAGTTTGTGAGCAAGACGAACCACGGGCTGTATGGTATTGAGGTTGGCTGAGGTCACATGACTTCTGATTTCAGGGACCAAGCCTTTGATGTACAATTCAATCCTTCGGTACATAGGTCGGGACATGTTTGGGCAAAGTGCAGCATAGTCGTTGGACTGCTTAGTGTAGGTCTCAATCTCTGATCCAACCATCTTGAGCGCATAGTACTCGTTCTCGAGTTTGTGGATGTCATCCCTGTGACAGTACTCTTCTTTGATCATGTCCTTAAAATCTTCCCATGCAGTAGCATTAGCAGTTTCCAGACCAAGCATCTGAATCTGTGCTTTCCACCATGAAAGCGCGTTTCCTTCAAGCGTACCAGTCGCGAACTTAACCCAGTTAGCAGGGGGACACTCACAGACAGCAAAGACAGCTTCGGCCTTCTCAATCCAATGCAGAAGGCCTATGGCACCCTCAGTGCCGTTGAAAGGGAGAGGCTTGCCATCCATGAAGGTTTTGAAAGTACAAACACGTGGCTGTGCAGGCGCAGGCTGACCTGTTGCGAGAAGTGAAACGAATAGGTTTAGAGGTGGAAAGACGATGTGGGGGTAGGATCTAAACATCCTAAAGTAACGAGTTTACCTCCAGGGTGAGCTGCGAAAGCTGCAGCCACCGTGTTGAGCAAGTTAGCGAATTGAGCCTGAGTCATGTTAACGCTTCCTCTTCCGCGTCCACTCATTGTCTTCATAACCAGAAAACACAGTATGAGTGTGATGTTGTAACGTAGCGAGAATGAGGTAGAAGAGAAATGTGTATCTATCTAATCAGGCACACTAGTATTTATAGCAGGGCAGTCAACTTAAGATAAACAAGCAAATAAACAGAAGTCCGAGCTATGAGGTCTAATATGCCGAGTCTTGCCCTTGGAATGTAGTGTCGTCGCGAGTCACGGGTTATAGTCTGGTTTTTCTCAAAAAGATCTTCTTCTCTTTTTAAAACCAAGTTCACTATAACCAATGGCTCTGATACCAATCTGTCACACCCCCAAAACCCACATGCGGAATGCCACCGCTTGGAGGCGTGACTGACCAGGATCCAGCCATCAATTATACTGAGTATTGGTTAGGAGTAAGAATGTGTTAGTGCATTTATCTGTCTATCGCCTCCGTCAATCTAGTCCGTAGTAGAAAACTGAAGAAAACGAGAGTTACATTGTTATTTTAGAATTAGTTAGTCAAAAAGGCAAGGTGGCATAACTGTAATTAATGAGATTTCTCATTAATCCCTTGGCCTATAAATAGATCTCTAGGGCTTCTAGTTTAGGACTTTTGCCATTTTCACATCTTGGAGAGCTAGAGGCTAGAGAGAGAAAGCTAGAGAGAGAAAGTTTATTGTTTGTGATTCAGGTGCTGTACGTTATCAGATTTTATCAAAGAATCACGTTTATATTACGTCATGTGTGTTTAGGTCACGTTCGTGTACGGATTCCGCACGTTTCACGTTCGTTTCGCAATCATTTCGGAGTCAAACCGGTCCTAACAAGTGGTATCAGAGCAGGAGCTCGATTGCTTGATCAAACACATTGATTCGTACCTGATTTCAGCAGATTCAGATCTGAATTTCACCGATTTCTTCATATTTTTCACATTTATCACGTTTTTCACAGTTTTTCGTCAAATTGAACGGGATTTCATGGTTCGAATTGGATGATTTTTTAGTATGATGTGCGAAAATAGTTGATAAACAATCCTACCAAGTTTCAGATTCAAATTCGTTGTCGTTTAGGAGAATTTCAAGTTTTTTTGTTCGGATCCGTAACTTTCAGTGAGGTTCGCTTGAAACAACAAGATTTCGCTTGAAGTTCAAGCGAAATCCTTAATCAGTTAGATTTCGCTTGATTGATTTCGCTTCAGAACTAAGATTTCGCTTCAGAACTCATCAGTTTGAGATTTCGCTTCAAGACAAACAACTGTGGGATTTCGCTTGAACAGACATAATATCTGATTTCGCTTCAAGACTTAATATTTGATTTCGCTTCAAGTCAGAATATCTGATTTCGCTTCAAGCATTAGTATCTGATTTCGCTTCAACTGATTAACAGTTGATTTCGCTTGAAAGTCTGTTTAACCTAGATTTCACTTCAAGAACTGATAACTTGGGAGCTCGCTTCAAGTGGTCCACAGTTGTTTTCGCTTCAAGTTGTTGACTGATTGAGTTTGCTTGAAGTTGTTGGTCAAGAGATTTTACTTGAAGTCTGATTTCAATTCAACTTGGGATTTCGCTTGAGTTCGCTATTTTGCTTAAAAAGTGAAATTTCGTGTCGAGAACATTTCACGGCAACCGAGTGTCAGTCTATTTCAAGTTGTTTAATATTGTTTGAACTGATTGTGTTTATTTGTTTGATTCAGGTGATTCAGGTTTGCATTATGGCTGAGGAATTCTTCAACACGTTTTACAACGCATTCGCAACCGAATCGTCTGAGGCTTCAAATATTACGCCAAAAACCATTTCTAAAGTGCTAAATGAAAATATCAAGAATGATAACTTTTACGGAACTCATTCAAAGCCACCAGCTCTTGATAGCATTGAGGATTATACCTGGTGGAAAGAACGCTTTATCAACTGGGCAAAGGCGTATGCTCATGAAAGTTGGTTTTGCTTGGAGTATGGGTATGAAAAACCAAAAGACGATAAAGGCGAAGATCTTGTATTCAAAAAGTTTACTAGAGAAGATAAAGCTGAATTTGGAGCTGAACAGAGAATGATAGCATTGATCCAGTCCGCAATCAGAAATGATATCTTTGCTTTACTAACTCATGACGGGTCATCTAAGTCTGTCTGGGAAGCTTTACGTGTTAAAGCTGAAGGGGGTAAACAGATTAAAAAGAACAAAATCGCTTTATTAAAGAAAGAATTTGATCTGTTTGATAACATAAAAGGAGAGTCAGTGAGGCAAATGATTGAGAGATTCTGTCATCTAAAAATTGAATTGGAAAGATTAGAGATAAACAAAACAAGAGAGGAATTGATAGACAAAGTGATTGAAGCGTTACCACGAGCTGATCAGTGGCAAACGTTTGTTTTTATTTTGAAAAATGATGCTGTGTATGATAATATTACTCTTGATGCTTTGTTTGAAAAGATCGAAAGTCATGATTTGGAGTTGCAGAAGCAAAACAAGATGACTAATTCTTCACATCAACAGAACGTTGGCTTGTACTACAAAAGCAGTGTGTTTTCTGATAAAAGCGTTGGTTCACCAAAAACAGCATTTAGTGGTGAAAAGATGAAAGAACCATCAACAACGTCAACAAGTCATCATTCTGGATATCATTCATCTTCAAAGACAAATTCTGATGATTCTGAAGAAATTCTGTGCAACATTGCTCTTAAACTGAAGAATTCTCCTGCAATGAGCATCAATGCAGCGAAGCAGCAAATGAGTTTTCTTGCATCTGTTCTGGAGTCATATGAAGGTCTTGTAGCTGGAAAAATTGGAAATTCTGAATTGACCAAAGAAGACTACGACCAGATTGATCCGGAAGAGATGGAGCTCATTGACATCCGTTGGTGTTTAGCTAGTTGTATTCGAAGAGCTCAGAGGTATATGGAGATTACCGGGAAACAATCGCTTGGAGGTGCTTCAACAAAGCTTGGATTCGACAAATCCAAAGTGACCTGCTTCAAATGCAAGCAGAAAGGTCATTTCAAAAGAGAATGCAGAAATTCTGAAGTTGGTGAAAGAAATGAACGTCCTTTCAACGATGATTATTATCGAAAGGCGATTTACCATCGAAGCAGAGAAGAACCAAAGTTGATTGAAGATAAACCGAAAGAAAAATCAAGAGCTTATGCTGTAATTTACGAGGATGAAGGATATGATTAGAGTGAGGTTCTTCCAATAGATGACATTGTTGATGAACGATTCAAAGCTGAAGCCAAACAGGAAGAATTAAATAAACATTATGCTCTTGTTGCTGAGATTCAAGAAGAAAACAAAGACAAAGACATTGCTGAAGTCCATGAAGAAAAAGTTGAGATCAAAGAGAAAACTCGGGAAGAGATCTTAAGTGAGAAGACTTACAGAGAAAGAAATGTGGTCTACAACAGAATGGATGATATGCAGGAGGAGTATGAAATGGCTGTTGGTAGCAAACGATGGGATAAAAAGAGAGAATGTTACTATAACAGAGAAGGAGAACCAGTTGTTCCCAAGAAAGACATAATCTTCGATGATGTTCTTCTTGCTGTTCCGTTAAGAGCTGAATACTATAGAAGAGTATTGAAAGATGACAAATATGCTAAGCAATATGAAAAGGATATCAGATATGCCATGTTATCGTGTCTGAGAAAAAGGGATGAAGAGAGAATGAAGAAGAATGTTGAAGAAATGGTGAACAATCTGAAGAAAGTTGCTGAAGAGGTTAAAACAGAAACTATTGAAGTTGAAGCTGTGAAGGAAATCAAAAGTGAAGAAGTTGTTGTGAATGAAGAGGATAAGAAAGTTGTTACTGAAGAACAGCAGATTGAAGAAGAGATGAAGAAAGAGGTGAAGATAGAAGAAAAGAATGAGAATTTGAAAGTTGGTGATGTTGGTAATGAAGTTAGTGTTGAAGAAAAGCAGAATGTTGCTGAGCAGACAGAGGTTGCTGAAAACACCGAAGTGCCAATCACTGAGGTAAATTCTGATTCTGAAAACTTAAAACAGATTGATAAGTGCAAGAAATGCATGGAACCGTGCAGAGCTTGTACTGAAAAAGATGAGCAATTTAGAACAAGAGATCTTGAGTTCACAAAAATTGAAAAGATTTTCAAAGAAAAATGCAAAGAAATGCTAGAAAAAGAAAAAGTTTTTAAAGAAAATGATGAAAAACTTTCAGAAAAATGTAACAAATTAGAAAAGGAAAATGAAGTTTTGAAAGAGAATGTTTTGAAAATGACAAATGAATGTGAACAAAAAGAAATTGCTTGTCAAGAAATGAAAAAGGAATATGACTCAATGAAATTATCATATCACATTACAAAAGAGTCATATGATAAAGTGAAAGACGAAATGAAATATGCTCAATCAAGAATGAATTATATGTCTGAAACAACCAAAGAGCTTAAACGAATGTATTCTATAAAACAAGATGTTGTTAATTCCTATATTGAGGATGTTGCTAAGTTGAAGCGACAGATTGCTGATTTAGAACAGGATAACAACAAGTTAAAGAGTTACCACGTGTCGTCATATGTGCTTGAAAGAATTTTCAATATAAAACCGGGTGATGGTGAGTCTGAGCAGAACAAGAAAGGCATTGGCTCAGAGTTTCATCAAGTTCCACCACCGGGAAAATTTGCATTTTATGATGAGGAAAAGGTCGAAAAAGCTTTCAACATGGTTGACAAATTGCCAGACAACATTGACATAACCTATTCCAAATCTGATGATTCTCATGATTCAGAGGTGGTAGGTAAAGTTGTTGAAAGTGTGTTGAAAGAAGAGTCAGTTGATACAGGTAAATCTGAATCACAGGATGAAGATGAAGGAAATATTCATGATGGATATCTGAAAAACACAAAATCTGAGGAAAATTTGAATGATGATTCAAAAGGATTGGTTTATACCATGATTGGATCGGACAAATTGTTCTTAGATGTTGTATTCCCGATTCAGAATGTGATTTCAGAAAAGGTTGACAAAGTTTTCAAAATGGTTGAGATTGAGAAGTCTGAGATTTCAAAGTTTGTCGGTAAGAGTCATAGAGGTTCGTATACCAAACCTGGTTTCAAAAAGAAGAACATGAAGGCTGGGTTGGGTTATAAGAAGAAACAACATCAAAACAAAAATGAAATGCCGAATTTTCAGACAAAAATGAGTTTTGTTCAAGGAGGCAGTTTAGAAAAAGAAAAAGAACTCAAAATGAGACAATCTAATGATGAGTTCTTTGCAAAAAAGAAAAAGCAACAACCACAAGTCAAAGATGTGTCCATGAGAACATGTTTCAAATGTGATCAAAAAGGACATCTTGCACGCAAGTGTCCTAATCTAAAACCTGTGGATGTTGACAAAAAGAAGATTGATGCTGAGAAACAAAAATCTGAGAATGTAAGACAAAGGTCAACCAAATTTGATTCGAAACAAACTTGGAGGTTCAATACAAACAAGTTTGCTTCAAATCAAAATTGGAAATCAAACCAGATCAGGTTCGATTCAAGACAGACCTGGAATTCTCATACACCCAGATTCAGAACAACACAGAGTTGGAAAACAACAGTTGATATGACAAAACCTCAAGAGTTTTGGAAACCAAGAGTTGTTGTTCAAAATCAAAATGTTCAAAAAGTTTCACATTTTTACAAACGAGGAACACCAAAAGGTCAAACATGGAGTGTTAAGAAACATGTTGATTTGGTAAAAGATGAGAAAATTGAAGTTAAAATTGAGAAAGTTTTTGTGAAAAATGACAAAGAATTTCCAGCATTGAATGAAAATTATTGTGTTGAAATGCCTAAGGTTCAACAGACCTGGGCTAAATTGTTCAAGTAATCAAGTAGTCTGAATGTGCAGGTGCTCAACAAATCTGAAGATTGTGAGAATGGAGGTTGGAGCAGCCTGGCACAACGAGGAGAGGAGGCTGCTGGATCCTGTGTTGGTTGAAACAGGAAGTTTATATGTTTTCTGTAAATAAATAAACAATATTTTCAAAAACCCTAAAAATTGAAAAATTTGAAAAATCAAAAATATGTTTGTTTTTAATTTTTTGTCAAATATTAAAAAAAAATACAAAAATATGTGTTGATTGAATATGCCGAAACCCTCACGGCTGAACAAACATGATTACTTTCATCAGATTGAAAAACGGTTTTCAAACTGTAAAAATCAATGTGTTGTATATCATGGGGGTATGTATATTTTCTGCAAAACAGAGCATGAGATGCAGAAAATGGATGGCGAGACAAAGCTATCAGTGTTGGTTGTCAAATTTTCTTTAAATGGTTTTGCATTTTAGGGGGAGTAATATTGTTAGAAAATACAAAAACATTTGAAAATTTGAAAAAGTAAAAAACATGATAAAATTAAAAAAAAATTGAGTTTTTGCGTAAAAAGAGGAAATGATAGTACATCAGTAGACAGTTACAGTATGCTAAAGAAATGGAAAGTTTAAATGTGTTAAACGATCTCACCGTGGATGTGTCGGTAGATTTTTATACATTTAGTAAACTTTTTCGGGATATAAACCTAAATTCAAACACTTGCTTATTTCGTGGGGAACACTACTTGGATATATAGGTAACCCCTGAAATCTCGTTTGAAAGGTCTCTTAATCTGATATACTAGGTCTTTATACTCAATGATGTCTGGGGTATTATTCCGGGACTTCTGCTGAACGGTAGTTCTGACCTAGTCCTTGGATAATACTTTCTGCAAATGCTTGAAACATAGCATTAAACCCTCAGCATGCTGATGAAACAATAAAATTGATAGTCGCTGCTGTTGTAAGCAAAAAGATCCTCTAAAGGGGACATACCGTAAAGTCGAAGCTGTTATCTCTCTGCGTATACGGAAGTATCGATCTGAGATCCCTCGGCCCTCGCATACCTAATTTATGTACAGATATCATTGTAGTATACTCACCTGTAAGACTGATTATTGGGATTCTGGATACGGGAGTATATTCAAGAGGTGGGACACATGAATGAGTTTAAGTACTTAAGACATCTAATTCGTATCCTGAATCAGTTGAAGTTTGTGTGAAAATTTAAGTGGATCAGTATATCGATAATCTAAGTGAATTGTTTAATACTTAAAGTGTTAAAAAGCTCAACGGTACTTGTGACTTGTCAAAAACTGATATGATCCTCTGACGCATACTCAAACAAAAATATTGTTTGTAAATATGTTTGTACATATTTCTTTATTGCTTTATATTTTCAGAAAATACAAAAAGATTTTGATTTCTGCTTTATTTTCGACAACTGATATCTGAATTGCTGAGTTTCAAAATCTATGTAAGCTGATTGTGTTTCTGAAAATAAAACAAGTTCATTAATTTGAAACTTGAATTAAAATCAAAAATTTCAAAAACAGTTTGTGATATCTCCAAGGTCATTAACTTGAACTTGGATGATAAACTGTGAGGGAGTTGGATTCTTTAATACTGCTAAATCTATACAGTTTGTTGATAGAGGGAGTGGATTAGAGAATTTGATTGAGAATTTAAAATGCTATTACTCATAAATGTTTGAGAAATTGCAGATGAGATTCCAGACTACGATCCCGGAAGCTGAGTCTAAGGGGGAGTCTGAAGATGAGCTCATAGCAAGGGGGAGCTTGTATACGGAAAGCAAGGTGTCGATCCCAAAGCACGGAAGCTTGATGAAAGGGGGAGCCTGATGAAGAAAAGAGTCTACTGAAAGGAGAAGAAACTGAAGCTGAAGACAGATCTACCGGGATTCTGTTTGAGAAAATTCAAAGAGAGAAAGAGAAAGAAAAGTCGCTACGAGCTTGACTACAGATTGACTACAGCAATATCCAAGGGGGAGTCTGTTAGTGCATTTATCTGTCTATCGCCTCCGTCAATCTAGTCCGTAGTAGAAAACTGAAGAAAACGAGAGTTACATTGTTATTTTAGAATTAGTTAGTCAAAAAGGCAAGGTGGCATAACTGTAATTAATGAGATTTCTCATTAATCCCTTGGCCTATAAATAGATCTCTAGGGCTTCTAGTTTAGGACTTTTGCCATTTTCACATCTTGGAGAGCTAGAGGCTAGAGAGAGAAAGCTAGAGAGAGAAAGTTTATTGTTTGTGATTCAGGTGCTGTACGTTATCAGATTTTATCAAAGAATCACGTTTATATTACGTCATGTGTGTTTAGGTCATGTTCGTGTACGGATTCCGCACGTTTCACGTTCGTTTCGCAATCATTTCGGAGTCAAACCGGTCCTAACAGAATGTTCATCAATCATAATAGTTAGTAAACAATAAGGTGTAATAGTTTAAGTTCAAAAGACATTTTTAAGAGAGTAGCGGAAGCATAAGCCAAATAGTTTCGAAACAAAGTTCATAGTTCAAGATTATTTAGACCCCAACATATGGGTTTAGACGACCACTACACTTCCCAAGCTGCAAGCTCCTGAGTCACTGGGTACCTGCAAAGCATGCAGTAGGGTATCAACAAAAATGTTGGCGAGTTCACGAGTTGTCCAGTTTTAATTTCCAAAAACTTGTTTCACCAGTTAATTTATCCGTTTATACATGCGATGGGGAGCTGCCCCATAAGTAAGCGACTAAACTGTTTTTACAATACCGAATACTATTCATCCGTACGTTTCCGTAGAGTGCCCCGTTTGTCAATGTTCTATCATCATCGACGGTTGCCAGAGTACATTAGTTCACGCCCGATCCCATACGCGGGCACGGTGTGAGGTTGGTGAGACCTAAATAGCGCTATCAACTAATAACCCGTTCGCCTGACCCCGGCGACTAATCGGTATTAAGGGTGAGGACTTGAATGATAGAGTTTTGTTTAGTGTTGCTTATTGCATCTAGTATAAACAGTAATTAACCAAAGGTCCCAATTTAAGGGGAGAGAAGTAGGTTTGTATCCCTTACGAGGGGATAGCGTTGATTTAAGTTTCCGTTTCCCAACCACCGGGAACGCATGCTTTATTAGTTGTGAACTCACCTTGGGTTGCTCGGTAGATTATATACTTGGTCAATCACGTTGGTCACCACGTCCTAGCATGGTTACCAATATAGGTCAAGTTGGGAAACAAGTATTCACGTATAATCTATACATAGCTAACACATAGCATACATAACACATGATCATCCAGCAAGTTATCGGGCCTATTCTAAAACGTAGCAGTTAAACAGTAACGTCTACACCTTTCATACAAGTCATAAGTGTTAATGGGTCTTATCCGATCATACTAACAGTTAACAGAATCACGGAACTCTCAATGGAACGGTATGCATAGTCCACACGTGTTTGGCCCAATAACGGAGACAAGCAGCCCATTCGAGGTACGGTGGTCTCGACCCGAGAACGTGCGGTCTCGAGTCGCAACCACGAGATTTCGAGTAATGTCGGTACGAGTTGCAATCTTGGAGGTTTCGAGTCCAATCTCGAGTCGCAACCGGGCGGTCTCGAGTCGTCATGGTTTTGTTCCGAGTCGCAACCACTTAGTCTCGAGTCGCAACCGGACGGTCTCGAGTTGTCATGGTTTAGTTCCGAGTCGCAACCACTTAGTCTCGAGTCGCAACCGGACGGTCTCGAGTTGTCATGGTTTAGTTCCGAGTCGCAACCACTTAGTCTCAAGTCGCAACCTCGGATACGTGCACAAGAATCCTTCTAGGACCTCTGATGTACTAACCAATGAGATTGCAATTTCATGATAACATGTACTATCCAACCAGAATGTTTAAACATGTTTTATTGTCTAAATGCAATTCAAAATAGATCAACCAAAGCATATTTCAAATGTTTTCATGACATTCATGTTGTTCTTAGGGTTTTCTTTATAACATGATTATTCAAACAATTCCATCCTAACATATACTCAAATCAGCATCATCGATTTCCTGAATCTAATATACATATCAAACACGTAATTTTTCATATATTCATAATAACATTCAAGCATATTCAACACATACTCATAATATGTTCATCCTACATAACCTTGTAAGTTATCTAACAATTTTCCCATTAAAACATGAACATATTTATCATTTATCACATATTTCATCCATCATTTATCATCCAATTATCTTATCACTTTGTATTCATAAGACATCATTTTTGGCCAAACAACTAAAAGGAAACTAACCGGCTAGATGAAAGAGTATGAGGGATTGATGGACTAAGTTCCGAGTGGTGATCTCAAGCTAATCCGAGATGATCCGAGAGACCCTTTTTGTTGTCGCCGGTTTGATCCGAGAGAGAGGGAGAGGAGAGGAGGTGAGCTTGATTGTTAGGGTTTTGTTGAGAGGGTGAGGGAGAGTGTGTGGGAGTGAGTGAATGAGGAAATGTTGCAAATGGTGAAAAGTGGCAAAGTTGACCCCTCTTGTGGGTTTTATATCCGGACCGGCTTGGTGCACCCTAGTGGGTTTCCGAGCGGTGTGGCCCAACCGGCCCAATCGCTTCACTGTTTACTCGAGACCAAGCGGTCTCGAGTCGGGCTCGTGGTCTCGATTCACTTATATATATATATAACTACGTATATAATATTTACACATTATCGATACATAGCACCTCAAGATAAATCACGACTTTCATTTAATATTATGTACACGCAAGTTAATATACACAGATTGCTCGGGAAAACCCGAAGTGTCACAGACCCATTCAAAATCCGAACTAGATTAACATGTTCAAATATGGATTGTAGAAAACTCAAATACCTTCGCAAACATATAAGGTACACCTTCTAACGAATTTTCTGTGATTTTATATGATTTTTATAAAATCAGTACAACAACTATATTTTCATTTTCAAACAGCTTTCAAAGTTTCTGAACAACAGTTTTAATTCACCTTTTTGGCCTATTTAACAACCATATTTGTTTCTTATGATTGAAAAAAGTAAAAATTTACTCCATAAGCTTTCTAAAAAGGTATAGAACACCCAAATCGGATAAACGGTTGATTTTATATGATTTTTTTAAGACTAGTCAAAATCCATATAAAAAGCTACAAAAATCATGTTTAGGGTCCTTTCAAGTTCGACCCAAACCATCAAATGCAACCCATTTCTATGGCTAAAACTCTTATTAAACTCTTGGAAATGGTTAGAAACCTATAATACAATGATTATAGGCTAAGAGATGTCAAAAACATCATCTATTTCAAGAAATCATCTATGAACCCTAATTTTTACCCTCTTCCCAACTTCATCTTCATCAATTTAAGAACTAGGGCTAAAATAAACATATATTCAAGTTTTATTTGGTGATTCTAATGCACCATCAAGTTTAATTTTCCAACAAATCAAAAATTTGTCACAAACCCACTACTCATGAAATCATCGAATCAAGTTTTACAACATACCTTATGATCCCCTCGTCTAGGTGATCGATAATTCATGTTTATGCACGAATTTGGGGTCCAATTTCTCCTACAATTTTGATGATCTTTGAAGAACAAGGGTTTACCTTGTTTAGTTCTCCTGATGATCGACCTACACACACACACTATGTATGTTGTGTGCTATTTTTTTTTTGTTTATAAAACTCAAGTTTCCTTTTAATAACATTGGTCCCTCAAGTTTAGTTTTGTTTAAATTCTCACATAACACTTACTAACAATTAACAATTATCAAAACCAGGTTTACATATTCCTAGTTAAATTAATTAAATTTGGGTCTTACAACCCGATTCAATTTAAGTCCCACTCATCCGAGCTTTTTATGAACTTTTACATGCTACATTGTATTTGTTCACTTTAATTAGCGTTAGCTTTGATTATTTAAAATCCTAACGCTTATCCGGTCAAATTTTACCACTAATAGTATTTTACCCGTTCTTTAATATTAACGGGGTTTAATTACTAAACCCATTTTTGGGGTGTTACAGAAATCTATCTTGCATTCTCTACTCACCCTAACTTATACTTTCTCTCTAGAAAAAATCAACACTTATTCTCACGCCGGAGGGTGTGTACGAGAAGAACCCCCCACCCCTGCTTCTCGTAATAAGCTTATGGTGTTGTTAATTTTATAGATTCATCAAAGGATTAGAGCATGTGGAGATCAGATAATCTCATAACCGGTTGAGCATTAGGATAATCCCATCGGATTAGACTTGTGTTTCTTAAATTATACCTTATAAGCATTGCAGTAATAATAAATGTTAGTCAAATATAACATTATTCATTTACTTAACATATAATATAAATCAAAAACTCGAATTTCTAATTGGTAGCTCAAACGCCCTAGCAATTATAAAAAAAATATATATTAATGTAAAGGTTAGTAAGATTGATAACATTTAAAAAGGAAACAAACGAAGTGATCAAAAGAAACACATATATATCCAACGAAGGTTGAATTTCAAAGATTGTATTAGGTCATAATAATATATCATGAGGTTCAAAACCATATCGGATTCCCAAAGACCAAATGATTCGTATTAGGAAATGTAAAGATATCCATATTGGTTGCAATTTGTGAAACTCTAACGCCTTTCTTCAATGTTGAAGTAACCTAAAGATAAGTTTATAAGAGATTAACGTTGTGAATCAAGAGGTAACCTAAAGATAAGTTTATAAGAGATTAACATCGTGAAACAATTTTGTGGTCGTTCACATGTTATCGGATTTTGAGGCCGTTAGTTTGTGTAATTAAATGATTAGTTTCAAATGAAACTTTATAAAACATTAAATATTACCTTAATTCAATAGTACCCATTTAAAGAAGTAACCTAATCAATTTAATGTGAATTTGTATTTTACGAATATATATCCAATTCATTCATTCATCTGATAAATAATCTACATAATAATTACTGCTAATCAAACAATTAAATTTCATAATATCTATTTGTAAAATTATCATAATTATTTTCTAAATAACTTATAAACCAAACTAAAATAAATAAACTTAACAAAACCTGCATTATATATATAGATTGAGGTTCCTATAAAAAAGACCAAAAATGTGAGAAAGGTAATAAAGAATCTCAGCCATTAGATCTTTGATCTAATGGTTAAGATCAATAGGGACCAAATTGTAAAATGTGTTTTATTTTTTGGACTGATTTGAAAATTGTAAGGGTAATAGAGTCTTTTATATCCACTTTGAAATAGGAAACTGTAAATCAAATCCCTACAATTTCGAATCCTCTCTCTTCTTTCCAGATTTTTCGAACAACAACTTCAAATAACGATCTGTTGCTTCAATTAAAACCCTAACACTTCAAATTTCAACAACCTATTCGAATAACAGCTTTAAACAACGATTGAATCAATGAATATGCTTCAAACTTCAACAATCAGTTTGATTAACAGCTTCTCCGACGAATGTAGCGATTAATTTCAACCTTTCTTCTTCCAGATCTATGTATTCGAATCCTCCTTCTTCTCCAGATCAAAGATCTCGAATCATCATCATCGTCAATTTACATCTCGAATCATCGTCATCGATACAGCAGATTGATCACTCCTTCATCATCATCATCATCATCATCGATACTGCAGTGTCTTTAATAGTGTTATATACTTATTGAATGGTGTTATATAATTATTGAATGGTGTTGATACTTATTGAATGGTGTTATATACTTATTGAATGGTGTTATATATGTGCTGAATGGTGGTTTGCAGTGTTATTCATAGTGTTTTTTTATAGAGATATTTAAAATAGTGTTATATACTTATTGAATGGTGTTATATACTTATTGAATGGTGTTATATAATTATTGAATGATGTTATATATGTGCTGAATGATGGTTTGCAGTGTTATTCTTAGTGTTTTTTATAGAGATCTTTAAAATGGTGTCATATACTTATTGAATGGTGTTATATACTTATTGAATAACCCAAAACACGAAAAAACTCAAACTTTTATTGTTTATTATAGATGTGAATTACCATTGATTTGCTTATACCATTCGATAGTAGATGAGATTCATTAAGACCATTCAATAAGTATGTAAAAGCATGAATTGAACTATGAATTTAATTAAAACACCATCTCATGAACATGCTCTGATTTTGTGAATGATGCAAAAAAAAAATTGAAATGAAGTAGGAATGATGTTATGGACGGTTTCAAGTCCTTAAATCAAGGATTTTCTCTCTCCAAATTCATAACTGGAGATTTATTACCATATTTGAATTGTTGATGCACACAATTATACCCTTAAGTCTTAATTTTAATTAGTGCAACATGTACTCACCATATTCCTTCTTACACTTCTCACAAAAGCCACTTTTTTTACAATAACCTCACCCTATATATATATATATATATATATGGAGAGGATCATGAGAAAACTACATCTAAATGAGAAAACTAGAAAACTAACTAAAAAAACCTAAAAAAAAGCTAAAAAACATACCATTTTTTTTATAAAAAAATCGCTAGTTTTTATGCATGGAAAAAAAGTTTCAAAAAAAAAGAATTTTTTTGTTGTACTGCACATGTGTACTACACATGTGCACTATATCCGTAATAGTGCACATGTGTAATAGAACAAAAAGGAGTTTTTTTTATCTTTTTTTGAAATTTTTTTCCATGCATAAAAACTAGCGATTTTTTTATAAAAATTAAAAAAAAATTGGTATGTTTTTAGGCTTTTTTAGTTAGTTTTTTGGTTTTCTCATTTAAACTAGTTTTCTCATGATCCATCCCATATCTATACTACTTTATAAAGCATATTAGAAGGATAGAATGGTCTTTTGCCACTTTACAACTCTTTAAAGCCCAATGTACACACCTGTTAAGCACAAGTGTTGAAAACTTGTTTTCCACCTGGTACCCACGCGGATCATATATGGGTTACCTTGACCCGTTTTTAGTTTAATGGATCCTATATAAAGTTTCATTCAATCTATCTATCCACATATTTCGTTTCATCCATCCAGACACTCACGTTTCTCTACAAACCCTAACCCTAACCTTCATTTCCTCCACCGCTCCTCCACCGCTCCTCCACAACTCCTCCATCGTTGACGACATCAGATCCGACACCAGATCCGACACAACATCGATTTCTATGGCTTCTTTCCCGGTGGCTTTACAAGATCCAACACTATCTCAAGAGATCCGACACTATTTCAGGGTAATGTTTCAGATCTTTCTTTATTGTTACCATATCTTATTTATTTTTTTGTTATTTGAATCTTCAATGGGTAATGTTTCAGATCTTTCTTTTGGTTGTGGGTTCGTCAACGATGGTGCTTGTGGTAGATCTGTTATTTGTAGGAGATCCGACACTATTTCAGGGTAATGTTTCAGATCTTTCTTTTTTGTTACCATATCTTATTTATTTTTTTGTTATTTGAATCTTCAATGGGTAATGTTTCAGATCTTTCTTTTGGTTGTGGGTTCGTCAACGATGGTGCTTGTGGTAGATCTGTTATTTGTAGTAGATATGTTCTTTGTAGTAGATCTGTTCTCGGTTAACGAGGGTTATTTGTAGTAGATCTGTTCTTTGTAGTAGATTTGTTCTTTGTAGTAGATCTGTTATTTGTAGTAGATCTGTTTTTTGTGGTAGATCTGTTCTTTGTAGTAGATCTGTTCTTTGTAGTAGATCTGTTCTTTGTAAGTAGATCTGTTCTTGATTTTTTGTTTAAATTTATAGAATTTGACTGTGGTTAACGAGGGTTTATTTTTTTTGTTTAATTGTTTAAATTTTTTGTAGTAGATCTGTTCTTTGTAGTAGATCTGTTGTTTGTAGTAGATCTGTTCTTTGTAAGTAGATCTGTTCTTGATTTTTTGTTTAAATTTATAGAATTTGACTGTGGTTAACGAGGGTTTATTTTTTTTGTTTAAATTTTTTGTTTATTAACCAGGGTTTATTTTTTTTGTTTAAATTTTTTGTTTATTTACTAGGGTTTATTTGACTGTGGTTTAATTTTTTTGGTTACTGGTTTGGATATTTTGTCTGTGATTGTTAGGGAGTTCATTAAAAATGTTTTTTAGTTGGATAAGTCCAAACTAGGGTTACTGGTTTAGTTGTTGAAAAAATTATTTGAATGTTATTTAAATTTTTTATTAATATTTATATTTATTTGAATGTTGTCTATGAGGGACATGGTGGACCGGAGACGTCAAGATTCGTTAACGAGAATCTGTTTGCTAATCTCAAGACTTCAAAATGGGTTGACCCTGATTCTGCAGACAAAGCGTAACCGGTCTGACATTCAAGAGGTAGGGTTTAAATGCACTTATAATATTAGTTCACTTGAATGTGTTTTGATGATAATTTTTAATTGGATTTCCAGGTGTATTACATTGAAGAGACACATAAGTTTTCAGTGTCAGCAATAGAGGAAAGTGTGAAGTTAGAAGGAAGAATGACCTTTCCTCTTTGGACAACACTTACATAGTTGATCATGTGTTTTTCTGTGAACGGCTTTATGATCCCGATAAGGGATCTCTCAAGCAGGTAGTTTCACCTGTCCATTCTATGTCTAATAATGTAACAAGTCTTTTAAAACGACTTCGAACCTATAAATTTCACATTAATTTCCAGTTTTGAATAGAGCCAAACAATATTTGAAGTCAAGCGTTTGTCGTTTTTCAGTTGCTGCAGATCGAATCTCCCAAGACTTCAAAATGGGTTGACCCTGATTCTGCAGACAAAGCGTAACCGGTCTGACATTCAAGAGGTAGGGTTTAAATGCACTTATAATGTTAGTTCACTTGAATGTGTTTTGATGATAATTTTTAATTGGATTTCCAGGTGTATTACAGTGAAGAGACACATAAGTTTTCAGTGTCAGCAATAGAGGAAAGTGTGAAGTTAGAAGGAAGAATGACCTTTCCTCTTTGGACAGCACTTACATAGTTGATCATGTGTTTTTCTGTGAACGGCTTTATGATCCCGATAAGTGATCTCTCAAGCAGGTAGTTTCACCTGTCCATTCTATGTCTAATAATGTAACAAGTCTTTGCAATTTCTGATGTCTTTTTGCCTTGACATTTAGTCAGCTCTACTTCCTACTACCATCAGTATGGTTGCACTTTATAAGCTATGTTTGGATATTGGGACCAAATTTAAAAGAAAGAAAATCATTGCAATGAAGGCTGGCATAAAACTGGTGATATCGGGCGGATAGACGCTAATGGTAATCTATGGCTCATTGGGCGCATGAAAGGGCGTATCAAAAGTGGAGGCGAAAACATGTATCCCGAAGAGGTAAGCATCACCAAATTATGAAAGCTGATTTAACTGGTATAAGTTAGGTTTGAAATTTAACTGTATTCAGTTTGACATAACCAGGTGTTAATATGTAGAATTTGTGTTAAAAAACAATAATGATATATAATAATGTTACTATTCATAATCTGTATTATATATTATTATTTTAATTTATTGAACAAGTCCTGTGTAAATGCTTATATAATTATAATTTTTTTAGTCATTTAGTGATCCACAGAAAACAGTATGTCACTAGACAATATTATACGAATTCTGCCCATAAAAAAACTTTAGATAGCTATATACTTATATCATGTTATCTTTTTTATAGTTACAACCACCAGTATGCTTAAAAGGCCTTCTCCGAGACCCCATTCATTCAACTACACTTCAAATCGCAGTGGAATAGCCATAGTGTGCTTCACTTCAGGTACTCGACTACTCGGTTTTGGATAATGGTTTTCATTATGTCTCACATGTACAAACCGATTTAACGTATTTCGCTTTTAGGGACTACTGGGTAGCCAAAGGGGGTCATGTTAAGCCATTCAGCTTTAATCGTACAATCTCTGGCCAAAATCTCTACATTTGTTTATAACGAGGATGATGTACATATTTACGGTAAATAATTTACCCTTCAACTTCATGTGCAAATAGAGGAAATTTTTAATGATAATTTTGATGATAATTTTTACCCTACATTAGTTCACTTGAATGTGTTTTGATGATAATTTTTAATTGGATTTCCAGGTGTATTACAGTGAAGAGTCACATAATCGTCTAGCCACGTTGAATATTTTTGCTGGTTGCGGTGGCTTATCTGAGGGTTTACAAAAAGCTGGTAAGTGGTAACTACTTGATTTTTTTCTTTTATTTGCTTTTTTTGGATCTCTACTGACATGTCAGCATGTTTACTTACAAGCGCATCAAAAAATTTCGTTTCATATCTTATTTATTTTTTTGTTATTTGAATCTTCAATGGGTAATGTTTCATATCTTCCTTTTGGTTGTGGGTTCGTCAACGATGGTGCTTGTGGTTTAATTGACTGTGGTTTAATTTTTTTGGTTACTGGTTTGGATATTTTGTCTGTGATTGTTAGGGAGTTCATTAAAAATGTTTTTTAGTTGGATAAGTCCAAACTAGGGTTACTGGTTTAGTTGTTGAAAAAATTATTTGAATGTTATTTAAATTTTTTATTAATATTTATATTTATTTGAATGTTGTCTATGAGGGACATGGTGGACCGGAGACGTCAAGATTCGTTAACGAGAATCTGTTTGCTAATCTCAAGAGTAAGTTCGGTTAAACGGTTTCAAGAATTCGATTCGATTGTGCAAGTGTGAAACTTTATAAAGTATTTGTTTATTTTGGTTCAGGATTTGCGTCTGAGGATCAAGATATGTCTGCGAATGTTATCAAGATATAGCGTCTGTGGGCTTTTTAAAAGGTCTGTTTATCATATAAAAGTTATATGTTGTGTTGGTTAAGAAAATAAAAAGAACTGTGTTTATATGAATTGAATTCCAAGTTCGGCTTTTAAAACGACTTCGAACCTATAAATTTCACATTAATTTCCAGTTTTGAATAGAGCCAAACAATATTTGAAGTCTGATCCTGATATGAATTTCCCAATTGACAATTTTTGAAGCGTCGTTTTTTATAAATTTATTATTAAAATAATGCTTAAATTTATATTAACCAATAAGATTAAATTTATATTTGAAGTCTGATCCTGATTTGAATTTCCCAAATGTTTTAGTTAGAATCCAACTTCAAGTTATAATCCAAAGACTTTTTTGATTATAACTATAAGTCTTTAGTATAGAAGTATACATAATATCTTTTAGAATATATCAACTTTTTCATAAACCAAGTAATGTCAGGTTATTTTGTTTGACTTTTGTCCTTTTTATTTTGTTTACTACTTACCGTGTACTTTACATCTACAGCTGTAAAAGAACAGTGTTTACTTTTGTCTCTTGCTTGCTTCAGTGTCTATAAGTACTTCATGAAGCTCAACACTCTACAAACCCTCAACTACACTCAACTGACTTACTTCTTTTACATCTACTGTTGTCTGAAAGAGAGCATGCTTGCTTCAGTCTCTACAAATACTTCATCAAGCTCAACACTCTACAAACACTCAACTGAGTCAAATTAAACTTTGAAATTGTAAGTTTATCTCAGTTGAACTAAATCCTACTTTTAAATCTTGCATCAATTAAATCTTCAAAACATCAACCTAACAACTTCTATTATACTTCGATTTCAGAATATATTGACTCTTTGCATCTGGATCTTGCGTTGTTTCTCGGCTCTCACATCAAGGTTTCACATTTTTTGTCGTCTGTAACAAAATTCTGCCTCTTGCATTGTTGTAAGTTCTTCTAAATTTCTTGGGTTTTTTTGTAACTTTTAACTGTGGTTTTTGGATCTGTATTGTTTAACTGCCTCTTTGTTTTTTTTTTTATTCATTAGTGTTTGTTGTTGAATCCAGATGTATTGTTTAACTACCTCTTTGTTTTTTATTTAATTGAAAGGGTTAAAATCCTGTCAAAAGAAATTACAACACTTGTTATATCTTTTTGTGCTTATTTGGGTATTATTTAGGGTGGATTTGCTTTATAAAAACTAAATATATCTAAGCCTACCTTCAATCATGTGTATCTTTTAACAAATTAGATAAATCACATTAAACTCAATCAATAACTTAACTCTCACTCTCGGCATCTTATTCCCATCAATATCTTTATATTATTTATTTAATAATTTATTTCTTTCTTTATTTTGTTTAACTATTATTTTAATATTATTTATTTAATAATTTATTTCTTTCTTTTTTTTAAACTAATATATATTACGTTTTGAAATGAACACTTATTAATTTCCTAACCCATGAAATGATATAATTGTGAGGCTAGATGTTCATCATTAACCAGGGTTTATTTTTTTTGTTTAAATTTTTTGTTTATTTACTAGGGTTTATTTGACTGTGGTTTAATTTTTTTGATTACTGGTTTGGATATTTTGATTAGTTAACTAATGATAAGAACGGAATATGAAAGAATATAAATTCTTAATTGCTATTGTTATCACTAAAATTGATAGCAAAATTTATTTAATTCATTCTAATTGATTGAGTCTTAAACTATGGGTTTTTCGTGCGAACAAAATAAAAAAGTAGTAATTCGTTTATACCTGTATATACAATGTAAATCTTTTTAAAACTAGCAACTTTTGACGTTATCAAGAGGTTAATCGCCATGCAATTATGCAAACAATTGAGTAATTAATGCTTCGACGTTCGATTTCTTTTGGTCAATGGATTCTTCCGGCTTAAAAGGCTTTAACGTTCGATAACCATGCAATTATGCAAACAATTTAGTCAGGGCATGAAGGGCAGTTAAAAGATTACACGTATGGCTAATTATTTGATTTCTCATGTATGGAATTAAACATAGTACATTGTATGAATGAATAAACAATTCTCTTTATTTCAAACAGAAGGTCATTCTAAGACCCAACAATCTGTTTCAAGGAATTAAACATAGTACATTGTATGAATGAATAAACAATGCTCTTGATTTCTCAGCAAAATAGAATGAACAAAAGGTCATTCTAAGACCCAACAATCTGTTTCAAATAGTATCACAAAGATAGTACACTGTTAGTATCAAAAGGTTTACACAATCCTTTTTTTATAGTACACTGTTAGTATCAAAAGGTTTACACAATCCTTTGTTTCAAACAATGCTCTTGATTTCTCAGCAAAATAGTACATTGTTAGTATCAAAAGGTTTACACAATCCTTTTTTTATATTTAATCAAACTATTTTTATTTGCTTTAAAATTGATCTTTATATACAATCAAAATTGTATTTTTCAGTTTATAAATCACTCCAAACAAATATCAATTGAGAGGTATGGGTGGTGGTTATCCAATTCCTATTGAACCACAAGGATCAACAAACCCACCTCCGGTGTCAAACCCACCTCCGGTGTCAAACCCACCTCCGGTGGCAAACCCTCATCCGGTGACAAACCTTGAAAACGATGATCCATTTGGTTGGACGGATGAAGAGTTGAATTGGGCGTATGACTATACATTCGCTCAACTACAATTTGAGGAGGGGCATCATCGTCCGGTGGCAAATACTCCTATACTGCCTATGCATCCTCCACCTTCAAACCCCTCTTATGTGGAAAACCACAGTCAAACACAAGAACTACCGAGCTGGGCTGAAGGGTACGAAACTGACCCTGGGGCGGTTTACGAACCACCATTGGATGAAGAAATGGTTTGGGAACCTTAGAATAACTTTTACATTTCCTGTAGTTTTTTTTTCTCAAATTAGTTTGAATCTTAATTATGTAAGTTTTAATTATGTATTACTTTAAATTTAAATTTGTTGTTGTTTAATTTTAATCATGTTTTAGTTTAAATTTAAGTTTCTGGAATTTTTATTTTTTTAGTTAACTAACATTAAACACGTAATAGGATATGTCTGATCATTTTTCCGTTGAAGAATTTTCATCATTGACAAATGATAGAGCATGGTATAATATAATCTTTGTTAAGGTGGAGTTTATTTGGCATGACCTGGATGAAAAGAGATTAGTGGTTATTTTTCTTGATCAACACGTAAGAACATTATTTTAATTTACTTTGTGTTATACGAGTAAGCGTTTTTCCACCACTAAATTTCTTTTCTTTTTAGAGACAAAAAATTGTTGCGTTCGTACCACAACATTTGATACACATATATAACGACTCGGCATTGATGGGTGGTTTTTTTTTCCTTAAATCATTTCCAAATTGAGAAACTCAAATATCATGAGTACCCAAAGTACCAGAATTACGTGTTAGTTTCGTCCGAGAAAAAAATTGTCATCAACGAATATACAAAGCTTTCTTCACTTATGCTTACGATTCCAAGGGGTGCTATTTTATATCCATTGGTCCCTTCCATTATAGAATTGAAGCATGACAGGAGACCTCAAAAAATTATTGTTGGTACATATCCGACACTCTATCTATATTTTTTTATTAAATATATAAAAGTTTATATATGTATGTATAATATAGTGTGTACGATTTGGCTGATTTTGTTATAGATGTGGTTGGGAGAATAATAGAAGGCAAACGTGATCAATGTTGTTTTGAACTTTCTCTTCGAGATAAGACGTAAGTTATTATTTATTATTAACATATTACAAACATAATATTTACATTATATGTAAGAAAATATTATTATTAGCAGAAGTTTAATCCAAAATCGTAATATACAGTGGTCACACAATACAAATGTTTTTGTCCGCCCTGAAGCCTTCCGATGTTATACATACCATTCGAGCCGTGCAACAAAAGTCTATCATATATGTATCGCGTGTCAAGTTGGTTCATCTACCAGATAGTACGTTATGATTTACACATCAACATTCTAAAAATTAGTTAGATTTAATGACTCATGTAATTTAATAAAAGTTATATTTTATTTGTTATTTCAGTTAATATTTTGAAGTCTACGGAGTTGAGTACGATTACGTATGAACCAGATATGGTCGAGGCACGGGATATTTAAATTATGGATCGTTATCCAAGTTTGTGTTTAAGTTAGAAACATTTGGTGTTGTTATATGTTTAGTTGTTGAATATTAAAGTCTCTCTTGATGTTTCTTGTTTTGCTTTTTTTTCCCCTCATATTGAAGTAATTGTAGAAGTATATTTTACTTTGTCTAATCTTATAATATGATATTACAAGTATGTTATATTACTTGCTTTACACCTATTTTTCACCTAACTATAATCTTCTTAGATTCGACAACTAAATAATCATTGTCTATGTTAAACGAAGGTATAACCATGGCTGACCTTCCTGTTCATACAATCGTGTTTGAGATATTAACGAGGGTGCCAGCGAAGGATGTAGGTCGTTCTAAGAGTGTATGTAAGCAATGGTACGCGTTACTGTCAACACAAGATTTCGTAAGGATGCTGTATTTTCACATGGACAACTTTATGTCGCGTTATCAAGAGGGATTTCAAGACAAAGTACGAAGGTGTTGGTACATCTCGCCAAAGAATTCAAACAACACGGAGTTTACACATCAAATGTTGTCTACCAGGAAGTGTTGCGTGATTAATTAATCGCATCCGTATCAAAACGAAGGTAAGTTAGTGATTTTGTGCCTTATTTGCTTCCAGAAATTACTTTTTAATTACTATTTTAAAGCACCTGTAAGCGTGTAACATTTTTTTATGTGTCGAAATCTGGTACAGGACAGGAGAAGATACAAGAAAGTCATAAGCGAACGGATGTATTGGTAAAACAGGAAGAGATACAAGAGACTCCCCGCATTTTGTTTTTATTGTTTTGTCCAGCTACTTGACTGTTTTGAACTCTTCTTGTTTTTAATTACATCTACTTCCTTGTTTTGTACTATTCTTGTAGAAGATCACGAATAAGAAAACTAACTTAAGTACTATACGATATATCACGAGACAACGGATAAACTAATGGTAAACGAGTATCCTATTGTAAATTGCCACTCCCGCCGCATCGCGCGGGTAAGTGACTAGTATATATATATATATATATATATATATATATATATATATATATATATATATATGTATATAGAGGGTCGGGATTTAGAGAAAACGGTAGAAAGTGTGAGAATGGTGAGAACGCTTATCGATAGTCCGATCAAAACAATCTATGGACTAGATTGGCGCGGTGACGTTTTCATAAATAACATCAATTTTATTACGTGGACGCGCTTCATTAAGGGTAAAAGGGTCTTTTGACTTCTTCACACAAAACGCCATCTCATGAAATAAAACGCCAAAAACAAAAATCACAGACAATTCCCAGTAAAAACGCCATTATATATAAAACACCAAACTTAATTAGAGTAAAATCCCGCCTAAAAAAACCGCCAAAAAAATCCTATATATACAACATCTCAGACCTTCAATTAAAAACACACACAAAAACCCGAACGCCATATTTCATATATCTCATTCGCCTTAGAAACGCCAAAAAACCCAAACATCAAATACCTTCTAACCCTAAACGATTTTTTGAAATTCAGTTTGGCTGTCTGTAAGATTTCGCTCAATGAAATGGACAAAATCCTTAAGTGATGATGTTGTTCATTTCATTGAGTAAAATCTTATTGACTAATCCTCAACTTCCATCCAATTTATAACGCCAAAACATACAAAAACATTATTGAGCTTTGTTGTCAATAAAGTTTAGCTGTATGGGGTGGACAACATTGTCAGTTATCTTTCTTAACAGAGGATTAACAATGTTGTCCATCTCATACAGCAAAACATTATTGATTTTATCATGATCAAATTTTGAGTTTTAAGGTGCTCTTATTTCGTGGCGTTCTTTTTATCGGTAAAACGCCAAAAAAGTTAAAAAATCAAACATCGTTCATTGTGAAATTCAAGATTGTTGGTTGAAGGGTCTAAACTCAATAACAGTTTGCTGCGTGAGATGGACAAATCTTCAAGAAAAAGATGATGATGTCAGACTGTGTGCTTCCAAACAGCCACACATAAAACTACTTGAAAAACAAAAAAACAAAATGAATCATACGATAGTCGAACCAGCCAGTTAACATGATTCAAAAAAAGAAGAAAGAGACTGGTGACAGTGAAGATTTAGAAGATCAATTGTTTATGTATTCTTTTTTTTATTTTCCTTTTAAGTTGATTGTTATATAATAAAAACGCCATAAATAATAAAAACGCCAAAATGCTTGTTTAAACGATATCATCTCGTTAAACGCCACCAAAAACTCACAAACTATAATAAAATTACTTTGAAAAAGTATTATAAAAAACCCAAAAAAATAAAAAATAAAAAGCAAACTTGAAAATGTAACTAGAAACAAAAAAATATAAATAAGTAATACTGAAGATAGGGAAAATTTATTATATTAGAATCTAAAATGCCAAACTTGAAAGATGGGACGTGTTACAGACTTCAGAGATAAAGCTTATCAAAATCAATAATTAAAAACAATAACTGAAAAGACGAATACTTTATTATAATAATGCACCGCCTAACTTAGGCGTCAAAAAGACATCCTATAAAATGATACGTCTCAGCAACTTCCATTTGATCAAACAAAAAAAAACAAACGCCAATACTACTAAATACCACTCACTGAAAAACGCCAAAAAAAAAAACAAATCAAAGATGGCTAATATGCTTTCTTGGATATTCATAATAGTTCTTCGTGAAGTTTCACTGAATGAATTATTATCAGAAGGGAGTAACTCAGAAAGATTTTGATGCATGAGATGGTCAAAAATTCAAGAAAGAGATATTAATGTCAGTCATATGGCATTTTGTATTTTTTTTGTTCTTGAAGAAAGTTTGGATGACAAGAAGAGATCAATGACAATGAAGAGTGGGTTGATTATAAAGATGAAGACCAAGATAAAGAAAAAGCGAAAAACCCACTCACACGACATAGATCTATGTCCCGAAACATTCACAAAAAAAGCCAGATCAACAGATGAGCAGGCAAAAATATCAAACCAATGGGTTTGTTAAGTTTTACATAAAACGTCATATATTTGGTGACAGTTCTAGTACTATTAAAGAAGAGAGAGACTGATGACAGTGAAGATTGGGAAGAGAGATCCGATTAGGATTTTTAATTTATTTTCTTCGCTTGAATTTTTTTCCTGTGGTTGAAATATAATATAACAATAGTAAAACGCCAAGATAACAAAAACGTCAAAAGTTTATAAAAAATAATAGAACAATGGGCCATCTTGTTTAAAACGCCTTGGAAAACGCCATTCAAATAGATAATGGCAAACGATTTGAATAAACGCCAAAATGTTAATACAATGAAACCATTAAACGCCATTAAATATTGAATTTATTTAACGCCAAAAATCTTAAAAACCAACAATATTGGGAAAAGCGGAACTGGAAAAGAAGAAGATGAAAGGACAAAAAAGCCCCTCCGCCATTTTCTAAGCGGCGGGACACGTGTTGGGCCAGGAAGCGTTCTCACCGTTCTCACACTTTTGAGCGTTTTCTCCTGATATCGTTTCTATATGTATATACATATATATATGTATATATATAGAGGCAGGATTTAAGGAAAACGCCCAAACGTGTGAAAACGATAAGAACGCCCCTCATCCGTTGGATCAAAACAATATATGGATTAGATTGACGCGGTGGTATTTTTGTAAATAACATTAATTTTATTATGTGGACGCGCTTCATTAAGGGTAAAAGGGTCTTTATATTGCTCTATACAAAACGCCAAACTCATGAGTAAAACGCCATTATAATTCCTTCCTTAAACTATAAGCCATACACATCATCTTTATCTAAACGCCATTCATATAAAATGGCAAACTTTGTGTTTAACAGATAAAGCTGAACAAATAGTAACTATAACGACGGAAGCTTCATTACGAACATTTATTATAATAAATTCCAGCCTAAACTACGCTCCAAAAACATCTTATATAAACAACGTCTCAGGACCTTCCATTGATCACACAAAAAACAAACGCCATATTTTACTAAATACCATTCAATCCATAAACGCCAAAAAGTTCAAAAACCACAGATTGCAAATGTCGTTTCTTGGAGATTCAGTTTTGTTCTCAATAAAGTTTCACTGAATGGGGTGGACAACATTATTGGAAAACATTCTTAAGTGAGGATTAACAATGTTGTCCATCTCATTCAGCAAAATATTATTGAGTTAATCATCACCTAATTAAAGGTTTAAGGTATTTTTATTTGCTGAAATGTATTCTTTTTTTAGCGTTTATGTGTGTCCGATGTTATATTATTTATATGTAACTTCCAAATCACATGTTATGCACAAAAAGTGGAAAAAATGTGAGGAAAAAAATGGTATATAAAAAATATAAAACGCTAAATGCCAATATTAAGTGTTCTGAAAAAAAAAACGCCAAACTACTCTTCACTCGCTCTCGAAGACCGTGTCAATTTTTTTTAATTACGGGCTTCTAGCATGTCGATGCGTAGTGTACGTAACTTTTTACAATTCTTACACTACAAATAAAACCCAATTAGTGGCACTCACTTTCAATGGCATATAGGTTTTGTGTCACTAGTTTAGGTTTTTAGTGGCATTTTATGTATACCATATTTACCTAGCACACACTTTTAATAACATTTAACTTTTGTGACACTAATGCCAATGAAATTTTTAAGCAATTCTTTTTACATTTCCTTCTTTCCCTCCTTCACATTCATTAATAAAATTTTCCCTTCAATTCCTTCCTAAAATTTCTCTCCATGACTCCCTACCTTAATAATATTGGCAACCAAACACAATAATATTACATAAAAGTTTGGGGATCTAAAAATGTCTAACCTAATAAGTCCTAGCTATAACATGCAAATTGGCTCTTTTATAAATATTCTCAATCTTTTAATCATTTGGACTCATTCTATCGTTTGAAATGATTCTAGAATTATTTTTTTTTTTAACTAGCACAGTTTTGAATAGAATTATTGTCTTTTTCTCTATAACGGTTACTTATAAATTGACAAAAACATATTTACAAATATCATTTATCCTTCATTGTCATGGCATTGAAAAAAATATTTCTCAACCTACTCTTTTAAGTTTGCTTTAACAATTTAACTAATCCTCTACCGCACCTTATCTGAATATAAGTAAAACTCAAATTACAGATTTATTGGTGTCACTAAAATACAAACATAAAAATTGGGGTGGATAAATAAGTTGTTGCAACTTAATTAAAAGAATTAGAACTTAAACATGGTGTTTTAGTGGTGATTTAAATGGGGCCTAAGGGGCCTGCTACAAAACTCCAGGATCACCAACTGAATTTTAGGATTTTTCTTAAACATTGTTGTGTTTAATGACGGAGCCAAGATTTTTTTTAATGAGGTTACGATTTTGGTATATGTTTGTTTATACATCAAGGGAGAGCAAACGATAAAGGTGGGAAGGAGGTGAGATGGGCAATATGGTGGGGGAGACGAACTAATTGTGCTAAACATTGGGGTTTGTGCGTACCTTAGGGGACATTTAGTTCGCGAAAAGATTTGTAATTGCAATTTGTATAGGAATTAGAATTTGAAGGAATTGGATTTGGAATTTAAACATTTCAATTGGCATTGGAAATTGTTGGAATTGGAATCCCAATTCCATTTTGTTATGTTTGGTTGTCAAATGAATTGGAATCCATCACTCCGGCACCCACAACCACCAGTTCGGGTAGAAATGGTTCGGGTCAAAACGGTTCGCGTCGAAGCGGTTTGATTCGAAACGGTACTGGTCGAAACGGTATGGGTTGAAACGATTCGCGTGGAAACGTTTCGATTCGAAAGGGTTTGGGTCGAAACAGTACAGGTCGAAACAGTATGGGTCGAAATGGTTCGCATCGAAACTGTTCGATTCGAAACAGTTTGGGTCGAAACGGTACTGGTCGAAACGATACGGGTCAAAACGGTTCACGTCGAAACGGTAGCGGTCGAAACGGTTGGCGTCGACACAATTCTATTCGAAATGGTACGGGTCGAAGCAGTTCGATTCGAAAAGGTACGTGTCAAAACGGTACGGGTTGAAACGCTTCGCGTCGAAACGGTTCGCGTCGAAACGGTTCGCGTCGAAACGGTTCGATTCGAAGGTCCATATATATGAAGACAATGTGTTCGATGAAATGCCTAAATAAAAATTCATCAAGTAAGAGTTCACTTTTTTTGGCTCCCTTCTTGTTCTCTTATGTTTTTGAGCAATTGTTGTTTGAACCTGTGTTTGCTATATTTAAATTTATTATTTTTTGTTCTCTAATGTTTTTGAGCAATTGTTGTTTTAACCTGTGTTTGCTATATTTAAATTTATTATTTTATTTTAACTGTTGGATTAGTAAATTAGTATTTAACCCCTTTATTGATGTCTTAACTTATGTTTGATAAAAACTTATGTTGCATTAACATACTTAATTACATATATGTATACAATGTAATATGTGTGTTGAAAGATAATTGAATTATTGTAAAATTTTGCTTCGGTTTGATTTCCAAACAGCAAATATAGTTAATTATAACTTTATATGCTGAATTGTTGTTTTCTATTTTTCATTTTATAGCTTGTTTTTCATTTATTTGAGATATGTGTGTTTTTGAGCTCTTGTTCTTAATCACCCAAAGACGACCTTATTTGCAAGCACATTGGTACACAATACTAATCACTTATGTCTTTTCCATAACAAAATCTTTGGTGTAATTTGCTAGGGACCAAACCATTGTGAATCATCTTCTTTATTGTATTTTTGATTTGTTTCCTAGCATGTATAGTACATAGTATAATACATATTTGTGCTCTAATGAATTATTGGATGGTATTATGTTTAATAAAAAAATAGATGGACACATGGAGCAAAAACATAGTTGGAACAACATGAGTATTAGGGCGAGATATGGCAAAAACACAATTGGAACAAAAGGAGTATTATGATCCAGAACTTACAGACAAAGAACTCGAAAAAGGTTGGTTTTCGTTTCTTATTTGAAACAAGTTTTATATATTTATGTTTTGAATCATCTAAACCTGTATGTACAAGTATATCATATACAACTTTATCAGGAAAGAAACGCTTCAAAGAGCATATTGGTAGTTACTGATTCAAAATGGTGTTTGGCCAATCGGCTAGCCAACGGAGCCGTGTTAGACTCCCCTGGTTGATAGGCATATTTAATAATTTTTTATTTATATAAACAAGTATTTCTACTTAAGAATCATAAGTTTCAATAATCGAATATTAAAGATGTTTCAGGAGTCATATATGGTGCGGTTCTATACACCCAAGATGAATTTATGGCCGTCGATCAAAGTAGTCTCTTACAGGTACAAGTTCAATTAGTGTTTAGGTGTGTGTGTGTGTGTTTTAAAATAATAATTATATGTTATTGAATAATCACAACATGAATTGTGATAAAACACGTTGGCAGGAAATGGTATATAATTGTGTTGTTATATATTTAGGGCTTAAAGAGTTTTGTGTTTTGGGTAAATAAGATAATCATGGCTATGGTATTGTTCATCATATGCACATCAAGGGCAATGTTATACTTTTTGCTAACCAGATTGTATAAATATGATTTAAATTTGATTCTTGATGCAGGTTCATATGAATATGATTATTATTGCAATCGCATACAAATGTCTTTTATGAGTTGAATAACTTGTTATCCAGATCATATAACATCCTTGCATGAAGTTTAGTCTAGATCTGTTAATTGCTTTGGATTGTAGATTGTTGTATCGAAGGATACTTTAATATGTAATTATCTTGGAAGACAATAAACATAATTGGATAATTATTCATTTTAAATTAATACTAATACTTGTTTATATGGTTGATGGCAGGGTAGTGTCATGAGAAGAGAAGCTTTGGAGCTAAGTTTTACCATTGTGAAAATTTCACCCAAAAGAATGTTTAGATTCCTCTTGTGAATATTTGGAATTTGGAATATGTTGTTTATTAGAAAATGTTTTGCTAACATTTGGAATATGTTTCGGATTGATCATATTTTTGAAGTTATAATATTATGATTTCCACATTTATAGAACCTTTTTTTATATTTTATATTGTTAATAATGTGATTTTGTGACAAAATAATTTGCCACTAAAAATAGTACATATATTTAACTAGAAACGGGTTTTACCAACACAAAATTTGTGCCACAAAAGGTCATTTTTATACTGTGACAAAAAAGTGCCACTAAACTAATATGGATATGAAATCAAGATTACTTTTTAAAGGCATAAATTGTGGAAAAAAAAGTGCCACTAAATGCCCAAAAACTTTGTGCGATAGATTGAAAAAGTGCCACCAAAAGGCTTTAGCGTCAGCGCTTATAGCGACACTTTTTGTGTGCCGCCCATTCATAAAGAGGTCTTGAATGGCACTTTTTGTTTTTTTGTGGTTCTTTTTGTATGTCACTAAACGGCATTTTTTGTAGTGTTACACTGTCTTTCTTTCGCCATCGGACTTCTCTTTTGTTTTTTATTGCTTCCTCCTGTTTGGAGATAAAACTAACATCTCCGAGCGGAAAAAAAAAACGTTAATATTTATGGTGAAAAGGGGCGGAATCCCGTGGTGTGTTCAATGTTGGAAGCTCATAAGCTTATAAGGCGTGGATGTAAAGCGTTTATGATATATGCATGCACACCGGAGAAAGAGTCGCCGAAGATTGGGGACGTACCGATGGTACGTGATTATGAAGACGTGTTTCCGGAAGACTTACCCGGAATACCGTTAGAACAGGAAGTCGAATTCGGAATCGAATTGATTCCGGGTGCAAAACCCGTAGCTAAGGCTCCGTATCAGTTCGCGCCATCGGAGCTACGAGAGTTAATGTCTCAGATTCAAGACTTGCCCGATAAGGGGTTCATAAGGCCGAGTGTGTCTCCGTAGGGCGCACCGGTATTGTTCGTGAAATAGAAGGACGGGAGCATGCGAATGTGTATCGATTACCGGAAGTTAAACAAAGTCACGGAGAAAAACCGATACCCGCTCCCGAGAATTGACGATTTATTCTACCAACTACAAGGCGCGAGTTGGTTTTCCAAAATTGACCTTAGATCGGGGTATCATCAGTTAAAGGTCAAGGAAGAAGATGTACCGAAGACGGTCTTTCGTCCACGGTACAGACGTTATGAGTTCCTCGTGATGTCCTTCGGATTGACCAATGCACCCGCGGCTTTCATGGACCTCATGAACCGGGTTTGTAAACCTATGCTAGATAAGTCGGTATTTGTGTTTATCGACGACATTCTGGTATATTCAAAGAATGAAGCTGATTACGTGCATCATTTACAAGAAGTGTTAGAAACACTTCGACGAGATAAGTTTTATGCAAATTTCTCGAAATGCGCTTTCTAGTTACGAGAGGTGCAATTCCTCGGGCACATCATTAGTGCCGACGGAGAACTGGTGGATCCAAAAAATAGAAGCCATGTCGAAATGGAATGCTTCGAAGAATCCTTCGGAAATAAGAAGCTTCTTAGGGCTTGCGGGATATTATAGGAGATTCATAAAAGATTTCTCCAAGATTGCTCCGCCGTTGACCAAGTTAACTCACAAGGAGGAAAGATTTATATGGGGCGTTGAACAAGAGAAAGCGTTCTGAATGCTCAAGGAAAAGTTAACCCACACTCCGGTATTAACGTTGCCAGACGGGGTCGATGATATGGTGGTTTACTCGGATGCGTCACATTCGGGACTCGGGTGCGTTTTAATGCAACGAGGCAAGGTTATAGCTTATGCCTCGAGGAAACTGAAGATTCACGAAAAGAAATACCCTACGCACGATCTTGAATTGGCGGCAGTGGTATTTGCTTTAAAAATATGGAGGTACTATTTGTACGGGGTGAAGTGCACTATATTTACCGACCACAAGAGTCTAAAATACTTCTTCGATCAGAAGGAGTTGAACATGAGATAGAGGCCGGTGGTTGGAAATAGTGAAAGATTATGACTACGAAATACATTACCATCCCGGGAAAGCCAATGTAGTGGCGGATGCGTTGAGATGAAAGGCATATTATGCTCCTATACGGGTGCGATCGATGCAGCTCATTGTGACAAAGGGTTTACTTGAACAAATCCGAGAAGCACAAGTGGAAGCAGTTAAAGCAGAGAACTGGAAGAAGGAACGAATAGTTGCCCAACTGAAAGATTTAGTAGATGATAACAACGGGTTGAAAACTCGCTTCGGAAGGACATGGGGTGCTAATTTGTGTGGGGTTAAAAAGCTTCTGCTCGATGAAGCTCACAAATCCCGTTATTCTATTCTTCTGGGGGCAACCAAGATGTATAACGACTTAAAACGGAACTATTGGTGGCCCGGAATGAAGAGGGATGTAGTGAAATACGTGGAGAAATGCTTGACATGTTTGCAAGTCAAAGCGGAGCACCAAAAGCCCTACGGTAAACTTCAACCATTGGATAACCCGGTTTAGAAATGGGAACAAATCACAATGGACCTATTGACCAAACTACCAAAGACGAACCGCGGATTCGATGCCATATGAGAAGTTGTGGATAAACTGACGAAAAGTGCTCACTTTATTCCGATATGTAAGACTTATACGTCAGAAAAGATGTCGGAGGTGTATACTAATGAGATAGTGGCACGTCACGAAGTACCGGTATCCATCGTTTCCGATAGGGATACCCGGTTCACTTCAAACTTTTGGCATGATTTCCAAGAGAAAATGGGGACAAATTGTTCATTAGCACCGTGTACCATCCTCAAACGGATGGACAGAACGAAAGAACAATACAGCCATTGGAAGACATCTACAGGCGTGTATCATCGATTTCGGAGGTAGTTTGGATGTTTATCTACCATTGGTAGAATTCTCATATAACAACAGTTACTATGCTAGTATTGGTATGGCTCCGTACGAGATGCTCTACGCTAGAAAGTGCTGAACCCCGGTGTGTTGGGGTGAGGTGGGTCCACGTGAACTCGCCCATAAAGACATAGTTCGAGCCACTAATGAGAAAATTGATAGGGTTCGGGCACATTTGAAAGTGACTCAAGATAGACAGAAGTCGTATGTGGATAAAAGACGAAGACCGATCGAGTTTCAGGTTGGCAACAAGGTTATGCTTAAAGTATCTCCGTGGAAGGGGATTATCAGGTTAAAAAAAAAGGGAAAGTTAAGCCCAAGGTTTATTTGGGTCGTTGAACGGGTTGGTAAAAAAAAGGTAGCATACCGCCTTGACCTGTCGGAGGAACTCAGTGGAATACATAGTACGTTCCATGTATCACATCTTCGGAAATGTCTAGCTGAAGAAACGGCTTATATCCACTATGACAACATCAAAGTGGATTACAGTCTTAATTATGAGGTAAAGCTGATTGAAATTCTGGATCGAAAGGTTAAGAGCTTACGAAACAAGGAAATTGACCAAGTGAAGGTCAAATGTGAGCATAGAAAAGGTTCAGATACTACATGGGAGTCCGAAGAGGAGATGAGACGTCCCTACCCTACATTATTTGGTACGTATTCCAGTTTTGCGGACGAAACCCTTTTTAAGGGGGGTGGACTTGTAACACCCCGAAAATATAAATTGTATATTATAAATTTAATGTCGGTTATGAACAAGATAAAATAACTAGGAAATAAATAACCTAGTGAATTATAAATCTTGTAGTAATAAGGAAACTTGGTTAAAAAGCCTTTATAAAAACTTGGGTAAAGTTAAGGGACTAAAGTTGATAAAAGGCAAAATGATTTTTAATTAAAACAAAAACCAAACACCAAAACACACACTTCAGTGTGTGTTCTGGTCGAGATATCCACAGGAGCCAAGGGTTCTTGAGCTCAAACCCTAACAAGCACAAAATCAATCAATTGGAAGGGCAAATCAAACCAAAATCGAAATACAAGCACAAATGAGTGATCACCTTAGTGAAGGGATCACAAGGTATGCCAAATTTCACTATTTGGTTCCATCTCAAACTTTAGATGAACACATGCAATCCGAAAAATTTAGCTTAAATGATGGATGTTTGGATGAAAATAGGAATGAAATCATGTCTAGGAGTAAACCCTAGTCAATAGCTTGTGGAATTGGTGTTCAAATTATGAAATTCATAACCATACATATATGTGTTAAATGGGTTTTGTAGAAATATGATGAACACTAAAATTATGAATATCAAACTAGTGTTATTTGAGCTCCGTGAAGTAAATCTAGAATGTTGATGTGAAAACTAAACTTATGAACTTGTGAAAGATGTTTAAAATTGGCTAAAGAACTAGTCATGAAACTTGATTGTTGATTTCGTAGGATTATGCCCTTTAGGTGTTTGTTGAAATTCCTAAAAGAAAGCTAAATGTTGAAATTCTGAATAAAAACGCATATTCGAATGATGTGGCGAATTATGCGTTATATGATATGATTAGAGTTCTAAACTAGTCGTTGATCGAACTCTATAGGTAAAGGAACCGAGTCTTCAAGCGGACAAGCTGGAGCGGACAGACGCTTGAAAGGAAAGCTCTAAAGGTGCGTAACTATGGTTTCGTTACATTATGCATAAACATTGATCGTAGTTTAGTTGACTTTGAATTAGCATTATATGTGAATTTGGTATGTCGTTGAAGTTACGAAGATTACTAGACAAACAAAACGGGTCAAAATAGTGGTTAGAATAAGTTTCGTTTGTTGTTGAAGTGATGGTCTTCACTTGACAAACAAACGGGTCAAAAATATGTTTTAAAACGGTTGTGCTAAAAGTGACTTGAATGTCACATTATGAATGAGTATTATAAAAGGGTAAGCCAAGAAATGGACACGCAAAATCTGATGTAAATGAGCCCTTGGTTATGGGACAAAGGTAACTAAAATGATTTTGTCTAAGTTGTTAAATAAAAAGCATGCTTGAATCATTGATATCAAGCATAATGTTAATGCGTACGCAAACCATGTGGTGGGAGCGAAACGCTAATGGTTCATAGCCCGGGAATGGGTAAAAATGTCTAGAAGTATTTATTGATAGTAAACATATAATGTAACTTCCAAAACAAACGGGTCGAATAATCGAAAAAGGCATTTATATGCCATTCGCTTATAAACCGAGTTTCGATGCGAATAATGATGATGAACGAGTCTGTAATTAAATTACGAACACGTGGGAAAAAGAATCAGGCGAAACGGATATGTAGAATGAAAGTTATGACGTTTAGAAGTTTATTTTGGGTCAAAAATCGTAGCAGGGCATTTGCAGCTCAACCAAATAAACTTTCTGTTAAAAAGTGACTGTCGTGCCCCGCGAAGAAGAAGTCAAAGACTGTCGCGCCCCGCCACAGGCTGTGGCGGCCCGCGAAAGGCTGTGGCGGCCCGCGAAAGGCTGAGGCCAAACCTGTCTGTAACACCCTAGTTGCTAATTAACGGTTTTACATGTAAATACCACTATTATTTGTGTAGTTAATACTACACATACTATAAAAATACGGGTTTATTAAAAACTTTGACAAATTATAAGTTATTCAACATAACATAATCGAATTCGTCGTTTAAAATCTATGACGAGGCAATGTGCGGAAGCATGTATCTTTATCGTGTTCGGTTCTTCGTTGAGCTTAATCGTCTTCCGGCATCCAAAAGTACCTACATTTCATAAACATGAAATGCTTTAGTCATACGGGGTTTAAAACGTATCTAAACAAATCCGGGAAGCGAAACTCATTAAAATATATTTTATTACAGGGTCCACCGTAAATTACGGTGGGTACCGTAATTAACGGTAGCCCCTGAAAGTCAAATCTTCCACCGTAACTCAGTAGACAACCACCGTAACTAAATCAGCTCCACCGTAACTTACGGTGGACACCGTAAGTTACGGTGGTCCCTGCATTCAACCTTTTCATTTTGCCGTTTATTGACACGAAAACTTTCGTATCTTTCAATCCGCTTATCCGTTTGACCTACCGTTTCTTCCTACATGATTGTAATTTGATCCTCCATCATATGGAGTTTAAATCCAACATTTAGTTTAACAACATTTCAGACTTTTAAGTCTTCGGCTTATTACCCTTTTTACCAAATTTTGACCCGTTCGATTCTTTATCAAACAAACAAGTTTGTTTGACCCTTATTTCTCATAAACCTATTAAATTCAATGTTGTTTAACATATTAGGTTCCAATTACAGGTTCATATACCTTCTTAAACCCATTTTCACTCATAGGCTTATTTTGACCCGTTAAGGGTATTTAAGCATATTTTAAGCACAAATCGCATTCATTCGTTTCTAAATACTTATGTCCACATTTCTTATCAAATGATCTCCCACCACAACTATATTTGTGGTGGATTCAATGTGGTGATTTATATATTCCAAATTTTACCCTTCAAATCATTATTTTACAGCAAAGACTCTTTATAGAGTCATTTGACCAATATTTTACATCTTTCGCTTTTCATACTTATTCGAAATATTTATTTCACCCTATCACTTATTTCAAAACAACCTTTATGGTTCGTTTGCTCAATTTCTCTTACAAGGGCGTTTTAGGCAATTTTAGTCCTTCTTTTACGACGAAGGACTTTTAGTACTTGTTTGACCGAAAAATCCGACTTTTAGCTATAGTCTTGTTTAGAAACCATTATGTTTCTAAAATGTCATAATCGTGACTAAATTTATTCGGTTTACCTAAAAGATAACCAAATATCTACATTTTAACCTTGTCTATTTCTTATAGAACTCCAAATTCTACACGATGAGTTGTATCATTATACATACCTGGCTCGGATCAATATATTGACCTGTTTCAATACCTTTCCTTTGTGGCTGCTAAGTGATAGCGATGTAAGCATCCATGTGCTATTTATTTCCTAAAATCATACAACTTGACAACCCATTAGTCGATATTGTCAAAGGGTGATAATTTCACCTTTTGACCCATTTTGGTCTAAATGACCAATTACCATCGTCAAATTGTCAAATTACTATTTTTCCCTTAATGGTTATTATGATTTAACTTATATGATAACCATTAAAAGTACATATTTCATTCGTCATAATATGATCGAATTACCGATTTAACTCATTTTTAGCCATCACTATGTTTTCTTATCATATTTGATTATCTTGTTCCGTACGACTACACGCCGGAACACTATATCTCAATTAGGTATTTGTCTTTTACGTAATTAATACGACAAAAGAATATTCTAAAATATATGACTAGTGTAAGATATACTTACCTTGCATCCATGCCACGCTTTTCTTTCCGTACTCGTTCCGTTTGACCCGCTTCCTCCACAAGCTTCCACCTAGCTTGTTAGGCGTCAAACTATCATCATATTTCATAAGATGGTTACTTTAGTCATTGTTAATCATAACTATTCCACCTTACGTGTTTTTCTATCAAAATTATCATTCGATCTTATTAATGGTCGGTTTGACTACTAAAAGTCAAACGCCCCTTAGCATATAAGATGCACATTCAAGTTCGACAACTAGTTTAAGCATTCCAATAATTACCCGGTAGGCATTATTTTTAGGCCCCCGTATTAACTAAAAGTCTAACTAAGTCCATTGTCTTTTCAACACTTCAACTAGCTCAAGCGGTTATCAAAGCTAGTTTGTTCATTCATTTCGCAAGAACTAAGGGTCTCTCATATATGAGCGAAAACCCCATTTCATCCTATTACTAGCATTCATCCAAACATTTAATAAAATCAAGTTCTATCTATCAATTAGTAGATAACATGATCTCATACACTTAGTTACATGAATATGGCTACCAAATTTCATCATAACATTCAAAACCCATTTCAATCATGTATGGACAAGTACCCAAATTCATGGTTAAATCGAACACCTTCTATTTGTTATCATGCATGTTGATTCTAAGCATAGTTATATCATCAAAATCATCATAACATTAAAACCCACTTATCTAAGTGTGTTAATTCATCAAATCCTTCAATTCGTAGCATGTTATGTATGATTTTCACTTAGGGTTTCGTTCCTAAGCAATATACATCACTAATCTAGCCCTATCTTATCTAATCCATGCCTAATTCGTGATTAGGATGATTATCAACTTTTTACAACTTCATGAATGTTAGAAATTCGACATACCTTAAGATCCCCTTGACTTGGTGATCACGAATATGTGCTTGAATTTCGATTTGGGTTTGATTTGCCCTTCCAATTTTCTTGATTTGTGCTTGTTAGGGTTTTGAGCTCAAGATGTTCTTGGCTCCTGTGGATATCTCGACCAAAACACACACTTTAAGTGTGTGTTTTGGTGTTTAACTTTTGTTTTAATAAAACAAGTTTCCCACTTGACAATATTAGTCCCTCATGTTTCCTTTTGATCAAATGAAGCTATAACTCACCATTTGTCACTTAATCACATGCTACTAACTAGGTTAATTATTCCTTGTTACTTTAGCGGGTTCGGGAAGTTATAACCCGTTATGTTTTTAAGTCCCGTTAACTCGGGCCTTTCGTAACTTTATTTCCTCAAGCATTTATTTTCCTTTTTAATTAATATTAGGATTATTTGTTTAAGTCCTAATACTCGCTGGGTTAGTTTTACCATTAATGGTATTTTATCCGTGTTTTAGTACTCACGTGGTTTGACTACCAAACCCGTTTTCGGGGTGTTACACTGTCGCGGCCCGCGACAGGCTTCAGAGTTGGCAATTTTATTGATTTTGTTTATTTTGTATTCCGGATTTGTTTAAACTTGTTATTTAACTATCAAAACTAAATTTTATGTTGGTTTTGAATTTAGGTGATCGTAGTGACCTCCCAGATGAAGATCAAGTAATTTTCAAGAACTGAACACAATTCTTTTGAAGCCTCTGCAATGATATCATTTTGTTTTGTTAATTGTGAAACATGTAAACACTTGGTGCTACATTTTGAATGTTTTAAACTAGTATGGATGTTAACTTTATAAATTTTTTTGTAAAGTTGCATTTACACATAAAATGTGTACTTAATATTATAATTGTGTTTAAAATGAAACGGATATTACATCACGTCTAAGGTTTAAAACATGTCCCAAACAGACAATACACGATCCTAACCGGTACAAACCCAAAACCGAACAGAGTGATCACTTCCCTCTCCAAAAACCTGGTACATACCAGCAAAACTTTAATAGATCAATGAAAGGTCATGGTTTTCATCTTTTGATTGACATCAAGTTTACATAAACTTCAATATCTAAATTCTTATTTAACTTCATATTAATATACCCAGGGATGATATCCTTGAAAACAGTTAAATTCAAGGAAAGAAAATAGATGTCAAAACAATATATCATGGTTGTATTATCCTAACGACAAACAATATACAGTTAAATAACATAAATGTATGAAAATAGTATTTACATGATTAAATATTAATATAATATACCCAGGGATGATATCCTTGAGGACAGCTAGTAAAAACTTTAGACCAAGATCTAATATGTAACGATCTCCATTTTTGCAGATTTGCAGCATTTCTTTTTAGTGTTTAATATTGCCTTCAGGATTCTCGAGCATTGACGTTTCTATTTCGGCAAGCCTGTGCTTCTTTGTTCATTGGTTTCTTCCGCTCTAAGATCTTTTTCAACCTTGGCCTATAGAATCGTTATTATGAGACGAATGGTGATATACAAATGTTACAAATTAAAAATGTAAGTAATATGAGTTGAGTACCAAAACACCGTCTCGAAGGTTGTAACCGTTCTTGCTAGCTTGAGTCCATTGTCCGCCAACCATTATGTATTACATAAATAAAATCATATTAAACTAAATCAAACAATCGATTATCTGCTACCTAAAAACACAATAACATGTACTGACCCGACAACGAAGAACTGGTAGCCATCAATGTGATAACTGAGAACAATATCGGATGGGTTCTCGAAGACAATTTCAACATAAGCTCTGAAATCAACCCCCATAACCGACATATCTTCATAAAGACCGCCACCAGTTGGTCTATTAGATATGCTTCCAACATGAAAAACACCTCCAATGTTAAAGTAATCAACAAGTTTGAGGGGAGTGTCAGCGGGCTTGAAAGAGACATTGTTTAAGTGTCAACAGAAAACCATGTCTAAACGTCACATTATTTAATGTGTTTGTTATATAATAAAATGCATTTAGACGATAAGGCATGTTATATGCAATATTAACGTTTGATGGTCACAACTGAGCACAAATAATAATAATAATAAAAGCTACAAACCCTGATAAAGGTTCTTTGTTTCTTATGTTTTATCACCAAAGCTTTATTGTGTTTTATCACCTGATATGATATTGAGCACCAAGAATCTTCTCTTCAGCACTAAGAACTTCTCCAATATAGTTCTGATACATTTAAGCATGGTTAATTAATCAAAACTGAATATGAGAATGTAATGGCATGATGAAATACCAAAAACAGTAATCAGAGTTTTTACTCAGAAATATATTTGTATTTTAAAGAGGTTGAATGATGGATGAAACAATACCTGCAGCCTGCCACAAACATGTAATTAATGAACGGAGGAGAAATCGACATCCAAACCCCATATTCGTTATCTTCAGATTTAAATTTGAATTTGCCATTTACCTGGTAATTTATTAATGTTATCATAAGATCTTGAGGTAACAAACCATTTACCAGGTAATTTATCAAACGTTCATATTTTCAGTCGCACCTCTCAACAACTCCTAGTCCTTGAATATAACAGATCCAATTCCTTTGGATCCACCCGTCTCACAATCATTTATAATCTGAATTGATGATCTCCCCATAAGGGGAAAACACTTCTTGTATAATTCTTGACTAAAATAAATGCTGCCTTGTTAACCAAACCACATGTGCCTTGTCAACCAAACCATACTTGGCCAAACTTGCTCTATTGTCTTTTGAAGTTTTCTATAAAGATAAAAAAATCATTTGCCGAAATTATATTATATTTATCGTAACAGATGAAGCGAGTTCAATAGCGGGTAAAAAAATCAATGCTGGGTTGACCCCAAAACCTCTTCTCTAGTTATGTTAAAACAAATTTGTAAATAATCATTGCACTAAATATGATTACCAGAGCTATATTCTTACAACAATATAAAAAAGACTTTAGTCACACAAAGTCTAGATATTTAGTGAACTCTTACTATGTGATCCGTTAGAGATAAAACATGACCAAATCAATCCATCATAGGGATGAGCTCGGTACCGAAAATACTGGTAACGAAAATCCCAAAAATTGGTGCCGATACTGGTAGCAAAAATACCAGTTATGGTACGGTTAGGTACTAGTACCGGTATGGACCGGTATTTGAAAGTAAATATCTGTATCGAAAACAGTGGACCTCAGAAACACGAAGGGTAATTTGTATAACATAATTTGCAAGTGGATCTTGAAGCAATTGTTCAAACTGAGTAGCCGAGATCAGTTCACGGATGATGGTTGACCTGATTTGACCATCTAACACGGCTAAACATTTCTCGACCACATGGCTACTAAAATTTTAGGTGGCAAGGTGCACACAGTTACCCTTAAACTGAGAGGTCAGCTTCGACACAGCCGATGGAATCTACAGCTCAAGAATGTACTGTACAACATAGTTTCTACATTGTACGTTAAAAAAATATTAGCCGAAAAAATATAAAAAGTGTAAACGACAAAACGGGATTTTCTTCTAAGCATTACCCGTATGCATCTTGTGCAAGAAGGATGCCATTTTTTGATATTTCCAAGACTAATTTTTCACGGTACTCGCCAGTCGAGTGATTGATGCATCTTTCTAATACACACATCCGTGTTGATGGGTTGCTATTTCAACACAGAATTTTGCAGCAGCTTCATAGATGAACTGTGATCAGTAAGGAAATTGGTCAGATTAGGGTCATATTTTAACTCCAAAAGGTCAAATGGCCAAATTAAAGGCCAAACATTTTATTTTCCATTACATTTTGTAAATTTGAGATCAAACTTTTTACTTTCCTTATCGAAACCCCGTCCATAATTTGTATTAAAATCAACATTAACAATTCCTAATATAGTAACAAAAAAATCAATGTCGGGATGACCCCAAAACCTCTTCTCTATTTCTATTAAAACAACTTTGTAAATAATTATTGCACTAAATATGATTAGCAAAGCTGGACTTTAGTCACATCAAGTCTAGATATTTAGTGAACTCTTACGATGTTATCCATTAGAGATAAAACACGACCAAATCAATCCATCATAGGGATGTGCTCGGTACCAAAAATACTGGTAATGAAAATCCCAAAAAGTGGTGCCTGTATCGGTACCAAAAATACCAGTTACGGTACGGTAAGGTACCAGTATCGTTATTGACCGGTATTTGAAAGTAAAAATCTCTACCGAAAACTGTGGACCTCAGAAACACCAAGGGCAGTTTGTATAACATAATTTGCATGTGGATCTTGAAGCAATCGTTCAAACTGAGTAGCTGAGATCAGTTCGCGGATGATGGTTGACCTGATTTGACCATCTAACACTGCTAAACATTTCTCGACCACATGGCTACTAAACTTTTGGGTGGCAAGGTGCACATAGTTACCCTTAAACTGAGAGGTCATCTTCGACACAGCCGATGGAATCTGCTGCTCAAGAATGTACTGTATAGCATAGTTTCTGCATTGTAGGTTAAAAAAATATTAGCCGGAAAAATATAAAAAGTGTAAATGACAAAACGGGATTTTTTTATTAGCATTACCCGTATGCATCTTGTGCAAGAAGGATGCCATTTTTTCATATTTCCAAGACTAATTTTTCACCATACTCGCCAGTTGAGTGATTGATGCATCTTTGTAATACACAACATCTGTGATGATGGGTTGGTATTTCAACACAGAATTTTGCAGCAGCTTCATAGATGAACTGTGATCAGTAAGGAAATGGGTCAGATTAGGGTCATATTTTAACTCCAAAAGGTCAAATGGCCAAATTAAAGGTCAAACATTTTACTTTCCATCACATTTTGTAAATTTGAGATCAAACTTTTTTACTTTCCATATCGAAACCCCGTACATAATTTGTATTAAAATCAACATTAACAATTCCTAATTCATTGACAAAAAAATCAATGCCGGTTTGACCCCAAAACCTCTTCTCTAGTTCTGTTAAAACAACTTTGTAAATAATTATTACACTAAATATGATTACCGAAGCTATATTTTTACAATAATATAAAAAAGACTTTAGTCACATCAAGTCTAGATATTTAGTGAACTCTTACTATGTGATCCGTTAGAGATAAAACACGACCAAATCAATCCATCATAGGGATGAGCACGGTACCGAAAATACTGGTAACGAAAATCCCAAAAATTGGTGCCGGTACCGGTAGCAAAAATACCAGTTACGGTACGGTTAGGTACCAGTACCGGTGTTTGAAAGTAAAAATCAGTACCGAAAACAGTGGACCTTAGAAACACGAAGGGCAGTTTGTATAACATAATTTGCATGTGGATGTTGAAGCAATTGTTCAAACTAAGTAGCCGAGATCGGTTCACAGATGATGGTTGACCTGACTTGACCATCTTACACGACTAAACATTTCTCGACCACATGGCTACTAAACTTTTGGGTGGCAAGATGCACATAGTTATCCTTAAACAGAGAGGTCAACTTCGACACAGCCGATGGAATCTGCAGCTCAAGATTGTACTGTACAACATAGTTTCTGCATTGTACGTTAAAAAAATATTAGCCAAAAAAATATAAAAAGTGTAAACGAAAAAACGGGATTTTCTTCTTAGCATTACCCGTACGAATCTTGTGCAAGAAAGATGCCATTTTTTTATATTTCCAAGACTAATTATTCACGGTACTCGTTAGTCGAGTAATTGATGCATCTTTGTAATACAGAACATCCGTGATGATGGGTACTCAACACATAATTTTGCAGCAGCTTCATAGATGAACTGTGATCAGTAAGGAAATGGGTCAGATTAGGGTCATATTTTAACTCCAAATGGTCAAATGGCCACATTATAGGTCAAACATTTTACTTTCCATCACATTTTGTAAATTTGAGATCAAACCTTTTACTTTCCATATCGAAACCCCGTACATAATTTGTCTTAAAATAACATTAACAATTCCTTATTTATTAACAAAAAAATCAATGCTGGGTTGACCCCAAAACCTCTTCTCTAGTTCTGTTAAAACAACTTTGTAAATAATTATTGCACTAAATATGATTACTAAAGCTATATTCTTACAATAATATCAAAAAGACTTTAGTCACATCAAGTCTAGATATTTAGTGAACTCTTACTATGTGATTTGTTAGAGATAACACACGACTAAATCAATCCATCATAGGGATGTGCTCAGTACCGAAAATACTGGTAACGAAAATCCCAAAAATTGGTGTCGGTACCGGTAGCAAAAATACCAGTTATGGTAAGGTTAGGTACCAGTACCGGTACAGAAAGGTATTAGAAAGTAAAAATCCGTACCGAAAAAAGTGGACCTCAGAAACACGAAGGGCGGTTTGTATAACATAATTTGCATGTGGATCTTGAATCAATTGTTCAAACTGAGCAGTCGAGATCAATTCACGGATGATGGTTGACCTGATTTGACCATCTAACACGGCTAAACATTTCTCGACCACATGGCTACTAAAATTTTGGGTGGCAAGGTGCGCATAGTTACCCTTAAACTGTGAGGTCAGTTTCGACACAACTGTAAGACCATTAGTCCATTTTATACAATTATCAAATATTTTGCTATTATATTAGTGTATTTAAAATTAAACATACATTTAAAATGCAAGTTTATTAAAACATTTTACTAAATAAAACGTTACAACATTTTGTAATTTGAGTCGCCGTTTAAAACATGACGACGAAACTATTCGTGGAAGCTTTGTTCTTTATGTGTTCGGTTCCTTGCTGAGCTTGATCATCATCCGATAACTCGGTTAGCACCTACATTTCATAAAATATGAAATGAGTTAGTCATTTAGCGTTTATAACATGTCTAAACAAGTTCGCGAGTCAAAAACAAGCAACACACAAGTTTCAGCAACAAAATGCAGCAATATGACCCGTCGCGTGCCGCGACGGGATTTAGTAATCTCGTCTTGTACCGCGATGTCCGTCGCGTGCCGCGACCCCAATGGCTTTTCTACATGTGTGCATATACACATGCCCATAAAAACATAAGTTAAATTAGTAACACACGACTTAAAACGCGTTTAAACGAGTCTCCGAAACAAAACGGAACCAACAAACAACTTTCGCCAATCCTTGACCCCGTCGCGTTGCGCGACGGCCTTTGGGCCATGTCGTTACGTGGCGCGACGCCCTGAAATGGGCAGAAAGTTTGCAGTTGTTGTTGCATATTCCCAGCATAACCCGATTTCACGAAAACAAGCATAACTCTCTCGTTTTTAATCCGTTTTACACGATTCTTTTTCCTACGCGATCGTAATTTAATTCTCCATCCCATGGAGTTAATATCTAACATTAGAATTAACAAAATTTGACACTTTTAAGCCTTCGGCTTAATACCTTTTTACAAAATTTTGACCCATTCATGCATTTACCAACATAACCCGTTTGTCTGACCTAAAATCCTCATGAACCTTATAATTTCAACGTCGTCTATCATATAAGGTTCCAACCACGGGTTTTCTTACAACATCTCAACCCATTTCCGCTTACATGTTATTTTGACCCATTAAGGGTATTTACGCATTTTTAAGACTTTGACTCGCAAAGTAATCATTTAATCTAATGACTTGTTTCTAAACAACCTTTTAAAGTCGTTTGCCCGATATACCTATCAAGGGAATTTTTGTCAACTTCGCTCCATCCTTTACAACAAAGGACTTCATTGAACCTTCAACCAATCCGATCACTTAACTTCAATTCTAAACACACATACCTGACTCGGATCAATATATTGACCTGTTTCGATACCTTGCCTTAGTAGCCGCTAAGCAATAGCGATGTACATATCCATCTGATATTTATTCCTATAATCATATAGCTCAACAAACCATTAGTCGATATTGTCAAAGGGTGATAATTTCACCTTTTGACCCGTTTGGTCTAAAGGACCAATGAGATGATCTTTACTACCATCTTATCCATATGACTAACTCCGGTTTACACCGTATAGTCGTTTTACTTGTAAATCATCTATTGATTTCATTGACCCATTATAACCCACGTTATAATGTGTCCTTCCCCAAACTAACGGTTATTGTCTACAAGTCACCAAAGTACCATTTTACCCTTATTATTTGCATTGGTTTACCATACAAGGTAATTATGAAAAACTCGTTATCTTCTAGTCATTTCATTACTATCTAACCATATTAGCTCCTTTTTATCCATTCAACATGATTTATGACCATTGTCTTTTGTTCCGGACCGCACTTGTCGTGTCGGAACATCATAATTTAAACAAGGCTTATCATTCATAACCTATAAAATCAATAGGTATTAAATAATTAGAGTGTAAGCTTTACTTACCTTACATCCAAATTATGCTTTTCCGTCATTCTTGCTTCGTTTGACCCGCTTCGTTCCCAAACTTTCACCTAGCTTGTTAATCGTCAAACTATCATTGTAAATTATAAGATGGTTAGACTAGTCATAATTATTCACGACTATTCCATCCTACGCTCTTTATGTCAAAATTATCATTTGATCATATCATTGGTCATTTTGACTTTAAAAAGTCAAACGACCTATTAACGCAAATAATTTACACGAAGTAGCTCAATTACTCGTTTAATTACTTGGCCAATTATCCAGTATCGTCATTGTTATGTTACCAGTTAAGTCACTTTAACACATGATGTTATCAACATCTTTCTTATCAAGAATATTTCATCCTTTTATCATATCATACTAAACTTATTTCTTATTAAGTATGATTATATACTCAAACCCACAATTTGTTCAAGTATTTCTTGATTACTAACTTGTATGATGATTCTAATCATAATCATATCATCAAATTCATCTTATGACTAATACCCACTTAGCCTAGTGTGGGAATTCATTCAATCATTCAATTCATAGCATGTTAGGTATGATTTTCACTTAGGGTTTTGTTCCTAAGCAAGTATACATCACTAATCTAGCCATAGCTTCTCTAATCCATGCCTAATTCGCGATTAGGATGATTATCCAATCTTTACAACCTCACCAAATGTCAAGATTTTACATACCTTATGATCCCCTAGCTTGGGTGATCATTAATCCATGTTCAATTGTGAATTTTGACTCCATTTGGACCTTCAATTTGATGATTCTAAGTGAGATTAGGGTTTTGGTTCTTGGAGAACCTTCTGGTCGACGTACAGAACACACCTTTTGTGTGTGTTTTGTATTTTAAGTTTATTTTATAATTAAACTTTCCATTTACCCGAATATGGCCCCTCTTGTTTGGTTAGTTATTAAGTAGGACACAACCTACTTATTTCTAACAACATTCCCACTTATTAACAAGGTTAAACATTTCTAGTTAAATTAGTGGGTTCGGGAAATCTACAACTTAGTTTATTTTAAGTCTCGTTAACTCGGGCTTCGATAAACTCTATTTTCCCAAAAGCTTTCGTTCAGCTTTTATTTAATATTAGGCTTATTTATTTAAAAATCCTAATATTCACCGGGTTACTTTTACCCCTAACGGTAATTTACCCGTCTTTTAGTACTAACGTAGTTTAATTACCAAATCTGTTTTCGAGGTGTTACAAGTCTATCCCCCTTAAAGAGGTTTCGTCCTCGAAACCTTTTCTTACATAATTTATTGAGTTTAACTCCATGCATTTGTTCAAGATAATCAATTGAGCATTGCTCATATTTTAACCAATTGTTAGTATCACCAGAAAAGTATGGTAATATCTTTTTGGTTATTAATCATCTACGTATCTTATACGACATAATGCAACTTGAAATAACGTAATATCGTTATTTCCACTAGTTTAATTAACTTAGCAATATTCATCGCTCGGCTCTAATGTAATTATACTTCACATTACACTTCTTGACCGTGATCACGTCACGCCATGCCAAATTTTATATCAACTTTTTATTTTCAAAAATATGACTTTTCAAATATATCGTCTTGCACCTATCAGTTTCAAGACTTATATCTTTCATGCATACTATTTATACGTCTATCCGAATTCATATTTGTAAAAAAACGTTATTTCTTACCAAAACCGAAGTTTTGGTTTAGCATCTTCTCTTTAACTTTTGTCAATTATCCATACCGGGATATTGACAGTCCAAAATTTATTCTTTTACAGTCTTTGTTTTATGCGAGGATTCTCAATTGATTCCCTCGCTTTGTCTAACTAACTCGTAGGTTTTATCACTTAGCCTTATGGGCTATTTTATTAGACTTTCACCTCTTTAAGGCGAGGTCCTTATAATCTATTTCTTTCTAGTAATGACCCGTGGGTCGTTTTAGTCTCGTAGACCTTTCCATTGTTTATAACCCCAAAGGTTAGGTTGATCCCGTAGATCATTCCTTACTCATGTCATTCTTTAAATACATGTTTGGTGTCAAGGCACCCTGTTTTTTTTTTTTTTTTTTTTTTGCAGAATCATGTGGTTTCAAGCTTAGGATCCGTTAACCTTGACTGTAGTTCGTGGCAACAATTGTTTTCTTTCGGACGATTTTCCGACTTTATGACTTCTCACGTCATTTATGCGTCAGTTCTTCTTATGCTCACTGTTATTTGGTTTGCATATATTCTTATTTGGTTATGTCCCATTACCGGGCTCATTACTCTTTTGCATTTAACGCTACCTTTATCTGGCTAGCGCTTATTTGTGCCATCCGACATTATATTGTATTCAACCTGTTTGTCTTGTTAATGTGAAATCCATCACTTATAAACAATCAACTTTATTCTTTATTCAACCCGTTCAACCTCAAATGGTTGAACATATTTATTCAAAATTTCTATTTACGAAATTTTATAGCCATAATTCATAATCCAAGTCTTTTGATTTTCAACCCGCGTTCACGTCTCTTGGTTTACACATGCGTTTACATTCCAACCCATCAACCTGGTGTTTTACCGAAGTCGTTATTATTGCAACCCTCCCGGTATGCATTAAGACCTCGCTTCACTTTTATATTCTGACTTTGTCCTCAAGTTTGACGTTTTACAAAAAAGGCCCGTTAAGAGACATATTTGCATTTTTCTGGGTTCGAGTGTGAGTACACCCCCTCCCAATGCATATCGTAATCATTTTACATGTTTGCATTCTCCGGGTTCGAGTGTAAGTACACCCCCTCCCAATACATATCTTAATCATTTTACATGTTTGCATTCTCCGGGTTCGAGTGTAAGTACACCCCCTCCCAATACATGTCTAAATCATTTTACATCAATCTTTGTCCCTTCACTCGGGCTCATTATCCTAATGTAATACGCTTCTGTCACCCGGCTGTGCGTTTACATTATTATAAAATATTTTGCTCATTTGATTCGTTTGTGTACTTTTTAATTTGTCCCACTCACCCCATCCTTACTACATCGGATGTAAGCATGTCCATCATAAAAAGTTCATGGTGCCACGTGCTCACCACTTACTTGTCCAGAGTAAGCGATCAATACCTGGTATACATGACCTTTTTAAAATTTTCACATTACACCCCATGTAAGTAATGCCTCTATTTATTTCTCTTGGAACCATTATCCCGGATAGATTTTCTATTCAGGTTTTCCCAAGTTTTTAATCTACATATGCAACTTTCAATCTCTACATATTTGTTGCATATTACTATTTGTGCAATTAAATTTAAAATGTGCACCTGGTAATGCTTGCCCCTACGGGCTTCTTTTGCCATTAGCCTTGTTTGCGATCGCTACATGATTTAGGTCCTTGATGAGCATACTCTTTGGACCGTTCCTCTATCAAATCCGCGATTCGTTAAAGTCTCGCTATCTTCATATGCGAGTGTCCTTCAACTAAAACATTTGCAACAGTTAGTAATTTCGACATTAATGGATGCCCGTATTATAATACAAGGCTTTTCTACTATATGCATCAACACGTGTAATTTCGTTGACTATTTCTACTCTATAACGTTTTTATTGGTATAACGTGTATTACACGATAACCATATATGTTGTTCTCAACACTTCACATGCTAGATCGTTAATGTATTGAATAACTTACCGGATTTTGCGATAAAATCTCGAACCGAACACCAATCTTTATCATGAGCATAAGGTTTAAGTCCAAGCATAGTCCCCCCCCCCCCCCACCATACTTGAATCTCTTAAACCAGGGATCTGATACCAACTTGTAAGACCCTTAGTCCATTTTATACAATTATCAAATATTTTGCTATTATATTAGTGTATTTAAAATTAAACATACACTTAAAATGCGAGTTTATTAAAACATTTTACTAAATAAAACGTTACAACATTTTGTAATTTGAGTCGCCGTTTAAAACATGACGACGAAACTATTCGTGGAAGCTTTGTTCTTTATGTGTTCGGTTCCTTGCTGAGCTTGATCATCATCCGATAACTCGGTTAGCACCTACATTTCATAAAATATGAAATGAGTTAGTCATTTAGCGTTTATAACATGTCTAAACAAGTTCGCGAGTCAAAAACAAGCAACACACAAGTTTCAGCAACAAAATGCAGCAATATGACCCGTCGCGTGCCGCGACGGGATTTAGTAATCTCGTCTTGTACCGCGATGTCCGTCGCGTGCCGCGACCCCAATGGCATTTCTACATGTGTGCATATACACATGCCCATAAAAACATAAGTTAAATTAGTCATACGCGACTTAAAACGCGTTTAAACAAGTCCCCGAAACAAAACGGAACCAACAAACAAATTTCTCCAATCCTTGACCCCGTTGCGTGGCGCGACGCCCTAAATTGGGCAGAAAGTTTGCAGCTGTTGCTGCATATTCACAGCATAACCCGATTTCATGGAAACGAGCATAACTCTCTCGTTTTTAATCCGTTTTACACGATTATTTTTCCTACGTGATCGTAATTTAATTCTCCATCCCATGGAGTTAATATCTAACATTCAAATTAACAAAATTTGATACTTTTAAGCCTTCGGCTTAATACCTTTTTACAAAATTTTGACCCATTCATGCATTTACCAACATAACCCGTTTGTCTGACCTAAAATCCTCATGAACCTTATAATTTCAACGTCGTCTATCATATAAGGTTCCAATCACAGGTTTTCTTACAACATCTCAACCCATTTCCGCTTACATGTTATTTTGACCCGTTAAGGGTATTTACGCATTTTTAAGACTTTGACTCGCAAAAATCAAACTTTCCGCCTACATATTTGTCCAAAGTAATCATTTAATCTGATGACTTGTTTCTAAACAACCTTTTAAAGTTGTTTGCCCGATATACCTATCAAGGGCATTTTTGCAACTTCGCTCCATCCTTTACGACAAAGGACTTCATTGAACCTTCAACCAATCCGATCACTTAACTTAAATTCTAAACACACATACCTTACTCGGATCAATATATTGACCTGTTTCGATACCTTGCCTTAGTAGCCGCTAAGCAAAAGCGATGTACATAACCATCTGATATTTATTCCTATAATCATATAGCTCAACAAACCATTAGTCGATATTGTCAAAGGGTGATAATTTCACCTTTTGACCCGTTTGGTCTAAAGGACCATGAAACTCTATGAGATTATATTTACTACCATCTTATCCATATGACTAACTCCGGTTTACACCGTATAATCGTTTTACTTGTAAATCATCTATTGATTTCTTTGACCCATTATAACCCACGATATAACGTGTCTTTCCCCAAACTAACGGTTATTGTCAACAAGTGACCAAAGTACCATTTTACCCTTATTATTTGCATTGGTTTACCATACAAGGTAATTATAAAAAATCATTATCTTCTAGTCATTTAATGACTATCTAACTATCACACCCCAACCGATGGCGGAAATCATCGGGGCATGGCACTGAGCGAAACAGATTGTCCAGAAGTTTCCATAACAGCTATCATTACCATTTGATTAAATAATACGTCCCATACCGTATTACAAATAGTTAAACAATTATTACAGACAAACATCAAGACAAATATTCTGTTCCGACAACTCAGATTTAAACACATCAATTTATTCGTTGGTTTCTAGGACTCCAGTTCCTAGCTTCAAGTTCATCACAGCACAAAGAGCATAAAAGCAACCTAAGCACCTGTCACATACGTTAAAATAAAGTCAATACATAAAATGTAAAGGTGAGCATACAAGTTTGATAATAGCATATAGAGTTCGAAATCGTTTACGCGTAACCAGCACGTACACATAGTGAAATGAAGCACGTTAGTTATCGACATAGATCCATCGATACCAATGACTCGGGTTGACTGCCCGAGGCAGTTCGCAATACATGATTACCACCGTAACCCATGCAAGTAAAAGATCCTTAACAACCCCCGTGTGAACGGGTGCTGAGTCCAAACTATAGTACTATCTTTGCTAAGGCAGGTAGACAGCATTCCATGTGTAAACATAACAAACAAGCATTCATAAGCCACGTATAACATGCATTAATGGTTTAGCGTTAAAATAGCTTGAGTAGTTTGATAGTTGTAGTTTGAATATTTGTAACGTATGTAACACCCAAAAGTGCTAAAAGCAAAAAGGGTTCGAGTATACTCACAGCGATTATGGATTGAAGGGAGCGCTTTTCAGCGAGTACGGTTAGCCTGAATAGATTCGATAACGTATGATAAGTGGCGCGTAAATCAGTACAAAGTGAGAGTGGGTAGGATAGCTGATCGTGCAGGTCAACTATCCGTGAGAGGAAGTTATCCGTGCGAGTGAACTATCTGTGCGGATGGTAATCCGTGCGGATGGTGACCCATCCGGATAAACTATCCGTACGAGTGAGTTGTCCGTGCAGATGGTAATCCGTGCGGATTGGTCACTCGTGCGGATTTTTTATCCGTGCGGACAAGTTGTTCGTGCGGATAAACGTTCGAGTGGATTGTTTCTTCCTAAGGATGTGTTTGTGTATGATGGCTTGTGCTTTGGAGTTTTCGTTGTAGCATTTAGAAGCAATTTAAGTATCTCTACCTTTCAAACCGGTCGCGCGGGCAACAATCCGTCCGGATGGTAGTCCGTGCGGACACAACCTTAAAGGTGAGTCACTTGGTGAAGTCCGTCCGGACGGTAATCCGTGCGGACAAGTAATCCGTCCGGATGGTTGTTCGTGCGGACAGACAATCCGTCAGGATAGTCTGTCCGTGCGGCCAACTGGTCCGTGCGGATGAACTGTGTTTGAACGTATTCAAGGTCTTAGTATCTCATGATTCGAAGAGTAATCCATTCAGAGGTCGTCCGTCCGGATTGTTCATTCGTCGATACTCAAACCTCGTTTTGAATGTGGGTCCCAAGTGTAGCTCGTCCGGGTTACAACCCGTCCGGATCATCTGTCCGTGCGGACAAGTTATTCATCCTGGTTGTTCCATTCGTCTACTCTTAGTTTCTGTTGTCGTTTTATCGAGACATTCTGATTACGTGGCAACCACTTGGAATTGTATTCTCACTCGCATGACTAAGCCGGCCAGGAACCTCCCTAACTCGACCTGTCGGCGGCTCAGAACGGTCGTTCCGGTTTATCTCGTAATCAGGTGTCTTGCGGGTAGGATTCTAGATCTAGGACTAGTGCATCACTATTATCGAGTAGAGACTAGAACCGATCAGATTCGTACCGATTTTAAGGGTAAAAGAAGGAGAGAACTTGAGTTTATTTCTTTCAACTCTTTGATCCTTTGAAAAGTTTAGATTTAGGTGATATTGTCGTGAAATCTTGTGGAAACCGTTCAGATCTGAGTTATTCTTGATGGAATGAAGTCAAGCTTGAAGTTCATGAGAACTTCATGATGACGTCACCCGAGAATACCTCAATCCTGATGGTTTCATGATTAGAAGTTGAGATTTGAAAGATAGAAAGGTGTAGAATTGTGTAGTGATTAAGAATGTACTAGAATTAGAGCAAGATCTTACCTGGATTGAGAGAAATCTGAGAAAAAGTGAGGAATGCGTGCGGTTCGGACGTCACTTGCCAAAAGTGGAAAGTTTGGAGAGTGACCCGTGTATTTATAGGATGCCAAAAGGGGAATGGGTAACTCGTGCGGATTGCACGTTACCCGGATTGGGTTATCCGTCCGGATTGGTCATCCGTTCGGATGTCGCCTGATTTGGTGCGTTCAGTGCGATGACGCTTCAGCTTCGGTTTTCGAGCGATTAGATAGGGTTTCCTAGCCAAATTACTTTCGGTCCCAACTACTTCGTTTACGACATGGTTCGATTTGGAGTTCGGGTTCGAGTTCGATTGTATTCGAGTTAGACTTCGAGCTTCTATTGAGTTCGCTTGATTTCCCACAACAAAACATAAATAACCATGCACAGGTAACACGTAAGGCACACACACACGTATAACGACAAGTAAAATACATAGCTTGAGTTACGATTCGAGGTCGAATCGATTAGCATAGCTTGATTATTAGTTGATTAACTTTATCGCATTGTTACTGCCTATGATTCACAGTCGTAGGTCGATTGAAATACGATTGACACGATTCGATTATTGCCATGTCCGACACTTACTCCACATAATATAATTAAAATAAAAACATTTCTACGAGTCAAGTCGCGCGAAATCGATCGTTGACTTTGACCTTGACTTTGACTTTCACTCGTGAAAACACGGGGTGTTACAGCCTCCCCTTGTTTAGGGAATTTCGTCCCGAAATTAATGCTGAAAGCTGTAACAAAGGCCGTGAATCAGGTGTGAGAGCCTTTTCGTTTGGAACGATTTTGACTTGTAACGTGCGGGATCCGTGCACGATCGTGACCAAACATAATCGTAACGGAGTTGAAATGGGGCCTACAAGGGGTATCTAAGCAGGTTCTCGATTGCACTGATCAACCAACTAGATTCGTACAGGGATTGATCGGATTCAGAGTCGCGTTCACTCAGATTTGTCAAATTTCTTCACTTTTTCATATTCATCACGTTTTTATCTGAAAATTGCCAAATTAAACGACTTTTTATGGATAAAAATTGCTGATTTTTGGATATGTTGTGCGAAATTTATTGATCTATAAGCCTACAAAGTTTCAGATCTTAATTCGAAGCCGTTTGAGAGAAATCTGCGTTTTTGTGGTTCGCTTCTCTAATTAAACTACTGCGGGTACTTGGCCTTCATGTCGCTTTCGAGTTCCCAAGTAAACTCCGTGCCTCGTTTACCTTCCCATCGGACTTTCACAATAGGAATGCGTGAGCGCCTGAGCTGCTTGGTTTGGCGATCCATGATTTCGACAGGCTTCTCCACGAAGTGTAATGTTTCGTTCACTTGCAGATCGTCTAGAGAGACATGTAGATCGTGGTCGGCGATGCACTTTCGGAGGTTTGACACGTGGAAAGTCGGGTGGACATTGTTAAGTTCCTCCGGTAATTCGAGTCTGTAGGCGACTTTTCCGATCCTTTCCAGAATCTTAAAAGGTCCAACATATCAAGGCGCGAGTTTCCCTTTCTTGCCGAATCGGACTACACCCTTCCAAGGTGATACCTTTAGGAGTACGTAGTCGCCAACGCCAAATTCACGGGGCTTGCGCTTTTTATCGGCGTAAACTTTCTGTCGATCCCGAGCTTTCGCTAGGTTGTCTCGAATTTGGAAAATTTTGTCTGTCGTTTCTTGTAGCAGCTCCGGACCGGTTAGTTGCGAGTGACCGATCTCGTGCCACACAATAGGCGATCGACATCTACTTCCGTATAACGCCTTGAAAGGTGCCATCTAAATGCTGGCCTGGTAGCTGTTGTTATACGAGAATTCGACTAACGGCAGGTGTTTATCCCAATAACCGCCGAAGTCTAAAACACACGAACGGAGCATGTCTTCAAGGGTACGAATCGTCCTTTCAGTCTGACCGTCGGTTTGTGGATGGAACGCGGTACTTAGATTAAGCGTTGTACCGAGTGCCGTTTGAAATGTTTCCCACAATCGTGAAGTAAACCGAGCATCACGATCAGAGATGATGTCACGAGGCGTCCCATGTCTACAAATGATCTCGTCGGTGTAGATTCGGGCTAATCGTTCCACCTTTTAGTCTTCTCGTATTGGCAGAAAGTGAGCTAATTTAGTCAAACGGTCAACAACAACCCAAATGTTGTCGTGACCTGATGACGTGGTTGGAAGCTTGGTTACGAAATCCATGGCTATGCTCTCCCATTTCCACATAGGAATTGGTGGTTGTTCGAGCAAGCCAGAGGGTCTTTGATGTTCGGCCTTGATTCTAGCACAGGTTAGGCATTTTCCGACGTAGAGAGCGATATCCCTTTTCATACCCGGCCACCAGTACCTATAGCGAAGATCCTGGTACATCTTGTCAGCTCCGGGGTAAATGGAATAGCGGGATTTGTGGGCTTCGTCCTTGATAATCTGTCGTAAGTCGGTTCGCTTGGGAATCCAAACTCGTTTTAAAAAGTGGAATATCACGTTTGATTTGCTTACCAGCTGGGCTCCATCATGGTAGATTCGTTCCTTCTTCAGAGTTCGTTCGTTGAAACATGCATGCTGGGCGTCGCGGATGAGAGTTTCGAGGTTGTGCTAGGCTTGAACATTACGGGTGCTAAGCAGATAGCTCCGTCTTCTAAGTGCGTCGGCAACAACATTCGCTTTGCCGGGGTGATAACGAATCTCACAGTCGTAGTCGTTGAGAAGTTCTACCCATCGGTGTTGACGCATATTTAGTTCCCTCTGATTAAAGATATGTTGTAGGCTCCTATGATCGGTGAAGATCGTACACTTTGTACCATACAGGTAGTGTCGCCAAATCTTTAATGCAAAAGCAACCGCGCCTAGCTCGAGATCATGGGTTGTATAGTTCTTCTCGTGGATTTTGAGCTGTCGAGATGCGTAAGCTATGACCTTGTCCCGTTGCATGAGAACGCAACCAAGACCGAGGTTGGAAGCATCACAGTAGACAATGAAATCATTGTTTCCGTCGGGTAGCGTGAGAACAGGAGCATTGCAAAGCATGTGCTTGAGGGTTCGAAAGGCAGACTCTTGTTTGGTTCCCCAAACAAAAGGTTGGTCTTTATGTGTAAGAGACGTAAGTGGTACAGCAATCTTCGAGAATCCTTGGATGAATCGTCGATAATAGCCCGCTAGTCCGAGAAAAGAACGGACTTCAGACGGATTCTTAGGCGTCACCCAGCTCTTGACAGCTTCAATCTTCGCAGGATCGACGTGAATACCTTGACTATTTACAATGTGACCCAGAAACTGAACCTCCCCCAACCAGAATTCGCACTTGGAGAATTTGGCGTAGAGTTGGTTCCCCTGGAGTAACTCGAGGACCAAACGTAGATGTTGTGCGTGTTCGGCTCTCGACTTGGAATAGATCAAGACATCGTCGATGAATACGATGACGAAACGGTCGAGATATGGTTTACATACGCGATTCATCAGATCCATGAAAACTGCTGGTACGTTTGTTAGGCCAAAAGGCATGACAACGAATTCATAATGGCCGTAACGAGTACGAAACGCGGTTTTGGGTATATCCTCTTCTTGTATACGCAGCTGATGATATCCGGAACATAGATCGATCTTCGAGAAACACGTAGCGCCTTGTAGTTGGTCAAACAAATCGTCGATGCGGGGTAAAGGATAGCGGTTCTTGATATTTAGCTTATTCAATTCCTGATAGTCGATGCACATCCTGAACGACCCGTCCTTCTTTTTGACGAAAAGGACTGGTGCGCCCCAAGGAGAGGTGCTCGGGCGAATGAAGCCTTTTTTCAAGTAATTCCTGGAGTTGGGTTGAGAGTTCGCGTATTTCGAACGGCGCGAGTCGATAAGGAGCTCTGGCGGTAGGATTAGCTCCAGGAATGAGATCGATGCGAAAATCAATATCGCGTTTTGGAGGTAGTCCGGGAAGGTCCTCCGGAAACACTTGAGGGAATTCCCGAACCACAGGAACGTCTTTTACTTCCTTCTTCTCTTTCTTTTCCTTCTCCGCTGCTACAACGTTAGCCAAGAAAGCCCTGTATTCTTTGCGAAGAAACTTGCTAGCTTGGAGGCATGACATAAGTTTGAGGCCCTTCGAAGTAGTATCACCATAAACACACAATGAATCACCGTTTGCGAGCGAAAAACGTATCATCTTATCGAAACACACAACTTCGGCATGGTTTTCGCGAAGAAAGTCCATGCCTACTATGACGTCAAAGCTTCCGAGTTGCATCGGAATGAGATCAATTGGGAAGATGTGATTGTTGAGCTCAAGAGTACAATTACGGATAACGGAGTTAACAGCGACGGTTCTTCCGGTAGCGACTTCAACTTCGAATGCCAAGGAGAGTTTGGAACGTCTACGACTAAGGAGTTTCTCAAATTCGAACGACACAAAGCAATTATCCACTCCAGTATAAAAAAAAACATGAAGCATAAATACCATTCACAAGGAACGTACCATTGACTACATTGTTGTCGGCTTGGGCTTGACGCACGTTGAGATTGAAAGTTCTGGTGCGTGCGGCCTGTTGTTGTTGTTGTTGTTGTTGCTGCTGCTGTGGCTGCTGCTGTTGCGGTTCTTGTTTCACTACCCTGTTCGGGCACATGTTGGCGAAATGATTCGGGTCGCCACACGTGAAGCAGGCTCTGGCTTTGACTGCGGGTGCCGGAGGAGCTTGTTGACCTTGTGGGGCAGTGAGTAGAGCTTGATTGGCGGGAGCTTAACGAATACGGCAGTTGGTGGTAAAGTGGCCGTACACGTTGCAATGAGCACAAAAGCGGCATTGGATAGCAGTCGGGTGGTGGTAGGTGCAAGTAGGGCAGAGCGGGTGGTGGAGTTGTTCTTTCTCTTTTTCTTTCTCTTGTTGCTTGATGAGGTAGGTTCAACAGTTGGTGCGGTAGCGGTAGCTTGATGCAGATGCTTGGAGGTCTTATCCCACACCCCAGCCTTAACCCTTTTGTCATTGATTTCAGCGGCTGATAGGTCTCCTCGATCGTGGTAGTCTTAGCCGCTTGCACGAAATCAGCGACGCAGTCGGGCAAAGCTCGGATGTACTTCTTGATGGTCATCTCAGGAGTCTTGACCTGGTCGGGACAGATAATGCTGAGCTGTTTGAAGCGAGCAGTGAGACCAACATTGTCTCCATCCTTCTGATGTATGTGCCAGAATTCATCTTCGAGCTTTTGACGTTCGTGAGGAGGGCATAATTCCTCTAGCATGACTTCCTTGAGCTCGTCCCACGACAGACCGTACGGTGCATCATTCCCTCGTTTGTTCCTCTCGGCCGTCCACCAGTCTAGAGCACGGGACTGGAAGACGCCGGTAGCGTTCAGAGTTCGAAGGTCATCAGGGCAACCACTTTGTCGCAGAGTAACCTCGATAGAGTCAAACCAGTGGAATAGTGCAGTAGGACCTCCTTCGCCTGTGAATTCTTTTGGCCCACATGACTTGAATTGCTTAAAACTGAAAGGTCTCGTGACAGCTTTAGGACCTTCAGTCCTCGATTCCTCGGATGATTTGCTAGCATTCTCATACGCATCACTCACGGCTTTAGCTACACTCTTCGCGATGATGGAAGCAAGGCGTCTGTCCCTCTTTTCTTGACGAGAGAGTGGATGACGAGATCCAGACGACATTGTCTGCAATAGACATCGCCACGGAACTCAACACATGTATTCGAATCTCACCTCACACGTCTACTACTACTAAAGCTCAGTAACACGTACCATGTAAACGCATATAGTCACAAAATCACAGTATTACACAAAATGACATAAACACATAGGGCACACAGTCACAATGTTCCTAAACACGTAAGCACAAATAGCAAGAAACACATACGCCTTAGTCACTAGAGGCATTTAGAAAACAAAAACCTAGTATCCAGGGTTTGCGAGTGTTCGAACGTAGTGTTGTGCGAGCGATTCGTTAATGATGTGTTGTGTGGGTAGCCCAAGGCCAAAAGCATTAGATTGAAACCGGTAGTACCTCAAAACGTTAGCAATTAAGCATAAAACACGTAGTTCTCATAAAAGCGACGAAAACTCGAAACACATAAAATTGTGAATGGATTGTCTGCGGCTAGTAGACTTCGACTAACCAAGGTGGTTCGACTATTCACAAGGTTCCGGTGTGCACAATTACCTTCAGGACTATGCCTTTGCCTCGATTCTTGGGCGTTGACGCAATTCCCTTTGGTTATATTGTGTCTTCGGATCGTTGGAATCCATCGAACTTGGTGGGAGTTTCGTATAAGGCAGGACAAGTCGTCAGGGTTAGGGTTTCACCCCTGTCTTACAACTTCGTCCTTGTTCTTAATAAAATTGAGGAGATTATTCATCAAAATATGGATTTCACTCCTAATTTGGTATGATTCTCCTCGTTTGTAGCTAAAATGCAAGCTGATTAGGCAACTTTAGTCGAGAGTTTGCGGTTTTCACACCTATTCTCGGCCTTATTGCCCATTCATATCTTGAAAATTCGAGTGCAGTGATAGAAAAGAGCGAGTGATAGTGGCGAGTTTACGCATACGCGTGAGATGGTCTGTTGGTTCTTAACTATAGACTAGGTCTCTAAGACTTCGACCCGGACTAGGTCGAGTCTTGCCTAATTCCCTATAGTTATGGCTCTGATACCAATCTATCACACCCCAACCGATGGCGGAAATCATCGGGGCATGGCACTGAGCGAAACAGATTGTCCAGAAGTTTCCATAACATCTATCATTACCATTTGATTAAATAATACGTCCCATACCGTATTACAAATAGTTAAACAATTATTACAGACAAACATCAAGACAAATATTCTGTTCCGACAACTCAGATTTAAACACATCAATTTATTCGTTGGTTTCTAGGACTCCAGTTCCTAGCTTCAAGTTCATCACAGCACAAAGAGCATAAAAGCAACCTAAGCACCTGTCACATACGTTAAAATAAAGTCAATACATAAAATGTAAAGGTGAGCATACAAGTTTGATAATAGCATATAGAATTCGAATTCATTTACGCGTAACCAGCACGTACACATAGTGAAATGAAGCACGTTAGTTATCGACATAGATCCATCGATACCAATGACTGCGGGTTGACTGCCCGAGGCAGTTCGCAATACATGATTACCACCGTAACCCATGCAAGTAAAAGATCCTTAACAACCCCCGTGTGAACGGGTGCTGAGTCCAAACTATAGTACTATCGTTGCTAAGGCAGGTAGACAACATTCCATGTGTAAACATAACAAACAAGCATTCATAAGCCACGTATAACATGCATTAATGGTTTAGCGTTAGAATAGCTTGAGTAGTATGATAGTTGTAGTTTGAATATTCGTAACGTATGTAACACCCAAAAGTGCTAAAAGCAAAAAGGGTTCGAGTATACTCACAGCGATTATGGATTGAAGGGAGCGCTTTTCAGCGAGTACGGTTAGCCTGAATAGATTCGATAACGTATGATAAGTGGCGCGTAAATCAGTACAAAGTGAGAGTGGGTAGGATAGCTGATCGTGCGGGTCAACTATCCGTGAGAGGAAGTTATCCGTGCGAGTGAACTATCCGTGCGGATGGTAATCCGTGCGGATGGTGACCCATCCGGATAAACTATCCGTACGAGTGAGTTGTCCATGCGGATGGTAATCTGTGCGGATTGGTCACTCGTGCGGATTGTTTCTTCCTAAGGATGTGTTTGTGTATGATGGCTTGTGCTTTGGAGTTTTTGTTGTAGCATTTAGAAGCCATTTAAGTATCTCTACCTTTCAAGCCGGTCGCGCGGGCAACAATCCGTCCGGATGGTAGTCCGTGCGGACACAACCTTAAAGGTGAGTCACTTGGTGAAGTCCGTCCGGACGGTAATCCGTGCGGACAAGTAATCCGTCCGGATGGTTGTTCGTGCGGACAGACAATCCGTCCGGATAGTCTGTCCGTGCGGGCAACTGGTCCGTGCGGATGAACTGTGTTTGAACGTATTCAAGGTCTTAGTATCTCATGATTCGAAGAGTAATCCATTCAGAGGTCGTCCGTCCGGATTGTTCATTCGTCGATACTCAAACCTCGTTTTGAATGTGGGTCCCAAGTGTAGCTCGGCCGGGTGACAACCCGTCCGGATCATCTGTCCGTGCGGACAAGTTATTCGTCCTGGTTGTTCCGTTCGTCTACTCTTGGTTTCTGTTGTCTTTTTATCGAGACATTCTGATTACGTGGCAATCACTTGGAATTGTATTCTCACTCGCATGACTAAGCCGGCCAGGAACCACCCTAACTCGACCTGTCGGCGGCTCAGAACGGTCGTTCCGGTTTATCTCGTAATCAGGTGTCTTGTGGGTAGGATTCCAGATCTAGGACTAGTGCATCACTATTATCGAGTAGAGACTAGAACCGTTCAGATCTGAGTTATTCTTGATGGAATGAAGTCAAGCTTGAAGTTCATGAGAACTTCATGATGACGTCACCCGAGAATACCTCAATCCTGATGGTTTCATGATTAGAAGTTGAGATTTGAAAGATAGAAAGGTGTAGAATTGTGTAGTGATTAAGAATGTACAAGAATTAGAGCAAGATCTTACCTGGATCGAGAGAAATCTGAGAGAAAGTGAGGAATGCGTGCGGTTCGGACGTCACTTGCCAAAAGTGGAAAGTTTGGAGAGTGACCCGTGTATTTATAAGATGCCAAAAGGGGAATGGGTAACTCGTGCGGATTGCACGTTACCCGGATTGGGTTATCCGTCCGGATTGGTCATCCGTCCGGATTGGCAATCCGTGCGGATTGACCATCCGTTCGGATGTCGCCTGATTTGGTGCGTTCAGTGCGATGACGCTTCGGCTTCGGTTTTCGAGCGATTAGATAGGGTTTCCTAGCCAAATTACTTTCGGTCCCAACTACTTCGTTTACGACATGGTTCGATTTGGAGTTCGGGTTCGAGTTCGATTGTATTCGAGTTAGACATCGAGCTTCGATTGAGTTCGCTTGATTTCCCACAACAAAACATAAATAACCATGCACAGGTAACACGTAAGGCACACACACACACGTATAACGACAAGTAAAATACCTAGCTTGAGTTACGATTCGAGGTCGATTCGATTAGCATAGCTTGATTATTAGTTTATTAACTTTATCGCATTGTTACTACCTATGATTCACAGTCGTAGGTCGATTGAAATACGATTGACACGATTCGATTATTGCCATGTACGACACTTACTCCACATAATATAATTAAAATAAAAACATTTCTACGAGTCAAGTCGCGCGAAATCGGTCGTTAACTTTGACCTTGACTTTGACTTTCACTCGTGAAAACACGGGGTGTTACACTAACCATATTAGCTCCTTTTTATCCATTCAACATGATTTATGACCATTGTCTTTTGTTCCGGACCGCACTTGTCGTGTCGGAACATCATAATTTAAACAAGGCTTATCATTCATAACCTATAAAATCAATAGGTATTAAATAATTAGAGTGTAAGCTTTACTTACCTTACATCCAAATTATGCTTTTTCGTCATTCTTGCTTCGTTTGACCCGCTTCGTTCCCAAGCTTTCACCTAGCTTGTTAATCGTCAAACTATCACTGTAAATTGGAAGATGGTTAGACTAGTCATAATTATTCACGACTATTCCATCCTACGCTCTTTATGTCAAAATTATCATTTGATCATATCATTGGTCATTTTGACTTTAAAAAGTCAAACGGCCTATTAGCACAAATAATTTACACGAAGTAGCTCAATTACTCGTTTAATTACTTGGCCAATTAACCGGTTTCGTCATTCTTATGTTATCGGTTAAGTCACTTTAACACATGATGTTATCAACATCTTTCTAATCAAGAATATTTCATCCTTTTATCATATCATACTAAACTTATTTCTTATTAAGTATGATTATATACTCAAACCCACAATTTGTTCAAGTATTTCCTGATTACTAACTTGTATGATGATTCTAATCATAATCATATCATCAAATTCATCTTATGACTAATACCCACTTAGCCTAGTGTGGGAATTCATTCAATCATTCAATTCATAGCATGTTAGGTATGATTTTCACTTAGGGTTTTGTCCTAAGCAAGTATACATCACTAATCTAGCCATAGCTTCTCTAATCCATGCCTAATTCGCGATTAGGATGATTATCCAATCTTTACAACTTCACCAAATGTCAAGATTTTACATACCTTATGATCCCCTAGCTTGGGTGATTATTAATCCATGTTCAATTGTGAAATTTGACTCCATTTGGACCTTCAATTTGATGATTCTAAGTGAGATTAGGGTTTTGGTTCTTGGAGAACCTTCTGGTCGACGTAAAGAACACACCATTTGTGTGTGTTTTGTATTTTAAGTTTATTTTATAATTAAACTTTCCATTTACCCGAATCTGGCCCCTCTTGTTTGGTTAGTTATTAAGTAGGACACAACCTACTTATTTCTAACAACATTCCCACTTATTATCTAGGTTAAACATTCCTAGTTAAATTAGTAGGTTCGGAAAATTTACAACTTAGTTTATTTTAAGTCTCATTAACTCGGGCTTCGATAAACTCTATTTTCCCAAAAGCTTTCGTTCAGCTTTTATTTAATATTAGGCTTATTTATTTAACAATCCTAATATTCACCGGGTTACTTTTACCCCTAACGGTAATTTACCCGTCTTTTAGTACTAACGTAGTTTAATTACCAAATCTGTTTTCGGGGTGTTACAACAACCGATGGAATCTGAAGCTCAAGAATGTACTATACAACATAGTTTCCGCATTGTACGTTAAAAAAATATTAGCCGAAAACAATATAAAAAAGTAAACAACAAAACATGATTTTCTTCTTAGCATTACTCGTATGCATCTTGTGCAAGAAGGATGCCATTTTTTGATATTCCCAAGACTATTTTTTCACGGTACTCGCCAGTCGAGTGATTGATGCATCTTTGTAATACACAACATCCGTGTTGATGGGTTGCTATTTCAACACAGAATTTTGCAGCAGCTTCATAAATGAACTGTGATCAGTAAAGAAATGGGTCAGATTAGGGTCATATTTTAACTCCAAAAGGTCAAATGGCCAAATTAAAAGTCAAACATTTTACTTTCCATCACATTTTGTAAATTTGTGATCAAACTTTTTATTTTCCATATCAAAACCCCGTACATAATTTGTAATAAAATCAACATTAACAATTCCTAATTCATTATAACGTTAGATCCATAGAATAATTTGTATTAAAAACATGAGGAACCTACAAAATTAACACATACCAGAATTTAAGACTACAAATTGTGTGTTGATTGCATTAAATAAACCATCACATTCAGCATATCTATTTTAGGCAATGCTCCATATATTTTGATCACTCATCCACTAAATATCACTTCGAATAGATATAAGAAAAAAAAAAGTTTCCAGGAGAAAAGAATATCTAATGCCATATCCATAAATGGGTACCTGAAAATATGAAGCAATCATTTAAACCAAACAAAACTAAGACACCTTCCTTGAGCATAACAAAGGTACATTTTGACTTTCAAAGTTAGATTTGTCCCTACTCAACTTCAAGAATAATGTTGATTGTTAATAATTACATGGAATGGAATGATGATGGAGTCATGAGCAGAATATATATATATATATATATATATATATATATATATATATATATATATATAGTGGAGAGTTCAAATGAGAATAATTTTTTTATAAGAATAAAAAAAGAAGTTTCAACCAATAAGAATGCTTCAGTTTACTTTATTTAATATTTGTATTTAATTTAAATATAAGGGTATATTAGTAAACTTACATAGATCATTAATTTGCATTTTTCCCCTTTAATAAGTAGGTAAATTAAATTTGTAACTCCTTTTCAAAATATATACTTTTTTTTTCTAATTAACAAACAACTTAATTTAAAGTGTAAATAAATTACTAGTTGTGTTAGATAAATTATGACTTGTGTAGGATATAATTTGAGGTGTGTAGGATAAATTTTGACTGTCTAAGATAAAATTCTATAATGTGTAGGGTATATGTAGGTTTTATAGATTATATTTAGGATAATTAATGATTAGTTGACTAATTAATTAAAAAGAGAAAAATTAATGAGACGAGTTATAAATGAAATAGTATTTTACCAATATGCCATTTCTTCTTTCAATAATTTTCTTCTCATATGATCCTCCCATATATATATATATATATATATATATATATACATATATATATATATATATAGGGGAAGGTTCATTGGGGAACACTAAAAAAGTGGGGAATAGCGGGGAACCGACTCAAACGAACTCCGATTGGACTCATTCCAGCGGCGTTGGAACCGGCTCGTCGAACCCTAACTAAGATCTCTTAACCCTAAACCCTAAATCCTAACTCCTAAACTCTAAACCCTAAATCTAAAAAATAAGGCTAAAACCTAAGCTAAACCGTAAAATCTAAACTATAAACCCTAAAAGCTAAACCCTAAAGGCTAAACCTAAAGCTAAAGCTAAAGCTAAACCTAAACCCTAAAACTAAACCCAAAAGCTAAACCCTAAACCTTAAAGCTAAACCCTAAAGATAAACCCTAAAGCTAAACCCTAAGGCTAAACCTTAAAACTAAACTCTAAAAGCCAAACCCTAATATATTTAGGGTTTAGGGGTTATGATTTAGGGTTTAGAGTTAAAAGGTCCTAGTTAGGGTTCGACGAGCCGGTTCCAAAACTGCTGGAATGAGTCCAATCGGAGTTCGTTTGAGTCGGTTCCCCACTGTTCCCCACTTTTTTAGTGTTCCCCAATGAACCTCAAACTATATATATATATATAGGACAAAGATCCATTAGGAACCACCCCTTATTGCGAGAACCGCGAGAACCAGTGTGAACACAAACAGTAATTCCTAAAAAAATCTAAAAAACACCAAAAATTTTTTTTTTTATTTTTTTACTATTTTTTTTGAAAAAATCGCTATATTTTGTTAATAAAAAAAAATTTCAAAAAAAAAAATAAAAAAAAAATTTTGAGTAACAGTTATCCATGCACATGTGCATATGTGTCGTTTCTTTGTCAAATTCCGTAATTCATTACAAATAATAGTCAATTGCACTTTCATTTACACTACTACGTGTAATACACTATTTTTTACATTACCAATGTTAGAAATGCACATGTGCATCTATATGTATCAACAGGAAATAAGGTGTTTTGGTACACTACTTTCTCTTTCATCTATCATTCCTTCCATAATACACAAGCATGCACATGTGCATTTTTGTCATTTCTTTGACAAATTCCGTAATTCATTACATATATTATACAATTGCACTTTCATTTACACTACCATATGTAATACACTACTTTTTACATTACCAATATTAGAAATGCACATGTGCATTCATATGTATCAACATGAAATAAGGTGTTTTGGTACACCACTTTGAATACACTTTCCCTTTCATCTATCATACCATCCATAATACACTACCATTACCTCCTACCATCCATAATACAATACCATTACCTCCTACCATCCATAATACAATACCATTAACAATATTTTCACTTTATTACATGTATGTAACACCATTTATACCATCCAATCAACATATTACATAAAAAATTGACAACTATAACCAAACCATCAACCACTAGATATAACTAACCAAAAAACATGTATATGGGTCTACTTCTCCATTCAAAATCACAAACTTTTTGTACCAAAACACGTTATATCATGGTTATACCTAATTATGCACATGTGCATTTTGAATATTGGTAATGTAAAAAGTAGTGTATTACTAATGGTATTGTAAATTAAAGTGCAATTATCTATTCCTGATAACGTATTACCGAATTTGTTGAAGTAATGATACATATGCACATGTGCATGGATAACTCTTACTCGAAAAAAAAAGTTTTTTTTTTTATTTTTTTTTTATGGGAACGAAATATAGCGATTTTTTATTAAAAAATATTAAAAAAAATAAAAAAAAAATTTGAGTGCTTTTTTTATTTTTTTTAGATTTTATTTTGTGTTCACATTGGTTCTCGCGGTTCTCGCAATAAGGGTGGTTCTCGCATGAACCTTACCCTATATATATATATATATCAGAATCCAACTTGAACTTCAACAATCCATGTGTACATGTCAATGGCATTCTAGTAGAGCCATACAAAATTTCACAGTCTAAAAGCTTGTCTTTCGTTTAGATTTGTCAAGACCAATCTATCTTTTTCCCTATTTCACTTTTCTATATGATATCAAAAATATTACTATGGGATGAAAACTGATTGTCGAAATGAATGCGTCATATTCATACCTATTCTAAGGTTCTTAAATTTCAAATCAGCAGAAGAAAAGTACCAATGTTAAAAATCTAGGCCTAAGTCAATAAAATTAACTTCATCATAGTTACTTAGTTATAGTGTAAGGGTATACAGAACTATTGAACTTTCAACACAAAATGTATCATCATGATGAAGAATGAACATGTGGATATATATCACCAAAAACAAAAGGAAATTGCTAATTCAAATTAGATTACCAGGTTCAAGGCCTAAGTGCCAGGTGGCCTTCATAAACAATCAACTTGACAATGGTAGCTAACACATTTTGCACTAAAATTATCATTATATCAATTCAAATGATCAGCATGTTTAGTTACCATCAATTTGTATCCCCACCAACTAATTACAGATTGGATCAGTGAAGTTAATTTCCGGCATAGGTTCAATCATTATGAATCTTCTATTAATACACATCAAATAAGACCCTAATGGAAACCATAAACTTACAAAGTGTTCGGAGTGTTTGAAACAGAGCTTGTCTTGAAACACCTTCCAATATTCTTTGATCCAGGTGGATTTAGAAACACAAATCAAGATTACCCTATGGTTGAATCAAAGGATTGTAGAGGATTCAATGAGAAAGATGGGGCGAAATCAAGAAAGCATGAAGGAGATTAGGGTTTATGAGAAATCCCTACTGCAATGTATTGAAGAAGAAAGGTAGAAGTCTCGGGTTTTTTGATCGATGTAAAAAAGAAAACCCTGTATCCAGATCACCTGCCGATAAATAATAGAAATTTTTTGACACCCTAGATGCAATATAGAGAATTAGGGTTTGTGAATAATAAGCTGGGGGCATGATTTGGTTTTAAGGAAATAGGATTTTGATCGAAGAGAGAAGGGCGGATCAGACTTACTGTACTGTTTGGAAATTTCCTAATATCCAAACTTCTCAAAACATAAAATATGTGTCTACATAGCAAACTAAACTGCTCAAAACGCCTGCATGAGCAAGTGCTGGTGCAATCAGACTTACGGTACATTACCTGAAAAACGCTAAAAACAATGTATGTATAAAACCCATTTAGACAATGTTTGTATAAAACACCATCAAACAACAAACACGAAAACTCCATGCAAAATATAAATGCATATTTAAAAATATTATAAATACCATATTCAAAAAACACCAAAATAAAAATTCCCAAAAAATTTCATTGTTTACCTCGAATAAGGATGTACAAGGCTGCTAGAAATCATTTATGTAGAACTTAACAAGCCCATCGGGCTAATCTTCATAACGTTGATTTAAGCAATCCCCAATCCCGATTAGTTCAGTTTGAACGTCACAAAAAATATTTTTTGTGTATATGTCAGCAGCTTGGCCCTCCAACACTTTATAATTATTTTTCAACTGGGGGTGTTTGTATCGAGATTCATGATTATTTTTCTGGTGTGTGTGACGTTGTGCTTCTATTACAGTTTCGTAATGATTCATGAACTCAACAAGAGTAGATTTTGAATTGCACCCTTGACCAAAAAATGGTTCTCCCACTCCGACCTCGATGTCGTACGCATAAGGCCCGATAGTTCCTCCAGTCTATAGTATGCAGGGATCCAAGATTCCCTAAATGCGAAAATATCAGAAAGCCAGTCATTATCATCTAAATTGAACTCTCCAATAACCTCTTCCCATCCTGATTCAAACTCTTCGGGTGTAAGAATATCCATCCACATAACACCACAAATACGTTCTTTGAAATTGGTGGAATTGCATAGCCTAACACCAACCTATATATAACACGAAAACGCCATACAAATATATACATTAGAAACAACAAACTAACATGAAAACAGTAATGAATGAAAAAACGCTATATATCTTAAAACGCTAAACATAAAAAATAAGAAAATCAACCTTTAGAGAAAGTTTATGCATCATGTGCCACATGCATAACCGATGCCTCGTTTCAACAAATACAACATAAATAACCTTCTTCATTGCTGGATCTTGGTTAGTGACAACAACTTTTGGTTGAGAACCAACAGCTTTTAGAAAAACTCTCAACAACCATATATATGTATCAGTAGTTTCTGACGCCAATAATGCAACACCAAATGTAACATTGCAGTGGTGATTGTCTATACAGTGAACGGTACAAACACCATAGAGTATCTGTATATGAAAACACTATTGAAAAAAATGAAACGAGAACAAAACGACAATGCATGTTGATGTGCGTGTAGTGTTATAGATTTTTAATGTATATTTTAAGCCCTTTAACACTTTTTAGCCAAGTTTTAAATTTATAAAACACGATATTTACTAACACTAAACACACATATGGGCAAGTGCACCCATCGTGAGCGTAGTGTAGTATTGGTAAGATACCGAGGTCGTCCAAGGACACAAGAGCTTTTAATACCGGTTTATCCTCAACGTCTAATCAAATCAAAAGTTTAGAAAAATGTTTTAAACTAGAAAAATAAAACTAACTAAAATGCTAAAAATAAAATAAAAATAAAAACAGATAGACAAGATGAATCACTTGGATCCGACTCGTGTTTAGTGTAACCTTTGATTATTTCCTCACTTTTGCACTTTTTAAGAGATTATCTTAGTTATTGTAGTAGGCCCTCTTCTGAAGGTGATGTTACCCTCAACCCAGTAGTTTGAGTCAGCAAGGATACAATCCTAAAGGGTTGGATTATTGAAAGATAATTAATTAAGTTATTAATGCATATTGTGGTAGGCCCCTCTTCTGGAGGTGACGTTACCCTCGGCTAAGCAGGGATACAGTCCAAAGTAGCCGGGTTAAAGTTTTAATAGTAGTTTACATATGAGGGGATCAAGGAGTTCGGCCCCCGCCATCCAATACCAGTGGGTATTGAAGGAGGTCCTACTAAAGTTGACCCAGGTCCTTGAGGATCTATACACTGAATAAGGCAAGACTCTTACCAAACCGTTCCCTTAAACCCCGACCAGGTAGCCAACATATCTCCATATAGATCGTGGAGATATGAATGGTGAAAATCTTTTATTTTATATAGACAGTAAAATAATGCCAAGACACCACAAACAAACGATAAGGAAGACTCACCTTCAACATAAGAAACTAGTTATTAAAGTCATTAATACATAACCAAATAAAAAGTGCGAAAGGATTAAAAATAAAAAAGTATTACACAAGACACTTGTCTTCACCAAGTGATGTAAGAGACTTAGGCAAACATGGCCTTTGATTGTCAAGAACTCTTACGATCAATCTTGGATCCCGAGACTACTCACACACTCTATGATGGATGATGGATGATGGTGGTGGATGTGGGTTGTGATGGTGGTGGTGGGTGGGTGAAGTGTGAGAGAGGTGGTTTGCCAAGGGATGGTTTGCAAATGAGCCAAGCACCCCTATTTATTGTCTGCACAGAAGCCCGGACACGGCCCCGTGTCCACCCGTCTTCTCTTTCTTCATTAAATACAGTTTGTCTGCATTAGTTGACCATGCCCCCGTGTCCCCTGGGCACGACCTCGTGTGCAGAAGCGTATCTGTACTATCAAGATTTCCTCAGATTCTGCGAATCTTAGAGTTGATCACGACCCCGTGTCCGCTGGGCACGCCCCCGTGGTAGGTGATAGAAGCTTCTACAACTTTGTCTTTTCTGCAGACACTTGGGCACGCCCCCGTGCTCATTGAGCACGGGGCTTGTTCAGCCTTCTGTTCTCTTGTTTTGCTTTGCTTGGGAAGATGTTGTCGAGGGGTCGGGCATGCCACTTTTATTCTTTTTCTTGTATTTATGCTGGATTTGGCTGCATTTTTGCTCCTTTTGTTCATTTAAGCTCTTTTAACCCTGAAAATACAAAAGGAAGACAAAAGCACACTTTTTCCAACATTAGTACTAAAAAAGCGTTAGTTTTGTGCCTCATTTGATGTAATTTATATGTTGCATTTTGCACACATCACATGTAAACAGTGAGAATGCCAAAAAACAGAAAAAATAGAATTATAAATATTACTTGTTGGAACGATACATGGCGTCAAACGAAATAACATCACCAAACACGTGGTTATTACGTTTGCATTGATCATCACACCAAAAAAGTCCCTTCAAACGATTCTCTTTGTCTGTGAAGTAATCGTACGAGAAATAAGGCTGGGACTGTTTTTTTCATCCAAATGTCTCACAACCATCTCAGCGTCGTATTCCCCTATAAACAAGTTAATTTGCCTATTGTAGTTCTTAAAATCAACTTTACTTGCACCCACGTCTTCAAAACCGCCAAAACATGTCTTCATAACATTAAATGCCTTAACCGGTCCCAAATTCAATTTAGACATGCTATGTATAACATGTTGTTCTAGAGCTGAGTGATGTGTCGTTCAGATGGAAGAAAATGCTTATCAGGTTGTTCAACAAAATCATGGTTGTGCTCCTCAACAAACTTATAGACCTTCCATGATCTAGCCTCAAATATTACACATAAATGTGCTCCACAACCAGTCCTCTTTGAAAAGTTGGATTGCATAAACCGTTCCTTTAGATTCGGGTCCAACGTATCAACCTTCTTGTCCTTATATACCTAGATCTCGTACACATGTAATACTTAATATGTTTTTCTCCTTTGGCTTTTATCTTTTCAGTCCCTTTCCTGACAGAAAAACCACAAGCCATAGCATACCTAACATACATTGAATAACAACCACTGAGGCTTGGGAATATCATGTCCATTTTGGGCTTTATCTCTTCACTAACGTCAGGAATGATAAATGGTAAACCAGTTTTGGGACAAAACCTTTCATTCGTAGAAACACCCTCGTCTGAGAAAACACAGTGAGAACAATTTAAGAAAAACGCCATTAAAATAGAAATTGTCTCCTTATAACATTATCGATGAAAATGCCATTAATTGAATAATAAACAAGACCTAATAAACATATAATTGAAAATGCCATAATGAAAACATCATAACGAAAACACCATTAGTTGATTAATTAACAATATGATGAATTAACAAATATTAAATAAAACGTGTTAATGAAAACGCCATAAGTTGAATAATTAACAATAATCAACAATATGAATAATTAACAAATACAACGTGATAATGAAAACGTCATAATTAACAAAATTGATTACAGATTAACAAATAGTAAGAACTGATGTTTACAAATATTACTCCAACACATTCAAAACTAATCAGGTGTAAAACATGTTAATGAAAACGCCATAAGCTGAATAATTAACAAATAGTAAGAACTGATGTTTACAAATTAACGCCCATATTCACAACTAATCAGATATACGTAACCAGGTGTGAAACACCATTGATCGTAAACAATAAGCATATATTAGATCCCAAACGACAATTAACATTAATAATGAAAATGTCAAATATCAGTTCTTACTATTTGTTAACAAATAATGAAAACGACAAATGTTGGATATATGAAGAACGCCATTGAAACATAAACGCATTGTCAAATATTGCTTTGAAAAAAAAAACGAAGTTGAAACTCGCATAAAGAACAAAACGTCATATCTGTTGTATATGTATTGTATGATTTGCTAGAACAGATATAAAAACGTCATCGAATATTACTTTGTAGAACGAAATCCACGTTAGACGCCATAGATCTCGAAAGCTTGGAAATGAGGTAACTGCTAATACAAAATTTTTGGAGTTTTATTTGAAACAGAATTATAACGCGATTTATGGAGGGGAACGTGAACAACGACAATCATACCCCTGCATATCATTTAGCGCCCCCGTCACATGTTCGACCAGGATCCTTTCTCATCGTTTTCGTCTGATCACGTTTATATATATATATATATATATATATATATATATATATATCAATAAAAGTAATTGTTGTGGGCCAAAAAATAATTAAAACGGGCTAATAAAACAAAATCTTATGGGTCCAGAATAAATAAATAAATAAATAAATAAATAAATAAATAAATAGTGGACCAAATATGATTAAAAAAGAGTAAATTGTTTTTTTTCCTGGTTGGTTGATAATTTTCATCACTTTCAGTCATTAAATTTCTTTTCTATCCTAGAGTTTCAAAAAGTTGTCATTTTCATCCACTTTAGTAACGTCATCAAACTTTACATGTTTTTATCGATCACGTGCCCCCATGCGAGGACATTTTATTTCCTTTTTCACCATTTCAGGTAAAAACTCTCTACCCTCTTCCAAGAATCATCGGAGCCAAGTCTCAAGTTCTTTCATTAAAGCCACCAAATTCTTCCCCATAGGCAACCACCATCGCAACCACGAGGAAAAAAAGAAATAGATTATTAGCTTTTCATTGTCTTGTTTTGTTACCATATGGAAATCAATTGTTTATATTCAATGCTTCAGTTTATTTGGTCAAGCCATAACACCGGCTGGGAGGAGGTGGCAGGGTGGGAGTCCATCTTATTTCCTTTTTTACCATTTCAGGTAAAAACTCTCTACCCTCTTCCAAGAATCATCGGAGCCAAGTCTCAAGTTCCTTCATTTCCCTTTAAAGCCATCAAATTCTTCTCCATAGGCAACCGCCATCGCAACCACGAGGAAAAAAAGAAATGGATCATTATCATTTCATTGTCTTGTTTGGTTACCATATGAAAATCAATTGTTTATATTGAAAGCTTCAGTTTATTTGGTCAAGACATAACACCGGCTTTGGAGGAGGTGGCAGGGTGGGAGTCCGTCAGGATTCCCGGGGGGGTTTAATATAGGGGAATGATAAAATAAAAATCCATTTGAGTTGAAAAAACTCAAGAAACCCTTATAAAAACCTTATGTAATGTTTTATTTTTCTCTAAATAAATAGGAATGTAACATACATATATTTGAATATTTTTGTAAAAAAAAAACAAAAACAAAAAAATTGTTAAGTAGTTTTTTTTAAATGTTAAAAGTTCCATGTTACATAATATGTCCAAAAAATGCAACATACAGATTTTGAACATTTAAAAAAAAAACTAGTGGGCGTTTTTTACATTTTTTATAAAAATGTTCAAATATATGTATTTAACATTCCCTGTTTTTTTAGAAAACTATAAAAATGTTACATATGATTTTCTTGAGTTTTTTCAACTCAAATGAGTATTCTCCCTGTACTTCACCTATAAATATATATATTTTAGGGGCACATTTATTCTACTCGTCCCGGCCCTCGGATTTTTGAGGATTCTCTTGGACGTCCTGTAAAGTGATCTCCTCCGTTGCTCATAACTTCATTACAAACAAGCTTCATTTCAATTCTGGACTATTATCCCCATGGATCTACATTCAGTCCTTATTTGGAGAATTAAAAAGAAAAACATATGAAAATTCATTACTTATGAACTATATGTTTGCTTTGGACTATATGGATTCAAAATCTGGATTCAAATTTGAAAAGATAATAACAGTTAAAAACTGTTCAGCAAGAGAACAGTGGATCTAGGTAGCACTAAATTAATCTAAGATTTCACAATAGAAACTATGAACTGGTGAATGAGTTATTTCTAGTTAGTTATGGCGTTAAAGCTTTGAACCCACGTAGCAGAAGATCGAGCGTCTGCTTCGCTACGTGGGTTCAAAGCTTTAACGCCATAACTAACTAGAAATACTCTCTATTTGTGACATTATTACCTCATACCAAACAAGCACATCTAATAAAATCTTTATTCCTACATACGGGATATTATTCTCTCTCTCACACACGTGTATATATAGCTATATTCTATTACAGAAGTGAAAGAGAATTAAAAGAATAAAATAGAACAAAAGGCAAGATAACCAAGAAAAATGGCCAATAATGGCAGTGGTGTTCGAGTGGATGAATCATCACTTGTACCCTTGTTGGATCATCCATCTTCAAAAACCACAAACCAAGAACTCGAACTTCCGTTTCACCAACGATTCTTGATCGAGTCCAAGAAGCTATGGCATATAGTTGGGCCCTCGATCTTCAGCCGTGTAGCTACCTATTGCATGTTCGTCATCACACAAGCCTTCGCTGGACATCTAGGCGATCTTGAACTTGCTGCCGTCTCCATCGCCACAAATGTCATCGTGGGCTTCGACTTTGGCCTCTTGGTACATAACCTTTCCCTGATTTGTTCAGATTTTGGTTTCAATAAACGCTATGATGCGTTTTGATTCCAAAAGCCCATGCACTATATATAGAGACAATAAAATACCAAAAAAATTATTTACGTATAATATTTTAACTTAAGTTTTTAGATATAAACATATTCCTTTCTTCTCTAGTCATACTTGTGATCAATTGATGGTTTAACTTGTCCAAATACACAAACTCAAAGCTCAATTGATAGGTAGATTTGTTCAATCAGAATTGAAAAACTCATAACTATTACAATAGAAGGTCAAATTTGTTCATATACCGGTATACTGCATAAGGTGCAACACCAAACCAAATCACGTATCTAATCGCGGTCACATGTACTGCATCATGTGCAGTGGCGGATCCAAGAGGTTCCTGGGTTCTTAGGAACCCCCTCGGTTTGGAAAAAAGTAGTGGAAACCTTGGATGATTTAGGAAAAAATTAGTGAGAATTAGTAAGAATCTACCAAAAGGAACCCTTTGGAAAAAATTTCTGAATCCGCCAATGATCATGTGATGTAGATAATATTTTAACTTGGAAAGTTTTAAACACTAAAATATAAGTTATTTTAACTTGGAAAGTTTTAATCGATTGTTTAATATGTTCATATACTCAAAACAATTGCATCTAGATGGTCAAATATGTTTATTAAAGTTTAGCCTTATTGCAATACCTTATCTAATTTGTTGACATATTGGTTAACTGCGCATCAATCACATCACATACGCGCATCATGCGCTTCTAATGCACGCATTTTGTTAACTTTATTGTGTGATCCATCTAGTTGGGGATGGCAAGTGCTTTGGAGACACTATGTGGCCAAGCGTACGGGGCCAAAACCTATCGAATGTTGGGGGTGTATCTACAACGCTCATGGATCGTGCTTTTCGTATGTTGTATAATACTTTTACCCTTATACATATTCACCACACCAGTGCTAAAACTGCTCGGACAACCCGCAGACATAGCCGAGCTCTCAGGCGTGGTGTCAATGAGTCTGATACCCGTTCATTTCAGCCTATGCTTTCAGTTGCCGTTGCAAAGGTTTCTTCAAAGTCAACTTAAAACATCAGTCATCGCATGGGTTTCACTGGCCGCGTTGGTGGCTCATTCGGTGATGACTTGGCTGGTTGTGACCATGTTTCGGATGGGACTTATTGGGACGCTTGTTGTATTGAATATTTCATGGTGGTTGATCGTTATAGGGTTGTTTGCTTATGTGGTGTTCGGTGGTTGCCCGGAAACTTGGGGAGGGTTTTCAATGGAAGCTTTTTCTGGATTGTGGTCGTTTGTCAAACTCTCGGCAGCTTCCGGCGTCATGTTGTGGTAACTTACTTGCCGTTAAAACTTAAAAGTTTGAGGCTTACAAACTACTCCTAATTTATGACCACAAAGCATTTCTTATTTTTTTTTCTTCTGAAAAAACCTTTGAATTTTGTTTAGGCACGTTTGAAAACAATTAAAATTGATTAAATTATGCAAACGAAAATAAATGAGAAAAATACCAATATTAGAGTCATGTTGAGCAAGAAATTAACAAAGTATTCGTTGAATTGCAGATTTACGAAAATGGCCCTTCATGATTTTATTAAATCACCTTTCGTTAACTTAGGTCGCACTTTCACGACGTGCTGAAATTTGATGACTATTTTAAGGACTTTTTGGTCAACTAGATTATTTTGGTCTTTTCCCATTTCAAACTTATCATTTAAACTTTTTTATTTACATTTAACATGATACATATATTTTTTATTTAGTAAATACAAATAACGAGTATGTAAAGAAATCGGTTTAAATCGCCAGACTACTACAATTGACTAGTCCATATGGCTCGTACAACTCTATCAGTTTGGTTTGTCGTTTCTCAAAACCGTAATTAAAGATTCGATCTCTTAAGTGAAAACCATAGTTATTAAAGGCGCTAAGCGCACTTAAGGTGCATTGACGTCACCTAGGGCCTAGGCGCAAAAAAGCGAGAACCCTAGAAAAAAAGTGCACTTAAATGAAAAATAAAATATATTATGTATTGAAAATAATAATAAATATATCTTTTAGGTATATAAAATTAATAAAATTACTCTCCTAGTATAGTTATAGAACTAATATAGTTAGATATTAAAATCATTTAACTAGTTAAGTTTAAGCTTTTAAGTCAAAGTCGTATTTTTCATTTTTCATCTTCTTTCTCATCATGTTCATATTTCTACTCTCCCGTGATGCAACCACGACCACGAATCTATACCACATACGGATTTTGGCATTGATTTGCAGAAGTTCGCTGTAAACCGGCATGAATCTGGCCGGAAAAGTCACCGGAAAGTCTTTTTTGGCCGGGAACCTACTAGAAGCACGCCTTTGACGACACAAGGCAGTATGGTTGCGCCTCGCCTGAAAATTACGCCTAGACGCATTATGCGAGCACTTTTGATAACTATAGTAAAAACCATACATTAACCCTAATATAATTTTTTTGAAAAGACTGACAAGGTAACATCATAATGAATATTCTGTTGGTTAGTTCTGTTTTAGGCATAATGGAAAACATGAAAACATACATTTGATTGTATCAGTACAGGTCAGCAGAGAATCCAGATGGAGACGTAGCAACAGAGTTTTGACATGATTGTCAGCTTGGTCTGGTTCCTCCTTAGGGTGCAATCTAATGATGGTGATGAGAGAACCGATAAAGGGAAATCGGCTATGGAGAGGAGGTCGATTAATGTTATGAGTAATTAGGTTATCTATTTGTCTAACCTTGAAACCTCTACATTAGTCTCTTTATATATGTATCAAGGAGGAAACCCTGATTAGTTTTTTTTTTTTTTTTTTTTGAATGGCTAAACTTGCATGCCATGGGGATTGAACCCATGACCTCCACCTATTCTACACCTTATCTAACTCACCAACCCTGATTAGTTAATAAGGGTAATTGGACTCATCAACAATTACCAACTAATTATTTAATAGGTTGTTATATATTTTGATCTATATAATGTAAATGATTATAATGACTACTAAATTAAATATTATACCATAATATATTTAATCTTACATGTTCACCTTTGTAATAAATGCAGTTTGGAGAACTGGTACTACAGAATATTGATAGTGATGACAGGAAACTTGGAGAATGCAGAAATCGTAGTTGATGCTTTGTCTATATGGTAAACCCACCTCCATTATTAAAAACTGAATATTATATTACGTGTAAATTTTATTTATCAATTTTCAAAGATAAACACAACAACATAGTTATCAACTTATCATCTATTCTTCTTTGAAAATAAAATTGTCTTTTTGTATGTTGTCCAGTTACTGGCATGGTTCCATGTTCGTTGTTACATCGTCTTTTTGGTTTTATTTCGACCAAAAAATGGTTATCCAATTCAATATTCTATATTTTACGATGTTTTTTTAATGATTGGTTTCATTCTTTTAAAAAGTTATGAAATTCCGTACCTATTCTTTTTAACTTTTATAAACATTTTATTTATTATTTCTTGAAACTTAAAGATACTATATTTATTCATTTCACAACTGTTAAAAATTGGGTGTGCCTATTGGCACACCAAACCCTAGCAAAATTAGGGTTTACCTACGCAGCGTATTGGTCAATACGCAGCGTATTGGGTTAATACTTGACCTATACTACGTTATACGATACGATATCACACTTATAGGCTTATACGAGGTCAATACGTGACCTATACTACCCCTATACGATACGATATCACACTTATAGGCTTATACGAGGTCAATACGTGACCTATACGACGCTATACGATACGATATCACACTTATAGGCTTATACGAGGTCAATACGAGACCTATACTACACCTATACGACATGGTATCTCACTTATAGGCTTATACGAGGTCAATACGGGACCTAAACCACACCTATACGATACGATATCACACTTATAGGCTTATACGGGGTCAATACGTGACCTATACTACATCTATACAATACGATATCACACTTATAGGCCTATACGGGACATATGCTACGCTATACGATACGATATCACACTTATAGGCTTATACGAGGTCAATACGGGACATATACTATGATATACCATACGATATCATACTTATAGGCTTATACAAGGTCAATACGTGACCTATACTACACCTATACGATACGATATCACACTTATAGGCCTATACGGGACATATACTACGCTATACGATACGATATCACACTTATAGGCTTATACGAGGTCAATACGGGACATATACTATGCTATACGATACGATATCACACTTATAGTCTTATACGAGGTCAATACGGGACATATACTATGCTATACGATACGATATCACACTTATAGTCTTATACGAGGTCAATACGTGACCTATACTACACCTATACGATACGATATCACACTTATAGGCTTATACGAGGTTAATACGGGACCTAAATCACACCTATAGGCCTATACGGGTGTTATATCGTATCGTATAGTATCGTATCGGGTGTTATTTTCCTTTTTTTATAAATAAACAAAGGAATACACAAAAAAAAGAATACAAAAATGGAGCTTTATATACGCTCCTTATAGATCACTACGCAGCATATAAGACAAAAATGACACTACTACCCTTGTATTTGGCTTCGTATAGCCTCAATACAAGGGTATAAATGAAATTTTCAAACCTTTATATACGCTGAGTATAGGTCAATACACAGCGTATATAAACTTTGTGAAAAAATGATCCCTCAAACCTACCAAAATGACCCAAAAAAGTCTAATGGTTTATATACGCTGCGTAGAGAGCTATACGCAGCGTATATAAACCTTGTTTTCTGTGCAATGATTGGTTATTAGGCACTGAGATCCATGGTTTATATACGCTGAGTATAGGTCAATACGCTGCGTAGGTAAACCCTAAGTGTGCAGATAGGCAAACTGGGTGTGCAGATAGTTAGGGCCTAAAAATTACTTATAATAATACCTTTAAAACTGTTAAAAGTTACTTATAATAATACCTTTTAGGCGTACATACACAAATTTATGATGCATACTTATGAATACATTTTTGTTTCTTTTTAGCATGTCCATCAATGGCTTTGAACTCATGATCCCTCTTGGATTCTTCGCAGGAACCGGGTATATATTTCGACATACTTTCAAATATATTCTTCTTCTTCTCATGAATAACAAATTTTGTGTTTAAATTTCTCTCTTAATTTATATAAACAATTTTTAAATTCTTACCTTTATATATATTAAACATCTTTTTCATTTACATGTAAAGCTTGTGTGATTATGTGATTTAGAGTTAGGGTTGCAAACGAGTTAGGAGCAGGCAATGGCAAAGGCGCTAGATTCGCTACCATAGTTTCGGTTACAACATCCACGATAATAGGTGTTGTCTTCTGGATCTTAATCTTGCTATTCCACAACGAGCTAGCATTAATATTCACAAACAGTGAACCCGTATTAGATGCCGTTAGCCAACTTTCACTTCTCTTGGCCTTTACCATTCTTCTGAATAGCGTTCAACCTGTTCTTTCAGGTACGCCATCGGGTTGGTCGTGAGTGTTTGAACTTTGAAATATATTTCTTGTGTATCTTGATCATCCATAATGTGTAAATGGTTTAATCTAATAGGTGTTGCGGTAGGGTCCGGATGGCAATCATATGTAGCATACATCAACTTAGGATGCTACTATTTGATAGGACTCCCAATGGGATTTGTCATGGGATGGGTTTTCCATCTTGGAGTCATGGTATACATTATTTACTTCTATTTCCAATTTTATTAATATTAAATAATTAGGTTAGTAGTAAAATGGACGGGTTGGGTAACACAAAATAATAAAATCGTAGTACTCGATTGGAGTTATAATCATTTTATTATTGACATATCATATTATTTTACGATGCGTATGCATGTCGATTGGAGTTATATTTCGTCGATAACATTTTATGGTTCATATTCACAAGGGTATTTGGGCTGGGATGATCCTCGGAGGAACTGCATTTCAAACGTTGGTATTAGCTATCATCACAAGTCGTTGTAATTGGGAATTGGAGGTTAGTTCATTCAGACTCAGTTAATACTTTTAAATCAATTCAAGTATTTTACAAGTGGAAAAGTGAGTACCATCGATAGAAAAATCTTTGGTAATCACCGACGGATTCCACAGAATCCAAAAAAGAAAATAACATTTATAATTTTTGTTTTGGAAAAGGCAAACTAGTTTTTTACTTTCGTCGCATAATTACTGAAGCATCCCACAAGACCCAATGAAAAAAATAACGAAAAAAAATTGTTGTTGAATATCCCATGAAAATCCGTCGGTAACCGGTCAGGAAAACTATTACCCACGCCAAGTTTACCGACAAACTATCATTGGCGAATTTTCAACTCACATATAACCAAATTAAAATTTGATTGTTAAAATCTGCAGGCACAGAAAGCAAGTAAACATGTAAAGAAGTGGGCAGTTGTGCATTGAAGATGACAAATTACTATCTCCTTTGATTAAACTGAAATCTAGTGCCCATCCTTCATGTTCTAGTATTGCATCTATTAACTATTTTTGTATATCATATGTAACCGTGGCAAGATTGAAAATTTAGCATTAAATTTTGGTCGCATTGCATGTGCTATCAGATTTGATAGTGACATTGCCAAAAAGGTATGGTTTGCCCAAGTAAGACAACACATAAATTTATCAAAAGTACTTCACCACATGTTGCACAAGACAGGATAAAATCAAACAAGTATCAAATATTATACTAGGCAACAAGAAAAATATAACCTTAACATTTGGACCTGTTCGAAACTGGAACCAAAATTAGCATGAAAACAACAACCCTAACATGTTTTAAGAAATAAAGGTATGCGAGATAGACATATATGGACCGGCCACTTAAGGCAGTCCCCGAGAGCTCAATGGCCCTCGTGGGGGGGGTGGGGGGGGGGGGGGGGGGGGAAGGGGGCTATGCAAATAGGAAAAGATAGGCCCTCTTAATTTTCAAGTAATTACATGTAAAGCTCAATAACAAATCATTAGAAATAACATAAACAAACGATTAAACAATTTAATATACTTAAACAAAAATAACTTAAATAAACATTTTAATATAACTAAAACAAGTAAAAGTAATAAAAATTAATCAAATATTTAATATAACTAAAACAATTAAAAGTAATAAAAATAAATCAACACTACAAGAATTATACACTTTTACCGGCGACACCTTTAGCGGCGACAGGCCACCTGTCGCCGCTATTGGTCGATCCGCGTCAAACCGAACCCCAGCCGTTGATTATTAATTTGATCTAATGATTGGAGACTAAGGAAGCAATACCGGCGACAATTTATAATCAATACCGGCGACAAACTGTCGCCGCTAACGATTGGTGCCCCACTTTAATCCCCAGCCACACAAATCTTATCCTGATTAACCCTAGTTAGAACAGTAGCGGCGACAGAGGAAATGTCTATCGTATATGTTGGTTATGACTTTTTTGTCACTAGGTACCTGAAGTTAACTATATGTTCATGACAAGGTTAAAACTAATTAAATGTTCTTAATAATGGTTGAGGGTTCATTTCTAACATGGTTTCCATAAAACACATCTATACTAGAGCTCATAATATATGATAAGACACAATAATACGACATCATTTAACACGAAGTTAATGGCTTTGGGTAAACAAATTGGTCATAAACTTGTGAACACGTTAACGAGTCGGATACAACATGTCTAAATGGGTTAAACCCACATTTCCAGTTAGGCTAATGGGTGTGGGGATCCGTATCGAGGGCCGGCTACACCACCCCCTCCTGCTGCATCGTTTTGTCTTCGTCCTTCCCAAGCCGTGCGCGACGTCCCTCACTTCTTTATCCAACACACACACACACATACATACATACATACATATATATAAAGGGGCTCATCCCCACACCCTAGGCTTATCCCGCACACCCGCTGACGTGCACACCTACGTAGCAGATCATCCTTAAGGGACTACCCACCTCTACACCCACACTGGCTCAATGCCATGCGCACCTGCGTGCGTGCGCTACGTCACCTGTGTCACACCCTGACTTTTGCGGAAGCGTATGATGTGTGACTGGTTTAATATCATTGCATTCAATCGTAATAAACAACTACATGATCAAAACGATGTTCATCCATTCATAAAATTTGGGTATTACAAACACCGGTTATTTAAGTTTTAAAACACAACCTTCGACTAGGTTACAAACCAACAAAACTGGATGACATCTAAACTTGGAGTCTACTTCTAGTTACGACACCCGCGCCCAAGATCCATCCTGTCACCTGAAATACATGTAATTTTGGAAAACATCAACAAAAGTTGAGCGAGTTCATGCGTTTTGTGTGAGTACTGTATTCTTGTAAATCTCTGAGAGACTCCTTTGTTAACAGTTATGAAAAGCGTGTATGAACATAATTTTTTAACAAGGACTTTAAGGCATGTGAGGACATAGGGAGCACTCGTAATGAGTAGGCTTATACCCTTGTCGATTTTCCTCGACTGTGTCGATTAACCTCGACTGTGTCAATTTACCTCGACTATGTCAATTTCCCTCGACTGTGTCGATTACCCTCGACTGGGACTCCGAAGCACTGTTTGGTACTAGTTGTGACCATGAGTGGGGTTCGGTCGTACCCGTTAGATCTAACCCTCGTCCCTAATTAAGTATTAATGGCATTTCAATATTAAGTCTATGCTCACATGATCTAGTATTTCATAGGCATTTCATACCGTTCAAGCATTCGTAACATGTATTTCACCCCCGAGAGTTATAAAACCAAAAACAGTTAAAGAAAAGGGGGAGCATGAACTCACTGTTTTGCGTCTTCAGTACTCATAACTCAAATCTCGTCAGCAAACACGACTACCTATAATGTGCTAGGGTCTATTAGACGAGCGGGCCGTGCCTTGCCTTAGTACTCATGTTTTGAGTTACGTTTCCTTTATGTCTTTAACATTATCCAAAGTTATAATACTTCTCACGTATTTATTTTCGCTTTTCCTTCCCAAGGATGGGAGTATTTCATACATGTGTATTTGTATTCTCGTATTTGTAGTTTCCAAAATAATATATTTTCAACTCTTACTTCAGAAAATATATTTAAACTTGTTTTGCCCCAAAAATAATGTATTTCAAGAAAATATAAATTTTCTCAAAAATCATATGTCTTCTAATATTCTAGGAAAATATATCTTTACTTTCAAAAATAATATATTTTCTCTTTGTCGAAAATATGATATACTTTGTAATAATAACGAAAATCATATTTTCATTCCTTGAGTCCCAAAATAATATTTACCAAAAATATATTTGTAAGAGTATCTTCCGGAATATTTTATATGTTACGTTCTCGTGTTTGATTTCACAATACTAAGCGTATAACTTATATATTTATTCCTTGTAATTTTTGGTATTATTTTGGATTGTAAGTTCTTGGTATCTTTGTTAAGTCATATTACTTTAAATCCAAAAATAATATAACTATACACAAAGTATACACATATTCACACAAGTGTCTTTAAAATATATATTCTAAATATATATTTATTCATTTTTATTTGCAAAAACCAACCTCCAATATTTGTATTTTTGTTACAAAGTTTATGGCAAAGTTTATATTGAAAAACATAGGTTAAAACATACTTGTAAACACTTGTTCAGAAAATATTTTCTAAGTGTTTGTATTTTTAGAAAATTTTGCCATAGTTCCCTTTGAAAATGGAGGTGTCCATGCTATTTAGCATATCATTTTATTTTCAAGTTCATGTGTTCACATGAGGATGATCATCTTATGTTGTTACATGATCATCCTCCCACTTGCTAGATTATGTGTTTAATCGCCATCTAGCAAGCTCCATGTGATAGTTAACATCATCATCTCAAGAAATCAACAAACAAACATTGTACATACATTAAACATCATTTCATCCAAGATATCAACATATGTAAGCTTTATGTTTCATGATTCAAGTGTATGTCTTTTAGTGTTCATGTGATTTACAACACAATATGTCTTTTAACCAAGCAAAAATAGAAGTAAACAAGGATCAAGAGAGTCTTACTACTGGTGGTGGTGTTAACTTCGGCCGAGAGAGGGAGAGGAAGAGAGAGTGAGAGGTGTTGTGAAGAATGATGAAGTGTTGATGAGTTCTTATAACCATACTTCTCTAATATCCAATGGGTTTAATGTCTTGAAAGTACATTACAAATCTTACCATAATCTTTGTGAATCCAAGGAATATCATAAATAATCTTGTGAGATCTTTGGAGGTGGGGCCTTACTTGGGTCGTAAATTATGAGGGGGATGGGGTTTAGTGTAAGTTTGAATGATAATGTAGGTAAATAGTTGGAGGTTAAGTGTAATATCTAGTGTTTATGTGTACGATGCATTTCATAGTGTGTTAGGGTGTTCAGGAACCATAACTAGTTCAAAAATAATATAACAATGCTTCTAGCAATATTTTGGTGTTCCGGGTAATGTCCGGTTGTTCGATTAGATACCGGTTCGTTAGAGTGTCAAATTATTCCGTTTAGTGATCTTTAAGTACCCTTTTGTGACACTTTTAATTCCCGACACTTAGGAAAGCATACATGACCATTCTGCCATATTTTTGTATGTTACTAGCATGTTAAAATGCTGATTTTTGCTGTTTAATGCTGAATTCTGCACTTTGAGTGGGTTTTAGGCACTTTCCGGCACTGTATCCATCACCTAGATAAGCAGTTTTGTAATCCTTACTTTTCTACACACTATACTAGTGTATCACTTGCTCTCTGGCTCATACTGGGCCTCAAAACACTATCTGTCTATGTACTGAACTTCGTCAGCATTTTTAGTTTGTCTGATAATGGTGCCAGTTTTGTTCTGTGTATTATTAGAACTATATCGTGTTGCATGTAGCAACGATAAAAGTCTTGCAACATGAAATGCCATTGTATGTATATAACAGTAATCAGAAATTCATTTGTCTTGTAAACTAGATCATGCACAATTATTTAAGCACATATTACTGTTCAATTAGTGTACGGAATGTATGGAAAAGTGATAGTTGTCACAGTCTCCCCCTATTAAAAGAATTTCATCCCGAAATTCAAGCGATGCCATCGGTCGCAGGGGAGTTGTGAATCAAATGTGATCACTTATGTTTAAAATTTGTCTTCATGTTCCCATGTACTCTGGGTCATGATATGAATTCTAATGTACTCAAGTAAATCAATTACGTGTTCTCTGTATCTCGTGGACTCTTGGTCCGCAACCTTAACAGGTTCTATAGTAATTTCATTGTTTGTCATTGACGTGAATCTTATTTGTGGGAACAACGACTGTTCCTTGAGTCAGACTCCTCTAAAGACTAGACACATGGAATGTGTCGCGATCACTACTGATCTTTTTCTGGAAGTTTCAACTTGTGAGCAATGGTTCCGATCCCTACACCGGGGGTCCAACCTTTAAGTTTTCCAAATCACACCACGCCTTCTCTAGGCGAGGCTCTCATTAAAGCCATACTTCTTGTTTCAAATTCCTACGATTTCCGCCGCTCATCGACGCAATCTTTCTGTATTCCGCGGGCTGTCTTAATAGATCACATATCTGAACTATCTTGCCTCTAGTTTTTTTTCCTGGACCAACTCGGGCCAGTAGATTGTTTATCTCCGGTCTTCGTTCAATACGACAGGGATCAACTTATTATGTTCCATCTAAAGCTTCACACGAAGCGGTTTAAACGGTGGTGTGATAAATACTGTTGTAGGAAAACTCCACTAAGGGCAAGTGAGTGTCCTAACTTTTCATCAAAGTTTATCATACAAGCACGTATCATGTCCATACAGTGTGCATCGTTCAGTAGCTTAGTCAATCTACGTTAATATTCAAGTTTTTACGATCAACGGTGTGCTGCAACCCTTGTGATTAGTAAAGTTCGTGCAGCGTTTTCCTACAGTTAATGACGTCAAATTTGCAGTGCGCAATCACTGTATCTAGATCATTGTTTCTTCTCATGATCTGTGACGCGTATGCAATGTCGTGGTCTCGTTGCATTGACGCGCAATCGAGACTTTATCGAGAAGCGTCACATAATTGCAACTCTAACTCCTTAGCTGTTGATTGTAGGGTTGGCATGAATCTCGTTCTTATCCACCATGTATCTTAAAGTTCTCACTTCGCGAGTTCGAAATCAGCTTTTCGTCATCATAGCACATAACTGTCCTTTCTCTAGAGTCGCAAGATAAATTTCAGAGGTTTCTCACGACCTTCCTTGGTCGCTGGACACATAAGAATGTAGCCAATAAATATAATCATGTTCTTATCCTTGTACGACTTGCACACCTGATTCATGAGGTCCATGAATATCGCCGGTGCATGTGTTAAGCCAAAAGGTACGACAAGGAACTCGTAATGCTCGAAGCGAGTCCTAAAGGTCATTTTAGGGATATTTCCTTCTTGTATTCACAGTTGAGGACATCCTGTCCTCAAGTCGATCTTTGAGTGGTAACTAGAACCTTACGATTGGTCTGTTCCTGTCATCAATCCTAGGCAAAGGATACCAATCCTTGATATCCAATTCTCTGGAATTTATGCAAAATGGAAACTGTCAACTTTCTCCTCATGTCTTTAACTAAAGATGTCATGTCCTTAATTCCTTCTGTCTAGCAGCTCTTGCAGATATATCGGAAGCTCATGCTTCGCGGACGAAGCTAGTCGGTAAGGCGTCATTCGTCACTAGTGCCGCTCCTGGCACGGGATTTATTCTAGACTCCTTCTGTTGCTGCGGAGGTATTCCTGGCAAGTCTTCAGCAAAGGATTCTGGAACTTCTTCTGTCACGGGGATGTTCTCAGGCTCTGCAGTCTACTCGGAGGCGTTTCTGTGTCTCTTCGACCAATGAGAGATGTCGCAGATCCGCTGCCTTATGGGGTCTAGCACCCCTGCACCTATTGCAGGATGTGGTGTACTATAAATGTTTCATCATTTGCAAGAGGGATGCGACTGATTTTCTTATATCGAACGACTTCAGCTGTATACATGGATTTCCAATCCATGCTGACTATCATATCATGACTTTCCAAGGCAATGGTAACGGAAAGTTCCGGCCTTCTGAGTGCCAAAATATAATCCTTAATTGCTTCATCTGGTAACCTTCTATATGCCCATTTCTAAACAATACGGTACGTCTATTCTACTCGAAACTAGGACAAGCAGTTTCTTAAGTTCTAAGCATATAAGGTTAAAGTTGTGCTAGTATAAATCAGAAATAGATGCATAAGGTTAGTTAATAGGGAACGTAACCTTAACCACATCTGGATCCTGGCGTGCTTCATGAGTTTCGATCGTTAAAACCCTTCATTGCTTGTTTCTTCCTAGGGCAATCTCTCCTAAAGTGCCCTGTTTCACCATATTTGTAGCAACCTGGTACTCTACCTTTATTTCTTTTGTCTGGATCCTTCGCCCAACAGGCATCCTTGCTGTGTCCTTCTTTTCCACAATTTCCGCACTTAGACCTCAGACATCGACCTTCATGGTGAAAATTGCATTCCCCGCACCTCGGCTTGGTCCCCGAGTAAACTTTACCACCAGCCTTATTAGTGGCTCCATCAGCCTTCCTGCCACGAGGCGGGTTCACTTCCTTTCTTTTGTTAGCTTTAGAGCTTCCATAGCTGACTTGGGTGCCTATCTTTAGGTTTGAAGACTTCCTTTTCCCTTTGCCTGATGACTCCACATGAGTCTCTTTCTTGTTATCCTCAGATTCCAAAAATTTCCCCATGCGTAGAGCTTCTTAGTAAGAGTGACACTCAAATCGATAGCCTCTGCAATGGTCGAGGGCTTTGAGGTAGTAACCATGCTCCTAATTTGAGGTGCAAGTCCCTAAATGAATCGTTCAATCCTCTTGAATTCTGGCTTGACTAAGTAGGGGACGACCCTAGACAAGTCATGAAATCGCTGGACGTACTAAGAAATCTTCGGCCCGTCCATTTTCAAATTCCAGAACTCCACCTCAAGCTTCCGGATTTCAGCCCTAGAGCAGTATTTCTTTTCCATCATTTCCTTGAGCTCATCCCAGCTCAGTGCATAAGCAGCATCTGCACCAAGGGTCTGAACCTGAAGGTTCCACCAGGAGAGTGCGCCATCAAAAAACAACCCTGAGATAAAGGTAACTCTCTGTTGGGGTGAACAGTTACTCATTCTTAGAACGGAGTCAGTCTTTTCTGCCCAACGGACAAATGCAACGGCGCCTCCTGTGCCATCAAAATTCAATGGCTTGCAGTCCAGGAACTGTTTATAGGTGCAGCCAGTTGTAGGGTTATTTCTGGAAGTGCCACCGCTGTGTTCGGAGCGGAGGGCTTCATGTCGGGCAATTGCCTGTGAGATGCGTTCTTGAAGCTCGGCTTCTGTCCTTGGTAACATTCTTGTGTATGTGTCGCGTCTGGGTGGCGTTCTCTTCTGTCAAAAGCATGGAATGGATTAGACAACATTCCATAATTGTCTATGAGGTACGTAGTACCATAAGTAAACGTGTAATCACCCAATATCACATGCATATATATATATATATATATATATTCAACAATGTGTGAGCGAGGCAACAATTACTGAGCCTTCATATAGGCTTGGTAACTTGGCCTATTGCTTGTAATAATGTATTCAAGGCTACATCACCTTGTTCATACAAGTTTCGTAAAGTGGTAGAGTGTATCCTCACTGAATCTTTCTGAATGTTATCCATCTTCTCTTGCTTAAATATCGTTTCTCAAATGTCTCGTACACGGGTAGACACGAAGTAGGCAAGAAAGGTTTCCAACTTTATAAAGTGCTAAAGCACTGGTCGATGTATTGTTCTACCATATGAAGGTGTGAACACCTAGAGTTTATTTTTGGAGGGATGGTGATCATCAACCTAACCCGCAGAGTCCACCAGGATTTCCATGCACTACAAGTTGTTATTACGTGGGCCCCCGTAATAATAAATTGTCTTGCACAGTTACCCCAATTTTCCCTCGTCCAAGAAGATGATTAATCAAGGAGGGGACACTACTGTCCTTATACCTCTGATATGGAAAGGACCATTACGGTGGTCCACGCGCTAACACTCGTTATCGTTACGCGCAAATAGGCACGATGATTAAATGAAATAGGAATAAAGAGAATTCCTAGTAGTTGGAGGGGCACCTTCAAGACGAATACTTCATCTTCCTTTTCTGGTCAGGTGTCATCAATCTTGCTTCACAAAAGCCGCAGGGATCTTGTCCTGCTGATGAAGAATTCGTTCAAGGTTGCCGCCTCTGCCTCGTCATCACTATCGTAGTCAGGCACCTTCACGATCGAGAGAGAAGAGTAGCCATTTTCTACGGAAGCAAGCTCAAAATCTTGTTTGGTAATCACTCAAGCCATGAGCTTTGCAAGGAACGCGAGGTCTATAGCTTCATCGTGCGGGTAAGTACAATAATAGGAGTCGGAGTCGAAAGTATCTTATTCACGTCAATAATCATTCCGTACACTTATTTGTATGTATATATATATCAATAAACAAATATGTTACTTAGCATAAACAGGCAATTCGATGCATTATATCACGTATAACTCTCGTTTATTCTTTGGGGGGGGGGGTCATTTTGTCTTTGGCAAGTCTAACTCGTGTAGACTATCCCTTAGTTGGCACCTTATTTTGGGGTATTCCCTATTAATGTCCTTGCCTGGTCTCTTCTTTGAAAAGTGTTTGACTCATGGATCTTGACGCTTATGTGAATGTAATGAAAAACCTTTTTGTAAAATGTTTTTGTGAGAGAACTCTTGTGATTGTAGTCTAGACTCGAGAAGGAATCCTAGTTCACTACAATCGAAGCTCTGATACCAAACTATCACACCCTGACTTTTGCGGAAGCGTATGATGTGTGACTGGTTTAATATCATTGCATTCAATCGTAATAAACAACTACATGATCAAAACGATGTTCATCCATTCATAAAATTTGGGTATTACAAACACCGGTTATTTAAGTTTTAAAACACAACCTTCGACTAGATTACAAACCAACAAAAGTGGATGACATCTAAACTTGGAGTATACTTCTAGTTACGACACCCGCGCCCAAGATCCATCCTGTCACCTGAAATACATGTAATTTTGGAAAACATCAACAAAAGTTGAGCGAGTTCATGCGTTTTGTGTGAGTACTGTATTCTTGTAAATCTTTGAGAGACTCCTTTGTAAACAGGTATGAAAAGCGTGTATGAACATAATTGTTTAACAAGGACTTTAAGGCATGTGAGGACATAGGGAGCACTCATAATGAGTAGGCTTATACCCTTGTCGATTTTCCTCGACTGTGTCGATTAACCTCGACTTTGTCAATTTACCTTGACTATGTCTATTTCCCTTGACTGTGTCGATTACCCTCGACTGTGTCGATTACCCTCGACTGGGACTCCGAAGCACTGCTTGGTACTAGTTGTGACCATGAGTGGGGTTCGGTCGTACCCATTAGATCTAACCCTCGTCCCTAATTAAGTATTAATGGCATTTCAATATTAAGTCTATGCTCACATGATCTAGTATTTCATAGGCATTTCATACCGTTCAAGCATTAGTAACATGTATTTCACCTCCGAGAGTTATAAAACCAAAAACAGTTAAAGAAAAGGGGGAGCATGAACTCACTGTTTTGCGTCTTCAGTACTCGTAACTCAAATCTCGTCAGCAAACACGACTACCTACAATGTGCTAGGGTCTATTAGACGAGCGGGTCGTGCCTTGCCTTAGTATTCATGTTTTGAGTTACGTTTCCTTTATGTCTTTAACATTATCCAAAGTGATAATACTCCTCACGTATTTATTTTCGCATTTCCTTCCCAAGGATGGGAGTAATTCATACATGTGTATTTGTATCCTCGTATTTGTAGTTTTCAAAATAATATATTTTCAAGTCTTACTTCAGAAAATATATTTAAACTTGTTTTCTCCCAAAAATAATGTATTTCAAGAAAATATAAATTTTCTGAAAAATCATATGTCTTCTAATATTCTAGGAAAATATATCTTTACTTCCAAAAATAATATATTTTCTATTTGTCGAAAATATGATATACTTTGTAATAATATATTTTCTCTTTGTCGAAAATATGATATACTTCCAAAAATCATATTTTCATTCCTTGTGACCCAAAATAATATTTACCAAAAATATATTTGTAAGAGTATATTCCGGAATATTTTGTATGTTACGTTCTCGTGTTTGATTTCACAATACTGAGCATATAACTTATATATTTATTCCTTGTAATTTTTGGTATTATTTTGGATTGTAAGTTCTTGGTATCTTTGTTAAGTCATATTACTTTAAATCCAAAAATAATATAACTATACACAAAGTATACACATATTCACACAAGTGTCTTTAAAATATATATTCTAAATATATATTAATTCATTTTTATTTGCAAAAACCAACCTCCAATATTTGTATTTTTGTTACAAATTTATAGCAAAGTTTATATTGAAAAACATAAGTTAAAACATACTTGTAAACACTTGTTCAAAAAATATTTTCTAACTGTTTGTATTTTTAGAAAATTTTGTCATAGTTCCCTATGAAAATGGAGGTGTCAATGCTATTTTGCATATCATTTTATTTTCAAGTTCATGTGTTCACATGAGGATGATCATCTTATGTTGTTACATGATCATCCTCCCACTTGCTAGATTATGTGTTTAATCGCCATCTAGCAAGCTCCATGTGATGACTAACATCATCATCTCAAGAAATCAACAAACAAACATTGTACATACATTAAACATCATCATTTCATCCAAGATAACACCATATGTAAGCTTTATGTTTCTGGATTCAAGTGTATGTCTTTTAGTGTTCATGTGATTTACAACACAATATGTCTTTTAACCAAGCAAAAATAGAAGTAAACAAGGATCAAGAGAGTCTTACTACTAGCTTCAAGCTAGGGAAGAACACTAGTTGATGATGAAGACAAAAGTGGTGGATAAAAGCTAATGATGGAGGTCCTTGACAATCCACAAGCACCAAGCTTCGTTAGTGACCTTCTTACACCTCAAGATAACCTTGGAATGGATGGATGGATGATCGAAAATAGTGATGGTGGTGGTGTTAACTTCGGCCGAGAGAGGGAGAGGAAGAGAGAGTGAGAGGTGTTGTGAAGAATGATGAAGTGTTGATGAGTTCTTATAACCATACTTCTCTAATATCCAATGGGTTTAGTGTCTTGAAAGTACATCACAAATCTTACCATAATCTTTATGAATCCAAGGAATATCATAAATAATCTTGTGAGATCTTTGGAGGTGGGGCCTTACTTGGGCCGTAAATTATGAGGGGGATGGGGTTTAGTGTAAGTTTGAATGATAATGTAGGTAAATAGTTGGAGGTTAAGTGTAATATCTAGTGTTTATGTGTAGGATGCATTTCATAGTGTGTTAGGGTGTTCAGGAACCATAACTAGTTCAAAAATAATATAACAATGCTTCTAGCAATATTTTGGTGTTCTGGGTAATGTCCGGTTGTTCGGTTAGATACCGGTTCGTTAGAGTGTCAAATTATTCCGTTTAGTGATCTTTAAGTACCCTTTTTGTGACACTTTTAATTCCCGACACTTAGGAAAGCATACATGACCATTCTGCCATATTTTTGTATGTTACTAGCATGTTAAAATGCTGATTTTTGCTGTTTAATACAGAATTCTGCACTTTGAGTGGGTTTTAGGCACTTTCCGGCACTTTATCCATCACCTAGATAAGCAGTTTTGTAATCCTTACTTTCCTACACACTATACTAGTGTATCACTTGGTATCTGGCTCATACTGGGCCTCAAAACACTGTCTGTCTATGTACTGAACTTCGTCAGCATTTTTAGTTTGTCTGATAATGGTGCTACTTTTGTTCTGTGTATTATTAGAACTATATCGTGTTGCATGTAGCAACGATAAAAGTCTGGCAACATGAAATGCCATTGTATGTATATAACAGTAATCAGAAATTCATTTGTCTTGTAAACTAGATCATGCACAATTATTTAAGAACAGATTACTGTTCAATTAGTGTACGGAATGTACGGAAAAAGTGACAGTTGTCACAACCTGTGAGCCTATACGAGCACGCCACATAGTCGCGCCGTATTTGCTCACTCTGGTGCGCCGCGCAGGTCACATCAGGGCCCCCGCTCCCTGCGCGCAACCGCGCCTCGTACCCGCGCGCCAGCATGCCACGTCACCAACCACCTGGTCCTAGCAACCCTTGTGCTCCACCACGCGCACGTGGTTAAAAATAAAAAGGCGGCTCTCAAGCGGCTCGCGGCGATGCGAGCATGCGAAGTGCGCCATCAAAGCGCCCCATCGCCCACGCCACGCGCGAGCGAGTGCGAGTTAGGGTGCTCCGTACCCTTCGCGAGTACACTTAGTGTGTGCTTCCATGAAACAATAAGGATGGAGAGTTCCGCCTTAAATACCCCTTTAAGTTTCATCTCTCCTCCTATGTGGGACAAGGTGCCACTTTCCCTTTTATTTCAGCATTCAATGTTTCAAACACCAAACTTTGAGCATCGATATCTCATTCATCTTAGCTCCGTTAGGACGTGGTTTAGTTCGTTGCGAAGCTCTTCCAACATAGAACACAAACACACAAATAAATATATAAAGAAACCTCTGTTTCTTATATTTATTTCCAGTCCAAAATAGGAAAAAAAATCATTTTCCTATATTTGTGAAAAATGATAATTTTACCAAATTTCCAACAATCCCTCAGATGAATGGAAATCGACCTTTCCTTACACGTTTCAACGATATACTTCGACAGTTGAGTATTGCAAGATAGGTAGGTTGTTACCTTTAAACCTTCTTTTGTGAAGCATACTTAGCTTACTAGCGGTTTGTAGACGCGATGTCCTTAAACATACCCCCATTTGTGTAAACGACAATACACTTCACACAATACTCTCCCTGGTCTAGCCAACCCCTCGTTGTCGTGTCCTATTATGGTCCTGGAACACTAGCCTGGTTCTGCGAGAGCTCTAGGATTGCGCACCCCACAAAGCCATTCGAAGTGACCCTACTTCTCTATCACATAGGTGATTCTCATGAATCATTAATAGCATCATGGTTATTTGATTTCCCGAAATCGATAACTTTAATATGCTTAACCTCACATGAATGTCACTGATTGGAATGGACTAGGAAGTACATAACTCCCTTTTATTTGGTTTAGGGTACTCCCCCACAGTGACTCCGTTTTGGTAATATGATTAAGTTGTCCTATTGAACTTAGATCTTGGGATCTCCAGTCAACTAAGTTAGGTTTCCCTCATATTCCCCTTTATCACAGGCTTTAGTCCCATTCCTCTTGACGACGTTTCAACTAACTCTCTGCTTAAGCCTTTTGTAAACGGGTCCGCAATGTTATCCTTTGATCTCACATAATCAATTGTGATAACACCCGTTGAGAGTAGTTGTTGTACCGTGTTATGTCTACATGTCTACATCGCATGTGCCTTGATCTGCCATTGTACATCAAGCTTTGAGCTCTACCTGTAACACCCCGACAACGAGTTTGGTAATTAAACACCGTTAATACTAAAGAGCGGGTAGAATACCGTTAGCAGAAAAGATTAACCCGGAAATTATTAGGATTCAAATAAATAAGCCTAATAATAAATAAAAAGAGAGCAAACGACTTGAGAAGACAAAAGTTCATAAGGAGCCCGAGTTAACGGGATTTAAAATAAAACGGGTTTTTTAACTTACCGAACCTACTAAGTTGACTAGGAATAATTCTAACCTAGTTAGATAGTGACTTATGAGTGGGTTAAAACACTTAAATTATGAACTAAGGAAAATGGAGGGGCCAAATTTGTTAAACTTGAAACTTGATTTAATTAAAACAAATAAAATCCCAACAAACACACACAAGAGTGTGTGTGTCTGGTCGATTGAAGCAGAGGGCATCCAAAGGGAAACCCCAACCCTAGTTCATGCTAAGTCTCTTAAATTGAAGGTCCAAATCAAGTCCAAATCGAAATCCAAGTATGAATTAGTGATCTCCACTGAGAAAGGAGTCACGAGGTGTGTAAATTTCTTGAGAAATCTCTAGTTAAATTTCTGAGCAAACTTAGAGAATTCGAATTAGATGGTTGCATGTTCATTATATGATGAAATAGGAACATTGTAGTGTCTAGGAGTAAACCCTAGACAAACATATGATGAAATTAGGTCTAATTCTTGTGAATTCATGATCACCATTGAAGGTGATAAGTGGGTTTTGACTAAATTCGTGTATGATATGTTTTTAGGGTTTTTGATTGCTAAAAATAATGTTATAATGTCATAAACATGTTTTAATTGAAAGCTGAATTCAAACAGCTTCTGATCAGAATTTACAGCCGACTTATATTGGCTGTAACATGGATAAAACATGACAAAAACATGTGTTTCTAGAGTCTAAAATGTAATTCCAGGAAATATCTTTAAAACCCCACTGGAATTGCATTTTTTCGACAAGAATTGAATGTTTTATGAATTTTTCGGTATCGAAGGTTCAGGCTACGTTTTCTGGCAGAAATTGCAGCCCATTACGAATGTCATAACTCAATTTAAGAACTGAGTTATGATCTCAAATTTTTACTGTAGGTATCTTCAGGTAATTCCAAAAAGCTCCAATTGAAATTTCGTCAATCGGATAAACGAGGAATTTTAAATGAATTTTTTTAAGCTGCAGTCAGAAGTGACGAATCTGATTGCAGCTTAGTAAATGAATTTTTACGAATTTTTGGTAAAGATTTAGATCTTGAAATTTTAACACAAGTCCTAACCCTCCGAGAGGTACGTCACATAAAAAAATCATAATTTTTTAAAACTTGTAAACAGGTTAAACATGTCACAAAAAATAGCCTATTTTTCGGTGATATGAACTTGCCTAATTGATGTTAATCTTGGCTAAATGACAAGTTTTAAACTAGTTGCTGAATATATGGCATGCTTTGATTGATAAGAGTTTTAAATATCAAGTCGATTTAGACTTAATATTGTAAACCATGTGATTGAAAGTAGTTAACTTTGATAAGCTAAGTTAACTAATCATGAAGTCGAATAGTAGTTTCGACATAGAAAATAAGTGAGGTGGAATAGTCGTGATTGTTAATGACTAATTTAACCGCCTTGTAAATGATTGACAATAGTTTGACGCTTTACGAGCTAGGTGGAGGCTTGGGAAAGAAACGGTCAAATGAATCAAGTTGGAATATGACGTTCCGGCATGATTTGTATGTATTAGTCATGAGAGGTAAGTGAAGCTTACACCCCCTTTGTAATTACAATACATTTATTTGTATGTATTAGTCATGAAACATGTTAGGTATTGGAATTATGACGTTCCGGCATGATGGAACGCAAGTTGGAATAAATGAAAATGGTAAGAAACCATTAATTAGGGTAATAAGGTTAAAACGGTGGACTAGTCGAGTGAAGACTAAGCAATAAGGAATTTTGAACATCGCGCTTTGGGGTGAACCGTGATGGGTAAAAATGGTTAATTGACAATCCGTAAATGAATTAACGGATAGATAAAGATTTAAAAAGGTAATCTTTTGGTGTAAGTCTTAATGGGTCAAATAATTAAAGGAATGTCCTTTAAGTAATTGGAAGTCATGGTGTAAACCGGAATAGGTTTAAGGGGCGAGATGGTATTAAAATACCATCATACGTAGATAAAAGGTCATTTCGACTAAACGGGTCAAATGGTGTGTTAATACCATTTAGCAATAATAATTGATGACAGTTTGTTAAGTCTGTGATCGCAGGAAATATCATATGGTTGTAATGCTTTTAACTAGAAGATTTAAAAGCAAAAAGGTACTTAAACAAGTCAATGCTATGACCCGATTCCAGGTATGTATAAGTATGATTATGGCAAAAGTGAAATCTTTGCCAAACAAGTTGACAAAAGCCCTTCATCATAAAAGAAGGGGCTGGAAATTATCAAAATGCCCATGAATGTTAAATCGGGCAAACGGCCCTTTTGAATCGTTACAAAATTGGTGTTATATTAAAGTTTAGCTTTCTTATGTGCAAAAGAGTAGGTATGAATTCATTTTTGGGCAAAATACCTCAAAATGGTATTCGTCGTAAATTGATAAGCCGAAAGGGGTAAATTCGGAATAGACAACTTACATATTTTAATCCACCGCAAGGATAGTTGCGGTGGAAGTTATGAAAATACCTTAATGCGGTAAAATGACGTGTGAAAGGAGAGGGCGTGATCTTAGCATAATTGTTTAAAATTATCTCAAACGGGTCAAAAATGTTATATTTCAGTTTCAAGTCGAGGGCTTTAAAGCCAGGATCTTGTGCCCTCAAATGTCGGATTATTACTCCATGAGATGGAGAATAAAATTTCTAACGCATAGGAAAAAGAATCGGTTAAAACGGATGTATAAATTGCAAGATATGCAAGTTCGAAGTTGTCAAAAAGGAATTATAAGTGCTGGGCAAATATGCAACACCCAGCAACAATCCTTCTGTCAAAAAGGTGGCGTCGCGCCACGCCACGGCATAACATCCTCATCGTCGCGCGATGCGACATCGGTGGCGGGCCGCGAAGGCTAAGCCAACCTCCTTCGCGGGGCGCGACAGCCTCAGTTGCTGAATTTTGTTTGTTATTTTTAATATTTAAACAGTGGAATTTGTATAATTGTGTTTTTAAAGAGGTCAAAACTAACTTTAATGTGGTTTTTGACCATCGGTGATTGCCAAGAGTGCCCGGATGAAGATCAAGCTCGAAGAGGGACGGAACACTTTCAATATACAAGCTTCCGCACGTTGTTACTTCGTCGCTTTTAATTGACGAACTTATTTCTATTACAATGTACAGAAAACCTTTGTAAAAGTTTTAATAAACCCGCATTTTTATATGAATGTGTAAATATAAATATACATTAAATTGTTGTTTGTTGTGAGAAAATCATTAAATAATGATAAGGGTCTTATAAGTTGGTAATCAGAGCTTAAGGTTAAAAGAATAAAGTGTTCGGTTCGAGGCTTGATCTCAAATCCGGTAAGTACATGTATGTTAATAGTTTAACATGCTAATGTGTTGTAAACAACACATAGGGCTATCGTGTGATACACGTTACCTTAATTAAATGATAAATACAGTTGACGAAATTACGCGCGTTGACGCGTATAGTAGAAAAGCCTTGTATTATAATACGGGCGATTATTGAAGTTGATGTTACTAATTCTTGTAAATGTTTTAATTGAAGGACACTCGCATCTGAAGATAGCGAGAGTTTAACAAATTGCGAATACAACGATGGAACGGTCCGAGGTATGACAAGCAGAGCATACTCATCAAGGACCTAAATCGCGTGACGATCGCGAACAAGGTTAAAAACATAGAAATCCCGTTAGGGCAAGCATTTACAGGTGCGCATTTTAAATTATTACGTGAATAGTAATATGCAACAAATGCGTAGAGATTGAAAGTTGCATATGTAAATTAAAAACTTGGAAAAACCCGAATAGAAAACCTATCCGGGATATTGTTTCCAGGAGAAACAAATAGAGGCATTACTTACATGGGGTGTAATGTGAAAATTATAAAAAGGTCATGTATACCAGGTATTGATCGCTTACTCTAGCCAAGTAAATGGTGAGCACGTGATACCATGAACTTTTTATGATGGACATACTTACATTCGATGTAGTAAGGACAGGGTAAAAGAGATAAATTAAAAGTACCCAAATGAATCAAATAAGGGTAAAAGAGATAAATTAAAAGTACCCAAATGAATCAAATAAGCAAAATACTTGAGAATAATGTAAACGCAAGTCGGGTGACGGAAGCGTATTACATTAGAATAATGAGCCCGAGAGAAGGGACGAAAGAGCCATGGTTGATAAAATGGGCAAGTAAAACCAAAGTATAGATGATCCTCCGGATCATAAAAGAGAAGGTATTGCCCACACGAAAAAGATAATCAAAGTTGTTAACTTTGGTCGTAGTAAAGAAAGGATGACGATGATAATCGTCATTCATAATCTATAAGGCCGTCAAGGATGGTCAGATAAAGAATAAAAGACATGGTCGAATGAAAGCGATGGATTTCTCTAAGACAACCAAATAAATCGAAGCGAAGTCTTAATGCATACCGGAAAGGGTTGCAATAATAACGACTTCGGTAAAACACCCGGTTGATGGGTAAGGATTTAAACACATGCGTAGACTGAGAAGCGGGAACTCGAAAGGAAACTCAAAAGACTCGGGTTTCGAGTCATGACTAAAAGATGATAAGATGTTGTAGATAAAAATTTTAAAAATTACTTTCAACTATTTTAAAGTTGAACGGGTCGAACGAAGAATGAGGCTTGACACTAATAAGTGACGAAGTTCACACGAATAAGTCAAATGAGTTAAACAAAGGATGACGCTTGCTAATGCAAGTAAGCGCGAACTGAATAAATAAGAGCACGAAATATTAATAAACCTATGTAAAAAGGTCATTGGCGTTAAAAACATTAAGATAAAAGAACCCAAGTAATGGGTTGTAAAGAAGTATAAGTATGAACCGGGAAACGCTAAACGTAGAGCAAACCGACGTGTATATGACGTGAGGAGTCATAAAGTCGGAAGATTAGTTCGAAATGGGTTATGAATGAAGCCTTAGACTACGGTCAAGGTCAACTAAAGTTCAAAAGTAAAAACAAATGATTCCAAACAAACAAGGGATGTCTTAGGTACATTTGCATAAAGACACAAATAAAAGATGATCTACGAGATCATCATAAACTACGGGATTATAAGTAGTGTTAAAGTCTACGGACCAAAATGACTCAGGAGTCATAAATAGAAGAAAACGAACTATTGGGTCTCACCTTAAAAAGGAAAAAAAAATAATTAGCCTATGAGACTAAGTGAAAGAACCTATGGGTCAATAGCGTAAAACGAGGGAACTGATTATGCTTCCCCGTCTAAAATGAGAACGAAAAAAGAATAAATTGTGGGTTGTCAATTTCCTTGACATGAGTATTTGACATAGTCAAAGAGAAAAGCGTTAAACTAAAATTTAGTATTAGTAAGAAACAACGCTTTAACAAATATGAATATTATGAGATGAATTCGGAAAGTGGTTAGTATCAAAGAATAAAGATCTTGACACTGACAGGTGCTAGGCGATACATTCGAGAGAAAGATTTACGGTAATGGTGTGACAACCGGTAATTAACGGCTTCTAATCACGCGATTAACAAACATCTAAGGCAATAATAAATAGTGTTTAAGGCACGAATTAACCTAATTAGGGTATTGGAATGCCTAGGAACGCTTATATGACGTTACAGTGCGCGTATGAGGATTTTCGGGAAACCTGCTGAGCGTTAAACGAATACAAATGGACACCATACAAAATATTGACAACACCAACAACTACTAAGTTTATACGTATAAATTAGACTTATGAATGTGTTTTTGTGAAAACATCATGCTTTCGAACGTCACAAAACGCGAACGTGAACGAAAATGCGACTGTAGGAACGTACCGGCAATGAAACGAAAGCATCAGACACACGTATTAACTTCAAAACTAAAATTTTACGACATATTTTGCGCCGTAATCGAATTTTAATATCCGCAGATGAAAACGGATCGAGAAACGGATTTAAAAGTGACGAACTACGCAATTTATGCGATTTAACGCGACCGACGTGCATACGCGTCTAATAACAATAAACGACATGAATTTTTAGCATTTGACTCTAAAACTTTATTATACGACATATTACGACATTTGGGATTTGAAAACGGGCTTCAGAAAACGCTAAGAGTTCCCCCATTTCTTTCAAACCCTGCGCACACAACTACATGTACCCCTTCTGCTCTCCTTCTTCTTGGATTACACACACACCCACAACCACCTACAACTCCTCGATCACCTGCAAACACCCCCTCTCTCGGTGATTCTGACCGGCAACCAGGTCCCTCACCGGCGCCGGCTAACCGGCGAGACACCCCCTTCACACCCTTGTTCCTCCTCGGTTTAATGGTTGGCGACAAGAATCAGAGAAAATCAGAACCAGATGAGAGAGAGGCTGGAACGAGAGAGAGAGAGAGAAACAGCGGGATGCCGTTTTCCGGCGACAAGTCCGCCGTTGGCGGTGGAGCCGCGGCTGCGGCGGTGGTTGCCGACGGCCGGCGACGGCAGTGCACGGCGGCTCCGTTTCAGCTCGGTTCAAGCTTCATTTTGAGGCTCAGGTTCAACATGTTTGTGTTTCGGGTGCTCTTCTCGAGTCAATAGTGGTCAAGGTGGTTCGGAGCCTTGGGTCAGACCTCGGACTTCGGTCCAGTGATGGTTCAACAGGTTCGAGATCCGGGTTAAGTTTTCTTCGATTCGTATGTGGATTCTGCTTGGTTTGAGTTCTGAATTCGGGTTAGATTCGGGTTTGGATTGTACCGGGTTTGAGTTTTATTGGGTGTTTCGAGCCAACAGGTCAGATTTGCACACAGTGTCGACTCGGTCAAAGCGAGTCGACTCAGTCAACAGGTCTACGGCAGTAAAAATTTGGTCAGCGGGTTCGGGTCGGTCAACGAGTCAACGGGTTCAGTTCAGGCCACGTTTCGGGACATGGTCAACTTGGTCAACTTCCAATCAATCGGTCAAAGCAAGTCAACGCAGTCAACACTCGGTCAACTATCGGGTCACAGACGGTCAACTCAGGAGCGGTAAAGTTTAAACGCGAGTTGTTATTGCGTTATTTTTAGTGTGATAGTTATACGCGACCGAGCTCGAACCGATTCAATTTGAAACTAGTTTACATTTAATACTCGACGAAAATATTATATAGATTGATTTTAGTATTGAATTGTGTTGAAAATTGTTGAATTTTGATAAATACGACAACTTTTTATTGTCGGGATCGTCTAAAAACAGAGGAAACTCTGTTCGTTTTTCGTTAAAACCCGATATACGAAACGTATTCATACTTTATAAATGACATTTATCGAGGGTCAAACTATTTTATGAACTAAATATATGCGTATATTTATTGTCGACAACCCTTTTGTAACTCGCCAAAAACAAGTTTACGACGTTTCAACGAACACGATTTTATAAGTTAACGAAATCCGATACTTATATAAAATAAATATAATTGTTATATTTATTTCAACATCGTTACTTCGTGCTATTTTATAAAATAAATATAGTCGTCTATATTTATTTCGAATGCCAGAATTCGGATTCATATTTCAAATTCTTATAAAAGGAAAATAGATGTTTATATTCGTTTCAAACGTCAATATATCATACCTACTTATAATTTCGGATTCGTAACACTTTACATATATATATATATATATATATATATGTATATAGATGTACTTGAATAAATATATACTTACATCTTATAAAACACTACGATGAGTCGTAGTATGATCCGTCAACGTGTTTGACGACTAGTCGGGAAACAAATGAATACATTATACGAGTATATAGCGTGCGTTATTTTATTCAAATATTTGATTACATACACATACTAACTTTCGAGACGACTAGTACGATTCATAAATATATTTATAGTTTCATATAAATATATCATCTCAAACACTAAATATTCCTAAAGATAACACTACCTTACGGTCGTTTAGTTAACGACTCGGTAGAGCTCGGACACGTAGTTTAACTACGCCATTTAACTAGAAACTGATAAGTTATTCCCTGTTAGGAATACTATAGATGCACGCTAGCTAATTCACGTTCTTGGAACGACACTTCGGAATCACGCTAAGGTAGCTTTGCACAGGAATATCAAGGTGAGTTCATAACCCCCAGTTTTTACTGTTATACATTTTTATAAATGTTTTTGGGGGTGGAAAGACATGCAAGTTTCGCAAAAGTACACAATATTTCGATGAACGAAAACTATATATATTTCTAAACCATTTCGCAACAGGATTTCAGCGAACTCAAATGGTTTACGAATGATTTCGATCAAACATACCGTTTTTACAAAACGCCCGCATATTGACGAAACGTGCATGCTTTTCTAATGGGTACGGGCGACACAGTCGAGGTGGCTCGACACAGTCGAGGGTGCTCGACACAGTCGAGGGGGCTCGACACAGTCGAGGGGGCTTGACACTAAAAACCGTCTACACAGGTTGAGTACTTCCTATGTCGCCGCATATGTTAATGTATTCGCAAAACATTAGCGATCAACCTGTTCATAGACACTTTACATACCCATATACAACAAATAAACTTTCATATATTCATAAGATTCATTTGATGGATACTCACAAATACATGGATTTACAAACTTTGGTAACGTTTTTCAAGTTACACCTAAGTAAGAGGACGCGCTGATCCTGCTTATAAAGGTTCATTTGGGCTCGGCCCATTCTCTCTCGTGCAATGCACAAAGACTCTCGTGGGCTAGACTCACAGTTCTCATATATCATGCCAAGAAAATGATTTTACTATATTTTCTCAACAACTTTAAAACCGGTTATCAAAAAGATTTCTTTTAAATCTTTTCGAAACAAACTGTGAACTCGCTCAACTTTATGTTGATTTTTCGCATGTTTCTTTCTCAGGTTGCATGTTACAAACTAAGGAATGGTTGGAATAGCAGAACCCATGGGATTTTGAGTACTTAGCGGGCGTTCGCATTCTAGAAGTCTTAGCTTAAACACTTCCGCTGTACAATGAAGATACCGGTCCAGTGACGCCATGCTCTGATATTTTGGGGTGTGACAGATTGGTATCAGAGCTATAGGTTTCAGCGAATTAGTTTTCTGTAGAGATACCTAGGCTTTGACCTCACTATCCTCTAGGGACTTAGATATCAAGAATTGAACACATACATAACGCCTAAGACTCGAATATGGGTTCCAACCGTTGCCAAGAACAATGAGTCAATTGTTTTGATTTTAAACATGCACAAGAGTTGCGTTTGATACACGATACACGAAATGATTACATGTGGTAAGCAAAACCTTGAGAGTTTTGATAACACGCATCTAGGACCTTTGGAGAACTTATGTCAAAATCCAATAAAGGTCATTACGTAGGAACTACGAATATTAACTCGGGCAAACGCCATTATATTATGTCGTCTATGCTATCTTACTTACCTGAGCAGGTAACCTACGCGGAATGAAACGCTCGTGCACAAGTTTACATGAAACTTAAACCATACGTCAGCGGACGTCGAAGTATATCACACACGACTTTCGAGGCGAGGCCTTGGGGAAAACACAAATGGACATGACAACAACGATACTAACCCCGTCAGCGGGAGAGCTACCAACCGAAATGCGGCACTTTGCCACGTGATCATGCAAACGACACGAATCTCGCTGAGGTACGTTAGAACAAGATTTCACAACAGTCGCTACCTAGTCTAAAGAGACTCACAGTTATTGGTGCTACAAAATAAGTCACATGCTTTCACAATTCCCTCATTTCATTTATGCCGAATACGCTATGTTCGACATTCCATGGTAATGTCACTTAACAACGGTTATCACACGAACTTCCTGGTAAAGTCCTCGAATTTCTTTATTGAAATTCTGATTTTTGCATATAGTAAGTAGATTTTTGCATCTCTACTTCACCTAAGGGTCATTGCATCGCGAAAATTTTATTTCATGACAGCGAACACTCATTTGTTTCATTTATTGATAAATTCACACGTTACGCATGCATTGTTTGGTGCGCATGTGGTTAGATATATTTATGAAGACCATTGGAGGGCTTCACTCTAAATTGTAGTTTTATCAAAGTCTAAATATCGTTTCGCTATACTTGATCTTTGCATTATATTCCTGACAACCCGTATTATTGCAAAATGTTGACCCCTTGGTATCGAGTCAACGGATTTCTTGGAAAACTCATTTTCTTTTGAGTGGTATACATGGTTTTTCGTTGTGGCCATGTCGAGACTATCTTATTGATACATGAATTTATTGTTGGATTGTGTTTCTACCAAGTTCAATTGATTGAACTTGCTCGTAATATATATTCGATTCAAGATTCCATATGATGGATTGAGGCCATCATATTCGAAATAATCCCAACAAGCACTTCAATTGCTTTGAACCATAACAGGCTTGTTTGGTCTTCGACTTCATGGAATCGTTTCTTTGATCACGATTACCTTGTGGTGTCGGTGTCGAGCGTTTCATGCAAAACACGAGTGATACTTGTTCGATCACCACTATTATTGAATTATTTCATTCACTACGACACCTTGTGGTGTCGGTATAAACTAGTAGCTTGGGCTAATCATGATCGAGCGTTTCATGCAAAACACAGGTGATATTTGTTCGATCACCGCTATTATTGAATTGCTTCATTGACTATGACACCTTGTGGCGTCGATATAAACTTGTTGCTTGTGCTAATCACGATCATCCGTTCATGCGAAACTATATTTGTTTTTCGTTTGACACATCATTTAATTAGTCTTAATGCAATTATGTATTAAGACAATGATACACCAGGGTCGGTCGTATTTCATTTCGGTGTATCCTTCCAACTCAGTAATGTCAACACGTTGATTTTAGCTTATTCATTTATTGGTTCAATAGTTGACAAATCATTGCATGATTCTATCCATTTGAGATTATTGATTCTGAGTTTCAACTATATAACAACCAACGCAAGATTCCGTTGGTAGTAAACTCTGTTGTTTCGGAAATTGATTTGCAGTTGGTGAAACATTCATTTGGAATTCCATTGGTTGAATTTCCTCTTTTGTTGAAACCAGTAAACCTAGTCACATTGGTGATAATATCACTACGCTTCATTCACTTGACATCGATTTCTAGAACAAACTCTGTTGAACAATTAGGTTCTTATTGATGCAAAATGTCCTCACATTCATGTAATCTGAATAACTCTTGCTTTGATTACGTGGTTATTAACTTTGGAATTGTTCGGACTTACCTGTGAACGACACAACTCTGAGGAGATAACATAGTCTAAATTTCGAGGACGAAATTTCTGTAACAGGGGGAGAATGTGACAACCGGTAACTAACGGCTTCTAATCACGCGATTAACAAACGTGTAAGGCAATAATAAATAGTGTTTAAGGCACGAATTAACCTAATTAGGCTATTGGAATGCCTAGGAACGCTTATCTGACGTTACAGTGCGCGTATGAGGATTTTCGGGAAACCTGCTGAGCGTTAAACGAATACAAACTGAAACCATACAAAATACTGACAACACCGACAAATACGGAGTTTATACATATAACTTAGACTTATGAATGTCTTTTTGTGAAAACATCATGCTTTCAAACGTCACAAAACGCGAACGTGAACAAAAATGCGACTGTAGGAACGTACCGGCAATGAAACGAAAGCATCAGACACGCGTATTAACTTCAAAACTAAAATTTTATGACATATTTAGCGCCGTAATCGAATTTTAATATCCGCAGATGAAAACGGATCGAGAAACGGATTTAAAAGTGACGAACTACGCAATTTAACGCGATCGACATGCATACGCGTCTAATAATAATAAACGACATGAATTTTTAGCGTTTGACTCTAAAACTTTATTATAAGACATATTACGACGTTTGGGATTTGAAAACGGGCTTCAGAAAATGCAACGGGCCGTGTGGAACGGGCTTGGGGCCCAAGCCCACTCAAAACCCTTAGTATAAATACTCCATTTTATTGCAAACCCTAAGAGTTCCCGCATTTCTTTCAAACCCTGCGCACACAACTACTTGTACCCCTTCTGCTCTCCTTCTTCTTCGATTACACACACACCCACAACCACCTACAACTGCTCGATCACCTGCAAACACCCCCTCTCTCGGTGATTCTGACCGGCAAACAGGTCCCTCACCGGCGCCGGCTAACCGGCGAGACACCCCCTTCACACCCTTGTTCCTCATCGGTTTAATGGCTGGCGATAAGTATCAGAGAAAATCAGAACCAGATGAGAGAGAGGCTTGAGCGAGAAAGATAGAGAGAAACAGCGGGATGCCGTTTTCCGGAGACGAGTCCACCGTTGGAGGTGGAGCAGTGACTGCGGCGGTGGTTGCCGACGGCTGGCGACGGCAGTGCACGGCGGCTCCGTTTCAGCTCGGTTCAAGCTTCATTTTGAGGCTCAGGTTCAACAGGTTTGTGTTTCGGGTGCTCTTCTCGAGTCAATGGTGGTCAAGGTGGTTCAGAGCCTTGTGTCAAACCTCGGACTTCGGTCCAGCGATGGTTCAACAGGTTCGAGATCCGGGTTAAGTTTTCTTCGATTCGTATGTGGATTCTGCTTGGTTTGAGTTCTGAATTCAGGTTAGATTCGGGTTTGGATTGTATCGGGTTTGAGTTTTATTGGGTGTTTTGAGCCAACGGCTCAGATTTGCACACAGTGTCGACTCGGTCAAAGCGAGTCGACTCGGTCAACAGGTTAACGGCAGTAAAAATTTGGTCAGCGGGTTCAGGTCGGTCAACGAGTCAACGGGTTCAGTTCAGGCCACGTTTCGGGACACGGTCAACTTGGTCAACTTCCAATCAATCGGTCAAAGCAAGTCAACGCAGTCAACTCTCAGTCAACTATCGGGTCACAGACGGTTAACTCAGGACCGGTAAAGTTTAAACGCGACTTGTTATTGCGTTATTTTTAGTGTTATAGTTATACGTGACCGAGCTCGAACCGATTCAATTTGAAACTAGTTTACATTTAATACTCGACGAAAATATTATATAGATTGATTTTAGTGTTGAATTGTGTTGAAAATTGTTGAATTTTGATAAATACGTCAACTTTTTATTGTCGGGATCGTTTAAAAACAGAGGGAACTCTGTCCGTTTTTCGTTAAAACCCGATATACGAAACGTATTCATACTTTATAAATGACATTTATCGAGGGTCAAACTATTTTATGAACTAAATATATGCGTATATTTATTGTCGACAACCCTTTTGTAACTCGCCAAAAACAAGTTTACGACGTTTCAACGAACACGATTTTATAAGTTAACGAAATCCGATACTTGTATAAAATAAATATAATTGTTATATTTATTTCAACGTCGTTACTTCGTGCTATTTTATAAAATAAATATAGTCGTCTATATTTATTTCGAATGCCAGAATTCGGATTCATATTTCAAATTCTTATAAAAGGAAAATAGATGTTTATATTCGTTTCAAACGTCAATATATCATACCTACTTATAATTTCGGATTCGTAACACTTTACATATATATATATATATATATATAGATGTACTTGAATAAATATATACTTACATCTTATAAAATACTACGATGAGTCGTAGTATGATCCGTCAACGTGTTTGACGACTAGTCGGGAAACAAATGAATACATTATGCGAGTCTATAGTGTGCGTTATTTTATTCGAATATTTGATTACATACACATACTACCTTTCGAGACGACTAGTACGATTCATAAATATATTTATATTTTCATATAAATATATATCCCTAGCATCTCAAACACCAAATATTCCTAAAGATAACACTACCTTACGGTCGTTTAGTTAACGACTCGGTAGAGCTCGGACATGTAGTTATTCCCTGTTAGGAATACTATAGATGCACGTTAGCTAATTCACGTTCTTGGAACGACACTTCGGAATCACGCTAAGCTAGCTTTGCACAGGAATATCAAGGTGAGTTCATAACCCCCAGGTTTTACTGTTATACATTTTTATAAATGTTTTCGGGGGTGGAAAGACATGCAAGTTTAGCAAAAGTACACAATATTTCGATGAACGAAAACTATATATATTTCTAAACCATTTCGCAACAGGATTTCAACGAACTCAAATGGTTTACGAATGATTTCGATCAAACATACCGGTTTTACAAAACACGCGCATATTGACGAAACGTGCATGATTCTCTAATGGGTACGGGCGACACAGTCGAGGTGGCTCGACACAGTCGAGGTGGCTCGACACAGTCGAGGTTGCTCGACACAGTCGATGGGGCTCGACACAGTCGAGGGGGCTCGACACTAAAAACCGTCTACACAGGTTGAGTACTTCCTATGTCGCCGCATGCGTTAATGTCCTCGCGAAACATTAACGATCAACCTGTTCATAGACACTTTACATACCCATGTACAACACTAAAACTTTCATATATTCATAAGATTCATTTGATGGAAACTCACAAATACACGGATTTACAAACTTTGGTAACGTTTTTCAAGTTTTACGTAAGTAAGAGGACGCGCTGATCCTGCTTACAAAGGTTCGTTTGGGCTCGGCCCATTCTCTCTCGTGGAATGCACAAAGACTCTCGTGGGCTAGACTCACAGTTCTCATATATCATGCCAAGAAAATGATTTTACTATATTTTCTAAACTTTAAAACCGGTTATAAAAAAGATTTCTTTTAAATCTTTTCAAAACAAACTATGAACTCGCTCAACTTTATGTTGATTTTTCGCATGTTTCTTTCTCAGGTTGCATGTTACAAACTAAGGAACAGTTGGAATAGCAGAACCCATGAGATTTCGAGTACTTAGCGTGTGTTCTCATTCTAGAAGTCTTAGCTCAAACACTTCCGCTGTGCAATGAAGATACCGGTCCAGTCACGCCATGCTCTGATATTTCGGGGTGTGACAAATGGAAAGTCGAGATAAACATAAACGTGTCATGACACGTTCACTCTTAAGAAAAAGTAATATAGAATGCGACCACGTTGTAACGTGAGTCACAGGATAAGAGATCATAAACTTAGATAAGCCTCGGGAAGGCAAGGTGAATATACCCGAGCGATGGGGTATAAGATAATCGGTGACTAACAAGTCTAACCGCCAAAATAAACAATTGATAAAGATAAAAAGATACCCGTTGAAAGTAACGGCCCACGAGGCCTTATACCCGAAATGCGCATACGCTTAAAGGCCAAAAACACATTACCACGCTTTTTGGTAAGATTATTATAGGCGAGCAATGCTCAAGAGATCACCGAAACTAAGGTTTAGATAATCTGAACCAATAAAGTACGTGAGAAAAGTTTCGGGGACGAAACCTCTTTAAGGGGTGTAGACTTGTAACACCCCGAAAACATGTTTGGTAATTAAACCCCGTTAATACTAAAGAGCGGGTAGAATACCGTTAGCAGAAAAGATTAACCTGGAAATTATTAGGATTCAAATAAATAAGCCTAATAATAAATAAAAAGAGAGCAAACGACTTGAGAAGACAAAAGTTCACAAGGAGCCCGAGTTAACGGGATTTAAAATAAAACGGGTTTTTAACTTACCGAACCTACTAAGTTGAGTAGGAATAATTCTAACCTAGTTAGATAGTGACTTATGAGTGGGTTAAAACACGTAAAGTATGAACTAAGTAAAATGGAGGGGCCAAACTTGTTAAACTTGAAACTTGATTTAATTAAAACAAATAAAAACCCACCAAACACACACAAGAGTGTGTGTGTCTGGTCGATTGAAGCAGAGGGCGACCAAAGGGAAACCCCCAACCTTAGTTCATGCTAAATATCTCAAATTGAAGGTCCAAATCAAGTCCAAATCGAAATCAAAGTACAAATTAGTGATCTCCACTGAGAAAGTTGTCACGAGGTATGTAAATTTCTTGAGAAATCTCTAGTTAAATTTCTGAGCAAACTTAGAGAATTCGAATTAGATGGTTGCATGTTCGTTATATCATGAAATAGGAACATTGTAGTGTCTAGGAGTAAACCCTAGACAAGCATATGATGAAATTAGGTCTAATTCTTGTGAATTCATGATCACCATTGAAGGTGATAAGTGGGTTTTGACTAAATTCATGTATGAGATGTTTTTAGGATTTTTGATTGTTAAAAATAGAGTTATAATGTCATAAACATGTTTTAATTGAAAGCTAGATTCAAACAGCTTCTAATCCGAATTTACAGCTGACTTATATTGGCTGTAACGTGGTTAAAACGTGAAAAAAAACATGTGTTTCTAGAGTCTAAAATGTAATTCCAGGAAATATCTTTAAAACCCCACTGGAATTGCATTTTTTCGACGAAAATTAAATGTTTTGTGAATTTTCGGTATCGAAAGTTCATGCTGCGTTTTCTAGCACAAATTGCAGCCTATTACGAATGTCATAACTCAATTTAAGAACTGATTTATGATCTCAAATTTTTACTGTAGGTAGCTTCAGCCTTCAGGTAATTCCAAAAAGCTCCAATTGGAATTTCGTCAATCGGATAAACGAGGAATTCTAAATGAATTTTTTTGTAAGCTGCAGTCAGAAGTGACGAATCTGATTGCAGCTTAGTAAATGAATTTTTACGAATTTTTGGTAAAGAGTTAGATCTTGAAATTTTAACACAAGGCCTGACCCTCCGAGAGGTACGTCACAGAAAAAATTATATTTTTTGAAGACTTGTAAACAGGTTAAACAGGTCACCTAAAACAGCCTATTTTTCGGTGATATGAACTTGCCTAATTGATGTTAATCTTGGCTAAATGACAAGTTTTAAACTAGTTGCTGAATATATGGCATGCTTTGATTGATAAGAGTTTTAAATATCAAGTCGATTTAGACTTAATGTTGTAAACCATGTGATTGAAAGTAGTTAACTTTGATAAGCTATGTTAACTAATCATGAAGTCGAATAGTAGTTTCGACATAGAAAATAAGTGAGGTGGAATAGTCATGATTGTTAATGACTAATTTAACCGCCTTGTAAATGATTGACAATAGTTTGACGCTTAACGAGCCAGGTGGAGGCTTGGAAAAGAAGCGGTCAAATGAATCAAGTACGAGAAGAGAAGCGAAAACCGGATGAGAGGTAAGTGAAGCTTACACCCCCTTTGTAATTACAATACATTTATTTGTATGTATTAGTCATGAAACATGTTAGGTATTGGAATTATGACGTTCCGGCATGATGGAACTTAAGTTGGAATAAATGAAAATGGTAAGAAACCATTAATTATGGTAATAAGGGTAAAACGGTGGACTAGTCGAGTGAAGACTAATCAATAAGAAATTTTGAACATCGCGCTTTGGGGTGAACCGTGATGGGTAAAAATGGTTAATTGACAATCCATAAATCAGTTAGCGAATAGATAAAGATTTAATAAGGTAATCTTTTGGTGTAAGACTTAATGGGTCGAATAATTAAAGGAATGTCCTTTAAGTAATTGGAAGTTATGGTGTAAACCGGAATAGGTTTAAGGGGCGAGATGGTATTAAAATACCATCATACGTAGATAAAAGGCCATTTCGACTAAACGGGTCAAATGGTGTGTTAATACCATTTGGCAATAATAATTGATGACAGTTTGTTAAGTTTGTGATTGTAGGAAATATCATATGGTTGTAATGCTTTTAACTAGAAGATTTAAAAGCAAAAAGGTACTTAAACAAGTCATTGTTATGACCTGATTCCAGGTATGTATAAGTATGATTATGGCAAAAGTGAAATCTTGGCCAAACAGGTTGACAAAAGCCCTTCATCATAAAAGAAGGGGCTGAAAATTATCAAAATGCCCATGAACGTTAAATCGGGAAAACGGCCCTTTTGAATCGTTAGAAAATTGGTGTTATATTAAAGTTTAGCTTTCTTATGTGCAAAATAGTAGGTATGAATTCCTTTTTGGGTAAAATACCTCAAAATGGTATTCGTCGTAAATTGATAAGCCGAAAGGGGTAAATTCGGAATAGACAACTTACATCTTTTAATCCACCGCATGGATAGTTGCGGTGGAAGTTATGCAAATATCTTAATGCGGTAAAATGACGTGTGAAAGGAGAGGGCGTGATCTAAGCTTAATTGTTTAAAATTCTCTCAAACGGGTCAAAAATGTTATATTTGAGTTTCAAGTCAAGGGCTTGAAATCCAGGATCTTGTGCCCTCAAATGTCGGATTATTACTCCATGAGATGGAGAATAAAATTTCTAACGCATAGGAAAAAGAATCGGTTAAAACGGATGTATAAATTGCAAGATATGCAAGTTCAAAGTTGTCAAAAAGGAATTATAAGTGTTTGGCAAATATGCAGCACCCAGCAACAATCCTTCTGTCAAAAAGATGGCGTCGTGCCACGCCACGGCATAACATCCTCATCGTCACGCGACGCGACGACGGTGGAGGGCCGCGACATCCTCAGTTGCTGAATTTTGTTTGTTATTTTTAATATTTAAACAGTGGAATTTGTATAATTGTGTTTTTAAAGAGGTCAAAACTAACTTTAATGTGGTTTTTGACCATAGGTGATTGCCAAGAGTGCCCGGATGAAGATCAAGCTCGAAGAGGGACCGAACACTTTCAATATACGAGCTTCTGCATGTTGTTACTTCGTCGCTTTTAATTGACGAATTTATTTCTATTACAATGTACAGAAAACCTTTGTAAAAGTTTTAATAAACCCGCATTTTATATGAATGTGTAAATATAAATATACATTAAATTGTTGTTTGTTGTGAGAAAATCATTAAATAATGATATGGGTCTTATACTACCAATCGCTGATTGGCTATCACAATGTATACATAAGGTTGGGAAAGGCTTTGGACATCTTGGAATATATTCCACGAATTGACGTAGCCATTCCGCCTCCTCTCCTGACTTATCCAAGGCGATAAATTCGGATTCCATTGTGGATCTTGCTATGACCGTTTGCTTAGAAGACTTCCAAGCAATAACAACTCCTCCAAGTCTAAACACGTAACCACTTGTTGATTTGGAATCTTTATTATCTTATATCCAGTTTGCTTCAGTGTATCCTTCGATCACTGCTGGTTGTCGGGTATAGTGTAGTCCATAATCTCTTGTGTATCTTATGTATCTTATGTATCTAAGCACCCTTGTTATACTTTTCCAATGTTCATGACTTGGATTGCTAGTGTATCTACTTTGCCTACTCACCACGCAAGCCAAGTCGGGTCTAGTACATGTCATTAGATACATTAGACTGCCAATAATTCTTGAGTACTCTAATTGAGCAAATCCCTCTCCTCTATTTTTCGTTAGATATTGGGAGGTATCAACTGGAGTTCCAGCTACACTGGTATCTCCCGAATTGAATTTTTGAAGAATTTTATCCACATAGTGAGATTGACTTAACACAAGACCATCTTGGGTTCTTATGATCTTTACTCCAAGAATCACATCCGCTAACCCCATATCTTTCATGTCAAATCTCGCTTTCAACATGTTCTTAGTAGCTTTGATAATTTTATCATTACTCCCAATGATAAGGATATCGTCTACATAAAGGCATAAGATCACATAACCTTCATTAGTGTCTTTGAAATAAACACATTTGTCACACTCATTTATTTTGAAACCATTGTCAATCATGACATGATCAAGGCCTTCTTTCTCTCTATTTCTCGCGATTCTTGTAAGTTTTCAACTCAAATCTTGTACTTCTATGATCTACACGCACTTCTTCATCATTTTCACCTTTGAATCTTAACTTTTAACCGTGAAATCAACGGATTTGAGGTGCTTTAGGGTGATGTCATCATGGAGTTCTTATGAACTTCAAGTTTGGGCATTATTTGTCACACCCCCAAAATCCACCATGCGGAGTACCACCGCTTGGAGGCGTGACGTGACCAGGATCAAACCACCAATCATATTGAACAAGCATGTAAGTAGTTTGTAAAATCCAACACAATACAATTGGTGTCTAAACAAAACATAGTTTAAGTTACAAGCGGAAGCATAAAGTTTAAATCCAAATCATAAATTTAAACGTTTCAAATGTTTAGCATGGTGCACAGTTGTCCATGTCCCACAACGACTCTTCCCACTCCGATGCAAGCTCCATAGATACCTAACGACCTGCAAGGCATGTAACAACGAGTCAACAACAAAGTTGAGTGAATTCACAGTTGGTTGTTTAGTTATAGTGTTCATGAATCATTTGTTTATTTCGTAAACCAAGTATCTTATTTATCTGTATCGCGGTTTCCCAAACATGTTTGCGATGATTAGTGGCCGGATCGCGGTTTCCAAAACATGTGTGCGATGATTAGTGGCTGTATCGCGGTTTCCCAAACATGTGTGCGAAGATTAGTGGGGGCTTCCCATGTGTCGACTAGTCGTGTTTGTACGTGCCCTTTTTGATCCAAGGACCGTAGCGAGTGTGAGTGTACGTAGGTTTTACGTACGTGCCCTTCAATCCGAGGACGGTGAAAAGTAGTTTAATAGTAATGATAGTACGAGTAGTTATTCAATCCCATTCCCAACCCAACGGGAATCCCATGCCTTAAGAGTTTGAACTCACCTCGGTTGCTCGGTTTGACTCTCAAAAGTAGCTAACAGTCAAGGTCGGTCAATCACGTCCTAATATAATTACCAGTTAGTCATTTAGTGATTTTCAAATAGAACACAAAGTTCCTACACGTATCTATCACACAACATGCATCACTTTAATGGTTTATGCCCATCTAAGTTTCCCATCCATTCCCTACTCAAAATCAAACATACGATAATGCACATAACATATATAACATGTTAGATCATTCACGGATAGCATACTCGACATTTAGACACGCGAATCACAACCTATGTCATTTCAGCATTAGTATTCAAAACCGGCTGTTTTCGGACATTTTAATAAATTAGTTAACTTATTCCAAAAATTCCCAAATTTTTACAGGATGTCTTAAACGTTCCATGTTTTATTGTGTAAAAATATCGGGGTCCGGTTCACTACCAATATTTTATAAAAATTCATATTCCGGACTGAACTCAGATTTATGTATTTCTGATCACAGTCCACGGAACAATTTTTTAAAAATTCATCGAGTGTCCGATTTACGAAATTCAAGTGGGGTAATTACAAATGCATCGGTTGTCATCTACTGTATAAATCTCATGGTCCGATTCTACACAGAATACAAGTTACAACAGAAAATACAACACTCATTTATTGCTGTAAAAACTCAGCCTAAGCTGCTGTTACGAATCGGTTCTTTAAAAATAGTAAACGAAGTCCAAAAATTACGATTCTGGTGCCATTAGAACCGTATTTTATAACAACATATTTTAGATTCAAAATATCGGTTTTCGTTGGATTTACGGCCTGTTTACAGCCTGATGAAGTCGGCTGGAAATCATTACTCAGCTTGCTGTTTTGTGGTTTAATTGTTACTAAAACGTATTAACAAGTGTCCGAACAACGGGTTTATCAAAAGTTTGACGATCAAACATCATATATGCATTAACTAACCTTAAACCAACAAGTTTTCATCTTTATGTATCAATCATGAGTAAACTTTTTATATTTATCTATTTGTTCTTGACACTTTAGTGATTTTAAACATACTACACCCTTTGATCATAGAAACGAGATGAAACAAAATTAACAAGAGGGTAACAAAGGACTTACTACTAGCTTATAGCTAGGGATGAATCTAGTGCAAAGTTGGTAAGAAAAAGATGGTGAAAAGTCTTGAAACAAGCTCCTTTGAAACCCTTCAAGAGGCAACCTCCATAGATTCACCTTCAAAGCTTGGAATGCACTTGTTAATGGAAGAGATGAATGAATGAAGTGGTGGTGATGGGTTTCGGTCGTAGGGGAACCGAATGAGAGAGAAAGGAGTAGTGAGATGGAGTGTGTAAGGATGAGAATGATGTGTGTAAGAGGTAGCCATACTTATGTATGATTTACTCACTTCTACAACCAAGAAATCAATTAAACAATTGAATTAAAATCTAAACAAATATATGGAAGTATGCAGGGATGATATGGTGGGTCCACATAGACCAATTTTTGGTTGGGGGGGGGGGTCTATTTGCAAAGTTTGTAACTAAATGGCAAGTATTAGTTAGATAGCAAGTATATAATTCCATATACTAGTTAGTAGGGAAAAATAGTGGGTGTTGTGGTATACGGGACCCATGACTAGCCAAAAATAATAAAACTATGTCCATGACAAAAAAAATTAGTGTTCCAGGTAATGTCCGGTTATCCTGTCGGATACTGTTCCGTTAAAGCATTTAATTGTACCGTAATGTGTCTTTTAAATATATTTTCGTAACACGGTTAATTCCTAACACTCAGGAAAATATACCGAACTATTCAGTAACTTTTCTGTATACTTCTAGTATGTTAACACGCACATGTAAGTATAACACAGAAATCAGAGAGCAGTTAAATGATTCAGCACAGTCATCAAGCACTTTAATTATCATTTAATAAATTGTACGGATTACATGTAATTTTTGAGGGTTGTCACATTCTCCCCCTGTTAAGAGAATTTCGTCCCGAAATTTAGCGCGTGGTTACTGAGGAATCTAGTTAAGTTGCGTTGTTTTCCTGATTTTCCTGGGGTGTCACATCATCCCCCCGTTGATTTGGAATTTCGTCCCGAAATTCTGCAGTAGCTTCAGCCTCAGTAGTGGTTGCGTTTTTCTTAAACAGCTGGGGGGTACTTGAGTTTCATTTGGTCTTCTCGTTCCCAGGTATACTCTGGGCCACGACGAGCATTCCAACGAACTCGGACCAGAGGTATCCTAGTACGCTTGAGGATCTTAACATCTCGATCCGTAATCTCTACTGGTTCCTCGACGAATCGCAGCTGGTCGTCGATTGTGAGTTCTTTGAGAGGAACTATGAGGGTCTCATCTGACAGACACTTTTTCAGATTCGACACATGGAATACGTTGTGAACTCCACTGAGTTCTTCAGGTAGATTTCATCCTATAGGCGACTTTGCCAATTTTCTTAATGATCTCGAACGGTCCGACATATCGCGGATTGAGTTTGCCTCGTTTGCCAAAGCGGACTACACCTTTCCAAGGTGAGACTTTGAGTAGCACCCGATCCCCCACTTGGAACTCGAGTGGCTTTCTTCCTATATCAGCATAGCTTTTCTGACGGTCACGAGCTGCCGCCATTCGTTGTCGTATCTGAGCAATTCTCTCGGTGGTATCTACCACAAGTTCTGGGCCAGTGATTTGGCTGTCACCAACTTCTGCCCAACAGAGAGGTGATCGGAATTTGCGTCCGTACAATGCCTCGAATGGAGCAGCCTGGATGCTGATGTGGTAGCTGTTGTTATACAAAAACTCCACTAGCGGGAGGTGCTTTTCCCAGCCATTACCAAAATCGATTACACATGCCCTAAGCATGTCTTCAAGGGTTTGGATGGTGCGTTCAGACTTCCCATCCGTCTGTGGGTGATAAGCGGTGCTCAGATCTAAACGTGAGCCAAAAGACTTGTGCATTGCTTGCCACAGTTCAGAAGTAAAACGTGCGTCACGATCAGATATAATAGAGGTTGGCACTCCGTGCCTTAATACCACTTCCTTTAGGTAAATGTCTGCAAGAGTAGAAAACTTATCCGTTTCTTTGATAGTCAGTCGATCTACGATCACCCAAATGGTATCGTTTCCGCGTTGAGATCTGGGCAGGCTGGTAACGAAATCCATGGAAATTTTCTCCCATTTCCATTTCGGGATCTCCGGTTGTTGAAGTAGGCCTGATGGTTTCTGATATTCAGACTTGACTCTCGCACAAGTCAAACACTTGCTGACGTAGGTTGCTATGTGGGCTTTCATGCTAGGCCACCAGTATGTGGTCTTTAAGTCGTGGTACATCTTATCCGAACCAGGATGTACTGAATAACGAGACTTATGTGCTTCATCCATCACAAGCTCGCGTAGGTTTCCCTACAGTGGGACTCAGATGCGTCCGTTAACATAGTAGGCACCGTCCTTCCTTTTGTTCCAGGCGCTGCCTCGATCCTCATAAGGATTCAGCTCTGATGTTCTCTGCTTTCAATGCTTCAACCTGAGCATCGCAAATCTGAGCAGGAAGACTAGATTGGATGGTAAGCTGTAACGCACGTACACGCTTAGGTATAGTATCCTTTCGACTGAGGGCGTCGGCCACAACATTGGCCTTACCTGGATGGTACTTGATCGCGCATTCGTAATCATTTAAGAGCTCGACCCATCGGCATTGTCGCATGTTTAACTCCTTTTGCTTGAAGATATGCTCGAGACTCTTGTGATCGGTGTAAATGGTGCACTTGGTTACCGTACAGGTAATATCTCCATATCTTAAGCGCGAAAACAACTGCTCCCAGTTCCAAGTCGTGCGTAGTGTAGTTCCTTTCATGAACCTTAAGTTGGCGCGATGCGTAGGCAATGACCTTGTCACGTTGCATCAATACGTAACCCAGTCCTTGTATGGATGCGTCGCAATAAACCACAAAAATTATATGTGCCTTCAGGCAATGAGAGAATAGGCCCGCTACAAAGTCTATATTCCGAGTGCTGAAATGCAGACTCCTGTGCATCACCCCAACGATAGGTGACACCCTTCTGAGTCAGTGAAGTGAGAGGTTGCGCAATCCTTGAGTATCCTACCAAACCCAAGAATTGGCGGATTTCTGTTGGTGTACGGGGTGCAGGCCAGTTCCTGATCGAATCAACCTTGGATGGATCCACATGAATTCCATCCTTGTTTACCACATGGCCTAGAAAGTGGACTTCGCGAAGCCAGATGTCACATTTCGAAAACTTGGCAACAACTGCTCTTTTCGAAGAAGTTCCAGCATAAGTCGTAGATGCTGCTCGTGTTCCTCCTGACTCTTAGAATAGATCAGGATATCGTCGATGAACACAATAACGAGCTTATCCAGGTAAGGTATGCATACTCGGTTCATGAGATCCATGAAAACCGCTGGTGCATTCGTCAACCTGAAAGGCATGACCAGAAACTCGTAATGGCTGTAGCGAGTTCTGAATGTTGTTTTGGAGACGTCTTCCACTCGGAGTTCTCAGCTGATAGTATCCCGATCTCAAATCAATCTTGGAGTAATAGCTCGACCCTTGCAACTGGTCGAATAAGTCATCAATACGTGGAAGAGGATCACGATTCTTCACAGTCATCTTGTTAAGTTCGCGGTAGTCAATACACATTCTGAAGGTACCATCTTTCTTCTTTACGAACAAGACTGGAGCTCCCCAGGGCGAAGAGCTAGGACGTATAAAACCCTTTTCCAAGAGTTCTTGTAGTTGTGTGGACAGTTCTTCGAGTTCTGATGGAGCTAGACGATACGGTGCTCGAGCTACTGGCGCTGCTCCAGGAGCTAGCTCGATTTGAAATTCAACTTGGCGGTGAGGCTGAAGACCAGGTAATTCCTCAGGGAATACCTCAGGAAAATCGCGTACAACAGGTATGTCTTCAATTCTCTTCTCTTCCGTTGATGTGTCGGTAACGAGTGCTAGAATGGCAGTGTGGCCCTTTCGCAAACACTTCTGGGCCTTAAGGAAAGAGATGAATGCCTTCGACAGCACCACTCTTGTCGCCACGAATCATGAGAGGTTCTTCACCAGAACGAGGAATACGGATGATTTTCTCCTTGCAAACAATCTCCGCTTGATGATGAGATAGCAAATCCATCCCAATAACGACGTCGAAACTACCCAGTGTGATAGGAATAAGATCGATAGAGAAAGTCTGACCGGCTAAGACGAGGTTACAACCTTTAACTACGTGTGTGGCTTCAAGAATTTTACCATTTGCTAGCTTTACCGCGTGTTTGGTGTTCAAAAGTGTTGGAGTGCGCTTAAGCATTTGGCTAACTTTTACGGACACATAACTAGTATCGGCACCCGAATCGAATAAAACAGTAACAAAGAAGTCATCCAGAAGAAACTTACCCATCACAACGTTGGGATCGTTCCTTGCTTCTCCCTGACCAATCCGAAAGCACGACCTTGGGCGCCATTGCCATTATTGTTACCTCCATTGTTGCCTCCGTTGTTGTTTCCATTATGGTGCCCGTTTCTTTGGTTATTGTTCTGGTTTTGGTTCAGCTGGGGGCAGTTCCTCTTAAAGTGGCCTTCAGCGCCACACTGGAAACATCCTTTATTTCCCTGCTGATGTTGCTGCTGGTGGTTTTTGTGGGGCTTGTTGTTGTTGGCGATTCTGATTCGCAGGACGCGGGCTCCTGCAATCCCTAGCTTCATGACCCAACTTATGACATCTCTGACAACGACCTTTGTTGCACTGACCACTATGGTGTCTGTTACATTTGTTGCACTTTGGGTGGTTTCCTCGATACCCACCCTGTCCTTGATTACCGGAGGATTGCTGACCAGTACTCTGGTAGTCATCAGTCTTTCGCTGCTGGGACAGAACCGAAGCAGAACCCTTACTGGAGTTTCCATCCCATTTTCGCTTGTTGTCGGTAGGTGCATCAGAAGTAGTTGTGTCATTGATACGTTTGGGCAGTCTGTTTTGCTCCACCGCCTGGTCGGTGAGACGATGAGCCAACTTGATAATTTGCTGAATGGTACCCAGGTTGGCTGAAGTTACGTGACTTTGAATTGCTGGTGCAAGGCACTTGAGATACAACTCAATTCGTTTGATGGGAGGGTCCACCATAGTTGGACACAGGATGGCCAGCTCGTTTGACCTTTTAGTATACGCCTCAATCTCAGATCCCGTCATCTTCAGATTGTAAAATTCCACTTCTAGCTTGTGGATATCATCCCGACTACAGTACTCCTCCTTGATCAGCTCTTTAAAACCATTCCAAGGTGTGGCATTAGCAACTGCCAGTACTAGTAGTTGAACCTGCGCCTTCCACCAGGTTAACGCAGCTCCTTCAAGTGTTCCGATAGCATATTTCACCCTACGGTCTTCGGGGCATTCGCACATCTCGAAAACTGACTCAAGCTTTTCAAAACAGTGAAGAAGGCCCACTGCTCCTTCGGTGCCACTGAAAGTAGTAGGTCGGCAGTCCATGAACGTTTTGAACGTGCACACAGGAGGCTGAGCATGTTGACCTGTTGCGCGAGAATAAAAGACAAAGTTAAGCACGAGCGTTGGTTTGCGGAGGTAGGATCTAAACATCCTAAGGTGAGTTGATATGGCAGGTTATACCTCCTGCAGGAACAGCTGCGAGTGCCTCATCAACTCTTTCATTGATCAAAGCCGTAAGCTGGGCTTGAGTTAGGTTCAAACGTCCACCCATGATCTTCACAACGAAATAACGTAGGTGAGAAAAGTGTCGTGAAAGTGCGTAAGTGTGGGACGATAGTAGAGAGTAAGCACGCAAGGTTCAAATAGCAATTACCACATTATCGAATACACGGTGAGAACTATCTAACCGACAATATAACATAAATCATACCACTTATGGTGTCGAATCTTGCACGTGGAGCGAAGCGTCGTTGTGGATCGTTGAGCACTGTACAGGTTATAGTCTGGTTTTATCAAAAAGCTTTTCCCCTTTTTAAAACCAAGTTCACTATAACCAATGGCTCTGATACCAATCTGTCACACCCCCAAAATCCACCATGCGGGGTACCACCGCTTGGAGGCGTGACATGACCAGGATCGAGCCACCAATCATACTGAACAACGCACTTAAGTAAATAAAGACAATCAAAGTACGATTGGTGACCAAAAACTAGTTAACCAAGTTTTTAATTTAGACAGCGGAAGCATAAACGTAAAGTTCAAACATAAATTCGCAGTTCATAAGTTTAAAGTCCAACACATAGGTTTAATAAGTTCATAATGTTTTAAACATTAAACACTGGACATAACCGTCCGCACACCACAGCGACTCCTTCCTCGTGCAAGCTCCAAATGTTTAGTGACCTGTAAGGCATGTAACAACGAGTCAACAACAAAGTTGAGTGAATTCACAGTTGGTTGTTTAGTTATAGTGTTCATGAATCATTTGTTTATTTCGTAAACCAAGTATCTTATTTATCTGTATCGCGGTTTCCCAAACATGTTTGCGATGATTAGTGGCCGGATCGCGGTTTCCAAAACATGTGTGCGATGATTAGTGGCCGTATCGCGGTTTCCCAAACATGTGTGCGAAGATTAGTGGGGGCTTCCCATGTGTTGACTAGTCGTGTTTGTACGTGCCCTTCTTGATCCAAGGACCGTAGCGAGTGTGAGTGTACGTAGGTTTTACGTACGTGCCCTTCAATCCGAGGACGGTGAAAAGTAGTTTAATAGTAATGATAGTACGAGTAGTTATTCAATCCCATTCCCAACCCAACGGGAATCCCATGCCTTAAGAGTTTGAACTCACCTCGGTTGCATGGTTTGACTCTCAAAAGTAGCTAACAGTCAAGGTCGGTCAATCACGTCCTAATATAATTACCAGTTACTCATTTAGTGATTTTCAAATAGAACACAAAGTTCCTACACGTATCTATCACACAACATGCATCACTTTAATGGTTTATGCCCATCTAAGTTTCCCATCCATTCCCTACTCAAAATCAAACATACGATAATGCACATAACATATATAACATGTTAGATCATTCACGGATAGCATACTCGACATTTAGACACGCGAATCACAACCTATGTCATTTCAGCATTAGTATTCAAAACCGGCTGTTTTCGGACATTTTAATAAATTAGTTAACTTATTCCAAAAATTCCCAAATTTTTACAGGATGTCTTAAACGTTCCATTTTTTATTGTGTAAAAATATCGGGGTCCGGTTCACTACCAATATTTTATAAAAATTCATATTCCGGACTGAACTCAGATTTATGTATTTCTGATCACAGTCCACGGAAAAATTTATTAAAAATTCATCGAGTGTCCGATTTACGAAATTCCAGTGGGGTAATTACAAATGCATCGGTTGTCATCTACTGTATAAATCTCATGGTCCGATTCTACACAGAATACAAGTTACAACAGAAAATACAACACTCATTTATTGCTGTAAAAACTCAGCCTAAGCTGCTGTTACGAATCGGTTCTTTAAAAATAGTAAACGAAGTCCAAAAATTACGATTCTGGTGCCATTAGAACCGTATTTTATAACAACATATTTTAGATTCAAAATATCGGTTTTTCGTTGGATTTACGACCTGTTTACAGCCTGATGAAGTCGGCTGGAAATCATTACTCAGCTTGCTGTTTTGTGGTTTAAATGTTACTAAAACGTATTAACAAGTGTCCGAACAACGGGTTTATCAAAAGTTTGACGATAAAACATCATATATGCATTAACTAACCTTAAACCAACAAGTTTTCATCTTTATGTATCAATCATAAGTAAACTTTTTATATTTATCTATTTGTTCTTGACACTTTAGTGATTTTAAACATACTACACCCTTTGATCATAGAAACGAGATGAAACAAAATTAACAAGAGGGTAACAAAGGACTTACTACTAGCTTATAGCTAGGGATGAATCTAGTGCAAAGTTGGAAAGAAAAAGATGGTGAAAAGTCTTGAAACAAGCTCCTTTGAAACCCTTCAAGAGGCAACCTCCATAGATTCACCTTCAAAGCTTGGAATGCACTTGTTAATGGAAGAGATGGATGAATGAAGTGGTGGTGATGGGTTTCGGTCATAGGGGAACCGAATGAGAGAGAAAGGAGTAGTGAGATGGAGTGTGTAAGGATGAGAATGATGTGTGTAAGAGGTAGCCATACTTATGTATGATTTACTCACTTCTACAAGCAAGAAATCAATTAAACAATTGAATTAAAATCTAAACAAATATATGGAAGTATAGAGGGATGATATGGTGGGTCCACATGGACCAATTTTTGGTTGGGGGGGGGGGGGTCTATTTGCAAAGTTTGTAACTAAATGGCAAGTATTAGTTAGATAGCAAGTATATAATTCCATGTACTAGTTAGTAGGGAAAAATAGTGGGTGTTGTGGTATACGGGACCCATGACTAGCCAAAAATAATAAAACTATGTCCATGACAAAAAAAATTAGTGTTCCAGGTAATGTCCGGTTATCCTGTCGGATACTGTTCCGTTAAAGCATTTAATTGTACCGTACTGTGTCTTTTAAATATATTTTCGTAACACGGTTAATTCCTAACACTCAGGAAAATATACCAAACTATTCAGTAACTTTTCTGTATACTTCTAGTATGTTAACACAGAAATCAGAGAGCAGAAATCAGAGAGCAGTTAAATGATTCAGCACAGTCATCAAGCACTTTAATTATCATTTAATAAATTGTACGGATTACATGTAATTTTTGAGGGTTGTCACATTATTCCACCAAGAACAGCTCGGATCTACATGATTTCCACATGAATCAACACTATTTTCATCTAAAAGAATTGAAAGATGCTTTTCAAACCTTCTTTCAACTCTTTTACACTCAATGCACTCAAAACCGATACAATCGGAGCTAGTTCAGGCCTTCTACTCGTTCCCTAGTGAAGTGTCGTTCCCAGATCTTTTTCCTATCAACGAGACGACCGACTTCGGGATGAACACAAACAACCACCGTGAACAGCTAACTGATTCGGATTGGGATGGTTCCCGTTCGATCGGATAACCTTGGTCCGATGAGGTTTCCGTTGTTTAACACGTTGTCATATAGTCTCGAACAGACCGCAAAACTTATCAAAATCATCAAGTTCAAACGATCAGATCGTCGGGACGGATTGCCGTCCGATCGGACTGCCACCCGATCGAACGACAATCTGATCGGATTTCACTTGAGCTTCAACGCTTAAACACTTTCATAATTTTCAAAGACCATCAGTTCTAACGGATTGCCATCCGATCGGATTGTTATCCGATCGAGTGACCGTCCTACGGTGAACTTGTTCTCAACTGAAAAGCCTCGCTAATAGGATCACTATCTGATCGAACGGATCGATCGACCTGAAGGGTAGAGATACTTCTCTGTTTTCAAAATGCTACAACGAAAACTTCAAAGCCATCATACACAAGCACATCCATCCCAAACGAATGCCAATCCGAATGAATGGCCATCCGAACGGATGACCATTCGTCACTTTGATCACTTGCACCGTTTTACATGCCGTTCTTCGCTTATGTTACCGTTAACTATTCAGGCTAATTACTCTAACGCTCCCTTCAATCCATTAACTTCCATCACTGTGAGTATACTCGATCACTTTTTGCTTTACGCATTTTTGGGTGTTACATACGTTACTTATTCTAAATCACATCAATCAAACAACACAAACACTGTTTATATACTGACCGTTATTGTATGTTATGTGTTACTCGATGAATGCTTGTATGTTATGTTAGCACAGTGATTGTTGCCTGACGCCTTAGCAACGATAGTACTATAGTTTAGACTCAGCACCTGTAGTGGACAGGAGTTGTTAAGGTTACCTCTTCACGTGTCACAGTGGTGATATGTGTTGCGCATTCTACAGCTCGCAGTCTTGTCTGTGCATATTTCATTGTCGATAACCTACTAGCTTCACATTATACATGTTACATGTTACATGTTGGTTATGCGTAAATGCTTTTGAACTCTACTGTAACTATTAAACTTGTATGCTCTCCTTTACACTATGTGTATTGACCTCTATTTTAACGTATGTGACAGGTGCTTAGGATGTTTGCTTGTTATCTGCTGGAATCGACCTAGGATGGAGTCTAGAAACAAATTAAATAAAATCTGAGTTGTTGGAACATTTGATCTGTCTTTGAGAAAAAACAATGTCTGTAATAACTGATTTTATTTGATATGTTATGGTATGGGACATAATGATAAATATCTGGTAATTTTAGTTGTTATGGATTTCTCCTGGACAATCTGTTTCGCTCAGTGTCGCGTCCCGATGATTCCGCCATTGGTTGAGGTGTGACAGATTGGTTTATAGTCTAGGTACCAACAGACCGACTTGTGCATACCCAGTATGGGTTTTTGTACGAGCTTACTTGCTATTCCTCGCTCGCACTCGCTGTACACTACACTCTTGCACGAACATCGCATACTACAGTTCCACGCAAGAACCAGCCTTTCCTAAGGTTGGGCATACACACAAACGGATGATTTGGTTAAGATTAAGTGTGAAAACCGTGAACTCTCGACCAAATCACTCGTTCGATTCGTTGTTTTTACTATAAACAAGAGAATCTGCGTTGAATTAGGAGTGAATTCCATACTTCGACGCAATTCTCCTTATCTATCTCGTCATCCTATCACACAAACAGGGATGTAGCCGTTAAGTCAGGGGTGAAACCCGAACCTTGATGACTCGCTCCGCTCTATACTTTTGGTTTTACAAAACTCTCACCAAAGTCTCGACGGACTCCAACGACTTGGGGCACGCTGTAACTGGAAGGATGCGTGGCGATCGCCCAAATTGAGGTGAGACACAGTCCAGAAAGCCAAAGTGTGTGCCTAAGGTCCTTGTGAATAGGAGAATCGCTTTGGGTAGTCGACGTCTATCAAGCCGAGACAACTTATCCTCGATTTTATGTGTTTTGATTCTGGATTTGCTACCGCTGACTCTGTGATTTATTGCTTTTATGTGAATTTCATGTGATTTTATGCGTTTCGATTTTGGTTATTTACTCACTTTTCGCTGTCCGGTTTGATCAACACACATGACTCGCACTTCACAATTATCTCAAAATGTTAACAAATCGCATGCTATACTACTCGCTATGCTACTCGCTGTGTCCTTGCTAATCGCAATCGCTATACTTAATCGATATACGCTGCTATGAAGGATAGGTGAATACATGCAAAATATGTGCTTAGGGGAGCTATGTGCTTATGTGCTACTATGCTTACGTGAAATACGTGCTTATGTGCTTATATGATTTTGTGTTTATGTGCCTATGTGATTTTTGTGAATTGATGTGTTCCTGAGCTTTATGATGAAATCACTAGACTATACTAGGGTTAATCGAAATTGTGTTTGAGTCCCTTGGCGATGTCTGTTGCAGACAATGTCGTCGTTTGGGTCATTCCACTCTCGCTCTTCTCGCCGAAACCATGATGACAAACGAATCGCTGCTCTCGTCGCTAAGCAAATGGCGAAAGTCATCCCACAAATCATCAGTCAGCTGAATGAGAATGCTAGCAAGTCCTCGGAGGAGTCCAGGACTGATACCCCGAAAACAGCTTTTAGCTTCAAGCAGTTCAAAGCCCGCGGTCCAAAGGAATTTACCGACGAAGATGGGCCTACGACCATGTTCCAATGGTTTGATTCAATCGAAGTCACCCTGCGCCAGAGTGGCTGTCCAGACAACCTTCGCACTGTTAACGCCACCGGCGTCTTCCAATCCCGCGCTCTTGATTGGTGGACGGCCGAGAGGAACAAACGAGGGAACGATGCAGCTTTTGGGCTGACATGGGACGAGTTGAAGGACATCATGATGCAAGAGTTCTGCCCTCTCCATGAACTCCAAAAGCTCGAGGATGAATTCTGGCACATTAAGCAGGATGGCGGAGATAACGCTAGTTTAACTGCTCGTTTCAAGCAGTTGAGTATTATCTTCCCTGGTTAGGTTATTACCCCCGAGGTTACGATCTAGAAGTATATCCGCGCTCTCCCGGATTGTGTTGCAGACTTTGTTCATGTCACACCCCAACCAATGGCGGAATCATCGGAGTGGGACTTGTTCAAGATTGTAAGAGACTTCATAACACTAATTGTGACAATATTTAGTTCAACCGATTTCATTTCATAAATAAATTGTTTACAAGAAATTCAAATAACAACATTGTTTAACATAACATAACAAAATTGATACAACACTTTAACCCTAAACGTCTAAGTGAGTATCTAGGCATCTTTGCTATCCATTTTCATAGCATCATCAATCATTAACCTGTAACATGTTTAAAATACAATTCAATGCAAAAGCAAAGGCGAGTATACAAGTTTAAGAATAAGTATAAGTATAAAAGTTTAAAAATGAATCCACATGGCAAGTTGGTTTATACAAGATCAACCTAACATGGCATGCAATATTTCTAGCCAATCCTCTGTTTATGCAACAATGATATAATTCAACATGACCACTAGTCTACGGGCGGTGCGTTACCCTATAGCGCTATACATGTCAAATGGAGGCTCGTGAAAGCTAATGACTAAAACATATCACATTAGTATGGTCCACGTATAAGCATCAAGTATAACAACATAGTATTCATGTATAAGGATTGTTTTTCGTGCATTGCATAAAGAATAAGTTTAAGTGTGATTTGATAAATTAACATGTTACACCCCAAAAGTGGTAAACATAAAAAGGGGGTTGCAAGTATACTCACATAATTGCTAAGTCTTCCGATTATCCAAGTATTGACGAGTGTGCGCGTTTGGGAGGACGGAACACCGAGGTCACCCTATAAGGGCAAACGATGGTGCATGAGTAAAAGGAATTATGACGGAGGACAGGAAGTGAAATCTAAAGTATAACTTGTTGATCTCTCTCTCTCTCTATATATATATATATATATATATTCGTATAGAGTATACATAGTTTAGGTAATAATTCTAAATTAATACCCATCAAGAGTATTATAGAAACGTTGTCAAAACAACTACGCATTTATATTTATTTTTATAAAAATTGCTTGAATCCGATACGTTTTCATTAGTGGTTCGACTATATACAAAAAAATAAATATTTTTAACGAAAATCGGATAGAGTTTCCTCTGTTTCTGGACATTTCCGATAATACTAGTTGTAACGACTCTCCTAGGACCCTTAACGTAACCCTAAATGTTGGTGCACGGAATGTCTGCTGACTATGTCTTAGTTGAGTCTTAGGTCTAGATAGGTTAGATTGGAGCTCGGAAATGAAAAAGTGGATTTTAGGATGTAATTCCGCTCCAAATGACACTTGTGTCATTAGGAGCGAAATCAGGAAAGTATGTAATTTGTGATTCCGCTCCAAATAGGTCCTAGATGTGATTCCGCTCCTGTTGATCTTGTTAATTCCGCTCGTAATGCATGTATGTAGGAGCGGAATCAGGAGGCTATATATAGGTTTCAGCTGTTGTTATTTTTAACAGTTGGAGCGAAAACAGGTCTTGTGCTAGGTGTCGAAACTCTGTCAAAATTCATTCAGAAAGCGTTAATAGAAAGGAAATTAAAAAGATATAGCTGTGTGACTTCATTTACTTTGATTCCGCCTCTGTGTATGAAGATGAACTACCTTATATTAACTGTTTAAGGTCTCAACATGGTCCTACAAGTGGTATCAGAGCTCAGGACGAGGAGTTTATACCATAGCAGCTTGATTCTACCAGAATTTCTCATTTCTACTCACTTCTTCTTATACTTTTCTGATTTAAACAAGTTCCAACGGTCGGAATGGTCTGATTTTTGAGTATATTGTGTAAAACATAGAATTAACAAACCCTAGAAAGAATCAGGTTAAAATTCAAAGTAAAAATGGTAAAAATAACCTAAAAACCTGATTCCGCTCGTAACTTTCTTCGCTGATTTCTCCCTAAAAAGTTGATTCCGCTCTTAAAGACTTAAAAAATTTAATTCCCCTCGAAACACCATTTTGATTTCGCTCGTAATCAGATAAAGTCTGATTTCGCTCAGAAAGTTAAAGTCTGATTTCGCCTGAAAATCAATTCTGATTTTGCTCGAGAGTTACATTCTGAATCCGCTCGAAATCAGAATTTAGTTGATTTCGCTCATAAGCTGATTTCGCTCGTAATTAGTTGTTTGTCAAAACTTCGAAAATTTTCTAAGTGTTTTGTTGATTGTTTTCAGGTACGTACAAGATGGATGATTTCAATCCGTTTTATGATGTATTTGCATTTGCTGGAGATGGTGGAAATGATACATCTTCGAGTAACACCAATGAGAACATGCAGAATCCAAAGAAAAAGCTATCGGATGCATTGGAGGTTGAAAGTGCTTTCGGAACCTACAACAAACCCCCGAAGTTGATGGCTATCGAAGAATATAGTTGGTGGGCCAAGAAGTTTGAAGATTGGTTGATGGCCTTTACTTTTCCTAGCTGGAAGAGTCTAAAAAATGGATACCAAAATGGAAACAAAAAAGGTGAAACCTTAACAACAAATGAGGAGATAGATTTGTTTGTTGCTGAGCAAAAATGTATTGCGTTGTTGTTTCAGTCCGTCAGAGAAGATATAATATCTTTGATCGAATACTCTAGTGCTACAGATCTCTGGAACAAATTGAAAAACAAATGTATAGGAAGCACAGAAATTGTGAAAAACAAAAAGAAACTACTTAGAAAAGAGTTTGATTTGTTTGGGTGTTTAAAGAATGAATCAGTTTGTAAAATGACTAAGAGGTTTGGGCATCTGAAGCTGGAACTGGCGAGACATGAAATTACCTATTCTCGAGAAGAGCTAGTCGACAAATTGTTTGATGCATTACCAGATGAGATGGATTGGCAATATTATGCGTTGATGCTAAAGAATACTATCAAGCCACCAGAAGCGTTGACAGTAGACTTGCTGATTGAAAGATAAGAAAGTCACGAGTTGGAATTAAAGAAGATGCACAAAGTCAATCACTCATCATATCAACAAAACTTGGATTTGTATTATCCAAAGAGTATGATGCCAAAGAACACATCTCCCAAGACTGCATTTTCTGCTGAGAATGTTTCTACAACGAGCAAAGAAAGGCAAAGCAGTGGTTATCACAGTGGGTCTTCATCAAATTCAAACCAGTCTGATGCAAAGAACTTATTTCAATGCAACATCGCTGTAGATTTAAAGAACGCTCGGAACTTCAGCGAGGAGTCTGCCAAACAACAGATGGTTTTCCTAGCATCGGTATTGGAATCGTATGAAAGCCTTGTAGCAGGGAAGATTGGCAACACCAACCTGACGAAAGAAGATTATGATCAGATAGATCCTGAGGAGATGGAACTAATCGACAAAAGGTGGTGTATGGCCAGTGCATTTAATCGAGCACAGCGTTTCATGGAGATAACCGGGAGAAAGTCAATTGGTGGACCATCTACCAAGTTGGGCTTTGATAAGTCTAAGGTGACATGCTTCAAGTGCAAACAGAAAGGTCACTTTAAGCGTGAATGCAGAAACGCGTATGCTGATGAATCTGAAAACCCGTTCAGAGAAGATTACTACAAGAAGGCGATTTATCATCATAATAAATCAGAACCGCCAAGGATGAAGCAACTTGAAGATAACAAAGAAAAATCTAGAGCTCTAGCGGTGATTCACGACGATGAAGGTTACGACTGGAGCGAGTTGTTACCTGAGGAGGATGCGGTTGGATATGCATTCATGGAAAAATCTGAACCTGTTCCTTGGAAAGATGATAGAACTGAAGAACAGAAGTATGGTTATAGAAAGCAGTTAGCTATAAACAAAATGATCAGAAAATCTGATATCTTTTCTGAGGCAAAAAGAGTAAATAGATGGGATCCAGACAGGGAATGTTATCTTGACCCCTATGGAAACATTGCTGTTGATCATAAAACTCTTGATTTGGAAACCATAATCCAAGAGTATAAAATTGAAGATGATTATTGGCAGAAGAAATGGTGGGGAAGCGGAGAAGATGAAGAGAAAGAGAAGAAGGAAATTAAGAAGATATAGCTGTGTGACTTCATTTACTTTGATTCCACCTCTGTATATGAAGATGAACTACCTTGTACTGACTGTTTAAGGTCTCAACACGGTCCTACAAGTGGTATCAGAGCCTAAAGTCAAAGAAATAGAAAAGTCAAAGAAAGTTGATACTGAGATCATTGACACGACATAGGAGTTGAATGCTGAAAACATGGGAAAGATGGCTGACAAGGTGCTGGAAGCTAAGGCAATTGAGGTAGATTCTAAATCCGTTTCTGAGTCTAAAAGCCAAGTCAGTTCAAACGCGTCAACGACTGAGTCAGGTAAAAAGGTCAGTGGTGATGTTGACTGCAAAAATTGCTTCAAAGAATGCAAGATTTTTAGTACAAACACTTATCTCAAAGGTAAGAAGATTGAGGATCTGACTGCTAAAGTCAGAAGTGGTGAGGATCAAATCCTTGATCGTGACAAAATGGTGAAAGCTTCAACTGAACGGTTAAAAGAATTGACTAATAAAATTGAAACTGATAAAATTGATCAGGAAAAGGTTAGAAAAGAAAATGAAAGGTTAGTTCTTGACAATCGTCAGATAACTGAAAAATTTGAGAAGCTTAAAAGCACGATTAAAGATAATGATGATAGAAACGGTAAAACTTACAAAGAAAATTGTCAATTGCAATGTGTTTTGAGAATCAAAGAAGAATTAATAAACACACAATTGGATGAGATTGCTAAATTGAAACTTCATTTTGAAGAAGCCAAGATTGAGAATGAACGGATCAATTTGAAATTGAACAGTTACAGCTCTGCAAGCTTTGTTTTGCAACACATTATTCCCAAACCCATCGGGAAAGACAAAGCAGGCGAAGATGTATACTGTGATGGAACTGGGGTTGGGTTTCATCAAGTTCCACCACCAGTTCTTGAAAATTATTCGAAAAAGAAATCAGGGTTGGTTAATCTTGAGGAAGAAAATGAAGTGAAATTTCCTGATTCAATTGATGTGACATTTTCTTCAACATCATCTGATGATAATGTTCAAACTGAGATTGTTAAAGGCATGGCTGAAAGTGTTTTGGATAGTGATTTAGCTGAGGATGAAAAATGTTTTCTGGACAAGTACATTCAGAAACCAAAATCCAAAAACAACTTAGGTGATGAACCGGGTCTTGTGATGTACAAGATGGCTAGATCGGATAAGTCGTATTCGGATTCTGAGTTTCCTCTGGAGAATGTAAATGTTTCAAAATTGACAAATGTGTTCAAAATGGTTGAAATCGATTTATCTGAAGTAAAGAGTTTAAAACAAACAAAAAGGCAAATGAATTTTGAGAAAGATAAAGCTTACTACAAGAAGCCTGTTGTTCCACCACGTTTTGATAACAACAATCGAAACAATTGGTCGGGTGGTTATCAGGGTGGTAAGAACTATCAAAGAAGAAATTTTCAAAACAAAAGGTTTGTTGAAAAGAAGGTGTTTGTGAACGGTTCAAATTCACTTTCTGATGAGGAAAATGAAATCTTTTCGAAATCAAATGAAGAATTTTTTTGCGAAAAGGACCTCACAACCTCAGTCTGAAGGCACAATTCGGGTAGTTGATACTCGTACATGTTTTAGATGCAACAAAGTTGGTCACATTGAAGAAATTGCACCAACTCCAAGCCTAAGACTGAAGTTGTTGAGAATCGACAGAAGAAGGTTGATGCAAAAGGAAAAGCTCAAATGGTTGTTGAGAAAGTTTTGAAAAATGAGAAAACAAAAGTCAAAATTGAACCTGTTAAGAACTTGGTAACTAAAAATGACAAATTTTACAAACGGGTTGCATCATCTCAACAAACATGGAAGCCAAAAGTTGTTGATAAACCAAAGGTTTCAGAGTCGGAAAAACAATCGTCTTCTACCACACCGGTAAAGATGGATGTTCCTTTGGATTATTATGAACAATTGGAGAAACAATCTTCTACTCCACCTGAGAAGAAGAATGTTCAAAAGAGAAATCAACCAACCGGTCAACTTAAGATAGATGAGTTTTTCTTATACAAAAAGGTTGAGGTTGGATCTGATGAAAGCTTGAAAATGAATGATAAAAATTTTCCGCCACTTTACAATGCTAAAACTCACATCAAAGTCAAGTTACCCGAGTCAAAAGAGGCTTGGGTGGCATCAAAATCTCACTAAAGATTTTGGACTTGCCGGAGCATCCTAGTTGATAATTGTGAAGCAGGAATCGGCATCTTTATTGAATTGTTTGTGATATGTGCAGGAACTTCCGAGAGCTATTTCAAGATGGATTATGGATAGCGGAGCGTCTCGACATATGACAGGGAAGACTGCATTGTTGTATGATGTTAGAAATTTCAATGGAGGTTACGTGGGATTTGCAGGAAACCAAGGTGGTAGAATTGTTGGTGAAGGAACGTTATCCAATGGGATTGTTACGTTTGAAAGAGTTAACTACATTGCTGAGCTGGAGAATAATCTGCTGAGCATCTCACAGATTTGTGACAGGATGTATATCACTCACTTCACAGACAAAGAATGTTTGATCTTGAAGCCAGGATTTGTTATCCCTGAAGAATGGATTATCATGCGGGCACCAAGAGTCAATGATCTGTACATGTTGGACATGAGCGTAGCTACTACAACCACGGTTCAGGCTCATTGTTTTGTGTCTAGAGCAACGGAGAAAGAATCGAAGTTGTGGCATAGGAAGATGGGGCATATTCACTTACGAAAAATGAATCATCTGGTGCACAATGATTTGGTTCTTGGAGTTAATATCAAAGGATTTCATCTGGAATGGGAGTGCATTAGTTGCATCAAAGGCAAGCAGAAGAAAAAGTCACACCCTAAAAAGCAAGTCAATTCAGTTTCCAGACCATTAGAGAGACTACATATGGATTTGTTTGGTCCAGTAAATGTCAAACGTATTACAGGGGATCTCTACTGTCTTGTGGTTACTGATGATTATTCCAGATTTTCATGGGTATCATTCTTGAAGTCTAAAGATGAAACGCTTGAAAGTTTGATGGCGTTGTTCAGAAAGATTGAAAATTTGTACCAAAGGCGTATCAAAAGAATTAGAAGTGATAATGGTACTGAGTTCAAGAACAACAAAATGGAAGAATATTGTGACGAAAGAGGTATATTGCATGAGTTTAGTGCTCCGTACACTCCGCAGCAGAATGGAGTAGCAGAACGCAAAAACAGGACGCTAATCGAAACGGCTAGAACAATGCTTGCTGATTCAAAGCTACCGATAAATTTTTGGGCAGAAGCAGTTTCCGCCGCATGCTATACACTCAACCAGGTTCTCACTGTAAAGAAATTCAACAAGACATACTTTGAGTTGATCAATAACCGCAAACCGAACCTGAAGTTTTTAGAACCGTTTGGGTCACCTTGTACAGTTCTAGAGCCTTTTGGTAAGTTTGGTCCAAAAAGTATCGAAGGAATATTTGTGGGTTACTCAAGTCCACAAAGACGTTTTTTTGTTCCAAGCATGAAGCAGATCATCGAAGCACAACATGTTGAGTGTCAGAGGTATACTATGCCGCCTCAAAATCCCGGTGACTCATGGCGTTTTAATTACGGTAAATTGTGGGATTCGTTTGACATGATGGAAGAACAAGAAGAAGATGATGATTTCTTTGATGAGTTGGATATTCTAAGAGAGTATGAAGAATCGCAGGAAAGGTTTCCAGCTGAGTATACAAGGCGACCACGACAAACTTCAAATGATGATGAAGCAGGTCCAACCAATGCTGGTGAACATGATGATGTCCAACAAAATGAAGTTGCTCAAGATAATCAGTCGGCACAGAATGATAATCAAGAATCTGAGATCATGCCAGTATTTGATCATGGTGATTCAGATTCTGAGGGGGAGCAAATTCAGATCTCAGGTCAAACAAACCCAGTCAGTGAACATGATGCAAATCAGAATGTTACTAATTTGGAAGGTGATGTAGAAGTAATGCCACGAACTCTTTCATATCATCCAGAGGAGTTGATCATTGGAGAACTGCAGACTGGTGTTCGCACTCGAAGACAGATTGATAAAGGGCTTACATGTTTTTATACAAAAGTTGCTCCTTTGCAAACTGAATTCTCATTGAGTTGTTTTATCTCGCAGGTTGAGCCAAGGACTTACAAAGAGGCGCTTACAGAAGATTCTTGGGTCAATGCAATGCAGGAGGAACTAAGCCAATTCAAAAACTTGGGAGTGTGGAAGTTAGTGGATTTGCCAGATGGTCAGAGGAAGATAAACACCAAGTTGGTGTTCAAATGTAAGAGAGACGATAGAGGAGTTGTGGTTCGTAACAAAGCTCGACTCGTAGTCCAGGATTTCAGTCAACAAGAGGGGATAGATTTTACTGAAGTGTATGCTCCTGTAGCTCGACTAGAAGCTATCAGAATCTTTCAAGCATTTGCATCATGGAAAAACTTCAAAGTTTATCAGTTAGATGTAAAATCGGCTTTTCTCTATGGGAAGGTTAAAGAGGAGGTTTATGTCGGTCAGCCACCGGGCTTCACCGATCCACTTCACAAAGACAAGGTCTACTTGCTAGACAAAGCGTTGTATGGTTTACACCAGGCCCCGAGAGCTTGGTATGAGACATTGTCTCAACACCTACTAGCCAACAGCTTCATTCGTGGAAAAGTGGATGCCACTCTCTTCACCAAAGAGGTCGACGGTCATCTTCTGATAATTCAAATTTACGTGGACGACATTATATTTGGGTCAACAAATGAGGATCTATGCAAAGATTTTGAACGAGTTATGAAGCAGAAATTTGAAATGTCATCGATGGGTGAGATGAAATTCTTTTTGGGATTGCAGGTTGATCAACTACCCAAAGGAATTTTTATACATCAAACGAAGTACGTTCATGATATCTTAGAGAAATTCGGGATGTCAGGTTCTACTCCAGCTTTCACCCCATTAGCAACGAATCATGGGATAAACCCTGATCTCACCGGAGAGAAGGTAGATGAAACGATGTATCGTTCCATGATCGGTTCGCTGATGTATTTGACAACTTCAAGACCCGATATCATGTACCCAACTTGCCTCGCAGCAAGATTTCAATCTAACCCGAGAGCATCGCATATGGTGATTGTGAAAAGGATATTACGCTACCTGAAAGGAACTCCATCATTGGGGTTGTGGTATCCAGGAGAAGGCGATTTCACGCTCGAAGGTTATTCCGATTCCGATTTCGGATGCTGCAAAGTTAATTCTAAATCAACAACCGCAGGGTGCCAGTTTTTCGGTTCAAGATTGGTTACTTGGCAATGCAAAAAGCAAACCTCTGTGGCTTTATCCACATGTGAAGTGGAGTATGTATCTGCTAGCAGTTGCTGCTCACAGATCTTGTGGATCCAGCAACAGATGCGCGACTACGGTTTGCAATTTCTAAACACCCCTATCTTTGTTGATAATGAGGCAGCGATTAACATTACTAAAAATCCAGTTCATCACGCTAAAACAAAACATATTGAGATTCGTCATCACTTTATTCGAGATTGTTTTGAGAAGAAGTTGATACGAATTGAGAAAATCCACACTGATGATCAAAAAGCTGATTTACATACCAAAGCTTTTGATAAAGCACGTTTTCAATATTTACTAAAACTGAACGATATGAAGCTTTTATCTGTGTTGGAGGAGATCATTGGTGTTGATGAAGGAGATATTGTGGATGATGTTGAGAAGCAATCTGCAATGGTTTGTCGATTTTTTACTTGTTTTGGTATTTAGGGGGAGTATAGGGTAATTTTTCAGAAAATACAAAAACAATAAAAAATGACAAAAATACAAAAACATGAGATATTTTAAAAAAAATCCAAAAACAATAGAAAACCAGAAAAAGAGTTTGTGTAAAAAGGGAAAATGATAGTACATCAGCTTGAAAGTCACGGTATGCTAAAGAAATGGAATGTTTAAAAGGTTAAACAGTCTTGCTGATGATATGTCGATAGGTTTTTGCACATTTAGTAGTTTTGTTCGGGATATAAACCTAAATCTTACTTGCTTATTTCGTGGGGAACACTACTTGGATATATAGGTAACCCCTGAAATTTCGTTTGAAAGATTCCTTTTTCTGATATACTAGGTTTTTATACTCAGTGATATCTGGGGTATTATTCCGGGACTTCTGCTGAATGGAAGTTCTAACCTAGTACTCGAATAATACTTTCCGCAATGCTTGAAACATAGCATCACCCTCAGCATATATGATAAGACAATAAAATTGCTTAGCAATGCTGTTGTAAAAAAAAGATCCTCTAAAGGGGACACACCCAAGTTGAGTCATGATCTCTCTGCTGAACGGTAGTTCTGACCTAAGCTCTCATGATTCTTCATAATTTATTAACCCTTACAGATATCATTTGTGTTATAACTACCTGTAAGACTGAATATCGGGATCTGGATACGGGAGTATATTCAAGAGGTGGGACACACGTATAAGTTTAAGTCTCTAAAACACTAAATTCGTATCCTGGACAGATTGAAATGTGTGTGAAAATTTAAGTGGATCAGTATATCGACAATCTAAGCGAATTGTTTAATTCTGATTATGTAATCACAGCTTAACGGTATTTGTGATTTGTCGGATAGCTGATATGATTCCCTAACATGCTTATCAAAAATATGTTTGTAAATAGTTTACTTTTATTGTATTTTAGTTCCGTATTTCATTCTTAGTTTAGAAGCTTTATTAAAATCCAAAAAGATTTTTCATTTCTGCTTTATTTTTGACAAACCAAAGTGGAGAGTTGATCTTCGGATTCGAAAGTTGAAAGCAGATGCAGGAAATTTCTGGGCTGGACAATGAGTTTGGAGCTAAACATGATGAGTTTGAGAAGTTACAAAGTTAAAGCAAGTTCATTAATTTGAAACTTGTAAATTTTCAAAATCAAATTGAATTAAATGTCAGTGTGAATTATCTCTGATCAACCAAGGTCATTAAATTGGACTTGGTAGATTAATTGAGTAATCAGGGTCATTAATTTGGACCTGAATACTTAAGTGGATTTCTAACACTGAAGGTTACATGGTAAGTTTTGATTTGAAACTGTTATTATCATATATCTTATTTTTGGGTAGAGTTTATGCAGGTTTCAGAAATTCCCATGGCAATGATAATGCAAAAGTTTGAACCAGAATTAGAGTCCTAGAATTCCGAGAGGGGGAGTCTGTGAAAGGGGGAGTCAGGATTCTGGATCAACAATTAAAGGGGAGATTGTAGATGGAGCTAGATTGAGTTTTTGAATTTGTGTGAAGAAAGAGTTTTTGCAATGAGAAGACAGAGTTGGAAAGAGACCAAGACTGAAGACTCAATGCCTAAGACTTCGTCAACATCCAAGGGGGAGTCTGTTGGTGCACGGAATGTCTGCTGACTATGTCTTAATTGAGTCTTAGGTCTAGTTAGGTTAGATTGGAGCTCGGAAATGAAAAAGTGGATTTTAGGATGTAATTCCGCTCCAAATGACACTTGTGTCATTAGGAGCGAAATCAGGAAAGTATGTAATTTGTGATTCCGCTCCAAATAGGTCCTAGATGTGATTCCGTTCCTGTTGATCTTGTTAATTCTGCTCGTAATGCATGTATGTAGGAGCGGAATCAGGAGGCTATATATAGGTTTCAGTTGTTGTCATTTGTAACAGTTGGAGCGAAAACAGGTCTTGTGCTAGGTGTCAGAACTCTGTCAAAATTCATTCAGAAAGCGTTAATAGAAAGGAAATTAAGAAGAGATAGCTGTGTGACTTCATTTACTTTGATTCCGCCTCTGTATATGAAGATGAACTACCTTATACTGACTGTTTAAGGTCTCAACACGGTCCTACACTAAACGCTCCTAAATACACCCCGAGTGCGAGAAACGGACCCGAAATACCTTCGTGCTTGGAGAAATCAAGAAAAGCAAGATTTTTGGTTCGCTCGCGGGCTGCGTAAGAGTTAAGCCAAGCTTACGCGGGCCGCGACAGGAATGCAAACTAGCGGATAACGATCAAGGCCACGTGGCATGACACGTGTCGAAACCTCAGATGACTCAGCCGACCTAGACTTCCTCGCGGGCCGCGTAGATGTTCCTTTGTGGTTACGCGGGCCGCGACACGCCCCATTTCCAGCCCTATAAATAAGGAGTTCGAGTTTAGTTGAAAGTCGCTCAATTCTTATCTTCTTTTAGCTTCTATTATAGCAAAGTAATAGCTCGGGTATTATACTCTAAAACCCGAAACTCTGCTCGTTATCAGGGTAATAACTCTAATCACGGACACGGTACTATATCCGATTGATTGAAACTGATCCAACAGATGTTTAAGTGCTGCCTGGATACGGCTATACTTTGTCATTCGTTGTGAGTTTTGATCTCGTGATTATCGTTAAAGTTGAATTGAGTAATACACTAATACGAGTTCCATTGTAGCTAGAAATTAGAACTTGTAACTAGGGAACTACTAAGCTAGAATACTTAGCGATTAAGTAAATAGTTAAGGAAAACTTAGTGGTTAAGTAAACTTAGTAGTTAAGATAACTTAGCGGTTAAGAAACCTTAATAGATAAGTTAAACTTAATCAGCTAAGTAAGATTAATTAATCAGTTAAGTAAGATTAATTAAGGTAAGTATGATTAATTAATCAGTTAAGCAAGATTAATTAAGCTAAGCAAGATTAATTAAGCTAAACAAGATTAATTAAGCTAAGCAAGATTAATTACACTAAGCAAGATTAATTAAGCTAAGTAAGATTAATTAATCAGCTAAGTAAGATTTATTAAACACCTAAATAGATATACATGAAAAATAGATATATATGGGGTATATATTATCTAAGGAAGATTTTATCTAAGGAAAGTGTTATCTAGGGAAGGTTTTATCTAGGGAAGGTTCAACTATGGAAGATAACTCCTAGGGAAATTCTATATAGGGGTAAAACTTATCCCTTAACTATAAATAGGAAGCTTAGGATTCATTTTCCTTTGCTCATTTCTTCTATTCTTCTCTCTATACGTTGGTGTTCTAACCAATAATCACCGATACGATATTCTGTCCGATCGATTCGGGAACCAACTAACGATTTCCAAAGTGCTGTCTACACAAGACTATACTTTGTGAATTTCGTTAAACGAATGCCAAAGTGTTGTCTGAATAAGACTATACTTTGTGAATTTTGTTAAGGTTCTGATCTCGTGACCATCGTTAGGTTTGATATGGTTTTACACAAATACGTATTCCATTCTGTTAAACTATATGTTTAACTATCAGAATACTCCCAACTATACACTTACAATCAAACAAGCTGTTTAAATCATCAGAAGGTTCAGAACAATAAAGTATATGCTTAATTATCAGAAGGAGTAGAATCAAGAAGCTTGTTAAATCAATACTGCATGCTTATAATGTGAGTCATTCTCTTTTTATCAATGGTTTTACTAAATCTCAAATTATTTTCAAGAGTTATAATTACAGGGATTAAGTCGTGGTTATCTTAAATCACTGGCAAGTGGGGTATTGTGCACATTACTAATTTCCCACGGTTAGGTTCACCAACCTAACAGTGATAATCATCACTACTTGGGTGAAAGGACCCAATAGTGGTATGACCATCGTCACCAGGGTGTGACACGGCGCTAGATAACAATAAGATAGTAGCCATCGTAATCGCTCTTATGCTGTAATCTATATCAATGTGTCATTTTTGTACAAACTAAATGAACTCACGAGTATTTCCTGCTGACCAAATGTTTTTAAAACGCGTTTCAGGTAATTACGGTAGGTCGGAATAGGAGTTGGATACGGCACCAAAAGGCTTACAGAAGTGGCTTAATTTATCAATTAAATTAAACTAAGAAAAATTGTTTTATGTATTCGGGTTTATCCCATATTAAAGCTACCTTTCAAAACATGGTTTTATCCCATCTATTTAATAAATAAAATCCGGTGTTTTCTAAACTCTGATATTTTTCCTAACTCACAGTCCTGATGAAATTTCCGCTGCACTACTTTTCTAAATAACCACCGGTACCACTGAACTGGTTCGCTGCTCCCGATTCCGTCCAGGGTGGGGTCGGGGGTTGTGACAGAAGTGGTATCAGAGCCACTTGTTTAAGCAATTAGGTGTTGTAATAAAATACCTAAGTTTAAACGAAGAGTTAGGAACTTGATATTTTCTGGTAGCACTCAGGATAGTATTTAGACTTGAACTTAAGAAAGATGCCTTAATATGAGCTTCAAGATGAGCTAATTACTTGTATAAGTATAATGTGATAGATATTGGTATGCCGTAAGAATAATGATTAGAACATTGCAAAGTACGATAAATAAGCAATAACACTTAATTGCTGTTAATTCTTGTTTATTGATACCACTTGGTCTAGAATAAGATATGTTATGGGAATACAAATTTCCTTGATTATGGATGAAAGCCTTAATAACAGAGGCACTTTTAAAATCATGAAAAGATACTATTTATTGGAAATATAATAATTACCTCACCGGCGAGAACCGGGCAAGATGAGGTTACCTCTCCGGCTAGAACCGGGTAAGAAGGAGTATAATATGTCAAACAAGTGACAAAATTCCCTAAATAGTACCATGACCTGATGTCTGACTTGTTTTTGGAAAAATCAATCTGTTAAATACATTAACCTTATGAATGGTATGCATGATTATATAGATATATATATCTATAAGGAATTCCAAAAGCCATAACGATTGACAATTTAAAATAAATCATGAACATAAGTGTCAATAATAATTATATATTTCTTTATCAGGAATCTCTTGCATATGTCTATAATTCCGATATCAAACATTATTTCGTTTGATCATCTACCTCGTAACTCGTGCGACAATATAAACAATGGTAACCCTTTAATTTGGGACGCCATCAAAAGTATAAGAATTTCCAATACGTTACCATAGACTCTTAACGCAAGTAAGAAGCATGTAAAGTCGTGCTAGTGCACAAGAAAACACATGAAACTTAAATTATACGTCCACAGACGTCGAAGTATATCACACACGACTTTCAAGGCAAGACCTTTGGAAAATATAATTGGGCATGATGACACCAATGCGAATCCCGTCAGTGGAAGAACTATTAATCAAAAAGCAGCACTTGGCCACGTGATCCTACAAACGACATGAATCTTGCTGAGGTACGATAGAACAAGATTTCACAACAATCGGTGCATAGTCAAATCCAATTCTTGACGCTGCAAAAGAAGTCACATACCTTTACAATCCCCCTATTTCATTTTATTCGACATTCCCTGGTAATGTCACTTAACAACGGTTATTACACAAAATTCCAGATAAGATTCTTAAATTCCTTTTGTTAAAATTCGGACCTCTACACATAGTAAATAGACTTTTGCATTTCTACTCTCCTAATGGTCATCATGAGGATTTCTTTCATAATCGCGAATATTTATTTGGTTGTTTCATTTCTTGCTAAATTCACACGTTACACATGCACTGTTTGTTGCGCATGTGGTTAGTTTGAATTATGAAGACCATTGGAGGGCTTCATTCCAATTTGTTGTTTTATTAAAACTCAAATATCATTCCGCTATACTTGATCTTTGCATTATAAACCGCGTTTTTTTTGCAAAACGATGACTCTTTGATATTGAATCGATGAATTTCTTGAAAAACTCGATTTTCTTTTGAATGGTATACACGGTTTTTGTTGTGACCATGTCAGAACTTTCTTATTGATACATGAACTCGTTGTGTTTAAACCAAGTTCCATTGTTTGAACTTGCTCGCAATACGTATTCAATTCAAGGTCCCGTATGATAGATTAAGGCCATCATATTCGAATTAATCCCAACAAGCCCTTCAATTACTTTGAACCATAACAGGCTTGTTTGGTCTTCGACTTCATTAAATCGTTTCTTTGATCACGATCACCTTGTGGTGACGTTTTCACAAAATTGAAGCTTGCGCTAATCTCGTTTGCACACATCGTATACGGATTTAATTATTTATTTATTTATATTGAATCCGCTTAGTTGGTTTATCCTATAAAAGCAATCTTAACACAATCGTGTGCTAAGATAATGATACACAAATTCATGTCATATTTCAGTGTATCTCTTAATGGTTCTTACAGCATCAATCGAGCCTTTCGTGATATTTATTGCTTTATCATCTTCAATAAAAAAAAAGAACAACATTATTCAATTGTTTCAATTTCAATCGAAAATCCTACTAGATTTGTTTGAAACAAACATTCGGACTTACTTCGTTAAACTTTCATTTGATTTAAACCACGGTGAACTCGTCCAGTCACCGCTATTATTATTTCGATCAATACGACACCTTGTGGCGTCGGTATAGACTTGTAGCTTGAGCTAATCTATATATACCTTTCGCTTGACTCATCCTTGAAAGTGGTCTTAATACAACTATGTATTAAGACAATGATACACTAAACTCTGTTGTATATCGGTGTATCCTTGTAATTCGATAAATGTCAACCCATTGATTTTTCTCATATCATAATTCAATAGTTGACAAATCATTTTCGTACTTCTATTTCATTCGAGCTTGTTGATTTGGAGACTTCCTCAGTTGACAATCAAAGTAAGTTTTCTGTTGACAGTGAATTCTATTGTTTCTAAAAATCATTCACAACTTGTAAACATTCACATCTATTGATCACATGTCTTTTTGACTTAAACCTAATCACCTTGGAAACTATATCATTTCATCTCATTCATTTGACATCGACTTCTTGAACTAATTCAGTTGAACCATTGAGCCCTATTTATTGTAAAACACGTATTCATCTTAAAACTATTCTTATTGACTAAGACGTGACATAACTCTAAAAGAGATATCTTTGCCAAATCTCGAGGACGAGATTTAAAACTAGGTGGGGAGGATGTAACGACTCTCCTAGGACCCTTAACGTAATCCTATAAGCTCCTAAATACACCCTGAGTGCGAGAAACGGACCCGAAATACCTTCGCGCTTGGAGAAATCAAGAATAACAAGATTTTTGGTTCGCTCGCGGGCCGCGTAAGAGTTAAGCCAAGCTTACGCGGGCCGCGACATCAATGCAAACTACCGGATACCGATCAAGGCCACGTGGCATGACACGTGTCGAAACCTCTGATGACTCAGCCGACCTAGACTTTCTCGCGGGCCACGTAGATGTTCCTTTGTGTTTACGCGGGCCGCGACACGCCCCATTTCCAGCCCTATAAATAAGGAGTTCGAGTTCAGTTGAAAGTCGCTCAATTCTTTTCTTCTTTTAGCTTCTATTATAGCAAAGTAATAGCTCGGGTATTATACTCTAAAACCTGAAACTCTGCTCGTTATCAGGGTAATAACTCTAATCACGGACACGGGACTATATCCGATTGATTGAAACTGATCCAACGGATGTTTAAGTGTTGCCAGTATACAGCTATACTTTGTCATTCGTTATTAGTTTTAATCTCGTGATTATCGTTAAAGTAGAATTGAGTAATACACTAATACGAGTTCCATTGTAGCTAGAAATTAGAACTTGTAACCAGGGAACTACTAAGCTAGAATACTTAGCGATTAAGTAAATAGTTAAGGAAAACTTAGTGGTTAAGTAAACTTAGTAGTTAAGATAACTTAGCGGTTAAGAAACCTTAATAGATAAGTTAAACTTAATAAGCTAAGTAAGATTAATTAATCAGTTAAGTAAGATTAATTAAGTTAAGTATAATTAATTAATCAGTTAAGCAAGATTAATTAAGCTAAACAAGATTAATTAAGCTAAGCAAGATTAATTAAGCTAAGTAAGATTAATTAATCAGCTAAGTAAGATTTATTAAACACCTAAATAGATATACATGAAAAATAGATATATATGGGGTAGATATTATCTAAGGAAGATTTTATCTAAGGAAAGTGTTATCTAGTGAAGGTTCAACTAAGGAAGATAACACCTAGAGAAATTCTATATATGGGTAAAACTTATCCCTTGACTATAAATAGGAAGCTTAGGATTCATTTTCCTTTGCTCATTTCTTCTATTCTTCTCTCTATACGTTGGTGTTCTAACCAATAATCACCGATACGATATTCTGTCTGATCGATTCGGGAACCAACTAACGATTTCCAAAGTGATGTCTGAATAAGACTATACTTTGTGAATTTTTTTAAGGTTCTGATCTCGTGACCATCTTTAGGTTTGATATGGTTTCACACAAATACGTATTCCATTCTGTTAAACTATATGTTTAACTATCAGAATACTTCCAACTATACACTTACAATCAAACAAGCTGTTTAAATCATCAGAAGGTTCAGAACAATAAAGTATATGCTTAATTATCAGAAGGAGTAGAATCAAGAAGCTTGTTAAATCAATACTGCATGCTTATAATGTGAGTCATTCTCTTTTTATCAATGGTTTTACTAAATCTCAAATTATTTTCAAGAGTTATAATTACAGGGATTAAGTCGTGGTTATCTTAAATCACTGGCAAGTGGGGTATTGTGGTTCACCAACCAAACAGTGATAATCATCACTACTTGGGTGAAAGGACCCAATAGTCGTATGACCATCGTCACCAGGGTGTGACATGGCGCCAGATAACAATAAGATAGTAGCCATCGTAATCGCTCTTATGCTGTAATCTTTAACAATGTGTCATTTTTGTACAAACTGAATGAACTCACCAGTATTTCCTGCTGATCAAATGTTTTTAAAACGCGTTTCAGGTAATTACGGTAGGTCGGAATAAGAGTTGGATACGGCACCAAAAGGCTTACAGAAGTGGCTTAATTTATCAATTAAATTAAATTAAGAAAAGTTGTTTTATGTATTCGGGTTTATCCCATATTAAAGCTACATTTCAAAACATGGTTTTATCCCATCTATTTAATAAATAAAATCCGGTGTTTTCTAAATTCTGATATTTTTCCTAACTCACAGTCCTGATGAAATTTCCGCTGCACTACTTTTCTAATTAACCACTGGTACCACTGAACTGGTTCGCGGCTCCCGATTCCGTCTAGGGTGGGGTCGGGGGTCGTGACACTAGTTGTCGTTATAATTTTCAAAACTCAACAATTTCAATGACAATATATAATATATAATTCTATAATTCTATGTATGATTACATACAAGTTAAAATGTTTGGTTTCACGATTATACATTAACAGCTATAATTTATATTCGCATCTTTTATTAAATTGAGTTTCGTGTTTTACCGTTGACCCGACTATTGACTAGGTTTGACCATATGACTAATGTTGACTGAGTCAAAACTGAACCGAGTCTCCAATCTTGAACCAAGCTAACCCACGCCGTGAAACCCAAGCCAACTAAAATGACAAAACAAGCGGTACTTGAATCGAGACACGAAAACTGACCAATCGGAAACAAAATCAAAACAAGAAACATGAACCTGGAACTGATGGTGTCGCCGACGAGTTCGCCGGAAAACCGGTGACTCAAGTCGATGTTCTGACCGAGTCTCAAACCTGAACCTAACCTCATCAAGCTTGAACTGATCTGAAAGACCGAACTGAAACAGAATCACATCCAGACCACACCGGAACCGCCACCGCCGTCGTCTGCGGCGCCTGCTGTCACCGCCGTCCGCTTCTCTCTCTCGCTTCCTCTCAGTCCTCCGCCACCGCTGAGCACCACCACCACTGGTGGTGCTGCTGTCGTTGTTGTTTATCGGGGAGAGGGGAACAAAGTAGAGGGAGAAGGAGGGTGATGGTGGTGTTGATCGAGAAGAAGGAGGTGGTTGGGTGGTCGTCGGCCGAGCCACGTCGGAGAAGAAGGAAGTGAGGGGTGTTGTGAGTGAAAGAGGGTGGTGAGATGGAGGCTTGTCTGGTTGTTGGGTGTGGCTCACCGGAAATGCGGCGCCGGAAAGGGTAGCCGGAACCCTAATCCGGTGATCGGATTCTAGAGAGATGGAGATAGAGAGGTGAAAAGTATAGTTTGTGAGGTCTGCACATATAAACGAGAGATGTGTAGGTTTCTTGCATCTCAGTTTTATGAAAAACCCAATATAGTCCCTTAATTTTGAAAGGTTTAAATAATTAGTTGACATAACTTAGTTTAGGTTCATAACATAGTTGACCAAACTAACTAGGTTATGTATTTTCTATAAGAACTAATCTTTACAATTAAATTAACCGAGTTAATTTGTATCCTTTCCTAACTTTAAAATTTAACGAGACTAACCAGATTATTATATAAATAAACTTTTAAATAGTAAAAATCAATTAATTTAGTTAATTAAACCATGAATAAATGCCCATTTTTATAACAAATTAGATTAAAGATAAGGATTTTTCGACGATTAAAACAAAACGACGTATACTAGGATACAAAGTTTCCAAAATTGGGAATATGAACAATGGTTTCTAAATATGGAAAGTTATGGAAACGTGGAGCGTTACAGTCTCCCATCCTTTAGGAAATTTCGTCCCGAAATTTATTCAGAAGGAAGACTTGAAAGGGTTTTGGCAAACAGAAGATGATTGTTTAAAATTGAGGCTTTGGATTCTGAGACAACGGAGAATAATTGAGGTATAAGGGTGAACGATTGATCTAATAAACGATTATGAGTATAAGAATAGCATAAGTACCTGATAAATGAAAGTAGTGTGCTAAGAATGAGGTCTCGTTGTGGATAGTCGGATATAATGAGTTTGTGAGTTGTTTAAAGTTTGAATTAGGCCCAAAAGGTCTGCAAAATACTGAATTCCTCACAACACGTTTTACAAAAGTTTGGTAACATGGTGAAAACACTTATATATATAGGATGTACCAGCAGCGTATCCACCATGTTTTGACCATATTACGTCTATTTCGTATTCGGTGTCATGTTACGTTCCGTGTCTTACCATTCGTAGTAGTGCACTCTATGGTTCTCATACGCCCATCGCTATAATCCCATGTGCACCCGTGATTATACCGATCGTCGCATGATCCGCATAGCTTGTACTAGTTGCGTATGAATTTAAGGTATTCATAAATTCTGAAAATAAGATTGCGTGTGTATAGAAATGTAGCATATAAGCATGTTTGCGTTCCAAATAGTATAAGACCAAAGTGAGCGAATCACTCGGGTTTCGCCCGCGTATAGGTGCGAAAGTATAAATTTTGGGTAAAAAGCATCAGCATGGTATAAGTTTAAATATGGCCACACACGTGAACATAAACACAAAACGCATATCAGGAGTATGAGTAAAAGCATAAGCATAACGTGTATGAAAAACGAGCATAAAAGTGAGTACAAACATGAGTATAAGTTAAACACAAGCGTATGAGTATGAATACGAGTATAAGTGTGAACATAAGATGAATGAGCATAGATATGAATGTGAATATAGATGTAAAACATGAAGGTTAAATATGAATAAAATATATGTGTATGAATATAAGTGTAACAAAGTTGTATAAGTGCAAATGAAAACATAAATATATGAATATGAATACGAATGTAGTATAGAAATGAATGTAAGGACAACGTAAGTGTATAATTGTGAGTGTATGTATAAACGTAAAACGTATGAATTTTGAAGCATAAGTAAATAATGATTTTGTTTATAGTATAAATCGAAATGCACGAGTTTATGCGCGTAAAAGATTAAAAGTTTTGAGTATGAAAGAGAAAGGAAACGAGTGACACGCATGAGATTGTTGTGAGATATTGACTAAAACGTGTAAAATGATATGCATATATAGTGGTTTGCGCAAAATGTGAAATTAAAATAGATTGAGTTGTCAGGAAATATAGACTCTAGTTTGTGAATGTAAGAGAGTGTAAAACGTCTATTGGTTATGTAGAAAGTACTTTGCAAAGGAATGGAAATGCTAGTGCGGTTTTAAAAGAGTTTACGTAAGTTGAAAATTTGTCGGTTCTTATGAAGTTTCCTTGCACACGTGTTTTGAATTTAATTCACGTATCGAGTGAGGTTTTGAAAAAGTTCTAGAGATTAATAACTTTGCATCGTTTTAAGTAACTTTGTGTTAGAAACTTCGAAGTTTACAGATTCTTGTGAAAAGGTTCATCCTTAGGAAAAGGATCTTGGTATATGAACTTAGTGTTTTGCTGGAAAAGCGTCTTTTAATAAAAAAATGTTATTGATTTTGAAAGAAGTTTTTGTAAACGACTGAATAATATTTGTAATATTTTGTATGAAAAGCTGGTTTGATTCTCAATTGAAAAATACTATTCTTTAGACATATGGCACCATTTGAGGCATTATACGGAAGGAAATGTCGATCGCCTATTGTATGGCACGAGATCGGAGACACGCAAATTACCGATCCTGAGCTGTTGCAAGAAATGACTAACAAAGTCCTCAAAATTCGAGATAATTTGCTGAAAGCTCGGAGCCGTCAGAAAAGTTACGCCGATAGACGCCGCAAGCCCCTTGAATTTGACATTGGCGATCACGTACTCCTAAAGGTTACACCTTGGAAGGGGGTGATCAAATTCGATAAGAAAGGAAAGTTCGTGCCTCGATATGTTGGACCCTTTAAAATTATGGAAAGGTTTGGAAAAGTGGCCTACAGACTCGAACTACCGGAACAACTTAGTAATGTCCACCCGACTTTCCACGTTTCAAACCTCAGAAAGTGCTTAGCCGACCGGGAATTACATGTCCCTCTTGAAGATTTACAAGTGGATGAAACATTACACTTCGAAAACAACCAAATGAAAGTTTTAGTGAACTAGTTAAGCTTATTTTGAGATTCCAAATCCCTTTATACATCTCTTGGTTGCGGATTTACAACTTACGGAAAAACTTCGTCGGTAGGAATTAAAAGTGCTTTTATCGAACCGACGACCAAACGGAAGTCGTTTAAGATATCAAAATACCATTTCTACTAGTTTAGTGAATTTGTTAATGATAATTAACATTCTGAATCACTAATTACCTCCTAATGGTAAAAGATTACCCCTAATCACCATACTTAGCCTAATTACCCAGATATCTACATGTTTAAGACATTTTTATAAAAATGTTACACTTTACCCCCCCCCCACATGTTGTGAACGTTTTTAGTGGGTCCCTTACCCATATTTCACATGAAAATATCTAGATATTTTCTATATTTACAAGTGGTGTTACTAGTCGATGATTATATGTATTATACTTATCCTAAACTAGATATTTTCAATCATATTTACACCTTCATTTTCACACACAAAAGCTCTCAACCATTCATCCAAAAATTCAGCCATGAACACCCTTATTCATATTCATTTCAAGCCATTCTTAAGAAGATCAAAGTGTACTTTAATGGATGATATGAAGATCTAAGACACCTCCAATTTGAAGCACCCATTTTCATCCATCCTAGAGCTTTCAATCATCATCATCTTCATCATCTTTACTCATCATCTTCATGTAGATCTTCCCTAGTCACAAGAGCTAGTAGTGAGCATCTTAATCCTTATTTCATTCATGTTTATGAAAATATAACTTATGTACAAGTTAACATATAAATGCTCATACAAGATGAAGATGAAAACACTTGAAATCAAACTAAAAATCATAATATATAAGTTGTTTATGTTGTGATTTGAAACTTGTTACTTGTTTATTTGAGCTAGTTATGATGAACATCATTTATAAACTTGTTAGATGATGTTTAAAAACATAATCTAACAAGTATACATGAAAGTCTTGAAAGGGTTTATTTGAACATGATGATTAAATGGATGAACATAAATATTGGTGTTGATAAAGTGTATAAAAGATTTCACTAAAAATTATAAACTTTGAAAGGTTTACAAAAGTAACATACAAGATGGGTTTTTCTAAATGTTTGATAAAACTTGAAGTTAAGTATGATTTTTATACAAGTAAACACATTTGATGATCATACTAAAACCCTACATGTTTATGAGTTCATCTTGATAAACTTTGTTATAAATTTCAAGTTATTTTTGTGTAGAAATAATTTGAGGAACTTGTGGTTGAATTGGAAAAGAAAAAGATATGTTTACTAAACATGGCTAAGTGCTTAATACAAAGGTTATATGGCCAATTTTTCTTAAAATTCATATGTTAACAAAACTATAATTTTTGGTTAAATCTTTACAAGATTAAAAAGATTGTTAAAGAATGGTTTTTGATAAAAGCAAAGTTAGATGAATATATATATTTTTGAGAAAATATATATTTGGTCATTTAACAACTTATGTGCAATATGTGATACTTGGTGTATTAGTTATATGTAACAAAACTAGGAACTTGAATTCAATATAACAAATAAACACAAGATACATTATAATCAAAGTCTTATAAGACTACATAGAAATACGCCTTAAAAACGAGTTACGGACGATCCGAATAATCGAACACAAATTATGGTCAAATCGAACGACGAACGAATCCATAAACATATCGCCAATCCGAGGAGTTACTACGACGCTTAGGCGATCTTTCAACGCGAACACATATAAATCACCGACAACAATATCCGGATGTTTTGGACTTATAAAAATTCTTATGTATTCTTTTTAACTAAAAAGTCTTTACTTAGTGATTTTTATAAAAATGAAAGAACATATTATAAATGGGCTTAACTTCATAATGGGCTTATATTTTCAAATGGATCTATCTTTATTAATGGGCTTATCTTCCTAAAAGGGCTTAACATAATTACATGGGCTAAGCCCAATATTAAAACTCATGGGCTAAGCCCAATACCAAACATATGGGCCAAGGCCCAATAACATTAAGCCCAATACTATTTAGGCCCAATAACATTTGGGCCCAATAACATAAATTCTTGGGCTAGGCCCAATAACATTAAGACATGGGCTCGGCCCAATGACATGAAAACATGGGCTACACAATTAGTGAAAATACAAGTATACAATTGATTCATACAAGACACGAAATCATGAGGACGTAATCCGATGATACAACATACAAGATACAAGATTACTTACATATATATATATATATATAACAGTTTAACAATTCGTACATCTAATACAAAGTTCAACGAATAACAAAGACTTGTACACGAGTCATTACAAAGACCGATGTGTCTAACAAATATAGAACGTTTGTAGGTTGTGATACAATTCAAGACAACTGCAAGTGAGGTTACAATTACATACAGTTTACGGAATGCAATTATGTGAGTTCATGTCCTTTTTTCATCTTAAATGCTTTTCAAGCTTTACAAGTATCGGGGAAAATACATGTTGTATACCACAATCTAATTATCGGTAAACTATCGGGGAAAATACATGTTGTATACCACAGGAATTTCCCCGATAATACCACATGTTGTATCAAAACACATAAAATACATGTTGTATACCACAGGAATTGTATATACAGGAAAAGTGGCACTTATTAGATTCGGAATTATAGCCCGAATCTAATTATCGGGGAAAAATTATAGCCCGGATCTAATAAACCCGAATCCAATTCCTGTGGTATACAACATGTATTTTCCCCGATAAATTACCAGACTGTGGTATGTCGCTGAATCTACCGCCGCACCACAGTCTTCAAAGCCCTCACGTCGCAAGAGTCAAAACACAGAGAAGACTTTAAGGTAGAAAAATTATAGCCCGAATCCAATTCCTGGGCTATAATTTAGACATATGGAACCATTTGACGCATTATGACACGTTTAAGTTTTTCTCGAATCCAAATGGAAAGTCGAATCCAATGTCTGTATATACAATTTGGATTCAGACCACATAAATTACCAGACTGTGGTATATACAGAAATTGACTGGCACTTATTCATGATATACAGACATTGGATTTAGCCCAGGAATTGGTAACATGCAACCTGAGAAAGACATTGGATTGTTGTGAGATATTGACTGGCACTGACATATCGAGATTCAATTCTTCATATCTAGTAGAACATGAACTTGGGTGGTTAGTATACTACAACACAACACAACACAACACAACACAACACAACACAACACAACACAACACAACACAACACAACACAACACAACACAACACAACACAACACAACACAACACAACACAACACAACACAACACAACACAACACAACACAACACAACACAACACAACACAACACAACACAACACAACACAATACAATACAAGAAGACGACACATATTTGTTCGCACCTAACATTCGATTTATATCGCGAGATGGTTGAGACTAGTCATCTAAACAAACAAAACGTGTTAGCCACTCATGGAGGATTTTTCCTCAACATTCTAAAATTCTGGCACATGAGTTGTTTCCTTGGTTCCTATGACACCTTACCTTACCCTACCTTATCATATTTTACCTTATCTTATTTATTGGAAATGGATACAATAAATTCTGTCGCTTGACATTTTTCTTGTCCCAAGGGATGGTATGGCATGACCCATACTGCAATTCCCTTATTGCTTTCTATTCGACATCTTTGGAAATTCTAATGATCTTGCTAGAACTCGTGAAACTCAAGCACTATTACCATATTTGTCACATGGACAAGTAAGACAAAGGATTTTCTCTACTTAGGACTACCGAGGTCCATAGAGTATGGAATACATATTATATGGACGAAGACCACTGGTTGGTTTCCCTTCCTCAACAAATTATTTCTTTTTCCATTTAGACATATGACCAATACACGTTAAAAGAATTCCTTTGAGGCATTATACGGAAGGGACATAATGATAAATGTCTGGTAATTATAGTTGTTATGGCACCATTTGAGGCATTATACGGAAGGAATTGGGCTAATTTTTCTACCTTAAAGTCTTCTCTGTGTTTTGACTCTTGCGACGTGAAGGCTATGAAGACTGTGGTGCGACGGTAGATTCAGCGGTGGGACATAATGATATGGGACATAATGATAGCTGATTTAGAAAAATTACATAAATTAGTCTCGGGTATGGGACATAATGTTGTATACCAAAAGGAAAAATACTACATGTTGTATCAAAACACATAAATTAGTCTCGGGCTTTGAAGGAATTCCTGTGGTATACAACATGTATTTTCCCCGACATCTGTGCTTTTACAAAACAAATGTTGTATCAAAACACATAAAATACCACATGTTGTATCAAAACACATAAATTAGTCTCGGGCTTTGAAGGAATTACCAGACTATCGGGGAAAATACATGTTGTAAACTTTAGACCTCAGCTAAATTCCTTCTGTAAGTTCATGTCCCCTTTGACTTTGACTTTCCAAAAAGCGGGTTGTTATAGCCTCATGTCACTTTCGAGTTCCCAGGTGAACTCGGCGCCGCGTTTGCCTTCCCAGCAAACCTTCACAATGGGAATGTGTGAGCATCTGAGCACCTTTGTTTCTCGTCCCATGATATACAATTTCTGTATATACAAATCCAATGTCTGTATACCACAAGAATTGGATTCAGACCACATAAATTACCAATTCCTGAATAAGTGTGACAAATGGAAAGTCGAGACCACATTGTATATCATGAATAAGTGCTAGTCAATATCTCACAACAATCCAATGTCTTTCTCAGGTTGCATCTTACAAACTAAGGAACGGTATATACAATGTTTGTATATACAATGTCTGTGCGTTACAAACTAAGGAACGTGTAAATCCACCCGACTTAAAGTCTTCTCTGTGTAGATTCAGCGGTGTGACATAATGATATGGGACATAATGATAGCTGATTTAGAAAAATTACATAAATTAGTCTCGGTTATGGGACATAATGTTGTATACCAAAAGGAAAAATACCACATGTTGTATCAAAACACATAAATCAGTCTCGGGCTTTGAAGGAATTCCTGTGGTATACAACATGTATTTTCCCCGACATCTGTGCTTTTACAAAACACATGTTGTATCAAAACACATAAAATACCACATGTTGTATCAAAACACATAAATTAGTCTAGGGCTTTGAAGGAATTACCAGACTATCGGGGAAAATACATGTTGTAAACTTCAGACCTCAGCTAAATTCCTTCTGTGAGTTCATGTCCCCTTTGACTTTGACTTTCCAAAAAGCGGGTTGTTACAGCCTCATGTCACTTTCGAGTTCCCAGGTGAACTCGGCGCCGCGTTTGCCTTCCCAGCAAACCTTCACAATGGATGAAAATGGGTGCTTCAAATTGGAGGTGTCTTAGATCTTCATATCATCCATTAAAGTACACTTTGATCTTCTTAAGAATGGCTTGAAATGAATATGAATAAGGGTGTTCATGGCTGAATTTTTGGATGAATGGTTGAGAGTTTTTGTGTGTGAAAATGAAGGTGTAAATATGATTGAAAATATCTAGTTTAGGATAAGTATAATACATATAATCATCCACTAGTAACACCACTTGTAATTATAGAAAATATCTAGATATTTGCATGTCAAATATGGGTAAGGGACCCACTAAAAACGTTCACAACATGTGGGGGGGGGGGGGGGTAAAGTGTAACATTTTTATAAAAATGTCTTAAACATTAGGAGGTAATTAGGGCTAAGTATGGTGATTAGGGGTAATCTTTTACCATTAGGAGGTAATTAGTGATTCAGAATGTTAATTATCATTAACAAATTCACTAAACTAGTAGAAATGGTATTTTGATATCTTAAACGACTTCCGTTTGGTCGTCGGTTCTATATAAGCACTTTTAATTCCTACCGACGAAGTTTTTCCGTAAGTTGTAAATCCGCAACCAAGAGATGTACAAAGGGATTTGGAATCTCAAAATAAGCTTAACTAGTTAACCAAAACTTTCATTTGGTTTTTTTCGATGTCGGAAATGTCGTTTATTAGCTTGTCGGTGCAGAAACGGACAAGTTGTGGGGGTTGCAACGCAGCGTCGAAAGCTTATGTTTCGGACACCCCATTAATATCCTCATATTGTTTCCATATGTTTGTCATCATTTGTCATATTTCCGGAGTCCCAGAAATGCTAAATTATTATTTTGGACGAGTTAAAATTGTCTTATTTTTAGTGAAACGGACGATTTAGCGATTAGGGCGTTTTACCGGAAAGTCTTGTATCTTTGTAAGATATGCTTTCGTATTAGTGTTTTCTTATATAAACGGACTCAGTTATGTTAACTGTGTGTCGTTTTTCCTTGTTTCGTTCTGTTTTCACAGTTTTGCTGGCATGAATAGTGTAACCGTGAATAGTGCGCGCAACACTTTTTACCAACACTTTTAGGACATTGTTTAATTGGTTTCGTAATACGACGAAAACCAACATATGTTATATCATTGTTTTCTTGTCCTAACACTGTCGTCTAATGTACGACACAGTTACGTAATTAAATTACGCTAATTGCATGAGATTATATACTAAGAATAGTGATTAGACTGTACGGAATTTCCGGTTATTTGCCATTTGTCACATCAACCTACAAATAAAAGGAAAGCATTATACGGAAAAAGAATGTAATATACGGAAAAAATATTTTTTTATAGAAATCCTGATAAATTCATCAGAATTTACCAGAAAATATGAGTAAACGTTAGAATTTTGTTTTTTTATCAGAAAAATCTGATGGAAATCTGATAATCGCAATGAAAATCTGAAATTTTGTTTTTTTTTCTTTGTTTTTTTTTACCAGAAAATCTGAGTAGACGCATCAATTTTTTTTAGTAATTCTGATAAATTCATCAGAATTTACCAGAAAATCCGAGTAAACATTTTTTTTTTGATATATCAGAAAATCTAATGAGATCTGATGAAAATCTGATGAAATCGGATTATTTCATTGAAATTCTGATATTTTTATATTTTTACCCGAAATTCTGATAACTTCATCAGAAATCTGATAACTTCATCAGAAATCTGATGATTTTATCAGAAAGTTTCTATTTTATTTTTGTGAAGTAAATAAATAAGTATAAATAAATGAATGAATGAATAAGCGATTTAACTAAATAAATGAATATACATAAATGAATAAATGAAATAAATAGAAATAAATGAATGAATGAATGAACAGTTAATTAAATAAATAAATAAATGGAAAAAATGAATAAATAAATGCATAAATGAAATAAATTTATATAAGCGGTTCGATTCCGAACACGGCATGAACGTAAATATAAACAGAAATGAAATAACTGAATTGAAATAAATGAAATACTAAATTAAAAGTACTGAAACGAAATAAATAAATGAAATAAATGAATAATAACAGAAATGGAATGACTGAATTAAAATAACTGAAATAAAATAAATAAATGAATGATTGGTTCGATCCCGAACACTTAACTGAATTAAATAAATAAATGAAAAATGTTAGTCGAAAAATAAAATAAAAAGTTATTGTGTTAGTAAGGTTAGCGGTTAGTAGTTAGTAAAGTTAGTCAGTTAGCAGGTTAGTTGGTTAGTAAAACAGAAAAGAAAAGTTAGTCAAAAGTTAGTCCTAGTGGGCGTGCCAGGCTAGGTATTCAAAAGTTAGTAAAAAAACAAGAAACAAATAAATACAAAAATGTAAAAGTATTCACAGTTTGTACACCGGTAAAATAATGACTCGGATTTTTCCATTAATTTCGCCGTGTCCCCGGCAACGGCGCCAAAAACTTGACGTGAGCGGTTATATACATTTATTTACAGTATTTTCACGCGCTCAGCGAAATGTGTTTTATATTTATAAATATGGTTTATACCTTAACATTAAAACACACACAACAAAGGACAAGTGTATCCCGTCATATATGCAGCAAAGTAATGGTAAGAGCCAGATATCGATCCATGGAACACGGGCGTTATAATGTACTAAATCTTTGTCATTGTTTTACCAGATATAAGGAAAAGTGAATGGTTGTTTAACTAAAATTACCTAAAACTATATTTAAAACATAAATATACTACTATCTTCTTTCACAAACAACCTAAACATGTTATCTATCAGATATGTCACAAAAGCACTTAATCAATTTTCCAATTTCGAGTCAGCTAGTTACCGGGTCTGGATTTCTAGCATTATGATTCTTCGGAAAGTTAACGCGATGGTCACACGTTAACCACCTAAAATCATTCATTGGCGTGCTATTGATATTTATTCATGCGAACCTTTAAAGATATGTTATTTACCGGGTCTGGATTCCTAACCTCACTTATCAAAGAAAGCAATACCGATGGTCACAATATAGCCACGAGGATAAGCAATTATGTAGATCATATAACAAACAGTTTCACCTTTACAAGTCTTAAACACAAATTTACCATGTCAGCAATTTCAGACCAAAACTACTAAACAAGGATCATAAACCGCATTCAAGAACATGTAATCAACACCATATAATTCGTTAGAACCCTTACGTGCAAGAAAGTATTCCTAATCACAATAAGATATATCTTGTATAAAACCAATACCATGGTCTGGTTTCATGGTGTAAACAAAGTTTACAAATAAGTGATTAATCAAGTAATAGTTACCATCCCACTAACCACAGATTCATTATCCAAGACAATCAAACATAATCAAGAACTCAACATCAATGAAACGTTCATTATATAATCATGAAGATTCAACAAGAAAAAGTACTAAGTTTCATATAAACAAGATTACAACATAAGGATTATTCAAGAAACAAGTTCATTACTACTATTACACAAACTAGATTAAACATAAACTAACATCAGCTCATAACTTGCAAAATGATCTATTACATGTTCAAGAACAAGGAATCGAATCATAAACAAGCAAGGAATTGATGGGTTGGATCGGTTATGCTTCCACTCAATCTTTAAGCTTCAAATGGGTCTGATCAGGACTGCTTCGGAACCCAGAAATCGCCCAGAAACATGGAGAAAAACCCAACATTTTGATCAGTAGTGAATGCTGCTATTTATAGGCAATTTTCAGTTTGGCACGGCCGTGCCATCGGGTCGCACAACCGTGCGGTCAGGTCTTGTCGGGTGACGTAATTTCTCCAATCCCAGGTCAGCCAAGTGGACTAGTGGACAAGTTGCCTGGGTCATCAGATCGGCACGGTCATGCCGTTGGTGGCACGGTAGTGCGGTGTCATCAGAATGTTGATCAGAAACCCTGGTCTGGCCATTGCACGGTCATGCGGCGTGTGGCACGGTCATGCAGCCCAGGAACAGATCGGCACTGGCTGTTGCACTGGCAGTGCTTTCGAGATCGAACGACCGGCACGGTAGTGCCATCAGATGGCACGGTAATGCCACACCTGGCAGTCATCAGAATTTTGCCTGTTTCATCAGAAATGCATCAGAATTTGTCCGTTTTGATCATATTTTTATTTTGTGCTCCGTTTAAGACCTGAAAATATAAAAGTAGCGGATTTGGTACCTAAACGTCACGGTTTCAGTCAAAAACGCTTAAAATGGAAGTGTTTTTGGGTATAAAAACATGTATAATTTAACGTATATCAGTTAACGAACCTTGACTTCCTGGTCCGTGTTTTCGATAGATACCTTGTCACACCCCCAAAATACCACATGCGGAAACCCCCGCGAGGTGTGTAACGTACCAGGATCTTAGCCACCAATCACATTGAACTCATAAATATGTTTAAATAAAACTTTCTTTCATTGACATAAAATGTTACAAAACATTACATGTAATTCATAGTATACAGCGGAGGCATAACTCATTGTAAAGTGCTTCATAAACCACGTGAACGTAAATCAATAAACTTGTATTGCGAATCCATGTGTCACGACCCATGACCACTTCAGCCTTCCAGACAGCAAGTTCCAATGCTATATCTCTATAGGCCTGCAAGCATGCAGACAAGTGTGTCAGACGACGCTGGTGAGTTCAAAGTTTTGTTAACGCGTTTAGTTACCAGATGTGTGTATAAAACCGTTCAACGATTTGTTTTGATGATGTTATTAACTCGATTACCATATGTGGCTAATAGATGTGTTTGCCCAAACCCCAATGCCTCTATCAAAGCATAGGTCAAGTGGTCAAGGTAAATAGTTCACGTCCGTCCATTCCGGCCTGGTGTGAGGGTGCCAAACCTAATAGCGCTATCAACTAAATACCTCGTTGCCTTCCCGGCAACAATCGGTAGATGTAAGGGGTCTTATATGATAGAAACTGAGTAATAACAAACATCCCATTAACCTCACATTCTTCCCTGAAAACGTTACCCTATATGCATGCTTGGAAAAGAGCAGTGAACTCACCAGAGATTGCTCGGTATGTTATATTACTTGTTCACACTCAGTTAATCGAAGTCTCTGGTGTTCATGTACATGTAATCAGTTTACATTCGCATGACTTGCGTAATAATTGTAATCATATTGTATTCAAGCAACAACTAGCAAGTAGCACATAAACAGTTATTCAGTTCACATTGTTTGTATATCACACATTTATCGTACATGTAGCATGTATTTCGAGTCATACAATCAATCTATAAACACATCAGTAGGTAAATCAAATTAACAAGTCTCTTAAGCTTTGTGCGACTCATTGCCACCCATCGGCCCAGCCATGGCCCAGTTAGTTCCCGGCCCAGTTACAAGTGTACCCAAGATGTAGGTGTGGGTCACAAATCCATAACCGGCCCAACAATACATCTATTCAAGGTAGCGACCCAACCTAGTTTATATATTGGAGGAGTTGGCTGGCCCATCTGGCCCAGCCCATCTCGGTTGCGCTGCTCAGTTTCCCGAATCAGTTACATGGCCCAAACAGCTTTTAAATTCTGATTTGTTAGTTTTTGTGAGGTGTGTCTCATTTTTATATGTGGCCCATGAGTAATTCTAACTAATACACGAAATGGGCCGATTGTTTTGTTTTTTTTTATTGGACACCAACTTACCCAAACATTCAACTAACCCTAAGACTCTAAACAACAGAAATTACATAATCAAAATCACATCTCCTACTCATGCTACCCTTCTTATCAACATCACAACATCAATTGGTTATAGTGAACCTAATCTAATAATTGTTATCAACATCAAATCATCTTCTAAACATGTGCATGATCCATTAATTCATTAACAACCAGTTTTATCATCTTGTCTAATAGTAATAAATCAGAATATGGGCTCGTATACACATTAACATACATCAACATTCTTAATATCATGCCCCGTAATTATTCACTACAAAGCAATCATCATAATACTTTTTGATTAAATCCAACAGGGAGTTTAATAAGGTATTTATTAAAATTCTTATATCATGCACATCACTTTCATATAACAGTTTCTCTTTGGCATGCATGTATTCGATCAAGTCATGATGTCACTCAATGATTCTTATGATTAATCACATGCGTTGGGTCCCAGCTTCCAAGTCATGAGGTCATCTGATTAATAATCCTGATATGCTATCATGCAACCTAATTCATACATGATTCATTCTATGATTAATCACATGCATTGGGTCCCAGCTTCAAAATCGATATAAGTCTTTACACAAACAGTTCCAATTAATATTAATGTTGAAATCAAACATCTACATCAAAATATCATTAACGCATACTACTAGCATATCTCTAAATCATACAAGGTTCATACATCATTGTTAATCATTCAGCAAGTTGCACATAGTAGAGAATAAGTAATCAAGAATTAGAACAAGTATGTTAACACTGACCGAGAGATTAAGGAAGCTTCGGCCCAAGGGTTGCCAACGACTCAAGGGAGGAGAAAAAGAGGTGATTAGGGTTTGCTAGAAGCTTTGTGAATGCGTAATTATGAAAAGCGCATCTAATATCCTTGTGTGTGCGTGTGAATATACGAATCCACAATAGTCGGCCCAACTTCTAAGCCTTGTTTGGGCTTTACATAGCCCATGCATGATTGTGATAGCTAAATGTGTGTGTGTGAGTCCGGGTTGGGCTCCGGGTATGTGGGTCGAGATGGTTAAATGATATTTGTGGCCCAAGCTAACTACTAGACACTAAAACAACTCAAGTACGCACTCAATCGTACCCGATTACCTTTACGTTTAACAAATTTAACATAACGAGAAACGTTGGAGAGAAATACTGAGAGAAGTTAGGATCACGAGACTAAACGGCACTAACCCTGAAAGTTCGAGTTGTCACATCATCCCCAACTTGAAAGAAATTTCGTCCCGAAATTTGATAAGTAAAGCAAAAACAACGGGGTGATAGATCAGGATGACTGTGGATTTTTCCGCGGGTACCACATCATCCCCAACTTGAAAGGGAATTTCGTCCCGAAATTTTCCAGTGACATCAGAAGTTACTTCAACCGTTTGAACAGGATACTAGAGCTTACTCCGATCATTGGGTTCCTACGTGAACTCTGGTCCACGTCTTGAGTTCTAACGAACTCTCACGATTGGAATTCGACTATGCTAACGAACTTTGATGTCCTGGTCCATGATTTCAGTAGATTCCTCAACAACTACCACTTGTCATTAACCTCAGACTCTAATAAGGGTATCACAAGCGTTTCATCGGACAAACACTGCCTTAGGTTCAAGACATAAATGACATCGTGCCCGCTACCCCATTCGTCGGGTAACTCGAGCTTGCCACGCTTCCCAAAGCGCACCGCACCCTCCCAGGGTGTGACTTTCAATATAACACGATCGCCTTCAGCGAATTCCCAGCGTTTCCTAAGCTTATCATCTCTCTTGGCGGTCACTCGTTGCCGCCAAACGATTTCCGATCCAAGCAATCTTCCCAAGGGTTTTGAGTACAAATCCTGGACCCGTGATTAGGTTGTCACCCACCTTAATCCAACAAGGAGATTAGCGTTACTGTCCATGCAATGCCTCAAACAGAGTTGTCTGAATACTAGAATGCTACTTGTTTCCGTAACACTCAGCCAAAAATAAATGTCGTCCCAATTCTCACTAAAGCCAATCACGCACATGCTCGCAACATGTCTTCGAGTGTCAGGATGGTTCATTTACTTTGTCCGTTTGTCCAATGCTCATGTCTAGACGTGAGCCAAGGATGTGGTGTATTGCCTATCATGAATCATATATATAGTTCGAAATCGGAGGTAACAGGAGTTGGCACCTCGTGCCTAAAAGTCGCCTCTCTCAGATGTTCATCCACAGCTGTGAAGACTCGTCAGTTTCCTTGATTGCAAGAAAGTGTGATAGTAATTTGAGACAATCAAGGATCACCCATGTGATATCATTTCCGGTTCGTGTTGTAAGTAGACTAGTGACAGAATCTGTGGCAGTCTGTTCTTATTTCCATATGGGTGTTTCTGGTTGCTGACACTCCACCTGGACTTTCCCACAAGTCAACATCATTCACATGTGTAGCTAGGCGGGCCTTCATGTCCGATCATCAGAACAAGATCCTATAGATCCTAACAACTCTTATCAAAACCCTGACGACTAGAATATCGAGGTCGGTGTGCTTTGCTCGCCACGAGTTCTCTACGGTTGCCGTATAATAAGATCCACATTCGTTCCAGGAGGTAGCGCATATCGTCCGACCTACCAAAGGTTGCTTCTCCATGCCCCGCATGGGTTTACTTGAAACTTCTCTTCCTTCAGTTCTCCAGTTTAAACTGAGCGAGTCTGATCAAGTAAGTTAGAGTCAATGGTGAGCTACACGCTCATACGTGTTTAAGGTCCATAGTCGTAATCGCTTGAGGGTTCCATCCAACGGTGCTATTACCTGTTTTGCTCTTCTGAAACAAAGGTACACGGGAGGCCCTTGTCATCGGTCTAAGTAGTGCCTTTGGTACCGTCCAAGTAATGCCTCCAACTCAAATCCAAAGACCATGGGTTCCACCACAGGTTGGGTCTCGTGTAACTCTTCTTGTAAATCCGCTACGTAAGCCATCACTTTCTCGTGTTGCATCGATGTGTAACTGGGACTTTGTTCCGGACCATCATTATATACCACTAAATCACCCGTACCCTTAGGTAAAGACGATGCTCAGTGCATGGCAGAGTTGGGATTCGGAAGCTGAAAAGACGTCCTCCTGCTTTGTCTTCCACGAACACAGCGCCCTACTGTGCTTAAGAGATTAAGGCTGCGCAATCTTCGAAAATCCTGGGATGAATCTATGATAGTATCTAGCGAAACCAAGAAATTGCTGCATCCTCACATGAATCTTTGATGTCGATCAGTTTCTACCCAAAACGGGTCTTAGCAAGGTCCACGAGTATTCCCACTTCGTTGATTATATGACTGAAAAGGTACCTATCGAATCCATAAGTTCCTTTTAACAAGACTTCGAGCGGAGTGGCTCCTTCCCCCAGGAGCTATAAAATAGAATGCAAATACTACCCATGATGTTCCCTTCTCCTGGAAAGATTCAAAAAGCCATCAATAAACATGGTCGATTCATGTGATCCATAAAGCTGCTGGTGTGTTGATTACCCCAAAGGTCTTGGAATACAAAGTCATATTGCCGAATTGCGTTTGATAAGCCGCTATAAGAACATTCTCCCCTTGGATTTCCATCTGATAATAGCTCGTTCGTTAATCAATCCTCGAATGGAAGCTTGTCCCTTGCAACTGGTTAACGGGGTGTTACTACATGGTCGAAGCAAACGGTTCTTGACTGTCAACTTGCTGAGTTCTCGATAAGCAGAACACATACGAAAAAGGCTTATCTTTACAGATATAACTGGGGATCCCCAAAGCGAAAAGTTAGGTCTGACAAAACCCTGTCCAACGGTTCTTGTAGTTGACTAAGTAGTTCTTGCAACCCTCCTGGTGCAAGATGGTATGAAGTACGAGTAGTCAGAACTGCCCCTGGCGTGAGATCAACTGAGATTCTACCTAACAGTTGTGGAAATAATCCTGAAAGTTTCTCGGGTAGCACACTGAGAGTAATCACGAACATCTGGTGGATCCTCGATCCTCTTTTCCTTAGCCTTATCATTAGTAGAGGTTGCAACCATAGTGGAGTAATCCCTCCGTAGACACTTATGGGCTTTCATAACTGAAATGGTGCTAACCTTTGCACTGCTCTGACGCTTTAGAACAGATAACGGTTTCCCACTAGGAAGAAGGATACGCAAAATTCTCTTCTCATAAGGCATGTCTGCACGGTCTCTGGATAACCAATCCACACTAACTACTGCATCGAGGCCATCAAGGATAGCAGAAGAAAGGTCGATATCGAACACTTGTTCCACAAGGTCGAGTTTGCACCCCTACAAACTTAAGAGGTCCCGATTGTCTTGCCATCAGCCGATTCCACAACAGATTCGGATTCAAGAAACATCAGGGTTAACAGGACAGAGACGAAGCGATTAGCTACTCATACTAGCCACCATGTTGCTGTCATACCTGGCGTCGCCTACGCCAATCTTAGATGCCCTTCCACAAACACCATTACTAGTGTTGTTGTTACCATTACTAGCATTTTCCAACACTGTCATTGTTCCCTGGGTTGTTGACATTTGACTTAACAACATTCAATCGTTGTCGAAGTCGCCTTTGATTCCACACTATAAGCTACGATTATGAGTTCCTTGATGTCGCCGTGATTGTTGTCTCTAAGGACGTTGCTTGAAACTGAGCCCTTCGATCTTTCACTAACCAAGTCCATTCCTTCACATTCTGTGCCACGTCCTAAAGCGCTAATCACTGTGTTGGTAGTCACACATTTCACAGTGTAATCAGTTTTCATCGCTTATGCCCCGATTGATTCGTAAGGGTTGACTCCCATGAGTCGCTGCCTAGGGTTAAAGATTCAATTGGAGCCAAATTCCTGATGTTCGTTGCCAGAAACCAAAGCCTTTCTAACACTGAATTCGGTGAGATACTACGATCATCCTCTTCCCCTCGATCTTGCAAGTTGGTCGGGTAATACACAGTACGTTGCTAGGGTGTTGCAAAAACGATCGTACTCACGGAATCTAAGGCGTCAATACATAGAGTTCTAACCAATGAAAAGGAGTGAGAAGGTATTGACCAATCATTCGACGCTACAACATTCAACCCGGGGACGTTCGTACAAGCACCTAACCTTCTACACAGTTCGCTAGGCGTTCAGGTGGGTGTTCAGATAATACTCGATAGCATCGAGATTCGAAAGGTTTCAGAGGGAAATGAAAAGATCACATTCAAGTAGGAGACAATCACTGCTATGACTCCTATAGACTGTTGTGTTTCACATCAACCAAATAACGGAATGGAACCCCTTTTTCACTTGTTAAGAATCACTGGGACTCACATGTACCCCACGTTATTATTATGTGTGCACCCACAATAATATTGCGATTTGCATGCTCATCTCAATTCCTCCTAACTCATGTCAAATGATTCCTCAGGCTCAGATATCAAATAGAGGTTATCAAAGTAATAAGATCACAAATCCGAGGACTATAACATAATATCAATGCATCATAATGTAAACAAGCAATCCATGCCATCATGCTATAGTGACGAGTGTGTGTTCGCATGCTACGCCATAAACAAATGTGTACTAGTCATGTAATGTATGCCACAAGTGAGAAAGACGAACCTTGCAATCTGGAGCTGAGTGTCATGGTCGTATTCACGTATTCAGAACTGTTCGGTTATAGTCTGGTTTTATAAAAACCTTTTTAAAACCAAGTTCACTATAACCAGTGGCTCTGATACCAAACTGTCACACCCCCAAAATACCACATGCGGAAACCCCCGCGAGGCGTGTGATGTACCAGGATCTTAGCCACCAATCACATTGAACTCATAAATATGTTTAAATAAAACTTTCTTTCATTGACATAAAGTGTTACAAAACATTACATGTAATTCATAGTATACAGCGGAAGCATAACTCATTGTAAAGTGTTTCATAAACCACACGAACGTAAATCAATAAACTTGTATTGCGAATCCATGTGTCACGACCCATGACCACTCCAGCCTTCCAGATAACAAGTTCCAATGCTACATCTCTATAGGCCTGCAAGCATGCAGACAAGTGTGTCAGACGACGCTGGTGAGTTCAAAGTTTTGTTAACGCGTTTAGTTACCAGATGTGTGTATAAAACAGTTCAACGATTTGTTTTGATGATGTAATTAACTCGATTACCGTATGTGGCTACTAGATGTGTTTGCCCAAACCCCAATGCCTCTATCAAATCATTAGTCAAGTGGTCAAGGTAAATAGTTCACGTTCGTCCATTCCAGCCCGGGGTGAAAGTGCCAAACCTAATAGCGCTATCAACTAAATACCTCGTTGTCTTCCCGGCAACAATCGGTAGATGTAAGGGGTCTTATATGATAGAAACTGAGTAATAACAAACATCCAATTAACCTGACATTCTTCCCTGAAAACGTTACCCGATATCCCTTCCCGGGATGCATGCTTGGAAAAGAGCAGTGAACTCACCTGAGATTGCTCGGTATGTTATATTACTTGTTCACACTCAGTTAATCGAAGTCTCTGGTGTTCATGTACATGTAATCAGTTTACATTCGCATGACTTGCGTAATAATTGTAATCATATTGTATTCAAGCAACAACTAGCAAGTAGCACATAAACTGTTATTCAGTTCACATTGTTTGTATATCACACATTTATCATACATGTAGCATGTATTTCGAGTCATACAATCAATCTATAAACACATCAGTAGGTAAATCAAATTAACAAGTCTCTTAAGCTTTGTGCGACTCATTGCCACCCATCGGCCCAGCCATGGCCCAGTTAGTTCCCGGCCCAGTTACAAGTGTACACAAGATGTAGGTGTGGGTCACAAATCCATAACCGGCCCAACAATACATCTATTCAAGGTAGCGACAACCTAGTTTATATATTGGAGGAGTTGGCTGGCCCATCTGGCCCAGCCCATCTCAGTTGCGCTGCTCAGTTTTCCGAATCAGTTACACGGCCCAAACAGCTTTTAAATTCTAATTTGTTAGTTTTTGTGAGGTGTGTCTCGTTTTTATATGTGGCCCAACAGTAATTCTAACTAATACACGAAATGGGCCGATTGTTTTGTTTTTTTTAATTGGACACCAACTCACCCAAACAATCAACTAACCCTAAGACTCTAAACAACAGAAATTACATAATCAAAATCACATCTCCTACTCATGCTACCCTTCTTATCAACATAACAACATCAATTGGTTATAGTGAACCTAATCTGATAATTGTTATCAACATCAAATCATCTTCTAAACATGCGCATGATCCATTAATTCATTAACAACCAGTTTTATCATCTAGTCTAATAGTAATAAATCAGAATATGGGCTCGTATACACATTAACATACATCAACATTCTTAATATCATGCCCCCTAATTATTCACTACAAAGCAATCATCATAATACTTTTTGATTAAATCCAACAGGGAGTTTAATAAGGTATTTATTAAAATTGTTATATCATGCACATCACTTTGATATAACAGTTTGTCTTTGGCATGCATGTATTCGATCAAGTCATGATGTCACTCAATGATTCTTATGATTAATCACATGCGTTGGGTCCCAGCTTCCAAGTCATGAGGTCATCTGATTAATAATCCTGATATGCTATCATGCAACCTAATTCATACATGATTCATTCTATGATTAATCACATGCATTGGGTCCCAGCTTCAAAATCGATATAAGTCTTTACACAAACAGTTCCAATTAATATTAATGTTGAAATCAAACATCTACATCAAAATATCATTAACGCATACTACTAGCATATCTCTAAATCATACAAGGTTCATACATCATTGTTAATCATTCAGCAAGTTGCACATAGTAGAGAATAAGTAATCAAGAATTAGAACAAGTATGTTAACACTGACCGAGAGATTAAGGAAGCTTCGGCCCAAGGGTTGCCAACGACTCAAGGGAGGAGAAAAAGAGGTGATTAGGGTTTGCTAGAAGCTTTGTGAATGCGTAATTATGAAAACCGCATCTAATATCCTTGTGTGTGTGTGTGAATATACGAATCCACAATAGTCGGCCCAACTTCTAAGCCTTGTTTGGGCTTTACATAGCCCATGCATGATTGTGATAGCTAAATGTGTGTGTGTGAGTCCGGGTTGGGCTCCGGGTATGTGGGTCGAGATGGTTAAATGATATTTGTGGCCCAAGCTAACTACTAGACACTAAAACAACTCAAGTACGCACTCAATCGTACCCGATTACCTTTACGTTTAACAAATTTAACATAACGAGAAACGTTGGAGAGAAATACTGAGAGAAGTTAGGATCACGAGACTAAGAGGCACTAACCTTGAAAGTTCGGGTTGTCACATACCTTGACAACTGCAATTTGCCATTAACCTTAGGCTCTAATAAGGGTATCACAAGTGTTTCATCGAACAACGCTTCTTTGCGTTCGAGACATAAATGACATCGTGCACGTTACCTAATTCTTCAGGTAACTCGAGTTTGTAGACCATGTTGCCGATTCTTCCAGAATTTTGAATGGGCCACCGCAACGTGAATTAAGCTTGCCATGCTTCCCAAAGCGCACCGCACCCTCCCAGGGTGAGACTTTCAACAAGATACGATCACTTACAGCGATCTTCCAGCATTTCCTAAGCTTACCAGCTTCCCTGATGGTCAGGCGTTGCCGCCAAACGATTTCCGATCTAAACAATCTTTCCAAGTGGTTCGAGTACAAATCCTGGATCTGTGATTAGGTTGTCACTCACCTTAATCCAACAAGGAGATTAGCGTTGTTGTCCATGCAATGTCTCAAACAGAGCTGTCTGAATACAGTAGAACTTAGCCAAAGGTATGTGTCCTTCCAATTTTACTACGTCAATCCCACACATGCTCGCAACATGTCTTCGAATGTCATGGGGGGGGGGTGTTCGTTTACTCTGACCAATTGCCCCAAGGTGATAAGTAATGCTCATGTCTAGACGTGTGCCAAGAGTCTTGTGTAGTGCCTGTCATAAATCAGGTATAGATCAAAATCAGAAATACAAGGGTTGGCACCTTGTGCCTAAATAGCCGCCTCTCTTAGAGGAATATCCACAAGCTGTGAAGACTCGTCAGTTTCCTTGATTGCAAGAGGGTGTACTGGTTACATGAGACAATCAACGATCACCCAGGTGATATCGATTCCATTCTGAGTTTTAAGTAAACCAGTGGCAAAATCCATGGCAGCCTGTTCTTATTTCCATATGGGTGTTTCTGGTTGCTGATACTCCACCTTGACTTTCCCACAAGCAAAAATCATTCACATACATTGCCAGGTGGGCCTTCATGCCCTATCACCAGTACAAGATTTATAAGTTCTAATGTCTCTCATCAAAACCCAGACGACTAGAATATCGAGGCCGGTGTGCTTTACTCAACACAAATTCCCTATAGTTGCTGTATAAGAAGATCCACATTCGTTCCATGAGAGACTTGCCAAAGGTTGCTTCTCCATGCCCCACATGGGTTCAACTTGAAAATTCTCTTCCTTTAGTTCTCCGGTTTGAACGGAGCGAGTCTGATCAGGTAGGTTAGAGTCGATGGTGAGTTTCAAAGCTTGTACACGTTCAGGTTTCACAGTCGAAATCATTCAAAAGTTCCATCCAGCGATGTCATTGCATGCTTTAGCCTTTTTCGAAACTACGATACACGGGAGGCCCTTGTGATTGGTCTAAGTAATGCATTTGGTACCGTCCAAGTAATGCCTCCAACTTAAATCCAAAGACCACGGTTTCCACCGCAGGTTGTGACTCGTGCAATTCCCCTTCGCAAATCCGCTACGTAGATCATCACCTTCTCGTGTAGCATTGGCGTGTAACTGGGACTTTTATTCGAACCATCACGGTATACCACTAGATTACTCGTACCCTCAGGTGAAGACGATGCTCAGTGCATTGTAGTATTGGGTCTCAAAAGCTTAAAAGACGCTATCCCGTTTTGTCTCCCACGAATGCACAGCACCCTGGTGTGCTAAAGAGATTAAAGTTGCGCGACCTTCGAAAATCATTCGATGAATCTGTGATAGTATCTAGCGAAACCAAGGAATTGCTTCATCCCCGAAGGAATCTTTGGTGTCGATCAGTTTCTAACAAAGTACACCTTAGCGAGATCCACGTGTATTCCCACTTTGTTGGTTACGTGATCAAAATGCATCTCTCGAATCTAGATGTGACATTTAACAAGACTTCACACGTAATGGCTCCTCCCTCAGGAGCGCCAAAATAAGATATAGATGTCGTCCATGATGTTCCTTTCTCCTGAAATGATTCTACACGTCATCAATAAGCATAGTCGATTCATGTGATCCATAATGCTGTTGGTGTGATGATAAGCCCAAAGGTCATGTAATGCAACGTTGAAATGACCTCACTGCGTTTGGTATGCCGTTGTAGGAACATTCTCCCCTTAGACTTCCATCTGACAATAGTTCGTTCGTTAGACAATCCTCGAATGGAAACTCGACCCTCGCTACTGGTCGACTGGCTGGCAATATATGGTCGAGGCAAACGGTTCTTGACTGTCACCTTGCTGAGTTCTCGGTATTCGGTACACATGTCCAACGGTAAGGCTTATCCTCACGGATATAACTGGGGCTCCCCAAAGAGAAAAAAAAACTATGTCCAACAAAACTCCTGTCCAATAGTTCCTGTAGTTGATTAGACAATTCTTGCAACCCTCCTGGTGCAAGATGGTAAGGAGTATGAGTAATCAGAGCTGCCTCTGGCGTGAGATCAAGCTGAGATTCCGACTAACAGTTGTGGAAGTAAAGTTGAAAGTTCCTTGGGTAACACACCGAGAGGAATCACGAACAATTGGTGGATCCTCGATCCTCTTTTCCTTAGTCTTAACATCAGTAGCGGTTGCTAACTTAGCGAGGTAATCCTTCCGTAGACATTTATGAACTTTCATCGCTGAACGATGCTAACCTTTTCACCACTTTGATACTTTAAGACAGACGACGATTCTCCACCAGAGGAAGGGATACACAACATTTTCCCCTCACAAGGTATATCCGCGTGATGTCTGGATAACCAGTCCACACTAACTACTGCATCGAAACTGTCAAGGGTAGCAAAAGGAAGGTCGATGTCGAGCACTTGTCCCACAAGGTCGAGTTTGCATCCCAATGAACATAGAAGGTTTCCATTGACTTGCCACCAGTCGGTTCCACAAAAGGTTTGGTTTCAAGAAGCATCAGGGTTAAACAGAACAGAGCTGAGATGATTAGTTACCCAAAAGCATACAAGCTACCATGTCGCTATTACACCTGGCGTTGCCTACGCCAATCCTAAATGCCCTTCCATGAGCATCATTTCCCGTGTTGTTGTTATAGTTACGAGGATTCCCAATACCGTCATTGTTCCCTTGGTTGTTGACATCTTGACTTAGTAACGGTCATTCCTTGTCCAAGTCACCTTCGTTTCCACACTGTAAGCTACGAGTACCTTTACATTACCGTGACTGTTGCCTCTAATGTCGTTGCTTGTAACGGAGCCCTACGATCTTTCACCGACAGGGTCCATCGTTTCACATTCTGCGTTACGTACGAAGGCGCTACTCTTTGTGCTGGCAATCATACATTCCACACTATAATCAATTGTCATTGCTTATGTCCCGATTTATTCGTAAAAGTTGACTCACGTAGGTCGCTGACCAGGGTTAAGGATTCGATTGAAGTCAGTTCGCTGGTGTTCGTTGCTGGTAATCAGGGTCGTCCAAATACTGAGGTTGGTAAAGTACTACGTTTACCCTCTTGTCCATCGTTCTTGCAAGTTGACTGAGTAATACACGACATGTTTCCAGGGTGTTGCGGAAGTGATCCCACTTCGGGGTTTAAGTCGTCAGTATATTGAGTTCCCGCAAATAAAGAGGAGTGAGAGAGGTATAGACCAATCATTGACGCTGCAACATCCAACTCAGGGACGTTCGTACTAGCACCTAACATTCTACCCAGTTTGGTAGGCGTTCAGGTGGGTGTTCAGGTAATACTCGATAGCATCAAGATTCGTGAGGAGTCGGCGAGGAGTGAAAAGATCACGTTCGAGTAGGAAAACAATCACTGCTATGACTCCTATAGATTTGTTACGTTTCTCATTGTTCGAATCACATAACAGAACCCCTTTTTCACTTGTTAGGCCTTACTGGGACTCGCATGCACCCCACATTATTATTATGTGTGCACCCACAATAATATTGCGATTTGCATGCTCATCTCAGTTTCTCCTAACTCATGTCAAATGATTCTTCAACTCGAATGCCAAACATAGGTCATCAAAACGGTAAGATCACAAGAATCTAAGGACTATGACATGCTACCAACGCATCATAATGTAAGCAAGCAATTCATGTAATCATGCTATGGTGACGAGTGTGTGTTTGTACGCTATATCATAAACAAATGTACACTACTCATGTAATGTATACCACGGATGAAAAGACGAACTTTGCAATCTGGAGCTGAGTGTCATGGTCGTATTCACGTACTCGGAACTGTTCGGTTATAGTCTGGTTTTATAAAAACATTTTTAAAACCAAGTTCACTATAACCAGTGGCTCTGGTACCAAACTGTCACACCCCCAAAATACCACTTGCGAAAACACCGCGAGGCGTGTGACGTACCAGGATCTTAGCCACCAATCACATTGAACCCATAAATATATTTAAATAAAACTTTCATTCATTAACATAAAGTGTTACAAGACGTTACATATAATTCTTTGTACACAGCTGTAACGCCCAGCGTCCCTAAACTTTAGGACTCTGTCAAGATTAGTCCCTGAAGTTCGTCTATTTGTCTTTCTAAGCCCCTAATCTATGCGAAAGTCTTTGTCATATACTTGAAATGCCTAAATCTACGTGTGAAATGTCTATATCTTGGGAATGTCTATGTCTATATGCTTGGAATGCCTAATTCTATATCTGGAATGCCTAGATCTATGTTGGAATGTCTAAATCTATGATGGAATGCCTAAATCTATGTTTGGAATTACTAAATCTATTTGGTGCCCGACTCTTTAGACTCGTGAAACTTGATTCTTGGTTGATAGAGAGACTAGAGCCTTGTCACTGGCGGAATCTATTAATTTTGTAAACTTTTGATGTGTATGTTGTAATAATACGCAACGCCTAATCTAACTCGCAAAACGAACCAAAAAATAGAAACGCGGAAAGATTGGATTGGCCAGAATGGTAATCCGATCGGACTGCCATCCGACCCGTGCATACTTGGCTCCTTCACACACTCTCACCCTATAAATAGCCCTGTCACATCACCATTTTCAGTGATGTGACAGTTCTGCTCGACCCAGACACTCTACCTTCTCATTTCTTCATTTTCTCATCGATTTCGGTACGTTTCAAGCTAGATCTTTGTACTTTCTCGCTCTACACATCATTCTCTACGTGATTCTCACTTAAAATCACACTTTTCACCGTGAAATCTCTCAAATCTGAGTTCTTGAGGGTGATGTCATCATGGGGGTTTGTACAAACTGCCATGTGATGTTATTCTGAGCAAGATCTAGCTCAGATCTAAGCTATTTCATGCATTTTCACACTAAATCCAAGCTAAATCTAGACTTTTCCTGTAAAACTTGAATATCATCATCTTTTTCTAAAACTTTTACTTTATTCGGAGGGAACCTGGTCTACACTAACTGTAGATCCGATGAATAGTCTAGAGTTGGTGTTGATCTAAGTCCTTACCAGAAAAGACGAGCAAAGCACGAATTCCGACATAAACCCATCAGAGACACATGACTGATCGGACAGGGGTGGTTCCCACCGATCAGAACGGTTGTGAGCTGATAGGTTTACCGTTGTCTCAACACGTGTCGTACCGTCACCGTTAAACTAGAAACTTAGAAAATTTTACAAAAAAATGGTAGACAAGAACAAGGGTCGCCCGATCGAGCGGCAACCCGATCGGACAGCTGTCCGATCGAACAGCCACCCTATCAGGCGACACTTGCCCTTGAAATATTTCAACACTTAGTAACTTTTCTAAACTTGGAAGTTTGGATCGAGTGGCAACCCGATCGGATAGCCGTCCGATCAAGCAGCCATCCAATTTGGATGACCAAAGTATCAACATTCGGATCGAGTGACAATCCGATCGGACAACCACCCTATTTTCCACATTTCAAGTCAAGTGGCAACCCGATCGGATGGCCATCTGATCGGGCAGCCATCTGACTTCTCTCTCATACATGTCACCAACCGACTGGCAATCCGATCGGACAACCATCCGATCCAGTGACAGTTTCCAGCACGTTACGCAATCTCGACTCTTATCCTATTGTAATCTAAGCTGACTAATCCTTAAAAGAGCTCCCTTTGATCTAATAACAGTTGCGACTGTTAAGGTCTGTCTATCGATTGAACTCCGTCAGCATTTTTTCTGATTTGTCTGATAACTGTGCTAGCTGTGCCTTGTGCATCACTTGAATTAATAAAGTTTGCATGCAATAAGGGTATGTCTTTTGCAATATATGATGCACATGTATGTATATGGCAATAATCAGAAAGCAATTCAAATTATTAATTGTAATTCAGCACAGTCATTAAGCACTAATTATTGTTTAATAATTGTACGGATTTATGCAAATTTGACAGTTGTCACACTAAGTACACTTTAATTGAATTATACATTCTTAGTTACGTAAAAAATATTTAATACCTTGTTTAATTTTTTTTTAATAATAACTTAACAAAATTTTTAACGATCATGCCAAAGTTCATTTTTAAAGATATATTTTGATGACTTTACGTATTAACATATTACACTATATTTTATTCACCCCCGTGTAATACATAGGTTTATTCAACCCATGCAATACACAATGTTTAAAAACATAATTTTTTTGTTACTAAGTATATAACATTATATTTGTTTAGCACGTGTAATACACGAAATTCTAACCTAGTTTGTAATTACTAAATGAGAAACAATATTTTACTTCTTTTGGCGCAATAGTAAGGAGGTGTTTGGTGTTGCGTTTTCAAAATAGGTTATGCGTTTTCAAAATATATTTTGTGTTTTCAAAACTGTGTTTTGAAAAAGCATGTAAGTACATGCTTCTCCAAAACTGTGTTTTGGAGGCAGATAATCACTTTTTCATTCAAACATTTCTTTTGATTATTTATATTTTACAAACGTAATAATCAAATAATCACTTCAAAACGTAATTCCAAACACCCCCTAAATTCACGATCATTTGGTCTAATTCCAAGAATTCCCTCCACTCCCACGACAACGTCAAATCTCGTGTTTATTGTTCCTTTGCATCACCTCGCGACCCTCTACATTGCTTCCAATTTTATTTATTTATTATTTTTTGTAAGGGAGATGTCTATTAAAATCAAATAAATAATCAGTAGTTTATTGAAACTTGCACCCCGACACCACCTTTAGCATCCCATTGTTGACTCGGCTTCACACCATTTTCACCAAACCAAAACGCATAGCAGGGCTGTAAACGAACTGAACGAACACGAATAAGGTCTTGTTCATGTTCGTTCGTTAAGGAAATAATGTGTTAACGAACGGTTCATAAACACTTACTGAACGAGATTTTTTGTTCGTGTTCGTTCATAAAAAATGAACGTGTTCACGAACACAAATAAAATCGGCGAAGGCATCGGAGGCTAGAAATAGACGGCGAAGGGACCGCGCTGGAGCTCGAAGTTATTATAATGGAACGGAGGTTGATATATTCATTAATGTGAATAACGAGGAAGGAAAGGGGAACGATGTGAAAAGAAAGTGGAAATTGGGTTTCCTATATTAATTGTTAGGGTTTAATGAATATAATTTTTTTTAGATATAATAAATAATGTATAAAAATCTTTGACTGACAACATAAACAAATGAACATCAACGAACGTTCATGAACACCTTATCGAACGTTCACGAACGCAATCGAACGAAGGAGACCTCTGTTCATGTTCGTTCATTTAACTAATCGAACAAAACTTCTTGTTCATGCTCGTTCATTTATTAAACGAACGAACATAAACAAACTTCCCCCCAAATGGTTCACGAACTATTCGCTAAACGTTTAGTTCGTTTACAGCCGTACACAAGATTACTTTGGCTTCAGCTCGTACAAACTAACACAAGTCGCTTCGACTCGTTTTACGACTAAATTGATTGGCAATAAACTTTTTTATACGAACTTTGAGGTTATTAATAATGTAAAATATAATCATGATAAAATGCATATTGTGTATGCTCAAATGATTGGGTTTAGGAGGGGGAGATCTTGGGTTCAAGTCCCACTGCTAAGACAAATGTATGTATATATGTGTATATATAGGATATAGGATTAAGGAAAAACTCCCCCGAGTTGTGAGAACTTAGAGTACTCGGCCTTCTCGTGCGAATTTTCCCTAAATTTTTTTTCACACCCTTAGATTAAAATGTCTAAAAGGACTGTCGTAAAAAAAAATTCGAAGTGATATTTTTCGGCTCCTTACAGTAGCTGTAAAAAGCTGATAACATAAGCATGACATCACTTTTTATAGCATTTCTGTTGCTGTAAATGAAAAAAAAACAATTTTTTTTGGCAAATTGGAAATAAATAATCCGAACTCACTGGTATTGTCTAATAATAATCCCAACTCATTTAATCACCAATAATAATCCGAACTTTTCACTTTTGTTTGTAAAATACTCCGGCGTTAAAAACCACTAACTTGGTTAAAAAAATGCTGATGTGGAGTGACATGTGTGGTCCGACGTGGCAGTTTAATTATAAATAAAAGCCAACTCATAAGCCACCTGTGTATAAATGTTTTCATCCCCCAATTACAACTATCCCCAAATAAAGAAACAGAGCATCACGATTAAACATAAACCCTAATCACATTCGAGAAAGCAAACAATCAAGTCATTGTATCAGGTTTGTTTTGTAGTTCATTCTTCTTGTTTATATGTGATTCAATCCTAATCCACTACTAAACCCATCAGGATGGATGACAAAGTCATCGTAAAAGCATGTGATCAGAATGGATGACAAATCTTTAAAACAAAAGCATGGCATGGCATGGATAATGGATCAGTTTATGTGGGTTTGAATTTTGGGTTCGTTTAGAAAAAGAACCAGATCTTTTAGACCTTCAACAGCACCGATGATGGTGTAAAAGAGGTAAAAGGTTTGATTTTTTTTTTGTGAGTAATTGTTTATTTTTTGTGGGTTTTGTTGGTTTATTACTTGGGGATTAATCGATGTGAGTGGTGGATGTGGTGGGTTTTGGCTTGGGTTTCGAATGGTGGTGGTGTAGCTGTGGCCAAATTTGAAAAAGGAAGAAGCGATGATGGGAGGTGGTGGTGGCGGCATATTGTGGTGGTGGCGGTGGTGGTGGCATCCATTTCTATACGTCAAAGCTCATTGGATGGTTGTTGACCAGGGTGCCCCAGAAAAGCTTTGTACTTTCGATTTCGACAAGGAGACATTTCAGTTATTTCCATCTCCCCCATCTGAAGCTATAGAAGGTAGTAGCATCCATTTCCGAAGTTTGGCAGTCTTAAATGATTGTTTAAGTCAATCTGTTACCTATGATTCTCAATTTACGATATGGGTGATGAAGGAATACGGGATCAAAAGGTCGTGGCATTGATCGTGATGCTCTGTTTCTTTATTTGGGGATAGTTGTAATTTGGGGGATGAAAACATTTATACACATGTGGCTTATGAGTTGGCTTTCATTTATAATTAAACTGCCACGTCGGACCACACATGTCACTCCACATCGGCATTTTTTTAACCAAGTTAGTGTTTTTTAACGCCGGAGTATTTTACAAACAAAAGTGAAAAGTTCGGATTATTATTGGTGATTAAATGAGTTGGGATTATTATTGGCCACTACCAGTGAGTTCGGATTATTTATTTCCCAATTTGCCTTTTTTTTTTTGAAAAGTTGATTTTTTTTAAAGATTTTTGGTAAAAAAAATTTGAAAAAAACTTTTCATAAGGCCGAGTTCTCTAAGTTCTCACAACTCGCATGCGTTTTTATTTTACCCTAACCCTATATATATAAGGTGGGGTTCTAAAGTGAACACTAGTGTATTTGTGAACTGAGTGAACAAATCCTGACCATTGATTTACATCATCAAATCGAAAAATACACTAGCGTATTTTCATCATCAAATCCTCATTATTGATTTACACTTTTGTATTGATAATTAAAGGCTAGGATTAATTCACACAATTCACTATCAACAGGGTTGTTCACAAATGAACCTAACCCTGTATATATATATATATATATATATATATATATATAGGGTAGGGCTACATAGAAAAACCCTATCTATATAAAAAAACCCTAGAAAACCCAACCTCCCGACATTTTTTTTTTTGAAAAAAATAACACATGTAATATACATGTTTTTAAGAGTTTTGGGCCAAAAAAAATCAAAAAAGCGCCGAAGGGATATTTAAAAAAAAAAAAAAATTTCAGCAACTTTCAGCATTTTTTTCTAACACATGTTAGGCACTGAATTTTGTTTATTTTTTTTAAAAAAATCCCTTCGGCGCTTTTTTTGTTTTTTTTTTGGACCAAAACACTCTAAAACATGTATATTACATGTGTAATTTTTTTCAAAAAAAAAAATGTCGGGAGGTTGGGTAAAAATGGGTTCCCATTTGGGTTTCCAGAGTTTTCTAAGAATTTGAGGGTTTTTTGTCTATCCTTACCATGTATATATATATATATATATATATATATATATATATATATATAGGAATAAGTTAAAATGAGAACCACCTCGAGTTGTAAGAACCAGCGAGAACCACCCCCGCGGGGGGGGCGTTGACCACGATTTTTTTTTACAACTAGATGTGTATATTTTAACACCCTACGTAAAGTTTGGGTTTAAACGGCGCGCCCGAGGGGTAGTTTTTTACGCCCAAAGTTTGGTTAAAAAAAAATAAAAAAAACCCAAACTTTGGGCGTAAAAAACTACCCCCACGGGCGCGCCGTTTAAACCCAAACTTTACGTAGGGTGTTAAAATATACACATCTAGTTGTAAAAAAAAATCGTGGTCAACGGCCCCCCGCGGGGGTGGTTCTCACTGGTTCTTACAACTCGAGGTGGTTCTCATTTTAACCTTCCCCTATATATATATATATAGGGGAAGGTTAAAATGAGAACCACCTCGAGTTGTAAGAACCAGCGAGAACCACCCCCGCGGGGGGGCGTTGACCACGAAATTTTTTTTACACCTAGATCCGTATATTTTAACACGGGGGGTAAATTTTGGGTTCAAACGGCGCGCCCGAGGGGGTAGTTTTTTACGCCCAAAGTTTGGGTTTTTTTAATTTTTCTCTTTTTTTTACCAAACTTTGGGCGTAAAAAACTACCCCCTCGGGCGCGCCGTTTGAACCCAAAATTTACCCCCCGTGTTAAAATATACGGATCTAGGTGTAAAAAAAAAATTCGTGGTCAACGGCCCCCCCGCGGGGGGTGGTTCTCGCTGGTTCTTACAACTCGAGGTGGTTCTCATTTTAACTTATTCCTATATATATATATATATCAGGAGAGAACGATTTGAAGTGTGAGAACGATTTGAAGTGTGAGAACAGTAAGAACGATTTTTAGCCGTAGGATCTTTGTAATTTGTGGCTAAGATGATGCAATGTCATTTTTGTAAATAATGGTAACCTTATAAGTACTAGAAAGGAAAAAATTAGAAGATCCAAACAAGGGTGCACATGTTAATCACTTGCCATTCCCCCCCCCCCCCCATCATATTTAAAACATCCAATAACTTTTTTATACGTGATTATTTTTCTAAAAAAATTACACCATAAAACTCCGCGTTTTTTTATGTTTCCAACGAGTATACTATTGATATACTTTTCGAAAAAAAATGAAATGAGTTTTATGGCGTTTTTTCTGAACTGTGTGTTTTATGGCGTTTTAGACTAGTTATTTTTATGGGGGTTTTCTGAACTATGTGTTTTTATGGCGTTTTTCTGAACTGAGTGTTTTATGGCGTTTTAAACTGAGTTTTTTATGGCGTTTTTCTGAACCGAGTGTTTTATGGCGTTTTAATTGTTTATTTTCATGGCGTTTTTTTTTTTCTGAATTTGGTGTTTTTATGGCGTTTTATTTGAACACCCAGTTCATGTGAGTGGGTTTTTTTGACAATATTACCCCTTAGTATAATTTAGCATCAATGCCACATGTCAACTTCAAAATCGTTCTCACAGTTTTCACCGTTCTCTCTAAATCGGCAAAGTGTGAAAAGGGTGAGAGCGATTTTCAGCCACAAGATCTTTGTGATTTGTGGCTAAGATTAATGCGATGGCGTTTTTGTAATGGTTAGGAACCTTACAACTGGTAGGAGGGGTAAATTGGGAAGATTAAAAAAGGATGCGCATGCTAATCACATGTCATTTCCCCCATCATATTTAAAAACATCCATAACTTTTTTATACATGATTATTTTC